>CM055317.2:36859725-38146951 GCA_029255685.2 Silene conica | reverse complement strand
AAAAACACCCGACTACCCTACCCCCAACTACATCCCGCGGCCAAACCAACCCCACTTCCCACAGCCGCTACTCCTGCCGACAACCACCACAATACCTGCTCCACCACTGACACCACCAAAACTGCCGACACACCCCGACGAGATAAACTATGTTCATCACCGAACCGCCACAGCGCTAAAAAAAATCCTTATGCCGCCACCACAGGCAGCCCTAACGTCACCCATAACTACCACCATCTCAACCTCCGATGTCAGACTCCGATGGCCGACGTGGTGTCACCGTGTCGACCTTCCTCGAGTCAACGGTGACACCACCCCAACCCACAACCCAAGAACAGACCTACATATGCCCTAACCCCTACCGCCAACAAACCACCGACGACTACCACCCCCCACGATAACCACTACAACCACAACCAGACTCCAACCCATATCCTTACCCTTGTGACTCACCCAAACCGCTCTTGACAAAGCAATCCCTACGACACAAAAAAACGACCGCGACGACGAATAAACAAACACAAAAGAACAACCGTCTTACCTCGCCTGAAAACGCCTTAGAACGCCCCTGAAACAGCCTTGGATTACAGCCGTGCCTCTCCCTCACTCGTTCTCACGCCGTCACAGGAAATAGGTTTTGTAGAATAAAAAGAAATTAGGGTTTAGAGAGCTATGTGTTATATAGGTTATAAGGGAGAAGATAGGGTTTGGTGGGTGGTAAAATGGGTCGGTTAGGGTTAAAAGAAGAGGTAGGTGGTAAAAGATATATGGCCCATATAACATGCCATACGATACATCAATCATCCCGACTCAATATCTAATATAACACGTAATCTTATAAGAAGTTTATTCGATATATACACGATAACGGTTAATACACTACGATTATAACATTAAACTCCGAGTTAACTTATTACTAAATAGTCTCGAGTCAAAAACCCGAGTCTTAGAAATGCTAGGTATTACATTCATCCACAAAAATAGTTTGTTATCAACGACTCTATGGAGCTTGTGTAACACCCCGATATTTCACGACTATTAAATTTAAAGATTTAAATTTAATTTCGAGAATAAATTATATTTCGTAAATTTCGTTATTCTATTTAAATGATTTGAATGTTTCATGTTGAAACATTTTAGTTTTAAATGATATTTCATTTAATTGCGTAAATTATATCTTAATAATGATTTAATTTTATTGTTCCGGAAATATTTTGTTGGAGCCAGTGTCCTCCACAGTTAGTGTGATAACATGTATAAATCTCTTAAAGGTTCACAGGGTATACTTTTTTATTATAATCAGTTGATTAACGTTTATCGATAACGATTGGCTTGTTAGAAGTTTGACGTTATTGTCATACAGATGGCGGTGATCAACTGGTCCCTAAGAGTCACACCTAAAGGATGTAATCTGAGAGATATGATTAGATGAAAATGTAATCATATTGATACCTTATACGACTAAATGGTTAGTCAATATAATGATGATACGATTATTTAATATTGATTAAATAATACTAGCTGAGACGAATTAAAATGTTAATTCATAATTAAATGTAAAATGTTATATTTAATTAGTGTGTATAATGAAATTATTTAATAAAGATTGAATAATTTAGTTAAATATAAACGGTTATACTTAATTAGTAAATTATAAATATACGATATTTATAAGATAAACATTATGCACAAGAGAGAAAAAAAAACCGATCTTATACTGATAAAATTGGTTGAGCCGAGTGGATCGAGTAGTGTTCGTTCAGTATAGGTATGGTACTCGGTCAGTTCTGAGTTTGTAGTAGTTTAGGTATACTCAAATACGGATTTGAGAAATCCTATCTAAACTCTGCAAGGTGGTTAATTAGGTTATGTATAAGAGTTATACTTTTTAACAAACACCTCCTACTACTATATATACTAGCCTCACGACACACATACATTCAAGAGTTCCAAAACAGACGTGATACTCCTTCCTCTCTCTATTTCATCATTCACAAAAATTAACGGTAATTTTTGCAGTTTCTAGCTCAAGAAAAGGTGTTTATCGGAGCATCTTGGGTGCAACAATTAGGAGGATATCTATTTTGATATCTGTTCTTAGGCCTCTTGCAAGGACCAAAGATTAAATCTTGTTTCCAATCCTTATATCTCGTATTTCGTTTATGATTGTAAATCATAATTAAAATTTCGTTAAAATGCTACTTATAAAGTATTGGGATATATACAGATATTTTCCCACAAGTGGTATCTGAGCGTTAGGTTTACGAAATTGATTTTGTATGATTTTCTTAAACTTTTTAACAAAAAAAAAAGAAAAAAAAAACGGTACCGTTCACGGTCACAGCGGTACTGTTCACGAAAAAAAAGAAAAAAAAGTTTTCGAGCAGACTGTTTTTTTTTTTTTCGAGCAACCTGTTTTCTTTTTTTTTTTTCGGCTGATTTTTTTTACGGGCTGTTTCGTCTTGTTTTATTTTTCCTTGTTATGGATTATAATAATAATGTATACATGTTGTTGTGAAAAAGTTCACAAGTTTTGATACCCAATTATTTTAAAAAGGTTTAAAATAATGTTGAATTAATTCATATTATGTGATAATATGAATAGGTTTTGTTTGATTAAAATTATGTGATTTGTAACATCCCTTATTTTCGTAAACCTTATTTTAAAGTAATTAAAGTATTTTTTCGGAATTTAATAATATTTTATTTAAATTCGCAAACTTATATTTTAGAAATATCATGTAAATCCCGTCTTGAGATTCATTTAATCTTGAGATGTAATATAATTTCCTTGGCATTTCTGTAACATATATTCCCGAACATTTTTATTTAAAACCCGTCTCAATTTACTTGTACGTACTTAAAAGAAAATAGAGAAAGGAAGCTTCGTAGCCCTTTCCTCATCATCTTTTCTCTTGTTCTCCAAGTGAGAAAATAAGAAACCAGTAACTCATTTGCCATCTCAAATAAAATCTCCAATTCAGAAATCTTCTCATAAAATCTTCATTTCTTAACGGAATTTAGCGATTCTTGCGCCTATAGAATCGTGAGATCCTCCCTGTTGTTTTAAGGTAATCAATTTCGTATTTCGGTTCGAATGATTTCTGGGCTGTTCCGCCCTAGCTCGGCATTCATGCCTTATTTCAGTGTTTTTATTGTTTTAGGCGGTGTGTGTGTCAACCCGGAAGAAGACTTGGTGATTGTTGAAGAGGAGCTTGAGGATTTCGCTAAGTAAAGGTGACAATAATGAGAAACTCGGCCTATCTCATATATTAGCATGCTATGTGATTTATTGTGTTTATATGGAATTAGTAAAGCAAATGATTGTGATGAATTATAGGGATGTTAGTAATCTGATTCTTATGTTGATTTCATGCTTAATTTCACAAGTTGGGTGTTCATTGGGTATAAACATAAGATGGGTAGGAATATGATAAGATTGGGTTAATGATTATGAAATTGTTTCATATGATTGGGAATAAGTAATACATGTTGGGTATGTTGTATTTTGGTTGGGATTCATGGTTTAGAAATGTTCTCATGAAGTTTGATTGAATAGAAATGTGTCGAATTGCATTCTCGTGAAACAGGAGCTCTGAGCCGGTCAGCCGACCGGCGGCCGACCAGCCGGCTCAAAACCCATTTGGGTGAAAGTGGGAAGTGCCGAGGAAGGGTCCCCAGCCAGTGGTCCGGCATCTGGCCTGACGGCTGAGAGCCCTTCTCAGTTGATTCTTTGGAGTGTTTGTATGTGAGCGTCAATGACCCTCAGCCGGCCGACCAGCGGCCTATGGTCTGACCGGCTGAGAGCCCTAGTCAGCCGAATTGTCTTATATCTTTGATTATTCGAATTAGATTTCATTGATTCCTTTTCGTATGGGTTGTATGCGTGTTTGTTGTCCAAAAGCTTTGGACAACACTTATGTTGGATTTGAAAATCGGTTAGAGGAGAAAGACCCCCGGTCGGGTAACCAGAAGGGAAACCGGCTCTCGCCTCAAACGGTTTCCGAAACTGGCTAAGTGTTGAATGGATTTATATAAGGGATTATCGAACTACGATTTGATTTTGTTTGTAGTCCAAGAAATTGGATGACTCTTACATTGGGTTCAGAAATGGGTTTGAGGAGAAAGACCCCTCGGCCGGGCAACCGGAAGGGAAACCAACTCTCACCTCAAATGGTTTCCGAAATAGGTTAAGGGTTGAGTAGAGTCTTAGAAATGGAATAGTAGAACTGTTGATTGAGTTTAAGTCACTGTTTCATTGTGGTTCACTTGAATGCTACATCTTGGGGTGATGTGTTGTGTATGCATGTGGAGGTTATACTATGAGCTCTTACATGACTCTCGTTCTCACCTTGACTGTGTTATGTCTTGGTATGACCGTTGATAGGTGTTCCGGTTAGGTTTCAGATTGTCCGCCCGACTTAGAGGGTATCTCGTTCCTAGCTGGTTATAGTCTTGGAGGTGTCTTGGACACTTGTCGAATCGAGGAAGGTTTATACCTCGAGAGTCTGGCCAGATTTAGACTAGGACCGTAGATCGGTTGTCGTCCTACCAGGGGATTGTATTTGCTGAGACTAAGTAGACTTGCTGTTGTCGTATAATGGAGTCGTCATATGTCATCTTCCACGTAGTGATGATTGTTGTGTCTAACTTGTCTGCGTTATAGTACAATGTTAGATACTGCTGAATTTGTGCTATGCTTAGGTTATGTCTTAAGTTGACCGCTGAACCTTCATAGTTTGTGTAATGCATGTATTCTTGTATGAATTGTATATATATGAGTAAGCATGAAGTTGTTGGATGTAAATGAATATTATGATATTGGATTATGAGTAGTGTACTTCACATGATATTTATGTTGGAGTATACATGTTTGATTATGTGAATATGTGTTATGTATGTATAACCATTGGTGGCTAGGAGCATCTCTAGTCACTCCCCACTGACTGTGGCGTACATGTTTCATGTATGTAGGTTGGTGATTGATGTTTGCAAGGGGGTTACGTTGAGGCTAGCGAGCGATGATCCTTCATCGAATGAAATTACCTTTATCGTGTAGCTAGACTTTCTTTGAGTTTCGTTTTGTGCCTGTAGGGATATCATATCCCGGGCTTGGTTTTGTATTTAATACTTATTACTTATCTATGTTTTATTTCTTCCGCATCTTTGGTTATTGTAATTCACCTCGTACATTAGTTAAGCATGTTTAAAGTTTTAATTCCGCGCAAATTGCATGTTTTTATATGTTTTACTTTCCGCTGCCGTGAGGGGTTTTACAGTTTGTATCAGAGCGTTATCGTTCCCGACACACTCATGCAATCACCAAACTTAACTTGACAAAAAATCTAAATAATGAATGAGGGATTGGGTAGACTTAAGGACCAGTGGTAGCCTATTTGTGCTTTGTTAGGAATACGTCTGACGGTTTGTTCTTGTGAATCCAAAGAATGATGTGACCGAGTATTTCTAAGAGTGTACCGATGCAAACTCTCTCGCGAACTCCACAGGGAGGGAAAGTTGCTAGTTATCCGTTTAAAAAGGTCTGTCGGAATGTCCCAAAATTGGGGGTTTGATTGATTTGAATTCTAAAAACTACGAGAAAAAGGGAAATAGAACAGATAGAAAAAGCACTAGGATCGTCGGTTCACCATGGCTACTAAAGTCTGACTTACTAGTCATAAAACACCCTAAATTCGGTCCGTGGGTAGTGAAAAGGTCCTTCCGGTCCACTATTCGCCCTAAAGACTATACTAACTTAGATTCCGCCCTCATTAGTACGATCCTAATAATCGCCGCAGAACTACCCCTATTCTAATCTTCCGATCTAGGTCAAGGGGGTTTCTGAACAGTCAATTGAGTGCGTCGACTCAAACAATTAACAGATATTATATGCGACAGATACATAAAAACCAACTTACGGGTATCCTAAACTAATAATTCATCCTACGCCATGACTACCCTAAATCCTAGCGTAGGAATTACCTACGCTTAATCATTAAAAGAACAATGGAAACAAAACAAATGATTAACAACATAGTAAGAGAAAGAATTTAAATAGAGATAAGGAAATAACAATACCAAATCTAAGAAAGGAATGAAGAAGAAGAACCATAATCCGAATCAAAGTGATAGAGAAAAGCTATATTCTATTCTAAATTGGGTATGAGAAATATGAAGAAAACTGATAGATAAAAGTCATGTCTACTATTCTCTTGTTCTGTTCTTATATAGAGAACAATTCTCAAAACAAAAGCTGACGGATTAGTGCAGCCCAACAATCACAATCTTCTCGATCGAGAAGAATAGCTATCAAAAGCTCTCGATCGAGAAGAATAGCTATCAAAAGCTCTCGATCGAGAATAATGGCTATCAAAAGCTCTCGATCGAGAATAATGACTATCAAAAGCTCTCGATCGAGAAGATAAGTGCCTGATCGAATAAATAAAGTACTCGATCGAGTACTTCTTAGCGCGTATTTCCTGCATTCTGCACTGAATTTCAATTGGTTAATTAGTACCCCTGTATTCCGCAGAGTTACCGTCTTCCTTGACTTTTAACCTGGTCGTTTTTGTCCCTTTGATCTCTCTTGTAAGTTTTGTTAGTTGTTCAACTGAGAGCTTGTGAGACTTAGTGCTAAAAATGGCCCGTATGGGGATTATGTGCTTCTTGTGATCGTTTTGGAATTGTTTCCATTTCTGTTACCTAAAACTTTTGTTATTTTCGCAAATCTTACTTGTTCTGAGAATTCGGTTAATCATGAAAGTGCGTAGCTTGTCATGTAGGATGCTAAGTGTAAATTATGTTATTGTATGTATGCTTCATGTAACCTTTCTTAATTGTTTTCCTTCTTAAATAGTAAACTTTTGCTATCCTCGCAAACTTCACTAATTTTTTATTTGGAAATAAAAGTTGTTTTTGGGAAAGTCTGGTTTAAAGAAGTTGAAGGTTTTACGATTTTGATTAATTTCAGCGTTGATTTGACGCTAGCGCTAGTTATCAGAGACGTCTGATACTTGTACTATTCACATCGGCACCGGATCGGCTAGTTTTGAATATTGATTGATTTTGCTTTGAACTTGTCTCTGATTTGGAATGTCGGCCTCTTGAATGCGCAACGAGAACCCCAACACTCCTTGATGAAGGCTAGTGCCTTGGAAATTATTTCAGAATCTTTGAAAAGAATCTAAGTTTTGAAATATTGAAATTTCAATAAACATTTTGGTAACTAGCATTGTCTTTCATTTATTATTTCTGTTTTCAAGTTTCGAGGACAAAACTTTTTGAAAGATCGGGTGATTGTATCATCCCAATATTTCGGGACTTGGAAGTTTAGAGATTTTAAGTGCAACTTCGAAAATAATTCATAATCCGTAATTTCGTAATTTCATTTAAAATTACTAATTTAATTTAAAAAAAGAATGTACGAGCTAGAAAGAGAAGGCGATTCTTGCCCTGAAATCTAGGTATTGCTATGACGACGGCAAAAAAATCATCATCAAAATCTACGAATAATAATAAACAGAAAGAAAAACAAAATACGAATAAGTTTGATTTACTAGCTTCTACAGAACAAAATGAATTCCCTGCTTTGAATCGCAATGAAGGTCCTACGAGTAGTGATATGCACAAAGAACGTTCAATGGGTAGCATTATTGGAATCCCGTCTCTGAATGTAGACGCTCTTGTAGAGGATGATCTGGGAGTCCAGGATTTGGGATTTGTGGATGAATTGGAGCCTATTGCAGAGGAGCCAAAAATGTTACGATTCACGGTGGAAGAGGTACAATCTAAACTTGAATTTTGGAAGTTCTGTGTGTATTGTTTCATTCTGGGTGCAAATCCACCGTGGGAGGTGGTCGAAGGGTTTATTAGAAGGTCATGGGTGCAACATCATGTAGTTTCATTATCTTTTTTGCCTAATGGAGTGTTTTTGGTGAGATTTAAGACTCAGGAAGCTATGGATGCAGTTTTAAAACAGGGACATTATTTGTTTGATAACAAACCCTTAATCGTTAAACCGTGATCTAAAAGTACTGATTTAGTAGAAGATGTTGTGCAATCGGTACCAGTTTGGGTTAAATTTCACAAGTTGTCTTTGAAATTTTGGGGAAAAGGATTGGCTAAGATAACAACATTGATAGGAGAATACACTAAATGTGATCAAGCTACAGAGGAGAAAAAAAAGAATTGGATATGCTCGGGTCATGATTGAGATTGAATTTGATAAAAAATACCAGATACTGTTAAGTTCTATGATGAAAATGGTGATATAATTGAAGTTGATGTAGAGTATGAGTGGAGACTAGTGGTGTGGCAGGGATGCAAGGGAGTTGGCCATAGTGCTAAGGAATGTAGGAAGAAAAAAAGGGAATGATCCAAAGAAAAAAAAAAAACTCAGGTATGGAAACCCAAACCTGTGGTGCAGCATGTCCAAACTGCTTAACATGAACAGACACCTCTACAAGAAGAGCATGAAGATGAACAAAGACCTGAAGTTGAAATTCCTTTGCACACTCTAGTTGTTTGGCATAGGGATGAGTCATATTCTATGGGTAATTCACCTGTCAGACCTAATATCAGAATAAGTAGACAAGAAGTGACTGAAGGGGCTTGTAGTAATAATACTTTTGGGTACGAAACCTTTTTGGAAGCATTGAATAGATCAAATACACCCAAGGAAGGGATTGGGACGAGTGGTAGTGTTCCTCACAAGAGGGGTGGGGGATGTATAACATAGGCTTCTGGAATGGTAGGGGGCTAAATAATCCATCTAAACAAAGGCACATTAAACGGTTTATGCATATGAATAAGGTGGGATTATTTGGGCTCCTTGAGACAAAGATTAAATCTATGTCTCTAAATCATTTGAATGGAGTTCTGATGGATGGATGGAGTCTGTCAACAAATAATAGATGGCATAAAGAAGGGAGGATATGGGTGTTGTGGAATCCTGTTGTGTTTCATATTGAGTTCTATGACTACTCAGCTCAATGTATTAATATGATGGTAACTAAGATAGCCACAACTAGAGTTTTTTTTGTCCATGGTATATGGTCTGAATGATTGTGTAGGGAGACAGGACTTATGAAATCAGTTACAGAGTTGGTACAAGCTGGTGAAGGGACCTTGGCTAGTTTGTGGTGATTTTAATACAGTGTTAGATCATTCTGAAAGATTGGGTGGGGGGGGGGGAGGGTATGTGTACAGATGTTGAGATAGAGGAGTTCAGGAAATGTGTTGCTCACTGTGAATTGGTTAATAGTCCATCTATTGGGGCCCATTATACTTGAAATAATAAGCAAGAATTTGATACAAGAGCTTATAGCAGATTGGATAGATCTCTTATTAATAAGCAGTGGAGTGTGGATATGCAAGACATGTATGCCCACTACATGCCTGAGGGGGATTTTGATCACACACCGTGTGTTTTGAGGAGTAGAAGGCAGTTGGAACAGTATAAAAAGCCTTTTAAGTATTCTAATATGTGGGGGAAGTCAAAAGACTTTGAGTATGGAGTATCTTAGTAGAATACTTAAATGTGCAACTGAGAAGATGGAGTTCAGTTATCATCCTCTGTGCAAACCACTCAAATTGACTCATTTGATGTTTGTAGACGATTTGCTCATGTTTTGTAAAGGAAATGCAGCTTCTATTATGGTGTTACTAAGGGCTTTTGCTACCTTTTCTGAAGCTTCAGGACTGAAAATGAATGATATGAAGTCATGTTGCTATTTTAGTGGAGTTGGTGCTGAGTTGAGGGCTGATATTTTGCAGGTGTCTGGATTTAGAGAGGGTAGTTTACCATTTAAATATCTTGGAGTCCCAATTACAGCAGGTAGGCTGAAGAAGAAAGATTGTGACTGTCTGGTCACCAAGATTACTGATAGAATCCAGAGCTGGGCACAAAACACTTGTCATATGCTGGAAGAGTAGTGCTACTGTAGTCTGTTTTGTCAACAATGTATAGTTATTGGGCTTCTATGTTTGTGTTGCCTAAAACAGTGGTGAAAAGAGTTGAGGGTATATGCAAAAACTTTATTTGGGATGGTAATGCTGAATATAATTGAGTACCAGCTGTGGGTTGGTATAAAATGTGTGTACGAAAGAAAGAAGGAGGTCTAGATTTGAAGCAAGGGCTGGTTTGGAACATTGATTTAGTTGGTAAGTTAGTGTGGTGGATTGTGGCTCATCCTGAGAGGCTGTGGGTGAAATGGGTGAGTCATATCTATATGAAAAATAATGTTGATTGGTATGATAATAAGCCATTACCTGCAACAAGTTGGTATTGGAGGAAAATTTGCAGTGTGAAGGAGAGTATGAAGGATGGTTTTGTGGATGGGAACTGGTCTCACAGTTGGGGAAAGTACTCTATAGCTAGCTGTTATAAATGGTTAAGAGAGAAGAGGGAGGTAATAATTTGGCATTAGACCTGATCATGGGCCGGGCTAGGCCGCGTTTGGGTCGGGCTCGAGCTAAATAAACGGCCCAAATGCATGGGTCGGGTCGGACTGAGCCGTGCCGAAATGGTGGGCAATATTCTTTTGCCCAGGCCCATAATTGTTCGGGCTATAATGGGTCTCGGGCCAAAATGGGCCAAAACGGGCCAAAATAATACAATACGAAATAATCAACAAAATGAATATTTGAATAAACTACGAGTAACGAAATAAAATTTTCAAGTCTTAGGTGTTTGACTTCTACTCTTTTGGTTCGTAGAGCAATACCATAGTACCATACATAACTCATGAGTTGACAAAAAATTATTAGTACACTTACTAATTAAAGTTGTACAATTAAAATATAAAAATATCCGCAAAGTTGATAATTCAATGCATTAGTGATATTAGATTATTAGCGTGATCTGATATACAATTCCAACTTTTGAATTTTTTTTTTAAAAAAATAATAATTTCGGGCCGGGCCGGGCCAAAAATCGGGCCTTTAGGTTGGCCCAAACCCGGCCCTATATTTATAGCGGGCTTCTTTTGGGCCGGGCCACAGGCTTTTTAGGCCAAACTATACGGCCCATACCCGAGAAAAAAATTGGACTGGGTCGGGTCGGGCCATCGGGGCTGGGCCATATAATCAGCTCTAGCTGGCATAGAGTTGTTTGGTATTAGATGACTATGCCTAAGCACTGTTTTGTAGCATGGATGGTAAAACAGAATGCTTTGAAGTTGAAAGATAAGTTGTTTAAGTATAATGTTTATAGTGATGATTAATGTTGCATATGTGATGCTCAGATACAGGACCATCAGCACCTGTTTGTAGACTGTTTTTACAGTCAGAATATTCTGAGGCTATTGGGTGTCTGGTTGGGGGCTGGTATAGAAGCAAAGGATTGTATTGATGCAATTGTTGTAAGGAGATGAGGTAGAAGCAGGAAAATGGTGACTATTGCTACCATTATAGCAGTCTGGTATCATATGTGGATGCAAAGAAATGGAGCTCGAGTGGATCTGAAGATCATGAGGCCTGAGATGATAGTAAATTTGATTAAGGAAGAGATAAGGAATAGATTTGTAGTGAATAGACGAACAAGATTCTCTAGTAGTGATCAAAAGTGGTTAACTAGGATGCATAGTGTCTTATAAGGAGTATGTAAATGATATGGGTGGAGGATACAAAGTAGAGTTGTAAAGAGCTTTAATTTTCTAATGATAATGCTTACATTTTAGCCAAAAAAAAATATCTAATTTAATTTATGTGGAAATGTTTTAAAGAGTTTTAAATGGGATTTCATTTAATTGCGTAATTTGTGTCTTACCAATTTAATTTCATAGTCCGGAAATATTTATATCGTCTTAAGTTAATAGTGACCTTAGGTCTGTATTCCTAGTTCAAACCGTCTTAAAAACTTGTCTTATGGGCCTAACTTGTTAATGGACTCATTTCCCCTCTTTTTCCTCACAAAAACCTAACCCCACCTTCTTCCACCTCTCTCCTTCACTTCATTTTTGAGATTCATCAAAAAGAAACCAAAACACCAATTTTGCATCTTTTCTCCTTCGATCTTAAAACTCACATAAAATCTTTGTTTCTTATTCGATTGAGGAGATTTTCGCGGCTACGGATTCCTGTTCTCGATCCCGTCGTCATAAGGTAAACAATCTTGCTATTTGTGACAGTTGTATTTTCGGCCTGTTCTTATAGTTTCGAAATTTTTGAATCATTTTCATGCTTTCGTTGTTTTAGGCGGTGTTTGTGATAACCCGGAAGAAGTGTAACACGCCCATTTATTTAAGGGCCTGTACTAGGACTCCCCAGATAAATAAGGGTGTTGCCATCTCGGTTTCCCGAGGCAGTAGATACAAAGGAAATAACACAGTACTTTATTATTAAATGTTAAACTCAAAAGCAAGTTCTTGCGACCGTCGTCAAAACTGTCTTATGAACTAAAGAACAACTCATGACAAAACGACTATAGTGATCTAGACTCTAGTCTGGTCCGGATCCAAGCTCTCCCTTCCCTTAGCTCCCATAGTCTCAAGCACTTGTCAATCTGCTCCCCAATAAATTGGTTCATCACAGGTGATCACGAATACACGGGGTCAACCACGAGGTTGAGCAGGGGAAAATAAATAGTCAAGCATTACTATAAATAGAAAGTCAATCATCTCCACTCCGAATCACAAGACCCATTATTCTCCACACCAATCACAAGACCAATTATCTCCACACCAATCACAAGACCCAATAATTCCGCACCAATCACAAGACCCATTAACACCGCACCAATCACAAGACCCATTAACTCCGCACCAATCACAAGACCCATTTATCATCACCTCGTATCGTATCTCAGAATTATATAAACAAATAGCACAATATAACGATCATATGATAATTTAAAATAAACATGGTTAATACCAAATAACAACAGATTACTCATCATTATATACAAGTATTTCCCCTACCTAAAATTGCAGGAGCGCAGTCAATCACAAGCTCGCTAGAAATGTTCCACGCGGAAACCGTTACCTAAACACGTATACGTCATGAATTAATAAACTTCCCGAACCCCCATAAATCATCTGGCCCTTACTATAAATAGAACTTTCTATAAATGGAAAGTTTCCAAAAAAAATAGAAACTTTCCCAAAGTAGAAATTATTATGACTCATTAGCTTTCCCGACTCATAACTTCGATTAACACAAAACCGTAACCAAAAGTGATGGTGACACGCATTACTAAGAAATACTAAACAATAAATACGGTTGTAACAATATCAATACTAATAATGGTAAAAACGATAACAATGATAATAATAAATAAGTAATAATAAAGGTAATAAGTAATAATAATAATAATAATAATAATAAAATAATAATAATAATATAATAAGAACAGAATCATAATAGTAATAGTACTATTACGTATACCCAAACAAAACCCTCGTAACCCACCACTCGCGTAAAACCAAACACCCATTCTCCGCGTAAGACCTAACACCACCATGCTGCCGTCACCACCACTGCCGTAGCCACCACCAACCACACTCACCAGAGACCCGCGTATCCCACCACAGCCGTAACCACTCCTGGATTAGACACTCGCCTACCGCGACGCGACTACTACCGAACCCGCAACCCACCACTCGCAAAACCCTCTGCCGACATAACTATGACCACCACGACGCTTACCACCATAGACGCGAAACGAAAGACCACTGCCGACACAACTACGACCACCACGACGCTTACCACCATAGACGCGAAACGAAAGTAGGAACGGTAAACTCACCTTAGGTTTGCCTGAAACCGCTTCGAAGGCTCCCTGAACACGCTTAACCACCGTCGCTCGCTGCCACCTCACTCTCTCTGGTTCTGACGGTTTGTCGTTGCTAGTGTTGGGGGAGGCAGGTGTGAAGGAAAGACAAATAGGGTTTAGGATTGGGGCATAGGTATGATCCATACGTTCGTTTAGGGTTGTAGGGTTTTCCGCGGATTTACAATCATACGGGTTAAACACACGTTATTGGCCCAATTACGACTCATAGTCTATTATGACTATTCACATAACATTATTTACGTAATTCAAAACCAAGCCCAACTCGTTATACACGTATAACTCGTAACATTATTATTAATTGATGTATCTACTTACGATATAAATTAATATAAAGTCGTAACATAATATAAAACCTATAACGCTAACTCCGAGTCAAAACCCGAGTTTCGAAAATGAGAGGTATTACATATTCGATAAAATAATTATCGAATACCAATGTTCAAACACGATCAAAACGTAAATATAAATAATAAATGTCATACTAAAATACGAGGTAAACATCATTCAAATTTTATCAACACGTGACTATATAAATACAAAATATTATAATCAAAATACGAGGTATTACAGTCTTCCCTCCTTGAAATGAACTTCGTCCCGAAGTTCAACCATACACACTTATCACCGTAATCAAAACTCAGGCTTCAATCATACGCTAACACATACCACATACTCAATATAGACTCGAAACATAATAACACTAATTCCTGTACTTATAATCTAACAAGTACTTATAACAAATAATAATAACTTGCAATTGCTTAACAAATAATATATAATTATATGTCATCGTGATAAAACATAAATAAACAACTCATTATTATGGACTATGAAAATACAGGGTATTATAGTATTCCCTCCTTAAAATGAAGTTCGTCCCGAAGTTCACCATCCCATGGTCAACAATCTGGTCACCAGGCATGTAACGAACACAAAACGGGATACCACATAACCTCAAGCCAAATAAAGGTACTTTAAAACACGGAATATTAATTAACACCCACACCCGATATATCACTAATAAATTATAAAATATAATACGCTTATTCGATAAATTAATTATCGAATATAAACGCCCAAATAAATATCAACACGTTAATATGATAACAAAAGTAACAGGATTATATTCGAACAATCACGACATACCAAAACAGTCATGTCATAGCAATTAGCCATATCATAACTCATTATGATTTTACAATCCTATCCTCCTTAAAACATGGTTACGTCCCCGTAAACCCATTATAAAATTACAGCTCATTACTCTGTCTTACTCATTACATTATCTCCTAAAATCTTACTCCAAGTAACCAAGTATCATATTCTCATCGTCGAACCTAAGACCAAATACAAGGGGTGAGTGAACTGGCGGAATAAACCGCGAAACAATATTTCCATCTCAATATCGATTTCGAACTCATAAAATATAACTCAATAACCATGGTCACTCTAGACCATAAACATAACTCGGCACGGAGGCCCCATAACTCAATAATAGCACCCAATCTCAATCTCCATCTCAATATCAGTATCAATATTGTCAAGGTTCACAGAACCGTGCTCAGCACTTAAAGTATGAACTTTAAGCTACTCACCCACAAGTAAAGGTCAAAGATAACGATAAAATAAAATGCAATACCCGTCATACACAATCCAAAATGTCAATCCCCTATAACCCATATACTCCGATTCGGTCAGAAACAAGCAATATAAAGATTCTCAAATAGCCATGCCGCGTGTTCATTTGTAGCATAACCAAACTAATATCAATATTCATATATTGTAAAACCAATTTCCAACTGCAACTATCCAAATGCTTACATTCCCGCACAATTATTAATGAAATTAACATCAGTATTCCACACTAGAGTCGATTATAAAATCAATTGCTTGGGTACTTTAAATCTATATCTTCTATCTGCTACTCTTTATCCTCTCTGTAGCACAACCAAACTCTCAAAATAAAAGCACAATCGGTGACTCATAACATATGAATACTTTTATATATTCAATAAAATTCCCAATACCAACTCCTCCATATTTACCAACATATAAGTAATCACCAAAACACGTCAGCTCGAATAAATATTGAAGCACATAGACTCCGACAATCGATCAGCACATATACATATATCCCGAATAAGAATAAAAATAATAAGATCGGTAGAATCATGTTGCGCAGCAAACAGAATCAGAGTAGCCAACACTGATATACCCTTGAAATTTTAACACAAAGTTAATGTATTTACACCGATGTAGACAATCAGCAAACTCGTAGTTCATAATTGACAAATTAAAACATTTCATGTTCATAAACATATTATAGAAGCAAAATCATATTATAGAAAATACATAGAGCAAAGTTAGTTAACGTAATTAAACATGGAGCATTGACATATTTCACAAGATATACACAAATCATAGACTAACAAGATCGTTTAACATTCCTAGTTATCAATAAGTTAAAATCAATTAGGTACATTTCTCATCCACTCGCATTACATCATTTATCATGAAACTGGTAATAGATATGACTTGCAAATTAAGGGGTTTATATAATATGCAACAATTAAACATCCGGGCAGGATTTCGTCAACACGTAGCTACAAAATTTGTCATGTTGCAAACAATCACTATAATTATCCAAAACATGAAGCGTTATCGTGGATAATCATCACTTGAAAAACATTTGAAACTTTGGAAACATTGAGCTGGTAATTTGTGGCAATTTATAAACATGAATCAAGGGCAATTTTGCAAGTTATAGATCGAAACAAGACTACACGGAGATATTCTGACTCCCATTACTAAAACATTGTGCTTGTAGTTCATGAATTATGAAAACAAGCTTTAACGATAAAAGTAAACGAATTCACCAGACTAGTACTTCCATAAATCATATGTCAACAATTTTAATAATTCAACACATCGTGATTAGATCCTGAATATAACAATATGCAATTCACTGTATGGTATAACAATATACTTGAAAAGGTTATAAAGATTAAAGTCACAGGAAACTAGACAGAGGTAACCCATCAATATACCAAAGAACATCGACAAGATTCACATTGTTCAAATAATCACAATTGCGTATAACCATTAGATTGCTATATCATGCTAATAAGCTTACCAGGCAAATTTCATTCCGCCACTTGGCAAAACTCTTCTCAGATAAACATGCTTTTGACATCACATACGAGTAACACATAATTATTTTGAGGTCGTAATATTAGACATATAATTGAAACGATTCTATATTAAGCTTGATGAAATAAACAAGGTTATGATATCAGATAGTGAGGTTCATACTATACCATATGCTTACTATTCATGTTACTAATGCCATATCTCAAGGAAATTATTTAATACAATTTTTACAACTCAATCGATCTGGACAAGGACTTACAACAATTCAACAGAAAGTTAGGCAACTTGCGAATATCACAATTGAATAACGACTCGTTAAGATTTTACATGGGTATCATTTTGAAAACATGAACGAACATTCTGAACAGTAGAGTTGGAACTATGCATAAGCAATAACCAAGTTTTAAATGATTTATTTACAAAAAGATAGGTCAAAACGGGACTGTGCAGAAACAATCTGACCATTGTCAACTAAAAGATTTATTTCACTCAAAATATAACTCCTATTAACATGAAACCAAAAGCATTGTAAAACCAACTCAGGAGGTTATCACTCATAAAATTTTCATACTCAAATATGGAACACATTTAAGATGGCGTCCCGTACAAACAAGGTAACATCCAGGAAACTTATTAAAACAATTTGGTTCTTTTACAACTTCACATTGCTATCTCCAACTCAACCATTCTTCTTCTGAAGCACGTTGACAAATAACGTGGAGCATAAACATCACTTTGTACCATATTAACATTCATTTCCCCTTTTCAACAACAATTATCATCTAGAAAACGGTGAAGATTTCGAAACTGAAAGTAGGCTCAACTATATAACTCGATAGTTATACGTGTGTATATAAATAAATTAGTTTCTACCATCATACAATCACAACTTATTCAAGTACGGAAATATAAACTCGGAGTTACTACGATGTCACTTATTGATTACGAACTTCATAACAAATTGTAAATGCGTATAATAGGTATAAAATCTGAAATACGATATATGCAACACATAACTATATACGTTCCTGGCTTAGGGAAACACATTCCGCATATCACTAGAATGGATTACTATAACATATAATCATAAGATCAACTGAATTACTCTTCCTTACAAGGAGTTAAACATCTAAGTCATATAATAACGATAGCCATTTAAATACCAGATAATCGTATGAACATTCCATGCATCAACATAACTATGATCACAATACTCTAACCATTGTTCAACAATTACACCTCTAAACTCTTAATATTTCAATCCCATCATCCCGATTGGTCCACATTTCATATCACACATATTTTTCCAACACACATCCTTAATCATTACTCAAATATTAGTTACCTCATTCTTCTCCTGCAAGAACGTTAGTACAAGATAGATAGGTCACTATATAACCTACCCCACTCTTCAATTACTCTCATTGGGTTCCCGAGATAGAACCAAAAGGGCCCATGGTTTGGTGTGAGGGGGCCCCTAACTCATCCCGTTCCTTTTTGGGGCTCCTATCAGTTTCATCTCGGGGTTCATTTTATTTGACTCTTCCTACGTTCATTATTATTAATTTGGTTTAGGACTGAGGATCGTTCGCTCTGATACCACTTTGTAACACCCCCATTTATTTAAGGGCCTGTACTAGGACTCCCCGGATAAATAAGGGTGTTGCCATCTCGGTTTCCCGAGGCAGTAGATACAAAGGAAAGAACACAGTACTTTATTATTAAATGTTAAACTCAAAAGCAAGTTCTTACGACCGTCTTCAAAACTGTCTTATGAACTAAAGTACAACTCATGAGAAAACGACTATAGTGATCTAGACTCTAGTCTGGTCCGGATCCAAGCTCTCCTTTCCCTTAGCTCCCATAGTCTCAAGCACCTGTCAATCTCCTCCCCAATAAATTGGTTCATCACAGGTGATCACGAATACACGGGGTCAACCACGAGGTTGAGCAGAGGAAAATAAACAGTCAAGCATTACTATAAATAGAAAGTCAATCATCTCCACTCCGAATCACAAGACCCATTATTCTCCACACCAATCACAAGACCCATTATCTCCACACCAATCACAAGACCCATTAACTCCGCACCAATCACAAGACCCATTAACTCCGCACCAATCACAAGACCCATTAACTCCGCACCAATCACAAGACCCATTTATCATCACCTCGTATCGTATCTCAGAATTATATAAACAAATAGCACAATATAACGATCATATGATAATATAAAATAAACATGGTTAATACCAAATAACAACAGATTACTCATCATTATATACAAGTATTTCCCCTACCTCAAATTGCAGGAGCGCAGTCAATCACAAGCTCGCTAGAAATGTTCCACGCGGAAACCGTTACCTAAACACGTATACGTCATGACTTAATAGACTTCTCGAACCCCCATAAATCATCTTGCCCTTACTATAAATAGAACTTTCTATAAATGGAAAGTTTCCAAAAAAAATAGAAACTTTCCCAAAGTAGAAATTATTATGACTCACTAGCTTTCCCAACTCATAACTTCGATTAACACAAAACTGTAACCAAAAGTGATGGTGACATGCATTACTAACGACTACTAAACAATAAATACGGTTGTAACAATATCAACACTAATAATGGTAAAAACGATAACAATGATAATAATAATAAGTAATAATAAAGGTAATATGTAATAATAATAATAATAATAATAAAATAATAATAATAATATAATAATAATAGAATCATAATAGTAATAGTACTATTACGTATACTCAAACAAAACCCTCGTAACCCACCACTCGCGTAAAACCCAACACCCATACTCCGCGTAAGACCTAACACCACCATGCTGCCGTCACCACCACTGCCGTAGCCACCACCAACCACACTCACCAGAGAACTGCGTGTCCCACCACAGCCGTAACCACGCCTGGATTAGACACTCGCCTAACGCGACGCGACTACTACTGAACCCACAACCCACCACTCGCAAAACCCTCTGCCGACACAACTATGACCACCACGACGCTTACCACCATAGATGCGAACCGATAGACCACTGCCGACACAACTACGACCACCACGACGCTTACCACCATAGACGCGAAAGGAAAGTAGGAACGGTAAACTCACCTTAGGTTTGCCTGAAACCGCTTCGAAGGCTCCCTGAACACGCTTAACCACCGTCGCTCGCTGCCACCTCACTCTCTCTGGTTCTGACGGTTTGTCGTTGCTAGTGTTGGGGGAGGCAGGTGTGAAGGAAAGACAAATAGGGTTTAGGATTGGGGCATATGTACGATCCATACGTTCGTTTAGGGTTGTAGGGTTTTCCGCGGATTTACAATCATACGGGTTAAACACACGTTATTGGCCCAATTACGACTCATAGTCTATTATGACTATTCACATAACATTATTTACGTAATTCGAAACCGAGCCCAATTCGTTATACACGTATAACTCGTAACATTATTTTTAATTGATGTATCTACTTACGATATCAATTAATATAAAGTCGTAACATAATATAAAACCTATAACGCTAACTCCGAGTCAAAACCCGAGTTTCGAAAATGAGAGGTATTACATATTCGATAAAATAATTATCGAATACCAATGTTCAAACACGATCAAAACGTAAATATAAACAATAAATGTCATACTAAAATACGAGGTAAACATCATTCAAATATTATCAACACGTGACTATATAAATACAAAATATTATAATCAAAATACGAGGTATTACAAGAAGAACTAGTGATTATTGAACAAGATCTTGAACATTTCGCTAAGTAAAGGTGACCGTGATGAGATTACTCGGCATTGTTGTTATTTTCATGTGACATGTGTTTATGTGTGGTTTTATGGTAAACTTGAGAATGATTATATGTTGTGGATGTTTAAGGAGTAAAATCAGAAAGTATTAATGTATTGTGGTTGTGTTTATAAGGATAATTGATGAATTTTGTATATCCGTCACAATTTTGGGTTCTTGCTTAATTGATGATTTAATGGCTGGAGATTCATGCTTTATGTGTAAGATCGATGAGGATAAACCACTTGGGATATTGTTGGGATTATATATGTGTTGTTAGTATAGTATAAATTATGCTTGTAAGCTATCATATAATAGACCGTAATCTAGTAGAATGACTAGGTCATAGTTTAGATGTGGTACGGATTGGAATATGTCTGAGTCGGGACCTCTAGAGTACAATACGTATCTTTGTTTGTTACGTATCGAACTATGTCTGAGTTAGGACCTCTAGTTACTTGGATACGTGTGTGTATGTCGCGTGTCGGACATGTCTGAGTCGGGACCTCTGAGCTAGTACATGTATGGTTGATGCATTGGGATATGTCTGAGTCGGGACCTCTATTCCTTTGTGAGTTTGGATGACCGTGTGGATCATGTCTGAGTCGGGACCTCTGATTCATTCGAAGAGTATTGGTTATGTCTTAGTCGGGACCTCTAAACCAATGCTAGCTGATTGTATCTTTTCATGCCTGGCTCAGGGTCTATGATTTGATATTGCTGATTGTTTGTGTTTAAGTTTACCTGAGTTGGGGTAGTACTTAGATACTGCTGAATTGTGTTAGCTTGCTTGAGTCGGGGTATTGTGCTAGACATTGTTGAATAATTTGTATTTAACTTGCCTGAGTTAGGGTACAATGTTATATACTGTTGAACGTATGTTTTAGATATCCCTGAGTTGTGGTATTTGATCTAATTACATGAGCATGTTAGGATAAGGATGGGTAAATGATTACTTCTTATAATTATATTTATGTTGGAGTATGATGATTGATTATATGTAATTATGTGTTATGTGTGCATGACAATTGGTGGGTAGGAGCATATCTAGTCACTCCCCACTGACTGTGGCGCACATGTTTCATGTGTGTAGGTTGGTGATTGCTGAGCAGGGGTTTGCATGAAGCTAGCGAGCGATGATCCTTCATCGATGACATTACCTTTTTCGTTAGCTAGACCTTAGTTTTGTTTAAACAATTTTGTGCCTGTAGAGATATCCTATCCCGGGCTGAGATTTTGTACTTATTACTTAATACTTAGTTATGTCTCTTTTTATTTCCGCAATTCAGTTATGTAATTATACACCTTGCATGTTAGTTATGTTTCTTTAAAAAGTTTAAATTCTGCTGCATTTTTAGTACATTGTGTGTTTATTCTTCCGCTATCACTAGGTGGGGTTTTATTGTTGGTATCAGAGCATTATCGCTCCCGACGCACTCATGTGACCCTACAACTTAACTTGACCAAATAAGCAAATAATGAATGAGAGATGGGGTAGTTTAAGAACTTAAGTGTGGTAATCTGTTGTGAATGTTATATGTTAAGCTAACCCAAGTTTCTCTTTTGAAGGATGGTGAGACCTTCGAACGTGGCCAATACAATCAACAATCACTTCTACAGGTTCTGAAGGACCAGAGGACCTAGGCTGATGTGGTTCTGCCTCCGCCTCCTGTTAATCATGCTAACCGTCCCGGTGGCTTCTCTTAGATAGTCAACCAGATGTCCAGGAGTCATTCCAAGACCTATGGTGAAGAGGTAGATCCTGTTGCGTTGTTTGAGTGGTTCAAGGACATGGAGAGAGGGTTCTCTATGTACTCCGTGGCCAAGGAGGATAGAGTACGTTTAGCTGCTCACTTTCTAACACACGAGGCCGATAGATGGTGGACGCTCACTGGTCCTACCGCTCTTTAAGACCCGTTGTTCGATTGGGATGCTTTCAAGAACTTGGTTGGGACCCGCTTTTACCCGAGAGAACTTCGTTCCCAGAGGCTTATGGAGGTCATGGATTTGAAGCAAGGTAAGATGACTGTTCAGGAGTTTACTGACAAGTTCAACCAGCTAACATATTTTGTTGCTCGCTTTGTGAGAGATGAGTCCGAGAGAGTTTATTTCTACCGAGGCAAGTTGAGTCCTCGCATTGAGAGCATGGTTATGAGGGATTCTACATCTTTTGTGGAGGTTTATGATGATGCTATTTGGGCCGAGATTTCTATCAAGGCCATTGATGCTGAGACCAGAGTTTCTAGTAGTTCTTTTTACCAGAGGACTAGTTACAAGGGTAAGGGACCGTTTGTTCCATCCACTGCTCCTCTTACTTCCCACAAGAAGAGATATGAGAGATTCGTAGCTCCAGTTGCTCGTACCATTGTTCACACTGAGACTTCTAAGGATAAGTGTAATCGTTGTGGCAAGGATCCTCATCCTGGTTCAGACTGCTATAAGCAAGCTTACAAGTGCTACACTTGTAATGGGATTGAACATCGTTCCTTTGAGTGTCCAGAGAGGAACACTACTCTTGGCAAGGCTGCCACTGCTGCTGCCGCGACTCGTGAAAACAAAGCTAAAGGGAAGATCTTCGTGATGACTAGAGTTGAGGCCGAGGCCAATCCAAACATCATTGCCGGTATATTCTCAGTTCTCGGTGTCGAATGTTTGATCCTATTTGATACCGGTGCATCTTTGTCATTCATATCGACCAAGTTTGCCGACAGACTAGCTCTTGAGTCTTTCATTTGTGAGCAGACTTCCATTTCACTGCCATCTTGAGATGTTTTCTCGTGTTCTTGTTCTTATACGGATGTACCCATTATGATTGTCAGCTCAAAATTTCCTGCGAACCTTTTGAGGTTTCTTCTCGAGGAGTTTGACATTATCCTCGGTATATATGGATTGGTTATCGCGGGTACCATGCTCGCTTCCAGTGTCGTGATCTGAAAATCTGTTTGAGGAGTCCGACAGGAGTTCGTGTTTCCTATAAGGGAACCCGCCCCCGAAAGGGTGTTCAACTTATTTCTTCAATCAAAGCTTCTTATCTTCTTAGGAAGGGTTGCCAAGCCTTCCTTTGTGTCATTTCAGCTGCGAAGCCTTCGTTGCCGAAGCTTGAGGGTGTGCCTATTGTTCGAGAGTTCCCTAATGTTTTCCCTGAGGAGTTACCTGTTATACCTCCAGAGCGTGACGTAGAGTTTACGATTGAGCTCGTGCCTGGTACCGGACTGATTTCTAAACCTCCTTATTGGATGGCTCTACCAGAGTTGAAAGAATTGAAAAAACAGTTGGAAGAGATGATCGAGAAAGGTTTCATTAGACCGAGCGCTTCTCCGTGGGGTGCTTCAGTGTTGTTTATTAAGAAGAAAGATGGTTCGATGCGGTTGTTCATAGATTACAGAGAGTTGAACCGTGTCACGGTGAAGAACTGTTACCCATTGCCTAGGATTGATGATTTGTTTGACCAGCTCTGTGGTGCTTCTATATTCTCTAAGATTCATCTACGGTCAGCATATCATCAGATTCCCGTTCGTGAGGCTGATGTTGCTAAGACTGCTTTTCGCACTCGCTAGGACATTATGTATTTGTAGTCATGCCTTTTGGGTTGACCAATGCTCCTGCCATTTTTATGGATCAGATGAACTGAACCTTCAGCGAATACTTTGACACTTGTGTGGTGGGGTTCATTGATGACATTCTGATTTACTCGAAGACAGACGAAGAGCACGCCGAACATCTTAACATCATACTTGAGATTCTGCGTCGTTAGAAGTGGTTCACTAAGTTTTCAAAATGCGAATTATGGTTGTTAGAGGTAGCCTTTCTACGCCATGTGATTTCCAGTGAGGGTGCGATGGTTGACCCTTCCAAGATAGAGGCTGTTATAGATTGGCAGAGTCCCAAAAACATTGGCGAGATTCGTAGTTTCCTTGGATTAGCAGGTTACTATCGCCGGTTTGTGAAAGATTTCTCTAGACTTGCTCGCCCGATGACTCAGTTGCTAAAGAAGTAAACCAAGTTTGTTTGGACTGATAGTTGCGGGAGTTCTTTCCAGGAGTTGAAGACCAGATTGACGACCGCTCCTGTAGTGACTCTTCCGGAAGATAGGGTTGATTTTGATGTGTATTGCGATGCTTCGATGCTTGGTTTGGGATATGTTCTGATGCAGAGTGGGAAGGTCATTGTCTATTCCTCCATAAATTTGCGTGTTCACAAGGTGAACTATCATACACATGACTTGGATTTAGCCGCAGTTGTTCATGCCTTGAAAATGTGGTGTCATTATCTTATTGGTTCCCATTGCCGCATTTTTACTGACCATAAGAGCTTGAGGTATATTTTCACTCAGAACACCTTAACATGAGACAGCGCCGGTGGCTTGAGCTCTTTAAGGACTATGACATTGAGCTCCTCTACCATGATGGCAAAGCTAGTGTAGTTGCAGATGCGTTGAGTAGGAAGACTTCTCATTTCTTGAGCGCGATTAGAGTGATGCCTAATGAGTTGTGTTCTGAGTTCCGTAAGTTGAGACTTGAGATGGTTGGATCCGTTTTCAACTATTTGGATGCGATGACAGCTGACCCTACTTTGAATTGGGAGATTCGTCAGAGTTCGCCTAACGATGCAACTTTCAAGAAATTTGAGGCTAAGATTACCAGTGGTGAGGCTAAGGACTTTGTGATTGGTACTGATAGATTTCTTCGTTTCCGTGGCCAGATGTTTGTTCCTGATCCACCTAATTTGACGAACAAGGTGTTGGATGAGGCACATTTGACCCCCTATTCGATTCACCCCGGTGGTGAAAAGATGCATAAGGACCTTCGACTCTTGTTCTCCTGGCCTGGGATGAAGAGTGACATCTTGAGTTACGTGAGTAAGTGTTTGACATGTCACAAGTCAAGATTGAGCATAAGAGACCTGGTGGTCTGCTTCAGCCGCTCCACGTTCCTCAGTGGAAGTGGGAGTGCATCTCCATGGACTTTGTGACAGCGTTACCGAAGACTGCTGGCGGTAAGGATGTTGTTTGGGTCGTAGTTGATCGATTGATTAAGTGTGCTAGATTCATTCCGATTAGAGAGACCTGGGATGTGGATCGCCTTGCGAGGGCTTATGTTGTTGAGATTGTTCGTTACCATGGTGTTCCGAAGGAGATCGTATCAGACAGCGATCCCCGTTTTTGTTCGAGGTTTTGGAAAGTTCTTCAGGAGGCCATGGGTAGCCGATTGTTGATGAGCACTGCATTCCATGCTGCTTTGATGGTTAGTTTGAGAGGACCATAGAGACATTAGAGGATTTCCTGCATGCTTGTGCCTTAGATTTTCAGAATTCTTAGGAGCAAAGTTTGTCGTTGGTTGAGTTCTCGTAGAATAACAGTTATCATTCGTCGATCTAGATGGCTCCGTATGAGGCTCTTTGGTACCGCTGATGCCCGTCGTTGAGGGTACCAAAGATAAATTTATAATTCCTAACCTTAACAATAGATAGTGAAAGTCAGGGTCGAACCACAAGGAGGTGGGGAATGTTTATTGTCTTAATGTTAATGTTTAAAGGTAATAAAATTGGGGGTTGATTGTTGATTACTAAGTCTAAGCAAAGATTAAAATAAAACAAGAAATAAAAGATGAGAGTAAAATATAATAAAAGGGATGCTAGGATGTTCGGGTAATAAATAGCTAAGGTAAAATAAATCCTAAGGTCAACATGTATTGCAGTCGCGTAAGGGGGTGTAACATATCTTTTTAGGTCTATGCTACCTAATAGCTCCTTTCGGCCTATGCTATTAGTTCCTAGGTCTCACAATTATTGGGTGTCAACAATAAGGGTGATTCCTAAATTCCAGGTCACATACCTTTCAGCCTTGAGTAACCTATCCGTCTTAAGGTGTAAACCAATGCCCTTCCCGTATCTTTCAATCTTGGGTAGGTCATTACTAACATCCTACAAGTCTCCTTATGGTCTCATTGCAGGATATTATAATTGACAAGAAAAGACGAAATAAGAATACATACGCGAGTGGTCGACCGACCAGCTACTCCAGTCGGCCGACCACGACCTCGGTCGACCGACCAGCTATTCCGGTCGGCCGACCGTGGTCCTGCTACAAGTCGGTCTTTCGAATTTTATTTACCTATGCATATTATCCCCTACATCCTAACATATGAAAATTAGCTACTCATGATTGTTAAGACGATTATAAAATTGGGAATAAACATGGAGAACATAGTAAATAATCTAAGCATGCAAGATTCAATAAAGCTTGGGATTCTAACTTAACAATTGTAATAAAAATAAGAACGATAATAAAGCAAGATTAAAAGAGTAATTACCACAATTTGGAATTAGGGCAGAAAGAAACTAACTTTATTGATGAATGCTTGGGAACTATTGAAAGATTACAAAACTAAAGCTTGAATAAAACTAAGTATGATAAAACTTGATACTAAAAGATTCGATGCAAAACTTGATTATAAAGATCTAAGATACCTAAACCTTAGCTACAAGATTAGCTTATATAGGGTAAGAGATCAGAGTTTCCTAAAGACTCTAATTTTATTTTATTTCCAAAAAGAATCGTATGGGCTTCTGTTGTGGTCGGTCGACCTACTATATGGGTCGGTCGACTGTTTCTTGCTGGGCTTCTTTTATTTCCGGCATTCCTTGAAATTTGGGCTTCATTAAAATTCAGGACTGGTCGGCCGACCCGTTTGGGTGGTCGGTCGACCGCTTCTGTACGGAAATCTTCGGATTTCTTCTTGTTTTGACTTTTGGCGCTTGACTTTGACTCCAGTTGACTTTCCATTAATTCCCTAATTAAGCAAAAGACTTGAGGATATGGATTTGGTGCTAAATCGCCTTTTTTCCGCATAAATCTGCAAAAGTGCATAAAAATACGAAAGTACACGATTTGTGGGAAATAAGGGCTAAAACATAGTAAATGAGCGACTAAATACGTGTAAAAATAGATGTAAAACATCATAAAATAGACACGTATCAAATTCCCCAAACCAAACCCTTGCTTGCCCTCAAGCAAGAAATAGACTCGATCTTAACTAATGGAACGATTTCAATCTCAGAGCGAAATTTACATGTAAGCCTAAACCAATGCCAAGTACAAAATGAGAAAGCATTTAAATCATGCAAACGAGTTATGGTGTTGTCAGATTTGCAAATAAAGAAACTATAGAGACTTATACCATGGACTCTCGCGGTACGCTCGAGACACTCATGAAGCAAAGGGTGAGTATACGTAAAAGATAGAAAGAAGTAATTTTGTAGAGACACTCACCTAACTGCGACCCGTGAAAACATGCCTACAATCTAACATGAACAAGAATTCTACAACTTTGTATAACAATCTTATTAAGTGACCCAGATACATGCAATTGGGGTTATGAAAGATATGTGAGGTAAAAGGTAAAAAGTGGTTAAGATGTTTTTGGGTATGTGGGGTTAGTAGCCAAGCTAGTAAAACCGTTTCCCAACAACATAATTCACAATTTTTTTTTTTTTTGATATTAAGAAAGTGCTCCTTTTATAGCACAACTCTCACATTAAATATAAGAAAGGACTCCCAAATATTTTTGAATGGGGTACGGGAGTGATAACACATAAAAGAAAGGGATTTTTGGAACGAAATTTGCATTTTGATTCTGCCGGGTGGTCGGCCGACCTATTAAAGTGGTCGGTCGACTGGCTCTGTACGTTTTTGACTTTTTTTTTTTCGTTTTTCTTCTTTCTTTCTTTTTCTGAATTTTTTTGTTCTTTTTCTTTTCTTTCTTTTCTTGCTTTCCTTCTTTCTTTTCTCTTTTTTGCTCATGATAGCATACAAACCAAGATGCCTCAAAAAATAATCCAATGACCACAAATACTAGCTTGGAAGGGTAGGCTAAGTATGGGATGTAGTTTTGGGGGAATAAAAAGGCAATTCTGGCTATGTGAAGCTTATGGGTAAATAAGAGAGTATGGATCCCAAATGCACGTATCAAGACTCACAAAACGAGATAGTAAAACAAGTATATAGCAATTCAAGTTCATGTTTATGCATATTGATGTAACATGTTCCAAGGGGAGTACTACTCACATCCTAGACAACTGGTTTAAGAATGAAACCAGGAAATAAGCTCTAAACCTTAGAATGTATAGTAGGTCGCCAAGGTATAAGTCAAGTCTCAAGATATGCAAGTTGACAAAAACTCGTAGATATGCGAAAGACTCTTATACTAAAACAAGTTGACAAGGCAAGGTAAAGGCATAAACATGTAAGATAGCTAAATCATCCTTGAAATACTTTCGTTCCGACTCGACCTATATGCTAAAATAAACGTGCATTTTTTTGAATTTTTGAATTTTTTAATTTTTTTGGATTTTTGTATATATAAAGAAAATAAAGAAAAGAACGATGCAAGACAGAAATTCAAATAAACGTGTGACAAAATGCAATGCATGTAACACGAAACCATTCCCCAAACCAACCCGCACAATGTCCCCATTGTGCATTAGCCTAAGTAAAGGTTTCACAAAATTAAAAGAAAAATGCAAGTAAAATAAAAACTAAGGAAAAACTGGAAAGAACTCACTGGGTTAATAGATGTATGAGAAAAACCTCCCCAAACCAGCGTAAGCTGGGAGGTTTTGGTGGCTAGCAGTGCCACTCAAGTAACCAAGTCAATTTCGCGATTTCCAAGGAAGAGAAACGAAAGACCACAGCGGAGAGCAGGTCGACCGACCGATGTTACAGGTCGACCGACCTCCTGTAAATCACAGAAAAATCAGCGATGCAGCGACTCTGGTCGACCGACTGATGTTCCTGGTCGGTCGACCCTCTGCGTCCTGGAGGTCTTCATTTCTTCGTAAATCCTGAAAAAGCAAGAAAATATGTGCGCCCAACAATGCGCGAGATGCCCGGAACGATTCGAAAAGTCTTAACTACTAGCAAACCAAACTAAAAAGTTTCACACAACATAAAATAAATTGTCTTAAAACTGTAACTCAAAAACAACTATCCGCTAAAGATGCGGAAGATATCCGACCACGGCTTCTGACGGCATGCCGTAGTCTCCACGGTTTTTGCTTTAGTAGCAAAACACATCTTCTTTCCGCCGTCGCAAAGCATATGCGACGGTCTCTCTTCTTGAGCTTGTCTCCTCTTCTTTTTCTCCTCCCGATCCACGACGTCTGGATCCTCATCCTCTTCATAGCTTAGGCATCCCATTCCTCCTCTCTGGATGATGACTTCCTTCTCCTTGGGTTTCCCCAAACCAGCTCCTGCAATAGTCATAATAGAAGTGTCCTCCCTACTGCTCCCAATCTGGGGCGGAGGTGTAAAAACAGATACAGGAACAGGTAATAAAGGTGGAGAAGTAGTGATGACCTCATACTTCTTCTCAGAAGTGATAGCATTACATGTGATGGGGGTCATAGCATCCTTCTTCCTGTAAGATAGGCCATAGATAATAGAATGTTTGCCTACTTTGAAGGTTAGAGTCCCAGTGCCTACATCTATAATGGCACCTGCAGTGTGAAGGAAAGGTCTTCCTAAAATTATGGGTATATGGGCATCCTCTCGGATGTCCAAAACTACAAAGTCGACTGGGAAGAAGAACCTGTCAATACGCACAGGGATGTTTTCCAATACCCCTATAGGTTCCATAGATGTGCGATCAGCCATCTGGACTGTCATACTGGTCACTGCAAATTCGGTCATTCCTAGTTTTAAGGCAACGCTTAGGGGCATGACACTTATACTAGCACCTAAATCGCATAAAGCCTTCTTAACTGGGAAGGTTCCTATATTACAGGGGACAGAAAAACTACCAGGGTCTTCTAGTTTGTGAGGGGCAATGACATGCGATAGAAAGCTAGATGACTCTTCAGTGAGGGCCACCGACTCAACCTTTTCTAGAGACCTCTTTCGTGATAAAAGTTGTCTCATGAATTTAAGATATGAAGGAACCTGTTGAACTAATTCTAAAAATGGGACTTGAACATTCAATGAACGAATCACATCTTTAAATTTGTCAAAAGATACCTGATCCTTTGAAGGCACGAGTCTCTCTGGAAAAGGAGCAGCTGAGGATTCCGTATTTGCAGCCCTTTTTAAAAACCTGGGGGTCTTGTCACCCCTGAAAAGGAAATCCCGCAAGTTATTCGGCAAATCTGGACGAAAGGGAACTTCAGGTTCTGCTTCAATGGTCGGTCGACCAGAATCTTCGGTCGGTCGACCAGTCTCCTGCTCAGGCAAAATTTCCGGATCCCGATCTGCGGTCGGTCGACCAGATTTTTCGGTCGGTCGACCGCTTTCGCTGCTACTCGCCTGTTTTTCTTTCTCAGCCCCCACTTTAGCTCCACTTCTCAAGGTTACGACGTTTAGAGTCTCCTTCTTCTGGTCTGGTTTGGTTGGAAGTTGACCCGGAACCCTAGTATCATTCTTGCTCGCGATCTGAGCAATCTGGGACTCTAACATCTTCATCCCTGCCTCTCTAGCCTGTGACTCCTTCTGAACCAACCCGATAAGATTTTGGATAAGAGCATCTGTGTTGGGTGGTGGATTAGAAGGTGGTTGAGGGTTGAAAGGTGGTCTTTGGAAGTTTTGTTTATGTGGGGGTACATAAGTGGAATTTTGCTGAGGTTGCATGTGTTGTGGGTTTTGAACATTCTGGCTTGTCCACCTTAAGTTGGGATGGACATTGTTATTATTTGGGTCATAGAAATTGTTCCCACGATAATGCTGAAAAGCGGCACATGTTTCATTAGATGAAGTACAGAACTTTGACACATGCCCTTCTCCACCGCACCTCTCACAAGCAAAGGGTCCGTCCTGAACGGCGTTCACCTGGTATATTCCTCCCTTACTTCCACTCCCTAGATCGAGCTTTCCTGCAGCCTCAAATTTTTCTAACTTGGCCGTCAAGGCCTCAATTGCTGACAGGTTGTACTCATTTTTTCTCTGATTGCCTCTGGAAGTACCATGCTCAGCGCAGTGCACAGCAACATCTTCTATTAACTTGAGACCCTTAGTCTCTCCTGAATTGTCTTGGAAACTCCCATTAGCTGCAGCATCTAGATAGGCCCTGTTGTCATCATAGAGGCCATTGTAGAATTGGTTGCAAAGAAACCATTGTTCGAATCCGTGATGTGGGATGGATCGAACAAGTCTCTTGAACCTGTCCCACGCCTCGCTAAAATCTTCATTGGGACCTTGTTTGAAATTAGTAATCTGCGCTCTTAAAGCATTAGTCTTTGATGCAGAATAGTATTTCCTGTAGAATGCTAAGGCCAAGGTGTTCCAATCTGTGACTCCCGCAGCAGTGCGGTCAAGATCTCTGTACCACTCTCTCGCAGAGTCCCTAAGGGAGAAGATAAACATGGTCTGTTTAATCTGGTCCTGCGTCACTCCTTCTGGGGGTGCTATAGAGCATATGTAATCTGTGAAGATTTCAATATGCTTAGCAGCATCCTCATTGGCCGAGCCTCCAAATTGGTTTCTTTCAACCATAGTAATATAGGCAGGCTTGGCCTCGAATGGCTTCCCAGTACCTGCAGGTAAAGTGAACCCTTTGTATAGGTACTTTGCCTGAGGCATGGAGTGACTGGCAATAGTAGCTTCTTCTGTCATGTTCTCTTCTTCTTTAGGAAAAACTGGAAAGTAGGTAAAAGATGGTGTTTTTGGTGAAGGTGGATTGATGGGTGAATTTGGTTGTGAAGGTGGTGTTTTTGGTGAAGATGGTGGTCATTCGAATAAGCCTTCTTGAAATAAGGAAGATGGTGAGCCTCCTTCCTGATTTGCTAGAAGTTGCTTTCTTCTTTCTCTAAGAGTCCTCTCAATTTCGAGGTCAAGTGGTAGAAGTTCTCCTTGAACTGACCTGCGCATAAGATGGAAACTACAAGAAAAAAGTGAGAAGGTTTAAGGAACAAAAAGTTCCTTAAACAAAAAGGGAAACAAAAACAAAAAACAATAAACACTGGCGTCACCTCCCCGGCAACGGCGCCAAAATTTGATGCCCGTCGTTGAGGGTACCAAAGATAAATTTATAATTCCTAACCTTAACAATAGATAGTGAAAGTCAGGGTCGAACCACAAGGAGGTGGGGAATGTTTATTGTCTTAATGTTAATGTTTAAAGGTAATAAAATTGGGGGTTGATTGTTGATTACTAAGTCTAAGCAAAGATTAAAATAAAACAAGAAATAAAAGATGAGAGTAAAATATAATAAAAGGGATGCTAGGATGTTCGGGTAATAAATAGCTAAGGTAAAATAAATCCTAAGGTCAACATGTATTGCAGTCGCGTAAGGGGGTGTAATATATCTTTTTAGGTCTATGCTACCTAATAGCTCCTTTCGGCCTATGCTATTAGTTCCTAGGTCTCACAATTATTGGGTGTCAACAATAAGGGTGATTCCTAAATTCCAGGTTACATACCTTTCAGCCTTGAGTAACCTATCCGTCTTAAGGTGTAAACCAATGCCCTTCCCGTATCTTTCAATCTTGGGTAGGTCATTACTAACATCCTACAAGTCTCCTTATGGTCTCATTGCAGGATATTATAATTGACAAGAAAAGACGAAATAAGAATACATACGCGAGTGGTCGACCGACCAGCTACTCCAGTCGGCCGACCACGACCTCGGTCGACCGACCAGCTATTCCGGTCGGCCGACCGTGGTCCTGCTACAAGTCGGTCTTTCGAATTTTATTTACCTATGCATATTATCCCCTACATCCTAACATATGAAAATTAGCTACTCATGATTGTTAAGACGATTATAAAATTGGAATAAACATGGAGAACATAGTAAATAATCTAAGCATGCAAGATTCAATAAAGCTTGGGATTCTAACTTAACAATTGTAATAAAAATAAGAACGATAATAAAGCAAGATTAAAAGAGTAATTACCACAATTTGGAATTAGGGCAGAAAGAAACTAACTTTATTGATGAATGCTTGGGAACTATTGAAAGATTACAAAACTAAAGCTTGAATAAAACTAAGTATGATAAAACTTGATACTAAAAGATTCGATGCAAAACTTGATTATAAAGATCTAAGATACCTAAACCTTAGCTACAAGATTAGCTTATATAGGGTAAGAGATCAGAGTTTCCTAAAGACTCTAATTCTATTTTATTTCCGAAAAGAATTGTATGGGCTTCTGTTGTGGTCGGTCGACCTACTATATGGGTCGGTCGACCGTTTCTTGCTGGGCTTCTTTTATTTCCGGCATTCCTTGAAATTTGGGCTTCATTAAAATTCAGGACTGGTCGGCCGACCCGTTTGGGTGGTCGGTCGACCGCTTCTGTACGGAAATCTTCGGATTTCTTCTTGTTTTGACTTTTGGCGCTTGACTTTGACTCCAGTTGACTTTCCATTAATTCCCTAATTAAGCAAAAGACTTGAGGATATGGATTTGGTGCTAAATCGCCTTTTTTCCGCATAAATCTGCAAAAGTGCATAAAAATACGAAAGTACACGATTTGTGGGAAATAAGGGCTAAAACATAGTAAATGAGCGACTAAATACGTGTAAAAATAGATGTAAAACATCATAAAATAGACACGTATCAACCGCCGTTTCAGTACCAAAAATAAAACCTAATAACGGATGTCATCTTGGCAAAAGGGATAGAAGGTACTCAAGCCTTCCCTTCGATAATCTCCCTCCGTAGCCTGTCTAATAAACCTGTGGGCCTATCAAAACATCACTAAAGAAAAAAAATAAGAACAACCTCAAGGTACTCAGTTTTCCCTTGAGGCGGAAAAAAAACAGACGATGTTAAACAGATAAAAGTGTCGCCTCCCCAGCCACAGCGCCAAAATTTGATACCGTCGTTTCAGTACCAAAAATAAAACCTAATAACTACTGACAGAAGTCAGCGGCAAGTAGGGTCGATCTCCAGAGGGAGGCAAAGTTGTTAATTATCCGTTTAAAATGGTCTGTCGGAATGTCACAAAATTGGGGTTTTGATTGATTTGAATTCTAAAAACTACGAGAAAAAGGGAAATAGAACAGATAAAAAACGCACTAGGATCGTCGGTTCACCATGGCTACTGAAGTCTGAACTAATAGTCATAAAACACTCTAATTCGGTCTGTGGGTAGTGAAAATGTCCTTTCGGTCCGCTATTCGCCCTAAAACTATACTAACTTAGCTTCCGCCCTCATTAGTACAGTCTTAATAATCGTCGCAGAACTACCCCTAAGCCAATCTTCCGACCTAGGCCAAGAGGGTTTCTAAACAGTCAATTGAGTGCGTCGACTCAAATAATTAACATAAATTATATTCGACGGATCGATACATACAAACCACATTACGGGTATCCTAAACTAATAATTCATCCTATGCCATGACTACCCTAAATCCTAGCAGAGGGATTAGCTTCGCATAATCAATAAGAAAATAAGCATAGCGAAGGAACGAATAAACAATAACATCTCAGTAAGAGAAATAAAGGAAATGAAATAAAGATTGAGAAACAAAGTTACCGAATCCAAGAAAGGGAAAGAGAGGATGAACAATAATCCGACTCTAAAAGCAAAGGGAAAAGGAACAAAAATCTAATCTATATATGAAAATAAGAATGAGAAGCAGTAGTAGTTTCTGTCTCTAAATGCCTCCTTTTGTTCTCGAATTGCTCTTTTTATAAAACAATTCTCGAAACAATACTGACGGACAAGTGTAGCCCAATAGTCACAATCCTCTCGATCGAGAGAATTATTCCTCGATCGAGAAGAATAGCTATCAAAAGCCCTCGATCGAGAAGAAAAGCTCTCGATCGAACAAATAAAGTACTCGATCGAGCACTTCTCAGCGCGTATGGCTGTCATTTCTTCGTTACTCGCTCAAATCAAGCGTTATTGGTGGTGTTGGAAAGCTACGAGGATAAGCTTTCATCTCCAGTTGATATCACCTAATTATATGTTGTATAACTCGATATATGGCTCCTCAAAGTAGGCACTAGCAAATTGAAGCTCTTCCTTTGCTTGATGGACTTTATTGCTTCTTTGCGCATCTCAAAATGGTAGTAACAAGTTCCTACTCAACTCTTCTCCTAAATGCATGCATAAGGACATGTTTTAGGCTTGATTATGATCTTCTCCCACTCATATATGCAATTAGCACAAGACAAACCAAAGTAGACTATTCGAGGGACATTTGTAGTAAAGCACTGCGGAATAAGTATGGAAATGCGTGCTAAAATGGCCTAAAAGGTCTATAAGAGATGAACACATCAAACAACCCCAAACCAAATCTTTGCTTGCCCTCAAGCAAACTTATGAAACTAACTAAGACTAACTAGATAGGAGTAAAACATGGACAAGCCGAAAACTGTCGACTCAAACCATTTACTGCACATGAATCAATCTCAATAGGCCAAAATCCTAAGCACACGAATTTATGTATATTTCAAATAAATGTTGAAATTTCAACCTTGCAAGACTTTCAAAATTGGACTCTTTCGGGTCACTCTTCTCTCAACAAAGCAAAGGGTAAGCAGATTATATGTAAGAGAGAAAGAAGTAGAAGTCGCTCACCTAGACTTTGACCAACATAATCTTGCATGCAATTTAGTATTATAAACAATTCTAGCTACCGTGCACATACATTCCAACCATTCAGGGTCCATCACATACCGAATACTTGCAAAGTTTAGATAAGTGAGGCTATGGGTAACAAGAGGCAAAACAATATGGGAATCACAGGAAAAGTAGCCAAGTTAGCATCCTAATCAAACCGAATGAAACATCCACTTCTAACTCACTGAATTAAGCTCGAATGCCTTAACAATTAGGCAATCAACTCACTAATCCAAAATTGCAACATAGGAGAAAAATTCCAATTTTTTCTTTTTCTTTTCTCATTTGTCGTTTTCTTTTCTCATTTTTTTCTTTTGTTCCATCCAATTTTTTCATTCATTTTCTTTTTTTTTTTCAATCTACTTCCTCATTTACCAAATTCTTACAATAAGAATCGAGCCAAAATTGATGCAAAGAACCGAATACTACAAGAACTACTAAACTAGCTTAGCAAAAGGTAGGCTTAGTTTATGGACTATAGCTAAAGGGTCAACTGGCAATTTTTAGCAAATGTGAAGCTAATGGCTAAAATGAATAACAAGGGATTTTGCAAGCATTCTCCAAACACGTGATACCATCCACAAGCCCGAATGTATGCAGGCAATAAGCAATTAAAAATCATACTTGTGCAATTTGATGTTACACGACATGCAGGGAGTAACTACTCACAATCCTAAATGAACTTGTCTTGAATGACACCAGTTAAAAGCTCTAAATCTCAAATAGATATTGTAGTTTGCCAAAATTTTCAGTCAAGTCTACTAGTTCAACAGATTTTGAAACGAAATTCGAGAAATTGCTATGGAATTTGCTAAAAGACTTGAAACAGTGCAAAGCTTAAGCATACAACAATTTTCAGCAATGAAATACTCCAATCTGACTCGACCTAATATGCAAAAATAAACGTGATTTTTTTTTTAAAATTTTAATTTTTCAATTTTTTGGAAACTAAAACAACAATGCATGCGAAAATTGAAACGTGCAAACATAAATGCAATAAAACAAAATGCAGACACATATATGGATGCAAATCCTCCCCAAACCAAACCGTACAATGTCCCCATTGTACAAAGTAAAGGAAAAGAAATGCAAACTAAAGAAGAAGAGTTAGGAACTTACAAAAGTGCACGCACCACAGACCTCCACAAACCGAACCAAAAATGGGAGGTTGTAAACGAAGCCTGGAAGTCGGGCAGAAAAATCTGTCACAGCAGTCGGTAGAAGAGCAGCTTCTAGATCAAGAAAAAGCATTGCTCGATCGAGCAATTTGTCATGTGATTCCTCTCGATCGAAACATTACACCTCTTGATCGAGGAATCCGAACCACAAATCCTCTCGATCGACTTCCTGGCTGCTCGATCGAGCAATCTGGGTTGCAAAACTTCTCGATCGAATCGTTTGATCACTCGATCGAGATCAATCCCTGCAATACGCAACAACAGCAGTGGAAAACTACCAAAACGCGAAGACGAGCTCAAAGTCTATAGTCGAGCACGATTATTACAACACACAAAACATAACAGAAATAGATAAAAAGTTCAAACTCCGGGTTGCCTCCTGGTAGCGCTAGATTAAAAAAAAGGTCTCAGCTCGACCTTCTTCTTTATCATCCAATACCACAAATTAATGGCCCTCTAAAAAGCTTTTGCCTGAATGCGGTAGCTTCAGCTAACGTCAAGTCAATAACCGGCCTCCACAGCTTGGCAACTGAAAAATAAGAGCTCCTCACAGCACCTGGCTCCCAAACTTTCACCTCAGCACGCATCCTCTTCCTTAATGGCATAACATTATCAACGCCTCCTCCTGGGTCGTCTATCCAAGTAGTTCCTGATTCCAAGTTAGGATCACCCATCACACCTCCCACGTCTTTAAACTCGACAAGACCTTCAAAAAAAGAAACAAAGAGATGTTCCCCCAATTTGCTCCCAGAACGGGGTAGAGGTGTCATAACAGTAGCAATAATATGTGACTCAGAAGGTGGCTTAGACGGAATGGCAACGGGCTCTACTAGAGGGATATCATCGCAAGGAACGATAGGTATGGGTTCCCTAGGGTTATCGGACTTAGTAAAAACCAAATCCTCTCCTCTAACCTGAAAGGTGAGTGTCCCAACCCCGACATCAACAATTGCGCCAGCAGTGCACAAAAAAGGTCTTCCTAAAATAATGGGAACATTGTGGTCCTCGGGTATGTTAAGAACAATGAAATCTGCGGGAATATAGAAATTCCCGATCCTAACAGGTATATCATGTAGAGCTCCTTTGACCTTTACATAAGCGTAGTCAGCCAACTGAATAGTCGTTCTAGGGCGCACAAACTTAGTCAATCCTAATTGCATCGCAAGAGGCATAAGTAAGATATTGACACTAGAATCGAGGTCACATAAAGCATTATCGAACGAATGGGTCCCTATAGAACATGGAATAGAAAATCGCCCTTGGTCAGACATTTTAGAGAGGGTCCCCTTGCTAAGAAGCACCCTTCACTCATGCCTACGTTCATTACCGACTCAATAGTATCCTTCCTAGACCAATTAATTTGAGAAATAAAATTAGCATAAGAAGGTACCTGAGTAATCATCTCATCGTAGTGAGCCATGACGTCGAGACCCCGTAAGCGGTCTATAAATCCTCGGTGCTGCAGCAACCGTTGTGGGTAAGGAACCGATCAAGCGGTAAAACTACTCGGTTGAGCATCGGAGAATAGTTGAAGAAAGGCCTCGTCGTCAGGAATCCTCGATCGAGTATTTATATATACTCGGTCGAGGATTGTATCCTCAATTCCTCTCGAACGAGTATTTTTGTTTACTCGATCGAGAGGTTCTTCCTCGTATTTGGTCGATCGAGAAATTTCAGTAGCTCGATCGAGAGGTTTATCCTCCAACTTGTTCGATCGAGTACTGTGAGGTACTCGATCGAGAAGATTACTCCTCGATGCTTTTAAATCATCAGCCTCACGCTCAATTCTTTTGCTCAATTCGTTCACTTGGGCCTGCAACTGCTCAAGACGGATAGTGTAGGATTTGCTTGCTTGCACCCTTAACGTCAATCCCTCTATCATCTGGATTACTTCAGCGAACTCATTGTTTGCAGAAGGTGGAGGGGTTTGTTGCGGTACCGGTTGTGGTGTAGTGTGGTAATTAAATCAACCCCAAGACTCCTTCCTCTCCCAATTAGCAGATTTTTCAGCTTGGAATTCAACCAGAGCCATCAGTCGGGAAACGGATGTCATCTTGGCAAAAGGGATCGAAGGTACTCAAGCCTTCCCTTCGATAATCTCCCTCCGTAGACTGTCTAATAAACCTGCGGGCCTATCAAAACAGCACTAAAGAAAAAATACAAGAACAGCCTCAAGGTACTCAAATTTCCGTTGAGGCGGAAAAAAAAACAGACGAAGTTAAACAGATAAAAGCGTCGCCTCCCTGGCAACAGCGCCAAATTTTGATACCGTCGTTTCAGTACCAAAAATAAAACCTAATAACTAATGACAGAAGTCAGCGGCAAGTAGGGTCGATCTCCACAGGGAGGCAAAGTTGTTAATTATCCGTTTAAAATGGTCAGTCGGAATGTCAGAAAATTGGGGTTTTGATTGATTTGAATTCTAAAAACTACGAGAAAAAGGGAAATAGAACAGATAAAAAAAAGCACTAGGATCGTCGGTTCACCATGGCTACTAAAGTTTGAACTAATAGTCATAAAACACCGTAATTCAGTCTGTGGGTAGTGAAAAGGTCCTTCCTGTCCGCTATTCGCCCTAAAACTCTACTATCCGCCCTCATTAGTACGGTCTTAATAATCGTCGCAGAACTACCCCTAAACCAATCTTCCGACCTAGCTAGGCCAAGAGAGTTTCTAAACAGTCAATTGAGTGAGTCGACTCAAACAATTAACAGAAATTATATGCGACGGATACATATAAACCAAATTACGGGTATCCTAAACTAATAATTCATCCTACGCCATGGCTACCCTAAATCCTAGCGGAGGGATTAGCTACACATAATCAATAATAAAATAAGCATAGCGAAGGAACGAATAAACAATAACATCTCAGAAAGGGAAATAAAGGAATTGAAATAAAGATTGAGAAACAAAGTTACCGAATCGAAGAAAGGGAAAGAGAGGATGAACTGTAACAACCCGACCCACCACGGTCGTAACACATCCCTAATAAGATGGGAGGTATGCCTTTGGGCCCATTATTTGTCCTCACTTAAGCCCAAAAGCACAAGGCCTTGTTACTAGATGGTGGGTGGAATCTATTATAAACATATCATAAGCCTCACATTCTACCAATGTGGGACAAATCTTCACACAATCTCATCTCATACTCTTGGGGTGTTACAAACTCCCCCACTTAAAGAACACAACGTCCTCGTTGTGCCTCAAACTTGACCAGAACCAGGTCCAGAATCCTCCCCCGCTAGGTGTGTGACCCGAGTACTCCCGACCACAGCCTCACCACACGGTCGCAGGGTCGCTCTGATACCATTTGTAATAACCCGACCCACCACGGTCGTAACACACCCCCAGTAAGACGGGAGGTATGCCTTTGGGCCCATTATTTGTCCTCACTTAAGCCCAAAAGCACAAGGCCTTGTTACTAAGTGGTGGGTGGAAGCTATTATAAACATATCATAAGCCTCACATTCTACCAATGTGGGACAAATCTTCACACAATCTCATCACATACTCTAGAGGTGTTACATGAACAATAATCCGACTCCAAAAGCAAAGGTAAAAGTAACAAATATCTAATCTAAGAAAATAAGAATAAGAAGTAGCAGTACTTTTCTGTTTCTGAATGCCTCCTTCTGTTCTCGAATTGTTCTTTTTATAAAACAATTCTCGAAACAATACTGACAGACAAGTGCAGCCCAACAGTCACAATCCTCTCGATCGAGAGAATTATTCCTCGATCGAGAAGAATAGATATCAAAAGCTCCCGATCGAGAAGAAAAGCTCTCGATCGAGAAGAAAAGCTCTCGATCGAACAAATAAAGTACTGGATCGAGCACTTCTCAGCGCGTATTTCGTATTTCCTGCACTGCGCACTGAACTTCAAATGGCTGTCATTTCTTCGTTACTCCTTCAAATCAAGCGTTCTTGGTGGCGTTGGAAAGCTAAGAGGATAGGCTTTCTTTTCCGGGTGGAATCACCTAATTATATGTTGTAGAACCCGAGATATGGCTCCTCAAAGTAGGCACTAGCAAATTGAAGCTCTTCCTTTGCTTGATATACTTTATTGCTTCTATGCGCATCTCAAAATGGTAGTAACAAGTTCCATTTCAACTCTTATCCTAAATGCATGCATAAGGACATGTTTTAGGCTTGATTATGATCTTCTCCGGCTCATATATGCAATTAGCACAAGACAAACCTAAGTAGACTATTCAGGGGACATTTGTAGCAAAACACTACGAAATAAGCATGGAAATGCGTTCTAAAATGGCCTAAAAGGTCTATAAGAAATTCACACATCACTCTTTATGGGAGAAAGTGTCGTAGTCCGATTTGATGGGATCAGTCGAGTGATGCTTATGATCTAGGACCTGATCAGCTAGCTGTGACGATTGACCATGTCCAGTTGATTCGTGGTAGGATGAAGGCCGATCAGGACCGGTAAATCCTACACAGATGTTCGGCGTCGACCGCTTGAGTTTGAGGTTGGTGATCGCGATTTTCTCAGAAGAGATTTGGGGTTAAAGGTAAAATGAGCCCTAAGTACATTTGGCCATATGAGATCGTCAAGAGGATTGGTGTCGTGGCTTACAGATTGGACTTGCCTCCTTGCTTGGGCAAGGTTCATAGCGTCTTTCATGTTTCGCAACTTTGAAAGTACATTAGTGACCCAAGTCATGTCCTGCAGAGAGAGATCGATAACCTTGAGCCGAGTCTTGTATTTGAAGAGCGCCCAGTGAAGATCCTTGATCGTCAAGACCGGAAGCTGCGGAGCAAGGTGGTTCCCTTGTGAAGATTCTTTGGCGATGTGGTGTTGTAGAAGAGCAAACCTGGGAGACTGAAGCCTCGATGCGCGCTACGCATCCGAGCCTGTTCGATTGAGGTAACTTTCTTAGACTTTTCTTCGTTCAAGTTTCGAGGACAAATTTTTGAAAGGTGGGGTGATTGTAACATCCCTTATTTTCATAAACCATATTTTAATTAAATTAAAGTACTTCTCGGAAATTTAATATATTTTATTCAAACTTCGTGCACCTAGATTTTAGAAATATTGTATAAGTTCCATTTTGAGATTTAATTAATCTTAAGATGTAATATATCCCTTGGCATTTCCGTTTACAAACATTCCCGAACATCCAACTTGTAACCCGTCTCAAGTTTAAACCTAAAAGAAATTTGAGAAGGAAACTTCCTTCTTATTTCCCTCATAACTCTCCTTCTACCTTATTCCTCAAGTAAGCAAAGAAAGAATCAGACATCCCCTAAAATAATCATCCCCAACCTGTTTCAACTCCAATCGAGGTGAGGTTTTCTCCTACGCGTTCTGTGACACCCCGCGATATACCATTAAAATAAACAAGTAAATTGCAGCGGAAATACGATACTTATAAAAAAAATTCGACATATTTATTAAAACTTTTCGCGGAATATCAAAACAACAAGCGGAAGACTAAAAATTAATGATAAAGTATAAATTATACAAAATAACTTAAATAGACGAGGGATAAGGTATCCCACGATAATAACATGAATTAAATCTAAACTAAGCGTAAGGGTAATTGTCGAATTATCAACAATGCTCGCTAGCCACACGTCTTCCCCAAACAGCACCAACCTACATTCATGAAACATGAACGCCACAGTCAGTGGGGAGTAACTCAGGGTTCTCTCAGCCACTTTTCGTCAAAAAACATGTAAACGGTAATACTAAACATCTTATACATATGAACATGTATATAATTTCATAAACAATCATATATATTACCAAACATGAACAACATGATCAATGCGTGGGCGATAAGTCAAAAACATGTGAAAACAGCATGAATCAACATGTATAACAAAATTAAAGCCAACATATGAGATAGTATCAAAATCAAGGAAACATCCAAGCAAAGAATACACATAGTCAGAGCGTATAACCACTGCCTCTGACATACCAGAGCGTATAACCACTGCCTCTGACATACCAGAGCGTATAACCACTGCCTCCAGTTACGGAGCGTATAACCACTGCCTCCGATTACAAAGCATACAACTATCAAACAACACAGGAATAGAATGAACGCCGTCAGAGCGTATAACCACTGCCTCTGACGTACCAGAGCGTATAACCACTGCCTCTGGCTAGTAGAGCGTATAACCACTGCCTCCAGCTACGGAGCGTATAACCACTGCCTCCGAATACTATGTATAGCGTATAACCACTGCCTATATGCCTAAGACCTGGCCAGACCTCTCGATGTAATGCCTTACACCGAACGACACACGGGGACCGGAACGTATATCCCGAACATAGATAAATTCCCATTTCAAGGGTGGCGTTAGTTCATTACAGTGATACACAAATCGTACCACCGCTATCTATTCACATGTCAAGGCAACATAACCGTCGCCAACACAGTTTTTGGATGACATAACCGTCATCTACACAACCTTAGGATAACATAACCGTTAACCCACTCATTTAAATATACATGAGCCAATAAAAGATGAATAATACAACACTTGTATTCGTTCCATGCCGAAAGAGAACACACGGGATTGAATAATGAAACAAAAGTTCTAAACGCATTTCACATTACAGCTGTCCTCCGCCGTAAAATTCATAATTAATTCAAATAAAATCTAAATTATACAAGACCAATTGGGTCGGACTAATAAGACTTTTATCTACAATATTTGTCAAATAAACATTTTCAAAATACGAATTTAACAGGGAGTTATTGTTTGATCTTTACAGTGTGTCAGAAATCGTCACACAAAATGTATTGCTTCTTAAAACGGGTTTAACAAATCATTTTGTGGAAAAGCAAACTCCTAACATCATCTAAACTCTTCCAAGTTTAATTATTGAAAAGGACCAGAATATTTTCAAAGTATAAAAATGGTTTTCGAAATAATCTATGAACTACTGTCCGTTATGCGAGTATTTCAGCGCACTGTTCGTAAATAATTTATTGTGAACAAACGACATGCAAGAAAATTACGAAATTTTAGAGGTAGACTCTACACTTAAAATAAACAGGGGTCTCTTAACAACATTTTCAAAGAAGGATACTCTAAGATGTCGAAATAAATTGTACAAGACAATGGACAGATTTGTCAAGGTGTTGAAATTTTATCAAATAACAAAAGTTAACCAAGCATTATGAACTTGAAAAACTATCAAACTAATCATCCTCAAAGATCACAACCTCATCTTAAAATACAATTTTTAATGAATTTCAACTAAAATATCATCCAACACAACCATGCAAGATGAAAATCATCCAAACATATGACTTATAAAACTAATCATGCAACTAATTAATCAAACACAATTCTAGCATAATAAACATTACTAGCATATAAAACACATGCAAACAAAGACGATTAAAGTCAAGTAACCCATCACCGTTACCTTTTAGTCCAAACTCTCGTCAATCTCGTATGTATCGCCCTCCGGAGCACTTAACTCGAATCCTACAAACAAAAGGAGATGTTTAAAACGGAAGTATCTAGCTTGGGTCAAAGCTTGGATTTCAAAATTATTAAGGAAGAGGAGAAGATGAAAACTTCTTATTTAGACAGGTGGGGAACGACGAGAGGAGAAAAATGGTGCGAGAATCGTCGAAAACGGATAAGAAACGAAGATTTTACGACCGTTTTACAGTTGGTGCACAACAATGGTGTTATCTTGTTTAGTGTTTTTGTGAGTTCTTTTCTGAAAAATAATAAAGGATTTGAGGAAGAAGGAAGGAGGAGGATGACCTTGGGCAGCAAGGCAAAGTTTAATACTTAGCCAAGTGTCCCAAAGGACATGTGGAGAAGAGTAAAGAGTAAGCAACGAGCGTGGGTCTCGTTAGCGGATGGTCCGTGACAGCCTTTCGTATTTTGGGCATAATTTCCTCTAAAGAACTCGTAATGAGGTGTTTTTGGTGGCATTGGAAATATAAGAGAAAGAGCTAAAACGTTTGTTTTATAAGCAAATGCTAGATATGAACTTAAATAATCTCAAAATTAGTAACAAGGACAGAGTAGCATTTCACACCGGCTGAGGATCATTTCCCACGGTGCTTTTGAGAGAGGTTGCAGAGTTGGGCAGGCTCCCAGCCGATTGACCGACAGATGATCAGCCAACCGGCTGAGAGCCTTATTCTATTGGAAAAGGGTTTTTACTTGTGATCGGTTATTCCGATTTGATTGATTCTTCTTCCATGTGACTTGTATGCTTGTAAGGTATCATATGTTAGACCGTAATCTAGTAGATAGAAAGACTAGGTCATATTTTGGATGTGGTACGTATTGGAATATGTCTGAGTCGGGACCTCTAGAGTACAATACGTATCTTTGTTTGTTGCGTATCGAACTATGTCTGAGTCGGGACCTCTAGTTGGATACGTGTGTGTATGTCGCGTGTCGGATATATCTGAGTCGGGCCTCTGAGCTGGTACGTGTATGGTTGATGCATTTGGATATGTTTGAGTCGGGACCTCTATTCCTTTGTGAGTTTGGATGACCGTGTGGATCATGTCTGGGTCGGGACATCTAATTCATTCGAAGAGTATTGGTTATGTCTGAGTCGGGACCTCTGAACCAATGCTAGTTGATTGTATTTTTCTATGCCTGAGTCGGGGTCTATGATTTGATATTGTTGATTGTTCGTGTCTAAGTTTACTTGAGTCGGGGTAGGACTTAGATACTGCTGAATTGTGTTAGCTTGCCGGAGTCGGGGTATTGTGCTAGACATTGTTGAATAATTTGTATTTAACTTGCCTAAGTTAGGGTACAGTGTTATATACTATTGAACGTATGTTTTAGATATGCCTGAGTTGTGGTATTTGATCTAATTACATGAGCATGTTAACATAAGGATGGGTAAAGGATTACTTCTCATAATTATATTTATGTTGGAGTATGATGATTGATTATATTAATTATGTGTTATTTGTGTATGACAATTGGTGGCTAGGAGCATCTCTAGTCACTCCCCACTGACTGTGGCGCACATGTTTCATGTGTGTAGGTTTGTGATTGCTGCGCAGGGGTTTGCATGAGGCTAGCGAGCGATGATCCTTCATCGATGACATTACCTTATTCGTTAGCTAGACCTTAGTTTTGTTTAAACAATTTTGTGCCTGTAGGGATATCATATCCCGGGCTGAGATTTTGTACTTATTACTTAATACTTTGTTATGTCTCTTTTTATTTCCGCAATTCAGTTATGTAATTATACACCTCGCATGTTAGTTATGTTTCTTTAAAAAGTTTAAATTCCGCTGCATTTTTAGTACATTGTGTGTTTTTTCTTCTACTATCGCGAGGTGGGGTTTTACAACCAAGGCTCTCAGCCGGTCTAGGCTTACCGGTTTTCTGTCAGCCGGCTGGGAGTCCCACCCACATTACCAAAATATGACAAAAGAAAGAAGAAGGGCTCTATGCCTGTCGACCGGCTGCCTGTCGACTGGCTGAGAGTCCCACTCAACAAATTCACATATCAACACATAAGACTCTAAGCCTGTCGAGCGGCTGCCTGTCGACTGGCTCAGGACCCCATAGGGCTCTAAGCCTGTCGACTAGCTTAGGAGCCCTTCTCAACAAATTCACATATAACACTTAGGGCTCGAAGCCTATCAACCGGCTGACCTGCTTAGGGTCCCTGTACGTAGAAAATGCTATTCGCGACATTCTAATTCATCCAAAACCATGGAAATACTCCCAAACCTTAATTCCAATCATAAAATCAACATACCTAGATTATAATGAACACTATTTACACATGTGAGCTATTCTTAATCATCTTAACAAGAATTTCACATCAACTTTTCATAATTCATCATATTTCATGTTCAAACATCTAAAATATTACCCACATGAATTAAATTAAACCACATAAACTTCACTTAAACCATATTATAAACATCCTCAAATTAAAGTTCCTATCATCTATCAACACAACAAAACCCATAATCAACATGTAAAATCAAATAGATTGGTGCTTTATGACAAAAGTCGAGTTTCCTCATCAAGGTCACCTTATAGCTTCACAAATCACCAAGAATCGCCTCCAAGCTACTCCATTCGACCAAGCCCATAACTAGAAACACCAACAATACAATTAGCCTCGAAAAACGTGCATAAATTGGCACGGCCAGAAGCTAAGACGGAAAGATTTTGGTATAAAACTTACCTAGAAAGATGGAGGACGAGAAGAGGAAAAGATGAGCGTGAAAATCATCCAAAACAAATAAGAAACGTAGGTTTTATGAGCATTTGAAGGTTGAAGGTTGAAGGTGGAAAATGATAACAATGGTGATTGTTTTATGTTCCAAAATATGAAAAATAAGGAGAGAATAAGCAGGAGGTTAGGGTTTCTGAGAGAGTTTTTGTGAGGGAATGGACCTAATTTCAAGTTAGACCCATGAGACGAGTTTTAAGACGGTTTAAGCTAGCTTTACCGACTCAAGGTCACTATAAATTTAAGACGACATAAATATTTTCGGGCCATAAAATTAAATTGCTACGACATAAATTACGCAATTAAATAAAATCCCATTTAAAACTCTTTAAATTATTTCAACATAAATTAATTAGTTATTTAAATAAAATTACGAAATATAAATTATTTTCGAAATTAAAATTAAAATCTTTAAACTTCCAGGCCCTTTAAAATTGGGATATTACAAGGGTGGTATAGGCTATGGACTAATTTAATCATTGTGTCTAATTCATAATTAGACAAATTTAATTAGTCTTTCAACCACCATCTACTAGGGATAGCAGTGGGTCGGGTACCGAACCTAAACCCTTAGGGTCTGAACCTAACGGGTCGGGTATGGGTCTGAATTTTTGAGATCCGCTCGGGTATGGGCCGGGTATGAGTCTTATATAAAAACTCTGGGTCCGGGTCTTGGTGTTGGGACCCTACTCGACCCTTAGACATTTATATTTAATAAAAAAAACACACATACGAATGTCAATAACCCAAATAACACAGAAATACAGATGACTTTAGTACTTATCACTAATATATATTCGTATATCCAAATAACCATTAAGAATAATGAGGAAACTGATGAAAATGATAAGTTTGATTACTAGGTAAATGATATAATTTAGGGAAAAAATTATTCAGTCAAAGAGAAAAGTAGACCCTATCCGAACCCGGACCCTCTGGGTCGGGTTTGGGTCCATTAATTTCAGGCCCTTTAAGGTTTGGGTCGGGTATGGGTCCAAGATATGTGACTCTGGGTCGGGTCCGGGTCTTGTTAAATCCTACCCATTGCCAACTCTACCCTCTACCCGTTTTAAGGACAACTCCAATGTTACAACATGAGATCCATTTTATATTTTATAATTTGTCATTTGTAATATGTTACAAATGTGGCATATCACATGATAAATGACAATTAGTAATACTAAAATGTGTATTTAACTAATTTATTAAATGTAATTTCTTATCATATAAGTAATACTTAGCATTTAAGTATCAATTACTAATTTTATACATGTAAAACATGACATTTCATGTTTGTTAATGTAATCTACAACTCAATTGTAATCACAATTAACCGATAACTCTTATCTTCAAAATTATGATAACATTTATCGACTTTAATAAAATAATGATTTAGTTTATCGAAAATGAATCTCTTATAATCAAATTATCATGAGACACAAACCTCTTATTAATGTTGTCAATTTTAAGGAATTAGTCAATTTGTATCATTATACAAATTATTAACTCAAATGATTAAGGCAACATCCTTTAGGTGTGACGTTAAGGGATCAACTCATCATCAGCATCACATGACAATAATATCAAAATCTAGCAAGCCAATCATTAGTGGTAAATGTTGATTAGTCGACTACATAATTTATCATCCCTTACGTCTTCATTAGATGAGATTTAGTAATGATATTAAAATCATATATCTGATCGCACTATTGTTGAAGACACTCACTCCAATAATGATTACTTTTATGTTCAAGTAATGGTAAGGATCAACAGGATGCAGAACTAACATGAAGTTTATCGAGGTGTGTTCACACCATTGTTTCCATAACTATGTATCATCAAACATATTTTATGCGTAGTATTTTATATTAAAAGTAGAAAAAAAATAATGAAGTTGTGTTCATTTGATTCTAGCGGATGAAGCGAAGTGCAAAATCCATTCTGGTTGAACAAACAGTACAACAGTACACATAATTTAGGGAAGACGTGATTTAGGGTGTACGCCATATTCATACATCCCTCTATTTTATAGAAACAACAAACACGATCAATGAAAATTATTCCAACATAACCAATTGAGCAATAGATGAATTAGCTAATGACGATGATGATTAAATAAAGGCATTTATAAAGGTTTGATTAATTACTTACCTATTTAGTTGATGACGATGATGATTGATAATGAGCACGATTCATTGGCGTGGATGACTAATTGAGAAATATTGACAATACATAAATTAGGTTTTCATTAATTAATTAATTGAGGTTTTTTGGGGGAAAATGTGCTGAATGGTTTTTGCACTATATATGATTATTACTATTATTATATTAATAAACAGGATATTTGTAACACCCCCATTTATTTAAGAGGCTTTAGCAAGACCTTCCCAAATAAATAGAGATGTTACCATCTCGGAATGTCCGAGGTAGTGAATAACAAAGTAAAACAACTACAGTACCTTATATAAAACTAATTAAATTTAAACCTTTGATATTACAAACACTACGCATAGAATAAAAGTACAACTAATAACATCTAAGTATGTGATCAAATTCTAAGTAGGTCCAGGCCATATCTCTCTCCATGCCCACGCTCCTAAGCCATCTTTCTCTGACCTCTAGAATCTACTCCCCATTCCGGATCATCGTAGGGGTCACACGAATACACTGTTAACCTCGCGGTTGATTAGGATAAAACAAAATCATAATGCAACAAATGATGATATGCAAATGCCATGATATGCTCGAGCTCAATCTCAATCACATTCTCAACCCGTGCACCCACCCATACCGAACCTCCCGCCAGAGTATCATTGACCGTCGTCGATCACCAGCATAAAAGCTTAATACACCAGGCCTGGTCTGCAGAACCACCATGGGCTTTATTTTAGAACAATATTCGTTCCATTTCTTTCTCAATAACCAATGCAAATGTTATGCTCATGAATGCAATATTAAAACAACCAACAATTAAACAGCATTCTCATATAAGTCATGCTTGCATCCATAACATACAGTATAATCATCCATTCATATCACATCATAGAATATGGTACCAGTGTATCCTACCTGGATAGTAATATAGTTCAATAGCAAGTCAACAAGTAAACTGAATTATTCCACTTCAAAACCGTCACCTAATAATATAATTTACATAATTACTCAGTAATATAATTATGTAAACAAGTATTATCTGTCCACTTAAATCAAATTAATTCATTAAATTAATTAATTAATCAAAAAATTACGTCTGACGAGGCCGAACTTAACGTGACCCAATTCAATTATCTTAATAAGTCGATTAACAAGATATCGTCACAAAACCCATAATATAAATAGTCATCAAAATAGTTATTATAAATACTAATAACAACTAATAATAATATTAATAATAATAATAATAATAATAATAATAATAATAATAATATAAACAATACTAACAATAATAACATAATAATAAAAATAATAATAATAATAGTAACATAATAATAGTAAAACAAAAAATGATGATAATAATAACAAACATAACACACGGCAACAGCATTACGCATAACTTCGACAGCCCAAAACCTCAACCAACAGCCCCTGACCAGCATATATACACAGCCATAACGACCACCCTACAGGGCTAGAACCACCACCCATTCACGGTGGTCGTGACCACTGCACCATGACACATCTATTGACACTGACAACGACTCTTGACACCACTCTAACAGCGTTGAAACCATCCCCAACACCCCCTGGTCACATACTCACTCACCATCTCATCCGGGTTTTGACTGTTTCAAGAATGCCTTTAAGTGTTATACCTGCAATGGATTTGGGCATAAGTCATTTGAGTGTCCCGAGAAGAACACCGCACTTGGCAAGGCTGCCACAACTGCTGCAGCGACTAAAGGAGGAAAGCCGAAGGGGAAGATCTTCGTGATGACTAGGGCCGAGGCTGAGGCTCATCCATATATTGTGGCTGGTATCTTTTCTGTTCTTGGCGCTGAGTGCCTTATTTTGTTTGACACTAGAGCTTCTTTATCATTTATATCGACTCAGTTCGCAGACCGTTTAGCTCTTGAGTCTTCCTTGGTTGAGGAGACTTCCATTTCCTTGCCTTCGGGAGACGTGTTTTCCTGCTCTTTGTCCCATAGGGATGTTCCGATTATTATTGGTCAAGCCACATTTCCAGCGGACTTACCGAGATTTCCTCTCGAGGAGTTTGACATTATCCTCGGTATGGATTGGTTATCGCGATACCATGCTCGCTTCGAGTGTCGCGACCAGAAAATCTTCTTGAGGAGTTCTTCAGGAGTTCGTGTTTCCTATAGGGGAACTCGCCCTAAAAAGGGTGTTCGTGTTATTTCTTCGATGAAAGCATCTAATATTCTTAGGAAGGGTTGTCAAGCCTTCCTGTGTGTTGTTTCAGCTGCTAAGCCATCGCTACCGAAACTTGAGGATGTAGCCATTGTTCGTGAGTTTCCAGATGTTTTCCCAGACGACTTGCCAGGGATACCGCTAGAGAGAGATGTGGAGTTTACCATTGAGCTTGTTCCAGGTACCGGACCAATATCTAAGGCTCCCTACCGTATGGCTCCACCCGAGTTGAAAGAGTTGAAGCAACAGTTGGAAGAGATGATCGAGAAAGGATTCATTAGACCGATTGCTTCTCCGTGGGGTGCTCCAGTTTTATTTGTCAAAAAGAAAGATGGTTCCATGAGACTTTGTATTTATTATAGAGAGTTGAACAGGGTGACTGTGAAGAACAGATATCCTTTGCCGAAAATTGATGATTTGTTCGATTAGTTGAGGGGTGCTTCTAGGTTTTCTAAGATTGATCTTCGATCGGGTTATCATCAGATTCCAGTGAGAGAGGCGAATATTGCGAAGACTGCTTTCCGTACCAGATATGGGCATTTTGAGTTCGTGGTTATGCTTTTTTGGTTGACTAATGCACCTGCTATCTTTATGGATCAGATGAACCGCAACTTTAGTGAGTTTCTTGACACTTGTGTTGTGGTGTTTATTGATGACATTCTAATTTACTCGAAGACCGGTGAGGAGCATGCCGAGCATCTCCGATTGATTCTTGGGATTATACGTCGATAGAAGTGGTTCGCGAAGTTCTCTAAGTGTGAGTTTTGGCTTTCTAAGGTTGCATTTCTTGGACATGTGATATCTAGTGAGGGAGTTATGGTTGATCCCGCGAAGATTGAGGCCGTTGTTGATTGGGAGAGTCCCAAAGATGTGGGAGAGATCCGTAGTTTCCTTGGTTTGGCTGGTTACTACCGTCGATTTGTTGAGGATTTCTCTAGATTGGCTCGTCCGATGACTCAGTTATTGAAGAAGGAAGCTAAATTTGTTTGGACCGACAAGTGTGAGAGCTCTTTCCAGGAATTGAAGACTAGGTTGACTTCCGCTCCTATACTTGCTTTGCCAGAGATTGGGGTTGACTTTGATGTTTACTGTGATGCTTCGATGTTAGGGCTTGGTTGTGTGTTGATGCAGAGTGGTAAGGTGATAGCTTACTCATCTAGACAGCTGCGAGTTCACGAGGTGAACTATCCGACGCATGATCTTGAGTTAGCTGCGGTCGTTCATGCCCTGAAGATGTGGCGTCATCACTTGATTGGATCTCATTGTCGCATTTTCACGGATCACAAGAGTCTAAAGTACACTTTCACCCAGAAAGACCTCAATATGCGACAGCGTCGTTGGTCAGAGTTGGTTAATGTAATACCTCGTATTTTTATTACGTTTTATTTATTTATTTATGCTAACTTTATTAGTTTTCGATGTCGAGGGTTTATAACAAAGCGATATAGTGTTGTGGGCAAGGGTTTTTACGCGTTGTTTTTGGAGTCGTATGAGTAAGCTATTAGCAAACCCGTACTTGGTTCATGTTATTTGGGTATCGAAGTGCGTGAGATGCTGACCCATACACGGAAAGCAAGGCGTATGGGCCTAGGGTTGCGTGCACAAACACAGCCCACACGCACTGAAATCAGAAGTCGTTCACAAACCTCCCTACCGCCTTATTTAAACATCCCCTCTCCCTCTTATCTGACCTAAAGCAACACACACACACGCAAGCATCTATAGCCGCCACTTCAAGGATTGTCAGGGGTAGGTTGTCACGGTGGTCAGATCGGTCTAGGGGTGATCGTTGGCTAGGGCAAGGAGGTAAGGCCACCACTGTTTGTTTCGTTTTTACTATTTGCAAGTTTTCTCTTGATGTTTAAGATGAATTTATAATCACCTCACATGATAATAATCAGAGTTCCTTGCTAATCCTTAATCTATGATATGTAGTTACTTTTCTTCATTCGTTTTTAGGGTGTCGTTTTATCAGTATGTTCTTATTAAGGGTTTTTCGTTTGGCTGCTAGTGAGTCGGGTCTGGAATAATTACGTGTTCGTTTTATCAAGGAAAAACAGAGTCCGCGTATGGTGTTTGTATGGGGGTGTTAGTGCCTCTTACGTGAGTATGTAATCTGCTTTTTGGAACAGTTGGCTTGACCATAGGCAGGAGTGTCGAGGGGTGGTCGTGTCTGTCAATTGTGGTGTCACACGGTGGTGAACGGTGGCTGTCAAAACAGTAGTGTAAACACGGTTGTGGTCAAATCTGGGTTTTCGTAAGAGTTTTTGTATGGTCTGTCACGGTGGTTGTGACTACCACCTTCGCCATTGGAACCACCACGACTCAGTGGCGAGTCTGGTGGTGCCAGGGGTGAAGGTGGTGGCCGTGGGTGGTGTCGGAGGCTAAGTTTATCGCAGGGGTTATAATCAGTCTGGGTACATACGGGTTTTCGCTTCATCACACGGTCAGTTTTGGTGGTGGTTTGTGGTGTCTGTGGTGGTGGCAGGTAGCCACTGACCTCCTCCCTGGAACCACCGTGGCTTAGTGGCGAGCCTGGTGGCGCCAGTGGGGAGGCCAGGGGTGGCAGCAGGCGTGGGCAACGGTGTAAACAGGGCTGTGGCAGTCGCGGTTGGGCTGTAGTGCGAGAGTTTGTGTTGCGGGTAGTCGTGATTTGTTTGGGCTTTGGCATGTGATTATATCAATTCTCATAATTATTAATAATTCTCCTATTTGTTAGTGTGTTCAACTTTCTGGAAAGAAAGTTATTATTATTATTATTATTATTATTCTTTTATTATTATTATTATTATTCTTTTATTATTGTTATTATTTTATAAGTTAAGTTTTGGGTATTGATGCTAATAATTTATATGGGGTCTAAATCGTACGTTAGTATTTATCGGGATGTTTAATAACGATGAATTTGGTTGCAATTTATAACATTCTCCAAGTATTTGGGACTTTTAATAATGACGTTGAACATGCTAATTATAGTAAGTCTAAAAATAGTAAGTAAATGTGGGTAACGATAACTGTATGAATGGACATGCTTAAATATATATCCGTATAGTCATAATGTGTTGTGTAGGAGTCAATTAGGAACATGTTTTAAGTAGATTTTAGTAGCGATGTGTATAAGGGCAGAATTTGATATGAACAATAATTTATAGGAACGGAATTCAAAGTGGAATACTTCTAGAGGGTGTTTACATTTGCAGACTGCTACCTTCAGGTAGGTTACACTGGTGCTCACTCTGTATTAAGTTATGTATGGTTGTGCTTTGCCTATTGGATGCAAGTGTGAATTCTGAGCATGATAGTCTTTGTTAAATTATTTGGTGTTGCATTCATAATCATGGCATATGCATTAAGTATTGAGAAAGATATGGATCAGATTTTGTTCTGATGTAAAGCCCAGGGCGGTTCTGCAGACCAGGCCTGGTGTCTTATCAGCTGTTGAGCTGGTGTTCGATGACGACCGAGTATAGTCTGTCGGGAGGTTCGGTATGGCTTGGTGCAAGGGTATGAGAATGAGATTTTGATTGAGCTCGAGCATGTCATAAGCATTTGCATATCATTATGTGTTGCATTATTATTTATTGTTGTGTTATCCTACTCAACCGCGAGGTTGACAGTGTATTCGTATTCACCTACAATGATCCGGAATGGGGAGTAGATCTTTCAGGTCAGAGACAGGTGGACTAGGACTGGGCATGGAGGAAAGACATGGACTGGACCTACCTAGCCACTAGATCACTTAGCCTTGTTTCATAGTCGACATGTACTTTAATTCAGTTGTTTGGAAGTTTTGGACTAAGCCTTGTAATAGCTCAGTTTAACTATTTATTTTAACGTACTGTGTTTCTTTCACTATGTATATCTACTACCCTGGTCTAACCAGGATGGTAACAGTCTTATTTACCCTGGAAGTCCTAGTTCAGGCTCCTAGGTAAATGGGGGTGTTACAAAGTGGTATCAGAGCGAACGATCCTCAGGCCTAAACTAAAATGAAATAATGAACATAGGAGTGTCTAAATAAAATGAACCCCAGGCTAGTAACTGTTAGGAGCCCCATAGGGTTGGGATGAGTTAGGGGCCCCCTCAAACCAAGCCACTGGCCCTTTCAGTCTAACCCGGTTACCTTGAGAGTTGAAGAGTGTGGGTAGTATGGAAGGACCCAAGGCAGATATATAATATATGTATGTTGTACTAACCTTTCAGCGCCAAGGAATGAGGTAAGTTATGATGTGAAAATGGATGAGTATATACATGTATACAGTAAGGCATAAAAGTGATATTACATGATGATTGGCATGTATATGTGTTATTTTCAAGCATTGAGAATATAAGTTTATATCGTAATGTTGTCTATAAGTGAGGATTGTATATGCATGTGGTTATGTGATCCCTAAGCCTTTAGGTAGACTTTTAATAAGGATTTAATCGTACAAAAAGTTACATGCTGAGTATGAATGCAAGTAAGACTAAGACAGAATAGGAATTGACCTAGGATGCTCATAAAATTTTGTCACCTGTGTAGCAAAATGCCTCCCAGGAGAGAAACCAACACTGCTAATGTATCGCAAGAGGAATACGATCGCCTAGTAACTATGAACGCTGCTCTGCTAGCTAGGATTGGGGCAAACACTCAATCAGATGCAATCAAAATGAGCAATAACATCTCCAGGCATAACCCCACCAAGTACGATGGGGAATGAGCACCGAGTCTACTTGCTGAGTGGTGCCGTTAGTTCGAGAGTATCTTCGAACTGCTGTCTGTACCAGAATCAATGAAGGTGGACCAAGCTGTATTCTATCTGAAGGGTACAGCTAGGTTATGGTGGAATAACAATAAAGAAGAAATCAAGGCAGCTGCAGAAGAGATCGGTTCAGAATATGTGCGCTGGGAGGAGTTCAGGGGGATTTTATCCTCTAAGTTCGTGCCAGAGCATGTAAAAGGGAAGCTGAGAGCAGAGTTCGATTCATTCCAAATGGGTGAAGGGATGACTGTGGAGGAGTATCACAGTAAGTTTTTACAGCTGGCAGAGAATGTAGCTGACTTAGGCTACACACAGGAGATGTTAGCAGCAAGGTTTGAGAAAGGACTGACTCTCAATATCAAGAGAAGCATGCTGGCAACCAAGCCCACGACTGTGGAAGATATATATGAGAGGGCTGGCCAGTCAGAAAGGCTAGCTGACCAGATTAAGGAGGAAGAGAAGACTAAGGGTAATAAGAGGAAGGCGGAATCTGGAGCCGAAAGCTCAGGGAACAAGAAGCCAAATAACCAATATCGGTCATTTTTCTCCAACAGTGCACCTGGAGGAAATGGCAATCGAGGTGGAAATCGCTCTATTTCTGGGACAAGTGGTGCCAATCCTACATGTTTCAAGTGTGGGAAAATTGGGCACAAGCAATCCAATTGTTGGTCGGGAACACAAAGTGCTGGGAACAATTACGATAGAGGTAATCAGAGTGGTGGATTCAGGACACCAAATGCAAATTATTCAAACAACAATAGATCTGGAGGTAACAACTACCAGAGGAATTTCAACAGCTACAATAACCAGAACCGCTACCAAGGAAACCAGAGGAGTGGTAATGGTAATTTCCAGAAGACCCTGACAGAGGCTAGCACTCAGAGTGGAGCAGGATCCGTGAACCAGAGTGGGGCTAAGAAGAGTGGGGCACTGTTTATGATGGGCAAAGAGGCTGCAGAGGAGGATGCACATGTTGTTACTGGTACATTTCTAGTACATACCTTTCCTACTTTCGTTTTATTTGATTCTGGTGCATCGCATTCTTTCATATCTGCGGAGTATGCTATGGCTATAGGACTCGATGTATATAGTAGTATAGCTGATTCTGTAACCATACCGTCTGGAGAGTCCATAGCTTGTAATAGAGTTTACACCAATGTAATGATCCAAGTAGGAGAAGTGAGTTTTCAGTCGAATTTGATCGAGTTTCCGTTGGGAGGCTTTGAGGTGATATTAGGCATGGATTGGCTGAAAAAGTACAAGGCCTACATTGATTGCTACCAAGGAAAGATAACCTTGAGGGGACCCAAGGGAGTAAGGGTATCCTACAAGGGATATTCTGTAAAGCCTAAACTGAAGCTGATAACCATCAATGCGCTGAAGACTTGTCTGAAGAAGGGTGATGAGATGTTGTTGTGTCATGTGAGAGATTTGACTGCGGAGAAACCCCAAGCCAGTGAGATCGAGATTGTAAAAGATTTTGAAGACGTGTTTCCAGAAGAAATTCCTGGGTTACCGCCAAAGAGGGACTTGGATTTTGGCATTGATCTGAAACCTGGGGCTGAGCCAATTTCTAAAGCACCTTATCGCATGGGACCTAAGGAATTGGAGGAGTTGAGGAAGCAGCTGGATGAGCTAGCAAGAAAGGGTTACGTAAGACCAAGTGTGTCCCCGTGGGGAGCACCAGTGTTGTTCGTAAAGAAGAAAGATGGGACCATGAGACTGTGCGTGGACTATAGGGAGCTTAACAATGTGACGATCAAGAATCGATATCCTTTACCTCGCATCGATGATCTATTTGACCAGTTGAGTGGGGCTGGTGTGTTTTCCAAGATCGATTTGAGGTCAGGGTATCGTCAGTTGAGGATCAAAGACGCAGATATTCACAAGACTGCGTTCAGATCAAGGTATGGGCATTATGAATTCGTAGTGATGCCATTTGGTTTGACTAATGCACCTGCTGTCTTCATGGACTTAATGAACAGGGTGTTTAGTCCTTATCTGGACCAGTTTGTGGTGGTGTTCATCGACGACATCTTGGTGTACTCAAGGAACAGAGAAGAGCATGCTAAACATTTGAGCTTGGTGTTACAGACTTTGAGGGACCACCAATTATATGCCAAGCTAAGTAAGTGCGAGTTTTGGCTCGAGAAGGTTGCCTTTCTAGGGCATGTGGTGTCTAAGGAGGGTGTGTCTGTTGACCCTAGCAAAATTGAGGCCGTTTCGAAATGGGAACGACCAAGGAATGTGGCTGACATCCGTAGCTTCTTGGGTTTAGCCGGTTATTACAGGAGGTTCGTGAAAGATTTTTCAAAGATAGCCAAACCAATGACTTCGTTGATGCGGAAAGAGAACAGATTCGTCTGGGATGAGAGCTGTGAGAAGGCATTTCTAGACCTGAAGGAGCGTCTCACCACAGCTCCTATCCTTGCTTTGCCTGAGGGAAGTGAGAATTTTGAAGTGTACACTGATGCTTCTAAGAAGGGATTGGGATGTGTGCTGATGCAGAACGGGAGAGTAATTGCTTATGCTTCTAGGCAGCTGAAGCCATATGAGGAGAATTATCCGACGCATGACCTGGAGCTTGGAGCGGTAGTTTTTGCACTTAAGTTGTGGCGGCATTATCTTTATGGAGCTACATTTAAGGTGTATTCTGATCACAAGAGTTTGAAATATATTTATACTCAGAGAGAACTGAACATGCGACAGAGGAGGTGGATAGAGCTTATTGGAGACTATGACATGGAGATTTTGTACAAGGACGTTGTGGCTGATGCATTAAGTAGGAAGTCCGTTCACGCTCTGTGCACAGCTATGTCCAGATTGAGTATGTATCGTGAGTTAGGACAGATAGGAATCGCAGTGATAAAGAAAGGTGAGACCATGGGGGATTTGACGATCGAGCCTGAGTTATATGCTGAGATTCGGGAAAGACAGAAGAGTGATCCTAGAATTCAGAAGTGGCGTGAGGCAGTGAGCAAAGCTAGTGATGACGAGCCATATTCTAAGTTCGGGATTTACAGTGATGATAGTGTGAGGTTTGATGGGCGATGGTGTGTGCCAGATGACGAAGAATTGAAGAGAAAGATACTGGTCGAAGCTCATTCTACACCTTATTCCGTTCATCCTGGAGGGGATAAGTTGTACAAAGACCTGAAGAAAGCATTTTGGTGGCCAAAAATGAAGCAGGAGGTGGCTGAGTTTGTCTCTCGATGTTTGGTATGTCAAAGAGTGAAGGGAGAACATAAGAGGCCGCAAGGGAAGTTACAGCCACTTGATGTACCTGAGTGGAAGTGGGAAAGCATATCGATGGATTTTATTGTGCGCTTGCCTAGGACTTCGAGAGGGAATGACATGATTTGGGTAATCGTTGACAGGTTGACTAAGTCAGCCCATTTCATACCGATGAAGGAGACTTGGAGTAAAGCTGAATTAGCCAAGGCTTACGTTAAGCATGTGGTGAAGCTTCATGGTGTCCCTAAGGACATTGTTTCTGATCGTGATTCCAAATTCATTTCAAAATTTTGGCAAGAGTTACAGACGTTGATGGGAACTACTTTGAAGATGAGTACTGCATTCCATCCAGCAACTGATGGTCAGATTGAGAGGACTATCCAGACACTGGAGGATATGCTGCGGGCTTGTGTACTAGAGTTTGGAGGATCTTGGGAGGACAGACTTGATTTGATAGAGTTTTCTTATAACAATAGTTATCATTCTAGCATTGGGATGGCTCCTTTTGAGGCAGTGTATGGGAGGAAGTGCAGGAGTCCAGTTTGTTGGGTTGATAGAGCTGATGTAGTGACGTTGGGACCTAAGATGATTCAGGAGATGATAGCACAGGTCCAGGTGATTCGTCAGAAGATGAGAGCTGCACAGGATAGACAGAAGAGTTATGCTGATCTGAAGAGGAGTGACATCACATTTGAGGCAGGAGAGAAAGTTTTACTGAAAGTGTCGCCCATGAGAGGAGTGATGAGATTTGGCAAGAGGGGCAAGTTGAATTGAGCCAGAAGTTCATTGGACCATTCGAGATTTTGGAGCGAGTTGGTGAGGTGGCTTATCGATTAGCTCTACCTCCAGCTTTAGCCAGAGTGCATAATGTGTTTCATGTATCACAGCTGAGGAGGTATATCAGTGACCCATCGCATGTCCTTTATCATGAGGTTATCGAGGTGGATGAGCAGTTGACGTACGAGGAGAGACCCAAGGAGATCCTTGACAGGAAGGTGAGAAAAACCAGGAATGGAGAGACCGCGCTGGTCAAAGTATTATGGACCAATCATAATGTCGAGGAAGCTACTTGGGAGACTGAGGTGTCGATGAGGGGAAAATATCCGGAACTGTTTGATTAAGGTATGTTACGAGGACGTAACCTTTTTTTTAGGGGAGTAGAATGTGACATTTCGTGTTTAAAGTGCTTTATTAGCTTTAACGGTTATATGATGTCGCTTTCTGTGTTCGTTACATGCTTAAGTGATCAGTTGTGTCGACCTTGGGATAGTGAACTTCGGGACGAAGTTCATTGTAAGGGGGGAAGACTGTAATACCTCGTATTTTTATTACGTTTTATTTATTTATTTATGCTAACTTTATTAGTTTTCGATGTCGAGGGTTTATAACAAAGCGATATAGTGTTGTGGGCAAGGGTTTTTACGCGTTGTTTTTGGAGTCGTATGAGTAAGCTATTAGCAAACCCGTACTTGGTTCATGTTATTTGGGTATCGAAGTGCGTGAGATGCTGACCCATACACGGAAAGCAAGGCGTATGGGCCTAGGGTTGCGTGCACAAACACAACCCACACGCACTGAAATCAGAAGTCGTTCACAAACCTCCCTGCCGCCTTATTTAAACATCCCCTCTCCCTCTTATCTGACCTAAAGCAACACACACACACGCAAGCATCTATAGCCGCCACTTCAAGGATTGTCAGGGGTAGGTTGTCACGGTGGTCAGATCGGTCTAGGGGTGGTCGTTGGCTAGGGCAAGGAGGTAAGGCCACCACTGTTTGTTTCGTTTTTACTGTTTGCAAGTTTTCTCTTGATGTTTAAGATGAATTTATAATCACCTCACATGATAATAATCAGAGTTCCTTGCTAATCCTTAATCTATGATATGTAGTTACTTTTCTTCATTCGTTTTTAGGGTGTCGTTTTATCAGTATGTTCTTATTAAGGGTTTTTCGTTTGGCTGCTAGTGAGTCAGGTCTGGAATAATTATGTGTTCGTTTTATCAAGGAAAAACAGAGTCCGCGTGTGGTGTTTGTATGGGGGTGTTAGTGCCTCTTACGTGAGTATGTAATCTGCTTTTTGGAACAGTTGGCTTGACCATAGGCAGGAGTGTCGATGGGTGGTCGTGTCTGTCAATCGTGGTGTCACACGGTGGTGAACGGTGGCTGTCAAAACAGTAGTGTAAACACGGTTGTGGTCAGATCTGGGTTTTCGTAAGAGTTTTTGTATGGTCTGTCACGGTGGTTGTGACTACCACCTTCGCCATTGGAACCACCACGACTCAGTGGCGAGTCTGGTGGTGCCAGGGGTGAAGGTGGTGGCCGTGGGTGGTGTCGGAGGCTAAGTTTATCGCAGGGGTTATAATCAGTCTGGGTACATACGGGTTTTCGCTTCATCACACGGTCAGTTTTGGTGGTGGTTTGTGGTGTCTGTGGTGGTGGCAGGTAGCCACTGACCTCCTCCCTGGAACCACCGTGGCTTAGTGGCGAGCCTGGTGGCGCCAGTGGGGAGGCCAGGGGTGGCAGCAGGCGTGGGCAACGGTGTAAACAGGGCTGTGGCAGTCGCGGTTGGGCTGTAGTGCGAGAGTTTGTGTTGCGGCTAGTCGTGATTTGTTTGGGCTTTGGCATGTGATTATATCAATTCTCATAATTATTAATAATTCTCCTATTTGTTAGTGTGTTCAACTTTCTGGAAAGAAAGTTATTATTATTATTATTATTATTATTCTTTTATTATTATTATTATTATTCTTTTATTATTGTTATTATTTTATAAGTTAAGTTTTGGGTATTGATGCTAATAATTTATATGGGGTCTAAATCGTACGTTAGTATTTATCGGGATGTTTACTAACGATGAATTTGGTTGCAATTTATAACATTCTCCAAGTATTTGGGACTTTTAATAATGACGTTGAACATGCTAATTATAGTAAGTCTAAAAATAGTAAGTAAATGTGGGTAACGATAACTGTATGAATGGACATGCTTAAATATATATCCGTATAGTCATAATGTGTTGTGTAGGAGTCAATTAGGAACATGTTTTAAGTAGATTTTAGTAGCGATGTGTATAAGGGCAGAATTTGATATGAACAATAATTTATAGGAACGGAATTCGAAGTGGAATACTTCTAGAGGGTGTTTACATTTGCAGACTGCTACCTTCAGGTAGGTTACACTGGTGCTCACTCTGTATTAAGTTATGTATGGTTGTGCTTTGCCTATTGGATGCAAGTGTGAATTCTGAGCATGATAGTCTTTGTTAAATTATTTGGTGTTGCATTCATAATCATGGCATATGCATTAAGTATTGAGAAAGATATGGATCAAATTTTGTTCTGATGTAAAGCCCAGGGTGGTTCTGCAGACCAGGCCTGGTGTCTTATCAGCTGTTGAGCTGGTGTTCGGTGACGACCGAGTATAGTCTGCCGGGAGGTTCGGTATGGCTTGGTGCAAGGGTATGAGAATGAGATTTTGATTGAGCTCGAGCATGTCATAAGCATTTGCATATCATTATGTGTTGCATTATTATTTATTGTTGTGTTATCCTACTCAACCGCGAGGTTGACAGTGTATTCGTATTCACCTACAATGATCCGGAATGGGGAGTAGATCTTTCAGGTCAGAGACAGGTGGACTAGGACTGGGCATGAAGGAAAGACATGGACTGGACCTACCTAGCCACTAGATCACTTAGCCTTGTTTCATAGTCGACATGTACTTTAATTCAGTTGTTTGGAAGTTTTGGACTAAGCCTTGTAATAGCTCAGTTTAACTATTTATTTTAACGTACTGTGTTTCTTTCACTATGTATATATCTACTACCCTGGTCTAACCAGGATGGTAACAGTCTTATTTACCCTGGAAGTCCTAGTTCAGGCTCCTAGGTAAATAGGGGTGTTACAGTTAAGGATTACGACCTTGAGTTATTGTATCATGAGGGTAAGGCCAATGTGGTTGCTGATGCACTTAGCCGCAAGACTTCTCATTCGATGAGTGCTATGCGTGTGTTGCCCGATGAGTTGTGTTCCAAGTTCCGGAAGTTGAGATTAGAGATGGTTGGTAGTGGTTTTGATTGGTTGTCTGCTATGACCGCCGAGCCGACATTGTATTGGGAGATTCGCCAGAGTTTGCCTACATATGCTGCTTACCGGGAGTTCGAGGCTAAGATTTCGAGTGGTGTTGCACGGGATTTAGTTATTGATTATGATGGTTTCCTTCGGTTCCGAGGTAGGATGTATGTTCCAGATGTGCCAGATTTGAGGAAGAAGGTTTTAGATGAGGCTTACCTGACGCCTTATTCAGTTCATCCGGGCGGGGAGAAGATGCACAAGGACTTGAAACTTATCTTTTGGTGGCCCGGGATGAAGAGGAACATTTTGGTTTACGTGAGTAGGTGCTTGACTTGCCAACAAGTCAAGATAGAGCATAGGAGGCCAGGTGGTTTGTTACAGCCGCTCCACGTTCCTCAGTGGAAGTAGGAGTGCATATCGATGGACTTCGTGACTGCATTGCCTAAGACAGTGGGAGGCAAGGATGCCGCGACTGATGGACAGTCCGAGAGGACCATACATACATTAGAGGACTTGCTCCGTGCTTGTGCACTTGATTTCCAGGGTTCTTGGGAACAGTGTCTACCGTTAGTTGAGTTTTTTCTTACAACAACAGTTTCCATTCGTCTATTGGTATGGCTCTGTATGAGGCGCTCTATGGTAGGAAGTGTCGTAGTCCGATCTGTTGGGATCAGGCGAGCGACGTGCACGACCTAGGACCAGACCAGTTAGCTGCGACGATTGACCAGGTTCAGCTTATCAGAGGTAGGATGAAGGCCGCACAGGACCGGCAGAAATCCTTTGCAGATGTCCGCCGTAGACCTCTCGAGTTCTAGGTGGGTGACAGAGTTTTCTTGAGAGTTTCACCGATGAAGGGCGTCAAGAGGTTTGGCGTTAAGGGCAAGTTGAGCCCTCAGTATATTGGGCCATTTGAGATCGTGAAGAGGATTGGTGCTGCTGCTTAACGTTTGGACTTGCCTTCTAGTTTGGGCAAGGTTCATAGTGTCTTTCATGTTTCTCAGCTCCGTAAGTATGTTAGTGACCCGACTCATGTTCTTCCTAGAGAGATCGAGAACTTAGAGCCGAGTCTTGCTTTCGAGGAGCGTCCCGTGAAGATTCTAGACCGTCAGGACAGGAAGCTTAGGAGCAAGGTGGTGCCATTAGTGAAGATCATTTCGCGTTGCGGTGATGTTGAGGAGCAGACATGGGAGACCGAGGCTTCGATGCGTGCTGCGCATCCTTCTCTTTTCGATTGAGGTATAGTTATCTAGAACTTATCTTCGTTCGAGTTTCGAGGACGAAACTTTTTGAAGTTGGGGTGATTGTAGCATCCCGTATTTTCATAAAATATATTTTAAGGGTTTTTAATTATATTAAGTAATAAAATAATATTTTAATAATTTATCGAGAAATTATTTTTAATAAATCGTAAGATCCGTCTTAAGAACCTTAAGTCCTTAAGACGAACTCAACTTGGCAAAACTTGAGTCCACTTCATAAAAACCCGTTCTTGCTACCAAACCCGTTTTCCTTTGAAACGGAAAGGACACTTATAAACCCTCCTAAAACCCTTGAATGTCGACATATCATTTATCAAGAAATAAGAACACTGTTCCTCATTCTTTCTCATTTTTCTCCTTAAAACTCAATCTCTTAATCCATTTTTCTTCATCATCCGGACTCCAAATCAAGGTAATAAATACATTTCCGGAATCCTCATAAAATTTGCAAGTCATCCGTCACTTCGGATTTTCGTTTCCTTCAATACGAAAACTGGCCTGATTTTGTAGAATCCGTCTTTAAGCTCTAAAATCCGTTTTTCTTGGTTGTAGGTGAAGGATTAGACGACCCTAGTGTGGATATCTACGTGGTGGAAGAGGAGCTTTGATCGGAATTGCTTTTAAGGTGACAATTATGAGAAACTCGGCCTTATTTGTAATATTAGCACTTTTCATGTTTAGGATGGTGTAAGCTTCTGAATTTTCATGTTGTTGTTGTTGATTGAACTTAGAAACATGATAGGAATGTTCATACATGATGATTATATGCTTAGATGATGTTTCACATGCTTAGTTGTTGATTTTCAGAAATTCATGCTTAAGACGGATACAAATAATATTTTTGTTGAGGATTGTTTGTGGAATTAATTGCTAGTAGATAGTGTATTTGATGTTTATACATGCTGGGTAAACATTTGTTGTTGTGATTTTAGAAGTCTTGAATCGATTTGAGGAGTTTTGGGTATTATAGAGGATTTGCGATTTTGCGTACATGAGACTCAGAGCCGGTAGGGTGACCGGCAGCCGGTCGACCGGCTCAGAGTCGAGGTGTCTTCAATTGAATGCTCTGAAATGTAGGAAAGGTTTCTGAGCTGGTAGGTCTGCCGCCGGTCGACCGGCTCAGGATCCTTCTTGTGCATTTTTCGAATTTTGCAAAGGTTTGGGAAATGACTCCCAGCCGGCAGACAGGCAGCCGGCCTACCGGCTGAGGGTCACTCCTTGTATTTAGTTTTTTGAATTTTGGCTTATGGGAAGGGACTCCCAGCCGGCTGGCCGGCGGACGGTCCACCGGCTGAGAGCCTCTTCTCATTGATTTTCATACGGTGCTTGGGCATGGGAAGGGACTCCCAGCCGGTGGACCGGCAGACGGTCTGGGACCGGCTGAGAGCCCCTGTTCTCATTGTTTTGCTTATAACTTTCAAACGATTATTCGGTTTTGTTTGAGATTCGTTCCGTGTACCTTTCATGTGTGTTTGAGGTCCCCGGAGGATGGGCGACACTATATTGGGTTCGGAAATGGAGCGAGGATAGAGACCCCCCCGGTCGGGTAACCGAAAGGGAAACCGGCTCTCCCTCAACTTAGTTCCCGGGATCCATTAAGTGTTGATTAGAAGTAGAAGAAAGTAGAACTATAGATTAGTTCCTAGACTGGGATGATATTGTATTGATGCGTATTAAGTTATGCCTTAAGTTGGCCTCTGAACTTAATACGTGAGTTGATTGTCATATATGGGGATATGCCTTAAGTTGGCCTCTAAGCCCTATATGTGTATGGTTGTCGTGTCTGGGATATGCCTTAAGCTGGCCTCTGAGCCCAGACATGTTTGATTGTGATCGCGTTGGGACATGCCTTAAGTTGGCCTCTGAGTCTGACGAGTAGAGCAGCTGCACAACGGGGTAGCTGAGGAACTGACACCTTGCCCGGAGTGCAGATGTTTGATGCTAGGACATGCCTTAAGCTGGCCTCTGAGTCTAGTGTCTTGTGATGTGGTGAAGGGACATGCCTTAAGCTGGCCTCTGAGTCCTTTACTTTTGGGTGCTAGTCTATGCCTTAAGTTGGCCTCTGAGTCTAGTGTCTTGCTGATTGGTATTTAGGTTATGTCTAAAGTTGACCGCTGAACCTTTATACTTGCTGAATGATTGGTATGTAGGTTATGTCTTAAGTTGACTGCTGAACCTTATACTTGCTGTTTATATCTGCTTGCCTTGAGTTGGTACAGTGTCAGATATGTATGATGATAGTGATGTTTACAGTACTTTGACTTGATATTGTTCATCCAAGGCATTGGATGACTCTTTAGTCAGTTTCGTAAATGGTTTGGACTGAAAGACCCCCCGACCGGGCAACCGGTAGGGAAACTGGCTCTCCCTCCAAATAGTTTCCGAAGTTGGTTGAGAGTCGTGCATTAGTGATTGCATGATAGAATGAGATCAGTTATTGAGATATTGATATATTTCACATGTTTATATGTGTTGGAGTGTTCTGTTTGTATTGCTTGTTACGTGTCGTTACAAAAGGTGGCTAGGAGAACTCTAGTCACTCCCACTGATTGTGGCGTACATGTTTTCATGTATCTAGGTACATGCAGGTTGGCCGGGGTCTGATGAGAGCTAACGAGTGATGATCCACTTGTCATCATATGACTTATACCTTTCGAGTAGCTAGACTCTAGTTTTGGATACTGTTTATCTTTTGATGCCTGTAGGGATGTTCTATCCCAGGCTTTGTATATATTTGGATTCCATACTTAGAACTATTATACTTATCTATTTTGTTTATATCAGTTTTCAGTTTCAGTTTTAATTTACCTCGCATCCTCTTTATGTTTAAAAAGTTTTAATTCCGCTGCATTTTTAGTACTTTGTGTGTTTATTTATTTCCGCTTCGCGAGGGGTTTTACATCAACACCTTCTAACACCACTATCACCACAACCAAACACCACTCTCGATACCTCGCATCACCCCCGACCCCTTGGTGACCAACACCAGGCGTCAACCCTCTTAAACTACCCAAAACAGTCGCATAAAATTCGTATACTCACGCATCCATGTTTTTGTACTGCTATGTCCTATGCTACTTTCTAAAACAAATCACGGTGGTTTCAATCACCAACCATGCTAACCACCACCACACAACCCACAAACACCCTACTACTATTACCCATAAAGCCCGTGCTCATAAACAACCCAAAACAAATGAATTCAACAAGGAAACGTGAACAGAATATGACATACGAACAGCGAGTATTAAAACGAACGAAACAGAGTATGAACTTACAAGCGAGCAGGGATGAAAACGATGAGTGTTATGGTTGTTCTAACCCTGTAACACCCTCATTTATTCAAGAGCCTTTAGCAAGACATTCTCAAATAAATAGAGCTGTTACCATCTCGGAATGACCGAGGTAGTGAATAACAAGTAAACAAACCAAAGTATTTTATATAAAAACTGATTAAATTTGAACTTTTGATATTACAACTGTTATGCAAAGAATAAAAATACAACTGATAACATCTAAGTATGTGATCTAATTCTAAGTAGGTCCAAGCCATGTCTCACTCCATGCCCAAGCTCCTAATCCATCTGTCTCTGACCTGTAGAGTCTACTCCCCATTCCGGATCATCGTAGGTGTACACGAATACACTGTCAACCTCGCGGTTGAGTAGGATAACACAAAAATAGATAATGCAACAATTATGATATGCTCGAGCTCAATCTCAATCTCAATCACAATCTCAAACCCGAAACACCCAGCCATACCGAACCTCCCGGCAGACTATAATCGGTCGTCACCGAACACCAGCTCAATAGCTGATAAGACACCAGGCCTGGTCTGCAGAACCACCCTGGGCTTTATATCAGAACAATATCTGATCCACAATATCTCAGTAACCAATGCATATGCATGCTCATGAATGCCACAATATAAATATTTAATCATGCTATCAAATACTGAAATACTCATGCCATTGCAAATAATCCACAGTCAATCCAACCAATATCATTCTTATATAATTCATGCTTGCACCCATCTCATATAAGGCAACATCCTTTCATAACACATCACAGAGTAAACACTCATTCATATCAGTTCATAAAGTATAGAGTCAGTGTATCCTACCTGGATAGCAATGTAGTCCAAAAGCAAGCCAGCAAGTAAACAATATATTGTCACTTCAAAATCGTCACCTAACAATATAATATACATAATTACTAACTAATATAACTATTTAAACAAATATAGTATATCAACCAATCAATTAATTAACCAAATAATGTATTACACCTAACAAGACTATTATTAAGCATGACTAGTCAAATAACTCAATTAGGTGATTAATCAAAATTACCGTCACAACACTATTTAAACAAATTAACTAAACCGGTTCACTAATGAAACTAATTTATCCCAACTAAAGAAAAAAAATGATATAAACAATTTAAACTATCAACAACATCAAACATAAACTAAATCAAATAATATTAACAACCATCCCATAATAATTATTATTATAAATACTAATAATAACTTTCAATAACAACACTACTACTAACTTATAATAATAATATCAATACTAACCATAATAAAAGTAACAAGAATAAATAATAACAATGACGATAATAATAATAATAAGGATTAGAATAATAATAATAAGACTAATAATAATAAGAGCATCACTATCAATAATAATAATAATAATAATAGTAATAATAATTGGTATACTTTAGCTAAACGTGACATTAAAAATAAAACGTATGCTAATGATGATTGCTTAACAACAACATCAGACCCACAATCAACAACCATCATCCTTAGGATTAATAAACACAATTGAAACTATCAAGCAACAACACGCAAGAACACGAAACACGTACAACAGCCCCCAAACACGAGCCCATAACAGCTTGACCAGCCCCTTTTTCCGCCAATCCCTGCACCACCAGCAGCCCCTGGCTTCCCCACTAGCACCACCAGGCTCGCCACTGAGCCACGGTGGTTCCAGGGAAGAAGTCAGCAACCGTCGAACACCACCCACGCCACCAAACAGTCGTCCCAAACAAGACAGCACCACCACTGTATTCTAGCTTATGGTTCATTACCCACAACGAAACCCGATTTAAACAGGAACGCAGCAGCCACAAACCACCGTGATAACCCTCAAAACAAACCTCATACCACCCCCTAACGATCAACTCTAACATCCATACCAACCGTACACAAAAACGTATTCGAAAACAGACATAAAATACACGTGTTACAGACTCTGTTCCTGAACATTCTGTTTCGCGTCTGAGCAGCCTGTAAACAGCCCCTTATGGGTGGTTCTACGGGGTCAACGACGACTCTACAAGGCCAACATATGACTAACATACAACCTTGATAGTCATTACGCAAATTACTTGAACCCTAACATGAATTTTAAGACTGAATTAACGAATTGAAAAGAGGTAGAAACCTGCGAATTGAAGAAGTGTTGGTGAGTGTGCTACCTTTCCGATGTAATCGACCCACCTCCGGCAACCCTTAAGCACCTTGTGAACTCTCCTCTTAGGTCTCTGACACGGCGGCAGTAGTGTGGGGGTGTTGTTTTGTGATAAAAGGTCAAAATAAGATCTCAAACGTGGTATAAGTAAGGCGGCTGGGAAAGGGTTGTTTTTCTGAAATTCTAATTTTCAGATCTTAATTCCGTGTATGGGCTAGGTTTGCACGCAACCCTAGGCCCACATACACGACTATCCATGTACGGGTCAGGTCCTTCACGCACTTCAATATCCAAATAACATATCTATGGCCCGGTCTTGTTAAACACTCACAAATACGACCCGAAACACGACTCATAAAAACACCTTGTTCAACCATATTATATCGCTTTTATTATAACGTATCGACATCGACATTCATTAAAATAAATATAAATAAATAAAATGAAATAAAAAAATACGGAGTATTACAGTCTTCCACCCTTAAAACGAACTTCGTCCCGAAGTTCATCATCCCAAGGTCAACACAACAGATCGATAAAGCATGTAACCAACACAGAAAAGATATAACATTAAAAGCTAATAATTTACTTTAAAACACGAAATGTTACATTCTACCCTCGTTAAGAAAACTTTGTCCCCAAAGTTTAACGCACAACTAAATTAAAAGATAATTCACGAATTACAATATAATGCATAACAAAAGTAAACATGATTATCAAGTATTTTCAAATAAGCACGACATATCAATTAGCCAATCAAAGATCATTAAGATTTTACAATCCTATCCTCCTTAAAACGTGGTTACGTCCCTGTAACCCCATTATAAAATTCCACATCCAACGCTCAAGAAGATCACCGAAGCGATAGTCAACATTCATGAGATAAGTTAATTAGTCTATACTGGCAACTAGCGTGCAACTTTTAAGCAATAAGACATACTGGTCTATTTCATGTTACGCAGTCAGAACAAAATCAAGATAACTAACACTTATATACACTTGGAATTTTAACACAACAGAACACATTTACATCAACGTAGACAAGCAGCTAACTCATAGTTCATACTTTATAAATTAAACCATTTCATGCTAATACTCATATTATAGAAATAAAATCATGTTCATGCACAAGAGTTTTAGAAGGACATTAGGCAATGATTTAGTTATTGTAATTAAACACGGAGCCACACGAGATATACTCACATCATAGGTTAGCAAGTCAGCTTAGCATTTCTAGGTATGACTAAGTTGGAAATCACTTAAGTCCATTTCCCATCTACTCACATTACATCATTTATCATAAAACCAGTAATGAACATAACTTGCAAAATAAGCGGTTTATATCATGCGGAACAATTTCGTATCCAGGCAAAAGTTCATCAACACGTAGCTGCAGAGTTTGTCATATTGCGATCAATCACTATAGTTATCAAAACATCAAGCCGTATCATGGATCATCACTCTGAAAACATTTTGAAACTTTGAAGACGATGAAGTTGTAATTAATTAACGACAAATTATAAACACGAATTACTAACGATTTCACAAGTTACAGATCGACAACAAGTCTAGCATTTCCACAATTCACATGTCAACCAAATTACTTATTCAATATATAGTAATCAGATTTAAATATAACAATACGTAATTCACCTTGTGGTATAACAATAACGTCAGTATAAATAAAACTAACTTTATATAAAACTCACCAAAATTAAGTAAGGTTATACTGTCATATAATAAAGTTTATATCCATATCGTATACCTACTGTTCATGCTACCATTGTCATGTCAGAATATTACATGGTTACATCACAAAATTCCTAGTTGATTAAACTTTCATATTTAAAACTTTATCATATCAACAACCATACATTACGCTGCAACGTCCAAAATCATAATTAAATAACCACTTAGCTATCTTGCAACAATTATAGGTTTTTTTTTTTTTTTTTTAGAAATATAAGGAATTAACTAATCATAAGGAAATAATCAAGTGCGAAGCTTAAGGGAATTACTTATAACGAATTTACAATTCAGTTGGTCTAAACAGAAACTTTATAGCACCTAGACAGAAATTTGTACAACTTGCAAAAATCACTATTAAATAACGACTCATTAAGCTTTTACGTGGCTTATCATTTTGAAAACATGAATGAATACTCTAAACAGTGGGGTTGGAATATGCATAAACAATAAACACGTTTTAATTGATTTCCTTTACAAAAACTTAGGTCAAAACAAAACTGCGCAGTAACAATCTGACCACTGTTAACCAAATATTTATTTCCTTCAAAATATAAGTCGTTTTAACATGAAATCAAAATCATACGAAAGCTAACTCATAAGCTCATCATACATAAAATTTACACATTCATGTAGAGAACACATTTTAAACGGCAACCCGTACAAATGGATAACATTCTGGAAACTTATTACAACGTCGGTTACTTTAATATTTCACATTATTACTTTACATCGTCATATTAAAACACAACTTCTCAAAACATGTTGACGCATATATTGAAATAGAGAAATGACATCGCACCATATTAATATTTATTCATTATTTCAATTGTACTTGCCATCAAGAAAGCGGTAAAGATTGCGAAACTGAAAGATAGGATCAACTAAATAAATCAATATTTATACATGTATATACAAATGTAACACATAGCTATATGACATTCCTGGCTTGGGGCAACACATTCTGCTTATCACTAGACATAGATTACTATAACATTTAAATCTGATCATTCATATTCAAATTCAAGACACTATATTACTTAGTTACGATAGTCATTTAATATCCATATATCATATGAAAATTCTAAACACCAAAATCACATGATAATATTACTCAAAATTATTGTTCAATAAATATACATCCGTTCTCTCAAATTTCAATGCAATCATTCAGATCAATCAACATCTCAATATCTGTCGTATTCTTCTAATGCACATCATCATGCCAGTCAAGCTTACATTTCAAACTCACATTCAAAACTCATGTTCTCAATACTTGAAAATCATATATCTCACCCAACATTCAATATCATTATCATGCTACATAATACAGATCACCAACCATATTTCACATCATGACTCACCTCATTCCGCTCCTGCAAAACTGTTAGTATGATATAGGCAAGGTCCGATCTTTTATTTTGTTACTACCCACTCTCTGCATCACTCACGGGTTACCAGGTTAGACTGAAAGGGCCAGTGGCTTGGTTTGAGGGGGCCCCTAACTCATCCCAATCCTGGGACTCCTAACAGTTACTATCCTGGGGTTCATTTATTAGACTCTTCCTATATTCATTATTATTCATTTGGTTTAGGCCTGAGGATCGTTCGCTCTGATACCACTTTGTAACACCCCCATTTATTCAAGAGCCTTTAGCAAGACATTCTCAAATAAATAGAGCTGTTACCATCTCGGAATGACCGAGGTAGTGAATAACAAGTAAACAAACCAAAGTTAAATTTGAACTTTTGATATTACAACTGTTATGCAAAGAATAAAAATACAACTGATAACATCTAAGTATGTGATCTAATTCTAAGTAGGTCCAAGCCATGTCTCACTCCATGCCCAAGCTCCTAATCCATCTGTCTCTGACCTGTAGAGTCTACTCCCCATTCCGGATCATCGTAGGTGTACACGAATACACTGTCAACCTCGCGGTTGAGTAGGATAACACAAAAATAGATAATGCAACAATTATGATATGCAAATGCAATGATATGCTCGAGCTCAATCTCAATCTCAATCACAATCTCAAACCCGAAACACCCAGCCATACCGAACCTCCCGGCAAACTATAATCGGTCGTCACCGAACACCAGCTCAATAGCTGATAAGACACCAGGCCTGGTCTGCAGAACCACCCTGGGCTTTATATCAGAACAATATCTGATCCACAATATCTCAATAACCAATGCATATGCATGCTCATGAATGCCACAATATAAATATTTAATCATGCTATCAAATTCTGAAATACTCATGCCATTGCAAATAATCCACAGTCAATCCAACCAATATCATTCTTATATAATTCATGCTTGCACCCATCTCATATAAGGCAACATCCTTTCATAACACATCACAGAGTAAACACTCATTCATATCAGTTCATAAAGTATAGAGTCAGTGTATCCTACCTGGATAGCAATGTAGTCCAAAAGCAAGCCAGCAAGTAAACAATATATTGTCACTTCAAAATCGTCACCTAACAATATAATATACATAATTACTAACTAATATAACTATTTAAACAAATATAGTATATCAACCAATCAATTAATTAACCAAATAATGTATTACACCTAACAAGACTATTATTAAGCATGACTAGTCAAATAACTCAATTAGGTGATTAATCAAAATTACCGTCACAACACTATTTAAACAAATTAACTAAACCGGTTCACTAATGAAACTAATTTATCCCAACTAAAGAAAAAAAATGATATAAACAATTTAAACTATCAACAACATCAAACATAAACTAAATCAAATAATATTAACAACCATCCCATAATAATTATTATTATAAATACTAATAATAACTTTCAATAACAACACTACTAATAACTTATAATAATAATATCAATACTAACCATAATAAAAGTAACAAGAATAAATAATAACAATGACGATAATAATAATAATAAGGATTAGAATAATAATAATAAGACTAATAATAATAAGAGCATCACTATCAATAATAATAATAATAATAGTAATAATAATTGGTATACTTTAGCTAAACGTGACATTAAAAATAAAACGTATGCTAATGATGATTGCTTAACAACAACATCAGACCCACAATCAACAACCATCATCCTCAGGATTAATCAACACAATTGAAACTATCAAGCAACAACACGCAAGAACACGAAACACGTACAACAGCCCCCAAACACGAGCCCATAACAGCCTGACCAGCCCCTTTTTCCGCCAATCCCTGCACCACCAGCAGCCCCTGACTTCCCCACTGGCACCACCAGGCTCGCCACTGAGCCACGGTGGTTCCAGGGAAGAAGTCAGCAACCGTCGAACACCACCCACACCACCAAACAGTCGTCCCAAACAAGACAGCACCACCACTGTATTCTAGCTTATGGTTCATTACCCACAACGAAACCCGATTTAAACAGGAACGCAGCAGCCACAAACCACCGTGATAACCCTCAAGACAAACCTCATACCACCCCCTAACAATCAACTCTAACACCCATACCAACCGTACACAAAAACGTATTCGAAAACAGACATAAAATACACGTGTTACAGACTCTGTTCCTGAACATTCTGTTTCGCGTCTGAGCAGCCTGTAAACAGCCCCTTATGGGTGGTTCTACGGGGTCAACGACGACTCTACAAGGCCAACATATGACTAACATACAACCTTGATAGTCATTACGCAAATTACTTGAACCCTAACATGAATTTTAAGACTGAATTAACGAATTGAAAAGAGGTAGAAACCTGCGAATTGAAGAAGTGTTGGTGAGTGTGCTACCTTTCCGATGTAATCGACCCACCTCCGGCAACCCTTAAGCACCTTGTGAACTCTCCTCTTAGGTCTCTGACACGGCGGCAGTAGTGTGGGGGTGTTGTTTTGTGATAAAAGGTCAAAATAAGATCTCAAACGTGGTATAAGTAAGGCGGCTGGGAAAGGGTTGTTTTTCTGAAATTCTAATTTTCAGATCTTAATTCCGTGTATGGGCTAGGTTTGCACGCAACCCTAGGCCCACATACACGACTATCCATGTACGGGTCAGGTCCTTCACGCACTTCAATATCCAAATAACATATCTATGGCCCGGTCTTGTTAAACACTCACAAATACGACCCGAAACACGACTCATAAAAACACCTTGTTCAACCATATTATATCGCTTTTATTATAACGTATCGACATCGACATTCATTAAAATAAATATAAATAAATAAAATGAAATAAAAAAATACGGAGTATTACAAACCCAATTCTCTTTCCCATATGTTCCCCTCTAGATCCACGGCAGGAACTAGAATAGGGTTTTAGGTGCAGTTTATATGTAGGGATGCCGGCGAGGTTATGGAGGCAGACGAAAGTTAAGGTTTGATAGGGTTTGTTTTGTGTTTGTGTAGGTTTATGTGTTAATGGTGAAGCCTATGTCGATGGGTTACTAGCTAGGGTTTTGATTTTGTTTGCTTCCATACACGGTTCTCATAAACCAAGCCCATCACGCATCTCGAGGTCTCACATGACTACATTCCGTTCTTTAGCCCGTAACATAAAATAAACGTGTACATATAATTAATTATACTAATTAAATTATGTAATTAGTACTAGTAAATATAAGTTAAATTAATTATAACAATATTAGAACAATATAGAATTTAAATATAATTACGACTTAAATAAAAATAGAAATTAAGTATAGATGAAAAATAAATATAAAATATAAAATATATTAAATTATAATGTATTATTAAAATGGGATATTCTACGGTGTACCCTCGAGTTTTTCAATTTTCTATGTTGTACCCCTATATTTTTTTTAAATCTATGGCATGCCCTTAAACTCTATACATTAGTCTATACAATGACCTTATTTATTGGCTTTGCTAGCTTAGTTTCTTCATTTATCTATTAAATCGTCTATTTAACATTTCAATTACTCAATAACCTACTCATTTACTTATTAGTTCGCCGAATTACCATTAACCAACCAAATAGTATACAAATCTAACTCAATTTCATCAAATTGTTATTATTTCATGCTTCATATATATCATATGTTTTTAATAAGAGTTTATACTTATTTAAAGTTATTTGTGATACTCCCTATATAGAATGGTGATAGCACTTATATGAGTCAAAATAAATGTCAAATTATGACTTTTTATAGTGATAAAGTTATTTGAGATTTGAAAGAGGTCATTATGGATAATAAGTAAGAAGCTTAAGGGTATACCATAGAAATTATAAAATGTAGGGGTACAACATAGAAAACCGAAAAACACAGGGGTACACCGTAGAATATCCCTATTAAAATTAAAGAAATAAAAATGAAATATCATTTCATGAAATAATCATCAAATATAAAATGATTGTGAAATACGAAATAATCGTAGAAATACAGTTTATAAAATAATAACAGTTTACGTAAATTACTTTATAAACATTCTCTTTGAAATACGTGTATAAAACATGGTTTGACTGCCGTTGACTGACGCTAACATACGGGGTATTACAGTCTTCCCTCCTTAAAATGAACTTCGTCCCGAAGTTCACCACCCTGTAACGATAAGGAATCACATAACAAGCATGAAACAATCACAAGTAGTACTTCTATAGGCTTCAATACGCGAAATGTTACAATATTAGGGGGAAAACGGGTCGACGCTTTTAGAAGCATCAAGAATGTAAGGGAGTTGTAGTAGTGATGATAATAGCCTTATTTATTTGGAAATGGCTTGCTAAAGGCTTCTGATGAAATGGGGGTGTTACAATCTCAACCTAGAGTCCTTGAAATCTAAATCCAACAACTATCCATTAAGTACTTAACAAAATCTATAAAACCCACATAATCAAATTAGCCAATAATAATAATATTAATATAATAATTATAATAATATTAAAAATATTAGTAATAATAATAGTAATAACAAAACTGGGAAAATGAAGAAAAAATACCAGATGTTCATAGAGAAGCTATGTCGTAATTTGTTTTCTTTTGGAATAACATATACCGCAAAATTAGCTGCAAAATCAACGGATGTCTTTGAAAATGAGTGTTTTACTTAGTCTTGTGCTTCCATGGATGCAGCCATGGTAGATTTGAGGTAAGTTTAATGTAGATCTCGGATAGTGAAATAAGATTAAGGTTTTAATTATTGAAACTTGAAGAGATGGGTATGATTTTTAATTACTAGGGAAATGAGTATGAATAAGAGAAAAAACTCATAAAGTACAAAGAGAATGTTAAAAAGTGGAGACAAAAAAGAAAACAATGTTAAAAAGAAAAAGAAACTTGATCAGCAGGTAGCCCTCCCATTATACTCCGTATTTGAGTACAAGATAACATACCCTAGAGTGAGAAGGCGGTAGAGGCGACTAAGAGGCGATCTTGAGGCACCATGGCCAGAGCTTCGTCTTCTTCCTCTCCTAGGCATCCTATGGTCACTCAGAGAAAGACAAAACCTAGTGCTAAGCAAGGACAATTTGCAAAACAGGGGAAACCTGATGTGGATGTAGCAGTAAAGGAGAAAAGCATGCACGACATTATGGGGGGAGTTGCAGCATACTCCTTGGACTCTGATGACGATTATTCAGTTCAACAGGAGATGGAATCCCCAGTGGGCAATGAGGCAGTTTTGAATACAGAAACAAGGGATTCCACGGACGGGCAGGGAGTATGGTCCAAAGTCATTGGTAAGAATCATAATTCTGTTGATATAGTCAATGAGGATGGAGTTATGCAGTTAGATAAGGAGGATATAGAATTTGAAATCAAATACCGGAATACTGCTATTTATCGGTTTGTAGTTGGAGCCAATCCTCCCTGGCCTGTGATTGAAGGATATTTACGTAGAATATAGAAGAACCACAAGATCATAAATATTTCCTTTATGAACAATGACATATTCGTGGTAAGATTTGAAACAGAGGAAATCAGAAGAGTGTTTTACATGGTGGGCATTACATGTTTGATAATAAGCCAGTGATTATCAAACCATGGCATCCGGGTACTAAACTTGAAAAAGAGGATGTTAAGATCCTACCTACTTGGGTGAGATTGTTAGAAAACGAATTTCAGATTATAAGCTCATATCTCATATGAGTTTTGTTTGTTTAAGTTTAGTCATAAAAACTTAACTAGATCTTATGCATGCATGATGATTACATAAGAATGATGCATATCCTTACATTGGTTTTAGAAAGTTTATACTCAATAATCACCTATTAATGAGTCTTCGAAACCGAAATACCCTTATAAACGGTTTATTGTGAAACCGTCTCCAAAAGCTCTGATCAAGGACCTGATTTCAAACTAAAATCAATTTTGTTACTAGAAAATTGATATTAGTATACTAGAAATAATAATAATATTACTCTTAATATAATTAGTATGAGAAATGATTATCTTCACTAGAAAACTATTTTCTAAAGAGAAAAATGAGAATGCATGGAGAATGATGCGTGTTGCGTAAATGAATGAACAAGTCACCAAGTACACTAGTGTGTGTGTGTAAGATAGAGTATTTAAGAGCAAAAATAAGCTCTATTGCTCATGTGTTGGCCAGCCTTACCAAGGCAACAAAAGCCAATGCATGCTCATCTTTTCTTACACAAAAGCATACAATATGCCTTACACACTCTTACACATTCTTACACACCTAATTTAGGCTTTGTAAGCTTTTGCATAATGTGTAAGAGTAGCTTGTAATATGATAATTAACATTACCATATCCAGACAAACACACGGTCCACTTAAGGATAAAATGGATTCCATTTTATCTTTGTCAATTGTGTTAAATTGTAACATGTCACACATGTCCCATAACACATGAAACAATTTGTTAATTATGCAATTTTAACTCCTTAAAATTCATAATTACAAATTCACTACATTTAAATAATTCCACTAGTAATTCTCAATTACTATCTTGTAAAAATGTATAATCATAATTTTATTACAACTATTTGTAATTTTATGATCGACCGTATTCATTCCCGATTTAATCGTTTCCTAAACAATTAAATTAAAACGAGTAATAAAACAATTTTTATTACTTTGACAAATATTATTATAATCCCATTATAATAATATACGTCATATAAAATCATTTCCAAATTTCTAGTTATTAATTAATCTGTATCATATACGTTTAATTAAATATTCCATTGAGACGGAATTCCCTAAAGATATGACCTTAAGGGATCAACTGATCACCACCATCATATGACGATAATGTCAAACTCTAGACAGCCAATCATTATCGGTAAATGTTGATCAGTCGACTTCAAAAGAGTAACATTCCCAGTTGTGTTTTATTCAAATGAGATTTAATTATGTCAACGCATTATTGTCGAGGACACTTCCTCCAACAATCCCCCACTTGTCCGAGACAAGTGTGCGTTACCAATTCTCTTGCCCTATTACTATCTCCCACTCAATGCAAGGCGTCATCTCAGGTCGTGCTCGCAATTGATCTCATCTAGAGTGGTTTTTCTCGATCTGGAGTTATAACTACTGACCGGAATTATCTACCATAGATACCTTCTGAGCGTGGCCACGCATTTCTAGTTATTTTTCTCCTCGAGTGGCCTAGAGATATTTCTCAACCCTGACAAGGGGTGGACAATTCCTAATCGACCTATTTCTTCCGGCTGGCCATAGCCCATCATAACCCAAAATATGTCTTTATAAACCCTAGTTACGAAGGTGTTAAGACATAAATCAAAGTTAATCTGAAAACTATGCCACCTCAGCTAATAGTCATTAGTCCAAGAATTGACTCATGTGAAACACGATAGAAGCTCCCGCCACGACCAGGCTATCTTAAATAAGAAATGTCAGAGCTCTATCAGCGGTCATTAGCCCGGCAAATGTCTCCTAACATTTTCTTGCCTAGGTGATCGACAAGTCATCTCGTATGACTCTATGGCACTTGAACTCGCCATCAATCGCATCGCACATCTAGTTGCTTCGAGACGTCACCTCATTTAAGCTACTAGGGGCGGAACTATGTTAATCCAGTTCACTTTAATGGGGTTCAGTATGGTCTTATCATCCCATTTGGATATAACACGGTTCAAAAGAGTGAGTTTATATAAAACTCAAATGATGAATGCATTATCACATATATAAAATTGATACCATATCAATTACTACATAATCTATAATCCATACTTGTATAGTATTACATTTCAACTCAATTGAAATGACATGATTTATCATGTTAAGCCTATAAGAAAGCTTTTGGTTAGTACGCCTTAACAACTTTTGTGCTTCACATAACCTTAGTATAATTTCCCTTGGATATGTATAATCTTCTTATGCTAACCTTACGAGTACGTGTCTTGATCCATATCTAGACACAAGCTTTCTAACAATAGAATAGCTCCCACTGTTTTCACAGTGTCTGAGAGACTCTTCCCTCTATAGTATCTTATAGATATAAGTGTACTCATATTTTTTTGTATACCTTCCATTGTTCTACTGGCTAGAACATTTCTAACAGATTTCTTCCTTTATGATTATAGTCAAAATGGTTCTCTAAACATCCATATGTGTTTAGAACATGGTATTGTGCAACTCTTTGCACATTAAACCAATGAAGTATCCAAACATTTAGCTTCATCCTTTTAGTACTTCTTCAGTACTGTTTGATGAACTATATGGCTACACATAGAGACTTCTCTCCAAATTTGATTTGTAACATTTCGTCATACTTCAAGTATATGAAGTTTGATAATGATAATACATCTTAGCCTAAAGAATTGATCCTGCAGCGGAAGCATGTGGATTCAATTTCTATAGTTCAAAACATTTGAACTTACCCTTACACTTATCGACATAAGAATATCTACTTATACGCTAATATCCATTAATATGATATCATGGTGATGTATTTATTCCTATCACAAGTCTTTATCATTCATAATGATCTTTATCATTCATGATGATCAACATGTCACATTCATGTAAGACTAGTGACATAACTTTACTCCCACTAAACTTCATGTATAAACATAACCTCTTGATTTTCAAGAAAATGTTTATCACATGATCAAAAACAAAGAATTCAACCTTTTGCCATTTCCTTTAAAGGATAGTTGCGATTTTACAAAGCTCATATTCGATGACTTTTAAAATCCAACATGTCAAAACATATTTGAACTCAATGAAGCTATTTATTGCTTAGAAAACTCTTTGCCTCCAATTTATCATATTCAACTCTTGCCTTCCTTTCTTAGGATAGTTGTGATTTTCAAAACTCATCCTAGATGGTTTTAAAACCCAACATCATCATTTGATCTGATTTTAATATAGTTCCATTGTTTGCGTGTGAAACCTTTTCCACCAATCAACTGAGCTATTTTGGATTCATGTAGAGTCGAAACAAAATAAAGCATCTAAACAAGTTACAAGTTCGTTGCACTAAAAAGGCAACATGACACTCGTCAACTTAATTTTCGAATGAAATTTCCACTAATCTCAACTAAGAACAACATTTTCCTATTGCATCATACTGAAATTGTGGCTCTATAATAATTTCTCCCACTCTGTCTAAAAGAAACAATCCTCCTTTCTTTATAGACAGCATCATGGGCCAAAAACCCTTTGTTCCCATGATCATATTGGAAAAATTCCAGCATTCTAAATAGGCTACATACTTAGGCACCTTGCCTATTTATATCTCATATGACATGTACGCCCATGCTTTATAACATAGCGGAAAAAAAATGCTCGACAAAATTGGAATAGAAAATAACTCCCACTCAATTGTAAAGATTTAATCATATCTCATATGATTCAATATTACTTTCTCGCCCATTATGTGCTTATGAAAGTAAACTTCTGATACATTATCACACTCTTATTTGGTGTAAATTACTAGGCTCAATTAGATCATTATCTAATTCCAAGAACATTTTCTTGAGCCATTGCACATGTATTCTCAACGATAATTTCCTTTGCGTTGATTTCCTGAATCGAAGATAGACCTCATCTACTCGAGGATAGATGATAATCCTCTAGATAAAGCATTTCTACTTTGGTAAAAGGGAAGAATTAAAATATCTTTCATGATTTAAAATTTCACTCACCTACACACCTTAAAGTGTTTATAGGGTGAATGACTTGCCTTGAATGCAAGATTCGCATAACCCATGAGATTCCTAACCTCAAATGCGACTTTCAATCGAGAAATGAAGAAAAAATTTGGGGCACCAACTCGAGTCTTAGGGTACATATGACATTTTCACCGTAGTTTTGGAAAATAACCAACTTGATTCGTATGGCATTGCCATAAACCAATCGTGGTAAGATTGAGTACAACATTTGTTTCAATTGCCTAATGGTAAAACTTTTTACCTTTTATGCAAAACTCAAATTATATTTAGAGATGGTGTACATAATAACTATTATTTATGTATTACTCTAAATCCAAAACTTGTTTAAGCACAATATAACATGGATATGTCTTACGGATGAAGTGGCAACTACCTTAGTTCCATTCATGTTTATCATTCTTGACAAATCGTCGTACGATTTTCTTTACGTTAGGACGATAGGATTTACAAGAACCCTCGGATCGTGTTATTAACACATCCTCCTCTAAATACCCATTTAGATTAGTGGGTCTTGTCATTCCTTTACCATAGTTCAATCATATGAAAATGGAATTTCTAACGTGAATCACCAATTTGCACTCATATGCAAACAATGTGATAATGTAGAATGAAAGATTATTATCATAAGTATTTCCTAAGAAATATGTTGGAGTCACACTACCAACATCTTTAAACTTTAAAATTTGGAGTTGTATCTAACTTCGTGTCTTACACGATTTTCTCTCAACCTCGTTCTTATACTTAACTACTTAAGATATATTCGGTCTTTTCATAGCTCCCACTCACTTCAAGAATTCTTACTTGAAGAAGACCTTTTCTTCAATTAATTCCAAATTAATCTCTTATAAGAGTTAATATCTATGAAGTGAGGTGGTATTGGTTACAATGATTTTCTTAAATCAATTTACCAATTTATATTAACTGCGTCATGTTCTTAACCCTTAAGCTTTAGACGATAAGTTATTTAAATTGAGCAATAAGACTTTTGAACCATGTATGAATAGAAGACTTAGTCAATACACTTTGACTAAAAATCACTTCTATTTAAGTTTTTTTTATTAGAAATCTTAATGGTTTAATAGGAATTTTAAGATGTTAATCTTATATTTGTATAGGACCTTCCTATCAAATTCTATGGAATAGAATAATTTCTATGGACCTCATCCATAACCAATGACACGATTCAAGTGAGGAGAAAGAGATTCTATTGTAGATATAGCACAAGATGTTTAGTGGAGATATTCGTTACAATCGAATGATATTATATTCGAGTGAGAATGAATAATTATAAAACAACAAACTAGGGAAAACAAACATTCATCATTTTGATTCAACTTGTAAATAATCAACAAGTTGAAGCATCTATAAAATGACCTCCATCCAATTTTATAAATGATTCCAAGACCCAAACCCTATACCGCCAAAATCGTGAACCACTGGAACTCCGACTCAATGATATGATTCGGTGGGTTAACTTTTAACCGGTTCTACTCTAGAACTCCCGGTCGATGAAAAATAATTATTTATTCATCTTAGCCCGGAACACATTTACCACTGGTCCTCTACACTTCCGTTGAGTACAAACCAAATTTCGAGTGCTTCGAGATGCGATCCGCCTACTAGACTGAATCCAACTTATCACCCCACTTATCCTACGTAATGGGGTTCATACTGCCCACTGGACTAGCACCACCCCACGAAATAGAAGCTCATGGGTTCTACTATTTGGTAAGGCTAATCTCAATTGTTTTGTTTAATATAGTGGTCTTGTCAATTTATTATCTATCGCCTTTAAGTGAATTAAATTGGTGAACTCGATAATTATAATTGACACGATCCTTTTTAACGATTATACTAATATGCATGTTTATGGCGATTTGGCTTTGCATGCAAACATATAAATAAAGCAAAATAAAAGCAATAAAGCAATAAAGTCCTAGTATGGTCTTCCTAGTAATAGAAAAAACTAATTAACTATTACAAATTCGGAAACCAACTCCTTGGTCCCTTGAACTTCCAAGGCACGCATTCCAAGAAAACACCGTCTTGTCGGAACTCCTTTCCGAATGGCACCGTCTTTGGCATCTCCGCAATTACAATAAAATAATTCAACTAATCTATTGTAAAACTAAAATTTAAATCATTAAATTACAAACCTGTGATTCGAGATCACATAAACTACAACCGAATTAATATTCCCTTTCAATATGGGTAATATTGATTAAAACTAAGCCATACTAAGAAAATTACATAATTCCAAATTATATAAAACAATCCCAATATGACATTCATATTAAATAAAATGCAATATTAAAATATGTATGCACATGCTAATTTTAAATGTCAAATCGCCTTATTAGAGCAAATATCTCATATTTGTTTACGGTTTTACGGATATGCGTGATTTTAACTCTTAAAATCACCAATATCACATAAATCTCATTTATGTCCAACTTAATCATCCTAACACACTTTAGGAATCAAAATATAGTCCCTACTAATTTTGTTCATGATTTAACTCGATTTTGCATTATTGTTCATAAATTATTCGTATTGGCGGGAAATATAAAGGAAAAATAGCCAAATGAGTCAATAAAAATTCGAAAATTTAAAATTTAAATTTTTAAGCATTCTGGAAATTTCTAAAATTTCATTAATTTAATAAAATGGCCTCATGCAAAATAAAAAAATTAATTCTTAAATAAAACGTATAAAATGTGTTTTTACGTTTAAAATCCAATTTAATTATAAAACCTTGCAAGAAAATTGCTATAAATTTTTTGTCATCCTAAAATACCTTCTATAATCTGGAAATGACCAAAAATATCAGGCCATACTCGAATTTTTAATTTTATGACTCAAGAATTACAATTATTAACAATTATCTTATAAATTTACTAATCATAAAAACAGAAACTTTTGATATCCAACTTTTGGATATGATATTCTTATCATATAAGACATCTATGGATAAAATTTTATGCCATAATTTTGAGATTAACTATTTTTAACAAAATTAGTCATTATATAGTCGATTTTAACCATTAAAATCATAAATCATGCATCATTTGAGAACAAATTCTCAAAAATTTTATAAATTCTGTAAATATTGCATGTGCCTTTGTGTAAAATGTTTATGGCAAAATTCCAACTCTAACTATTAAAGTCGAAATTAGTCACTATTTATACGATTTTTACTCTAAAAATCATTAATCATGCAAAATAAGTACGAAAAATCTCAAAAGTTTTATAGGTACTATACATATTGCATTTGACATCTCATAAAATTTTTCAAGGTCAGATTCGAAATATAACCTCCTATACTCATTTTAACTCATATTATGACTATTTATCTCATAAAAATCATAATCCATGCATAATAACTTTATTTATAACGAAAATTTTATACAACACATAAAATATGCATGTGAGAACATATCAAATAATCTCGGCCAGAAACTAAGTTTAACAATTTTTCCCATGATTTGTTGTTTAAAACCGATTAAAACTTCTATAATATACAAATAACTATAAAATGAACAATAAAATCCATAAAATTATTTTTATATCCTAAAACCATTTTAGAATCAGAAACTTTAACATGCAAAATGATTTTGTGATTTATCATAATAAAACACAATATTTTCGAAATATATGTGTTAATCTAATTAACACAAAACATGAATCTGATCATGCATGCAACAACCGTAATGCTTTGATACCACTTGTTAGAAAACGAATTTCAGATTATAAGCTCATATCTCATATGAGTTTTGTTTGTTTAAGTTTAATCATAAAAACTTAACTAGATCTTATACATTCATGATGACTACATAAGATGGATGAATATCATTACATTGGTTTTAGAATGTTTATACTCAATAATCTCCTATTAATGAGTCTTCAAAACCGAAATACCCTTATAAACGGTTTATTGTGAAACCGTCTCCAAAAGCTCTTATCAAGGACCCGATCTCAAACTAAAATCAATTTTGTTACTAGAAAATTGATATTAGTATACTAGAAATAATAATAATATTACTCTTAATATTATTAGTATGAGAAATGATTATCTTCACTAGAAAACTATTTTCTAGAGAGAAAAATGAGAATGCATAGAGAATGATATGTGTTGTGTAAATGAATGAACAAGTCAACAAGTACACTGATGTGTGTGTAAGGTAGAGTATTTAAGAGCAAAAATGTGCTTTATTGCTCATGTGTTGGTCGGCCTTACCAAGGCAACAAGAGCCAATGCATGCTCATCTCTTCTTACACAAAAGCATACAATATGCCTTACACACTCTTACACATTCTTACACACCTAATTTAGGCTTTGTAAGCTTTTGCATAATGTGTAAGAGTAGCTTGTAATATGATAATTAACGTTACCATATCCACACAAACACACGGTCCACTTAAGGATAAAATGGACTCCATTTTATCTTTGTCAATTGTGTTAAATTGTAACATGTCACACATGTCCCATAACACATGAAACAATTTGTTAATTATGCAATTTTAACTCCTTAAGATTCATAATTACAAATTCACTACATTTAAATAATTCCACTAGTAATTCTCAATTACTATCTTATAAAAATATATTATCATAATTTTATTACAACTATTGTAATTTTATGATCGACCGTATTCATTCCCGATTTAATCGCTTCCTAAACAATTAAATTAAACCGAGTAATAAAAAATAATTTATTACTTTGACAATTATTATTATAATCCCATTATAATAATATACGTCATATAAAATCATTTCCAAATTTTTAGTTATTAATTAATTCGTATCCTATACGTTTAATTAAATATTCCATTGAGACGAAATTCCCTAAAGATATGACCTTAAGGGATCAACTGATCACCATTATTAATTGTGCACTTTCCAAAATCTTTTCCTTGAATGAAAGCTCGAAATTTGTAGCCATTGATGGAATAGCGTTTCCATGTTCTGACTCTTCTTGAGGGACCATTTGCTAAGGCAATTAGAACTGGATCTTCTATATTAATAACCTGAGATCTAAACTTTCTGGGAAATCTTGTTTCATATTTTTCCCAAACATCATTGCCTACGACACATTCAGGATGTTCTCTCATGATAAAATTTTCAAACAACCTATATTCAACTTAGGGGAATTATTAATTTTTGAACAACTAATAAAGTACGTTTCAAATATCAGAATTTAGATTCAGCACTTACACTTCGTTGCGTTTCAATTCATCAGAATCGCAGTTAGATAAAACGTAGAGGTGTGCACGCTCATATTCGTTATCCTCCAAAAACCTTTCACAGCACTTTCCAGTGGTAGTGCCATCATGATCTTGAAATATCTCAGGCAAGTTAGATTGTGTCGGTTTTTTTGAACCAACGTCAAGGTCCTTTGCCTTGGTGTCTATGTGATCTTCAAAGTATAGGGAACAGAAATTTGCTATTTTCTCAATTAAATATGCATTACATATAGACCCTTAAACATGAGCTTTATTTTCTTTTTCAAATGATTCAAAAACCTACAAACAAATTAATTTAGAATGAAAAATATGATGATATATATGTATTATGTAATATAAAGTATTAAATAAGGATGATGACATTACCTCTTGAAAGGATACATCCACCTATATTGCACAGGACCACCCACTTTTACTTCATATGGCAAATGAATAGGTAGGTGTTCCATTGAGTTGAAAAAAGAAGGTGGAAGGATTTTCTCTAATTTGCAGATGATCTCCGCAATGTTATTTTCGAGACTTGTAATTTTTTCAATTTGTACTGATGAAGTACACAAATCTCTGAAAAACTGACTAATTTCAGTTATGGCATTCCACTCATTTTTTGGGAGAAGATGTCTCAAAGCAACTGGGAGTAATCGCTCCATGAAGACGTGACAATCATGACTTTTCAAACCGTGTATCTTCAGTTCATTCACATCGACACACCTTCTCAAATCTGAAGCATAACCGTCGGGAAACTTCAGTTTGTATACCCATTCACATAGGACCTTCTTTTGTTCCTTTTTCAAAATGACTGAATCCTCTTTTCTTTTACTTGAACAAAGAAGTAACATGTCTTTCTCTGCATTTGAGTCTAATTTTGTTTTTCCTTTCACGTCCATGACAGTGTGAATTATTTGCTCGAAAAAAAATTTCTCAATATGCATGACATCAAGGTTATGTCGAATTAGTAGCGTGCTCCAATAGGGAAGCTCCCAAAAAATGCTTTGTTTCCACCACCCAATCCGTTTCCCTTTAAGCAAATTGAGTTCACGTTCAAATCCATCCACAATTTTCGGTAGATGTTTGACACAATCCCAGACTTCATTGCCTGTTAACCTCTTTGCAGTAACATCGTTCTCAACTTTCCCTTTCCTAAAATGCACTTTATCCTTACGAAAAACATGATTACTTTCTAAAAACTGTCTATGACAATCAAACCAACTCCATTTTTTGCCATGTTGTAGCCAAACTGACTTAGTCTCATTTTTTATACAATATGGACATGCATGATCACCAGCAGTTGTCCAACCAGATAACATGCCATACGCAGGAAAGTCGTTGATCGTCCATAGGAGTGCGGCTCTAAGATCAAAGTTTTACTTCAATGAGACGTCATAGGTTAAGATCCCCGTCTCCCATAATTGCTTCAACTCATAAATAAGAGGCTGCAAATAGACGTCAAGGTTTTTCTTTGGATTGTGGGGACCGAGAATAAGTAATGTTAAGAGCATAAATTTTCTTTTCATACAGAGCCAGGGTGGTAAATTGTATTGAGTAAGTATCACCGGCCAACATGAATATTGCTTCCCGAATTGACTAAAGGGTGCGAAACCATCAGGATGCAGCCGATCAAACTGTTTCCAACCCTCCCCGTCACTTGGATGATACATTGTTCCACTAACACGAGGGTTTTCATAATGCCAACGCATTTCGCCCGCGATGTGTTTTGTGGCATAAAAGCGTTGCAACCGTGGTCCTAATGGAAAATAAGGTAAGAACTTTTCGGGAACTCTTTTGCCATTTGCATTTTTCTCTAATTTGTACCTATTCGTACCACATTTTTTGCACTTATCAAGGTGAGCGTCGTCCATCCAGAAAAGCATACATCATCCCGAACAGGCATCTATCTTTTCATGGGGAAGTTGAAGAGCTTTAAGAACTTTTTTGGTTTCGTAGTAGTTACGCGTCATAAAATTATTTTCAGGAATCATATCTCCGATATATGACGCAAAACCATCTACACATTTTTCAGCTAAGTTGAATACACATTTTAAAGTGATCAACCTTGAAGCCGACTGTAGCAATGTCATACGACTTCCAACATAAAGAGGTTGTTCGACATGTTTTAGCATTTGGAAAAAAAGCTAATACATTAGGATTTGGAGATTCATCGACCACCTCGGCGTTAAGAGCATCTTCCCTAATTTGATCAATGCTATCGCATAATGCATCTACTACCATATCCCTATAAGGATTGTCGGAGTGCATTGATAAGCTTCCCTCTTCCTCAACGGAGAATTTCTCTCCGTGACATACCCAATCATAATAGTTATCACAAAACCCTCTCAAACCAAGGTGTTTCCGTACTTCTTGTTCAACTAAATACTTTGTATTCTTGCACTTAGAACATGGACACCTAATTTCTCTATTTCTAATGAATTCGTCTTGTTGCTTAACATAGTTAATGAATTCATTAACACCAATTACGAAATCCTGCCTCATTTTTTTCCTAGAATCCAACCTTTCATACATCCATTTTCTTTCTAATCTCTTCATAGTAAATCTACATATTTTAACAAACAATAACAACAACTAATTAACAACAACAACTAAATAACAACAACTACATATATAACAACAATTAACAACAACAACTAGTTAACAACTATCTAGCTAATTAACAACCAATTAACAACATCAACTAACAACAACAACAAAAACAAAAACAACAACATCAACTAACAACAACAACAACAACAAAAACAACAACATCAACTAACACCAACATCAACACCAACACCAACATCAACACCAACACCAACCTGCAAAAAAAAACAATTTGATATATTGGTCTGGGGTCCTTATCTCTCCAACCTAAACCCATCTTTGAATATTTCATACCATTAGTAAACACTCTAATATTTTCTTGATTGTAATGAGACGAAAATTGGGCAGCACTTCCCTATTGTTCTCCAAATACATTATATAGAATGTATTTGGATAACAATAAGGAAGTGTTGCCCAATTTTTGTTTCATTACAATCAAGAAAATATAAGAGTGTTTACTACCAAAATGGCATGAAAGATTCAAAGACAGTCCCAAAACGGGGACTATTCAACAATTACACCTAATGTGTAATTATTGAACGGGTACTATTCAAAAATATTCTAAACAAATCAACAACACTAACAATCAACAACAATGCAAATTTTATATCAAAAATCATTCGTCCTAAACATCTGAACAACAATATGCGACGGATTTGGGACGAAATTAGCTACTAACCTAATATCACTAATCACCTACCAATACTAACTAAACTAATCAAATAACAATTAAACTAAACTAACTATTCTTAATAACAATAAAAAACAATAATACGGAATTTGCGACGGAATTTTGCGACGGAATAAACATAACTAATTAAGACGGTACATAAATAACGAAAGTTAGTTTACATACATAAAGAGAAATGGAGAATGAAGAAGGAAGTGGCGGCGGCAAGGATTTTCCGGCGGTGAGGTGGTGGCGGCGGTGAGAAAGGAGAAGGAGAGTAAGGAGGAGAAAGGAAAGAGAAGGAGGAAGGAAGGAGGTTGTGGTGGTCGGTGGTGGCGGCGCGGTGGGGTGGGCGCGGTGTGGGCGCGGTTGTGGTGGTCGATGGTCGGTCGCTCGTCGTTGTCGTCGAAATCGCCTTTAGGTTTTACGAAATGAAATTTAAATTGATTTGGGGAAAAAATGAATCCCGTGGTCTGTATATAAAGTTTTTGCGACGGAAATTTGCGACGGAATTTCCGTCGCAAATATGGTCCGGGTCAAACTTTGACCAATTTGCGACGGAAATTCCGTCGCAAATTTTGACTTTTGCGACGGAATTTCCGTCGCAAATCAGGTCAAACTTTGAGCCTGGACCAACTTTTGGTCAAGCCTGGTCAATTATTTGCGACGGAAATTCGGTCGCAAAAGTCAATATTTCCGACAGATTTTCCGTCGCAAACTTTCCCGCCATTTGACTTTCACTTCGCGGGTCTGGGAATTTGGGGTCCGTCGCAAAAAAAAATCCGTCCCAAATTCCGTCCCAAATCTATTTTTGCGACGGATTTTCTGTCCGTCGCAAAATATCCGTCGCAAATAAAGCGTATTTTTATAGTGTCATATGATGATAATGTCAAACTCTAGACAGCCAATCATTATCGGTATATGTTGTCAGTCGACTTCAAAAGAGTAACATTCCCAGTTGTGTTTCATTCAAATGAGATTTAATTATGTCAACGCATTATTGTCGAGGACACTTCCTCCAACAGAGACTTAACAATTTACCAATGAAGTTTTGGGGTACAAGTTTAGACAAAATTGTAGGTATCATAGGGAAATTTGTTAAAAAAAAGATGAAACAACCATAGATAAGACAAGGATAGGGTTTGCTAGAGTCAGGGTGGAAATCAAAATGGATCAAGTGATGCCAAAAAAAAGTCCATTTCAAAGATGAAAAAGGTGAATTGGTAATTATAGTAGTGGAGTATGACTGGCAACCAGTCATATGCACTAAATGTAAGAAAATGGGACATGAGCAGTCTGTTTGCAGAACTCATCCTACCAAGCTACCACAACCACAGAAGAAATAATGGAGAGTTGTTCAAAACCCAATCACCACAGCACCAGCAATCAAACAGCCTGTTATGTTACCACATCAAAACTCTTTTGTTGTGCTTCAAAATGAAACTGACACAAATGAGCAACCTGCATATGGGCTGATAGTATAACAGGAAGGCAGTCCTTCATATGCAGCAATGGTGAAAGGATCTGGATTCAGAAAAGATGGTGCAGGAAAAGGTAACCCTTCTAACCAGAGTCCGCAATGATATTGGGATTTTGGAATGTGAGGGGGATGAATAGTAATAAAAAGCAGCTGGATGTACATAAATTTCTTTTCAATAATAAAGTTGGCCTTTTTAGCCTTTTGGAAACAAAAGTCAAGCCACATAATAATGCTTACATCATTGATAAGCACTTCCAAACTGGAGTATCACAACCAATTCCCATCACCATTTTGGAGGGAGAATTTGGCTTCTGTGGGATCCTAACCAGTGTTTGGTTAATGTGCAGCAGTATACAGATCAGTTTATCCATACTGGCATTCAGGAGATTCAGTCAAGAGCTAAGTATCAGATGACTTTCATTTATGCTCATAATCATATAGCTGACAGGGAAAGGTTGTGGCATGGCCTTCAGAATCTGGCATCTCATATTTTTGGACCTTGGTTACTTGGTGGTGACTTTAATTGTTTCATGACCCTAGAGGAAAGGTTGGGTGGGAGCTTTACCATGGCAGAAGCTACCCCTTTTCAAAATTGCATTGATCAATGTGACTTAGTAGATTGCCCTGCTACTGGTGCCTTTTACACATGGAACAATAAAAGACCATTGGGCTCTAGTGTTTACACCAGACCAGACAGGGTTTTTGTGAATCAGGAATGGATCCACTAGTACCCCTCCCATAAAGCCATTTTCTTTCCTGAAGGAGCTTTTGATCACACCCCTTATGTCATTACTGCAGGAGGAGGGAAACCAGGTAGAAAACCCCGTTTTAAATAGTTTAATATGTGGAGCCTTGCACCAAATTTTGCAGAGATCATTACTGGGACATGGCAAAAGGGAGTGCATGGTACTTTCATGTTTCAGTTAGTTACAAAATTAAGAGGTTTAAATGCCCATCTGAAGCAACTCAATCAACATAGATTCTTTAACATAGAAAATAAAGCTAACATTGCCCAGTTGGAGCTTCTTGAGCTACAAAAGAAGTTAAGTGTGAACCCTATTGACCATACTATTCTCAGTAAAGAAAGACAGAAGATGGAGGATTTTAACATCTTGGACAAAGCCAGATACATATATCTTCAACAAAAAACTAAAACACACTGGGTGCAAGAAGGAGATTGTAACTCGGTCTACATCCATGGGTCTATTAGAGCAAGGAGAGCACAAAACACAGTTCATCAGATTGATGATCAGCATGGTAACCCTGCAACTGATGAGGAGGGGATTCAAACTGCTTTTTTGCACTATTATCAGGAGTTGTTGGGATCCAGTAAGCAAACCAAAGGTTTGAGTGATAGAGTACTGGAGTAAGGTCAGAGGTGTAATGCCAATCACCATACAATCCTGCTGGAGCCTGTTAGTAAGGATGAGATCAAAAATACTATTTTTAGTATTCCAAAGACAAAGTACCTGGCCGAGATTAGGGATGGCAACGGATCATGGATCCGGTCCAGATCCGTTGGATCCGATCCTGATGGTTCAGATCTGGATCCTTATAATTTGGACCATTTGGATCTGGATCCACAATCTTAAAAACGGATCCGGATATGGATCTTGTTGACAAGACCCGGATCCGACCCTAAGACCCGTTTTAAATATTAAAAAATAAATAGTGAAGAAGTCCACAATTCAGCGTGTTGGACTTCTGGAATGTGGGCTTAAGGAATTGAATGTTTTACAAACCCTTCTAAAACCCCTCTCAAATCTCAACTAGTCAGACTAAAGTCTCAACTCTCAACTCCCAAACCCTCCCCAAACCCTAAAACCCAAATCCCAATCCGCACTCCGCCGCTTTATGTCGAACGTTGAACTCTGCCAGCCGACCGCCGTCTATCGAACATCGACGCCGCCAATCAAATCCTTTAAACCTAAAATCAAAGGTACCATTCATTTTCAGAGAATGTTGTGAATTTGTGATAAATGTGATTTTTTTTTTAGTAAGAATGTAAGATCTTTAAAACATCGTATAAATTGGCTTTAGATCTCACTTGAGCAAGAACAAATTGACATAAATTGGCGTCAGATTATAACTATTGGTAATTATTGACATAAATTGGCTTTAGATTATTACTATTGGTAATTATTGTCTTTGAGATTTTTTTTTTTTTGGTGAAAGGTAAAAAATATATTAAGATCTCAAAGTTGGAAGGTGTCAACCTTCTTACAAAGCCTCATTACATCATCAAGCTATCTATCCAAGCCTTATCCTTATGAGGGATAAGCCCTTTACATCTATTCATAATTCTAACCTTCATATCATTTTGTATGTTCCTGAACACCATCTCTGGTCTCAGTAGTCTGAAATCCACTCTAGCCTTATTCCTTTGTATCCATATATGATATATAGTTGCATTCAAGATACTATTGATCACTCCTCTTTTAAGTTTAGACCCTCTCTTTCTCAATCTCCATTTTGTGATTTGAGTTCTTGGGATATTTATCTTCAGCCATTCTTGGACACAATTGATAATTTTCCTGCTGTAAGTGCATTCGAAAAACAAATGCTCAGGCCTTTCAGTAGCATTCCAGCATATGCAACACTGGTCTTCCTGTGTAACTCCATACCTCAGCAGTTTATCTTTAGTACATAGTCCCTCATGATGATGCGTCCAGTTCACAAAGACATGCTTAGGGGTTGTCCAGGAATTCCAGACCAAGGCTGTCCAGGGAAGGGGAGGCTGTACTGGCTACAGCAGCTCATAGACCTTCCTGATACTGTATTGAGTTTGGCTAGCAGAGATATAATAGGGCAATGCAGTAACCAACTCCTTCATTTTGCAAATCTGTTTCCAAGTCCATGCCACATCTATAGGGTAAATGTATTCATCCCAGCTTTGTCCTTTGAGATAAGTGTGATTGACCCATTGAACCCAAAGCTTGTCAGGTTTAGAATGAACCCACCATGCCAGTTTGCCTACAGCTGCTTTATTCCATAACTGATCATCTTTAATACCCAGTCCTCCTGTTGTGACTGCCCTACACACCTTCTCCCAAGCCACTGGTGGCACCCTTTTGTAGTCAGGTCCTCCACTCCATAGGAAGTTCCTGCATATGGCTTCCAGGTTATGTATGACTGTAGTAGGTAGAATGAAAATCTGTGCCCAATAATTATGTAAGGTATTGAGCACAGCTTTGATGAGGACCAAAATCCCTGCATAAGATAGTTTCTTGGTGCCTATAGCCCTTACCCGTTCCATCACCTTATCTATTATAGGTTTGCAACCCTTCTCTTTAAGCTTGGTGGGTTTAATAGGCACCCCAAGGTAAATAAATGGCAAAGTCCCTTCTACACATCCTGCTACATGAGTAATGTCAGCTTTCATAGTATCTGTCACCCCATTAAAGTACACATTCGTCCTCCCTGGGCTCATCTTCAGTCCTGAGGCTGCTGAGAAAGTAGCAAAGGTTCTTAGAAGAATCATTATTGATTGAATATCTCCCCTGCTGAACATCAAAAGATCATCTGCAAACATCAAATGAGTCAACTTCATAGGACCACACAGTGGATGGTGTGAACCCCCGCGATTTAGCGGAAAAATATAAACACAAATAAACGGACAATAAGGGGTTTTTAAAACTTTTTCTTCAATAAGTCAATCAACCTAGCATGCGAAGGTTCAACGAAAGAAAAGCAAAATGAGAACTAGTAATTCGAATTCTACAACCAAAGGGGTATATGGGGAAAAGATATCCCACGAATGGACACATAACGTTAGGTAGTCTAGCGAAACAAAAAGACAATCTAGGTCCAAGGTTAGTTCTCGCTAGCCCACACGTCTACCCCAAATATGCTCCACGAACCTGTCATTCAAAAACATGAATGCCGACGTTAGTGGGGAGTAACCCAAGGTTCTCCCATGCCATTTCTCAAACAAAGACATGTAAACAATAACAATGAAGATAATGACAATGATAACAATGATAATAACAACTCATACGAGTAAGTATATAAATAATCCAACAATTGAAATTGGTTATCCAACATGTTCAACGCAATAGGTCATGTGACATCAACTAAAGCATGAAGCATGTGAGATATAGGTGAATACAAGGAAAGTCAAATTTAACCATCCAATTCATAGTGCAAGAATGAACATAACCGTTCACCACAACCAGAGCAACAAGGCTACCAAATAACAAGAATAGAATGAACGCCGTCAGGGAACATAACTGTTCCCCCGATCACTAGATCGCATAACCACGACACTAGCTAACGGAGCGCATAACAACGACATCCGAAAATCTATGTATAGAGCATAACCACAACTATATGCCTAAGACCTGGCCAGACCTCTCGATGTACTACCCTACACCGAACGACACACAGGGACCGGGCCGCATAACCACGAGCACCGACCAATCCCGAACATAGACAAAATCCCATACTTGGGTGGCATTTGTTCATTACAATGACACACTAATCGTGTCACCGCTATCCATTCAAAATAAGCATAACTTAACCGTTAGCATAAACAACTCATTAACATAACCGTTAACATAAACAACTCATTAACATAACCGTTAATTACCCATTTCCAAGCATGAGTTACAAGGTAAACCAAATCAATGCTTGAGTTGGTTTCTAGAAGCTATTTTGAAGTGGAAGCCGGTTTCCCTTCCGGTTGCCCGGCCGGGGGGTCTTCTCCCTCAACTTAGCTTCTAATAATGGCCCAAGCATCGCCCAATAGCAAAATAATAAGCATTTGATAGCCCTTTCATCGTCTCAAGCAAATCCGATAAACGAAAGGAAAGTTAACAATGCGACAATAGCTATGCTTCGATATGGCATGTGACGTGTGATGAAAGTAATAACTTTAAGGCATGTAAACAAGATATTTAATAATTAAAAACTTGTGTACATACATGGGAGAGAAGATATGAAACAAGTAGGAGAAACAAGGGTACAAAAACAATCAAACATGCGCGAGAAACAAGCGACCGAGCAGTGAATACCGCAAGCTGCGGCCCGAGGCGCAGGCTGCGGCCTACAGCGCAGGCCTGCGGCCCCAGCGGCAGGCTGCAGCGGCCACTGCCAAGCCCTGCTCGTGCACAAGTCGCGGCTCCTCTTTTGCCCAAAGTCCTTTGCACACAAACCCACTACAATGCACCCATAACAAGCAATATGTATACATGTATTCATGGTGTTTTATACTTCGTCTTATGCCATATTAATCAACCCAAAACTCTTCTTAATTAAACCTAAGAATATATGAAATTCAATTATGAATTGAGAACAATGGTACAAGCAATTCCAACCACCCCAAACTCATGTAAGAAACATCAATCCAAGTTAAACCACACCAAATAACTACCTTACTAACAATCATCAATTTTTACCAATAATCCACATATAAAAACTTAGTCTTTGATAAAAATAGAAGTAGAACTCATTAAACTCACCTTCTTGCTTGAATCGTAGTCCAAAGTTTCGTCAATTTCGTAGGAATCACCCTCCGGGTCACCCGACTCAACCCTACAAACAAAGGAAATATTAGAGGGGAAAGACTAAACTTTGAGCATGAAATTAGGGTTGCTCGAAAATCATGGGGAGGTGAGATTAAGTAAGTTTTTCTTACTTGAAAAGAAGGAGAAGGAGACAAGGAGATGAACGCCGTAAAAATCACAAGAAACCGATTGGAAATGAGCAAGTTGTGATGATTTTAGGAGTTGAGGTTTTTGAAGGCAACAATGGTTTTTGTAAAAAGTGTTGAATCTGAAAAGTGAAATGAGGAAGGAGGTAGGATGAGGGTTTTATGTGGGTCTCACTTATAAACACAAGTTATTTGACCCATTTCCGGGTTTAACCCATATAACTCGATTTTGAGTCGGAATTTGCTAGAAACTAAGCCTTGAGGTTACTATACTTAAGACTTGAATTAAATATTTCCGGAAATCTTCCTTACTCTTAAAAATTATTATTTCTCAAAAATACTATTTAAAATTCAAATTCAAATTATTTTAGATAAATTCCAAGGCGGGAATTTCGCGGGTGTTACAATCATCCCTCCTTTTAAAAAGTTTCGTCCTCGGAACTTAGAGAAAGATGATTACCTAGGTGAACAAATCCAGATACTTGGCTTGCATAGACGCTTCCGGTTCCCAAGTCTCTTCCTCTACATCACCGCATTTCCAAAGTACTCTCACCAAAGGCAGTACCTTGCTCCTTAGCTTCTTTTCCTTACGGTCCAAAATTCTCAAGGGTCGCTCCTCGAAGGCAAGGCTTGGCTCTAGGCCGGGAATTTCATGATGAAGGACATGGCTTGGGTCACTTACGTACTTCCAAAGTTGCGATACATGAAAAACATTATGAACCTTCCCTAGATTAGGGGGCAAGTCTAAACGATATGCAACTGAACCAATTCTCTTCACTATTCTGTACGGTCCAATGTACTTGGGGCTCAGCTTGCCCTTGACTCCAAATCTCTTAACTCCTTTCATCGGGGAAACCTTAAGGAAGACACGGTCGCCAACGCTGAACTCAAGCGGTCGCCGACGGACATCTGCATAGGATTTCTGACGATCTTGGGCGGCTTTCATCCTCCCACGGATCAACTGGACTTGGTCAATGGTCTCGGCTAGCTGATCGGGTCCCAAATCTCGAACATCACCCGACTGATCCCAGCAAATCGGACTACGACACTTCCTACCATAAAGGGCCTCATAGGGAGACATCTTGATCGATGCATGGTAGTTGTTGTTGTACGAAAACTCAACCAAGGGTAAGCATTTCTCCCAACTAGCCTGAAAGTCCAAGGCACAGGCACGAAGTAGGTCCTCAAGGGTCTGAATCGTTCTCTCAGTCTGACCATCGATCGCGGCATGAAACGCTGTACTCATAAGTAAACGGCTACCCATAGCCTCCTGAAGAGCCTTCCAGAACCTCGAACAGAAACGGGAATCACAGTCCGAAACAATGTCCTTAGGGACACCATGGTATCTCACAATCTCATCCACGTAAGCCTTAGCAAGCTTGTCCAAATTCCAAGTTTCCTTGATTGGGATGAATCTAGCACACTCAGTCAACCTATCGACTATTACCCAAACGGCATCCTTGCCACCAACGGTCCTAGGCAACGACATGACGAAATCCATCGATATCGACTCCCATATCCATAACGGGATCTCTAAAGGTTGTAGCAATCCACCGGGTCTCTTGTGCTCAATCTTAACCCTCTGACAAGTCAAACATTTTCCCACGTAGTCCACTACCACTCTTCATCCTAGGCCACCAAAACTGAAGTTTCAAGTCGTTATGCATCTTGTCACCTCCTGGGTGAACCGAGTAGGGAGTCAAATGAGCCTCATCCAAGACTCTCTTTCTTAGGTTGGGGACATCGGGAACATACAAACGATCATGGAACCTAAGGAACCCACTAGAATCGATCACGAAGTCCTTGGCATTCCCACTAGCGATCTTAGCTTGGAACTTCTTATAGGTTGCATCGGTAGGCAGATTTTGACGAACTTCCCAAAACAAGGTAGGCTCCGCAGACATGGCACCCAAATAGTCAAATCCTTTTTCCACAAACTCTAGGCTCAACTTCTTGAACTCTAAACAAAGCTCATCGGGCAAAACACGAACGACGCTCAAGGAATGAGTCGTCTTCCTACTAAGGGCATCAGCAACAACATTAGCCTTACCCTCATGGTAAAGCAACTCCACGTCGTAATCCTTAACCAATTCCAACCAACGACGTTGTCTCATATTAAGGTCCTTTTGGGTAAAGATGTACCTCAAAATCTTGTGATCGGTATAGATTCGGCAATGGGATCCAATGAGATAATGCCTCCACATCTTCAAGGCATGCACTACGGCGGCTAACTCTAGATCATGGGTCGGATAGTTCACCTCATGAACTCTCAACTGTCTCGAGGCATAGGCCACCACTTTCCGGTTTTGCAATAACACACACCCCAAACCCATCTTCGAAGCGTTGCACAAAACATCAAAGTCTACACCTTCCTCAGGCAGGGTCAACACGGGCGCGGTAGTCAACCTAGTCTTCAACTCTTGGAACGCTTTCTCACAACTCTCAGACCATAGGAACTTGGTTTCCTTCTTTAGAAGCTGCGTCATAGGTCAAGCCAACTTAGAAAAATCCTTAACGAAACGACGGTAGTATCCCGCTAAACCCAGAAAGCTACGAATTTCACCTACATCCTTAGGGCTTTTCCACTCTACTACTGCCTCAATATTGGACGGGTCTACCATTACTCTTTCTCTCGAAATCACATGCCCTAGGAAGGACACCTTAGGTAAGCGATTACTCACACTTGGAAAATTTAGCATACCACTTCTGGCTACGGAGAATCCCTAAAACAATGCGAAGGTGCTCGGCATGCTCTTCCTCGGTCCTGGAGTAGATTAGGATATCACCAATAAACACTACTACACACTTACCAAGGTACTCACGGAAGGTGCGGTTCATTTGGTCCATAAAGATGGCGAGAGCATTGGTTAAACCAAAGGGCATGACCTTGAACTCGTAGTGTCCATAACGAGTGCTGAAGGCAGTCTTAGCTATATCGTCCTCTCTCACGGGGATTGGGTGATATCCCGACCTCAAGTCGATCTTAGAAAAACTGGAAGCACCGCGAAGCTGATCAAACAAGTCCTCAATCCTCGACAATGGGTACTTATTCTTAACGGTCACACGGTTCAACACGCGGTAATCGATGGAAAGTCTAATAGATCCATCCTTCTTCTTCACAAATAAAACAGGAGCACCCCAAGGCGAGGCACTAGGACGAATGAACCCCTTTTCTATCATCTCATCAAGCTGTTTCTTCAATTCCTTAAGCTCGGGGGGAGCCATACGGTACGGGGCTTTGGCAATCGGTCCGGTTCCAGGTACTAGCTCAATAGAGAACTCAACATCTCTCTCAGGAGGAATCCCGGGCAACTCATCGGGGAACACATCGGCAAAGTCACGAACAACAGGCACCCCTTCAAGCTTTGGTAAAACGGCATCGATAGAAGAAACAACACACAGGAAAGTTTGGCAACCTTTCCTTATTAGCTTAGAGGCTTGCATGGAAGAGATAAGACGAATTCCCTTACGGGGACGAGTTCCCTTATAGGTGACACGGATCCCAAAGGGACTCTTAAGGCGTAACTTTTGGTCACGGCATTCGAACCTAGCATGATAGCGGGAAAGCCAATCCATGTCAAGTATGATATCAAACTCCTCAAGTGGAAACCGGAGGAGATTAGAAGGAAACACCACATTGGCGATCACTATGGGAACATCCATATAAGATGAAGAACAAGAGATAATTTCTCCTGATGGCAAGGAGATAGAAATCTCCTCATATGGCGTAGACTCGAGCTTGAGTTTAACCGAACACTTGGTGGATATGAAAGATAAAGAAGCACCGGTATCAAAAAGAATAAGGCAATCAAGATCATGCACGAAAAATATACCGACAATTATATCGGGGTGAGCTTTCGCCTCGGCTCGGCTCATGACAAAGATAGTACCCTTAGGTTTTGGCTTGAAAGGAGTGGCACTCTTCTTCTCGGGGCAATCTCTAGCACGATGGCCTGGCTTCTTGCACTCAAAGCAAAGGAGGGGTTGGTCATCACAATCAAAACCCGGATGCCAAGAAGCATTGCACTTGAAACAAACACGGCCTCGGGAGGAAGCGGCATTACTAGCTTGAGGGTGAGAGGCTTGTTGATTAGGTACAAACCTCTTCTTGTTGGAGGTGGGAGTAGAAGAAGGAGGCACATAAGGCCTTTTTCCTTGGTAAGGTGGACGGGAAGAAGTAGGAGAAGAGAAATGTTTGCTCTCATCCTCAATTGACTTGATGGAGGACTCCGCCCAAATGGCATCATCATAGACCGCTACAAAGGAGGTAGAGTCGCGGCGCACCATACTTGCTATCTTTAGGGAAAGTTTGCTCTTGTAGAAGTAAACCTTATCATCTTCTTCCTTGGAAAACTTGGTTGCAAAGTGAGCAAGTTCATTGAATTTGTCGGTAAAGGCTTGGACCGAAAGTTTTCCTTGCCGGAACTCCATGAATTCCTTCATCCTTTGTTGCTTCAACTCATTAGGGTAGAACCTTGTCTCTATCATTGCTTTGAAACGGGTCCAATCAAAAGTCGGGTCAAGGGTCACCGCCAGACATGTCATTGCCCACCACCTATCAGCCTCACGAACTAGGAAATGAGCGGCTAGCTTGACCTTCTCACTGTCCAACACATCATACATCAAGAAACTCTTTTCCATCTCGCGGAACAACTCGGTAAGAGCCACGGGGTCGACTTCTCCACCATAAGCCTTGGTGTTGTTCCTTGCTAGTTGGCTTTCAATCCAAGCAAAGCTACCTTGACGATTAGCATCATTCCTCGAGTTAGGTTGCTCTTGGGTGTTCCGTTGATTTTGAAGGACTTGCAAGAGAGCTTGCATGATAGCATTGTCGGCTTCGCTTGATCTCACAATCCTTCTAAAACACAAGAGCAAACGGTTAACCTTATCAATTAGCATTCACAACAAGACTACAAACTTAGGTCCTTAAATTCTACCCAATCTCTCATTCATTATTCAAGTTTTGGTCAAGTTACGGTTGGGGAAAGCACGTGTGTGCGTCGGGAGCAACTTTGGCTCTGATACCAACTGTGAACCCACGCGATTTAGCGGAAAAATATAAACACAAATAAACGGACAATAAGGGGTTTTTAAAACTTTTTCTTCAATGAGTCAATCAACCTAGCATGCGAAGGTTCAACGAAAGGAAAGCAAAATTAGAACTAGTAATTCGAATTCTACAACCAAAGGGGTATATGGGGAAAAGATATCCCACGAATGCACACATAACGTTAGGTAGTCTAGCGAAACAAAAAGACAATCTAGGTCCAAGGGTAAGTTCTCGCTTGCCCACACGTCTACCCCAAATATGCTCCACGAACCTGTCATTCAAAAACATGAATGCCAACGTTAGTGGGGAGTAACCCAAGGTTCTCCCATGCCATTTCTCAAACAAAGACATGTAAACAATAACAATGAAGATAATGATAATGATAACAATGATAATAACAACTCATACGAGTAAGTATATAAATAATCCAACAATTGAAATTGGTTATCCAACATGTTCAACACAATAGGTCATGTGACATCAACTAATGCATGAAGCATGTGAGATATAGGTGAATACAAGGAAAGTCGGATTTAACCATCCAATTCATAGTGCAAGAATAAACATAACCGTTCACCACAACCATAGCAACAAGGCTACTAAATAACAAGAATAGAATGAACGCCGTCGGGGAACATAACCGTTACCCCGACCACTAGATCGCATAACCACGACACTAGATAACGGAGCGCATAACCACGACATCCGAAAATCTATGTATAAAGCATAACCGCAACTATATGCCTAAGACCTGGCCAGACCTCTCGATGTACTACCCTACACCGAACGACACACGGAGACCGGGCCGCATAACCACGGGCACCGACCAATCCCGAACATAGACAAAATCCCATACTTGGGTGGCATTTGTTCATTACAATGACACACTAATCGTGTCACCGCTATCCATTCAAAATAAGCATAACTTAACCGTTAGCATAAACAACTTATTAACATAACCGTTAACATAAACAACTCATTAACATAACCGTTAATTACCCATTTCCAAGCATGAGTTACAAGGTAATCCAAATCAATGCTTGAGTTGGTTTCTAGAAGCTATTTTGAAGTGGAAGACGGTTTCCCTTCCGGTTGCCCGGCCGGGGGGTCTTCTCCCTCAACTTAGCTTATAAAAATGGCCCAAGCATCGCCCAATAGAAAAATAATAAGCATTTGATAGCCCTTTCATCGTCTCAAGCAAATCCGATAAACGAAACGAAAGTTAACAATGCGACAATGGTTATGCTTCGATATGGCATGTGACGTGTGATGAAAGTAATAACTTTAAGGCATGTAAACAAGAGATTTAATACTTAAAAACTTTTGTACATACATGGGAGAGAAGATAGGAAACAAGTAGGAGAAACAAGGGTACAAAAACAATCAAACATGCGCGAGAAACAAGCGACCGAGCAGTGAATACCGCAGGCTGCGGCCCGAGGCGCAGGCTGCGGCCTAAAGCGCAGGCCTGCTGCACCCACGGCAGGCTGCGGCAGCCACTGCCCAGCCCTGCTCGTGCACAAGTCGCGGCTCCTCTTTTTCCCAAAGTCGTTTGCACACAAACCCACTACAATGCACCCATAACAAGCAATATGTATACATGTATTCATGGTGTTTTATGCTTCATCTTATGCCATATTAATCAACCCAAAACTCTTCTTAATTTAACATAAGAACATATGAAATTCAATTATGAATTGAGAACAATGGTACAAGCAATTCCAAACACCCCAAACTCATGTAAGAAAATCAATCCAAGTTAAACCACACCAAATAACTACCTTAGTAACAATCATCAATTTTTACCAATAATCCACATATAAAAACTTAGTCTTTGATAGAAATAGAAGTAGAACTCATTAAACTCACCTTCTTGCTTGAATCCTAGTCCAAAGTTTCGTCAATTTCGTAGGAATCACCCTCCGGGTCACCCGACTCAAACCCTACAAACAAAGGAAATATTAGAGGGGAAATACTAAACTTTGAGCATGAAATTAGGGTTGCTCGAAAACCATGGGGAGATGAGAGCAAGTAAGTTTTTCTTACTTGAAAAGAAGGAGAAGGAGACAAGGAGATGAACGCCGCAAAAATCACAAGTAACCGATTGGAAATGAGCAAGTTGTGATGATTTTAGGAGTTGAGGTTTTTGAAGGCAACAATGGTGTTTGTAAAAAGTGTTGAATCTGAAAAGTGAAATGAAGAAGGAGGTAGGATGAGAGTTTTATGTGGGTCTCAGTTATAAACACAAGTTATTTGACCCATTTCCGGGTTTAACCCATATAACTCGATTTTGAGTCGGAATTTGCTAGAAACTAAGCCTTGAGGTTACTATACTTAAGACATGAATTAAATATTTCCGGAAATCTTCCTTACTCTTTAAAATTATTATTTCTCAAAAATACTATTTAAAATTGAAATTCAAATTATTTTAGATAAATTCCAAGGCGGGAATTTCGCGGGTGTTACAGATGGTACTTAAAGTGCATATTTTGGGTTGTATGATGTAGCAATCTAGACAAGTACTCCATACAAATTGTGAACAACAATGGGGACAAGGGGTCTCCTTGTCTCAGCCCTCTCCTTCCTTGAAAATATCCAAAAGTATCACCATTAAGGCACAAAGAGAAGGATGTGGTGGTTACACATTCCATGATCAGTGCAATGAATCTCTTAAGGAATTGAAGTGCTTGCAACATATGGTGTAAAAATGGCCATTCAACTGTGTCATAAGCCTTTTGCAGGTCTATCTTGAACATACATCTTGGTGACACTGTTTTTCTCCCATATAGCCTAATAAGATCCTGGCAGATGAGGATATTCTCCATTATGCTTCTTCCTTGAATGAACCCTCAATGAGTTGGTGATATGATATCAGGAAGGACCCTTGCCAGTCTACTACAAAGTAGCTTAGATATGATCTTGTACACAACATTACAACAAGCTATAGGCCTGAATTGTGTGACATTTTGAGGCTTGCTGAGCTTGGGAATCAAGGTTACATTAGTGGCATTGATTTGCTTTAGCATTTGCCCATTATCAAAGAATTCATGTACTGCAGCACAAATATCCCCCTCAATAAACTCCCAACTGGCCTTGAAGAATTTGCTTGAGTAACCATCAGGCCCAGGTGCCTTCTCATCTGGTATACTGAAGAGTGTATCCTTAATCTCTGCATTAGTGATACCTTGTTCCAGTATACTAATATGTTCAGCTGTACATGTTTTGCCTTCTTGCACAATATGTCTAGCCACAGGTGTAGTCAAGTGATTTTGCCCCAACAAATTCTTATAGAATGTCAGAAAACTCTCTTGAATTCCCTAAGGTTTTGTATGCTTCTTGCCCTCCCCATCTTCTATTTGATAAATGGTGTTATTCTGTCTCCTTCTAGCTCTCAACATTCCATGAAAGTAAGCAGTGTTGGCATCCCCTTCCTGGAGCCACTTGACTTTAGCCTTTTGCTGCAGGTATATGAGTGCTTGTTGTTTCAGAAGAGTATACTTATCATGAGCCTCATACTCATTTTGCATCGGACTAGGATCCCCAGGGTTGAGAATCAATTGTTCTTGACACTGTTGCAAATGAATTCTGGCCAGTTCAGCTGCTATTTCAATGTCTGCAAACTTCTGGTTATTCAAGTTTTTCAAGGGTTGTTTGATCTCCTTTAATTTATGTACCAATAGGTACATATGAGTGCCATACTTCTGAGTCTGCCGGTGCAGCTCTACTACCTGCAGGAAATCTTTAGTTTCACACCACATGTTTTGGAATTTAAAAGGCATGTTCTAGTGTCCATTATCCACCCTACTCTTGATAATGCAAGCATTGTGATCAAAGTATCCTTCTAGGATGCAATTAGCCTACATATCAGGTAGCATTCTGTCCCAAGTTGCATTAGTGAACACCCTATCAAGCCTGGTATACACTCTTGCTTCTGGTTTTTGTTTGTTAGTCCAGGTATAGTAAGCCCCTATTGTTGGACATTCTGCCAGTTCACAGTAAGCAATGCAATCTTGGAATGGTGTAGCTTCAGCAAGACTGAACCCACCACCTAGTCTCTTCTCAGGTTGCTTCACACAATTAAAGTCTCCTCCCACAGCCCAAGCTCCAGTCATGCTATCAGCCAATCTATTCAGACTTACCCACAGATGCTCCCTTTCTACTAACCCATTATATGCATAGACCATTGTCATATGGAATTTAGTTTGGCTAGGGATATGCTCCACTGCTAAATGAATAAACAGTGGGTCATATTCCAAAAAGTCCACCCCATAGTCATCAGGATTCCAACCAATCCATATCCTACCCCCTGGATGAGTATGAGCATTCGTGCTAATGCTCCAGTTTTGGAAGATATTCATAGCTTGATTTTGATTATTAGGCTTTATCTTAGTTTCTAGTAAAGCAAATAAACCTACTCTATTTTGAAGCAGCAAATTAATTATATCACACTGCTTATCAACTTTATTCATACCTCGTACATTCCATATTCCCACAATCATTGATGACTTGTAGGTGATGGTGGCCTGCTGGTTCCTCCTTTCTTCAATTTGGATCCAGTCACAATGTCTGAAAAGGTAGGACTAGAGCAGCCTTCTTTATCTAACATGAATGATCTGGGCATGCCATATGCTGGTTCTGGATCCTCATCTTGTATCTGAATAGGTTTTGCCTGGTCCTCTTGTTGTGCCCTAGGTGCAGGTGTAGTTTTTATCACAACTGGGAGGGGTGGTCTAGCACCTGAGGTACCTACCTTCCTCCTCCACACCTGTTGTGGCTTGTTTTGAGATCTCTTCTGTTTCCTGTACCTATTAGCCTGGTGACCAATGTTCTTACATAGATTGCATCTGGTAGGAGTCCATTCATACTCCAGTTCAAGAGCAATAATGGCACCCTTCTCATCCTGCACTTTGATAGTATTTGGGAATTTTTTATCTACTTGCACCTCTATCAAGACTCGTGCAAATCCCAATTTGGTTCTCTTTGCTGTAGCCTCATCAGTTTTTAGGAATTTGCCTACTCTCCCTACAATCTTGGGTATACAAGCCCCCCATAACTTAAGAGGTAGTTTGTGAATCCTAACCCATGTTGGTACGTTTTTCACATCTTCCTTTTCCATATCAACATCAGGCATCCATTTTTTAATAATGACAGGTTTACTGTCAAACATATACATTCCCGCTGCTAACACTGCTTCTTGCATCTCTTGTGTTTGGAATCGTACCAAGAAAACTCCATTATGCATAAATGATATGGTCTCAATCTTATGGTGTTTCCATATTCGTCTTAGGTACCCTTCAAATACTGGCCAAGGAGGGTTTGATCCTATGACGAAGCCATACACTGCAAATTTCAAAAAGTCAATCTCAGGCTGAACGTCCTCCTCTGTTATGGTAATAATGTCATGATCATCATCAACCATTTCCAGAATCCTACGTCTATGTCTGTCATACCAGTCTCCCATAGCATCAGTATCAGGGTTGTTGATACTCTCATCAATCTGCCTTTGTTCAGAAGTATCCGTGAAATCAAAGGGTGGAACCCCTGCAATGGATGCCATACTTCCAAACTTTGTTGCCTCGTCCAAGTTCGGTCCTTTCGTCCTCTGTTCCTGAGCATTATTTTCCTTACTAGCCATAGTCTTCCTATTGGTGATGTTGCGTAGTTGTGATGGTGAAGGTTCCTTAGCCATAGTGCAGAAGGTCTTCAAAAACACAGCCGTCAAATCTCCTCAAATCGCCATGGCTGAGAGCTTGCTAGGGTTTTGTCTTTGAGATTTGCTAATTACATACACCCCATTTTTGTAATATTAAAAATCTCACCTATGTGCTCCTTCAATGCAGTATTCGAGAAGAATGAGGTGAGCCGAGGTGAGCAGTGAGCCAGTGAGATATTGCATTTGTTGAGAACGCTTATTTGACATTATGAAGATGGAAAGCATTGAAGATGGATGACAAATTAAATCTGTCAATACAATTTTTTTATTTTTTTATAAAATAGGACCCGCGGATAACCTGGATCCTACCCGGATCCGTAGGGTCCGGATCTGGATCTGACCATTTTGGACCCGTCGGATCCGGGTCGGATCTGGATCCTACTGGCCTAACACGGATCTGGGTCTGGATTCTATTAGACCCTATCCAGATCCGGCCCGTTGTCATCCCTAGCCCTGATGGCTATACTAGCCAGTTTTTCAAAGATAGCCGGAATATTATTGGAGATGATGTCTGTAATGTTGTTATAGATTTTTTCAACACTGGCCAATTGCTCAAACAGGTTAACACTTCTATGATCACTCTGATCCCAAAGGTGGATAGCCCTACTTCTGTTATGCAATTTCGACCTATGGCATGCTGCAATATCATCTATAAATGCATCTCTAAGATTTTATGCAACAGACTGTCTCAAATTTTACCAAACATCATAGCTCCAGTGCAAGGGGGCTTTAATAAAAGGCAAAAGCATAGTTGAAAATATACTCATCTTCCAAGATTTGGTGAGACTTTATACCAGGAAGAATATCACTCCTCGATGCATGTTTAAACTTGATATGCAGAAGGCATATGACTCTGTGGAATGGAGCTTCCTGTATCAGATGCTTACTGGACATACTTCCCAAACAAGTTCATTGATTAAATAATGCAATGTGTGACAACTGCTTCATACTCTCTTAGTTGGAATGCCAACTCCTTTGGCTTCTTTCAAGGGAAAAGAGGATTGAGACAAGGGGACCCTCTTGTTAGGTTCAAAACCTCATATTAGTCATTACTAATAATATTATCATATAATCTATATGAATCTTATGCATGCATAAAAAATAAAAACGAGATTAAAGGAGAAACTTTCTCAATCTTACATTGAGGATTTCAGTACTTAGGGCACTAGTAAAGACTCCTTCTTTACTAGTTCTTGAGCTTATTAAGATGGTTTGATCCTCCAATGTGCCTCCAAAATAGAAGACCTCTAACAGAGATGCACCATGACACACTCACTTAAGATTTGAGATTATTTTGCTAGAAATTAATCACAAATAACCTAGTTATTATAATCTAATATTACTACTACACACTTAGTAAAATATTGATTTGATTTTCTAGTACAAGGAGGGAGTTCATGGCTTTTCGGAGAGAAGGAGAACAAGTTTCTTACTCAACAAAAACCCTAAGATTTTAATGAATGAATACCTTGAGAAGAGAAAAACTCCTTATGTTGTTCTCAAGGGTGGGATGGCCGAATGGGTTAGGGTGCCCAATGCATGGGCACCTCTAAATAAACAATGTTCCCCACTAATTTAAAATAATATTAATTAGATTTTATGATAACATTTTATCTCATAAAAATGTCAATATGTAAATGTATGAGAGTGTGACATTATAACACGGTCCACTTCTTAAATAGACATACATTTTATTTTTGTTAATTTGTCATATAACAATTACATTGAACAACTTATTTATTTGATGAAATTTCAAGTTTAACTAATTAAAAATTAATTCATAAAATTAGTAGTAATTCATAATTACTAACATCTAATTAATAATTTCCCGTATCAAAATAATACTACAACATTTGTAGTGCAAAATCAATTCATTCAAATAATACTGTTTCATAAACATTTAAATTTTAGTAATGACATTTCAATTACTAAAAATTTATTGTTTATAATCATATTATAAATATCCTCCTTATACATTTCATAAACTAAGATCGAACTGACTTGTATCATTATATAGTCACTTCCTTTTCTATTAAGAGAGTTGTCCTATAGCTGTGACCTAAAGGGATCAACTGATCACCACCGTCATACGACAGTAATGTCAAACTCTAGCAAGCCAATCATTATCGATTAATGTTGATCAGTTGACTATATGATGAAGAATCATCCCATGAGTATTCTTATTTGAGATTTATCAATGATACTTACAATTGAAGTGATCGCACTATTGTGGATGACACTTACTCCTACAATCTCCCACTTGTCCTCACAAGTGTGCGTCACCGATTCTCTTGTCCTATTACATCATCTCCCACTCAATGCAAGGTGTCTTGCAGGTCGTACTTGCACATGATCATATGATAAGTGGTTTCCTCGATATGGAGAGTAAATGCTTAACCGGAATTATCTACCATAGATACCTTTCGAGCGTGGCCACGCATTTCCAGTTAACTACTCCTCGAGTGGCCCTGAGATTTAAGATAACCCTGACAAGGGGTTGGACAATTCCTATCCTAGTGCTCCCTTCGACTAACACAGTCCATTATGACCCAAAAGATGCCCATTTGAGCCCTTTTACGGAAGATCGTAGAGCATAAATCAAAGTCACTCTGAAACTATGCCACCTTGGGCGAACAGTCTCTAGTCTAAGAATCGACTCACAAGAATACATATAGTAGCTCTCGCCACGACCAAGCTCAAAATGAATTGCAAAGAACTCTATAAGCGGTCATTGTCCGACAAATGTGTACATTACAATCTGTCTATGTGATCGACTAGTCATCCCTCATGACTCTATGGTATTTGAACTAACCATCAATCACATCACAATCCAGTCACTTCGAGACGTCACCTCATATAAGTGACCAGGGGCAATACTAAGTTAATCCAATTCACTTAACAGGGTTCAATTTATTGGCATACAACCTGTTTGGAATTAACAAAGTATAAATAAGAAGTTTTAAATTAAATTAAAACTCAAAAGATAAACGCGATTATCACATATGAATAACCAAAACAATTTTATTTCATATCATATAATCTAGTACATATTGGGCATACGCATAACACCCATGGACAAAGCATGAGAATCATGCTTAAATTGCGACAAAGGTTTGGTTAAGGGATCGACAATATTATCATCCGTCCAAACCTTACAAATCGCTATTTCCTTCCTATCAAGAAAGTCTCTTATTACATGAAATTTTCTGAGCACATGTCTAGATCTATTACTAGACTTCGGCTCTTTAGCTTGAAAAACAGCACCACTATTATCACAGAAGAGGGTGATAGGATATTCAGCATTGGGCACTACTCTTAGTCCCTCGATGAATTGCCTAATCCAAACTGCCTCCTTTGATGTGTCTGACGCTGCAACGTACTCAGCTTCTGTAGTAGAATCCGCAACGACTGATTCTTTGAAGCTTCTCCAACTGATGGCACCACCATTCATGATAAAGACAAATCAAACCTGGGATTTTAAATCATCTCTATCAGTTTGGAAGCTTGCATCTGTGTAACCCTTTACACACAATTCTTCTTCCCCTCCAAACACCAATAATGAATCCTTAGTTCTTCTTAAGTACTTAAGGATTTTCTTAACTGCAATCCAGTGACTCTCACCTGGATTTGCTTGATATCTACTAGTCATGCTCAAAGCATACAAGACATCTGGACGAGTGTATATCATGGCATACATGTGGATCCAATAGCGAAAGCATAAGGGATCTCTTTCATGCGTTCAACATCTTTAGGTTCTGTGGGAGATTGAGACTTTCTCAAGATTATCCCACTTCCCGTTGGAATATATCCTCTCGTGGAATTTCCCATGCTCAATCATCGTAGAATCTTATCGATATAAGATTCTTGACTTAGTGCCAATATCCTCTTGTATCTATCTCTATAGATCCGGATACCTAATATGCGCTATGCATTTCCTAAATCTTTCATCTAAAAATGGTTTCCCAACCATCCTTTCACAGAGAATAGCATTGGTATGTCATTTCCAATGAGTAGTATGTCATCTACATACAAAATTAGAAATACAACATTGCTCCCACTGAATTTCATATATAGACATGGTTCCCCGACACTTCGAGTAAAACCATTCTCTTTTATAACATCATTAAAAAGATGATTCCAACTCATGAATGCTTGCTTAAGACCATAAAGGATCTCTTAAGTTTGCATACCTTGTTAGGATTTTTAGGATCTACAAAACCCTCGGGTTGTATCATATACACATCCACCTTTAACTGTCCATTTAAAAAGGCGGTTTTGACATCCATTTGCCACACTTCATAATCATGAAATGCGGCAATCGCTAACATAATCCTAATGGATCTCAGCATAGCTACTGGAGCAAAGGTTTCATCATAATGAAGACCTTGAATTTGGGTAAACCCTTTTGCTACTAGCCTAGCTTTATAGACATCGTCATGTCCTTCTATGCCATTCTTCACTTTGAAGATCCACTTGCACTGAAGAGGTCTCGTCTCTTCAGTCAAGTCTACCAAGTCCCATACTTCGTTTTCATGCATAGAATCCATCTCGGGTATCATGTCCTATTGCCATTTGGCGGAGTCGGGACTAGAGATTGCAGCTTTGTAAGTGGTAGGCTCATCACCTTCTACAAGTAATACATCAAGGCTACCATCTTCCTCAATTTTTCCAACATACCGATCAGGTTGATGTGGGACCCTACCCGACCTCCTGGGTGGGATAGGTACCGAAGCAGGCGAGGAAGGAACATATTCGTTTGTCTCTGTTTCAGTTTATGGATCTTGAACTTCGTGAATTTCATCAAGTTCAAAATTTATCCTACTCTGTCTTCTAGAAATAAACTCATTTTCTAGAAAGACGGCCTCTGAAGACACAAACACTTTTTTTTCTTGAGGTTTGTAGAAGTAGTAGCCACGTGAGGTGGTTGGATAACCAACAAAAACGCATTTTCGGAACGCGGAGCTAGTTTGTCATCGGTCTTTACCTTGACATATGCCTCACATCCCCATATCTTCATATAGGATAAATTAGGAATAACCTTTCCTTTCCACATATCATATGAAGTCTTTTCGGTCGCTTTCGTTGGACTATTGTTCAACGATTTGATGGCGTTGAGGATTGTACATCCTCAAAATTAATCGGGTAAGTCAGTTTGGCTCATCATAGAACGGACCATATCTAATAAGGTTCGATTCCTCCTTTCTGCCACACCATTGAGTTGTGGTGTCCCTTGAGGGGTAAGTTGTGACAAAATGCCACAATCTTTTAAGTGCGAATCAAATTCGTTACTTAGATATTCGCCACCACGATCCGACCGTAGTGTTTTAATCTTCCTGTCGAGTTGGTTTTCTACCTCATTTTGAAATTCTTTAAATTTCTTTAAGGCTTCACTTTTGTGTTTCATTAAGTAAATATACCCATATATACTTAAATCATCAGTGAAGGTAATGAAGTAATCATAATTACCCCTAGCGGTGATAGTTAATGGACCACACACATCGGTATGTATAAGCCCTAACAATTCACTAGCTCGTGTCCCTTTACCGCTAAAGGGATTACGAGTCATTTTACCTAGGAGACAAGCCTCGCATACACCATATGATTCATAATCGAAAAGTTTTATTACATTAGTCTTTACTAATATTTTAATGCGATTTTCGTTTATCTGACCAAGCCGACAATGCCAAATATAAGATTCATTTGGGTCATTTGATTTTAGCCTTTTCGATTGAATGTTATAAACATCGTGGGATGAGTTCGAAGTTTCCAAAACATAAATTCCATTAATCGATGATGCATGGCCAATGACCATGTCATTTTTAGAAATAACACAACAATTGTTTTTAATGGAAAAACTATATCCTTCAATGTCTAACATTGCAACGGAAATAACGTTTTTAGAAAGTGACGATACATAATAACAATTATTCAAATGTAGCTCATATCCACTTGATAAGGCGAGAGTGTAAGTCCCCTTTGAAGTGGCCGCTACCCGAGCTCCATTTCCAAGTCGGAGATCCACATCACCCTTGTCGAGCTTCTCCACTTCTCTTATTATACCATGTAAACGATTACAAAGGTGAGAACCACAACCAGTATCTAATACCCATGTTGAGTTGGAAGCATATATAATTTATGTCAATAACAAAAATTTCAAATGGAGAATTACCTAACGGAATAACAAGATCCTCTTGAATATGCCGTAAATATTTTGGACAATTCCTCCTCCAATGGCCCACGACACTACAATAGTGGCATCGACCCTTTTGTAACTTTCGTCCCTTCTTTCTTTTCTTTGCAAGACCATTCTTGCTAGAACTCCCACTAGCTTTATCATATGCTCTTTCTTTCAAATATAAAGCATCCATTTATTTGTTTAGCTCATCAATATAAGTTGTGTCAAGAAATGGGCCCTTAGGAGGTTGGAAAGAAGTGATGAAGTTAATATTGCCATTCGGACCCGTTCCGAAATGTATTTCTCTAGTAGTATCAAGGTTGTTTTGGGTGCAAATTTCGTCAAAAACATTGTGACAAGAATCAATAGTGATAGGTGTAATAGGGTTGAATGAGTCCATTGCGGTTTTAGAAACTACAAAACGGAAATGAAGGAAATCAATCAACGTTTATAATTCTATATTATATACTTGTTAAACATTTTAAACAAGTAAAGAATCTACTTAATGATCTCTTACCCAATTAAGTAAATGATCTCGACACCCAAATCCATACTAACTCGGGCACGGTGTAGCCGATTCATCCCTCGTTAATATAATTCGGTAGATTAACCTTTAATCGATTCAACATTAGAACTCCTGTCGATAAAATTACATTAATTCTTATCTTTAGCCCGAACTTATTGGAACTACTGTTACGAATACCTTCATTGAGATCGACCAAATTTCGAGAGCGTAATCATATTACCCCACTTACCCAACGTAACAAGTTTAGCACCCCGATGTAACCGAGCCCACTTCCTTATGAAGAACGGATTCATGGGTTCTTTAATTTTTGGTAAGGCTAAGTCTCAATATTTGAATACGTAAGAGATCTTGTCAATTTATTATCTATCTCCTTTAAGTGAACTAAGTCGGTGAATTATCGATAAATGGATTGACACGGAGGATGACTCGAAAATCGATATGCATGTTATGTTTATGGCGATTTGGCAATACATGCATATTAAACAAAATGCAAAGCGAAATAAATAAATTCCTAGTATGGCCTTTCCTAAAAATAGAAAAATGCAATGTAAAATTACAATCCGGAAACCAACTCCTTTGGTCCCAAGGACTTCATGGCACGCTGCTCGAGGAACACCGTCTTGATCGGAACTCCATCCAAGGATGCACTGCCTTCGGGAAACTCCAGAATTACAATAATTACAACTTTTCTATTTATACATTATACTTTATAAAAGGAAATTACAAAAGAATGATACGAGATCATAATTAATTACATCTGAATCAATAACCTCTTACATTACGGGAATTACCGATTAACTATGGCCATACTAAGACAAATTACATAATTCAAAATTATACAATATAAAATATGACATTCATAATTTAAAAACGCAGCATCATAATATGATCTAACATGTTCATTTTAATGCCAAATCGCCCTAATTACTATTTTATTAGATTAACATAATCCGGTTTTACGGGAATGCGCAATTTAACTCTTAAAATGCTAAAATAAACATAAATCAAATTTATGTTCAAGCTCATTATCCTACAACATTTTAGGACTCAAAATTAGTCATTACTAATTCTGACATTAATTAACTTGTAATTAAAGGAATTGTTCATTTTTGGCCTTAAAATACATAACCTTTATGTAATATATCCAAATTAAATTACAATTTTCAAAATTTGAATTTAATATTTTTGAACATTCTGAAATATTACATTAAAACTCATAATGTCAAAAATCATGGTTAAAAATTTTGAACCTATTTCGATAAATTTAACTATTTTAACCAATAATACCTCTATTTACGCGATTTATCATATAAAATTCGTAAATCATGTAATACAACTCAAATTTGTACAAATTTTACATACTATAAGTAAAATATGCATATGAGATCATATAAAATATTCAAGGTCAAAAACTTTGCTAGCTATTTTTAGTCCATTTTTGACGATTTTAACCCTTAAAATGCATAAAAATGACTAAAAATCATATGAATGAAAAATAAAATCCTATAAATTATCAAAATAACCTAAAATTAATTTAGGACCAGAATATTAAACATTAAAAAATTTTCGAGTGACTTATCTCATAGATCATTTTTTTTTAGTTTTATTTAAGTTACTTTAACTCGGAAAAACAAAACCGATTATGCATGGAAACAACCGATTGCTCTGATACCAATTTTTAGGTTCATAACCTCATATTAGTCATTACTAATAATATTATCATATAATCTATGTGTATCTTATGCATGCATTACAAATAAAAACGAGATTAAAGGAGAAACTTTCTCAATCTTACATTGAGGATTTCGGTATTTAGGGCACTAGTAAAGACTCCTTTACTTGTTCTTGAGCTTATTAAGATGGTTTGATCCTCCAATGAGCCTCTAAAATATAAAACCTCCAATAGAGATGCACCAAGACACACTCACTTAAGATTTGAGATTATTTTGCTAGAAATCAATCACAAATAACCTAGTTATTATAATCTAATATTACTACTACACACTTAGTAAAATATTGATAAGATTTTCTAGTACAAGGAGGGAGTTCACTGTTTTTGGGAGAGAAGGAGAACAAGTTTCTTACTCAACAAAAACCCTAAGATTTTAATGAATGAATACCTTGAGAAGAGAAAAACTCATTTTGTTCTTCTCAAGGGTGGGGTGGCCGGATGGGTTAGGGTGCCCAATGCATGGGCACCTCTAAATAAACAATGTTCCCCACTAATTTAAAATAATATTAATTAGATTTTATGATAACATTTTATCTCATAAAAATGTCAATATGTAAATGTATGAGAGTGTGACATTATCACACGGTCCACTTCTTAAATGGACATACATTTTATTTTTGTTAATTTGACATATAACAATTACATTGAACAACTTATTTATTTTATGAAATTTCAAGTTTAACTAATTAAGCATTAATTCATAAAATTAGTAGTAATTCATAATTACTAACATCTAATTAATAATTTCCCGTATCAAAATAATACTACAACATTTGTAGTGCAAAATCAATTCATTCAAATAATACTGTGTCATAAACATTTAAATTTTAGTAATGACATTTCAATTACTAAAAATTGTTTATAATCTTATTATAAATATCTTCTTTATACATTTCATAAACTAGGATCGAACTGACTCGTATCATTTCTTATTTCGTGAATCCTGGATATTAATTTGTGAAACCGGAACCTTATTTCGTGAAACTTGGATTTAAAATGTTTGTTTACTCACAAAATGTTTAATTTCTTATTTCGTGAATCTTGAACCTTAATTTGTGAAACCGTGACCTTATTTCGTGAAACTTGGATTTAAAATGTTTGTTTACTCACAAAATGTTTGTAACACCCCCATTTATTTAAGGGCCTGTACTAGGACTCCCCAGATAAATAAGGGTGTTACCATCTTGGTTTCCCGAGGCAGTAGACAATAAAGGGAAGAACACAGTACTTTATTATTAAATGTCAAACTGAAAAGCAAGTTCTTACAAACGTCATGAAAACTGTCTCATAAAAATAAAGTAGAACTCATGATAAAGACTATAGTGATCTAGACTCTAGTCTGGTCCGGATCCAAGCTCTCCTTTCCCTTAGCTCCCATAGTCTCAAGCACCTGTCAATCTCCTCCCCAAATAAATTGGTTCATCACAGGTGATCACGAATACACAGGGTCAACCACGAGGTTGAGTAGAGGAAAATAAACAATCAAGCATTACTATAAATGGAAAGTCAAACGTCTCCACTCCGAATCACAAGACCCAATATTTTCCACACCGTATCACAAGACCCATTATCTCCACACCAATCAAAAGACCCATTAACTCCGTACCAATCACAAGACCCATTAACTCCGCACCATTCACAAGACCCATTATCTCCGCACCAATCACAAGACCCATTTTTCATCACCTCATCTCGGATCTCGGAATTATATAACCAATTAACACAATATATCAATCATATGATAATATAAAATTAAACATGATTATCATTAAATAACAAACAGATTACTCATCATTATGCATACAGTACTTCCCCTACGTCAAAATTGTAAGAGCGCGGTCAATCACAAGCTCGCTAGAAATGCTCCACGCGGAAACCGTTACCTAAACACGTATACGTCACGAATTAATAAATTTCCCGAACCCCCATAAAACATCTTACCCTTACTATAAATAGAACTTTCTATCAATGGAAACTTTCCAAAAATAGAAACTTTCCCAAAGTAGAAATTATTATGACTCGTTAGCTTTCCCGACTCATACTTCGATTAACACAAAACCGTAACCAAAAGTGATGGTGACACGCATTATTATCGAATACTAAACAATAATTACGGTTGTAACAATATCGACACTAAAATGATAACAATAATCAGTAATAATAATAATAACAATAAGAATAATAATGATAATAAGAATAATAATAATAAGAATAATAATAATAATAATGATGATAATAATAATAAGTAAACCCACAATGTACCCCCCACGACTACTGCCCAACGCGACACCAGCAGACCCCCTAAACAGACCCTTAGCCGCCACTTCACACCTTCCCCACCACCGACAACCACCAACCCAAACACCCACACACACCGGCCACCCCGCCAACACACCATCAGACCACCGACCAGCACCGGCGCAATGAACCAGACCACGCAATCAGACCTGGTCCACCTCCTGCACTCTCTGGACCGTAACCACAGACCTGCCATCGACACCCCCAGACACCACTGACAACCCCTGAAACCACCAACACCTTTCCCCTAACGCACAACCTAGACACCACGGTGGTACCACCGCGTCGACCTCCCCCGAGTCAACGGTGGTACCACCCCCAAACTCCTCCCTTGAACACACGAACAGAATGACTAACCCGTAATAACAATTACACTTACGACCAGGGGTGACAAACACCCCTTAGACACCGACTCTGACGCACTAGAACCACCGTGACAACCTCCCTGACACCACCTCTCCCACCAGTAACACAAAACGATTATAGAGAGATTAAGGTGACTAGACACAACCCTTCGAAACTACTGCCAAAAACGACTAGACACAACAGTGATTAAAAAAATGTCAGTTTCGATTACATATACCTGACTTCTGATCAGAATTAGGGGAAAACGTGACACCAAGACTGACCGTGAGAACCCTCCTTCTCTTCTGTGTGGTGGCGGCAGTAGGCTTAGGGTATTAGTTGTGTGAAAGATAGGTCTGAAGTAGGGTGAATGTTACTTCTTATATGGCGGCATGGGTGTGTATACGTGAGACATGAGTGTTTGTGAGGGTTTCGACAACATGGGCTGTTTGTATTGCACAATTATCGAGGCCCAAAACGCAACTCTAAAGGTCCCGTGTTCGAACCCCACGGGAGACACAAAACACAACTTAAAAATACATATATAACAAGTACTCATAATAAGTACTAAACTATCGTAACTTAAACTATCTTAATGTCAAAATAAAACAACATCGTAACTTAAAATATTCGAGGTATTACAGTCTTCCCCCCTTAAAATGAACTTCGTCCTGAAGTTCAACCTCACTTAGGTGACAACCAAACCCTCGCAAGCGAACTTGGAACACAAAACATTAACTAAAACACAGAAATGTTACATTCCACCCCCCTTAAAGAAGAGTTACGTCCCCGTAACTTACCTCAATCAAACAGATGCGGGTAACGCTCTCTCATGGATGCCTCGGTCTCCAATGTAGCTTCCTCTAGATTATGGTTGGTCCACAGAACTTTCACCAAAGCCGTCTCCCCATTTCGAGTCTTTCGCACCTTCCTGTCTAGGATCTCCTTTGGAGTCTCAACGTAGGACAATTGCTCATCTACCTCAATCACCTCGTGGCGTAAGACGTGAGATGGATTACTCGCATACTTTCTCAATTGAGACACATGGAACACATTATGGACCTTAGATAGGGCTGGAGGTAAAGCTAGTCGGTATGCCACCTCTCCAACTCTGTCCAAAATCTCAAACGGTCCAATAAATTTCTGACTCAGTTTGCCACGCTTTCCGAACCTCATCACACCCTTCATTGGAGATACTTTCAGCAGTACTTTCTCTCCCGCATCGAACGAAATATCGCTCCTCTTGAGATCAGCATAGCTCTTTTGTCCATCCTGGGCGGCCCTCATCTTCTGTCGAATAACCTGAACCTGCTCCACCATCTCCTGAATCATTTCTGGTCCTAAAACCACAACATCGGCTCGATCATCCCAACACACTGGACTTCGACACTTCCTCCCATACAAAGCCTCGAAAGGGGCCATCCCTATACTGGCATGATAGCTGTTGTTATAAGAAAACTCTATCAATCCCAGTCGATCCTCCCAAGATCCTCCGAACTCAAGTACGCATGCTCTCAACATATCCTCAAGGGTCTGGATCATTCTCTCAGTCTGACCGTCAGTAGCTGGATGGAAAGCTGTACTCATCTTCAACTAGGTACCCAAAGCGGCTTGCAACTCCTGCCAAAATCTAGATATGAACCTCGAGTCCCGATCTGAAACAATGTCCTTGGGTACACCATGCAATTTGACCACATTTTGAACATAAGACTTAGCCAACTCGGCCTTACTCCAAGTATCTTTCATTGGAATAAAGTGAGCAGACTTAGTCAAACGATCCACAATCACCCAAATCATGTTGTTGCTCCTCTGAGTCCGAGGCAACCCCACGATAAATTCCATCGAGATGTTCTCCCACTTCCACTCTGGCACATCCAATGGCTGTACCTTTCCATGTGGTCTCTTATGCTCCCATTTCACTCTTTGACATGTCAAACACCTCGACACAAACTCCGTGACTTCCTTCTTCATATTTGGCCACCATAACGTCTTCTTAAGATCTTTATACAACTTATCACCCCCTGGGTGAACGGAATATGGAGTAGCATGAGCTTCAGTCAGGATTTTCTTCTTTAGCTCCTCAATATCCGGAACACACCATCGCCCACTGAACCTCAAACTACCGTCGGTATGAATACTGAACTTGGATGCAGCCTCTCCATCCCCACTCTCAACCATCTTGCGCCACTTATGAATCCTCGCATCATTCTTTTGTAACTCCCAAATCTCCCCGTACAACTCAAGCTCCACAGTCAAATCACTAAGAGCATCCCATTTCCGGATCATGAAAATTCCCATCTCCCTTAGTTCGCCATGCAACCTCACTCTCGACCTGGCACAACTCAAAGCATGAACAGACTTCCGACTTAGGGCATCTGCTACCACATTTGCCTTGCCTTCGTGGTAGACAATCTGCATATCATAGTCTCCAATCAACTCTATCCACCTTCTCTGCCTCCTGTTCAACTCCCGCTGGGTGTAGATATACTTCAAACTCTTGTGATCAGAGAACACCTTAAAAGTGGCTCTATAAAGGTAATGGCGCCACAGTTTAAGTGCAAAGACCACCGCTCCCAATTCCAAATCATGAGTTGGATAATTTTCCTCATAGGTCTTCAATTGACGAGAAGCATACGCGATCACTCTCCCATTCTGCATTAGCACACAACCCAGTCCATGCTTCGAAGCGTCAGTATAAACCTCAAAATTATCACTCCCGACAGGCAAAGCAAGGATAGCAGTTGTTGTCAGACGTTCCTTAAGGGTCAGGAATGCCTTCTCACAACTCTCATCCCAGATGAAACGGTTCTCCTTCCTCATTAACGACGTCAAGGGCTTTGCTATCTTCGAAAAATCCTTGACAAACCTCCGATAATAACCAGCCAATCCCAGGAAGCTTCGTATCTCACTCACATTCTTCGGACTTTGCCACTTAGTCACAGCCTTGATCTTACTAGGGTCGACAGATACCCCCTCCTTGGAAATTACATGCCCCATAAATGCGACTTTCTCCAGCCAGAACTCACACTTACTCAGCTTAGCATGAGCTTATGCTCCTCTAGGGTCTGAAGTACTCTCCTCAAATGATCCTCGTGCTCTTTCGCATTCTTGGAATACACTAGGATATCATCAATGAATACCACCACGAACTTATCCTGATATGGGCTAAAGACTCGATTCATCAAATCCATAAACACAGCTGGAGCGTTAGTCAATCCAAATGGCATAACCACAAATTCGTAGTGGCCATACCTCGTTCTGAAACCGGTCCTTGGAATATCTTCATCTTTTATTCTCAACTGGTGATACCCGGATCTCAAGTCAATCTTAGAGAAAACCCCAGCTCCACTCAACTGATCAAACAGGTCGTCAATCCTTGGCAAAGGATATCGGTTCTTGATGTTCACATTTTTCAGTTCTCGATAGTCAACACAAAGCCTCAAACTTCCATCTTTCTTCTTCACAAATAATACAGGTGCTCCCCAGGGTGATACAGTGGGTCGGATGAATCCCTTCTCAGCTAGTTCATCCAACTACTTCTTCAATTCCTCCATCTCCTTCTGTCCCATACGGTATGGTGATTTAGATATTGGTCCCGCCCCTGGTTTTAGGTCAATGGAAAATTCCACTTCCCTCCTTGGCGGTAACCCTGGAACGTCATCTCGGAATACCCCCTCAAACTCCCGCACCACAGGTATCTCACTAGTCTTAGGGGTCTCAGCCTCGCAATTCCACATCTGGCATAGGATCAGACTCTCTCCTTTCCTCAAGCTAGACTTAAGGGTATTGACGGAAATGAATTTGATTTTAGGTTTGACTCGATATCCTTTGTAAGACACCCTCACTCCCTTAGGTCCCTTCAAGGAAATCTTCTTCTGATGACAGTCAATGAAAGCTCGGTATTTCCCCAGCCAGTCCATCCCCAGAATCACCTCAAAGCCCCCCAGTGGAAATTATATGAGGTCACAATAGAAAACTGCTTCCCCGATTTTGATGGGTACACTTCTATAAACTCTATTACAGGTGATCGACTCTCCCGAAGGTATGGTTACTGAGTCCGCGACCAAATTATATCTCTCAAGTCCCAAGGCCCTAACATGCTCTCTAGATACAAAAGAATGGGTAGCCCCAGAATCGAAAAGTACAAAAGTAGGTTTAGAGTTCACAAGAAAAGTACCGGTCACAACATGGGCATCATTCTTAGCTGCCTGCTTTCCCATGGCAAAAAGTTTGCCACTGCATTTAGCTCCACTCTGACTGGCACTAGATGTCCCAGCCTGCTGGTTTCTTTCCGCTCCCGTCTTCTGGTTGCTTCCACCTCCATTGTATTGGTTCTGATACGAACGGTTTTGGTAACTGCTGTAGTTTCTCTGATAATTCTTACTGCCTCCAGACTTCGCACCCCCACCCTAGTTTGACATGGGTGTACGATAGCCACTGCTATCATAAGACTGAGTGCGTGCTCCATGATATCCTGACGTCGGCGTACGATAACCTCCGGACTCATTTCCCCCAGATGAGCGACACATCGCCTGCTTGTGCCCCGTCTTTCCACAACCAAAACAAACTATTCCAATCAAACCACTGCCAGAACCCCCACTCCGGTAGTTACCCCCACTCTGATTTCTCACACCTCCTGAGGCATTGTTGCTGAAGTACCCACTATACTTGTTGGTGCTTTGCTTCTTCGACCCAGAACTTTCATTCACCACCTCAGCCTTCCTCTTCTCAGACTTAGTCTTTTTATCCTCCTTAATCATTTCCGAAAGCCTCTCCGCCGCCCCATCCCTTAAGTAGATGTCTCGGACTATGGTGGGCGGAGCCGCAACAAGCCTCTTCTTGATATTTATTGTCAACCCCCTCTCAAACTTCATTGCCAGCATAGCATCATCAAAACCCATCTCTCCCACGTAGCTCAGCAACTGGATGAACTTCCGATAATAGGCCTCCACCGTCATATCCTCTGTCATTCGGAAGGTATCGAACTCTTCTCTCAACTTAATTTTCTGGAATTCGGGTAGGAACACTTCATATAGGATCCTCTTGAACGCGATCCAGGCGACAAACTCGGTCCCATCCTCTCTAGCTGCTTCTCGAATTTCCAATTTGTTTCCGGTCCACCAGTCACCGGCCATACCTCGAAGATAGTGGGCTGCTTGGTCAACCCTCAGTTCTTCGGGGTAATCCACCAGTTCGAATAAGTTACTGAACTCCCGGCACCATGCTCCTAGCAGATGAGGTTCCCCCTGCCCAGTAAATTGGGTAGGGTTATGCCTCGCAATGATCGTGCTCATCTCCGCGGAGTCCATGCGTTTGGCCTTTAGAGCCTCATTCTCCGCTATAAAATTATCCAACTCCTCTTGGGTGATGTTAGCAACATTATTTCTCCTCGAAGGCATTACTATAACACAAAGAAAAGAAATGAGTCCCGACTCAAGTGGACACTCACTTGGATTAGGGTTATGTTCCCTAAGCATCAAACTCCATAAACAACTATCATATTGAGTAACACTTATCTATAACATGGCTCAGGGATCACATAACCGCATATCGCTAGACATGATAAAATTACTGAAATAACTCAAATCACCTCATGCACTCATAACATCATACATCCTTTGTACTCATACAAATAAAATTCTTTCATGCACATATCCTTACTGGCTTATCCAAGTTATTCACATATGAGGACATTCTCATCACAGTTCACCATTACTTCATCACCTCCTATTCTACCCTTTTTCTCTCGTATATGCACTCTGGGTTCCCGGTAAAACTGAGAGGGACAATGGTTCGGTGTGAGGGGGGCCGGACTCATACTTTTCCTTTAGTGTGCTCCTAACAGTCCTATCCCGGGGTTCATTTTATTTAGACTCTTCCTACATTCGTTGGGTTTATTGGTTAGGCCTGAGGATCGTTCTCTCTGATACCACTTTGTAGCACCCCCATTTATTTAAGGGCCTGTACTAGGACTCCCCAGATAAATAAGGGTGTTACCATCTCGGTTTCCCGAGCCAGTAGATAACAAAGGGAAGAACACAGTACTTTATTATTAAATGTCAAACTGAAAAGCAAGTTCTTACAAACGTCATGAAAACTGTCTCATAAAAATAAAGTACAACTCATGATAAAGACTATAGTGAACTAGACTCTAGTCTGGTCCGGATCCAAGCTCTCCCTTCCGTTAGCTCCCATAGTCTCAAGCACCTGTCAATCTGCTCCCCAAATAAATTGGTTCATCACAGGTGATCACGAATACACAGGGTCAACCACCAGGTTGAGTAGAGGAAAATAAACAATCAAGCATTACTATAAATGGAAAGTCAAACGTCTCCACTCCGGATCACAAGACCCAATATTCTCCACACCGTATCACAAGACTCATTATCTCCACACCAATCACAAGACCCATTAACTCCGCACCATTCACAAGACCCATTATCTCCGCATCAATCACAACACCCATTTTTCATCACCTCATCTCGTAACTCAGAATTATATAACCAATTAACACAATATATCAATCATATGATAATATAAAATTAAACATGATTATCATTAAATAACAAACAGATTATTCATCATTATGCATACAGTACTTCCCCTACCTCAAAATTGTAGGAGCGCAGTCAATCAAAAGCTCGCTAGAAATGTTCCACGCGGAAACCGTTACGTAAGCACGTATACGTCAAGAATTAATAAACTTCCCGAACCCCCATAAAACATCTTACCCTTACTATAAATAGAACTTTCCATAAATGGAAAGTTTCCAAAAATAGAAACTTTCCCAAAGTAGAAATTATTATGAATCGTTAGCTTTCCCGACTCATTGATGGCCGGATTTTGTCGTCGATACCGGCATCAAACACATTTATAAAGAACCCAAATTAAGTAGTATAATCGGGTTATCGTTCGCGAAGACGGTGGGGATAGTTGTATAGTTATGCTTTAATTTAAGTATGAGTCGGGGTAAAAGGTTTTGGTTTGGAAAAACTAATTAACTACTAAAGCAAGTAAATCTAGATGAAGTTGATGATAAAGAGGGCTAGGGTGTCGGGGGTCACCTAGGTAAGTCGGTAGCCAAACGTAAGATAACGGTCTTGTATCACTTCTATGGTAGGTCTAGGGTTGTCTCTTCTCTCGAGTTGACAAACCCTTAGGTCGAGTCTAGTCCTAGCTTTCGCTACAAACCAAGCTAACCTAACACACAAGCATGCTCATGAAACCCCAAGACTTTCGTCTAAAGCAAACAAAGTGAAGACTAACACCCAACCGTCGTTGAGGCATTTCATCAAACACATAACATGCAAGATGCGAAAACTTAACCAAAGAAGCAAACAAGACTAACTCTAGGCATTTTTCATGGCTACTAACTACCCAAGCAAACCCCCTAACCCTAGAATAAGACTACTCACACATGGCTAAGGAATAAACTTGAACAAATAAAGTATTAATGCTAAACATGGTGGAAATTAATGAGAGTAAATAATTGAACAAGCAAAACTAAAACAAAATGCAAAGACAAAGTAGAGATTAGGAAGATTATACCAATAATAAGGAAAAAGCAAGGAACTTGGATTACAACTTGGAGGATTTTCTCAAACCCTCAAATTACAACCCAATAAGAATCTTCTAAAATTGCCCAAGAACAAAGCTAAGAGAATTACTAAGAAAGGATTAACTAATATTGAAAGATTAAATAAAGATCTAAGGAAGATTGAATGTTTAAGAGTGTTTTTGTGTCTAAGTACTAAGTATTCAAAACAGTAAAAACCCTAGAAAAGTGTGCAAAGTAACGTTTTTTAAATAATAGACTAAGTGCGGGTTTATATAGTGCGCGAAATTCTGAAAAGCGACTCTCAGCCGGTGGACCGGCTGCCGGTGGTGGACCGGCTGGGAGTCCAAATGTTAACTTCTGACTTTTTCTTCGATTTTTCTCCAATGTACATGCATCCCCAGCCGACCGGCCGGCTGCCGGTCGGGCACCGGCTGGGAGGCCAAAAACTCAATTCTGATTTTTTTCTTTCTTCACTTGGCTACAGGTACCCTCAGCCGGTGGACCGGCTGCCGGTTGGCCACCGGCTGGGGACCCTTTATGAGTAATCTGCCCAACAATGCAATTCTTTCATTCTTCAGATTTTGGCTAGGTATGGGATATGCTCCCCAGCCGGCCTGCCGGCTGCCGGTTGGCCACCGGCTGGGAGCCTATTCTTAAGGGGCTGTAACATTTTCTTCAAAATCAAGACCAGGTTCCCCAGCCGGCCAACCGGCCGCCGGCTGGGTACCGGCTGGGAAGGCCTGGGCTCTTGCCTTGCTAATTTCTTCATAATTTCTTCACATTTTTGCTCCAAATATGCCTCGTTTGCTCCCGTTTCTTCGCTCCCGCCACAATACCTACGAAATGTAAACCGAAAAGGAATAGTCGAGGTAACGGGCATAAAAATGAGCAAAGGCACGCAAAATGAGGTCATCTCGGGACCGAAAATGAAGAATAAACAACGAAAATAATGACCAAAATGGAGCTTATCACTCATACTTCGATTAACACAAAACCGTAACCAAAAGTGATGGTGACACGCATTACTAACGAATACTAAACAATAATTACGGTTGTAACAATATCGACACTAAAATGATAACAATAATAAGTAATAAGAATAATAATAATAATACGAATAATAACAATAATAATACTAATAATAATAATAATAAGTAAAACCCACAATGTACCCCCCACGACTACTGCCCAACGCGACACCAGACGACCCCCCAAATAGACCCTTAGCCGCCACTTAACACCTTCCCCACCACCGACAACCACCAACCCAAACACCCACACACCGGCCACCCCGCCAACACACCACCAGACCACCGACCAGCACCGGCGCAATGAACCAGTCCACGCAATCAAACCTGGTCCACCTCCTGCACTCTCTGGACCGTAACCACAGACCTGTCATCGACACCCCCAGACACCACTAACAACCCCTGAAACCACCAACACCTTTCCCCTGACGCACAACCTAGACACCACGGTGGTACCACCGCGTCGACCTCCCCCTAGTCAACGGTGGTACCACCCCCAAACTCCTCCCTTGAACACACGAACAGAATGACTAACCCGTAATAACAATTACACTTACGACCAGGGGTGACAAACACCCCTTAGACACCGACTCTGTCGCACCAGAACCACCGTGACAAGCTCCCTGACACCAACTCTCCCACCAGCAACACATAACGATTATAGAAAGATTAAGGTGACTAGACACAACCCTTCGAAACTACTGCCAAAAACGACTAGACACAACAGTGATTAAAACAATGTCAGTTTCGATTACATATACCTGACTTCTGATCAGAATTAGGGGAAACGTGACACCAAGACTGACCGTGAGAACCCTCCTTCTCTTCTGTGTGGTGGCGGCAGTAGGCTTAGGGTATTAGTTGTGTGAAAGATAGGTCTGAAGTAGGGTGAATGTTACTTCTTATATGGCGGCATGGGTGTGTATACGTGAGACATGAGTGTTTGTGAGGGTTTCGACAACATGGGCTGTTTGTATTGCACAATTATCGAGGCCCAAAACGCAACTCTAAAGGTCCCGTGTTCGAACCCCACGGGAGACAAAACACAACTTAAAAAGACATATATAACAAGTACTCATATTAAGTACTAAACTATCGTAACTTAAACTATCTTAACGTCAAAATAAAACAACATCGTAACTTAAAATATTTGAGGTATTACAATGTTTAATTTCTTATTTCATGAATCCCTGACCTTAATTTCTGATACCTGGACCTTATTTCGTGAAACTTAGACTTAAAATGTTTGTTAACTCACGAACTGTATAATTTCTTATTTCGTGAATCTTGGACCTTAATTTGTGAAACCGGAACGTTATTTCGTGAAACTTGAACTTAAAATGTTTGTTTACTCACAAAATGTTTAATTTTTTATTTCATGAATCATGGATCTGAATTGGTGAAACTTGGACTTAAAATGTTGATTTACTCACAAAATGTTGAATTTCTTATTTCGTGAATCCTAGACCTTTTTATTTGTGAAATCGAGACCTTATTTCGTGAAATTTGGACTTAAAATGTCCGTTTATTCACGAAATGTTTAATTTTTCGTGAATCCTAGACCTTAATTTGTGATACCGGGACCTTATTTCGTGAAACTTGGACTTAAAATGTTTGTTTACTCACGTAATGTTCAATTTCTTATTTCATGAATCTTGGACCTTAATGACCGAAATGTTTGTTTACTCACGAAACGTTTAATCACTGATTTTGCGACAAAACATTGCAACAACTTACACTACTTGCAATTCAACAAAAAAAATGAATGAGGATTAACAAATTCCAACAATCGAGACATTTGTGTTGAGTCACTTTTCCTAGGACTGCTTATGGATGTGCTACAGGAAAGATTTAACTACAGTAAGAAAGTTTGGTACGCAAATTTCATTTCTAACTCCGCTACAAGTAATAAACCCATCAAAATTATCAAATGCATCAAATATACCATCCTAAATCCCAGCTAAACTTTACATTTATGTAAAATCAACATTGCATTTGAGAATAATAACACAACCGCATTAACAAATATTAGAAACCCATTAAATTCAATGTTTGTGATTTGCGAATTACTTAAGTAATTAATTAATCCTTAATCCCCTTTTTTAGCCATTGTTTTTATGAATAATATAGGAAGAATTAAATTAAATAAAGGGATATTCTACATGGTACCCCTCAATTTTTTGACTTTCTATATGGTACCCCTACACTTTTTAAAACATACATGGTACCCCTAATTGTGGTCATTATCACTACGTGTACCCCTAAACTTTATTTCCCGACAATTAAACTCAATTTTGGGCGTTAAATGATTACTTAGCCGCATAACCAAACTTGACATTTATCATCCCATGACATAAGGACTGTATTAGAATTAATATCCATTCTTTGGACATAATAATTTGGCAAAGATCAATAATTTTTCCGTCAACATTTTTTTCGTCCACATATATCTATAAATATTAGGATCGAGATGGATATTGAGCCTAATAGAGTCCTTATGTCATGTGATAGTAAATGACAAGCTTGCTTACGCGTTCAAGTTATCACTTAAAGCTTAAAAATGAGTTTAATTGACGGAAAATAAAGTTTAGGGGTACACGTAGTGATAATGACAACAATTAGGGGTACCTTGTATGTTTTAAAAAGTGTAAGGGTATAATGTAGAAAGTCAAAAAATTGAGGGGTACCATGTAGAATATCCCATAAATAAAAGAAGGGTAAAAGATGCACACAGCCACACAGGAGGAGAACGAGATGAAAGACAGTTGTTGAGTTCTTCAAGTTCAGTAACCATTATTGTTTCTTTTGTCGTTGTCTCAGAGACTTAAATAGAGGGAACATGTTTAAGCAAAGTTCTACTATTTCTATTTGATACAGGCTATGTTATACCTTTTCATCAACTCTGTAGAAACCATTCGGGATTCTTTGTTCTATTTTTGTGTCCTATTTGATCGAAATTACCTAATTTTCGGTCTGTTAACAATGGGGTCGGGAAGCTCAGCGACAATGGCAGTTGGGAAACGCAGGGATAATGGCGGTAGAGAAGTGAGTGATAATGGAGGAGACGGGGGTTGAGCTCAGGTGCTGCTGTCGAATTGAAGAGGGAACACTGCTACAATTGAGCACTTGGGCCACGGCTAAATTCGTGGCGTAAGTACTAATTTCTTGTGGCTAAAGCTCTTTGCCACGGAAATACCTATCGTGGCCCAAGTGGTCGTGGCTAACAGATATCCACGGGAAAAACAAGAACGTGGCTAAAATTATATTTTTAGCCACAGATTCTCACGTGGCTAATAATTCCCGTGGCCAAAAATTAATTCTCGTGGCCAAAATTATTTTCGTGGCAAACAAAAAAGTAAAAAATAAATAAACAAAATGTAAAATATTATTTTTTACTTATAATGAAAATATTTTCACATATGGAATCTTTTTTTTTTTGGTTTAAATCGGGGTGTCCACCGTTACATGTTTCGCCACGGCTGGCCAAAGAGTTGCTCCATTCCCATGGATAGGGATCGAACCCCTGACCTCATGGTTAAGGAATGAGGCGAGCAACCACCACACTACCAAACACATTTGGTTACATATGGAATCTTGTCAAGCTTTAATTCTTGCTTGGCTAATTATCTCAACTCGTTACTTACAATCAAAAGTCATTCACTTTTGCGAATCGTATATCCTTCCCAGGAGGTCACTCATCCCAAGACTACTCTCACTTGAGCACGCTTAACTGTGGAGTTCTTATGATGAGCTACCGAAATTGAAACTTAAGCTTGTTGATATAGTTAACACTTTGAAACCTTTTTAAATTATATTCTTTTCTTTCTAAATTACCTTCACTATTATTTCTGCGAAAAATATTAAATGATTTACATATTTTTGCGAAAAAAATATTATTTTTCTCAATTTACTCGAGTTTTCAATGTTGACCTCCTAACAAATGATGCTCGGGTCATTGCCCGAGTCAATAAAACCATTTTCTCCACACTATTTAATCAAATTTTCCTTATAATTTTTTCCCTAATTTATTTTTTTATTTTTTTTCAATTGTCGGCATTTTTATTTTATTTCTCTTTTATCCATTTTTTCATATAATTTTCCACACAAATACTATTTGTAAGATCGTCGTATTTGTAACGAAAACAAGTTTAATCACTTTTTACTAAATAATTATCACTTTTGAATAATGATTACATATGGGTATCAATGACCGAGTTTTATTACTAAAATAAATGACCAAGACATTATTAACTCGAAAATAATCAATTTTTGCCAAAAAACACAGAAAAGATCGTACAAATTTTTGTTTTCTCTAAATTGATTTTATTTTCATTATTCTTGATATTTCTTTTTGTCAACAAAATTTCACATTATTTACACATGTAAATCTATTATTATTTTAATTTTCATTTTACTTTTCGGTGTGATACACTCATTTTCAATAATTAAAATGTTTTTCTATATTGATTTTTTTATATCGGTTATTTTATCAATTTTTTTTTCATTTTATTCAATGATTTGTTGGAAATCATTTTGAATTTAATTTTTTAGACTACTTCTTTTTTTATTTAATCATATTTTAAATCTAATTGTCTTTTCTTTTCTCTCCTTAAAAACTTCCCCAATTTTTTTCCAATTTAACATCTTGAATTCAAGTTCATCTAGAAATATTTTACAAATAAAGTTGTAAATCAATTTTCTAATGAAAAACTTAACAATATATTTAGTTTCAGACTTCTCAATGATAGGTGTGAATAAGTTAATTATTTAATTGGACATACTTTCTCTTTAAATGTGATGCGGTCTCTAAATAGTGTTATTCAATATTATAAAATTTAACAAAAAAAGAATTAATTATTTATTAAATTATCGATGTTATGAAAAAACAACTAAATATTATTCTAGTCTGTAAAAAGATAAAAAAAAAAATTAAGACGATGGTAATTTTCTTAACGTGTGTATCATTTTCTAGAAATATGTATTAAATTAATCAAAATATTTTCAAAATTTTACATTTAAATTTTTCATATTATGTATATTTGATTAAGTTTCATTCAGCTTTTGTATTTTTCTTTTATTTCTTACAAAACAAAGTTTTTACGCTTACCTTAACATGAAATATCTTTATACAAGTCTGAAGAAAACATCTTAGCCACTGGTGTTTGTTACTTGTTTCGTGGCTAAGCAAATATGTTGCCACAAACCGTGGCTAAAGAAATATTGGCCACGGAATGATCAGTGGCTAAATATATATTTGCCATAGGTGTGACGACATTGTCCGTGGCAAAAATGATTATTAGCCACGACTGTAACCTAAATTGTGGCGCAATTGACTTTTTGTCACGAGAAAATTTTGTCGTTGCATAAAATTTTTCTAAAATAGTGAATAAAAATTTTTCCCGCGGCTTAACAAAATTTAGCCACGAATTATAAATTCTCGTGGCATAAATCGTGGCGCAAGTGTCAATTTGTTGTAGTGGAGGTAAGAGAGAGAGAAAATCAAATGATGGAGGAAATGAAGAGACGTGGGTACTCAGCAGGTTTTGGTTTTTATCTCATTACACGTGGCACAATCTAGTGCATCTGTAATATTTAGGTCTGACGGTTTATCATTGGTGTAGCACTGTAGGCACCTCATCCTAAGTAGGTGACTCACATGATTCAATTTCTAGAAAAGAATATATAAATAGTATCTCCTAGTCGGGATAACTATCACATTTCGACAATGGCACAAATATTAAGGAAGTAGTTAAATAATGAAAAGTATTGTGTTAGGTAAGAAGATTGGAGAGATGAAATGTATTACTTCCTCCATTTTCCTATTTTCTTCTCATTTCCCTTATTTGGCAAATTACCTTTTTTCTTCCCATTTCTTTTCTTTCCTATTTTAGACAACCAAGTGACAACTTTATCATTTTTTTATTACAAAAAATACCCTTTTTTCATTACTAACCCCACTTCTTGTCTTCCTTTCATTACTTTATCATTTTTTTTAATACATACCTTAACCAACCTACTATACGTCGCCGACAAATTACTAATTATCGTAGACACATTTTAATGAATTACCTAAAATACCCTTCCCATCCCCTTCCTTTTCCCTTTATATTCAAACAAAACTAACTCAAAATTCATTCTTCATCTCACAAAATACAAATTCAAAAACCGTTTTTTTCAACAACAAATTTTCCGTCTCAAATTCGAAACTTGAACACGGTATGTATTCTTTACTTCTTAGTTTTGTTTTTTTGTTTTTTTGATAGATTAGAAACGGAATTAGGATAGATGCCTTAATTTTTTACGGAATTAGGATAGATGCCTTAATTTTTTACGGAATTAGGATTGAATCGTAGTTTGAGTGTCGGATTTTTAGTTATTTTTTACCCGGATTTGTGACTTGTTTTTGCTAAAAAAGCACGAAAAAAAAAGGGACGAAATTTTTTTTCGTCTGGGACCTAGTTGGGAAGAAAATTTTTTTCGTCCGGGACCTAGATGGGACAAAAAATATTTTCGTCCGGGACCTTGTTGGGACAAAAAAAAATTTCGTCCAAGACCTTGTTGGGACAAAAAAAAATTTCGTACAGGACCTTGTTGGGACAAAAAAAAAATTTCGAACCAGACCAGAGTGGAACAAAAAAAAATTTCGTCCCAACCCTTCTTTGGACGCAAATTTTTTTTGTCCCAAATTTTTTCTTTTTTTTCCGTTCCGTCATGCTTTGTTACCGTAAAAACAAATAATTTTTATTTTAAAATGTTTAATTATTTTCAATTAATAATTGATTTATTTGTATTTATAAAATTATTTTGTTTTCGTTAGAAAATAGTTTTTATTTTTATTTAGTGTTCTCATCCCCTTCCTTTTCCCTTTATATTCAAACAAACCAACTCAAAATTCATTCTTCATCTCACAAAATTCAAATTCAAAAACCGTTTTTTTTCAACAACAAATTTTTCGTCTCAAATTCGAAACTTAAAAACGGTATGTATTCTTTACTTCTTAGTTTTGTTTTTTTTTTGTTTTTTTTGTTTTTTTGATAGATTAGAAACGGAATTAGGATAGAAGCCTTAATTTTTTACGGAATTAGGATAGATGCCTTAATTTTTTACGGAATTAGGATTGAATCGTAGTTTGAGTGTCGGATTTTTAGTTATTTTTTACCCGGATTTGTGACTTGTTTTTGCTAAAAAAGCACGAAAAAAAAGGGACGAAAATCTTTTTCGTCTGGGACCTAGTTGGGAAGAAATTTTTTTTCGTCCGGGATCTAGATGGGACAATAAATATTTTCTTCTGGGACCTTGTTGGGACAAAAAAAAATTTCGTCCAGGACCTTGTTGGGACAAAAAAAATTTTCGTCCAGGACCTTGTTGGGACAAAAAAAAAATCTCGACCCAGACCAGAGTGGGACAAAAAATTTTTTCGTCCCAACCCTTGTTTGGACGCAAATTTTTTTTGTCCCAAATTTTTTCTTTTTTTTCCGTTCCGTCTTGCTTTGTTACCGTAAAAACAAATAATTTTTATTTTAAAATGTTTAATTATTTTCAATTAATAATTGATTTATTTGTATTTATAAAATTATTTTGTTTTCGTTAGAAAATAGTTTTTATTTTTATTTAGTCTTCCCATCCCCTTCCTTTTCCCTTTATATTCAAACAAACTAACTCAAAATTCATTTTTCATCTCACAAAATTCAAATTCAAAAACCGTTTTTTTTCAACAAAAAATTTTCCGTCTCAAATTCGAAACTTGAAAACGGTATGTATTCTTTACTTCTTAGTTTTGTTTTTTTTGTTTTTTTGTTATTTTGATAGATTAGAAACGGAATTAGGATAGATGCCTTAATTTTTTACGGAATTAGGATAGATGTCTTAATTATTTACGGAATTAGAATTGAATCGTAGTTTGAATGTCGGATTTTTAGTTATTTTTTACTCGGATTTGTGACTTGTTTTTGCAAAAAAAGCACGAAAAAAAAAAAAAAAAAAAAGGGACGAAATTTTTTTTCGTCTGGGACCTAGTTGGGACGGAATTTTTTTTCGTCCGGGACCTAGTTAGGACAAAAAATATTTTCGTCCGGGACCTTGTTGGGACAAAAAAATATTTCATCCAGGACCTTGTTGGGACAAAAAAAATTTCGGTCGGGACCTTGTTGGGACAAAAAAAAAATTTCGACCCAGACCAGAGTGGGACAAAAATTTTTTTCGTCCCAACCCTTGTTTGGACGCAAATTTTTTTTGTCCAAATTTATTTTTTTCCCGTTCCGTTTTGCTTTGTTACCGTAAAAACAAATAATTTTTATTTTAAAATGTTTAATTATTTTCAATTAATAATTGATTTATTTGTATTTATAAAATTATTTTGTTTTCGTTAGAAAATAGTTTTTATTTTTTCCGTCTTACTTTGTTATCGTAAAAACAAAAACAATTACTCCCTCTTATTTAGTCTTGCCTTGTTATTATTTTATTTTTTTTTGTAATTTTGTGAATAAATGGCTGGACGAGGAAATGACCGAAATGTTCGACTTCGAAAGGTGACAGCATCAGCACGGGCTGGAAAACAGTTACGGTTTCAGCCAGAGGAGTTGGTTGCTGTTGCTGATTTAGTCGAGGAGTCGGTAGGTCAAGGTTTTGAGGAGCGTGTTGAGGAGTGGGATAGGGATGAGGAACGGGTGAGGAGGGTTCCCCGTCGACGGGATGACGGGCGCTGGGCGGGTGAGGAGGATTATAGTAGTGTAGCGGCTCCGAAGAAGAAGAAGTCCGGTAAGGATATGTGGTTACCGGTCGTGTTCCTGGTGGTCCAATGGTTGGTAACGTGATTCCCAGCTTTGGGGGACACATCGCCAACATTTTATGGACGACTCCTAATGATGTAGGTCGACCAATGGGTGTTGAGTAAATGGTAACTACCTCCGACCGTTCAATCTATGTATGACGATAGTGGTCTTTCTCACCTTGTAGATTCCATGGCCGAGCATTATAACATGCCACTTATTTCTGCTTTCGTTGAGAGATGGCAACCCGACACCAACAACTTCCATATGCCTTTTGGGGAGATTACCATACTCCTTCATGATGTTGCGCACATCTTAGGTGTTCGGGTAGATGGGGAAAGTTGTCGGGTTAATAGCGATGATGGGACGTTGTCAGATCCTGTTTGCATGCTTGTGCCTTCTTTGGGAGGCCAGTAGAAAGGATGAGGGAGCCCTTGGATCCTCTTATGAAGACGGTCCCTATTTACAAGAGTGGGGTCTATTGGTGGACTCGACTTTGGAGATGGTGAGGAGGAGTTGTGACTGTATTGCCGCTCAGGGGTTCTTCGATGTGGTCTTGACGTCGACACTTTTCGTCAACAAATCAGGCGATAGGTTACGTCCGCAGCTGTTAACGTTAGTGTGTGATCCTACTGCTGTACGTGATTTTGCATGGGGAGCCGATGCGCTATCCTTTACGTACCGGCAGTTGGGTATAGCTTCACGTTCTGGTGTGAAGACTATTGGTGGTTGCTTGACTTTGCTATAGTCATGGATCTATGAGTACTTCCCTATGTTTAGACCAGATCCATCATTGGACATTGACACTACCCAGTCTCGGGCCTGTTGTTAAAGACATGTTGGTTCTTTCCCCCAAACTGCGGAGAAGTTGATGGAGTATCATAGGATTTTAGATGGTCTTAATCATGCTTCAGTTAGGTGGAAGCCTTTTGGGCCGCGTCAGGATGTGTTTTATCCTCGTACTCTGTTCTCCGGTTGCATTCAGTTCATGGACATAGTAGAGGTGTACCTGCCCAATCGGTGCCTACGCCAGTTTGGGTATGTGCAAATGGTACCTAATCCTATTATGCAGACGGATGGGTACCGTCCTGCTTCAGGACGAGACTACGATGTTAGTGTAGGGAAGTTGGGCTATAGTCTATGGGATTGTTGGGACGATCACGTTATTCACCTTTCTCGTAAGTCGTCACCAGTTACTTTCGTGGGCGAGATGACTACAGAGTACGGGGGATGGTATAAGCTCGTTTCTCCCCCGTTCATCATTGATGCTTACAACAGTGATGCTCCCGATCCACGTGACGATGCCCCTTTCACTCTTGAGGTAAAAATTGTTTAAATTTCATACTTCAATCTAAATATTGTTTACATATTCTGACTGTATTTTGTGAAATTGCAGAGTGCACATGCGTTGCTGGCTCAGCTCGTCGATGCCGACAAGATAGAGGATGATAAGGAACAGTTAGCCTACTTCCGTAAATTGGTGAAGACCGTCAGACCAATGTTGGAGACTACTAGGAACCGCATTGAGAAGAACAAAGGCCCCGACAAACTTTGAGTGATCACAATCCGCGTAGATCTGATGGTGTCTACAGTAGTTCAGATAACGATGATGATGTATTGTAGATTTTTAACTTTTCGAATTTTCTTCTATTCGTCGCGAATTTTCTTATGTTCGGATATTTTAATTTTTTTTAGTAACTCGTAGTTTTTTTTAATAGTAACTTGATTAAACTACATAAAACATAATACGAAATAAATTAAACTACATAAAACATAATGCGACAACATAGCTTACATTGGACATTAATTAAAACACATCAAACATCAAACATAAGTTTACAGAACTTAATTATCTTCGAATGATGAAGATGTAGAATCCAGATCTCCTTCGTAATCTCCAGCTTCAATTTCTTCAGGTTGGCTAGCCACGTAATGATCATATAACATTAAAACGCGCAGATGGACATTACCTAGGTTGAACACTCTGCCGACACATAAATCTGATAATGTTGCGTAGTCTATCAAGGTTAGTATACGCTCAATATAGACAAGGAAATCGCTTCTTAACCTGCGAAACTCCCACATCTTCTTAGTTACAATTTCATCAGTAACATCCTCGTCGGTAACAGCCATTGTGAAATGACCTCCGTCACCCCGTAAAGCATGTGATATAACTCGATAACCACAGTGACGATTTGGAGAAGGATCAAACCACGCTTCTAGATACTGTGGAAACCATGGAGGCAGAAACTGAAGATAAGGAAAATACCTCGGATGACCAACGTTGTAATTCACCTCTAAAGGTGCACAATGGGATGTACTGAAGCTCCCTGAACTTGTGGTCGTAGTAGATGATGGAGTACCGACACCCGATGACGGAGTACCGACTCCCTTCGGAGTGGAACGGGGGGCTGTCGACGGAGTACCGAATCCCTTCGGTGTGGAACGAGGGGGTGTAGTGAATGTAGCACCAGTACGTTGCGAACTCTCGGGCGTAGTTGATCTGCCTCTACCTCTACCTCTACCTCTACCTAAGCTGACCCGAATTCGTGCATGCTCAACAGCGGACGGTTCTCTACGAGTTGCTTTTTTCGGACGTCCTCTCGGGTTCTCGTTCACTCTAGGCTCGCGTACATCCTCCTCGTCCGGATGCAACTGAGAGTAAAGGGCATCGAACATGGAAGATCTCATAGTGGGGTCTGCATTCCGAATTTCATCAAATAACTCCTTAACTCCTTAACTTGGGCTAATGCATCGTACTCCAATTTTCTCCAAAAGTCTTGTAAGACCTCAAGAGGCACTCGACATCCATTATTAGCTAAGCGGTGAAGTGCACAAGCACATAGCAACCCCAATGTAGTAGACTTCACACATCCACAATTGGTCAATAAAGTATCTACCGTCATCTTGGCGCCTCTTTCAAATTCTTCTCGCATTTCAATGATCGCTTCCTTCGATATTTTACAAGAAATTCTGGAAAATAATCGGTGAAGACTCGTCAGCCGTCTCGATCTAAATAACTGCAACCGGTGTCGGATCTCAACATGTTGCGTTTCCAACAAGGAATGAAAACGTATCCAAATGCTATTGATAGCCAGTTTCGCGCTATTCAACCACTTCTTTAAATTTGCATGAGCCGACTCAACCCGAGATGTAGTAGTGTTATCGAAATGAGTAATCTTGTTCGTTCTGTACTTGGCCCATTTTTCCACGTGCGGGATCCATTGATCCTCAACATAAGCTACCACAGCCGCAAATTGCCTAGCAAACTCGGTCCACGCCGCATCGAACAACTCTTCTGTCTCCGCCTCGACAACCGCTTTAAACACTCAGCTTTTTATATGCTTAGCCCAAGTATCCTTACCCGTGATATTAAGTGCTTTGGTCTCCACGTTCGAATATATAAGCCAAAGACATAACAAGTTATCCGAATCAGGAAAAATAGTTGGGATCGCATTCAACAACCCACGTTCGAAATCTGTGACAATAACATTAGGTTGAACGTTGTCGTTGAGAAGGGACTTCAATCGCTCTAAAACCTAAACATACTCATCCTCAGACTCATGAGTAACAATCGCATAAGCGATCACAAAGGTCTTCCCAACGGGTATGACACCGACCATCTAAATAAGCGGAAGACCGTACAAGTTTGTCTTGTAGGTGGAATCGATCAACATAACATAATAGTACGATCGAAATATCTTAACTGATTCTAGATGAGCCATGAACACGTGGGTAAGCTCCCCCTCCTCCGGATCAGTAACCCAAAAATGAACATACTTATGCTGAACCGCGAGTGCCAACATTTGTTGTGCCAGATTTCTCCCATCTCTTTCCTCGGCCCTTACTTTCTGAGAACGATTGTAGATTTGTCGTCGATTAGGTCTAGAATTCTCAGGATTTCTCTGATGCAAACTCGCACTAATAATCGTCGGTGTAACGTGAGCTCTAACTTGGGCGTCGATGAAAGTCAACTCATCTTCATCAAACCGTGCGTGATATCTATCGCCATCATAATACGTCGTTAACCCATACATGATTATGAAACCCGAATAGCATGACCATCATCCAATGAGCTTTTTGTATTTCAACAAGTTTCATTTTGAATCTGCAATTGCACCACGAGCTACCCGTGTTACTCTTTATCAAAGTATCATCATCGCTATTTACGGGACATCGTCCACCCATCCGACAAACAAAATAATCATGTCTCAAACTCGTGTGACGACCGACTTTTTTGTTGCTTGCTCTTTTTATTCCAAACCCGAGTTTAATTGCAATCTCATATGCCCAAGTAAACCCTTCCCCATTCGAAACAAAAATTCTATCGGTGATAAAATGACTAGAGTAGTCAACACCGTCTCTCCATCATCATAAACCTGCACACGGTTGATATTTGGGTTTAGGATTAGGGTTTCTAAAAAAAAAAAAAAAAATTTGGGACAAATTTTTTTTTCGTCCAGACTAGGTCTGGGACAAAAAAAAAATTCGTCCAGACCAAGTCTGGGACGAAAATTAGTTTTGTCTGGACCAGGGTCTGGACGAAAAAAAAAATTTCCCAGACCTGGTCTGGACGAAAATGATTTTCGTCCCAAGCAATATCTATATTTTTTTTCAAAAATTCAAATCAGCTTCGGGAATCTAACGCTAATCCGTTCTACTATATTACAAACTATAAATCGTAAATTTGAAACAAATTTAAATCGTAAACTAACCCCGTTATTGTCGCTCATCGTTGAAAACCGTTCTTTAAATCGTTGAATTAACGTTGAAAACCGTTGTTGAAATCGCACTAAACTGACAAATTTTTGTATTTTCTAAGAAAACCGAGTTTTTTTTTTTTTTTTTTTTGTAAAAACCCGACAATTTTTTTAAGTCTGAATATCAAGCGGTAAATATAGAGGGTTGACGGGGGCATAATGGGTATTTCATGTAAAAGTGTCGACGATAATTAGTAATTTGTCGACGATCTTTAGCATGCCCCTACCTTAATCCATGTCTAGGTAGCACCAAAACGGACACGGATACGGACACGGGATACGACATGCCATGAAATTTAGGACACGAGACACGACATTTAAATTTGTGATTTTATTTTTGTAAAAGTATTTGATATTGATTTTAAATAAGTGAATGTAAAACTTGCCCTTCATAATAAATTGATTTTCATTCCTCATCCGAATCAATATTCTAATTGATCTCTTTCGCTAGCGCATTTCTCATCTCAAGAACATCATTCACCGCAAATAATAACCAAATATCGTGGACACGCGACGGACACGGCTCAAATACCATGGACACGCGTCGGACACGTGCCCAAATAAATGTAGAAAGTTAAACACGGCTGTTTAGGTGTTGGACACGTTTCGGCGTGTGTCCGTGGTGTGTCGGTGTCGGACACGGTGTCAGACACGGTACGACTCATTAGGAGAAGTGTCCGTGCTATCTAGATTCATGTGCAATATGAAATGGGAAGAAATAAAATAAATGGATGAAGTATTAATTATTAGTGTGAGTAGAGGTGATTAAAATAAGTAGTGTTGTGGGGTAAGCTGGAATATTATTATGGGTTAAAATAATTAAAATAAGTATAAAAATTTATTAAAAATGGACAATAAAATACTACTCCGAATAGATAAAAATGTATAATGGCAGTTATGCCGAATAGGAGCAATATAAAATAAAATTCCAATAAACGAAAAAGTAAATGATTGGGTAACCGGCTATATGACATGTGTTGATAATCGATAGCTAATAATTTAGTGGAGTAGTCGTACTCCACTGACTATTTCTGACTACCAAATTCCTGCAGTTATAAACTCTAGTATATATTTGCACCGTCAATTTCCGTCCTCTCATCTAAAGCAGCACAATACTTTCTTCCTCAATTCCAGTTGATATCCTCAAACGTTAGATATGAAAGGGGCAAAACTGTCATCTTCATCAATTACCACTAAATTGATGGTGGCATTCTCTGTCCTAATCATGGCTGTATTTTTGTTGATCCTAAGATCAACAGTCTCATCTTCAAACCTTAGAGAAACCCAAACCTCATACTTGAAATCAAAAAATTGGGCTTCAAACTGCAACAAATTACCACCGTCATTATCCGACGCCTTAATCCACTACGCCACTACCAACATAACACCACAACAAACACCTGAAGAAATCTGGGTGACCCAACACGTGTTACACCGTAAATCCCCATGCAATTTCTTAGTATTTGGACTGGGCCATGACAGTTTAATGTGGGCGTCGTTAAACGAAGGGGGTAAAACCCTGTTTCTAGAGGAGAGCGAGATGTGGATCAGTGAAATCAAGTCAAAATTCCCTACGCTGGAGTCGCGCCACGCCAGGTACGATACACAAGTACGTGACTCTGAGGCGCTATTAGTGTCAGCAAAGAACGATAAGGAATGTGAGCGGGTGGTGGATCCCAGAGAGTCTAGGTGTACCCTAGCGCTAAAGAAATTGCCCAGGGAAATATATGAGACTGAGTGGGATTTGATTATGGTGGACGCGCCGACGGGGTACCATGACGAAGCACCGGGGAGAATGCAGGCCATATATACAGTGGGGTTGCTGGGGCGAAATCGACAGGACGGGGAGACAGATGTTTTTGTGCACGACGTCGACCGTCCTGTGGAAAACGTGTTTTCAAAGACGTTTTTATGCGAGGGGTATATGATAGAGCAAGAGGGTAGATTAAGACATTTTAGAATTCCTAGCCATAAGACTCGTGTTGGCAGGCCATTTTGCCCAACAAATAATGCAACTAGTTTAGGCTAGTAAGCTTTAATTAATGTGTTGCTTCCTTCATCCATTTTATCCATAACCATGGTCTTGCTATTTCTTTGCATTTCCATCTTTACATTTTACTTAATTAGTATATCTGTGATATAGAGCGCTAATAACTCCCAGCTCTCAAATGGGAGGTCTAATTAGTCCCATATTTGTCCTTACAATTGCACATCGACGCTTGATTGGGGTGACCGAATAGTTTACCGCTATATGGTATTCAACGATAGAGAGCTGATAAACATAATCAACCACCATTTGATTTGATTCACACCAAATACATACATTAGCATCTGGGTTTAGACTCATTTAATTAAGATAATTTATTTAGTTGTTAGTTTTGAGCATGCGGTTGTTGGAAAGTGAGACATTTAGAGGAGACAGAAGCATAATAAGGCTTGGAAAGTTGCGAAAAGCTCATTGCGTAAATTTCGGGACACCAACTTTCTAGCTGTCTGTCTCACCTTTGATTATCACCTCTGCGTCTCTTCTGGGAGAGTAATCTCCTCTGAAACTAGGCCCTTCAGTCCCTTACTCTTTATCTTCTTTTTTTTAATCAGAATACATGGGGCGAGGAGATGATATATTGTTGTTAACGGCTAGCACTCCAATTTCACAAAAACAATTAGGTCCTTCTGGCCCTTGCACACTCGGTAAGAATGTAATACAAGATTAATTTATAAAAAAAAATGAAAAAAAGCTATATATTATAAAACGTGTAATATGAGTTTACACAAGAATTTGTATTGTCACCAATAAGTATTTTATAGGGTTTTTTTTTTGTTTAACACCACCTTTAAAATTTTTTTTCTTTCAAATACCACCTTTAAAAAAATAATTTGTCAAACACAACCTTTAATAAAAATTTTATTGTCAAACACCACATTTTGGCCAAAGTTTCAGCGTTTGTGATGGGGTTACTTTCAGTCGAGGTTTGAGATAGCAAACGAGGTCGGTTTAGAGTGTTCTTGAACTCGTTGGAAAGGTGGGAGTACAGGCTTTCCAACGGTTGTCAACACGGGGGTCAAAGATGTCCTTATGTGGGGTAGATTGATGTGTAAAGTAAGGTTGGTTAGAGAAATAACTAGAAATTTGGGTTTACAACGAGTTGTTAAAGGGGTTTTCAAGGGTCTTTAAATGGGGTTATGATGTTTGGTTTGGTTTGAAATTTGGTATGTAGGTTGAGGGAAGGGCAAGGTATGTCACAGTTGTGTTCACTGTGGTGGTCGTTGGTGCAAGTGGTGGTTCAACTGGAGTGAATTGACCCACGAAAAATCCTACTTCAACTTACATTAACCCTATGTGACTATCCTTACTTTACACATCAATCTACCCCACATAATGACACTTTTGACCACCGTGTTGGTAGCCGTTGGAAAGCCTGTATTCCCACTTTTCCAACGAGTTCAAGAACACTCTAAATCGACCTCGTTTGCTATCTCAAACATTGACTGAAAGTCACCCCATCACAAACGCTGAAACTTTGGCCAAAATGTGGTGTTTGACAATAAAAAATTTATTAAAGGTGGTGTTTGACAAATTATTTTTTTAAAGGTGGTGTTTGGAAGAAAAAATTTTTTAAAGGTGGTGTTAGACAAAAAAAACCCTATTTTATAATTTTTTTCGTCAATGCAAGTATTGGAGATTAGGTCTCGGGCGGTTGTTAGGGTAGGGATTCTACTTTGGCTCGAAGATGTAGTAATAGAATCAAATTGTGAGTTGGCCATGCAGATGGTAAGATCGTACAAATAGATTGGATAAACAAGTTTATGTTGGAGATACATCATGCTGATGTCAGACTGACGGTTAATGAATAACTGAATTCTGTTACACTAACAGAATTCTGTTACTGTTTACTCATTGACAGCTGTACATAATAACTAACTAGCTAACAAACATTGCCTCTATATATATACTCCTGCAAACTCTGATTTGATGATTATGCAATAATAAACTAATATTCTAATTTTGTCTGTGTGCAAGAGTAAAACTCAAAGCTTCATCAATGGAGGTTTACACTTTTATCATGGTATCAATCGCCAGATAATTTTTCTTTTCAAGGCAACAAACATCTAAATACAAATTTCTGATCAATTTTACATCAATTCTTCCGCTGTGACATTTCTATTTCCTACAAAATATCTGAAACAACGATAACCAGTTCAGTTTACAAGAATCATTTACACCTTACTAATGGTGATCATTCCTTGTTACAGATCATACCGCATGTTTTTGATGGCCACAACTTCCTGCATTGGTCACGCAATATGCGAATTGCTCTTGTTTCCAAAAACAAACTAGGTTTCATCAATGGTAGCTATCCCGAACCTGCTACTAATCATGCTAATTATGGCGACTGGATCAGAACTGATTATACAGTCATGAGGTGGACTCAATTTTCCTTGAATGAAAAGATTTCTCGCACCTTCAATTATGTCACTTCTTCGAAGCAACTTTGGAAGGAATTAAATGAGCGGTATAATCAATCAAATGCTCCTCATCTTTACAAGCTTCGTCGGGAAATGGCTCAAATTTATCAAGGATCTGATTCAGTTGCCGAATATTATGCTCGTTTGAAGTCTGCTTGGGAAGATCTCAGGTCAATTGATCCTTTACCTGATTGTACTTGCAACGCTATTGCTGATTGTTCATGTCAATTGGTGAAACGCATTGTTGATCGTGATAACAAAAGCAATTTAATTGACTTCTTGATGGGCCTTAATCACAAATATGATCAAATTCGAGGTCATATCCTTGCTCTAGATCCTTTGCCTAATGTTAATCAAGCTTTTGCTAAAGTACATCAAGTTGAAATGCAAAAGCAGATAACTGATTCTGAAGTTAAGGTTGATTTGGATAGAGTTGCTTTAGCTGCTAAACAGTTTACTTCTAAACCTTCTGTGCAACCTATTGCTGGTTTAGATGCTCCAAATACTTGGAGGAGGGATGGAAAGAAACCAAAACTTGTTTACTTTTGTGATCATTGCCAAAAATATGGTCATACTATTGCATATTGTTAGTATTCCCCTCAAGGGAGAGGACGAGGTAGGGGCAGATCTTCTGGTGGCCCTCATACTAGACGTGGTGCTCATTCTGCTGGCCGTGGGTATGCTGCACATGTAGAGGAGGTTGTTTATGAGGCTGACACACCTTGTGAAGGATCCACTGATCATCAGTCTTCTCATACTCATGTTATAGACACTCATGATCCTTCCTTCATTCAGGCTATTGCCAAGGAGCTTTTCAAAATGCAAAATCGGACTACTACTGATACTCCTACTGCTAACTTCGCAGGTACATCTTTAGCCTCCACTGTACTACACACATCCAACTCATCACATCATGTTTGGATTATAAATTCTGGTGCCTCCAATCATATGACTTATGATTTCAGTCAATTTTTGACACACAGACAGTTAAGCAGACCTGTTGCCATTACTTTACCAGATGGACAAGTTAAATTGGTCAAATGCATAGGCAATATCAGACTGACAGAGAATTTTTTTCTCTCTGATGTGTTCTATATTCTTGATTTCAGACACAACCTTTTGTCATTAGGAAAACTCTTAACTCAAAATAACTTCCATGCTAATTTTACCCCTACTGATTGTCACATTCAGGACCCTTCCACTGAGGAGGTGCTCTGTACTGGCTGGAGAACTGTTGGAGTCTATCACTTAGATGCAAGAACAAATACTGATAGTTTAGTTTTAAATAAATGTAGTGATTTACACCCGTCGTTGAGGGGTGCCAAAGATAAGATTTATAAAACCTCAGCTTAAACTAGATAGGATAAGTCAAGGGTCGAACCACAAGGAGACAAGGTTAATTATGTTTGCGAATTTAAAGTATATTACAAGTAACCAAAGGAGGGGGGTTGATTTAAGATTTGTACTAACAACTAAAAGAGAAAATAAACAAGAGAATTAAAATAAGATAAAAAGGGGATTAGGAACTTTGGTTCCCCATGGTTAAAACAAGTCAATGAAAGGTAAAATAACCAAATAACACAATCCCAAGGAACAAAGAATAAACCTTTAGGTCAATATTCTACCCAATCCTTACGGTCTTAGGGTTCCTAGAAAAGCACTAAACTCTCGTTCATAGGGCAATCCCAAAGTTGTTGTTAAACTAATCCTAATAATCTTTCAATCTTAAGGATTAGTTCACCAACAACAATGGGGGATTGGTAATTCAATCATTTAAACTATCAAAATCAAATCTTTACCATGGTTCCCCTAATTCCTAATCACAAGAATTAGCTATGCATACTTTTAATTTTGAAACTAACAATAACAAGAACTAAGAACATCAAGGGAATCAACATAATTAAAGATAACAATAAAAGGGAAAACATGTATTGAGAAATAATAATAAGATGAACAACAAGATTAATTGAAAGGGAAAGATTAATTGTATCAAACTTACAAACTTAATTGGAATTCAAGAACAAAGATTGAAACTTGGAAAATATTCTCTCTAAACTATGGAGTTTTCTCTAATCTGGGCTGCTTAAATAAGTTCTAATTACAAGATTAGGAGCAAAGCCCGTAATAAATATCGCGGAAACACAGTCGCCTGGTCGGTCGACCTACTTTTGGGGTCGGTCGATCTCTTGATGACCTAATAACTTGATTGGGCTTTGCGGAAACTTCTGGGTCTGTGCTGAGGTCGGTCGACCTAATTAGTAGGTCGGTCGACCCAATTGTCGGGACTGCAGCGCGCGTCGATCTTAAAACAGCTGTCATTTCTTCGTTACTTATCGTAATCAAGCGACTCTTGCGGCATTGGAAAGCTAAGAGGATAAGCTTTCACCTCCATCTTGAATCACTCCATTATCAGCTCTAGAACTCTAGATATAGCCATTTGAAACAGGCTGCAACATCGTGGATCGATTCTTTGCTTATTAAAGCTATCTTCAGGCCTTGAAATGTGCGCTAGGCTTCGTTCCTTCTTGTCCTTAGTCATGAAAAATCCCGAGGGCATAAATTTGGTATAAAATCGTTCCTTTTCCTCATAAATCTGCAAAAGAGCATAAAAATACGAAAGAAGACAATTGTTGGGAAATAAATGCTAAAACATAGTAACTGAGCGACAAAATGCGTGTAAAAATAGATGTAAAACATCATAAAATAGGCACGCATCAAATTCCCCAAACCAAACCTTGCTTGCCCTCAAGCAAGAAATAGACTCGATCTTAACTAATGGAACGATTTCAACCTCAGAGCGAAATTTACATGTAAGCCTAAACCAATGCCAAGTACAAAATGAGAAAGCATTCAAATCATGCAAACGAGTTATAGGGTCGTCAAACTTGCAAAACTAGAGACTATAAAGACTTTATACCATGGACTCTCGCGGTACGCTCGAGACACTCATGAAGCAAAGGGTGAGTATATGTAAAAGATAGGAAGAAGTAATTTTGTAGAGACACTTACCTAACTGCGACCCATGAAAACATGCCTGCAATCTAACATGAACAAAAATTCTACAACTATGTATAACAAACCCATTAAGTGACTTGGATACATGCAATTGGGGTTATAAAAGATATGTGAGGTAAAAGGTAAAAAGTGGTTAAGACATTTTTGGATTTGTGGGGTTAGTAGCCAAGCTAGTAAAACCGGTTCCCAACAACAAATTTCAGGACTTTTGATATTAAGAAAGTGCTCTTTTGTAGCACAACTCTCACATTATATAGAAAAGGACTCCCAAATATTTTTGAATGAAGTACGGGAGTGATAACACATAAAAGAAAAGGGAACTTGGAACGAATTTATCATTCTGATGTTGTCAGTTGGTCGACCGACCTATTAAGGGGGTCGGTCGACTGACTTTGCTGTATATTTTGATTTTTTCGTTTTTTTTCTTTTCTTTTCTTTCTTTTTCTTTCTTTTTCTGTTCTTTTTTCTTTTCTTGCTTTCTTTCCTTCTTTCCTCTTTTTGCTCAAGATATGATACAAACCAAGATGGCTAAAAAAAAAATAAACCAAAGACCACAAATACTAGCTTGGAAGGGTAGGCTAAGTATGGGATGTAGTTTTGGGGGAATAAAAAGGCAATTTTGGCTACGTAAGGCTTAATGGGTAAATAAGAGAAAAGGGATCCCAAATGCACGTATCAAGACTAACAAAACGAGATAGTAAAACAAGTATATAGTAATTCAAGTTCATGTTTATGCATATTGATGTAACATGTTCGAAGGGGAGTACTACTCAAATCCTAGACAACTGGTTTAAGAATGAAACCAGGAAATAAGCTCTAAAACTTAGAATGTATAGTAGGTTACCAAGGTATAAGTCAAGTCTCAAGATATACAAATTGACAAAAACTCGTAGATATGCAAAAGACTCTCATACTAAAACAAGTTGACAAGGCAAGGTAAAGGCATAAACATGTAAGATAGCTAAATCATCCTTGAAATACTTTCGTTCCGACTCGACCTATATGCTAAAATAAACGTGCATATTTTTTGGAATTTTTGAAATTTTTCTATTTTTTTGGATTTTTCTTTTTTATATGCAAGAGAAATAAAGAAAAGCAATGCAAGACAGAAATGCAGTAAACGTGTGACAGAATGCAATGCATGTGACACGAAACCATTCCCCAAACCAACCCGCACAATGTCCCCATTGTGCATTAGCCTAAGTAAAGGTTTCAGAAAATTAAAGAGAAGATGCAAGGAAAATAAAAACCAAGGAAAAACTGGAAAGAACGCACTGGATTATGAAGCGCATGAGAAAAACCTCCCCAAACCAGCGTAAGCTGGGAGGTTTTGGTGGCTAGCAGTGCCACTCAAGTACCCAAGATGGTTGTACGATTTCAAGGAAGAAACGAACAGACTGTGACAGATGGGCAGGTCGACCGACCCATGTATTAGATCGACCGACCTTCCTACAGAATGCAGGAACTTCAGGAATGCAGAGACTAGGTCGGCCGACCCATATCTCTAGTCGGTCGACCCCTCTGCTGCACAACACCCTTCTTTTCTTTGGAAATAACTTGTATTAACCAAGTCATTCTTCTTTAAACCTGAAAAAAATCATCAAATATGTGCCCAACAAATGCGCGAGATCCTAGAACCAAGTCCAAAAAGTCGTAACTATGCTAACAAAACGGAACAGTTGTCCTAAAAACTTAAACAAAGCAAACTAGAAAGTCTTGACAAAACAAAAAAAATATCTTAAGAAAAACAGAAACGAGCAAAAAGAAGAAGTTATCCGCGTAGGATGCAAGGTTTCTTTGACCAAGGGCTCTGACTACAAGCTACCCTTTCAGCTATGGTGATTTGGGTAGATGAGTTTTTCTCCACCGTGTAGATAGGTGGGTCATCATCCATAGCTTTAGCCATCCATCTCCCGGGGTTGTCGACTCCCAAGTCGTGGGTCGACACCTTCCTCGGTCTCTTCTTCCTTGGGCTCTTCTTTTCAGCCAAATGATCACTTGCTTGAGTGACCTCGTTCTCTACAGCATTTGATCGAGTAAGTGGTACTACTCGATCAAGAACATCTCTCTTCCTATCGCCTATAGACTCTGTCACTAGTGTTGCAATTTCTGGAGCATCCAAATCAGCCTCTCGAACGAGAGTTTCACCTGCACATGCCTCAAAACACCTCAAAGCCTCCGAAGGATCCTTTTTGAAGGATCCTTGTACATAACATTCACTAATATTATTAAAAACATCAGAAATGTCAATAGAAGAATCCTGCAAAAAACAAGGTTCATCAACCGAGGGTTCGAACGTGTGAGGAACATGTTCATTACTAACACCTACAAAAATAGGTTGGTCAGTCAAGGGGTGAAGGTCTAACTCATTGGCTGTATCTAGATCCAAGTCAGTATCATCAACGGGGAGGGAGAGGGAATCAAGTAACCTATTATTCTCATCCTTAAGAGTGAGCGACTCTTCAGTAATGGGTGTGATGGGGTCACACTCGACAGAAATATCCGGGTTACTAATATCAACGCCCTCATACCTCTCCAAGATTTTTTTGAACTGATGCTCCAACATTAATTTCTCCAAATGATACGGATACGGGACCATAATGCTTGTCGCGGAATCGGCAAGCCTTGGCTCTTTTAACTTCAGAATCTCCGTTGAGTCATTGACGAGAGGTGAGTCAGGTAGCTCAGGACGCGAATCCACAATCTGCTCAGGAACCCTGGTCGGTCGACCTGGTATAGCGGTCGATCGACCAGGTGCTGTATTATCGAAATTTTTCTGTTCTGTAGAAACTAATCTCACGTCAGGTGTCGAGGTCGGTCGACCTGCAGTAGTGGTCGGTCGACCTCCTGACCTGTGCACGGGGTAAATTTCTTCGTCCTGAACTTCAGCAGAATCATCCTTTGGGGTTGGTCCCTCATAAGCTTCCTCAAGTTCTTCGGAACGGGCGTTATTGGATGTTTCAAGTGCGGCAACATGACTTATTTCAATATTTGTTTTCAGTGAATTCCCACTTGAATTTCCATTTTCAGTTCTATGAACCGCAAACTCCTCAATAAAATCCCAACCCTTGTCATAAGCTACATTATGAAATCCACCGTTTGTAAGGATGGCTCTGTAGTCATCACACAAAGAGTCATAGAATTGGTTGCAAAGGTACCATTCCTCAAAGCCGTGGTGAGGAACGGATCGAACCAACTCCTTAAAACGGGCCCACACTTCATGAAATTCCTCATCAGATCCTTGCCGGAACTTAAAAATTTGAACTCTCATAGCACTGGTTTTCGCGGGCGAAATGTACTGTTTGCAAAAAGCTAATGCCAGAGATGTCCAATCTGTAACTCCAGCTGCTACCCTATCAAGGTAACGAATCCACTGACGCACAGAATCTTTCAAGGAGAAAAGAAACAACGTCTCCTTAACCTCATCTTGCGCTACTCCAGCCGGTACGGCTATGGAACAACAATAATCGGTAAATAGCTCCAAATGCTTTAGAGGATCTTCATCAGGTAGACCTGCAAACTGTTTTTGCTCCACCAATTCGATATGGGACAGTTGAATTTCATAGGAGAGAGTAAATCCCTGGGGAAGGTGGTGTGCTGCTGGCTGAAGATTATCAGAAATAGTAGACATGATTGCAATAGCACTGAGAGTACTCAAGTCTTCCTCTCAAAAACCTGTCTTCTAAAACAAGACTAGAAGAAAAGGTAAGTAACGGTCTTAAGGAACCGAAGTTCCTTAAGACAAGGAAAATAAACTAAAAACTAACAAACAAAATTATACCGTATCCCCGGCAACGACGCCAAAATTCGACACCCGTCGTTGAGGGGTGCCAAAGATAAGATTTATAAAACCTCAGCTTAAACTACATAGGATAAGTCAATGGTCGAACCACAAGGAGACAAGGTTAATTATGTTTGCGAATTTAAAGTCTATTACTAGTAACCAAAAGAGGGGGGTTGATTTAAGATTTGTACTAACAACTAAAAGAGAAAATAAACAAGAGAATTAAAATAAGATAAAAAGGGGATTAGGAACTTTGGTTCCCCATGGTTAAAAAAAGTCAATGAAAGGTAAAATAACCAAATAGCACAATCCCAAGGAACAAAGAATAAACCTTTAGGTCAATTCTACCCAATCCTTACGGTCTTAGGGTTCCTAGAAAAGCACTAAACTTTCGTTCATAGGACAATCCCAAAGTTGTTGTTAAACTAATCCTAATAATCTTTCAATCTTAAGGATTAGTTCACCAACAACAATGAGGGATTGGTAATTCAATCATTTAAACTATCAAAATCAAATCTTTACCATGGTTCCCCTAATTCCTAATCACAAGAATTAGCTATGCATACTTTTAATTTTGAAACTAACAATAACAAGAACTAAGAACATCAAGGGAATCAACATAATTAAAGATAACAATAAAAGGGAAAACATGTATTGAGAAACAATAATAAGATGAACAACAAGATTAATTGAAAGGGAAAGATTAATTGTATCAAACTTACAAACTTAATTGGAATTCAAGAACATAGATTGAAACTTGGAAAATATTCTCTCTAAACTATGGAGTTTTCTCTAATCTGGGCTGCTTAAATAAGTTCTAATTACAAGATTAGGAGCAAAGCCCGTAATAAAAATCGCGGAAACACAGTCGCCTGGTCGGTCGACCTACTTTTTGGGTCGGTCGACCTCTTAATGACCTAATAACTTGATTGGGCTTTGCGGAATCTTCAGGGTCTGTGCTGAGGTCGGTCGACCTAATTAGTAGGTCGGTCGACCCAATTGTCGGGACTACAGCGCGCGTCGATCTTAAAACAGCTGCCATTTCTTCGTTACTTATCGTAATTAAGCGAGTCTTGCGGCATTGGAAAGCTAAGAGAATAAGCTTTCACCTCCATCTGGAATCACTCCATTATCAGCTCTAGAACTCTAGATATAGCCATTTGAAACAGGATGCAACATCCTGGATCGATTCTTTGCTTATTAAAGCTATCTTCAGGCCTTGAAATGTGCGCTAGGCTTCGTTCCTTCTTGTCCTTAGTCATGAAAAATCCCGAGGGCATAAATTTGGTATAAAATCGTCCCTTTTCCGCATAAATCTACAAAAGAGCATAAAAATACGAAAGTAGACAATTGTTGGGAAATAAATGCTAAAACATAGTAAATGAGCGACAAAATGCGTGTAAAAATAAATGTAAAACATCATAAAATAGGCACGCATCAGTGATGCATTGCTATCTGCTGCTGTGAGTTGTGATGATGTTTTGTTAATGCACAGCAGGCTAGGCCATTCATCTTTGAATGCTCTCCAACATGTATTTCCTAACACTGTTTCAAATAAAAGAAACTTTCATTGTCAAACATGTCTACTTGCTAAGCATCACAAGGTCCATTTCCCCACTAGTAATTCTGTTACTACTCTCCGTTTCCAATTATTGCACATAGATCTATGGGGACCATACAGGCAGAAATCTTTGGAGGGCACTCAAATTTTTTTACAATAGAGGATGACTATACCAGAACCACTTGGACCATTCTGCTTAAAGACAAACTGACACTGTCTGCTACTCTTATACATTTCATGGCCTATGTTCAAAATCACTTTAACACCACCATTAAGAATATCAGAAGTGATAATGGTAGTGAGATTCTTCAGCATGAGTGCAGCAAATTGTTCTCTGAAAGTGGCATAGTGTATCAGAGATCTATTCTTGGTAACCCACAACAGAATGGAAAATTAGAAAGAAAACATCGACACTTGTTGGAGACAGTCACAACATTAAAGATCCAAGGTCATTTACCTACAAAATTTTGGGGAGAACTTGTTTTGACTGGCACTGACTTAATAAACCTCATGCCTACTGCCATTCTAAATTGGAAAACTCCCTTTGAGGTCTTATTTGGGAAGGTACCAGACTACTCCTACCTGAGAATGGTTGGTTGTTGAAGAGTCTATTGACCTAGATATACTCAAGAAGGGGGGGGTTGAATTGAGTATGCCTACTTTTTCGTTTCTTCTTCGATGATAATTGTCGAGATGAAGTAATAGCAAGTAACGAGTAAGAGCAATAAAATAAAGGAGACACGATCTTTTGAAGTGGTTCAGTTTCACAAATCGAAACCTACGTCCACTATTCTCGATTAATAAAATTAGTACCTTCTCCGGATTACAATTTTATCAACCCACTCGTATGACTTTGATGTTAGTCACAACTCAATCTAGATACCGTTAAATATCTAGCTACGACAAGTACCGTGAAATACTTGTTTACAATGAGTACCGCTAAATACTCGAATCTATCTTAAGTAAGTAAGATAAACTTCTTAACAACTTCTTATATAGATGATGGTTGAATGCTTGAAAATCTTCTTCTATGCTTGTAGTCTTGTATACGAAATTTGACAATGATTGCACGAATATCGAGACGCGTGAGAGACTACGTCCGTTTGTTCTTTCTCGGTTTGCGTGAGGCGTGTAAAAACTTGGGTATTGGACGTGTGATGTAGTATGTATATATACTAATTTAGATCTAGGTTAGCTCCTAGATAGTTTAGGAATATTACTTTATCTAGAATACTAATCCTAGGTAATATTCAAAACTTAATCTTATATGAATTAAGAAAAGGACTCTAATAGAATAATATTATATTAAGATATAAGATAGTATTTCCATAATCTTATTTGAATTAGGAAATATCCTTATACCATAAAATATAGAATCCTACTTTGAACCGAATCTTAATTCTTGTCAATAATATAATGAATTATATTATTAATCAAATCCTAATTAATCTTTAAGTAGATTAAATAAACAATTCTATTTATTTAATTAACCATAAAGACAATATGAAACGTACTAGGAATCGTATAGGAATTAGAAAGACGAGAATCATATCCCTATATGCACGATTCCCAATGTTCATCTCATAGACACGATTTTCAAGACATATTCTTGAAATACGTTTTTCTTAGGAATTTGATTATGACAATTAATGGTTTTAATAAAATCTTTAGTATTTTAGAATTAATATTTATCTCATAAGATAAATATATTAATTCTTGTCAACTAAACAATATTTCTATTTTTAAAACCGTTTTATAAGATCACTAAATTAATAGATAATAACATACTAATAGCACGCGAAAATCTTCACACCTTGACTTATTTTACATAAGGCTCATTTCTTCATTAGTTATAAAAATGGCTTATAACTTAAGTACTCTTGATATTGAATGAAACCTCTATCTTGTATTTGCTCAAAAGACTTGATACTTATTATGAGCTTGATCTTTCTTCGAATGAGTTATACTTTGTTAAACTATTATCTTCGCTCTATAATTAACTGTACACTTTAAACACACGATTACGCGCATATGCATATAAAACATAATTATTTAAACTTGTCATTATTAAAACATAAAACAATATAATATAAATATAGGATATATTACTCAACAAATTCCCCCTTTTTAATGATGGCAAGTCTTAACTAGAATCGTGTCTAAGTGTAACGTAGTAACGTTCCCCCTCAACATAATATTGGTCTTTTATAATACGGATCAACTAGGGTCTCTATTTTTAGACTAAATCAATTACTAAAAGGAGCTTTAAGAGACAAAACGTTACGACAAGGAGCAATCTTAGGCAAATTCGTAATCTAGGTCGCTTTCTTTTCCCCCTCTTGACATCATTGAAAAGACGGAAACAAAGACATAAAACGACTAGAATGATATAATACGAAACAAACCTAAGCATGCAATTCTAAAGAAATACACAAACGTAATTAAACATGACAACACGATATACGAACGGAAATATAACACACAACCAAGTACTAGAATGCCAAAATGGGCCGAATCAGAACATAAGCCTCGTGGGCTAAAGTTAGGTCAGAGTTTGTCTAATGGGCCAAAAGTAATAAAAGTGCAAAGGTATTAATACAAGCCAACTGGGCCGAATTAGGGTAGAAAGAAAATTGGGCCATAACAAAAAGGAGCAAGTCTAATATTAGTTGGTGTTGGAAAGGGAATTGGACTAGGATCACCACCATCCATCAACAGAACCCACGGCCAACGTTCCGTTCCTGCAAAACGAAGCAAGCCAAAATACCAAGACGACTAATATTCAATGAGGATGACGAACAATGTTAGGATTAACATATCCAGGACGAGAGCGAAACTCTAATGAATCCAACCGATCAAGGCAGCTGGCGACATTACGACCTTGTCCATCTAAAGCACGCTCGAAGTTCAAGACCTTGAGAGATAATGCCTTAATGGCGGACAAGCACTGAGTACCATCCTCCCGAAGCATCACCGTATCACGAACAAGAGCTCCTCCCTGAGTAGTAAGAAACTGATGACGGGTACTTACTGCAATTATCTCCTCCTTCACAAATTTGAGCTCTCGGGTAAGAGTAGAGAGGGTGTCATTAATAGTTTTCATCCAGTCCCGAATATCACCATTCGGTATCCCCGACCCTGAATCCTTCTCGGACTTCGTGTCCTTTAGTCCGGCCACAACCGAGCACAACTTATCCACCTTTCCCTCTAGAACACCAAGATTTCCCATTCCCTTAACTTCCTCACTTTCTCTACCAAAGAACAGAGTCCCATCTTTCCCGAAAATACCCATTAATTTCATTAAACGATCATTCATCCTATCCTTGGGACTCACACCATAGCTTCCTATGTCTATAACGCCGGCATCAAGTAACAATGCCGATACCCACATGCCATAGGGTATGTCAAGAGTGGAGCTAAAGTGTTCCTTAACCAAGATTTTAGAAATCTGTCCAATTTTTGCAAAGAACAAGGGTGCAAGATTGATTTTAACCCCGGTTAACCAATTAAACAAAATAACCGCTTCACAACAACTGAGTTTGTCACGACCACCCCGTCGTGGCAAAACCGAATTCCAGAGAAAGTTGACAAAGAATTTTAACATGGGATTAAACGAATTTGTGAGCAAAGGACTGACTTCAGTAGCTTCATTATCAAAATACTTTTTGATTGTCATTTTTTCATCCTTAGTAACATTCGACCATTCCTTACTAGGATCAAGACTAATTCCTTCGTTCTTTAGCTTAAAGACTCTACACATGTCGTCCACAGTAAGTGTAATTTCCCTTCCATTAACAATAGCCACAGCCCCATCATCAATTAATTTGACCGATGCATAAAACTGAACTAACTCAATGGGAAAGATCAGACCCGAAAAGTTACTTATATAAACCCAGTCTTGAAATAAAAGAAAGTTCTTGAAGAACTTAAGAGCAGGAACGCCGTCTATCCATGAAGTCGGATAAAAACGACCCGCATGCACTGAATAAGGTAAAAGACGGTCTATGAGCATACCTTCTCTTTTCGTCATCCGGACTTTCTCAAGTCCTTCTCTGGTTGCTTCTTCAGAAGCGTCTTGAAACAGAGGGCGAGGATCTTGAGTACAAGAGTCGTTTTGCATAACAGTTTTTCCTTTGTCGAGCTTTCGACGTTTGCCAGTTTCGGATTTTGGAATTTCAACCATGAGTGGTTCAGGTGATGGCGGTGGCGAGGGCGTAGGTGTTGGTAATTTTGGAGAAAGGGGTTTGTTACGGGTTGATCGTCTGGCTGACATGGGTGGCATTGTGTTTGATAAAGAAGCGAAAATTAGTGTAATTTTTAGATTTAATGGTGATTTTGGTGGTAAGGAATTTTTTGGGAGAGACGGTTATGGAGGAAGTAATAATGGTGAGATGAAGATGGTTAGTGTAAGGGTTGAGTGATAGTTATAGGGTTATAGGTAGAGTGTATAAGTCAAAAAAAGGTGAATTATGAGTGTAAGAGGGAGCTTACACGTGTAGCAGGTAAAAGAGTGGGGTAAAGTAGTTGGTGCGATTTTGATTTGTTACGATTTTATTGTTACGTGAATTTGGTAAGTACAAATTTATTTAACGTTACGTATTTGAGATACGTAACTATATACATATATATAAGAAATAATATTTTTAGGTATAAATATGTTAATATTTGAATATTATTGTTTTGATCTGAGAATTTGGTTGTGTACGTTCATATAACACGTAGCATGAAATAATCAAGATTGAGCATTTAATGAAGAATGACACACATAGGCATGCAGCGGAATATACGGACACAGTCATATAATTCTGTCTTTTTCATAGTCAATCATTGGGTTGTTTTTAGCTCTTAAGATCGATTAGGTGCCACCGATTAAACCAATTTCCAATCGTAAAGTCTCAAAACGTTCTCTAGCCAAAGGTTTAGTAAAAATATCCGCCCATTGTTTTTCCGTACTACAAAATTCCAACTTAATATTTTTCTTTTCCACATGGTCACGTAAGAAGTGATGTCTAATCTCTATGTGTTTTGTTCTCGAGTGCTGAGCCGGGTTTTTAGATATTATAATAGCACTCGTATTATCACATAGTATAGGTACACATCCCACGTCAATACCATAATCAAGTAACTGCTGTTTTAACCATAGGAGCTGGGAACATACCAGTGCGGCTGCAATATATTCTGCTTCTGCGGTTGACAAGGCGACTGAATTTTGTTTCTTGGATGCCCAAGATATAATACAGGGTCCAACGAAAGTCGCAAGTCCAGAAGTACTTTTCCTGTCTAAAGAACAGCCTGCATAATCCGCATCTGAATATCCTAACAAGTTAAAATTACAATCCATAGGATACCATAGATATAATTTTGATGTTCCAATTAGGTATCTCAGAATTCTCTTAACCGCAATCATATGTGATTCTTTTGGTGCAGATTGGAATCGAGCACAGACGCAGACACTAAACATTATGTCTGGACGACTTGCAGTAAGATAAAGAAGTGAGCCGATCATACCTCTATAAGTAGTTTCATCTACTGACTTACCGTCTTCGTCTTTGGTGAGTTTCTTATCTGTGACCATTGGAGTAGGCATAGGATGAGAGGATTCCATTCCGAACTTCTTTATTAATTCTTTGACGTACTTTTGTTGATGAACTTTGATACCCTCGTTCGTCTGTTGAATTTGAAGACCAAGGAAGAATTTTAATTCTCCCATCATACTCATTTCGAACTCGGATGTCATTAATTCTGAGAAGTATTGGCACAACTTTTTGTTGGTTGAGCCAAATATAATATCGTCAACGTAGATCTGTACAACTAGTAGATCGGAATTTTCATTTTTCAGAAATAATGTCTTATCTACTGATCCTCTCTTGAATCCGCTTTCCAATAGAAATTTTGATAGTCTGTCGTACCATGCTCGAGGGGCCTGTTTTAGCCCATATAGAGCTTTATCTAATCTGTATATATGGTCCTTGAGTTTGCTGTCAGGAAATCCAGGAGGTTGTTCAACATAGACTTCCTCCTGAAGATATCCGTTAAGGAATGCAGTCTTAACATCCATTTGAAATAATTTCATTCCTTTATGTGCAGCAAAAGCTATGAGTAAGCGAATTGCTTCAAGACGAGCAACAGGAGCAAAAGTTTCGTCATAATCGATCCCTTCCTGTTGGTTGTATCCTTGAACAACCAATCTTGCTTTATTACGTACGATGACTCCAGAGTCATCTAATTTATTTCTAAATACCCATCTTGTTCCGATTACTGATCTATCTTTAGGACGAGGAACAAGATGCCATACTTTATTTCTTTCGAATTGTTGTAGTTCTTCTTGCATGGCGACTATCCAGTCAGGTTCTGCAAGTGCTTCTTTTATATTCGTAGGTTCAATTTTGGAGAGAAAGGAGTAGAAGGAACAGAAGTTGTTTAAGCTTCTTCGAGTTTGAACTCCTTCTGTGAGGCTTCCTATGATATTATCCAGAGGGTGAGAGCCTTTATATCTCCAGTTTCTTGATTGATTGTTTTCATTGCTACTGCTTGTCTCGGGATTTTGACTTGTTCCCCCTGAATCCAAGCCAGGGTTTGTAGGAGAGTTAGGTATAACTATGCTCTCTTCCCTTTGGTTTTGATTCAAAGTTGTAGCTTCATTAGCTATAACTCTGGGTTCTAAGTCATTGGTTTGAGAGTTATCTACAGTATCATCAACTGTAGTTTCATCTCTTGCACCGTTTCTTTCCAAGTCAAGTTCATCATTGTTTCCTTGAATTTCGCCTTCATCGTTATTTTCTATTTCAGGAGGATCTTCCCTTGACAACCTAAAGTCCGGTTCGTCTAGGTTTTCCTCTTCGTCCTGTAAAGGCTTGTCGAAGGCATTATTCTCATCAAAGATAACATGTATGCTCTCTTCTATGCATAAAGTACGTTTGTTAAAAACTTTATAGGCTTTACTATGATCAGAATATCCTATGAAAACAGCCTCATCACTTCTAGGGTCAAATTTGCTTAAACGATTTTTACCATTGTTATGAACAAAGCATTTACTCCCAAAACATCTTAGATGGGATATATTAGGTTTATGACCACGAAGAAGTTCATAAGGAGTCTTTTTAAGGATAGGTCTAATCATGGCACGGTTATGAATATAGCAAGCTGTACTAATAGCCTCAGCCCAAAAGTTTCTAGGTAGGCCACTACAAAGAAGCATTGTTCTAGCCATGTCTTCTAGGGTTCTGTTCATGCGTTCTACTACTCCGTTTTGTTGTGGTGTTCTAGGTGCAGAGAAGTTATGTCCAACACCGTTGGATTTACAGAATTCTATAAAAGCATGGTTGTCAAACTCAGTTCCATGGTCAGTTCGAATAGTTACTAGATTAGTTTTTAATTTGTTTTGAACAAGTTTCATAAGACTAACAAATTCATCAAATGTTTCGTCTTTAGAGTGAAGAAAGATAGGCCAAACAAATCTAGAATAATCATCAACTAGAACGAAAACATACCTGGAACCGCCTCTGCTTCTTACCTTCATAGGGCCACAGAGATCCATATGTACTAGATCAAGAGCTTGGTTAGTACTTACTATTCTTTTTGGTTTGAAGGATGATCTGACGTGTTTACATCGTGCACATGTGTCGCACATCTTTTCTTGATCAAATCTAATCTTGGGAAGACCTTCGACCAAGTCCCATCTCTTCAACTTGCTAAGAATAGGAGAACTAATATGCCCAAATCTCTTATGCCAGAGACATGGATCATCTAATGTAACTTTCATACATGAGAGAGTGTCAGTAGGCACAACGTTTAAATCAATCATATAAACATTTTTCTTTCTATGTCCTTCAAGAATAACTTTACTCGTACCTTCCATAATTATACGACAAATATTTGCATGAAAAACAACTTTGTTTCCTTTGTCGCATAATTGGGATATACTAATTAAGTTATGTTTAAGACCATTTACCAGATATACATCGCTAATAGAGTGAGAGGCTGAGACGCCTATCTTACCGACACCTATTACCTTTCCCTTTTTGTTGTCACCGAAGGTAACTTTTCCTCCGTTGAATGGTTCTAAGGTAGTGAATAGGTTGGCGTCACCTGTCATGTGTCGGGAGCATCCACTGTCGAGGTACCATAGATTATTCTCTTTAGCGATTATCTGCACAAAGTAGTTTAAAGACAGGACTTAGGTACCCAAGCAAACTTGGGTCCTTTTGAGTTAGTGATAATGAAAACATCTTCCTTTTTGACCCAGACTTGTCTCACTATAGGTCTATTGTAACTGTGGTAGTTAGGCTTTGTTGGTCTAGTGTGAGTCTTTGGATTTTGTTTCTTGTAGGTTGTAGGTTTATGAGTTTGAGTGGTTCTATTTTTCTTTTCTGCGTAATTAAAGGACATGTCATAGAACCATCTATGGTCATTATTTCTTTCCTCAACCCCTTCATTATCTTCCTCACTATCAATGATAGATATAGAGTCATTTGGTATACCTAGAGATTTAACAAATTTGACTCCAGTTTTGAAGTCAAGTGCGTGTTTTACACAGTTTTCTCGTAGGTGTCCATTATGACCACAATAAGTACAAATCAAGTATTCAGGCAAGTCTACATACTTTCTTTTTCTAAAGTCACGTTCATCAGGTTTTTGTTGACATTTAGAATGGTCTCTCCTACCATAGCACTCATGACCTAGACCCATCTTCATGTTGTTATCGGATTGTTCAGTTAAGAAGTTTAGTACGTTAGTACTTCCTTCCCATTTTTCGTGAACCTTTCGAGCATGAAGAAGAAGGTCTTTTAAGGAATCTATTTCTTTTATGCAGGAGGAATGGTCAACATTGTTACGATCTTTCAAGTCTTGAATGTCTTTATTAAAGTTGATCACGATTTGCGCATGTTCCTTTTTAACTTTGGATAAGTTGAATTCTAGATCCATGATTTTTTGCTCGAGGATTTCAACTTCTTCTAGATGAGTTTCATCTACAACAACTGGTGTAGATTTACTCTTTAGAAGTTCATTAGACCTTTTTAGATCTGAGGTTATAGCTTCATTGGCTATAATCTTAGATTCAAGCTCTTTAATGTTGAGTTTTAATTTTGAGATTACGGCTTCATTGGCTGTAACTTTAGACTCAAGAATTTTCTTCTCAGACATTACTGTTTCCAATTTAACATTTGTATCAATGTTAACCTTGGATTTCAGTTTCTTAGCTTTGGCCTTTAGGAGTTGATTTTCCTCAGCAATATCAAGAATCTGTTCTTTCAGCTCGTCTAATTCAAGACTTTGTTCGTGACATTGATCTAGGGTTTGTTCAAAATAATTAATTAAAGCAGACTTAGATAAATTTTTGACTTGACTCTTAAGCTGTAAAAAATTTACCTCTTGGTCTTCATCCTCTGAATCAGATTCTCCGTAGAGGCAAAATTGTGATGAGTCATGATCGTCGGAGATTAGATCCAAGCTTACGTTGCTTAGACACAGGTTAGCAATTTCCTCTTCTTCTGAGTCATCGTCATCTTCGGAATCTAATTCTCCCCAGCAAGATGCGAGCATAACCTTTTTAAATTCAGTCTTGGTCTTATCTCGTTTGGTTTTGTCTTTAATCTTGTCCCAGCTTGGACAGTCCTTGATCATATGCCCTTGATCACCACATTTAAAGCACCCTCGTTTGAAGAAGGTTTGCTTGGAGTCACTCTTTTTCTTGTCGTTTGCTTTATTGTTGGATTTGGTAAATCTCCCTTTGAAGACTGCCTTTTTAAAGCGTCTTGCAAAGAGAACTGTTTCATCTTCCAGTTCAGGTTCACATTCTCCACTTGTAGAGGCTTGTAGTGCAATATTTTTATTTGTAGAATGATCATTGTCATCTCTATTTAGCATGATCTCATGAGCCATTAGAGATCCAATGAGTTCTTGATAAGTTAAGGTCGTGAGATCACGAGCTTCTTCAATTGCGGTGACTTTTGGTTGCCACTTTTTGGTTAGGCTTCTAAGGACCTTTCTGACTATGTCCTCAGAATCATATTTCCTACCAAGGTTCCGTAGTTCATTAAGTATGCAAGAGAATCGCGCAGACATGCTATCAATCGATTCATTCTTTTCCATAGTGAAAAGTTCATATCGTTGAATGAGCAAGTCTATGCGATGCTTCTTGACTACGGAAGTACCTTCGTAGGCAAGTTCTAGGCCATCCCATATTTCTTTAGCTGAGTTACAAGAAGAGAAGCGATCGAATTCAGAAGTAATCATACCGTTTTGGAGTAGACTCATGGCTTTTGAATTTTTCTCAGCAATCTTGTAATCAGCTTCCACATAGTCACTTTCTGGTTTCTCATATGTGGTTCCATTTGCAGATGCAACCAATATCTTTTTTGGTCCGGTTTGAATTATTTTCCAGCATTCCCAGTCACATCCTTTGACGTAGTGGGTCATCATGTTCTTCCACAAGCTATAGTTCTTTCCATCGAAGATAGGACACTTAAGGTGTTTTGAATCCATTGGAAATCAATAGAAGGATCAATCTCAAGCTGTAAGGCTTTCAAGAGCACGAGGCTCTGATACCAATTGAAGAGTCTATTGACCTAGATATACTCAAGAAGGGGGGGGTTGAATTGAGTATGCCTACTTTTTCGTTTCTTCTTCGATGATAATTGTCGAGATGAAGTAATAGCAAGTAACGAGTAAGAGCAATAAAATAAAGGAGACACGATCTTTTGAAGTGGTTCAGTTTCACAAATCGAAACCTACGTCCACTATTCTCGATTAATAAAATTAGTACCTTCTCCGGATTACAATTTTATCAACCCACTCGTATGACTTTGATGTTAGTCACAACTCAATCTAGATACCGTTAAATATCTAGCTACGACAAGTACCGTGAAATACTTGTTTACAATGAGTACCGCTAAATACTCGAATCTATCTTAAGTAAGTAAGATAAACTTCTTAACAACTTCTTATATAGATGATGGTTGAATGCTTGAAAATCTTCTTCTATGCTTGTAGTCTTGTATACGAAATTTGACAATGATTGCACGAATATCGAGACGCGTGAGAGACTACGTCCGTTTGTTCTTTCTCGGTTTGCGTGAGGCGTGTAAAAACTTGGGTATTGGACGTGTGATGTAGTATGTATATATACTAATTTAGATCTAGGTTAGCTCCTAGATAGTTTAGGAATATTACTTTATCTAGAATACTAATCCTAGGTAATATTCAAAACTTAATCTTATATGAATTAAGAAAAGGACTCTAATAGAATAATATTATATTAAGATATAAGATAGTATTTCCATAATCTTATTTGAATTAGGAAATATCCTTATACCATAAAATATAGAATCCTACTTTGAACCGAATCTTAATTCTTGTCAATAATATAATGAATTATATTATTAATCAAATCCTAATTAATCTTTAAGTAGATTAAATAAACAATTCTATTTATTTAATTAACCATAAAGACAATATGAAACGTACTAGGAATCGTATAGGAATTAGAAAGACGAGAATCATATCCCTATATGCACGATTCCCAATGTTCATCTCATAGACACGATTTTCAAGACATATTCTTGAAATACGTTTTTCTTAGGAATTTGATTATGACAATTAATGGTTTTAATAAAATCTTTAGTATTTTAGAATTAATATTTATCTCATAAGATAAATATATTAATTCTTGTCAACTAAACAATATTTCTATTTTTAAAACCGTTTTATAAGATCACTAAATTAATAGATAATAACATACTAATAGCACGCGAAAATCTTCACACCTTGACTTATTTTACATAAGGCTCATTTCTTCATTAGTTATAAAAATGGCTTATAACTTAAGTACTCTTGATATTGAATGAAACCTCTATCTTGTATTTGCTCAAAAGACTTGATACTTATTATGAGCTTGATCTTTCTTCGAATGAGTTATACTTTGTTAAACTATTATCTTCGCTCTATAATTAACTGTACACTTTAAACACACGATTACGCGCATATGCATATAAAACATAATTATTTAAACTTGTCATTATTAAAACATAAAACAATATAATATAAATATAGGATATATTACTCAACAGTTGTCTTTGTTATGCTGCTCATAAGAGCACAGATAAGCTTGCAAGCAAGGCTTATAGATGTGTCATGTTGGGATACCCATTTGGTCAAAAGGGCTATAAGCTGTATGATATGGATCACCACAAAATTATCCTCAGCAGGGATGTGGTGTTGAAGGAAACCATCTTTCCTTACAGCCCTGATTGTAAATATTCTTTTGCTCCTGAGTTTGTTCCAGGGTTGTCTTCATTGCAACATTTGCGTGGTGTTGTAGACCCATCATTAGAAGAATTTGTGGTTTTTAACCATGAGACTTCAGATACTGAAATTCATACAAATCACAATAGTACTTCAGTTAATAATAATATTCCTCATAATAATAATTCTCCAAATACTATTGAAACAACTAATACTCAAGTGGATAATACAACCAGTACTCAAATAGATAATACAGATCCTCCTATTACTTCAAGAAAATCTGATAGACCAAGACAAGTGTTAAGCAAGTTACATGGGTATCTATGTAAAGGAATTCCTCCTTCCATTCTGCAAAACAATGTAGTGAATGCTTCTGAACTTGACACTGGTACATCATCTGCTGGTACCAACCTCATTGCTGCAGCCATGGATCAAGATGATTATTCAACAGATTTCAGAAAATTATTGCAGCAGACATTGTCATTCTATGAGCCTTCAACTTATGCTCAAGCACAACATGATCCTCATTGGAAAGAAGCAATGAATAAGGAATTAAATGCATTAGAACAAAATGAGACATGGATTCTTACACCCTTACCTCCAGGAAAAAAGGGAATATGTGCTAAATGGGTGTTTAAAATCAAGTTTAACCCTGATGGTACTGTTGAACATTATAAAGCAAGGCTCGTTGCTAAGGGATACAATCAAATTGAAGGCAAGGATTACAAGCACACCTTTAGCCCAGTTGCTAAACTGACTACTGTGAGGATTATTATTGCCTTAGCTGCCACACATGGTTGGTGTTTACATCAGCTGGACATTAACAATGCGTTCCTTCATTGGTTTTTAGAGGAGGAAGTATATATGCAGAAACCAGAAGGATACAATGTTGGGAGAAAGGACGAAGTATGTTTGCTGAAAAGGTCTCTTTACGACTTAAAGCAGGCATCACGACAGTGGAATGTGGAACTGTCCAAGTTCTTAATCAAACATGGTTTTACTCAGACTAAATCTGATTACTCCTTATTCACCAAGAATGCTACTAATGGAAGTTTTACCATCATTGTTGTCTATGTGGATGACCTATTGGTGACAGGGAATGATGAGCAACAAATTACTTCTATCAAACACTCCCTTGACAAGGCATTCACCATCAAGGATTTGGGCACCTTGCGATACTTCTTGGGCATTGAAGTGGCTAGGCCTTCTTCTGGTATTCTCCTAAACCAAAGGAAATACATTCTGGCCATCTTACGAGATAGTCCAATGGAGGACAGTACACCAACCAAATTTCCTTTACCACGGGGATTAAAACTTTCTGCTAATGAAGGTGAAGTAATGCCACAAGCAGATGTATACAGAAGGATCATTGGACGCTTATTCTACCTCAATTTTACTCGGTCAGATATTTCATACAGTGTCCTGCAGCTCAGTCAGTTCTTAGCTCAACCACGACTTCCTCATTTTCATGCAGCATTACATTTAATCAGATATTTGAAAGGCACCATCAACTTGGGCCTTTTCTATCCTTCTTCTAACACTCTTACAGTCACAGGATACTGTGATACTGACTGGGGTACGTGTGCCTATACAGGAAGGTCTTTGACATGCTATTGTGTTTTCCTTGGATCCTCTCTTATATCATGAAAACCCAAGAAGCAGGACACGGTTATCAAGTCATCAGCTGAATCAGAATACCGTAGCATGAGCCAAACTTCAAGTGAACTAGTGTGGATCAATGAACTACTTCACGAGCTACAAGTTGTTGTTCCCTTGCCTATTACTCTCCATTGTGACAACAAGGCTGCACAACATATTGCTGCTAATCCGGTGTTCCATGAAAGAACTAAACACTTAAAGCTAGACTGCCATTACATTCGTGAAAGGATACAAGACGGCCTTATCAAAACTGCACACATTTCTAGTCAATCTCAAATTGCAAATGTGTTTACTAAACCTCTAGGGGAACATCAACATTTCTACTTTGTTTCCAAGCTGGGACTCCTTGATTCAACTCCAAGTCCCACTTGAGGAGGGGATATTGGAGATACATCATGCTGATGTCAGACTGATGGTTAATGAATAACTGAATTCTGTTACACTAACAGAATTCTGTTACACTAACAGAATTCTGTTACTGCTTACTCATCTGTACATAATAACTAACTAGATAGCTAACAAACATTGCCTCTGTATATATACTCCTGCAAACTCTGATTTGATGATTATGCAATAATAAACCAATATTCTAATTTTGTCTGTGTGCAAGAGTAAAACTCAAAGCTTCATCAATGGAGGTTTACACTTTTATCAGTTTATGTTAAGAAAATGTTATAGTTTGTGATGTATAATGTGAAAACTCTATAATGACGTGAAAGAATTCGTACGTAATCATATCCATATACTCCCTTCGTTCCGGTTAATTATCGTCTATTTTCATTTTTGGGTGTATTATCAAATACTCTAGTTATCTATTTTCATTTTTGGTACAATTTTATGGGTCTTTTTTTTGTGAGTACAATCTCTCATCATTATTTCCTTGGTTTTTGTGCCAAAACTTATAGATAATTATTGATCGGGACAGACGGTGTATTACATATACTCTTTAATTTAGACTTATAAGAACAAAATAACAAAGAAAAGATTATATATAGCTCAAATAAACCTTCTACTACCCCAAACGATCCTATCCATACGATTTTGTACAATACTACGCGATCGTACCCAATTCTGACTCATCCCATAACTATTATACCGCCAAAACAACCGACGTCCATTTAAATAATTTTCCAATAGTTGGATCTTATCATATGATCCAAGTCCCGATTTTAAAACTAATGGTCTCAACTTTAAGTTTAACCTATACCTTACAAATATTTTTCTCGCATCAAGAACGCTACTCAAATCGCAAGGAAGTTGGTTTTTTCATAAAGATAGTTAGTAAACAACGTGGTGGAAGATTATTAGCATTTTCAAGGCTTTTAACATATTTGACTAATCAATATGTCAATTTATATGTTTGGTAAACAACATATTGATATAGCATATTTGGTATTGATATGCTCTTTTACAATATGTTAGCGGTTAACCTCGGCATATTGGTTAACATATGATAAAATAGGAAAAATTACTTTTTATTACAAAGAAAAATAAAAATATGCTAATAATTTGATAATTACCAAATTATTTAATAAATTATGCTAATTAAAACTTGTTGGTCAAACCTTATAATAACATCAATCATTTATAATTTATTTTTGCTGAATATAATCCACTTATTATAAAAAAAGACTAAAATCCTACCTTAACCTTAAATCAGAATCAAAATACTCCCAAGGATCTTATTAATTAATTTTTTATTATCACATCATACTAAATAGTTTCATATTATATTTATTTCCTTATACCAAATAACCAAAAACATGGGGTGTACATGGGGTGATTCTCATTCATAATATTTTTAGACAAATAATTTTTTACATGGTTCCTTTAATAATATTTTCTACCATATAGTTGATGTAGGATGGGATAATCCAAATCAAAAGGTATGAAATCAAAAACAAATTTCATTTTCCTTATATAATTTATCCTTAGAAAATTATTCCCTAAATATAATTTCTCTATTCCAATTCATATATTAATATTCACATATTATAATATAGTGGGGAGTGACTAAAGGTTCTCCCAGCCACTTATTGTCACAAACATATAACACGTAATCATATATAATCAATCATACATACTCCAACATAAACCATAATATGAGAAGTACTGTGACACCCGGCGATAAAACATAAAGATATAAACAAGTAACTTGCAGCGGAAATACGATACTTTTAAAACTTTTCAACATATTTATTCACTACTAAAAATAATGGAATAAGTAACACTAGATAGAGAACACCTCAATTGGATAAGCGTCTTCTAGATTAATAGAGAACGCTCTAAACACAAAACTGTTATTTAAACTATAATATAAAACGCCTAATATAATAACCGTTATCTATGAACTATTATATAAAACGCCTAAGATAATAAACGTTATCTATGACTATAATATAAAATACCTAATATATATATATATATATATATATAATATTCCTATAAATATTATATTAATTAATTAATTTAGTAATTTAGTAATTTTAATTGTTAAAGTCTACTTTGTATGGTAAGTGTGTATGTTGTATATTGAATACAGAATTCAACCTCAAATAAAAAATCCCATACCCAGTACATATACATACATACATAATACTCAAGATTTACGGGTTTAGAGTAGACATTAATTATTCCTTCTTCCTTATTAGGTTCCAGAGCTATATACGACACCCAAGATTTTACGCGCGCCGCTTCTGTTTTCGCTGCATCCTAATCTCCTTCATCCTCTTCAATTGGTAAGTTTGTTATTCTTGTCTAATTTTTCGTTTTCAATTTGAAGTAAACCCTAATTCCTTCATCCTCCTCAATTGTGTTAGGTTTCAATCGTCTTTTGATTTAATTGCCCATCTTGTTGATGATGATGGTGATGGGATTAACTAAGTAGGCATTCTTCCTATTACCTTAACTTATAGACTTAATATTTGGGCATTGTTCCAGTATTGACAACTGCTGTTATTAGAAATGGAAAGGGGGAATTCAAGAATTGCATAACAACTGCGTGCGTTTACCATATAGTCTCCGGGTAGCAAATCTGTGGATTCCAACAATAAGAATAATAGTCTCTAGGTAGTAAACACTGTTGTCGCAAGTACAGTGGCTACTCTTGGTAAAATGAGTGAGGTTAATTCTTCTTTATCAACTTTTTAATCGTCTAATTTGAGGCTTGGTTGATTTGAATGTGTTTCCTAGAGTGTGCTGGTGGTTCAATTAGTAAATTGATACGATTATGAAATTATCTATGATTGGATTTCAGTAGAATAGGATGTTATAGGATGCTTCAAAGAGTGGGTTTGTGTAAGCTTGAAATGTTAAAGAAGCTTCTGGATAATGCTAGCATTAGTACTGATTAATCTTTTCGATGGCAACCTGATTTACTCTTCCAACTTGTCACTATGTTGAATCCCTCCGTCTTACAAGAAAGTGGTGTTCCAGTTTATAGCGTTCTCCAGGTATGCTGGTACGTGTGATAATTATATAGTAAACTTATTTTGTGCGTAATATTATAATTGTTCTTTGTAACACCCCCATTTATTCAATAGCAGACATTCTCAAATAAATAAGACTGTTACCATCTCGGAATGACCGAGGTAGTGAATAACAAAGTAAACCAACCAAAGCACTTTATATAAAAATTGATAGAATTTAAACTTTGATGTTACAAATACTACACAGCGGAAACTAAAGTACAACTGATAACTTCGAAATATGTGATCTAATTCTAAGTCGGTCCATCCAAGTGCTCACGCCATCCAATGCTCCCACAACAACATCTTTCTGTCAAATCTGCTCCCCATCACGGATCATCACAGGTGTCACACGAATACACATGGTCAACCACGAGGTTGAGTAGGAAAACATTAATAAGACATAAATTATAAAGATCAGAACACCACTCCGCCTCCATATCACAAGACTCAAAATCACCCCACACCATATCACCAGACCCAATATCAGACCACACCATATCACAAGACCCATTATCTCCACACCATATCACAAAACCCATTATCTCCGCACCATATCACAAGACCCATTATCTCCGCACCATATCACAAGACCCATTATCTCCGCACCATATCACAAGACCCATTATCTCCGTACCATATATATATATAGAGTTGGGATCACATGAGTCCACCCTAAATATTTGAGTCCATGAGTCTAACAATGATATCATAAGGTATATAAAAAAGTATCACGTTTTTTCAATATCAATTTTTTTTCCTTTTTTGTTTTTTCTTTTTCAATACTAATTTTTTTTTCTTTTTTTTGCCTTTTCTTTTAAAATGACATTTTCTTTATTAAAAAAATTCTCTTTTTCAGTATGCATTTTTTTTAAACAAACACGTTTTTTTTAATAAGGCGTTTTTTCTCGAATTTTTTTTCATTACAATATTACAAGTTACTCAATACAATATCACCGATTTTTCAAAATAATATCACAAAAAACAAATTCGAGAAAAAAATATTTCGAGAGAAAAAATTGAAAAAAAAAGTTTGAAAAAAATATTGCCGGGAAAAAAAGTTCTTGAAAAAATTTCGTGATATTGTTTAATATAGTGCGTGATATTGTTTAACAAAATGCGTTTTTTCTCGAAAATTTTTTCGATTTATTTTTTCATTACAATATCACAAGTCACTCAATACAATATCACCGGTTCTTGAAAATAATATCACAAGAAAAAATTCGAGAAAAAAATATTTCGGAAAAAAAATTCGAGAGAAAAAATTGAAAAAAAAACTTGAAAAAAATTATTTCCGAGAAAAAAAGTTCTTGAAAAAATTTTGTGATATTGTTTAATATAGTGCGTGATATTGTTTAACAAAAGGCGTTTTTTCTCGAAATTTTTTTTCGATTTTTTTCATTACAATATCACAAGTTACTCAATACAATATCACCGGTTCTTAAAAATAATATCACAAAAAAAAAATTCTGTAAAAAAAATCGAAAAAAAAATTAGAAGTAAAAAATTGAAAAAAAAAAATTTTGAAAAAAAAAATTTCGGGAAAAAAAGTTTTGGAAAAAATTTCGTGATATTGTTTTATATAGTGCGTGATATTGTTTCATGTGATATTGTATTGAAAAGATTGTGATATTGTAGACTTTGTAGTGTAAAAAAAAGTGATATTTTTTAATACAACTTGTGATACTCTAAATGGACTCATGGACTCAAATATTTAGGTGGACTCACCGGATCCCGCCTCTCTCTCTCTCTCTCTCTCTCTATATATATATATATATATATATATATATATATATATATATATATATATATATATATATATATATATATATATATATATATATATATATACACAATGAATAACATCAGGATATTAGCATCTGAACAGTAATACCAAACTCACAATAATTAACAACACATCTCATGTCATAATTCACTTCACAAATATTCCCCTACCTCGACTTGCGGAATAGAAATGTCAACCACTGTTTGGCAGTATGCGTATTCTTGTGCTTATGGTGTTTGAATGTGTATTCCTCTTGTTCAGCATCAGCTAGTGCATTTGGTCCATTGGTTAGTGTAGTGGAAAACATGAAAGTTTAGTCATTTCGTTTTTTCATTAGGCTGGAAATCCGCAATGATGGACGTTGCAAGTGTAGGTCCTCAATGTGCTTACAGTTTTCAACTCAATAGATTGCTGTTTTGATGCGATTTACTATTTCAATTAACTAGGCAAGTGTAGAGACTCTAATATGGTGGTTCTTTTAGGTTCGTTTATGACATGGCTAGCTTCTTTTGGTTCTCTTGATTGATTATTATGTTGGGGCTGGTGTCCTTGACAGTTAGTACAATGACTTACTAAATCTCTTAAAGGATCACAAGGGCATACTTCAGTATTATTATCAGTTGATCCACGTTTATCAATAACGGTTGGCTAGCTAGATAATAAGTTTAACGTTATTGTCATACGGATGGCGGTGATCAACTGGTCCCTATACGTCACACCTATAGGACACGTTTGAGAGATGTGAAAGTATGAAAATACAGTCACATTTATGCCGGATACGACTAAACAGTTAGTCAGAGGTATTGACTATTAAATTAGTCAATGAGATGTTGAGATTAATATTTAATACGGATTAAATAATTTTAGCTAATACGGATTACATGATTAATTCGTAAAATTAAATATAAACGATTATATTTAATTAAATAATGAATTCGCGTATTAATATAAACAGTTATATTAATTTGACTAATTATACAATATCGTAATTTTGTCAGACCATTATTAATATATCGACTGTATTAATATCTGATAATATGTGTGCGATTTATAATAAATACTCGCGAATTATATTATTAGCAAAATGGGTCGAATCATGCATTGGAATAAGGTAAGAGTGGAAAGCCCACTCTTACCCTAGAACATATTTCGGCCGGCCAAGATACAAAAGGAGAGTAATTCTTCTTTTGTCAACGACCGTTTTACTGTTAAACACATCTCAAGAAAAATTAGGGTTTTGAGAGCATCCTTCTTCCAAAACTCAGATCTCACATCTAAACCTCACAAAATTCTCCCCATATTGCAAGGCAATTGGAGAGCCTTTCTAGCACACGCAGCATCGTCTCAAATCTAAGTCTTGGGTGCAAGTTATAGGAGGGAATTTACTTTAATTCCTGTTCTTAGGCCAATTCGCTCAAGGACCCAAGGTTGTAATTCTTTTCATGTTGTTTTTATTATCTTATGTCAATAATCACAATTGTAAGTTTTGTTATAATCCTTCACGTTTTAGGGTGAATTCATGTGATATTCCCCACAAGTGGTATCAGAGCTTAGGCCACGAAAGATTTTACATTTATGTTTTTCATAAGGTTTTAAAAAATTGAAAATCGGGATTTTTTGCGATGTCACTCGATCGAGTCACTGTTGCACTCGATCGAGTGCCTCTGTACCCAGTTTCGGTCGTGTGCCTTTTGTGTATAATCGATCTTGTTTTCGATTTTTATTTACATATTGTTGATTAATCGATATTTTTAGCAATATGTGAATCTTTTGTTGTTGTTTATTATTGATTTACACGTTTTATATCAAGACAAAAACTTGTTTTAGTTTTACAGTGCAGCGATTTACGGTTTTAACTAGTCACTCGATCGAGCCCTGCTGCACTCGATCGAGTGGCACTGTTACTCGATCGAGTGCCCCTGATGCTCGATCGAGTGCTCTTGTTTCTGGCAGTTTATTTTCGAAAATAACTTGTTTTATTTTCCCTTGGCCAACAAGTAAGTATACTATATACGGAAATAGTATATAAACTTTTGTGAAACGGTTCACTCTCGTATGATACGTATTATTTTAACACGGTTTAAGATAATGGATTATAATCATCATTAAGATTAATGTGATTAAAACGGTATAATCACATAATTTTAACCTCGTAAGGTGGTTTGGTAAAATTTGTTAAACATAATAACGGTATTATGTCATGAATGAATTTATTTTAGTTGATGCATTTTATTTATCGTTTTGTGAATGCTTATGAATGCTTTCTATAACGTATTTAATTTGCAAACGGTTGTAACTTAGTGTGGCCTTAGAAGATTGTGTTACCGTAATGATGGAACACGGTCTTGTTTGTAATTTTGAGATCTTGTATCTCCGTTTTGGTTTTTGCCATTTAATTACTTTTGTATTTGAATTAGAATGTAAATAGGTTTGCTTTTGTAATTTAAATTAGTAATTTTGTGAAGACCAAAGACGGAGACCGGATGCTCACTCCCGCTGCAAAGACCAAGATGGAACATCAAGACAAGCTTCTAGGGTCCAACGGTGGATTCCATGTTGTTTTATGTTTATTTTGGTAGGATAGGCCACACTAGGACTTTTATTTACGTTTATTGCATTTCTTTTATGCTTTCATCGATAATAGCTTGCATCATATTCCGCCTAAAACCAAACCACCTATAACATGCCTGAAAACTGACTCATGTAGAGGTTACGCGTTAGTTTTCTATGACATACAGAAGTCACGTGTCACTTGCAAAGCCATCACTCTATTTTATTCATTCACGCATATGCTAGATATTAGTTCACTTAAAATGGATAAATATAAGTTGATGGGGTCTTCCTCGTATAACCAAAAATTGAGACTAGTCTTTATAAATCAGACTCCCATGAATCTCTTCTTCGTCGGTAGGCATAATATGACCCCTTCTACGTCGGGTAAGTGGGAACAGGTGGTTTATTTTATCTCAACATTATGGTCACTAGATACTATCTAGCAACTATGATGGACTAATAGATAGGATTTACGGAAATCTATCGACCAAGAGTTCCAACGGTGGAATTAGCCAAGCTGCGGGCTTATCAATTTACGGAAATTGAGTCTTGGGATCGTTTATATAATTCTTGAGGGAGATCAATTATGTAAATGCGTGAGTTTACGAGTTTAAATACCATTTAAAATAGACTTAAATCACAACGATGAGTTGCTTATATGGTTTTGTTTTTATCTTCTTTTTAGTGTAGAACACGATCAATCTAAAACTGCTATATAACAAATGGCTGGTGAAGACCCAATGCCAAGTGCCAAGCTAGCACGTGAATCCTGGCTAAAAGCCTTCATGGACTCCATGAATCAGTCTACTAGACTGAGGAATGATGGGTCAAACTTCTCTGACTGGGAGGCAGCATTACGGAATGCTGCCATTGCTGACGGAAAGCTCAAGTACTTGACTGAGCCAATTCCGGCACACCCAGGAACTGGAGCTAGAGCTAACGAAGTTCGCGCTCATAGCGACTTCGTCATGGAAGCGGGTGCGATAAAGAACGTACTCATCTATGCAATGGAATCCAATTTGCAAAGACGCTTCATCTCCCATGGTGCAAACAAGATTTTCACCACGCTCACTAACGAATTCTCGAAAGCTCCGAGAATCGTTTCTTAAGAGCATACCTGTCGCTTCTTTGAGGCGAAACTCCAGAAGGGCCAAGCTGTTAGCCCACATGTTCTCAACATGCTTGAGAATATCGAGAAACTGGAGGCCCTAAACTGCAAGATCAGTGAGAAAATAATCGTTGATCGAATGCTTCATTCGCTTCATGATGGGTTCACCCTCTTTAGGACCAACTATTACATGAACGACATGAAGAAGACTCCTCATGAGCTCCACTCCCGTAAAGGTAAGGGTAAGGGGAAAGCTAAAGCTCAGGGCGACCTAGCTGTAAGTAAGCCTAAGTTCAAGAAACCAGGATTCGCTAAGAGTGGGCCCGGTGAGTCGAGCAACTCACAGGGCAAGACAAAAAGTAAGGATACTAGCATAGAATGCCACCATTTCCACAAGACTGGGCATTGGAGGCGCACATGCCCCGTGTATCGTGAGGACATTAAGGCAGGCCGCGTTACTCCTGTTGGTATGTCTTCTTCTTCTTCTTTTATTCACATGATTGAGATTAACCATGCAAGTTACGGAACTTGGGTACTAGATACTGGTTGTGGTTCTCATCTATGTAACCATGTGCAAGGCCTCCGAAACCAAGAACCCCTCATCAAGGGTGAGGTTGACCTGCGTGTCGGGAATGGAGCACGAGTTGCTGCAGTCTCGAGGGGAACATATGTGATCCAGCTTCCAAGTGGATTCGAGTTATCTTTGTATAACTATTATTATGTTCCTAGTTTATCCAAAAACATTATTTCAGTTTCTGCACTTGACAAACTTGGTTTTTCATTTGTAATAGAGAATAATAGCTGTATTTTCTCATTGCACAATATGATTTATGGCAAGGCAGTTTCCATGAATGAAATTTATGTTTTAGATCAAACCACCGAAATATTACATGTGAATAACAAGAGATTAAAGGTAGGTGACAAAGATCAAACTTACCTATGGCACTGCCGTATGGGACATATAAATGAGAAACGCATAAAACAGCTCATACAGAATGGAGCTATCTCGGCCTTTGATTTCGAATCATATGGCACGTGTGAATCATGTCTCATCGGTAAGATGACTCGTATTTCCTTCAAAGGTGTTGGAATGCGCGCTGCCGACCTATTAGGACTCATACATACGGATGTATGTGGCCCTATGTCGATCAACGCACGAGAAGGCTATAGGTATTTCATCACTTTCACGGATGATTTGAGTAGATATGGCTATGTCTACTTAATGAAACATAAAAGTGAATCCTTTGACAAGTTCAAAGAATACCAGAATCGGGTACAAAACCAACTGGGCAGAAAGATTAAAGCACTTCGATCTGATCGTGGTGGTGAGTATCTTTCACACGAGATTGATCAACACCTTAAAGACTGTGGTATCGTTCTACAGTTAACTCCACCTGGAACACCACAATTAAATGGTGTGTCCGAACGGAGAAATCGAACTCTACTTGATATGGTTCGATCCATGATGATTCACACCGTTGTGCCTGATTGATTGTGGGGCTATGCTCTTTTGTCGGCCGCTCTAATACTTAACCGAAGTCCGTCTAAAGCAGTTGACAAGACTCCATATAAGTTATGGAAGGGAACGGTCCCTAACTTGTCCTTTATTCGGGTTTGGGGCTGCGAAGCTTATGTCAAGTGGAGACACGAGGATAAGCTCGGCCCGCGATCGGTCCAGACATACTTTATAGGCTATCCAAAAGGAACATTTGGTCATTACTTCTACTCGCCAACCGAACAACGTGTTTTTGTTGCGGCTAGTGCGACGTTCTTAGAGAAAGAATTTCTCGAGAACAAGTCGAGTAATAGAACCTTCTATCTATCGGAGAATCAAGAACCAACTACCGAGCAACCATTGGAGGAAACAGTTCCTTCAACCTCGGCTGCGGTAGATATTCTGAGGAACTTAGGAGGTCAGGAAGAGTCTCTATTCCTCCGAACAGATACATTGGTATGGTCGAGTAACATGACATAGATGACGTCTTACTCCTAGAGGGTAATGAACCCACAACCTATAAAGGTGCCATGAGTAGTTCTGACTCAAAGCTATGGCTAGAAGCCATGCAATCCGAGATGGACTCCTTGTATGAGAACAACGTATGGGATCTTATGAACCTACCTGGAAAGGTACGCCCCCTTCAATGCAAATGGCTTTACAAGATAAAGCATGCCGTGAAAGGACAACAAGATATCCACAAGGCAAGACTAGTTGCTAAAGGTTTCACCCAAGTGCCAGGCTTGCACTATGATGAGATCTTTGCACCTGTAGTCATGCTGCGTTCCATTCGGATTATCTTAGCGATCGCCACATTTCACGACTATGAAATCTGGCAAATGGACGTTAAAACCGCCTTCTTAAACGGTTATTTGGAGGAAGAGTTGTACATGGTACAACCCGAGGGTTTTATTGATCCAAAACATCCTAAGATGGTTTGCAAGCTTAAGCGTTTTATCTATGGACTTAAGAAAGCATCACAGAGTTGGAATCATCGCTTCGACCAAGTGATAAAAGAGAATGGGTTCATTCGATCAGTCGAGGAACCATGTCTCTATATCAAGTCGAGTGGGAGCAAGATTGTCTTCCTAGTATTGTATGTCGATGACATACTCTTGATTGGGAACAACATACCTCTCCTTTCTTCGGTTAAAGCATGGTTGAAAAACCATTTCCAGATGAAAGATTTGGGAGAGGCACAAAGAATTTTGGGCATCCGTATCTACAGGGATAGATCACGACGGATGTTGTCTCTCAGTCAGGAGTCTTACATAGATAAGATTCTAGAGAGATTCAGCATGACGAACTCCAAGAAAGGGTTCCTTCCTATGGCTACTGGGCTTCACTTGAGCAAGACTCAAGAAGCTAAGACATTGGAAGAGCAAGAGCGCATGAGTCGGATTCCTTATGCTTCGGCAATAAGATCGATCATGTATGCCATGATATGCACACGTTCAGACGTTGCATACGCATTGAGTATGACAAGCCGATTCCAAGCTCATCCAGGTGAACAACACTGGATGGCCGTGAAAAAACATTCTTAAGTACCTACGGAGGACTAAATATTGGAGATTGACTTACGGAGGCGACTTGACGCTCTGCGCCACGGGTTACGCAGATGCTAGCTTCCAAACGGATCGAGACGACTCGAAATCTCAGTCTGGATTCATTTTTACTCTTAATGGCGCTACTGTCAGCTGGAAAAGTTCTAAACAAAGTGTTACAGCAGATTCTACAACTGAGTCCGAGTACTATGCCGCTTCGGAAGTAGCTAAGGAAGCAATATGGATGCGTCAATTCTTACAAGGACTATCAGTAGTGCCTAGTTCGAATGACCCGATCACCGTTTATGGTGACAATAAAGGTGCCATCTTCCAAGCTAAGGAGCATAAGTCTAGCAACAAAGCTAGACATGTACAACGGAAAGCTCATCTAATCAGAGATTACGTGGAGCAAAAGGAGATATTTATTGATAAGATCGCTACGGATGACAACATAGCTGATCCTCTCACAAAAGCATTACCACGTGATAAGCATGAAGGGCACATTAATTCCATGGGAATCAGATGTGTTCCTAAGTTGTAGTACTCTTTTATGGATTCATGTTATAATTCATTTTCTCGTGTACTCTATTACAACCTCATTGTTATGATATTTAATGTTTTGTTTTTCATGTGGAATTGAACGCCAATTTTGAACACCACAAAGTGAACTGATTAACATTACATCATTTTGGTCCTTGATTACCCACTTGAGCTGATAACTCAGGTAATCATTTTGTGACGTTGGTTGATGGTGGGTTCAACGAGCCATAAGTCAAACGGTTGACTGACCAATCACAAAGGCGAGTTATACGGATATCTCGTAGGATACCCCGTGACAACGTTATGGAGTCCTAAATGTTTTATAACATTGGGTGCCAGGTCGTGGATAAGACCTCCATAGTGTTCCTTAGAGTCGAGTCTTTTGACTTTCAATTGTCTCTTGAGATTAAGGCAGATTTTGGGTAACTTTGGTTTCTTTCCCACGGTCTTCCGTAACAGGGGCCAAGAGGATTTTTTCTGGGTTATTTCATGCTGCGCTTGCATCTGCAGGATTCGAGTTGAGGGAAATATCCAAACGCTTATCAGGATTTTATTATCTTTTCTCAGGGCCACTCGAGGAGTAGTAACTGAAATGCATGGCCATGCTCGACTGCAGATTCGTTTTATCAGTTAAGTTACTCTCTAGTCGGGGAAACCACTCTTGATACAGATCGCTTGTGAGATACGACCTTTGCGAATACGGATTTGCAAATTGTCTTACATTGAGTGGGAGAAATTTCAAAAGGATATGAGAATCGGTTATCGCACCTACACTTGTACGGACAAGTGGGAGTTTGTTGGAGCTTGTGTCCTCCACATGTAGTGTGATAACGTCATTGCACATACCCTTGTACGGACAAGTGGGAGATTGTTGGGGCTGGTGTCCTTGACAGTTAGTACAATGACTTACTAAATCTCTTAAAGGATCACAAAGGCATACTTCAGTATTATTATCAGTTGATCCACGTTTATCAATAACGGTTGGCTTGCTAGATAAGTTTGACGTTATTGTCATATGGATGGCGGTGATCAACTGGTCCCTATACGTCACACCTATAGGACACGTTTGAGAGATGTGAAGGTATGAAAATACAGTCACATTTATGCCGGATACGACTAAACAGTTAGTCAGAGGTATTGACTATTAAATTAGTCAATCAGATGTTGAGATTATTATTTACTACGGATTAAATAATTTTAGCTAATACGGATTACGACTAAACAGTTAGTCAGAGGTATTGACTATTAAATTAGTCAATGAGATGTTGAGATTATTATTTACTACGGATTAAATAATTTTAGCTAATACAGATTACATGATTAATTCGTAAAATTAAATTTAAACGATTATATTTAATTAAATATTGAATTCGCGTATTAATATAAACAGTTATATTAATTTGACTAATTATACAATATCGTAATTTTGTCAGACCATTAGTAATATATCGACTGTATTAATATCTGATAATATGTGTGCGATTTATAATAAATACCCGCGAATTATATTATTAGCAAAATGGGTCGAATCATGCATTGGAATAAGGTAAGAGTGGAAAGCCCACTCTTACCCTAGACCATATTTCGGCCGGCCAAGATACAAAAGGAGAGTAATTCTCCTTTTGTCAACGACTGTTTACTGTTAAACACATCTCAAGAAAAATTAGGGTTTTGAGAGCATCCTTCTCCCAAAACTCAGATCTCACATCTAAACCTCACAAAACGCTCCACATATTGCAAGGCAATTGGAGAGCCTTTCTAGCACACGCGGCATCGTCTCAAATCTAAGTCTTGGATGCAAGTTATAGGAGGGAATTTACTTTAATTCCTGTTCTTAGGCCAATTCGCTCAAGGACCCAAGGTTGTAATTCTTTTCATGTTGTTTTTATTATCTTATGTCAATAATCACAATTGAAAGTTTTGTTATAATCCTTCACGTTTTAGGGTGAATTCATGTGATATTCCCCACATATTATACATCACCTAGAGTTTTGTATTGCTTTCATTAGTAGCTTACGATTTCTCGTTGTTGCTTTGCTTGTGCCTTTGAAAAGGCCTTGTTTATCTTTTGGTGTTTTACCTCTGGAAGGAGCCAGAAAACTTTATTATCACTTTTCCTAGATCTTATCATGGTGGTTTCAACTTCAGTAAGCAAGTTTACGATATTTTTTTTTCTGCCTAGAATACTTTTTTATCTTGTTAGCATTTGTTTCGTGATGATGTGAGCTTTAACATTCTCTGTTATCTATGATAATTTAGGATTAAACTGTGCTGAGGCCGTCAATTTTTTCCCTATTGACTGGTTGCCATACGGAGGGTTTGGATCAAAACTCTATCAACGATTTCATAAGCATTATGTTCTTTCTCATGAAGACCTGCTTTTGTGGTAGCCAAGGTTCAATACTCGGACTAACTGTGTAGACATGGATATTTACATTTATTTCTCTTGATAGCTTAAGAGCTTGCTTCTTGCTCTCCTCCTGTATATGCCATATGGATGTCGAGTTTCACCTCTTTAGTGTCTTTTTGTTCATGAGCATGTTCCTTTGGTATCTTTAAGTTTATTCCTATATTACCAAACAAAAAAAATGAAAGTACCAGGACTAGCTGACATATTTTTAGAGGAAAATGGAATGATTTATAAATCGTGTTGTAAACTCTTGGGATCATATTAAAGTCAAAGCCAGAATGTTATGGTTTGGCTATTGGTATGAAGATTATGTAATTAATTGTACTCTTCAAGTTTAAATATAATACTGTAATAAACTAAATTATTAGAACAAGCTAAAGGATTCTGCCCATTTAAACATTGAGGGTTTGCATAAACCGAGATAGTTTGGCTTACTTACGCCTGATGCTTTTTTTCCCTGTTCTTTATCTCGTTTGGATTATAACAATGTGGGCAACCAGCGATTAGATTCTGGTGACATGCATATTGGTTGTGATGCCAAGGTTGCACCTTTTGTGATTAACGAATTGATGAGAGTAATTAGTAAGGAGAAGATGTGGAGAGAACGACATTGGAGAAAGGGTCTTGTGAAAACATTTGTCATGCCTCCTTGGAAGCAGCATGATGATGTTGGGATTGTGGAGGTATTTTATGTTAGTAGGATCAACCATCTATATTGAGTTCAGAATTTGATGTGTTTTCTAATCTTGTTTTGTAGGGTGCAGCATAATTTGATGTGTTTTCCTACTTGCATAATCTGCCAGCAACATCTTTAACTTTCGGCTGTTGTTTGCAGCTGCCGACCTACTGGGTCTTGAAAGTGACAACGATACCATGTCAGGAGGTAAGGTTCAAATCTGCCGCTTTGGTTGCAGGAGGTTGACGATAGTATTGTTGTCTTGCTCATGGTTTTGTTTCTTAGTGGTGCCAGCTGCTAGGCCCAAGGTCACTCTTCCTCAATTCTTGGAGCAGCGTAGAAAGAGGGCGTTAAATGTTTTCTCTAAGACCTCTGGCATGAGGAAGGCTGAAGCGTTCGCATATCTCGTAGGCGGTTCTGTGAAGAAGCTGGTGGTCAATGCGGAGGTTCCTACGGATGTTACTCCTTTGGCCACCCTGCCCTTACACAGAAGATTGCCTAGACCCAAGCCTGCCAAAGCCAGTTCGGTTGATGTCTCCTCTTGCTCTGGACCCACTGCTGATTCTGGATCTCTCCCCGCTATAGCGACTCCTGGTCCCATCCCTGCTGCTACCACAGTTTCTGACGCCGTGATCAGGCAACCTGGGGAGTTTGGATCCTCCAAGCCCTCAGCCTTACCTCAAGGGGTTGCAGATCCCGTTTTCACAAGAAGCCATGACTGTCAGGCCTTTGAAGGAGATGGTGGATCTGAGCGCCGAGAACGCCAATGAGGTATATTCACATTCTTTCACTTTTCTGGTTCTCCTATCGGTTTCCTTGTGCGGCTTTGTTTTGACTTGTCTTGCATCTCTAGACCCTGCAGGCCTGCTTCTTTCTTGGGAATTTCTTTCTTCGGAATCACCTTTCCAAACGCTAATACGGCTGGCTTCTTACCGTTAGGTGATTGCGAAGTATTTCATTCTTATTTGATTTCTTATATAGGCATGTGTACCGTTTTTTTATTTTTTATTTTCTCACAATGCTTTCGTTTTGAATTATTGTAGTATTTTGACAAAGTCCGTTCCACTTATTCTCAATAAACTATTGACGAGCTTAGGGAGACGTGGATTTCATCAGCCGGGTAGCGAAGACGATGATGATCTTTTTGAGTTGTAGCTGGATTCCATTTTTTGGTTTATACTATCATAAAAAAATTTCCCAGTAGGAAATTTTGAATTTATTTTTCATACTAAGTATGTATGTTGAGAATGCTTTATTGGTCGATGATACACTTTTTTGGTGATCAAGAATATAAAATGTAGCCGCTTTTGACAAATTGTATGGAATGGCGAGTGACAATGTTGTTAATATATGGAAATTTTTCTGACTTTTGATTTCCAGCCTCTTATTGTGTGACTTCTTTACGATTTACGTAATTATTGATCAGATATACCTTTATATTAGGTATATAATATTTAAATTATTTGTGTTTTTTAAAAAATATCAAAAAGTTAGAGAATAGTGATCTATCTCAACTGTTCTCTATTATATGAAATAGAGAGCTATCATTTTTTATAATCGTTCTCTCCGGTATAAGAAAAACAACCACTAGTAGAAAACACCCCTACGGTGGCGGTCATAAATGACCTTTTGTGGCGGTTTTGAGAGGTTTAGGGTGCGTCGTATATCGCGGCGTCGTATAAAGTTTACAACCGTCGTATAAAATTTCTACAACCGTCGCTATAGCTCTCTTATTGTGGCGGTTGTTATATAAAACCGTCGTTATAGCCTTATATAACACGACGTTTGTTTATTTACAACCGTCGTTAGATGTTCTAAAAACCGCCACTATAGCTACAGAACCGCCGGGAAAGGTATTTATCATGTCGGTTTTCTTTACAGAAACCACCACTAAAGATAATTAAAACGTCGATTCTTTGGTGTTAAACCGTCACTAAAAGTTCTAAAAACCGTCGCTATAGGCGTTTCAAAGCTAATTTACTACCGAAACATGTTTTCTATTACGACAGTTGTAATTACTAAACCGCCGAGAAAGGTAGTTATAATGTCGACTTCTTTCCAAAAACCGCCATTAAAGATAATTACAACGTCGGTTGTTTTGTGAAAAACGTTATTAAAAGCGACTTTATTTAACCTTATTACGTCGGTTTTACAGAAACCGTCGTAACAGTTATATGTTTTTTTTTTTAAATGAAAATTTCTACGCAAATTTCAGCTACACCTCCCCATAAATTTGATAATTCCAAATGCTATATGAACAGAATTTAAATAGAAATGTAACCACAAAAATAGTATTATAAACAATACAAGTCCAACAAACGTACACCAATCTTGCATCACATCCAACGTAACAATATCATCATCACTATGACCAAAAATACATCCTAAGTGTATGAATAATATACACGCTCTAGTTGATAAACTAATCTACAAGTTCGCTAAACATTTGGTCGCCCACTCTTCTTTGATCTCATAAATATCTGTTGTTGACATGGTTCATTCCTCCATAAGCTATAATTAACAAATTGGTCAATTAGTAAGAATATAAATCTACAAATAGATAAATAAAACATACCAAGAACGAAAAGTTTGCAACCAAAATAGAAAATCAGACATGAGCATCAACTAGAAAACTAGAAAGTTTGCAACCAAAATAGCCGCGGTGACACGGGAACATGATATCTGAAACAAACCATTGTAAAACCAAAGTTCATGATAATATTAATAACAATTGCTAAAAAAAGCTGGATATAATAGGAGTGTGTTATCTCCTTGTATTTTTTGTCATGTAATTTACTAAATTGTAAAGCATGAGCAGATATTTGAGAAAAAAGTATTTCACATGTTCTCATTTGGGAACCATGTTCTTCAAAATATCAGTTATCTAGTAGGCATAACCTTTACAAACTCGAGCCTTTTAGATACTAGAGCAATAATGATGTTATTATTATTACGCAAAATCTTTAAAGACTTTAGGTTCATTTAATTAATACCTATTAACGTGGACCTGATAAGATATTAGATAGCACAACATTTACATTCTCAAACCAAATACAATGCAGTAACATAGTAACATTTATCTGCTTCACACATCAACCTAAATTGGAGCCAATATTTAACACAAACTCAAGGAGATCAGGTTTCAGCTAAGCATGGAGTAACATGTAGCATGGAGTAACCTGGTTTGGCACAAATGGTCCATCCCGAAGCATAGAATGGTGGCTTGGCTGTTCCACCATGAAGCACTGAAAGTGAAGACAAAGCTCCACCAACTGCAACTGATAGACGATGATACCTGTTGTTTCTGCAATGGGCATTCAGAAGACTTTGAACATCTCTTCTGCAAATGCGATTACAGACACTTACTGTTGTCCTCCTTGAGTGAGTGGCTGCAATATATCATGAGGGATCATATCAGTGATGATTGGAGATTGTGTTTACGTGGTTCCAAGTTGAGGAGGGGGTGATTAATGAAGTTATCAATTCAGTGATTTACCACGTCTGGCATCAGCGTAACAAATGCAGGATAGAAGGCACTGTGGTTAGACCAGAGATAGTGAGCAAACAGATTAAGCAAGAAATGAGCATTTTCATCAGACACATCAGCAAGAGGAAATTAACACAACGTGACAGCAAGTTCCTGGAGCATATTTTCGAATTTTAAGTTAAGCGGTGAGCTTTTATGTCAGTTATATAACTAGTTTGGGATGGATAGGATGTTGATGTATTCGTCACTTTGTTTATCAATATACTTACCACTTACCAAAAAAAATAATGATAATAACAATAATAATATTAATAATAAACCTGAACGAAGGTAAGGGAGAATGACACTTAGACAAGATGTGATCACACCTTTGGATGTAAAGAAAGTTGATACTAGGAACTGCAATTTTTGGTTCAGTAAATTTATATGTCATGCTATAATAAAAATGTTTAATTTCAATTCAAAAGCCATTAATAGAAAAGGAAAAAGACCAAAGTACCGAAAAAGCACAAACAACCTTCATCTTTTTGAATGCTTTTAGCATGCTGATTCTGTAGGCCTGCCACAGGAACAAAATGACAATGTTTGAAGAAAATATTGGAACCCAGAGCCTATCAGGGATACTATAAAATTTCTATTATATAGCAATACATAACAGTCATGTTATGGACAAAGTAACAAATTCGATGAAATTCATTACCTCTTCCATTTCAGGTTCATAGCAATACTCTATGACGGTTTTACTCATAGGTTTCTTTCCTCTTGCCAAAGGTTTTGAAGCCTCGTTCTCTTCAGTCTACAGAAAAGTATAAGTAGATAAGCACCACATAAAAAAAAGACCGAGATAACTCAATAACTGCTTTGAAAAGCAATAAGCACACCTTCTCAACTTCAGTGGGTAATGGTGATGTCACACATTAACAAAGACAAGCATGGAAAATAGAATAATGTTTGAGCCTTCTGGTACAAAGTGATGCCCAATCTTACTAATCATGTCAAACACTCATTTGTAGCCGCATTCCTGTAATTTCGGCAAAAATTTGCAAATATATAGTGTAGGCAAACTAGTTAGCTACTATTATATAAAGTGTATATGACATATCACTCATGTGTAGCATTTAGCATTTTCGCTACATTTGCAGCAATGTGCTTGATGCTTAGTCAAGCTTCATCGAAGAAATGACAGGCCTGATACATTCAATATAATCTATTTTATGAAATAGCAAGATTCACGTCCAAAGAGACAGGTCCATGAGCAGGAAAGTGTCAGAAAGTGAGTATCCTTTTTTGTAGAGCTAGGCAATCGAAAATATCTTCCAAAACTGATTATGTTTTACGATTCCTCCCTAGATCTCCAATGTACTTAGAAGGGCAGGATACAAGTTCATTTTATATACAGCTACTATCCAAACCAATGAAACGGACATATACAACAAAAACAATGAAGGATTTAAAGACATCATAGACAAGTGAGCAGATGGAAAAATAATAAGTACAAATTAAACAAGGAAAAAGACAGCGATTTAAAGACATCATAGAACAAAAAAGGACACACAACCGTCATCCTATTTTTTGGTGCATGACTCGTACAGAAATGGAATCATAAAACATAAACTTCACATCTTCAAGGCATTGATTATAAGTCAGACAGAAACAGTAAAAACCGAAAGGAAAACAAGCAACTCAATCATTCATCATTTATTTGATGCATATTACTTGGACACAAACTGAGGTTTCTGTGTATATTCTGTATGAAAATAATGATTTTAGAGCGAGAGATAAGACGATGTTTGTCATACCTCATGAATGAATAGAGAAGGAGTAGCTCACATGTTGGGATTTGATACTGGGGACGAACCAAGCGCTTCCTGACTGGGCAGGAAGGTTGCCATGTTGTACTCAGTTAAACAAGATACAATATACTTTAGAGTGGAATCCCTGTGGCCTTTTCCTTTAGTAAGGGCTAAGATCGACACAGGTTCTATCCGGATCTTTCCCCTCATCAGTACTACGATTAAGTGTAATATTTAAGTCCCAAGTTAAAAAGCTACTAAAAATCATCAATCTTAAGATATATCATCACAGCATACTGCAGTATAATCAATAAAAAAACATTGTTCATTACAGGGGGCTCACAAAGACGCTATGTATCTCCAAAAATAGCAACCCTACGTACATGTATAATGTACCTGTATATATAAAACACAAACTACTGCACAAAGTGGGATCAAGTAGTTAGCCTACCAGTCAAGACTCAAGACTTCAGGGATGACCAATTCATCTATAAAACAAAAGAAGACACGTGAAATTAAAGATATACTTAATAAATCTACTAATATTATGCCCTGCTTATTAATTTGAGTCACATAGCTCTCGAATGGCAGACAAAAATTTTTAAAATTATATTTCTAATTAAAAAACTCTAGTTCAAGTAAAAAAAAAATCAGATGAAACATAGAATTGGGTAATTGGGAAATTGATTGAGGAAATTGTGGGATTTCTGAGAACGGTAAAAAAGGACGACAATGAAAACGCGGAATCGTAAGAGGTATCCTTGACAAAATTTACTATTAAAATCTCCAGATTTTGTTGCTGGTTTTCAATGGCGATGGGATTGAACAAAATACCCTAGTTAATTAAACAAAATAATTAAAAAACCAAACTAGTTCAACAACAATTGAAGTAAATTAATTAAAGGAGTAGGGTGAACCTGAAGGAGGGACGACGGTGGTGGTGACCATATGGAAATGGAAATGAAGAAGAAGACGGAGTTGAATTGTGAGGAGTCTGTGACGTTTTGGCCATATGGGAATGAAGAAGACGACGAGGCAGCGTGATGTTAAAGGGTTTCTGGAGTTTTTTAATTATTTCTATTAACGTCGGTTTTAATTAAAAACCGACACAAAGACCTATTATGGCGGTTTTTAGCCTAAATATGGTTATTTTGTTTTAACTTTTAGCGTCATTTTTAACGTCGGTTGTGAATAGAACCGCCACAATTGACCTATAATGACATTTCCTATTTGTAACCGTCGTAAAAAGCTTTTGTTATTACGACGGTTCTTACTTAAACCGTCACTATAGACCTCTTACATATAAAAAAAATTTGTTCCCGCAAATTTTTTGGGCTTTTTACGTCGTTTCTATTAGAACCGCCACGATAAACGCGTCGTAATAGGGGTGTTTTCTACTAGTGAACGCCTCCCAATTAAAAGTGTTCTCTAATGTATAACATATAAAACACCCCCCACGCCTGTTCTCTATACATTAGAGAACACTGAGTTGGAGAACGCCTAAGAGGTGTTTTCTAAAACTTATTTCAACAGTTCTCTAAGCCTTTTTTTGTAGTAGTGATTGAAACTTAATTGCGGAATATCAAAACAACCTGCGGAAGACTAAAACTACTACGAACGTAAAACTTATACAAGGTAATTTAAATACGCGAGGGATAAGGTACCCATCAATGGCAATATAATTTACACTAGAACAAAAAGTGCTATTGACATCGCCACTATAACATCGGTTTTTACTAAAACTGATGTAATTGATCTAATTTTTGTTATTTACATCGCTTTGAAATCAAAACCGATGTTAATTATATAATTTTACCTCGCTTCGAATTCAAAACCAATGTTAATTATATGATTTTACATCGATTTGTTATAAAACCGATGTTAATGATAATTAATTGCATCGGTTTTAGTAAACTGATGTTTAGTAATTAAGATAATTTTTGTTATTTACATCACTTCGAAATCAAAACCGATGTTAATTATATTATTTTTACATAGGTTTGTTATAAAAACGATGTTAATGACAATTAATTGCATCGTTTTAAGTAAACTGACTTTAGCAATTAAGTCATTTTTGTTATTTACATCGCTTCGAAATCAAAAGCGATGTTAATTATATTTTTATTACATCGATTTGTTTAAAACCGATGTTAACGATAATTAGTTATGAACCGGTTTGTTTATTAGCAGTTAAGATGATAAAAGTAATACATCGGTTAGTTATTAATTATTAACCGATGAAACAATTCTTCAAAAAATACATCGATTACTTATCAATTATGAAACGATGTAACAATTTTTTTTGTTAATTTTCCAAAACCACAATTAATTACCTCCTATTAACCAAAACCTATGATACTTCACAAATTATTAAATTTCCAAAATTAACAAAATCCACTTACGATTCTTCCAAAACTAACAAAATCTTAAGCGTATGTAGCTGCATCTTGCCAAAATCCTAGGATTTTCACAAATTCTGCTCAAATTAACCAAAACCTAGATTACCAAATCCCTTAATTTTCACAAATTATAAACAAGATTACCGCCTTTCACCTCCCATAGCACGATTACCTCCTTCCGTTCGTCGTTTTCACCATCATCAACAATGAATTCCAGTAATTTGTTTTTCAATTTTTCAAATTCTGCTATACGAAGTATCATAGAATTCATACTGTGTAAAGGTGAGTATGACATGTAAATTCACTTTCTTTTAACGTATTCTACTGTTTTCTGGATTATTGATTCCGGTAATTGTTGAATTCTAGTTCATGTTCTGTTGTTATTATGATTGAACGTGTTTAATTGATGAAGTGAGCCGCTGTTATGTAGTTAAATCTTTCGAACTGCTTCCTGTTTTTCCTTGAAATTATGAGACTTCGTTGGTGGATTTTAGTTTTCGACAAAGGATTTGGTGAGACACTAATTTGATTTCCAATTTTTCAAATTCTGCTACTTCCTGTTTTTCCAATAATTAAGGAACTACTATACTTTAAAAAAAGGCTTCCTTTAAAGAAGATAAGTTCATCGGGGTCTCTCTCGTGGATAGACTAGACTGGTTTGGTTTGGTTTTCAATATGTCAATCTAGTATGTTGGCTGAGCTATTCGTCATGGTCTGATTCCCCAGTTTAGTTTAGTAGTAGCATTCTCGCGTTCACCGGAATTGTAAACAAACCTAGCCTCTTTCTGAACATATTCTGATAGGTAGCAGAAAACAGCCCCTGCAGCATCACCGAGAGGGCTGTGCACGCTGCTTCAGCCCTTCTGCAATTCTATTTCCACCAATGCCAGGGGATCCGAGAGCATCCTTGTAAGATGTGGCACCAAAATTATGCTCTCACATCCCATCAAATGCATTACTACCACTGCCCTGCTGTATCCCTTTGATAGAGCCCCCTGACCCATCTCTGAACGTTTTCTGCCCTATCTTCAGACCTACAGTCGTGCCCTGCTGCATCCCTGTGATAGACCGTTGCTGGCCGTAGTTGCTGCTGGCGGCTGCTACTGCTAATATGTTGCTGCCACTGTTCTTTAGTAGTTGTTGGATTTTAGTTTTCGGCAGAGGATTTGGTGAGACACTAATTTGATTTCCAATTTTTCAAATTCTGCTACTTCATGTTTTTCCAATAACTAAGGAACTACTATACTTTAAAAAAAGGCTTCCTTTAAAGAAGATAAGTTCATCGGGGTCTCTCTCGTGGATAGACTAGACTGGTCGACGTTTCAATTCTTAGATATATGTAAGAACTTCGTAAGCATAACTGTCATAGATTTATGTCTCATGCCCTCCTTAATTCTGGTGTGATACGCGTGCTTTTTTATTGCTTAATATTCTAAGAGAGGTCTAAGAGCTACTAGTAGTGTGATGAAGCTAGAAAAGCTTGGTTGGAAGAAGGCCAACTGCATATCGACCACATTATGGATGTTTAGATCTCTCATTCTACTAATTCTACGAAAGGATAACAACCCTTAGGTTAGCAGGTACCGTGATAAAAGGAGACTCTGTTATGCTTTTCTTTATCGTGATATTTTTTTTTTGGTGTAAAAGTGAGTTTGTATATATATCAAAAACTGGGTACATGTACAGGGAGCCCTAAACCAACTGGTCTTAAAACAAAATAAGCATTACATCATAATTTTTGCTAACATAGAAGAATATGCAAGGGGAAGTCGAGCCTGCTGCAGAGCCTTGATCTTCCTTTTCACCATTTCCTGAATTTCCTTGACAACGCCTGAGGGAAATAGCAACACAGCATTGAGCCTAACATTGTTTCGTTTCATCCAGATGGTATGACAGTAGGCAGTAAACACAACCCCTTGAATAAGTCTATCTCTCTTATCTGCACAAGTCTAGTGCACATCAGGAAATTGAGGTAAGTCAGCCCCTGTCCAATTAATCAGGTCTTATCTGATTGTCCTGCTATAATCACACTCCTGCAGCAAATGAGTCACAGATTCAGACCCATTGCCACACAGACAGCAGCTATCATCACTACTGCAGCCAATTTAAAAAAGTTCTCCTTTGTGTGAACACCTTCATGAAAAAAAAGCCAAGTAACAATAGAGTGTTTAGGTATGTTCCATTTACTCCATATGACCGAATGCCAATCCATGATCTGATATTCCCCTCTAAGCCATCTATACCTATCTGCTATAGAGTATCCAGAACTGGAACTGGTCCTAATCTTATTAGTGTAGCCTGGTTTGAGTCTCTCCTTAGCTTTGCATATCGTGATATTTTTAATGTAGGTCCAGAACTGGAACTGGAACTGGTCCAGAACTGCTACTGCTATAGAGTATCCAGAATTGGAACTGGTACCGGAACTGGTCCAGAACTGCTACTGTTATAGAGTATCCATGATCTGATATTCCCCTCTAAGCCATCTATACCCATCTGCTATAGAGTATCCAGAACTGGAACTGGTCCAGAACTGCTACTGCTAACATGTTTCTGCCACTATTCTTTAGTAGTTGTTTCCATTGTTGTCGTTTCTGCGTAGTGTGGCAACTTAGTGCTGCTACCCTCTGTTGGTCTTTCCTACGTTTTTCTTGCTTGCTTCTATTTATTATTGCTGCCTACGTTTTGTCCCTTTCGACATTCTTTTTTATCCACCATACTGCCCCCACTTTTCCATTTCCTACACACATCTTGCTCATGGCCTATGTTTTTACATTTGTTTCATATACTTGGTTTCCATTCATAAGGAGCTTTGATTTTAATGAGTTGTTGTTTCTCGTCAACAAATTTAATCTGATTAGGAATTTTTTGCGTAGTTGCAGGATCACTCTGGATTCAGTTTTTTGGCAGGCTCTTACCCCATAACTTCAAAGTCTGTTGCTATAATCTGATACAGGTAGGTACAGATTTAACTTCTTCTTTAACGAGATCTATGTCTGGATGCCATGCTTTAATTATCAAGCGCTTATTATCAAATAAGAAATATCCACTCTTGAGAACAGATTGTTGCATATATTTACTATTCAGTTTTTGTATGCTGTTGTAGTGGACAAATTTAGTTCTGTCAGTTTATAAATCATTGAGATAGTGTATAATTTGGAGGAATTTGTTTTCATTTACTAATTTACAGTTTTTTGAGAAATAATCTTATGCTTAATAATTAGTGTCATGAAAGACGGTCTCATAGACCAATTAATCCTCTAAAAAGTGATTTTACGATAAATAGTTAAATACCAGTAATGTGGGTTTGTATCATGTTTATTTTACCAAATACGAATTTGTGTTTTATATACTGTTTTGGTATTCACAACCCACACATTGTGTTATTCTTGTGTCACTTGGCTATTTTTGTTTCTATGTTACTGAGATGACTTCTACCCATTTTTATTTTTGCTTCATGAGTTATTTTAGCTATTTAGGATCCTGATTAAAGTTCTATGGATGTCTACATAATAGCGACTTTGCACTAGAATTACTTTTAGTTTCAGCTAGACGTTGCTCAACTATACTTTTGGTTGTACTGGACTACCAACCAAAATATGTGCTAATCTGACAATCTGACATTCAGACCTTGTAGCATAAGCCATCTATCTGAATCCCTTTCTGTAGTCTAACTTTGTGGTAAGCCTTCTATTCAAACAACTAGGTAATAAAGGTATTAAAGTTGACCTTAAGCAAGCCAAACCTATTCCAAACAAAGTGTTATCTCACTAGGCCTAATCCAATGCTTCTTAAATTTGCTCGTACTTCGTTGCATCCAAATGTGATAGACATCTCATACTCATTCATATCCGTGCTCATTAACTAGATTATGGACCGAAGTTGGATGTATGGAAAGCGTGATTTTGTTTATCTTCAACGACTAGAGAAGAGTTTCTTAGTTGTGACGTGGAACATAAAAGCCGCCTTGGGGATAATCAATTCTTATGTCTGTGTGCCCTATGTCAAAATCGGAAGAATGTTAATTCGAGGGATGAATTGCGGGAGCATTTAATTTTAAAAGGATTTAAAGCAAATTATAATGTGTGGATATGGCATGGAGAAAATGATAGTGATATTTGTACTAACGTAAATTTTGGAATTAATGATAAAGATGGGGAAGAGATTGATGTCGGAGGTTACAATGACGATGAAATATTTGAAGATACTGATATGCCTGATAATGATAATATTGACGGGCTCATGAAGGATCTTGAAGAAGATATTGTGGAGTGCCCTATAATTTTTCAGGGAATGGTTGATAATTCCTAGAAGCCTTTATACCCGAATTGTTCTAAATTCTCTCTTTTATCAGCTGTGTTGAAACTATTCACATTAAAAGCTGGAAATGGGTGGAGTGACAAGAGTTTTACTTCCTTATTAGAACTTTTGTGTCAAATGTTGCCAGAAGATAACGAGCTTCCCACCAACACATACCAATGCAAGAAACTACTATGCCCATTAGCTACGACTTACCAAAAGATTCATGCATGCTCGAAGGACTGTATTTTGTACCGATAAGAGTATAGTGAATTAAAAGAATGCCCAAAGTGCGGTGAGTCACGATACAAGAAGGTAGACTATGGTAATGGTGGGAGCAAGAAAAGTCCTGTAAATACGTTATGGTATTTACCAATAATACATAAATTTAAACGCTTTTTTGCAAATAAAAAAGATGCAGAGTACATGTTGTGGCATCATAAGGGCAGGAATAAAGATGACAAACTGAGGCATGTAGCTGATTCTCCTCAGTGGAGAACAATTGATCGAACCTTTCCAGATTTCGGTTCAGAGCCTAGAAATTTAAGATTGGGACTTTGCACCGACGGGATTAATCCCTTTGGAACTTTAAGTACCTAGCATAGTTGTTGGCCAGTAATGTTGATAGTTTACAATTTACTTCCTTGGCTTACCACAAAGAGCAAATACATTATGTTAACACTCCTAATTTCGGGCCCTAAGCAACCTGGTAATGACATTGACGTGTATTTGGCTCCTCTAATTGAAGACTTGAAACTCTTATGGGATGTTGGGGTACGAGTGTTTGATGCAGCTACTAACTCTAGGTTTCAAATGCATGCTATGTTGTACTGTACAATTAATGACTTCCCGGCTTATGCTAACCTTTTTGGATACCGACTCAAGATCGATAAGGGATGTCCGGTATGCGGCAATGACACTGAATCTGATTGGTTGGAGCACAGTGGCAAATATGCGTACATGGGTGGTCGTTGTTTTCTACCTGAAAATCATCAATATCGAAAGAAGAAGAAGGCTTTTTATGGGAAAACGGAGCATAGGAAACCCCCTTTGTTTTTGAGTGGAGAAGAGTACTACGATCAGGTTAATAATATAACTAGAATTTTTGGAAAACCGTACGTACCTCCACCAAATGGAGTATATCACACAAAGAGGTCAATTTTTTGGGATGATCCTTGACTTGTTTTTATATTACCAAAACAAGAAAACAAAGGAGAGGAGAGCCTTTAGATGATACTTTGACCCTTTATAAAGGCATAACACCAGATGATTGGAACGAGTTTGTGAAACAGCGAATGGATCAGAAATTTCAGGTGAGTTACATTATTTTTTGTTAATGAAATTTAGCTAACATTGTCTTTCAGGTTTATTACTAATAAAAATTTATCATATATAATTAAATCGCAGGAAAAAAGTATAAAAGCACAAGAATTCCAAAAGTGTAACTTGCATCCACATTATATGGGAAGAGCTGGCTATGTGGGTAAGATGGAGGGTTGGTATGAAGAAGAATTAAATGATGCCTTCGCTAATGATCTTGATGTCGATCCCGAAGTTACCCCGAAAAATGTTACAAAACTTCTTGAAGATCGTTGTTATTTGTGGGTCAAAGGACATACCCCTTCATCCAGGGACTTTTCGTTGAAAACGCAAGAGTTGATAACTGAAATAGTAAGTAACTATCTATTTCTTTGAATTACTCCATTTCTTTGATTTTCGTCTAAAATATTAACCCTTTTTCATTTGAACAGAATTATTGGGAGGAGATGAAGAGAAAAGGGAAGTTTGTTCCTTCTGGAAGAGAAGATGTGTTGGTTAAGGCCACTGGAAAATTTGAACGCCCCGGATTCACAAGAGGAATTGGAGGCTGTGTTGGTATTACTAACTTTTTTGGAAAATCAAATAGTCCTGGAATTACTAGGAAGATGTATACGGAGGATGACTTTACGGCACTTAAGGAAGAGGTGACAAAACAGGCAATGGCTAAAGTAGAAAGTTGGGTAAAACAACATCTGTCAGGTTTAAAGGATCAACCCCAATCAAATTCATTAAAGGACATCGAAATTACAAAGACTAAAGACGGCTCCTCCTCTCATACTCTCTCGAGTAGTAGTCATTCTACCAAGCTTAATGATTACTTCCTTGAGTTAAAGGTATATATAATATATCAAATCACACTCTCCAGAGTAGTACTCATTCTACAAATGATCTCTTCCTTGTGTTATTTAGTTAAAATTTTACATATCCCTTTTATTCATTGTTGCAGGCTCCCGTTCCATGTCTTCTGGTTGCTGATGAGACGGAGATCGTTGTCGCCGAGGGAACAATATGGCCATGGGTAGAAGGTAAGATGGTACACAATTCACCACTGACTCGTGAAAATGTTCACGTATCCATTGATAAGATCATAGATGGGAAGGCATTACTTCCAATTCCGTGGGATGAATTTAAAAGGGTTGGTGAAGTTGTCGGAAGTTTTGCACAGTGGCCAAAATCATTGGTTTTATTAGGAGCTACTGAGGTAATAAAATGTGCAACTAATTTATCACCTATTATTTTTGCAAGGGACAAGAAACTAATTAAGTGTTGTATTAATTCTAATTGCTAGGATGATCGTAAGACGAAAGATAAGGTTCAACAGGTTAAGCCAAAAGACACGGATAATTCATCAAAGACACGACCGTCTGGTGGTGGTGGTGGTGGTATTAAGGAGGTTCACCTTGATGCGGTAATGAACCAGATTCTAAATTTACTTCTAAGTGTTTAATTATTTTTTCTCTTATTTGGTTCTTTTAACTTATATTCTTTAGGTAAAGACAACAAAGAGCAAAAAGGGGCCACTTAATAAGGATGAGCTAAGTCTTTTGGATGTCCACTGTCAAAGATTGGAAGACATGAGCTGCTCTGCTGATTCAGGAGGATATAGGTTGTTTACTATAGAAATCGAGAAGGTGGTCTATTTTTACAAAAGCCCGATTAAGCTGATAATCATGCTTGATGATATTAGGGAGATGTTTAGATACGAATGGTTAAATATATCTATACTTCAACTTTGGGGAAGGTATTTCTTTCCCATAATAATTCAATATGACTTCCTTTACACATGTGTGTATTTATATACTTATTATATCTTTTATTCTCATTATAATGTAGCTTTTTATATGACTATGGGACTCAACTTGGAGTGACGAAAAAACTAGTTGGATTTTTGTGTCCTGATAGACGCTGCACATATTTGCATTCTGAGGTTGAGACGAAAGATATGTGACAGGCGCTTTAAAGGATCAAGAAGAAAAGAGATATGTGATGGGTGCTTTTTTTGAGGCATGAGTATTACAATTTTTTTTTCTGCATTTCATTATTAGTTGGCTCACCTAATTAAAGGATTTATATGTTTTGTTATTTTATATAGCTCACATTGGATGTTGGTTTTATTTTGTCTTGGAGATAACATTGCATATATTTTTGACTCGGATAAGGCGACAAAAAAAATGGCAGATAAGAAGTTGTTTATCATGGTAAGTTTAATTGATTACCCAACAACATTAAATTATTGTTGTTTAGGTATGAATGATCGATAATATGATCACTTTTCATGTATTCAATTTCAGGGCTTGGAAAAGGTATTCTTTTACAGCTGGATTGCGTAATATGTCAAAAAAATGAACTCCAAATAAAAATGATTAAGGTAACTTCCCTTGACCCTCCTTTTCTTTGGTGAAAGGTAAGTGTTATATATCAAGCCAAAAGTCAAAATTACAAGGATAATCTATATCAGATATAACAATCGACGCTATAGCTCGACCTTATGAAATTCTAATACTAAGAAAACATATGCTGCAACACAAAATTGCAAGACCCTTCCAAAGTTTGCACTCCCATCCAATTTTGCACTCCCAGCCAATAAACCTTCACGCTGTAACCGCGTTATTAGGAATCCCTCACATTCCAGCCTATAGCCCTTGCACACGCTATAACGCTACTTACTATGAGACACATTTCCATGTGCCCAGAATAGCTTTTAATCATTCCAAATGCCTGCACAAAATATGCGTCCCTTGTGCATAATTCGGATCAATTCCTTGACCCGCCTTTAGTAACATCGTTTTGTTTGCTAATATTGCTATAGTGAGACCCTTTTGATTATGAAGTATTGGTAAATTATACGGAGTATGTATTATTGTATTTACAATAATATGATTGAGTTTATGGTTGTAGAAGGCTAGAAGCTCCTATGTAGTTGTTGAGTGAGATTTTAGAGATTGGTTATGGTTGTCACAATGAATTATTGACATTTGCAATAATATGGTTAAGCTTAAGCTTAAGGTTATGGTTAGTCAAAATAATATTTTCCTTTGGGAGATTGCAATAATATTGATGTCAAGCTCCGTCCTATATATAATATGATAGAGTATGGCAGGCTTAACCGTAGTTGGGGTTTTTTCTTCTTCTTTGTATGTCAAGTTGACATATTGTGCAGATGTAATGTTTGCTACTTAACTCTTAATTTTGTATAATTTTAGTGTATTCAACAACCAGAGAGTTATGAGTGTGGCTATTAAGTTATGAAGTGGATGTATGATATTACTATAAGGTACTCAACATCGGAGGACGACTTATAAAAGGTATATTATTGATCTCTTGTCTCGAATTGTTTGAATTTTTTTGTATATTTATAAATATTGTTCGTAATGTTTAATTGCCTAACCTCCCTTCCTAATAATCTGTGTTCTTTTACTTAGTGTATTTCAGGTTCGCAAATGACAATTGAACAAATGAACGAGGTTCGAGAGCTTTGGTCGCTTTATTGTGCAAAAAACTTTTAGTTTATGTATGGTTTAATTTCTAGAAATTATTATATAGTGTGTTAGACTACTTTTATGCATGGATGTTTAATCAAATATTGTAGTAGTATACGTTTTAAATTGAATGAACGAAATTGTAATACGATATGATATTTTTTTTGGTACAATATATAGTTGGGTTTGAATTCTTGGAAGGCATGAGATGCACGGTTATTATTTGTATATTGATTCAGTTTGCAGGTCTTTTTATAGTGTATGAATGTAAACATCACAAATAAGTTCCGGAATATGAGTTGCTAGAATGAAAATCAACCGATGTTACTGTCATTTAAATTACATCAGTTTTGAATATAAACCGATGTTATTTTAATAAATAAAGATAATATTAACATCGGTTTCAGACCAAAAACAATGTAATTCAGACACTATCAACATCGCTTTTCACTTATAACCGATGCTAATGGTATACTATTAACATCGCTTTTCCCTTATAACCGATGCTAATGGTATTAACATCGCTTTTCACTTATAACCGATGCTAATGGTATACTATTAACATCACTTTTCCCTTATAACGATGCTAATGGTATACAATTAACATCGCTTTTCACTTATAACCGATGATAATGGTATACTATTAACATCGCTTTTCACTTATAACCGATGATAATGGTATACTATTAACATCGCTTTTCACTTATAACCGATGCTAATGCTATACAATTAACACCGCTTTTCACTTATAACCGATGATAATGGTATACTATTAACATCGCTTTTCACATATAACCGATGCTAATGGTATACTATTAACATCGCTTTTAGAAACGATGTAAAGGGAAAAATACTCTAAAAGTCGCCCCCAGATACATCGCCAAAAAGCGATTTAAATGAGACAAAATAAGCCATGTCAATGAGCCTTTTGCTAGTAGTGTTAAATCTAAACTAATCGTAAAGGGATAACTGTCGAATAATCAACGATGCTCGCTTGCCACACGTCTTCCCGAAACAGCACCAACCTACATACATGAAACATGTACGCACAGTCAGTGGGGAGTAACTCGGGGTTCTCCCAGCCACTTTTTGTCAGAAAACACGTAAACGGTAATACAACACATCATATACATATGAACATGCATATAAATTAAGAAGCAATCATACATGCATTCCTACATGACTAACATGATCAAGCATGAACGATAAGTCATAACATGTGAAATAAAATCAAGTCGATATATGAAACGATAACAAAATTAGGTAAACGACTAAATGATCGAATCAGAGGCCAACAACTAGGTGGCATGTCCAATCACACAAACAAACAAACAAACAAGCATAAAATGAACGCCGTTAGGTAATATAACCGCTACAACTACCAGTCAGGGAGCATAACCGCTCCACTAACAGGGTAGGGCGTATAATTGCGCCCTAGCTACCGAAGCGCATAACCACGACATCCGAAATACTATGTATAACGTATAACCGCAGACTATATGCCTAAGACCTGGCCAGACCTCTCGATGAAATAACCTACACCGAACGACACACGGGGACCGGAGCGCATATAGCAGGACCTCCAACTACGGGAGCGCATGAGCACGACCTCCGACGAATCCCGAACATAGATAAATTTCCCATAACGTGGGTGGCATTAGTTCATTACAGTGATACACAAATCGTATCACCGCTATCTATTCACAAACAAGGCAACATAACCGTTACCAACACAGTTTAGAATGACATAACCGTCACCCAAAACACAAGCAAGACAACATAACCATTACCCGACTACTCAACTTAAGATAACATAACCGTTATCAAATCACAATTTAAGCTAATATAACCGTTAACCAATTCATTTAACATACATGAGCCACAATCCAAACAAGACAATGCTTAAGCTAGCATCTAGAAGATATTTTGAAGCGAAAACCGGTTTCCCTTCCGGTTGCCCGGCCGGGGGGTCTTCCTCCTCAACTTCGCTTCTAAAAACGGTGTAGGCATTTACTCACACCAACAACGGAATCATCCAAGTATACGACTTACATGAGCAATAATTAACGAGAATTCAATGTCAAATCATAATTCGCAACATGTGATTCACATGGAGAAGTAATAAATAAGAAACCATTGACATGTTATAACTCATAAGCTCACATTTCTTACGAAAATTAAATGAACGGAAATTAGATAACAAGCCTCGTATTGTAAATTCATACGGTTCCTTCAAGAAAAGGACAATCAAGAATAAATTAACATTTCATATTTTATAAATATACTTCTTATACAAATATTAACATATATGTGAAATTTAAAATAGCAAGTCATATTTTAATTATTCAGGAATCGATTAATTATTCTATATTTTATAAACGTGCTACTTAAATACATGTTGCAATCATTTCTAATTACCCTTGAAATTTTATTAAGCAACGACAACAACAACAATAATGCTATAGCAATAAAAAGTATTAACAACAATAACCCTAACAACAGCACATGCGGCTACATTTCAACCTTTGGCAATCATATAGCAGTAGCATTACATTGTAACAACAATAATGAACACAAAGAGAACGCGGGCAGCAACAACTTATGACCAACAGGAATTTCAGTAGCATTTAACACAATAATAGAATGCAACCAGCAGTGGTAAAACAACTAGCAACAATTATAATAGCTTCAGACAGCAGCAACAATAGCAATGAAATAAGGGCAAACCAGAATGTAGCAGCAACAGTTCATCAGTAGCATCGCACGCAACAACAGCCGTAAAATAAGATAGAAAAGTGGAGCAGAACAGTAGTGCGGTGCGATACTCAAAAGTAAAATGTAGCAGCAGCAGTTTATAACCTGCAATTCAAGGATATAGCAGCACATATAACAACAACGCATAAAATAGTAGTGTGAGTAGCAGCAGCAATCCGCAGTACCAGTACGAGATGCCAATAAACCACAACAGAAGCATAAGACAACTTTAAACACAATGAACACAATAATCTCGATTCAACTTTACAATTATCATACAATAAACAAAACAAATCTTTGACATAAGTCGCGTAACCTCTCAAAGTTTCCTTTTTTCGAATTTAAACCTCGATTTATCCCAAAACTAAGCTCGAAAACCACCATGACACCACCTAAAACATACAAAAACGAGATTCAACAAGGAAACACGAAATGAGTTTAAATGGCAGGAATTCCAAGGTGCCCAAGAGCTGGAATTTCCTACCTAGAAACGACGGCGACGTCGAGATGAAGAGAATGGCGCGAAGATCGCTCGAAACCGTTGAGAAACGAAGAAATGGTGATGAATTTAGTGAATTGTTTACAATGTATAAAAATTGTGGAAAGATATGATAAGGTTTGTGTGGTTGACGATGACTCATGGTGAGATGTCCGTTTATATAAGAAACGGGTTTTTAGTTGGAAAAATTATTACAAGAATCGAGTTTGAGTCCGTTTCATTTGTGAGTCGGAAATTGCACAAATATCAGAAGTTCACTATTTTTACACTTATTACAACTCGAAATAACAATTGAACACATAAATTATATTTTACGAAATTACATAATACATTTAAGTTTTCTGAACGTTAAAATTTAATCGTTACAATATAATTACGTAATTAATCGAGATATCGTTTACAAACTAAAAATGCTTTTAAAATAAAATATTTAAATTATTTAAATATAATTATGAAATTTCAGAAAATATAAATCATTCTGAAGTTACAATTAAAATCAATAAAATTACGAGTCCGGAATATCGGGGTGTTACAAGTACGATACTCATGAACAACTATCATGAGTTCACTTAGCATCACACTTAATCATGCCATACTCATATATATCATTCTTATAAGCATGCATACATATTCACTTTCTATGAATGGTTCAACGGTCAACTCTCAAGACATAACCAATCATAACATTCAACAAGTATAAGGTTCAGAGGGGACATCTTAACGCATAAGATAATACTACTCAATTCACAAGTAAGAGGTTCAGAGGCCAACTTAAGGCATAACCAACTACAACACATTTCACAAGTAAGAGGTTCAGACGCCAACTTAAGGCATAACCAACTACTACACATTTCACAAGTAAGAGGTTTAGAGGCCAACTTAAGGCATAACCAACTATTACACATTTCATAACGAAGAGGTCCAGAGGCCAACTTAAGGCATAACCAAATACCAAATACTCAGCTAGTAAAAAGGTTCAGAGGCGACAGTAATGTATAAGCTAATTACCAATTCACTCAATAAGTAAAGGACTCAGTGGCCAACTTAAGGCATACTCCTTTACTAGACAACAAGACACGAGACTCAGAGTCCAACTTAAGGCATACTCTAGCATCCAAACAGTTGTACACCAGGCACGGTACCAATACCATAGCTACCCCAATGCACAATCGCTCTACATGTCAAACTAAGAAGCCAACTTAAGGCATGTCCTGAACGATCACATCACACATGTCTGAACTCAGAGGCCAACTAAAGACACATTCCGGACACGACATCCATACACATATTGGACTCAGAGGCCAGCTTAAGGCATACCCCCAATATGCGACACCTTGTTCACGTATTTGTAACACCACCATTTACTTAAGAGCCTTTAGCAAGACATTCTCAAATAAATAGAGCTGTTACCATCTCGGAATGTCCGAGGTAGTGAATAACAAAGTAAAACAACCAAAGTACTTTATATAAAACTGATAAAATTTAAAACTTGGTTATTACAGTTACTACATAACGGAAAAGAAAATACAACTGATGAGTTCTCTAGATGTGATATAATTCTAAGTCGGTCAAAAGTATGCACCTCACATTCCTATCCAAGCTCCTAGTTCATCTGTCTCTGACCTGTAGAATCTACTCCCCATTCCGGATCATCGTAGGTGTACACGAATACAGTGTCAACCTCGCGGTTGAGTAGGGTAACAATTATGATATGCAAATGCAATGACATGCTCGAGCTCAAATTCAATCTCAATCACAAATCTCAATCTCAAACCCTTGCACCAAGCCATACCGAACCTCCCGGCAGACTAGAACACCAGCTCAATAGCTGATAAGACATCAGGCCTGGTCTGCAGAACCACCCTGGGCTTTACATCAGAACAATATCTGACCATAACTTTCTCGGTAACCAATGCATATGCTATGCTCATGAATGCAACGATATAATTATTCAATCATACTATCAAATAATGAAATGCTCACGTCGTTACCAATAATCCACAATCAATTCAACCAATACCATTCTTATATAATTCATGCTTGCATCCATAACATACAAGGCAACATCCTTTCATACCACATCCCAGAGTAAACATCCATTCATAACACTTCATAAATTATAGTGTCAGTGTATCCTACCTGGATAGCAATGTAATCCCATTATGCAGCTAATATCCAAACAGTAAGGTCACTTCATCACACACTCAACACCTAACAAAATAAAATACTTAATTACCGACTAGTACGATTACGCCACTAATATAATTTATCAATCATTCAAATCTATTATTTAAATAGTATATATCGCATAACGAGACCGTCTTAAACATGAGTACTTCAATTAACTTAAACAACTCGTCCTTATTACTTTTATAACCAGTTTCAATTAAATAGACGAACATTGAAAATATAGTCGGCTATTGATAACCGTCACATTCTTGTATAAAATTACTTAACAACTAAAATAATTAACCACATGAGAAAATATACTAATAATAATAATCATACCAACATTAACATTATTAACAATAATAACAATAATAATAATATTCGTAATAAAAATAATACTAATAAACTATTATCAATAAGTTGAATGGACAAAACACTTTACTTGCAGCACTAGTACAAAAATCCCCTATTGCGTCAAGGGGATTACGTCGGTTCTAATATAACTGATGCAAATAGTACTTAATTTGGGTGGGAGTTCTATTTTACACTATAGACAAGGTATTTTCATCAGTTCTTAAAAAGGAACTGACGTTTTTGAATGAGTATATTTGCGGTCAGTTGTTCTTATAACTGATGCATTTTACTAAAAATTGTTTTTTGCTTCAGTTCAATTTAAGAACTGACGTATTTACCTATGAGCATTTGCTTCGGTTTCACATTAAAACCGACGTATTAACTATAAATTAAAAAAAAAACGTGTTAATAATAGGGCAAATAATACACTATTCTCTTTCATATTCAAAAGAAACCATACCTCCGTTCAATTCCTCCGTTCGTCCGTTCGTCTATCTTCATCAGTTCGTGCTTCTTCAACTTCAATTTCAACTTCAGATATACCTTCTTCAATTAATCAGTTGCAAGAGTGTCGCTCAAAGCCTTGATTTTTCGCCGATTAATGTAAGTTTTATTCGCTTATTTTGGCTTTAATTTCTCGTTTTAGTGACTAAATTGTCGTTTTAGTGACTATGTTTCTTGCATTAAACTGTTGTAGTGCTTGTTTCTTGCATTAAGTTGATGTGTGATGATTAGCTATACCAATGTGATTACTGATGTTGGATAATTAGGGATGGTTAGGTAGCAATATCTGTTTATCTTCTAATTGAAATATACGATGTGGTATCAGATGGTGGGTGTTCTGGTTGGGCTGACAGGGAGGCAATCATTGGCCTTTAGGCGCGTTTGAACTTGGGAACTTGACATAACATACGAGGTTATGGAACTTCAGCAACCAATATTGGTTTGTTATGGTATGTAATGGATACAGGTTTAGTGACTAGAGCCGAGTAAGAGAACTGTCAAATTGATGATGTAGAATCGATCCATAGAAAGAAGGGTAACGGGTGACAGTCTTGAGGTTTGGAGAGCGAAATTGAATGCCAATGATGAAATTGCAGATGGAAACTGAATGCCAATGTCTTGGGGCTGTACTTTTGGGTTAAGTAGGATTTGTTGCAGGGGTTAGTTGCTGGTCTGTGCAGCAGCAGTTTAGAGTAGTTAGTAGTTGCTCTGGTGGTTGTAGAAGGGCCATTAGACTGATATTGGAATTGTGGCAGTGGGGTGTAGGCGTGGGCAGTTGAACTGTATGGTCAGGAATTGGTGTTTGGCAGAGATGGGGTTGGGGATGCGTGGTCAGGCATGATGGAGCGCAGGTGTATATGTGAATGAGTTGGAGTTAAGGAATTAATACAAATCATAAGTGTATATGAGCTAATTAGGGAGGTGTTTTTATAGGGCATTTGATCACTTTCTTTTGGGATTTTTGTTATATATAATTCACAAATTCTTATTTCACACCGACATTGTCCGTTTAAGCTTAAAACGGGTCAAATACATATCAAATCACCACCTGTTGTCTAGAAATGCCAAAAAAATTCTTTATTACCACTGTTTGGTAGTATTAATAATGTTATTGTTGGCGATAAATGAGTCTAATAAAAGCTTTATTCTATTTTTGTGACTCAGCATTCAATCTCTCTTTTATTTCTCATTAGTCTAATAACTATTATTCTATTTTTAGCGGTGTATGGTGATGGCTATGGATAGGAGTTGGATGTATGGAAAACGAGATTTCCATTTTATAGAACGGGTTAATGATTTTATCACGCATGCTATTACACATAAAAAATTACATGGGGATGAGAAGCTACTCATTTGTCCATGTAGCGTATGTAAGAACCGGGTAAAGGTAAACTCTGTAACTATGCGGGAATATTTGCTAGTGAAGGGGTTTAAACCTGATTATCATGTATGGATATGGCATGGAGAGAAAGACAATGACATGGAAGGCACCTCAAATGCTGTAAATGAGGAGAATAAGTTTGACAATGTGGATGAATTTGAGATTCATGGTTTTGATTTTAACAACATTGGCAATGATAACGATGATAGTCATGATAAGGAAAAAAACGTAGAGGGTGAGAATATTGATAGAATGATGGATGATTTAGAAAAAGATTTCATAGAATGTCCAGAAATGTTCGAGGAGCTAGTTGATGATTTTAAGAAACCATTATATCCGGGTTGCTCCAAATTCACCCGTTTATCAGTTGTGTTGAAGTTGTATACCTTAAAAGCGGGGAATGGATGGAGTGATAAGAGTTTCACCGCTTTAGTGCAACTTTTATCAGAAATGTTGCCAGAAGATAATGAGCTTCCATCTAATACTTATCGATGTAAGAAAGTATTGTGTCCACTAGCTACGAGTTACCAAAAAATCCATGCCTGCCCAAATGACTGCATTTTGTTCTGTTAAGAATATAGTGACTTAGATAAGTGTCCACGATGTAAAGCAGCGAGGTACAAAGTCAACCATGCTAGTGATAAGAAGAAAGGGAGCCCAGTTAAGGTCTTATGGTATTTGCCAATTATACCGAGGTTAATGAGGCTTTTTGCAAATCCAAAGGATGCAAACTATTTGGTGTGGCATCACGAAGAGAGAAATAAAGATGGTAAACTACGACATGTGGCAGATGCACCCCAATGGAGAACAATTGATAGAACCTTTCCTGAATTTGGTGGAGAGCCTAGGAATTTAAGACTAGGGCTTTGTAATGATGGAATTAATCCTTTTGGGACTCTTAGTACCCAACATAGCAGTTGGCCAGTAATGCTAATAATTTACAATCTGCCTCCTTGGCTTACAACAAAGAGTAAATATATTTTACTTACGCTCCTAATACCGGGTCCTAAACAACCTGGCAATGACATAGACGTATATTATGCGCCACTAATAGAAGACTTGAAATTGTTATGGAATGTTGGTGTGAGGGTGTTTGATGCAGCTACCGGCTCACACTTTCAAATGCGTGCTATGTTATATTGTGCAATTAATGATTTCCCAACTTATGGAAACCTTTCTGGTTATAGGCTGAAGACTGCCAAGGGGTGCCCTGTTTGTTGTGATGACACTAAATCTGAATGGCTTGAGAATTATGGGAAATATGTATACACGGGAAGTCGTCGATTTCTTCCCGAAAATCATCCATATCGTAAGAGAAAGAAGGCATTCTATGGAAGAACTGAGCACCGACCACCTCCTTTATTTTTGAGCGGAAAAGAGTATCACAAACGAGTTATGAATATCAGCACAAAATTTGGAAAACCGTACAAACCTCCACCAGATGGGGTGTACCACACAAAGAGGTCCATCTTTTGGGACCTACCATATTGGGAGCACTTATCGGTTAGGCATTGTATTGATGTCATGCACGTAGAGAAGAATGTGTTTGATAGTATCATTGGCACTTTGCTGAACATGCCTAATAAGACCAAGGATGGGGTCAAAGCTAGATATGACATGGTTGCTAGGGGGCGTGTCGAGGTAGAACCAGTTAAAAGGGGGAACCGTACTTACCTACCCCCAACTTCCACAACTTTATCGAAGGAGGAGAAGGTGGCATTGTGCGAGTCTTTAAAGGGTATGAAGGTACCGCATGGATATTCCTCCAACATAAGTCGTCTTGTGTCATTAAAAGATCTGAAGTTAGTGGGACTAAAATCTCATGATTGTCATGTTCTGTTGACACAACTTCTCCCTGTGGCTATTCGGTCCGTTTTACCTAAACATGTTAGACAAGTGATCACTAAGCTTTGCATATTCTTTAGTGCAATTAATGCTAAAGACATTGATCCAGAGTCTTTAGATAAACTACAAGCTGATATCATTGTGATACTTTGCGAACTTGAAATGTACTTTCCCATCAGTTTTTTCGACATTATGGTTCACTTAATCATCCATTTGGTTAGAGAAATTACACTGTGTGGCCCGGTGTTCCTCAGAAACATGTGGGCTATGGAGCGAGAGATGGGGACGTATAAGAGGCGAGTGAAGAATCGGTATCAACCCGAGGCTAGTATTGTTGAAGCGACTGTTGCTTGTGAGACACTTGGGTTCTGCCAAGATTACTTGACCACTGTGCAATATATCGGACTCCCTACCTCTAGGCATGAGGGACGGCTACAAGGGAAGGGTACTTTGGGGAAAACGTTTATTACAGTTGACTGTGATTGTTTTGATAAGGCACATATGTATGTTTTGCAACACATGACTGAAGTTCATCCATATTTAGTTGATCATATTGCCTTCATCAAAAGTCAAAATCCAAATAAACGTGCAGGTTGGGTGGTAAGTGAACACAATCGGACATTTGTACACTAGTTTAAAGAGAAGGTGATAAGAGAGTTTTCAAACACAACACATAACCTAAGTGAGAACTTAAGATGGTTAGCATATGGTCCTAAGCTCACCATCATATCTTATGAGGGGTATGATATTAATGGGTTTTGCTTTTACACAAGTCGTCAGGATGCGAAAAGTACGATGCAAAATAGCGGTGTTACAGTTGTGGCATCGTCAGTTGAATATGTAGGAAAGGGTAAACAACCTGTAGATATAAGAAAGCCTTACTATGGGGTAATTGAAGACATATGGGAGCTTGATTATCATGACTTTTCAGTACCCTTATTTCGATGTAAGTGGGTTGATTGTGACAAGGGAGTTAATGTTGATGATATGGGTTTCACCTGAGTAGATTTCAATTTTGTAGGTCACAAAAACGACCTCTATATTCTAGCATCTCAAGCAAAACAAATTTTCTATGTTGAGGATCCCTTAGACAAGAAACGGGCAGTTGTCCGTAATGGTAAAAGACGCATTCTTGGTGTAGATGGTGTTGTTGATGAAGAAGAGTATGATGAAGTTGATGAACTTTCTCCTTTTTCGACCATTTGCCAAAATGTGCAAGTACTACGGGACGAAGTCTATATGCGAAATGACCATAATGAGGGGATTATGGTTTGATTAATTCAAATAATAGATTACATCCTTGGCTGATTTTTGAACTAGTTTGTAGACGATTATGTCATTCATTGTAAACTTTTACCTCTCAATAGACACTTTTTACTTTTATTTTAATCTGCTTCTTTGTTTATTTTGCTTTACTTATAACAATTTGTTTTTTATTACTAATGAGATGTACTGGCGTATGGCAATAAGCGTAGTACAGTAGTGTAGAATAATGGGCAGGTCAGTGTAGGAGCAGGTCAGTCTGGTAGGTTCTGATCAGAAGGGTAAATACTTGAAACCCTTTTGACTGCAAATCAGTAGATTAAACATATGCAACTTATATTATCGTATCTTGTTTCATTGAACATCTGTAAGAACTGGAATGTGGACATCATCTATTTAATGATAAATGCAGACACAAAATTCATATTTATACACCGAGATTCTAGAGGAACTTTTAATCCGTTTCGCATGCTGCAGTTGCAGGAACATTAAGCTTGCAAGATTATACTGATGCTGGCATCATAGTTTTCCTGTACAATATAGCTCAGTGGCTCGAGTCAAGAGCTAGTCACAAGGTGCGATTTATTCTCTGGAACTTTTCATTTTTATGTTATTCTTGAGGCCAATCTTTTATACTCCGTATGATTTAGATGCGATCATGATGATATATTAGGCAACTTGCCAGTGTAACCATTCATGGATCCATTGGCCCCAAAGGAAGGGTAACTAGCAAAGCTTGGATGACTAGGGTTAATCCCGGTGTCAATCATGCCTATCACTATCCCTTCACCGGCACCTCTTGCACCCCCTAAAGCAGGCCAAACACCACCAGGAATCCCCAAATAGTCAGGTGTATGAGTCGTCAACTTTGCTAACTTCACATCTTCATGGACAACCCTTACTCCTGTAGCATTCCGTAGGCGACCAATGGCCTACATGTTGAGGATAATGGAATAAAACATAATTTTCATTATCATCCAGTAATGTTGAATACATGTCGATGCATTTCACAAAGTAGTTTTCATGATCATCCAGTAAGGTTGAATACATGTGATCCCCTACCGTGTCACAGGCAGGAACCATCGAGACATTTTGCCAATTTTGTTGAAGATCAATGGACAATGCCGGCATACAGTAACATCATCAAATAATCAATATTAAAAACTAGAACATGTTCTTTTTTTTCCTGAACTAATAGATATAAGGAACTAACTGCTAGTTTGGGTAGACTTGCAGTTCAGGTGTTTCAGGCCTGGTTGGGTTTGAATGCAAACTCGGGTTGTGAGATGGGAAGTCTTTTCGACTGTTATAAAAAATATAGGGTTTGGGAACCTTCTCTTATTGCATTTTTTTAAAGAAGTCTTATGCTCCCCATTGTCTGTGTGCCAATAAATTTGAGGTTTTGAGTGGATGCTCTCGGGTGAGGTCTCAGTGTTGAGCTACTGTCCTATTTCCTACTACTATACTAACTAAAGGCTTGCCATAGAAAGACGTTTTACATGCATGGTTAAGCCCATGTTCTGTCAGAATCAACCCTATAGAATGCAGATAGGTACTGGACTCTTTTTTGGCAGATACCGTAGCTATTACTTGGGCCTGCGCAGATATATTGAGTGCAGCTACAGATGAGCAAGATTCTGGGAGTTGTGGTATTATAATTTTTAGTTATCGAAATGAAAATAGTTATTGTAATGAATCGGACATGATAAGTTTGACACAGTCGAAGAAAATGAAATTAGTTACCAAGTTTAAACCCGTGTGTGTCTTCTGGCAGAGTTCCTGTTGCAAGACTCGCTGCTGCTCAAGTTGCTGCTTAAGAATCGAAGATCCGTACATAATACCAACAGTAAATACAAAACTACTCACCCTATAAGAATTTGTACCGCGTAATTTTGATTGTACATACACAAGACTTGATGTCAGATATCGAATGTATAGTAAAGAAATAAGTGACATTGACAATTTGACATTGTAAGTTTATATGTCAACAATTGATGCTTAATAAGAGTCAGAGATTGCTTTGGAATACATGTATTAGAAGTAGTCTCATAATGTACTTTTGTCATTGATATATTATATACTTACTTGCCTGTTGGAGAATATGGTATATGAAATACAGTTCCATATTTCCATCTAGTATTAATGTGTTATACCATCTCCTGGTATGATGCTATACTTCATATACCGTAATCTCTAGCAATATTGGATACAGCATCATCCAAGATTTTCGTGCCCACATTGATCGGACAGCCATTCTATTTGTTTGTTACTCATCTATTTGTTTGTGACTGTTACAGAATGGGTAAAGGAGATAAGGATGGAGATAAAGGAGATAAAGATTCGCAACCAAAAAAGAAGACAAGGGGTCCGGCAACGGGTAAAACATTTGAAGAGATTCTTAGTAGTACTGAGACTGTAGCAAACCAAGCAAAAAGTGATAAAAAGGAGGTACTACATATTGAGTTTAATAAGCGTGGTCAGGCTTACGGACGGTGGTTGAAGACATTTCGTTCTGATATGGGAAAGTTGGCGCGAAATATTAGGATCACTAAAAGTTGGGATCAAGTAACAGATGGCGAGAAAAGTACAATGTGGTGTTGTGCAAAGGTAGGAAATTACTAGTATTATGATAATTTGATTTAAAATATTAATATTAGATGTTTTCTTATATATATACTTTTTTCCCCAGAAAACATGGAATCTCGAGAAGGACAAAGAAAAGTTAATTTTAAGTATTCTGCATAATAGATTTAAGGATTGGAAGACGAAGATGACAAATACCTACATTTTCCCTAAAGAGAAGTCTGATGACGGAGAAGAAAAGTCTGACGACGAAGAAGAAAAGTCTGATGATGGAGAAATCACTACTAAAAGTCCAGTTGAAAAATACAAACAACTCACGCAAGAGGATTGGGACGAATTTATTAAGCAGCGCACGAGTCCTGCACACCTGGTTAGTGTGACGTTTATTGTTTATTGATTGATTAATAAGTATAGGCATTTTTATTTTTATGCTTCATTGATAGATTTGATTAGTGACGTATTTGAGAGTTTCTGTTATAGGAGAAGAGGCAAAAGGCTCAAAATGCACAGAAGCATAATGTACATCCACATTTTTTGGGTAGAGCCGGGTATTTAGGCAAGCAAGATAAATGGTATGTAGAAGAACTTGAGAAAGAGACAGAGCATCTACCTAATCAAGAACCCTCTCTTACCCAGCAATCGGTAGTGGAACGTCTTAGTGATCGACGCTATGTTTGGATCAAAGCACATACCCCGCCAAGTAGTTCTGGTGCTGAACCTCCACCAAAGTTGCAAAAAGTTATTGATGAATGTGTAAGTTTATTCTAAACAAATACAAAGTAATTAATATGTTTTATTATCAATTTAGTAATTTATTATTATTGCATTGTATCATTTTTCCTTTATAACAGGAGACTTGGAAGCAAAAGGAGGAAAATGGGGAGTTTGTTCCTTCCAGATTTGAGGATGCGTTGGTGAAAGCATTAGGGAAACCAGAGCACAATGGTAGGACGAGAGGAGTTGGTGGCTCTGTTGGTCTCCAAACGTATTTTGGAAAACCACGGAGTCGAGATAATCATGGAAAGCGGTATACGGATGAAAAAATCAAGTTGCTTATTGAGAAGGCAAAGAATGAAGCTCTGGAGCAAATGAGTTCAGTGATTGAACAGAAGGTAGCTGAAGCTATGAGAAATCGTGGTAAAGTGTTATCTGAGGCCAGTTTTGAGAATTTGCCAAAGAACCACTCTCCTGATCAACATGGTCAAAGTAGTTGTCTTTCAGCCCATCGAAGTGACCGATTCATCGAATTAAAGGTAATAAGTTCCGACATTTTTTCACCAAATTTCACAATTTCACAATTTAACAATTTAACTAACTTTTAACCGTATTATGCCAATGTCTTAGGAGAGAATTCCTTGTCTACTTGCAATCATTGAAGACGGAGAAGTGACTGTTGTTGCTCACGGGATGGTTTCACCATGGGTTGAAGGCTTAAATGTACACAACACACCATTGATCATGCAGAACGCCCATGTGTCCATCGATAAAGTTATTAAAGCTGGTGCACAACTACCATGTCCATGGAATGGATTTAGTAGGGTTGGAGAAGCGGAAGGGAGTTTTGCACAATGGCCTAAGACCTTGATTTTGTTAGGTGAAGACGAGGTAATAAGTGATTGTTAATTCTCGATTAGTAATAAAGTATGTTAATCATAAGTCGGTTATGTAGGTTTAATCTTTAGTTGCCACTGATTTTGTTCAAATATTATTATTTTTATTAGGTCAATAAAGAAGAAAAAGCTCGAAAGAGAAAAGCCAAGTCGAAAGATACTAAAGAATCCGGCAATAATATAGTTCAAAAGAAGGTAGTTAATAAGTTCAATTATATTTATTTATAGATTACGATGCTAAGGTTAAATTAGTTGCAATGTTGCATATTGGTAGTTTTATCTACTCTTATTATGTTATGATAGATAGCAAAACTTGAAAAGGACAAGGGAAAAGTAGGGACATTTCAAGATGTTGACAAAGTAGTGGCCCCTCTTACTGATGAAGACGATGTAAGTGATTGTTAATTCTCGCTCCTTTTTTTAAGTCTTGCTTTTTCTACTTTAAACTTCAACCTAGCTAACTCTTACTATTTTTATTAGGCTAATAAAGAGGAAAAGACTCAAAAGAGAAAACCCAAGTCGAAAGATAGTAACGAATCCGGCAATAAGGCTCAAAAGAAGGTAGTTAAGTTCAATTATATTTATTTATATGTAGGTTCCGATGCTAAGGTTAAATCAATTGCAATGTTGCATATTAGTAGTTTTATCTATTGTTATTATGTTATGATAGATAGCAGAAGTTGAAAAGGACAAGGGGAAAGTAGGAACATTTGAAGAAGATGACAACGAAGTGGCCCCTCTTAGTGATGAAGAAGTTAAAGCCTTGAGTCATCACTGTAGGATCTTAGAAGAGAAGTTGTGCTCTTTGTCAACCACCCTACATGCCTCAAAATTGTCATTAATGCCTCAGTATTTAATTACACAGAGAATAATGATGTTGAATGCCATTTGACCATCGTTGAAATTAGGCAGATGTTCCGATATTTATGGCTAAATGTTGTTATGCTTCAAGCTTGGGAAAGGTATGTATAGTATGAACCTATTTCATTTATTGGTGTTTTGTTCAGTAGTGATAGTTTGGTTACTAATTTGCTTTCGGTTTTATGATGGAAATTGTATATATAGTTTCTTGTATCAATGTGCAACTACAATCGGAAACACTCCATTAGTTGCATACTTGTGCCCCGTGAAACTCGTGGAGTATATGTATTGTCCAAAACAATGTGAAGCGTATGTGGCTCATGCTATGAAAATTCAAGAAGATAAGAAGTATATCATGGGAGCATTTTTTGAAGGGTAAGTATTCAACTTTTAGCAGTTGTTGGATTCTGTATGATTATGTGTTGATGACTTAAAAGATCGAGTCTTTTTTCACTTGTTTCATTTGTTATTTATTTGTTTTGAATACAACAATCATTGGATGTTGGTTGTGATTTGCGTGGCATTGAACACAATGTATATTTTGGACTCACGAAGACGGGATCCAAAGAAGATGGGCATAAAAAAGGTTCTTGAAGGTGCTTGGCTACTATATTGTGCGTATGGAGGAAGACGCAACTATAATAGTAAAAGTACTAAACTATATATAAAACACATCAAGGTACCTCTAAAGCTTACTTGAACTATTTAGAACGTTCATTAGATTTTTTCTCTCCTTTATGTAAATTATGTTCTTTGCCACCATTCCAATTCTTGAGTTCTTATAATGTAAATTATAGCTAATTAGTTGTTATATGTATTAACTAGTACTTATTATATTGTTTTTTTAATTTTAGTGTCCGCAACAACCAGGGGATTATGAGTGTGGTTATTATGTCATGAAATGGATGTACGACATAACCTTCTATCATTGTAAATCTGCGGAGGTAGACTTTGAAGAGGTAATTCAATCTTGCCTTAGCTTTTCATTGTCAATTATATATCAGTTTTTCATTACATTTATTATATATTACTATAATATTTATTTTAAAAATGCAGAAAATTGCTACTACATCGGTGTCAATGGTCGATCTCAATGTGGTTAGAGAAGTTTGGGCTAACAAATGTTTAGATAATCTACAATATTCAAAATGAGTAACTTGGTATCACTATGACTTCTATTGGATTGTTAATTAGCTTAGATTGTATATGTTTTGAACGTTGTGGAAACGTTTGTTGTTATATTGGATTGGATTTTGGAATGAATGTTGTTGGTTCAATTCGAAGGAAATGTAATGTCTTTTGGTTGGATTTTTAATGCAGGTGGTTTTAAATTTCGGGTGTTATGGATATCAACTTTATAGGAAGGTGCTGCCGAAATTTCGGTAGCGGATTTTTTTTTAACAACATAAAAATAAAATACATCAGTTCTTATAAGAAATGACGCAAATGGTAATTAGTTATTGCATCGGTTTTGAAAAGAAATGATGCAAAAAAATAGAGCAAAAGAGTCAGTTCCTATAATAACTGACGCATATATTAGTAAACTTGGCGCTAAACCAACATATCAAATACATCAGTTTTAACAAAACTGACGCAACAAGTAGAGGAAAAAACGTCAGTTTCTCATATAACCGATGCATATACTATTCAATTTTGCGAGAAATTAAGGAACTAATTGCATCAGTTGTTAGGAAACTGACGCAAAAGCTAAGCGCAAAAGCATCCGTTACTGAAAAACTGATGCAAAAACTAAGCTATTTGCGTCGGTTCTTAGCGCAATTGTATCAGTTGTATTTGAAGAACTGATGCAAATGATATGTAAAATGCATCAGTTTTATACTAAGAACTGATGCAAATGTCTATTTTTTGCGTCAGTTTTAGAACCGATGTAACACCCCCATTTATTTAAGAGCCTTTAGCAAGACATTCTCAAATAAATAGAGCTGTTACCAACTCGGAATGTCCGAGGTAGTGAATAACAAAGTAAAACAAACCAAAGTACTTTATATAAAACTGATTAAATATGAACTTTTGATATTACAACTACTACGCAAAGAATAAAAGTACAACTGACAACATCTAAGTATGTGATCTAATTCTAAATAGGTCCAAGCCATGTCTCCATCCATGCCCAAGCTCCTAATCCATCTGTCTCTAACCTGTAGAATCTACTCCCCATTCCGGATCATCGTAGGTGTACACGAATACACTGTCAACCTCGCGGTTGAGTAGGATAACACAAAAATAAATAATGCAACAATTATGATATGCAAATGCAATGATATGCTCGAGCTCAATCTCAATCTCAATCACAATCTCAAACTCATACCCTTGCACCAAGCCATACCGAACCTCCCGGCAGACTATAATCGGCCGTCGCCGAATACCAGCATAATAGCTGAGGTCACCAGGTCTAGTCCTGCAGAACTAGCCTGGGCCCAATAATATCTCATCAATAATATCTCATCATCTCAAATCCGTATCCAATGCATATGCCATGCTTATGAATGCAATATAAAAATGTTCAACCGCTATATATCATTCTCATAATAATCACACTGGCATCAATAACATACAATATACACATCCATTCAAAGCACGTCATAGAATATGGTATCAGTGTATCCTACCTGGAGTAGCAAATCCGACGTAAGTAAACACCGTCTAGTATTGTTCCTCCTCGAAACCCGTTCCTATCATTATTACTCATATCAAAATCTATTCATTCAATCAACACTAACAAACTACTAGATCATATTCACAATTGGCTTACTCATAACACATTGTAGAAATATAGGCAATATGCTCATATACGTATATATTATAAACCTTACTAATTATAGACTTGCTAATTATAGCATACAAGTAATTAATCAACTTTTACTAATTTGATAGAGTACACACTCAAATATTTGTAATATTAATATTAACCATACAATAACAACAATACAATTAATATTAATCAATACTCATAGACGGGTAATTGTGCTCAAATAATGATATATACCAATTACAACAATTCACTTATAAAAACATATACAATGCCATAATTAGCATAATTATACTAATAAAACAACTTAACAACAATGATGATATAATTAATTCTACTAACATATTATACCTTAGTAGTACTAACCATAAAATAATAATCATCATAATAGTAATATTACTAGTGTTAATAAAGATCAATTAAACAATAACAATAATAATAATAATAATAATAGATAAAACATGATAAACCAAACACAATCTATTTACACATACGCTGCCAACAACTAGTGACCAACAACAGCCCCAAAACAGTCCCTACGCGCCTGACCACCACGACAAACACTGCCCCCAACACCACCAGGAACCCCTGGCCTCCCCATTGGCACCACCAGGCTCGCCACTGAGCCATGGTGGTTCCAAGGAGGAGGTTAGTGACCGTGCAAAACCACCCACGACTCCAAACAACGGATCAGAAACAAAACACCTCCTACAGTCAGCCTGTTTCACACTTTGCAAACAAACGAGAATTAGTTTAATTACAGCCACAACAACCATGGACCACCACGACAACCACCATTACAAACCCCGGGCTACCCCCTAACAAAATACCCTAACACCCATCACCATTGTGAAAGGCGTTGCATTCGAAAAACCATGCGAAACAGCCTGCTCAGAAACGCTGTTCTGAAGCGGCTCTCTATCAGCCCCTGCCCCCAAACGAGTCTTGCTTTAACACCCTCATGACTCACCCCCAACCACCGTGACAACCACCACCCTAGAACCGTGACAACCATCAATCCAAAAAAAAACTAATACTCGAACTAAACCTCAACTACAACAGAAACGAAACCTACTACATACATACATGTTTATAACTCTGTTTTGAAAAAAAATAAAACGAACAGTTGACACAGTGACAAAACAACCATGGTCTGGTGGTCCGCGGTGGTCATAGACGACTCGACTATGGTGAAAAATATTACTACCAACATCATAGAGTATTATTGTACAGAAATCAGACCCCAAAAACACCATAACACGATTGAATTATGCGCATAAAAGAGCAAGGACAAACTGCGAAAAACCGAGTCATGGTGAACATACTTACTTGTCCTAGCAAACGAACCACCCTAGCAACCGTGAACCACCGTGCAAAACCCTCCTTCTCACTCTAGGATGCGGCGGCAGAGAAAAGGCAAGGACAGTTTGAGTGTTGATAGGCTAGGGTTAGGGTTTTTTTTCATGGAGTATACTTGACGGTAGGAGAGTGCTAGGATGAACGTTATTTGAGATTTGGTTGAATGTCGATTATGGGCCTTGGAGGTTCGGTATGGACCTTGGGTGTTAGCACGCATTCCAAGGTCCAAAGTCAGAGCTTAACTCGGTTTTACCATTAACTCGTAACCCCGACCCCTTAATTAACATATGAACTATAAAACACGCGTTCGACAATTAAATTATCGAATATCAACGATCGAATAACATACGCAAACATTAATTATTAAAATATGCTACACTAAAATACGGAAATATATTTAATTATAATTATTTTTATCAAAAATAAAGAAATGCGAATGAAATGTTATTTAAGAAATAATCGTCAAATATAAAATAATTATTAAATACGAAGTAATCGTAGAAATACGATTTAAAACATAATAGCAGCTCATATAAAATAATTATAATATTTCATTTGAAATACTTGTATAAAACACGGTTTGACCGTCGTTGATCGAGACTAAAATAAGGGGTATTACAGTCTTCCCTGCTTAAAAAAAACTTCGTCCCGAAGTTCGCCACCCCGCAACGGTAAAGAAACATATAACAAGCATGAAACAAACACAAGTAGCACTTATATAGACTTCAAAACTAGAAATGTTACATTCTACCCTCGTTAAGAAAACTTTGTCCCCAAAGTTTAACGCATAACTAAGTTAGAAGATATTTCACGAATCGTAGTTAAAGCATAACATAAGTAAACAGGATTATCAAGTATATTCAAACAATCACGACATATCAATTTTACAAGCTATAACAACTAGTCCTATCATAAACTTTTAAGATTTTACAATCCTATCCTCCTTAAGACATGGTTACGTCCCCGTAACCCCATTACAAAACTCCACATCCAAAGCTCAAGAAGGTCACCTAAGCAAAAGTCAATCATTCATCAGATAAGTTAATTACTCTATACTGGGCAACTAGCATACGACTATTAAAGCAATAAAACGTACTCGTCTATTTCATGTTACGCAATCAAAATAAAATCAAGGTAACTAACACTTATATACACTTGGGAATTTGAACATAACTAAACACATTTACACTTATGTGGGCGAACAGTTAACTCATAGTTTATACTTGATAAATTAAAACAGTTCATGCTCATATTCATATTATAGAAACAAAATCATATTCTAGAAAAGGCATAAAGCAAAATTTAACCAATATAATTAAACATGGAGCATTGACTTATTTCACGAGATATACACCAATCTTAGACTAGCAAGACAACTTAGGAAATTCCAGATATAAATGGCTTAAAAATAAAATTCATTTAGGTATCCTTCTTATTGAATATGACTTGCGAAATAAGAGGTTTATATCTTGCGGAACAATTTCATATTCAAGCATAACTTCCTAAACACGTAGCTACAGATTTTGTCATGTTGCAAAACAATTACCATAATTATCAATCATTGGCTTTATCATGGATTATCACCCTGAAAACATTTTGAAACTTTCTTCCAAAGAAGTTGTAATTAATGGCAATTTTTAAACACGAATCAACTGGCGATTTTACAAGCTACAAATCGAAAGCTAGACTAGCACTTCCTATAATTCACATATCAACCAGATTACTAATTCAATACATTGTGATCAAATTTAAACATAACAATTTGTAGTTCACCTTGTGGCATAACAATATTGTCGGTATAAATAAAACTACCTTTATATAAAACTCACCAATAATTATGGTTATATTATTATATAACAAAGTTCACATTCATATCATATGTCTATTGTTCATGCTACTAATGTCATATCAGAATATTAAATGGTTATATCACATAATTCATGTTTGATTAAACTTTTATATCGAACTTACATAACTTAAAATTTTAACAATCAAACATCATGTTGCAACTTCCAAAAATTATAATTAATTAACCGTCCAGCCATTTTCTGAACCATTATAGTTTTTGAGAAACATAATGAATTAACTAATCATAGGAAGAACAATCAAATGCACAACTTAAGGGAATTATATATAACAAATTTTTCAACTCAGTTGGTCGGAACAGAAACTTTTCAGCAATTAAACAGAAAATCGGGCAACTTGCAAAAATTATTATTAAATAACGACTCGTTAAGATTTACGTGACTTACCATTTTGAAAATGTGAATGAATATTCTAAACAGTGGAGTTGGAAATATGCAAAAACAATAAATACGTTTTAAATGGTGTCATTTGCAAAAACATGGGTCAAAACGGAACCGTGCAGTAACAATCTGACCACTATCGACTAAAATATTTATTCCTCGCAAAATATACCTCGTATACAATGAAACCAAAAGCATCGAGAAGCTAAATCAGAAGGTTATCACACATAAAGTTTTCACATTCATATAGATAACACATTTTAAATGGCAGTCCGTGCAAACAAGGTAACATTCTGAAAATTTATCAAACTTTTGTTCCTTAAAATCACTTCATATTATCACATTTACATACAACCATTATTCTCCCGAACACGTTGACATATCATCGAAGCATAAAAATCATGTTGCACCGTATTAGCATTTATTCATCATTTCAAGCTGTAATTATCATCTAAAACATGGTAAAGATTGCGAAACAGAAAGGTAGATCAACTAAATGATTGAATATTTATATATGTATATACAAATGTAACACATAACTATATGACACTCATGGCTTGAGGCATCACATTCCGCATATCACTAGACATGGATTACTAAAACGCCTAAATCTGATCATTCATATCCACATACCAGCCAATATATTACATAATTACGATAGTCATTTAATAACCCGAGACTAAATCATATGATCACATCACTCTATCTATGGCTCGATAAATATAGATCCATACTCACATACACATACTCATTTTCTCAATACTTGGAATCCTATATCCCAATCACATTCAATATAAATCTCGTACAACACAGATCTCCAGCCGTACTTCACATCATACATACCTCATTCCTTTTCTGCGGAAACGTTAGTATAATATATATTGGGTCCTGTCTTTTATTCTATACTATCCACGCTCTACATCTCTCAAGGGTGACCAGGTTAGACTGAAAGGGCGAGTGGCTTGGTTTGAGGGGGCTCCTAACTCATCCCAATCCTGGGGCTCCTAACAGTTACTAACTTGGGGTTCATTTTATTAGACTCTTCCTACGTTCATTATTATTCATTTGGTTTAGGCCTGAGGAACCTGTCTCTGATACCACTTTGTAACACCCCCATTTATTTAAGAGCCTTTAGCAAGACATTCTCAAATAAATAGAGCTGTTACCATCTCGGAATGTCCGAGGTAGTGAATAACAAAGTAAAACAAACCAAAGTACTTTATATAAAACTGATTAAATATGAACTTTTGATATTACAACTACTACGCAAAGAATAAAAGTACAACTGACAACATCTAAGTATGTGATCTAATTCTAAGTAGGTCCAAGCCATGTCTCTCTCCATGCCCAAGCTCCTAATCCATCTGTCTCTGACCTGTAGAATCTACTCCCCATTCCGGATCATCGTAGGTGTACACGAATACACTGTCAACCTCGCGGTTGAGTAGGATAACACAAAAATAAATAATGCAACAATTATGATATGCAAATGTAATGATATGCTCGAGCTCAATCTCAATCTCAATCACAATCTCAAACTCATACCCTTGCACCAAGCCATACCGAACCTCCCGGCAGACTATAATCGGCCGTCGCCGAATACCAGCATAACAGCTGAGGTTACCAGGTCTAGTCCTGCAGAACTAGCCTGGGCCCAATAATATCTCATCAATAATATCTCATCATCTCAAATCCGTATCCAATGCATATGCCATGCTTATGAATGCAATATAAAAATGTTCAACCGCTATATATCATTCTCATAATAATCACACTTGCATCCATAACATACAATATACACATCCATTCAAAGCACGTCATAGAATATGGTACCAGTGTATCCTACCTGGAGTAGCAAATCCGACGTAAGTAAACACCGTCTAGTATTGTTCCTCCTCGAAACCCGTTCCTATCATTATTACTCATATCAAAATCTATTCATTCAATCAACACTAACAAACTACTAGATCATATTCACAATTGGCTTACTCATAACACATTGTAGAAATATAGGCAACATGCTCATATACATATATATTATAAACCTTACTAATTATAGACTTGTTAATTATAGCATACAAGTAATTAATCAACTTTTACTAATTTGATAGAGTACACACTCAAATATTTGTAATATTAATATTAACTATACAATAACAACAATACAATTAATATTAATCAATACTCATAGACGGCAAATTGTGCTCAACTAATTATATATACCAATTACAACAATTCACTTATAAAAACATATACAATGCCCCAATTAGCATAATTATACTAATAAAACAACTTAACAACAATAAAGATATAAATAATTCTACTAACATATTATACCTTAGTAGTACTAACCATAAAATAATAATCATCATAATAGTAATATTACTAGTGTTAATAAAGATCAATTAAACAATAACAATAATAATAATAATAATTGATAAAACATGATAAACCAAACACAATCTATTTACACATACGCTGCCAACAACTAGTGACCAACAACAGCCCCAAAACAGTCCCTACGCGCCTGACCACCACGACAAACACTGCCCCCAACACCACCAGGAACCCCTGGCCTCCCCATTGGCACCACCAGGCTCGCCACTGAGCCATGGTGGTTCCAAGGAGGAGGTCAGTGACCGTGCAAAACCACCCACGACTCCAAACAACGGATCAGAAACAAAACACCTACTACAGTCAGCCTGTTTCACACTTTCCAACCAAACGAGAATTAGTTTAATTACAGCCACAACAACCATGGACCACCACGACAACCACCATTACAAACCCCGGGCTACCCCGGCCCCTAACAAAATACCCTAACACCCATCACCATTGTGAAAGGCGTTGCATTCGAAAAACCATGCGAAACAGCCTGCTCAGAAATGCTGTTCTGAAGCGGCTCTCTATCAGCCCCTGCCCCCAAACGAGTCTTGCTTTAACACCCTCATGACTCACCCCCAACCACCGTGACAACCACCACCCTAGAACCGTGACAACCATCAATCCAAAAAAAACTAATACTCGAACTAAACCTCAACTACAACATAAACGAAACCTACTACATACATACATGTTTATAACTCTATTTTGAAAAAAAATAAAACGAACAGTTGACACAGTGACAAAACAACCATGGTCTGGTGGTCCTCGGTGGTCATAGACGACTCGATTATGGTGAAAAATATTACTACCAACATCATAGAGTATTATTGTACAGAAATCAGACCCCAAAAACACCATAACACGATTGAATTATGCGCATAAAAGAGCAAGGACAAACTGCGAAAAACCGAGTCATGGTGAACATACTTATTTGTCCTAGCAAACGAACCACCCTAGCAACCGTGAACCACCGTGCAAAACCCTCCTTCTCACTCTAGGATGCGGCGGCAGAGAAAAGGCAAGGACAGTTTGAGTGTTGATAGGCTAGGGTTAGGTTTTTTTTTCATGGAGTATACTTGACGGTAGGAGAGTGCTAGGATGAACGTTATTTGAGATTTGGTTGAATGTCGATTATGGGCCTTGGAGGTTCGGTATGGACCTTGGGTGTTAGCACGCATTCCAAGGTCCAAAGTCAAAGCTTAACTCGGTTTTACCATTAACTCGTAACCCCGACCCCTTAATTAACATATGAACTATAAAACACGCGTTCGGCAATTAAATTATCGAATATCAACGATCGAATAACATACGCAAACATTAATTATTAAAATATGCTACACTAAAATACGTAAATATATTTAGTTATAAATATTTTTAACAAAAATAAAGAAATGCGAATGAAATGTTATTTAAGAAATAATCGTCAAATATAAAATAATTATTAAATACGAAGTAATCGTAGAAATACGATTTATAACATAATAGCAGCTCATATAAAATAATTATAACATTTCATTTGAAATACTTGTATAAAACACGGTTTGACCACCGTTGACCGAGACTAAAATACGGGGTATTACAACCGACGTGTCAATAAACGTCAACTCCAAAAACGTCAATCAAGAACCGACGCAATAAGTCATATAGAACGGACGCAATAGGGTGTTTTTGTACTAGTGAATTGTCAATGTAAATATCAACTGTAGTACCCATAATCAATAACAATAATAATAGTAATAATAATACTACTAATATTATTAGCATACAATTTTTAATAATAATAATAATAATAAGGCAAGAATAGTAAGGATAATAAAAGTAACCAGGTAAAAGTAACAGTAGCAGCAAAATGCAAAACACTACCCAACAGCCCTTGACAACACTCCAAAACCGTCCTCAACACCACTATTTCCCGTCACCATCTCCAGCAAAGCAGCCACCCAACACCTTCGCCATTGACCCCTACCTCTAGCTTACACCACTATCTACCATATCCACCCTTATACCACCACTTGCGACCACCATAGTTTCCCCAAACTGACCGTCAATACAGCCTGCCCGCACGACAACTGAAAGAGTTTCCAGAAACGCTGCTGTATACCCCTTACTTCTCACCTTAGTTTCTCTCACCACCTCTGGCCACCACCCTAGTCACCACTGACCCACGGTGGTTCCAGTGGTGGTGCCACCTTCCTCTCGTCTCACCTCAAAACCTACCAAAACAGCCGCCACAATCTACACTGTACACTACCCTTGTTCCTGTTTCGTTATTAACGTACACCACCTTCTCTGTAACAACGCCCTTAAACACCTGCTATCACCACCATCACCATAACCCATCACCCCCACTCGACACCTTATACCACCCAAGACCCCGTGGTGGTACACACTAGCCCTCGACGCCTCTCACAACACTAGAAACAGTCACCTAAAAACCTTACACGAACTCGCGCACCCCTATTTCCTGCAACCTTTTGTTCCTGCCGCCTATAAGAGGCTGTCAAATACGGGTTCACTGGCCACCACTCACCACCCTCAAACCACCATTCTAAACTATGAACATCCTGTAACGACAACCCAGTGACTCGTATCAAAAAAAAATCAGAAACACAGTTCGAATGACAATTCGTCGATGATTATGTTTGTGTCGATGGCAGGCTTAGGATTTCATGTATTTTAGTCTTGGTAACCGGGTCCGTTGTTTCTCGAACTCGGCCCATCACACATATTGATGCACTAATTCGTTTATGAAAGAATAAGAACGAACTGATCAGAATAAACCTTAATCGAGACGTCGTGTAAGACACTGCCCTAAATCAGTAAGACCCCCACACAGGTGCTCCTTGGGTTCCGTGGTCACCGATTCCAGGGTTAACGCCTCCTTCCGCACAATGCTGCACTCCACAGACGGAAGTGGGATCTGTTCTCAAATAACCGGAAATATATGTAATAGAGATGAAGGAATAGTTTTGATTGTAGTATTTTTGATTATGTAAAAGCTGGGAAAGAACCAGAATTTATAGGTGTAGGGGATGCTCTTAACAGTCATAAAATCTGAGGGAATTATGACCATTAAAAGCATAGAATAAATTGTATTAAATCAGAAAATTAATTTGTGATTTTATGATGAATAAATTTCCAACGACTAGAATTCTAATAGCTAGAATCTGAGGACTTAGTTTGGACTCGGAGAAAAAATATAGCCCCACCACACCGCGCACGTGTCACGAACACGAACACGAAAACGAACCGGACGGACGGCGGCGGCGCGCGCGCGTGGGGAGACTTGGGCCTCTCCACTATTATCTAGTTAACACTAGATAACATGCTTCCATATATAAAGTAGGAACCCCTCACTATTCTACCAATGTGGGACAAAGTTCTTACTTCAAGTTTGGAGCAACCTCCTACTCCAACAATCCCCCACTTGGTCCAAACTTAAGTTTAACAAAAGAAGAGTAAAGAAAGGAAAAGGGAAAAATTGTGATCAGGTGAACATTGTCTTTAACCTGACAATAAGAAGAGATGAGAACAGTTCCCTCGAGTAACATATGGTTCAAACCCTGTCTCATGATTGCATTAGAGAATTAGCCCACATCTAATCTCACAGGAGGTGGCCAACACTCCACAATCACGTAGGTGAGTCCATCAAGTGTGTACTACACACACCACTCAAACCTTTGAGGTATGGAACTCATTAAGGACTACCACCTGTCGAACCTTACACAGTAGTAATTAAACCTGCTAAAAAGGGATAAACTGAATAACATCCTTTATTCTTTATAATAGATAACATACGAGCAATGCTCGACGATTTCGTTTGACCGCATTGAATCTGATTTACCAGATTGGGTATCCATCGTTGAAACACTACGTAGGTGGGCTCAATCCCATCTTTTTAGCAGTTTCTGAAACTAGTTTCCTGTTTAAAGCTTTTGTTAAAGGATCGGCAATATTACTTTCCGACCTTACATAATCCAAGGAAATAACCCCAAACTTGATCAAGTTACAAACAATATTATGCTTCAGTCGTATATGTCTACTCTTGCCATTGTAGGCCTTATTCTTGGCTACATGAATGACAGCTTGCGAGTCACAATGTAGTGGAACAGATTGCACGGGCTTGGGCCAAAGAGGAATGTCCGCTACCATACTTCTCAACCATTCAGCTTCTCGACCAGCCAATTCGTGAGCTATAAATTCAGATTCCATTATTGATCTCGCAATACATGTTTGCTTGGATGATCTCCAAGACACTGCTGCTCCTGCTAAAGTGAAAACATAACCACTGGTAGAGTGTATATCATTACTCTCCGAGATCCAGTTAGCATCACAATATCCTTCTAAGATAGGAGGATAACCACAATAAGATAAACCAAAATCAGCAGTACCTTTTAAATATCTAAGCAAACGGACCAAAGCACCCCAATGATTATGACCAGGATTATGAGTATATCTACTCAATCTTCCAACACAATAAGCAATATCGGGACGGGATGAACACATAAGATACATGACACTACCAAGAATCTTTGCATAACCAGATTGATCTACACTATCAGATAAAGTCTTTTTTAAGTGTAAGCTTGCATCGAAAGGTGTCCTAGCAAGCTCAATATCAAAGTAACCAAACTTCTTTAAAATTTTCTCAACATAATGAGCCTGACTAAGACAAAACCCTTTACTAGTCTTCAAGACTCTTAAACCAAGAATGACATCAACCTTACCCATGTCTTTCATTTCAAACGAAGACTAAAGCATGCTCTTGGTAGAATTAATAACATCTAATGATGTCCCAAAGATAAGCAAATCATCAACATAGAGAGTTATTATAACACTATCATACTGGCATTAGACTTCATATAGATACATGTATCCGCATCACTAGTTTTAAAACCAAGAGAAACAATCACACTATGAAACTTTTCATACCATTGTTTCGGTGCCTGTTTAAGTCCATACAATGATTTAACAAGTTTACAAACTTTATGTTCTTGACCAGGCACCATAAAACCATCAGGTTGATCCATATAAATTTCTTCATCGAGATCACCATTTAAAACGCAGTTTTCACATCCATCTGATGCACAAGCAAGTTATACATGGAAGCAATAGCAAACATCACTCTAATGGAAGCAATCTTAGTGACCGGAGAATAGGTGTCAAAATAGTCTAATCCAGACTTCTGAGTGAAACCCTTAGCCACCAACCTGGCTTTAAATTTATCGATAGTCCCATCAGCTTTGAGTTTCTTCCTGAACACCCATTTACATCCTATAGGCTTACAACCACGAGGTAAGTCAACAATTTCCCAAGTGTGGGTAGACATTATAGACTCAATCTCACTGTCAATGGCCTCTTTCCACAAAGCAGCATCAACCGATCTCATAGCCTCATCATAGGTCTTAGGGTCATCCTCCACAATATACATTCCAACTAACTCATCATCTAGATCTCCCTCTGTAACAAAATCAGGCCCAAAGGATTTCTCAACTCTCGGTCTCTTACTCCTTCTAAGCTCAAAAGGTTGTTCACTAGATGTATCAAGATGGAGTGAAGGATTACCAACATTATCCTCAAGGGAAGAGACATCTAAAGAAGAAACAGATTCCAAGGAAGGTTTCAAAGGAAAGATGTCCTCAAAGAAAACAGCGTCTCTAGACTCAATGATAGAACCATAAAACCCCGAACCTACATCCTTAGTCATGAACCTATAGGCTGCACTATTGGTAGCATAACCCACAAAGATAGAATCAACGGTTTTAGGTCCTATTTTGTCTTTTTTAAACACAGGTAAGGCAACTTTGGCTAAACATCCCCAAACCTTTGAAAACCTCAAATTGGGTGGATAACCCTTCCAAATCTCATAAGGTGTTACATCAAGTTTCTTATGAGGTACACGGTTTAAAACCTGACATGCAGATAAAATAGCTTCCCCCCACATAAAATCGGATAACCCAGAAGATAATAACATGGCACTCATCATATCCTTTAAAGTTCGATTTTTCCTCTCGGTTATACCATTCTGTTCTAGAGTATAAGGGGCTGAAAACTCATGTATAATACCGTTTTTCTGACAAAATTCCACCAAAAAATCAGATTTATATTCTCCACAATGATCAGACCTTACTCGTTTAATTTTCCTATCTAGTTGATTCTCAACCTCAGCTTTATAAATCAGAAACATGTTTCCAGCTTCACTTTTATTCCTCAAAAGATAAACTTTGGTATAAGAACAATCATCCACAAAGGTCATATAATATCTCTTACCACCTTTACTCTCACAACTTTTATAATCAGCCAAGTCGGTGTGAATAAGTTCTAACAACTCAGTTTGTCTTTTGGTCACTTCCTTAAAAGGTTTCTTAGAGTGCTTTGCTTGCACGCATACTTGAAATTTATCCATGTCATAAGAAATCAGATTAGGCAATAACTTCATTGTTTTCATGCGTTTAATGGATTTAGTGTTAACATGTCCAAGTCTAGAATGCCAAATGTCAATGGACTCAACGATGTAAGCAGAAGAAGTAGATGCATTCATTTCAACATCAAGAACAAAAAGACCACCATTACAAAAACCTTTTCCAACAAACTGACCATTCTTAGACATGACTAACTTATCAGATTCAAAAGTGAGTTTAAGATCAGCCTTATTAAGTAAAGCACCAGAAATTAAATTACTACGCATATCAGGCACATAGAGCACATTATCAAGAGCTAAAATTTTGCCAGAAGTGAGTTTCAGGTGCACCTTGCCAATGCCGAGGACTGGAACTTTGCTGGAATTTCCGACATACACGACCTCTTTTTCATCAACATCTTTAATCTCCTTGTAAAGATCCTTGTTGGTGCAAATATGGCGTGTAGCTCCTGTATCAACAATCCATTCCACCAAGTTTCTAACCAGATTAATTTCAGACACCATTGCTGCAATTATATCATCACCCTCACTTGAACCTTCAACGACATTAGCTTGTGGTTTGTTGAAGTTGTTATTTTTGTAACCACCACGTTGATTGTTATTTTTCTTTTGGAATTTTTGCCCATGTGCATTATTGCGGTTTCCATGCTTTTGTTGGTTCAACTCATATGCTTTCTTAGCGTTGCATTTGAAAGCTGGATGTCCAGGCTTGTCACACCACCAACAGTTTCCTGTCATCACCTTATTTGTGTTGTCAGAATTTTGTGGCTTCTTATACTGGTCATAGCTCCTCTTGTTTGTACCTGTATTATTCCTGTACTCAACAACATTAGCTTTAACAGTGTTAGTAGCATTGGTCCTGGCACGATCCTGACTCCTTGTTGCATCCTCGATCTTGATATGACCAATTAGTTCCTGCAACTTCATATCCTTCTTCTTATGCCTCAAATGCTTCTTATACTCATCCCAACTAGGAGAAGGCAACTTCTCAATAAGAGCATTAGCCTGCATATACTCACATAACACCATCCCTTCTCCAAGAATTTCAGAAACCATATTTTCGTACTCATGAATTTGATCCATAATTGGTTTCCCATCCTTAATCTCAAATTTTAACCACCTTGCTACCGCATACTTCTTAGTGCCAAAATCATCAGACCCGTATTTGGTTTCCAAAGCATCCCAAATTCCCTTTGCAGTTTTAGTTTTGCAATAGATATCAAAAGACTATCAACCATATAGTGTAACATGACACCTCTAACAGTTCTGTTATCTTTTGCAATTTTGTTGTCGGGTTTGACAGTTTCAGATGAACTAGACTCCTCAGATTGTGATTCTTGAAACAAAACATAGTCTATTTCATATTGAGAAAAATATAACAGAATTTTTTCAGACCATCTTTTATAATTTTTTCCATCTAAGAGTTCCATTTTTGAGAGGTCTGGAACGATTTTGTGTTGCATATTGAAATGATTAACAGAATTATTAGGATTGGGATTGACAGTAACAATTTCTCGGTTGACATTAGAATTGTCAGAATTAGTAGATGGATTTGTCATTGTGAAAAAATATAGAAACAGAAAATATAACAGAGATCGGAAAGTTCAATTACTGATTTAGATTGAAAGAATAAGAACGAACTGATCAAAATAAACCTTAATCGAGACGCCTTGTAAGACACTGCCCTAAATCAGTAAGACCCCCACACAGGTGCTCCTTGGGTTCCGTGGTCACCGATTCCAGGGTTAACGCCTCCTTCCGCAAAATGGTGCACACCACAGACGGAAGTGGGAACTGTTCTCAAATAACCGGAAATCTATGTAATAGAGATGAAGGAATAGTTTTGATTGTAGTATTTTTGATTATGTAAAAGCTGGGAAAGAACCAGAATTTATAGGTGTAGGGGATGCTCTTAACAGTCATAAAATCTGAGGGAATTATGACCGTTAAAAGCATAGAATAAATTGTATTAAATCAGAAAATTAATTTGTGATTTTATGATGAATAAATTTCCAACGACTAAAATTCTAACAGCTAGAATCCGAGGACTTAGTTTGGAGTCAGAGCAAAAATATAGCCCCACCACACGTGTCACGTGTCACGAACACGAACCGGACGGACGGCGGCGGCGACGCGCGCGTGGGGAGACTTGGGCCTCTCCACTATTATCTAGTTAACACTAGATAACATGCTTCCATATATAAAGTAGGAACCCCCCCCCCCCCCCCCCCCCACTATTCTACCAATGTGGGACAAAGTTCTTACTTCAAGTTTGGAGCAACCTCCTACTCCAACAGTTTATATCTCGTTCTTAACCCGTAACTTAAAATAAACTAGTACGTAAAAATTATTTATACTAAGTAAATTATATAATCCAGTATTAGTAAATATTAATTATAAAATCATTTGCACTTACATAAGAATATATAAAAAATTAGGATATAAATATAATTACGACTTAAATAATAAAACAAGTATAAATGAGAAATAAATATAAAATAGAAAATATATTTCAGTTATAAACATATTATCAAAATTAAAGAAATACGAATGAAATGTCATTTTATGAAATAATCATCAAATATAAAATACTTATGAAATACGAAATAATCGTACAAATACGATTTATAAAATAATAATAGTTTACGTAAAATACTTTATAAACATTCCGTTTGAAATACTTGTATAAAACATGGTTTGACTGCCGTTGATCGAGGCTAATATACGGGGTATTACAGTATTCAACTCAGAGGCCAGCTTAAGGCATACTTTAATACGCATGATCACAATTTGCATTCAATTCTAACTTAACTTACTTGGCTATTTTATGACCCATTGTACAACACAAACATATGGAAAATAACCCATTTAAATTAAGTTCATTAACCACTTAAGACTCATATCCAATAAGCCTAACAATTGTTATAAGTTAATTAACTTAGTTCAATAAATTATATAATCAAGTACTTAGGAATTAATCAACCAAAATAAGCACTAATCACTTTACTAATTCTCACCTAGCAAAAATATACATCATAGGCTGAGTAAATTTATCATAAGACATCACTCAAATATACTAGTATAAACTAGAATTTATATAATCAAAACAGATCGCAGGAACTGTAGACAAACAGCGTATTCTAGGCAATTATTCAGCGTCTTGCCCTTAAGCCATCTAATAGGAAAAAAGAGCAAAGACCTATAGCCCGCGGCCTGCGTTGTTTGGCCGCAGGCCTGCGGTGAAAGGCGCAGCCTGCGCTTTTCACTGCAACCCGCGATAGAATTCCTGAAACTCGTAAATCCTTTAAGCATTCATCCTATACTTCTACCGAACGATTTTCAAGCATGAAAGAACTATCCTAACAGCACAAAATCCCAACAATCCAAAGTATGTTCATCTCATATAATCTACTACTCTTAACAACTTGAATACTAACATCAAACTAAGAATTTGACAAGCATGTAAAGCACTCCAAGATGTGGGAGATGGAAAATCAGGGTGGCATTGCTTAATGCCTACCATTATCATGTTTGGAATCAAAGAAACAATGCTAGAATGACTGATTGTTTACTGAGGCCTGAAAAGGTGATGGAGCAGATCATACAAAAGGTGAAAAATAGAGTGAAATGCAAGGCTAAAGTGGAAAAACATCAAGCAAACGTAGACTAGTTGTGTAGTTAATTTTGTTAGAGTTTGGTTGTCGTTCATGTGCTTGTAAGGTGATTCGAACCCTAAACTACCAACTTGTAATTATCCTATATTTATAATATACTCACATTTCACCAAAAAAAAAAAAAAAACACTCCAAGATGCACAAAACAGAAATTGTGACGAATACTCAATGCTCATGAATAATCTTCATAATCTTAACAATTACTCAACACAATAATTTCTGAAAATGCAATCTAATCATGAACCACAACTAGCTTCAACCCTACATTCAATATTCCACCATTAATGAACATCACAACATAAAATCATCAAACAATAACCCAACATCATACAATACCCATTTCCTTCATAAATATCATGAGAATTTCAGAATGTAAATTACCCATAACATAATCATGCTATAAACATCATTCATTCACATTAAACATCAATAAAAATACATGTCAACTCAATTTAAGACAAAAGTCGAGTTTCCTCATTAAGGTCACCTCTTTAAGCCAAGAATCCTCTATAAATAACCCAAGTATCAACATATATAAGGTCTCCAAAACTTCATCCTACAATCATAAGAATAAGATCACAAAACCGAAATTTAGAAGAGGGGAAATTACAATATTTCGTGCACCCATAAAGTCAGGAATTTCTTACCTTAAAACGACGGGCTCGAGAAGAGGAATCCGTAGGCGGGAAAATCGTCTCAATTGGATAAGAAACGAAGGTTTTATGGAAGTTTTAAGATTGAAGGAGGAGAAGTTATAAAAATGGTGTTTTTTTTTGTTCTTAAGTCTGAAAAATGAGGTGAAGGAGGGAGGTAGAAGGTGACAGGGTTAGGGTTTTGTCAGGAAGTAAGAGAGAAATAGGTTCATTAACAAGTTTGACCCATAAGACAAATTTTAAGACGGTTTAAGCTAAGAACACTGTCTTAAGTTACAACAAACGTAGAACGAGATAGATATTTCTGGATCATAAAATTAAATTGCTAAGTCATAACTTACGCAATTAAATGCAAACTTATTTAGAGTTCTTTAAAATATTTTCACATAAATTAACCAGTTATTTAAATGAAATTTCGAAATTTCGAAATATAAATTATTCTCGAAATTGAACATAAAATCTTTAAACTTTTAAGTCCCAAAATATTGGGAAGTTACAAGGTGAGTTTGATTAATTTTCTTATTACGTGAATATTAAAATTGTTGCTTCAAATTGATGACATTTACGTATTGATTTTCCGTGATATTGTTATAATAATTCACCCAGTATTATTCTTTATTTTACCAACTCCATAATTTATAATTTGAGAAGGTTTTATAGAGAAAAAGAAGAAAAGGAAGAAATGGGCCGTGCACCCAACTTTTTATACTAGCCAACTCAGAGTTTGTCATTAGCTGATCTAGCCGGAGCTGACCAAACTTGCGTTACCAGAAAGGGCAAGTCCAATTGGTCAGACCGTGATAGCATTTGAAGCTAAAAATACTTGTAGCCATACCATAAATGCGGTTACTAAAAAGACGTTTAAATAACGTTGGTGAAAATAAAAGAATGTTAGAAAAGTATAAATCTGTAGTTCAAAAGCAAGTACGAAAACAGCAATATTCAATGAAAAGAAAAGGGGGAAAAATAGATAAATATTTGGGGTCCGAACTCCGAAGAGATGTTAATATCTCCCTCATCTCTCCATGTATGTCTCTAGTTATTCTGGGGAATTAAAGGACAAACTCCCTGCACAAAGGGCATGTCTTCTTGCTCATAAACCACTTCTCAATGCAACCATAACAAAACTCATGCCCACACTTCAGTACTCCAATATCTTCTCCAACCTTGAACTCATCCTGTAAAACATAATAATGTACGTTTCCATCAATTACAACTAATCTCATCACATACACTCAATTGTTTAACTCTATACTCTATACTTTCTATAATGACTTATATAACAAGTACGCTAGATTACTAGTGAACCAGGTTTGGAGTTTGGATGCTACGTACCCAGCAAATAGTACAACTGGCATTCGAGTTTGAGCTCGAGCTCGAGGCAGAGGGGAAAAACTTCTTCTTTTTCAAAACTTGCTCCAGCATATTGTCAGGCACACCATTCTCGACGAACCCTATCTCTTCTTGTATAGCCAGGATTTGCTGCATTACAGTCAAAATAAGGGACTATCAATAAATCACCTCTATTATGTGAACATACCATGGGAAAAAAACCAATAGCAAGTCTAGTTAAACATCAACCACCCCATTAAATTCTACTCCCTCCTATTATCCTAGTAGGGTTGCTTCCCTTTCTTTGAGCACCAGCTTAAAGAAATAATTTTGGATCATACAAAATATTCTATCCCACATGAAATGCATTTTGGAATACAAAAAACTTACCAGAAAAAAGAAAGAGAGCAAGTAGTATTGAACGATAGGTCTCATGAAAGACAGTTTCTTACTAATTTAGTGGGACACATAATAGGCAATTAGAAATTTCAGTGGGTCCCTTAGCACATTATGTTTGAGTTCTATTAATAACGTTGTTGGGAAACCGTCACTCTGAAGTTTTGTGCGTATTGAAACGGAAACAAAAACACCACCCTCACTTAGCGGCGGATTTAAGATTTTTGTTTTGGGAAGGCACAATTTCTTTCAAATAAAGTAAGTTTTTGTAAAATATCCCTTCGACCTCAGTTGAGGTTAAACAAATGACCACTTTTAACCACTTAGCCCAACATATTTTTGTGAAATTTAAATTATACTTATTTTTATGTTGGGGGTGGCACTTGCCTGCTAATGCCTACCCTATCCACCCTAAATCCGCCAATGCCCTCGCTTGAAGGGAGTATTTATTTATGAAAATTTAATTTAATCAATAATTAAAATCTACGCTTTTGACTTTATGAGAGAGTATTATTGTAAGTATAAATAAACGTAATTTATTTTCGCAGTACGTTTTTACTAAATACAGTAATTTAAACACCAAATTTTTCATTTGTTGTCCTTTCCTAGAAAAACATTAAACTTCTTTCTCTCTTCCTTCTCTTTTATATTGAAACTTTTACCATCTTCCACCCCATTAAAAATTTACAACAAACGATTATTCAAGTGATGAACAAGTAATTAATTCATTAATCTTATATTTACTTATTAATTTGATTGTTTTTTTTTAAAAATAGTTTCTTTTTTTAATTAGGGTTTGCTTATCAACATGAAAAGAAGAATCATTGTTAATTATTTAGAAACGAATTGACATGCTTAATATTACCTAGTCCTTCAATTGATTTAGAAACCAAATCAACATATGTTAATTGCTTAAAACTACTTCTTGTTTAGAAACCAATTCCAAATGAACTACCTTACTTAATATTACGTTTTACTTCAATATTAGAAACCAATTACAAATCAACTACCTTACTTAATATTACCTATTACTTCAATTGATTTAGAAACCAAATCAATGTATGTAAATTTCTTAATACTATATATGTAGTCCTTCAATTGTTTAGATATGTAGTTCATCAATCTTTGTCAATTAGTACTAAACAAACGTATTTCATTAATTTATGTTTTTTTCCGTTTTACTCAAAGTTGTATAGTTATTTTTTTGTTTCTTTTCCTTTTTTTAATATAATGTTGTACATACATAATTTACTGTATTGAGTAAAAATGTATTGAGAAAATAAATTACTTTTTGCTGTACATATTTTGATATTGAAGAAAAAACATTAGAGAGAGACTAGAGAGAGAAAATGAAAAAAAAAAATGAGAAGGGTAAAATTATAAAGAGTGTACTGAATGTGTAATGCGAAAATCAAGATCCTAAATAAATGATGAAAATAAAGAGGGTATATATTAATTACCCCATTATTATTACCTCATAGGACAAGCGATCAAATTCAGCAAGTGTGTTGACTGCTGGAGAACCCTGAGTAACCACAGAAGGCACATAAATCTCATATCCCGGGTCTGAATTCATGTCATCATCATCGTCTTCATCATCATGAACATCATCATTGTTATCGACGTCCTCGTTATCATCAACGTCGGTATCACTGTCGATGACGATGACGTTATTTTGGTTGTTATTGTTATCAACCTCGTCAACATGGTACATTGATTCATCATCCTCATTGTGAGGCGAGGTTGGGTGAAGAGTCTGGCAAAATTGGCAATCACACTGTGGACAGACAAAATTCCATCAAACCAGTTGAGATTTGAGTTGAGAACACTATATCAATATGTGTTATCCAACACAAGGTATTCAATATGGTAAGTCATGTTTGTGCCAGAAAAACATACCAAATTATTTTTTTCGTGGATACTAACCTGAATGTTCAACTCTTGAAATTCCACGATCTGATTTGCGTAGTTATTCGCAGTTATTGGTAAGTAATCCTATATAGTGATCAAGGAATAAGTTATAATCAGTCTAATTTGAGCAAGAAGAAGTGAACAACATTATTTACCGTTTTTTAAGACATTTGTCTACTCATTATAAATACATTTTTCCCCATATAACTTGGTCAGGAGTAGGCGAGGAGTAGGAAGAACCTTGTTGGTAAGGTCAATAACAAAGGAAGTATTTGAATCAGTTAGAGGATGCAAAAGAGGTTGAGCCGAGATTTGAGGCCCATTAAAGGCGCCTACCGGACGTAGCTCGACAGGGGTTGCTGGAATCATTCTCCCTCCGAACTGAAACTCTAAAGTCGGAGGTGCTGATGCTGCATTCATGCCGCCCATTGGATTCAACATCATCTCATCCATAGTCTGAATAGGAAATGACTTGAATTATTAGAGAAGAGAGAAGAAGTAAGAATAATTGAGATAAGAATAAATAAAGAAGCTAAGATACTTACAGGATTAAGAAAGAGATGATTGTTGTGGATGTGATCCATGGGAAGCCGGTTTAACGGAGATGCTTCGATGGGTGGCTCAGGGGGTGATAGAGTGAGCCAATGCTCATTATAATAATGAGTGACTAAGTCATTAATTGGGTTCCATCCGTAGGAGGGCTGCTGGTATGAGTACATATCTCCATGGCTTCCAACCGGGCTGTTTTGCAACAACATTCTAGTGTAACTGTTGTCACCATTCATATCAATATCAGGCACCGGCATTGGCATCGGCATTGTTGGCATTGGCATTGGCATCGACATTGTTGGCATTGTTGGCATTGACATTGGCATTGGCATTGGCAACTCGGGTTGTTCTTGTAAATGATACAGAATTACATTTGGATCATTGTTCCCATATGCATTCGAACTTCCCAGATGTTCCATTTGTTTAATTGTTTACAAGATAATATGCCTATAGATAAAAATATATGACGGCATTATATTCAGTCCTCCAAAATAAAGCATCATAAATCTCTAAACATGCAACAATACTTATATAAAAATCGTAATAAAATACTAGTTATAAAACTTAGACTTATGAGGAATTAATTGACATAATCATTAACAACTTAATCTACTTTCAATCTAAAGCGCCGTTTATTGATACTTGCGCGCTAAATTCACATAACAATATAACTCCATCGAGTTCAACTAATAAAAGTCTAAAAGTCTAGACATCAACTTTCAAAGTGTGTTTGTGTGTAACAGATCCAATAAGAGGATTTTTTTTTTTTTTTTTTTTTTTTGAGACAGCTGTAAAATAACCAAAGACTACAAACTTCCCGATGCATTCTTAGCCAGATTATGTGCAATCTGGTTAAGTTTTCTCGGGATAAAACTAAAGCTAAGACAATGAAAGTTAAAGGAGAGAACTTCCAATAAGAGGATCGAATAACCAAAAACTACTTTCAAATGCATTTCAAACTGTGTTTCTGAGTCATTATTTTCGCTCTAAATCAACACCTAACTTATTCATTTTCTTCTTCAAAATGCATTTATACTTAAAACTTAATCAAAATGTTTGATACAATTAGGAAATTACCGAGTACGACATCAATTAATTAGGATCCTAAGTTATCGAAACTAACTTAATCAACATAAAACAGTACAAGTGTAGCACCATTTATGTAAATCAATTCATAAATGGTAATAGTATTTAGAATAGAAGGAAATCAATAAGATATCTAATCATAATTAACAAATACTCCTTCTCTCCTCTTCATATGTTTACACTCCCTTTATTTTGTGAGGGAAAATAAAACAAATATAAAAATATGAGACCGAGGAGTAATTATTTTGATCTAAAATATTTATTAGTCGTATGTTTTTACTTTATATTAACACAATAACCGGTTCTCATTTTCAATTAATAAAAAATTTAACTTAAGTTAAAAAGCTTTGATCAAACTTAATTGATGATATTAAGGAGTATTGCTACGGCACATTAAGGTAATCGATTACAAAACAAACACCTTAATTAACATGCATCCATAGAACACGTGCGATGTACGCATATCTACTTAGAATGGTAATAAACTTTCAATTTGTAAGAAATCACGAAGATATATTTAAGATATTTAACTAGTATTTAAATCCTTCGATTTAAGACATCAACATGAAATACCGTTATTTATTCAAACCGTAAAATCTATCTATAACTGAAAATTGACTTACAATTAATAAATCAAAGAGTGTCTAAAGCATATATTAAGAAATCGATTCCGCGACAAGTACCTTATTCAGCACACAACGAGTTATTCCTCTACCTGAAATCAACATCAAGAAGTTAGGAACGAACACTCAAAATAATGCAAACCCATGTTTAGCAAAAGACAACAAAAAAAAGTTAATCATCCAAAACAACTTATGCTAGTATTTACAAAATTGAAGTCTAGTATATAAATTGCAAATGACTGCACGTATGTTAATCTAAATGCATGGTCAGATGAATTAGATCTCCGAATTTATTATTTAATTATTTGAACAATTATTGATTAGTACAACACATTGTACTAAACAAAAGAGACAACAACTTCAAGTCTTCACAATTATTTTAAATTTTAGAAATTTAAAATGAATCAACAAATTTCTCAATCAAACCTATGGATAAACCAAATACCAAACATTATTTTATGGGTTATATAAGAGTAAGAGTGTAAGAGAAAAAATGTTGAATCAAAGTTAACACGATAAAATTCAGAATTTGTCAAAAGAATTAGATTAATATATAATTAAACAGATCGATAAACTACACATATAAAATAAATAATATACAAAAACGATTCTATTTAATTTCTATGGAGTATATAACAAAATTTGAAAAAAAAAAACAAGAAGAATCAACAAATTTCTCAATGAAACCTATAGATAAACCAAACACCCAAAGATTATTCTAAGGGTTATATAAGAGTAAAAGCGGAAGACAAGAAAATGTTGAACTAAAGTTATCACGATAAAATTCAGAATTTGTCAAAAGAATTAGATGATATATAATTAAACTGATCTATAAACTACACATTAAAACAAATGATATATAAGAACGATTCTATTTAATTTCTATGGAGCATATAAGAAAATTTGAAAAAACAACAACAAGAATCAAAAAATTTCTCGATGAAACCTATGGATAAACCAAACACCCAAGATTATTCTAAGGGTTATATAAGAGTAAGAGCGTAAGACAAGAAAATGTTGAACTAAAGTTATCACGATAAAATTCATAATTTATCAACAAAAATTAGACGGATATATAACTAAACTGATCTATAAATTACACATATAAAACAAATAATATATAAGAACGATTCTTATTTAATTTCTATCGAGTATATAAGAAAATTTTGAAAAACAACAACAAGAATCAACAAATTTCTCAATGAAACCTATGGATAAACCAAACACCCAAGATTATTCTAAGGGTTATATAAGAGTAAGAGCGTAAGACAAGAAAATGTTGAACTAAAGTTATCACGATAAAATTCATAATTTATCAAAAAAAATTAGATGGATATATAACTAAACTGATCTATAAATTACACATATAAAACAAATAATATATAAGAACGATTCTTATTTAATTTCTATCGAGTATATAAGAAAATTTTGAAAAACAACAACAAGAATCAACAAATTTCTCAATGAAACCTATGGATAAACCAAACACCCAAGATTATTCTAAGGGTTACATAAGAGTAAGAGCGTAAGACAAGAAAATGTTGAACTGAAGTTATCACTATAAAATTCAGAATTTGTTAAAAGAATTAGATTGAATAAATATATAATTCAACTATTCTATAAACTACACATAAAACAAATAATATATAAGAATGATTCTATTTAATTTCTATGGAGCATATAATAAAAAATTAAAAAAAAAGACCCAACCAGAATCAACAAATTATTCACTAAAAAATATAAATTAAAATAGATCTTGATTAAAAAGTTGCATTGATAAATCAATTCCTCAATAACAAAAGAGTTTTAATAAAATAGTCATACTTAAAATCATGAAGATCTACAACCTATGTCATAAAATCATAAAAAAAAAAATGTAGATGATGATCTGTAAGACAAGTTGAATAAAAACATAATATAAATTAAATAATCAATACTAATAAAATGCTCTATGAAATATTTTAAATGTTTATTCAGAATACAAAAAAAAATGAACACATGAATCGAATTAAAAAAAAAAGGCTTAAAAGCACAAAACAAATTAAAATATCATCAATAAATGAAAAAAAAGGACTTGAAGATTAAACTAAAATTAAAGTGATCCATGCATCCATACATTTAAATTAAATGTAAGATGATGAAATCATAAAAATATATAAAATATATATAAAACAAAAAAAATGTTACTCAAAAACAAAAATGAAGGCAAACAAAGATTCATAGAACCCAAGTGAATCATGTTGTATTTAGCATCACTTTGCTATGAACATGGTTTTATGAAAACAATAATATATTTTATGAAAAAAAATAAGAGAGGAATGTTAAAGAAGAGACAACCTTTAAAGGAGTGTCTATGAATTGAGTAAAGAAAGAATGAGAAAGGAATTAATTTATAGGAGGGTATGATCAATGGAAATGGAAGGTACCCTAAAACTTTTTCAAGTATTTCCTTAACAGATTTCAAATAATTTCATATTAATCTTCCTAATTAAGTTGATTTTGCTAAGAATGGATAACAACAAGGTTAAATTATTTAAGTAAATAAATAATTATTACTTGATGTAATACTAATAGACAAGCAAAAAAAATTGTTAAGATACATATTTAACTTTGTGCCATTTCAATCTTCTTCTTCTTCTTCTTCTTCTTCTTCTTCTTCTTCTTCTTCTTCTTCTTCTTCTTCTTCTTCTTCTTCTTCTGTGTGTTACCCATTTCTGAAAAACCCTGTATGATTCTTCATTTTTCCAACATTTAAACACTAGGAAATATGGTTAAAATTCCATTCGATAAAGAAAACCGCCAACAATTATTATCCCTTAATTTCTCTTTTGCTAAATGTGTAGTCAGTCTATTTCATCTTTTATTTTGTTAGTGATGAGGACAAACACAAGTTACCTTCAAATAGCGCGACAATTATTCAATCGTAATTTATTTTCGCGGTAAGTTTTTACTCAATATAATATTTTTTGCACCAATTTTACTTTTGTTTATCCTTCTCTAAAAAATATTAAACCTAATTTTTTCTTCTTTCTCTTTAATATTGAAACCCTCGCCATTTTCAACCACATTCAAAATTTTCAATTAGAACGATTATTCAAATGACGAATGGGTAATTAATTTGTTAATCCTATATTACTTATTAATTTGATTATTTTTGTTATAATATAGTTTCTTTTTTAGGCCCTGTTTGGTAAACAGCATATTGGTCATTTTTTAGCACATTGAAGGGTTTTAGCATGTTTGACCGGTCAATATGTTAATTTTCGTGATTGGTAAATAACATATTAAAACAACATATTTGGGGTCAATATGCTATTTTACAATATGCTGCTTACCCCAGCATATTGGTTAGCATATTGTAAAAAGGGAAAGTTTGCTTCATTTTATAAAGAAAATTAACAATCTACTAATCCTAATTTTACCAATAACCAACACTAGTAGAAAAACCCCCTATCGCGACGCCTTTACCGCGACGGTTCTAATAGAAACACCGCGAAAAGCCCAAAAAATTGGTGGAAGGAAATTTTTTAAGGTATAGGAGATCTATTGTGGCGGTTTAAATTAAGAACCGACGTGATAGAAGTAGATATTTACGGCGGTTTCAGATAAGAAACGCCACTATAAGTCAATTACGGCGGTTGTAGTAACAAACGCCGTTAATAACGACATTAAAGTTAATAATACTTAATAACACATTTTTATAATTAAAAAACCGTCGTTATATATTTTTATGGCGGTTTTAACAAGAACCGACGTCAATAACCACTCATATACTCGTAATAATTATCTAACAAAATATCAAAATTGAAAACCTAAATACGACTTTTGTCTCTCCTATTCAATCAACAAACCTCCTATTAACCTAATCAACGGTCATAAGTTCATAACTCATAAGGTAAAATTTTCCATCGTCTTCTTTCATTCTTCTTCTTTACTCTCTCTCTCTTCGCCCTTAACCAAACTTTCGCCATTTTTTTCGATTTTTCTTCAAATCTCGCCATTTTCCTCTGCAAACTAAGTAAGTTTCTTCCATAACCAAGTAAGTTTCTTTCTTTTTCATCTTTAATTTGCCAGTTTTAGCTTTTATTTTCGAAATTAGGGTTCGTCTTTTTTGAATTTGGGGGTTTGCTATTTGCTATTTTCTGAGTTGCATTCGAATTCGTCTTTTTCGTCTAACACTGCAACCCCCATCCCCAATTTTCGAATTAGAGTTTAATAATTTCGCAATCATGTTACTGATTCGAATTTTTCGAGGGTTTTTCAATTTTTCGTTTTAGGGTCTGTTCTGGTCTTGATTTTGCGAATCAGAGGTTATTTGCGGTCTTCTTGTTGAAATTAGCCTGGTCTGTGAGGCATCCATTTTGTACTTTATTCGTCTTTAGTTCCACTGTTCATGCTGAGTTTGTTTTGTTTTGTGGCCTTTGATTGTGCCAGGAAGTAGCATGCTTTCTTGCAGTCTTTCCATTTTTTTCGTTTGGTGACTCAATACTCACCTACCTCAACCTTAGGTTAAAGACTCGCATCAATTTTTATTGTTAAAGACACTACTACATTTTTATTCTATAGCAACACTCCACTATTGTTGCATAATGTCATATAAGTGTTGCTATAGAGTTTATGCAACACTTAATGAAGTGCTGTATAAAGTCTCGTTGCATTAGCTCATTGCAACACTTTATGCAACACTTTTTGAACTATTGCAACACTTTTATAAAGTGTTACATATGTTACTTTTATGCAACACTTTTTTCAAATGCAAAGGCAACATTTTTATTTTCTAATGCAACACTTCTTGTGAAAAATTAGCAACACTTTTAGTAGACAAATGCAATACTTATTATATTAAAAAGCAACACTTATATCGAACAAATGCGACATTTTTTTTTGAGAACGCAACAGTAGTTACGTCCAAAAACAACACTTATACTAAACAAACGCAACACTAGTTCATCCAAACACAATAGAAAATTGCAATTCTTAATAGTCGTGTATTATTGCACATCATTCAAAAATTACAATAGATATATTCAATCTCAAAAATGAATGTCAATTACATTTCCAAAACCGATTAAAAATAGAACTTTGCAAATGTTTAAGTACAAAAAATGTACCAAATATTTAAAATAGAACAAATGATTTAACGATTATTATTAAATAAAAGTCTTCATGTCGTTGTAGTACTCCATTATCCCACGAGATATTGATGTAAGTTGCTTGCCATCCGAACAAAAAATCATCCGACAACATACATAATAGTAATACCTCAAATGCAACCTGTTTTGCAAAAGGAAGCACAAAATCAGCGTGAGTGTGAGTGTGTGACATTATAAAGCCAATCACTACTTACAACACCTGTTTCAATATATGGCAACTGTGCTTACAACAAGATACATTATAAAGTAAAGTGGTAATCAGTGGTTGCGAGAGAAAGGGGTGCTAGTTAATTGGCATCGTTTCATTGCTTGGATGTTTCATCATTGAGCACCTGTTTTGCAACTGTGCTTACAGCAAGATACTGCTCAAGGCAATTGCAGACTGCAGACTGGCAGGGTGTAAACTGAATGCCACAGTTCAGACAGAGTGGAGACTTGAGAATAGAGGCACAGGCAGAATCAGATAACGCAAATCAAGATTGAAGAAGATGAATGTAAAACAAGGAACTCACTTAAGTCAATGCATAGAGGATGAGATGACAGATTATCAACAAAAAAACAAGAAGATGAACAAGCAAAATCCAACAATTCTAGGAAAACCCATTAACTTAAAGGACATGAAAAAAAAAGTCAGAATCTAAATTTAAACAACAAACTACATTGCCTACTTTCTATCAACTCATTAAAACTGTCGGTGTTTCTTATATTATAAGATAGCAATCCTTTGATCCAACCCCAAGGTCGGTAACAATCTCTTTGATTTTCAACCCCGTTATCCCGTCATCAGTGTTGGCGGTTGGCCTTAAAGGTACTGATTGTTGCCTTGATGTAGCAACGGAATTGAGCTAAATGACACAGGCAAAATCCAACAATTCTAGGAAAACCCATTAACTTAAAGGACATGAAAAAAAAAGTCAGAATCTAAATTTAAACAACAAACTACATTGCCTACTTTCTATCAACTCATTAAAACTGTCGGTGTTTCTTACATTATGAGATAGCAATCCTTTGATCCAACTCCAAGGTCGGTAACAATCTCTTTGATTTTCAACCCCGTTATCCCGTCATCAGTGTTGGCGGTTGGCCTTAAAGGTACTGATTGTTGCCTTGATGTAGCAAAGGAATTGAGCTAAATGACACATCAGTAGCTGAGTTTTTCATTTTTTTAATTTTTTTTTTCAATTATTGCAGTTCTCAATAAAGATCTTCTTTAAGGCATTTTTCGAAAGGGGTCTAGGCTCTAGATACTAGACAGTGATTGAGACCTGTCCGACATCTGCACACATGAAGTAGGATTAAATCACTTCATATTGTTGTCTTAATTTTGCATACGCAGTAACTTAAGTCTAAGATGATTTCAATAAGAGCACAAAAAGATTGGTAATAAAGACCATATAACTGGAATGAGGGGATTATTCCATGAACGTAAAAACCACCCACTTTATGGAGTATAAACTCTGAGATCACTTTAAAAGATAAAGAAATTCAGCTTTGTTTTAATTGTAAATGCAGAAGTCACTTGAGAATGTACTAGACAAGGTGTTATCCTTATCTGGCTACTTTAGAGTTCCTCAATAAGGAGATTTGATGCTTAGTTTCTGTTATTTAGTCTTATTTTCCAAAAAATTAGGTATCTTCAAGCAGCGACATCTAAAACTTAAACTACAAATCTCACTGAACACAACAAATGAGTTCACCAATTCAATTCGGCGGGATATCTAAACAAGTGCACCATATGAGTACTACCTCTAAAAACTAAAAGATGAAATAGATTAAATGTTAAAAAAGGGACATTCTCACTTGTATCCCTCAACTTTTTCATTTTTTAACATGTACACTTCGCACCCAAAAACTTTGACCCATGATAATTTTCTGCTACAAGATCAGGAAACGGTAATTTTTTTTCCAAACCAACTATCTCGTAAAGGCCTTTGATTTTGAAAAAAAATCACCGCTTTCTGGACTCGTAGCCGGTAGTTATGGTTGATCAAAGTTTTTTTAACGAATTTGGAAAAAAAAAAAGTTTATCGTATTTTGTTCTTGTAGTTGAGAGTTATTGCCGGTCAGTTTTTTTTTGTAAGAAAAGAAGGGTAACATTAGAAAATAAAATAATTGAGGGGTACAAGTGAGAATATCCCAAAAAAACTGATTTGAATTTTGATACACAGGCACAAATTTCAGATCAATCACTAAAAGAAAGAAAAACGGCTGAATCTGAAATCACATAATAAGCTGAAGAAATTATAATACCGTTCTTGTGGTGGTAGACCCCTGTTCTCTCCAGATTCTACCCAAGACAGCTCGCAAATCAGGATACCATCCAAATAAGCCTCTCCATTCATTGTATATATACTTGAAGCATACAAAAGAAACAGAAACGAATTATGTAAGTGCACATCTCCAAGAGCGTCTTTGAAGAAAAATGAGCATATCATAATGCATACATTTTGATAAATTCATCGTCAAAGTTGACATTCAAATTGGAAAAAAGAAATGGAATATATGGAGTTCGCACAAAGTGCATTGCCTTACCAATCCAGAGTGCAGCTTACTTTTACAAAAGCAAGAATTGTTCATCCAGCTTAGGCATTGAGTTTTCAATTCAGAGACTCAATGGAACACGAGGACTTTTTTTAGCAATGGAAACATCTGTATTGACAATTATCCAAGTAGCTTGTATTTTGTTTCTTAATGGTTTTCGGAAAAAAAAATGCTATCTGAAGTGATAATTCTCATATTCAATAGAAAGGAAAACTGAAGTGATAATATGACATAAGTAGAAGGGAGGAAAGACTGAGACCTGTCCGACATCTGCACACATGAAGTAGGATTAAATCACTTCCAGACGTGACCATGCTTGCTCAATTCCACACATATAGTACTTTGTAGCCTGGCTCAAAAAACCAGACATCCCTGCCTCATTAACGCAGATATCAGACCCTGCTGCATCACCAAGAAAGCGGTAAACCCATAACCTGGCCTGCCCCCTACTGCTATTCTGCTTCAACTTACGCTACTATTACTAATAATACCATTACTTCAACTTCAGTTCAGCTACTCCAAACCCTCTGCCACACACTAAGACTGAAAGTCAAGCACAGAACTGTCAGCCCTATGCATACAGATTCCTGCACACATCAGGCTGCTCTACTGCACCATACTAGACAGTCCCAACTGAACAAAAGGCCGCAAAACGCTGCTGCACGCATTCCTGAAGTTGTTGCAGCCCCCAATCATTGATCCCAAACACGCTCAAATCCACACTTGATAGTGAAAGTGCAATTCCAGCCCCTGCCAGCCTACTTATTTTCACAACCTCCATAATCCAATTTCCTACATCATCTGCATCAGGAGTACAATATTACAGTCCAGACACGCTGAACCTGCGACCGTATAAACCTGCTACACCAACAGAGTATTTGATTAAAAAGAGAAGGCGGAAATTATATTTAACAAAATTGATCACATTAACTTTTACAAGTACTATAATTAGTAGTTACACACCAAGGATTTCAAATCAGCCAGTTTTTTATGATCACCACGTAGAATATCTCCAAAAAGATCTCATAAGAAACTTTGCAGTGTATCTCGATTCAGCCAAAATAATACACATATAGAGAATTTTGAAATCAACTAGCATACACTGAAGGTAAATCCGCCCTCTCAGGGAGTAGCTAGTACGACTGACCGAAGATCATTCGAAAAACCGTGAGAATGTTGTTGTACATACCTGAACTTCTGTCACTGCCAATGATCCCAATCTCAATTAGTACAAAAAGAGAAGCTGACAGTGCATGTTAGATGAGTGTCAGTACTTATATGGAGCCATTAATCTCACAACCTCTGCTGCTAAGATAACTTTGATAGACATCCCACTAATAGTCTCACTACCACTGCGCATACAAAAAACAAACATAATGCCACTGCCAGACTAAACACGATTTATTAGCTCTCGCTGAAATAGAAAACTAATTTGCTCCATCCCACTGATCTGATAGTTGAAAGAAGCATTACAAATTGAAGCAATGAAACATAGCACAAGTAATAAAAAATCCAAAGGATTCAGAACACTGCTCACCAGAGATTGATATATGTGAACAAATACAGCCTGGTTGAGCAAAGTCATTCACAATTTAGTCATATTGCAATCTGGCGGTAGGACGTTTCCTCTTATCTAACCTATCTTCGTTGTAAACTAAGGCTTTGTCAACACTCAAAAGGGCGCCATCGTTGTCAAACTCCCCACCATAGTTCAGAGCTAAAAATATTGTTACCAATCTTCGGTTGGCAAAAATTCATATTCGTCTTCTACAACCAGCATTATAAATGTGAAAAATAAAATTGATCAGTTTTTTGCTTTATAAAGCACAGGTTGCCTTATTCCGTCACAAAAATATTAAATATTAAAGGTCCACAATTGCATTAGTCACTTAATTTTTGGCTGGAAAATGATACAAGTATATGGTTTTGTCAAACAACTCCCCTAATTAACACAAATTATCAATTTATACTTACCCTAACTAATTAAACATAATAAAAACAACCAACACAAATTAACATATATAATAACAAAATATACTAAAGAAACTAATAACAATCACAAATTAAACAAATACAACTAAAATAATTTAACAAATTGAAATTATAAATAAAAACTAAATACACGCCTTAAAATAAGAGAGAGTGGCAGTGGTTGGCGGGATTAATCGCGGCAGTGGGGCGGCAATGGGGCGGCGGTGGGCGGTGGGTGGTGGGTGGTGGCGGTGGCGCGGCAGTGTGAGGGGAAGTTATTGACGTTCTATTGTTTTTTTTTTGTGTTTAATAAAATTGGTAAAGAAAGAGGGGGAAGGAAGAGCAGTTTTGAAACAGTTGAGGAAAAGAACGCATGATGAAGGATGAGTGACGGAGTAATTGTTTTGTAGCTAGGGTTTAAGATTGATTATGCGCCTAATTTTTTTTCACCCAAATTTCATTATACCGCCTCTTTTGGTTTTTTTTTAATTGACAATTTCAAACGCTTAAAAGAAATTTGAAAATTTTAGAGATACATATATTAGGGTTTAAGATGTATGTGACGAAAGTGTTGCACAAGTGTTGCTAGAAAATGCAACAATTGTATAAGAATGTTGCAATTAAAGTGATATATTGCAACACTTATCTTAAACTGATGCATTATGTAGGTAATAAGCAACATTTTTAAATAAAGCGTTGCATAATTAAGTAAAAATTGCAACACAAACTGTAAGTGTTGCACACGAAATGTTGCATTAGGTCTCTTTTTGTAGTAGTGAGACTGGCATCCTTTTTTTCATCAGGATCATCAATCACTAGTATCTCTGTGGCTTCTATTTGTTTATTCATCTAATGGCAATATTGTTACTGAATTTGATTATATGCTTTTGGTTTTACTGATTTGGTGTTGGGGCTGGTGTCCTTGACAGTTAGTACAACGACTTTCAAAATCTCTTAAAGGATCACAAGGGCATACTTCAGTATTATTATCAGTTGATCCACGTTTATCAATAACGGTTGGCTTGCTAGATAAGTTTGACGTTACTGTCATACGGATGGCGGTGATCAACTGGTCCCTATACGTCACACCTATAGGATACGTTTGAGAGATGTGAAGGTATGAAAATACAGTCACATTTATGCCGGATACGACTAAACAGTTAGTCAGAGGTATTGACTATTAAATTAGTCAATAAGATGTTGACATTATTATTTAATACGAATTAAATAATTTTACCTAATACGGATACATGATTAATTCGTAAATTAAATATAAACGGTTATATTTAATTAAATATTGTATTCGCGTATTAATATAAACAGTTATATTAATTTGGGTAATTATACAATATCGTAATTTTATCAGACCATTATTAATACATCGACTGCATTAATATCTGATAACATGTATGCGATTTATAATTAAAATCCCGCAAATAATATTTAGCAAAACGGGTCGAATCACGCAAATGAATAAGGTAAGAGTGGAGAAAGCCCACTCTCACCCTACCCAATTCGGCCGACCATCAAGTAATACAAAAGGAGCGTCCTTCTCCTTTTGTCAAGTTACTGGTTAATTCATAATCTCAAGAATTAGGGTTTTGAGAACTTTCTTTTCCCAAAACTCAGATCTCACATCAAAACTCACAAAAACTCTTCCCATATTGCAAGGCAATTGAAGAGTATTTCTAGCACACGCGACATCGTCTCAATCAAGTCTTGGGTGCAAGTTATAGGAGGGAATTTACTTTAATTCATGTTCTTAGGCCTATTCAAGCAAGGACCCAAGGTTGTATTCCTTTTCATGTTTTTAATTATCTTATGACTATATTCACAACTGTAAAATTCGTTATAATCCTTCATGTTTAGGGCGAATACATGCTATATTCCCCACAAGTGGTATCAGAGCCAAGGCCACGAGATTTTACTTTTGTGTTTTTCATAAGTTTTAATTTTAAATCTTTGAAAATCGTTTATGTCCACCGTGTGGGTCGGTCGACCCATTATTGTGGTCGGTCGACCACCTCCCGCATTGGGTTTCTGTTTTTTTGGCAGTTTCTCTTTTGTGTAATCGATCTTGTTTTCGATTCCTGTTTACATATTGTTAATTAATCGATATTCTTGACATTATGTGAACCCTTGTTGCTGTTTATATTGATTTACACGTTTTTAATCAAAGGTAAAAAAATTGTTTTGATTGAAAGTGCAGCAATTTCGCGTTTTCAGAAACTCGATTTCGTGTTTCGTGGTCGGTCGACCTGTTTAATAGGTCGGTCGACCACTCTGCTGTTACATGAATTTTTTTTTGTCAGAAGGTCGGTCGACCCCATGTTGAGGTCGGTCGACCTCTACCCTGTACCAGTCGTTTTATTTTTCCGAAAATAACTTGTTTTTATTTTACCTTGGCCAAAAGTAATATGCTGTATACGGAAATAGTATATTATTTTTGTGAAACGGTTCACTCTCATATGATACATATTATTTTAAAACAGTTTAAGATAATGGATTATAAACTTATTAAAATTAAAGTGGTTAAAACGGTATAATCACATAATTTTAATCCCGTAAAGGTGGTTTGGTAAAATTTGTTAATCATAATAACGGTATTATGTCATGAATGAATTTTAATTTAGTTGATGCATTTTATTTATCGTCTTGTTGAATGCCTTGAATGCTTTCTATAACGTATTTAATTTTTGCAAACGGTTCTAACTTAGTGTGACCTTAGAAGATTGTGTCACCGTAATGATGGGACACAATCTTGTTTGTAATTTTGAGATCTTGAATCTCCGTTTTGGGTTTTTGCTATGTAATTAATTTTGTATTTAAATTAGAATGTAAATAGGGTTATATTTGTAATTTAAATTAGTAATTTTGTGAAGACCAAACACGGAGACCGGAGGCTCACTCCCGCTGCAAGAACCAAGATGGAACATCAAGACAAGCTTCTAGGGTCCAACGGTGGATTCCAAAGTTGTTATATGTTTATTTTGGTAGGATAGGCCACACTAGGACTTTTATTTACGTTTATCGCATTTATTTTATGCTTTCATCGATAATAGCTTGCAACATATTCCGCCTAAAAACCAAACCACCTATAACATGCCTGAAAACTGACTCATGTAGAGGTTACGCGTTAGTTTTCTGTGACAATACATATGTCACATGTCACATGCAAAATCATCACTTTATTTCATTCATTCACGTATATGCTAGATATTAGTTCACTTAAAATGGATAAATATAAGTTGATGGGGTCTTCCTCGTATAACCAAAAATTGAGACTAGTCTTTATAAATCAGACTCCCATGAATCCCTTCTTCGTCGGTAGGCATAATATGACCCCTTCTACGTCGGGTAAGTGGGAACAGATGATTTATTTTATCTCAACTGTGATGGACTAATAGATAGGATTTACGGAAATCTATCGACCAAGAGTTCCAACGGTGGAATTAGCCAAGTTGTGGGCTTATCAATATACGGAAATTGAGTCTTGGGATCGTTTATATAATTCTTGAGGGAGATCAATTATATAAATGCATGAGTCTACGAGTTTAAATACAATTTAAAATAGACTTAAATCACAACAATGAGTTGCTTATATGGTTTTGTTTTTATCTTCTTTTTCAGTGTAGAAAACGTTCAATTAAACTGTTGTATTACTAATGGCTGGTGAACACCCAATGCCAAGTGCCAAGCTAGCACGTGAATCCTGGCTAAAAGCCTTCATGGACTCCATGAATCAGTCTACTAGACTGAGAAATGATGGGTCAAACTTCTGTGACTGGGAGGCAGCACTACGGAATGCTGCCATTGCTGACGGAAAGCTCAAGTACTTAATTGAGCCCATTCCGGCACACCCAGGAACTGGAGCTAGAGCTAACGAAGTTCGCGCTCATAGCGACTTCGTCATGGAAGCGGGTGCGATAAAGAACGTACTCATCTATGCAATGGAATCCAATTTGCAAAGACGCTTCATAACCCATGGTGCAAACTGTAAAACCCCTCGCGAAAGCGGAAATATAAACACATAAAAGTACCAAAAATGCAGCGGAATTTAAAACTTTTTAGAAGATAAAACAACATGCGAGAAGCTTTAACTGAAACTGAAAACAGAACTGATATAAACAACAATAGATAAGTAGCAGTTCTAAGTGCGGAAATGAAATATATACACAGCCTGGGATGGAACATCCCTACAGGCACCAAAATGTAAACGACAAAAGTCTAAGAGTCTAGCTAAGTGTAAACGGGTAAGTCAACTGATGAATGGATCATCACTCGCTAGCTCTCCTGCAACCCCGATCTCCAACCCTGCATGTACCTACATACATGAAAACATGTACGCCACAATCAGTGGGGAGTGACTAGAGTTCTCCTAGCCACCTTTTGTGACAACACGCAACACATAAAACAATACAGAATACTCCAACATATATCAACATGTGAAGCATAAACGACTCATCATCTTCTCTTACTATCATGCGATTACCATGCACGGCTCTCAACTAACTTCATAAACAGATAAGAAGGAGAGCCGGTTTCCCTACTGGTTACCCAGTCGGGGGGTCTTTCAATCTAATCATTTATGAAACCGAACTAAGAGTCATCCAATGCCTTGGATGATTTAACCACAACTCATAACAAGGGTAACAAACTATGCATATCTGACACTGTACCATCATCAAGGCAAGCAGATATAAACAGCAAGTACAAAGGTTCAGAGGCGACATCTTAACGCATAACCTAGGTACTAAATAAATCAGCAAGTATAAAGGTTCAGAGGCGACATCTTAACGCATAACCTAGATACCAATTTCACATCATCAAGCAAGGACTCAGAGGCGAAAACTCAACGCATGGACCGGCTATCACTGAACATTAGACTCAGAGGCGAAAACTCAACGCATGGACTAACATTCAATTCACTAACACAAGTAAGGAACTCAGAGGCGAAAACTCAACGCATGTTCCCCTACCACATCACAAGATACTAGACTCAGAGGCGAAAACTCAACGCATGTTCTAGCACCAAACACCTGCACTCCGGGTAAGGTATGACAACCTGACTGCCCCGTCGTGCAGTTGCTCTACTCGTCAGACTCAGAGGCCAGCTTAAGGCATGTCCTGACGCGATCACACATACATGTCTGGACTCAGAGGCGAAAACTCAACGCATGTCCCAGACACGACAAACAGACATGTATAGAACTCAGAGGCGAAAACTCAACGCATGGCTCCATACACGACAAACAAACACATATAGGGCTCAGAGGCGAAAACTCAACGCATACCCCTATACATGACAAACAACCTACGTATTAAGTTCAGAGGCGACATCTTAACGCATAACTTAATACGTAACAAAACAATATCATTCAAGTCTATGAACTACTCTATAGTTCTACCTTTAACTTCTAATCAACACTTAATTGACCTCGAGAACTAGGATGAGGGAGAGCCGGTTTCCCTTTCGGTTGCCCGACCGGGGGGTCTCTATCCTCACTATATTCCCGAACCCAATATAATGTTGCCCATCCTCCGGGGACCTCAAATACATGTCAAAGGTACACAAAACAAGTTTCAAGTAAAACCGATAAACCGTTTGAAAGTTATGATCAAATTACGAAAACTCAAAAATAGCCTACAGGGGTCCCCAGCCGGTCGGCAGGCAGCCGGTCGGCCGGCTGGTGACCACCTCAGCCTCTTCTTTCTTTTCTGAAACAATACACGAACTCCCAGCCGGTCGGCAGGCAGCCGGTCGGCCGGCTGGGAACTCAGCCTCTTTAAAAACTTGAAAATATGCATCAACAAAACGCACTCCCAGCCGGCTGGCAGGCGGCCGGTCTGCCGGCTGGGACTACTCTTAAGTTTTCAAAACTACCAAAAGTATCACAACGCACTCCCAGCCGGCTGGCAGGCGGCCGGTCTGCCGGCTGGGAGACTTATTTCCTATGGTCTCAAGTCTCGCGTGAAACACAAAAATCCCAAGAAACGCTCTCAGCCGGTCGACCGGCGGCCGGTCGGTCGACCGGCTCAGAGAGCCTGTCGCTGAAAATCGCAACTTCCCAACTTCACAAAACTTCATAAATCGACATGTAAACTTCAGAAATTACTACAAGCATGATTTGCCCAACATCATACACATCTAATATCACTATCTTATCAGCATACAATCCCCATAACAATCCTCAAATGGAAATAACAAGTATCCGTCGCAATTTAGGAAAAACTGAAAATGCAATAAGGAACACATAACCACATCTTGGATCATCAATTCTTCACATATAATACATCCTAATCATGGTACTAAGTCCAATAACCATAGAACTTGAATAAAATCAGAAGAACAACATCAAAATCACCAAGCATGCTAATATACACAATAAAGGCCGAGTTATCTCATTATCGTCACCTCTTAGCTTATTCCGGCAATTGATCCTCCTCAACCACGTAAGAGTCCACGTCGGGATCGTCAAGACCAACCCCTACAACAAAGAAAACGGTTTAAGAACACCAAAAACGAATTAAAGGCAAAACAGCCTATTTTTCGAAGTTGACAAAATGGAAAACGAAAGTGATGGATGTCTTGGAAATTGAACGAGGATTCCGGAAATGTTATCGTTACCTCAATTTGATCGACGGATGATGAAGAATTCTTCAAAAAGAGATGAATAAAATGGAGGTTTTGTGAGGATTATATTTTACAGTGGAATGAATGAAGGGGATGCAAATGTGTCGATGGAAGGGTTTATAAAAGAACAAGTGAGTCGTCCTTTCCGAATAAATGAAACGGGTTCAATTATTGAAACGGATATGGAAATGAATACTTGAGTCGGATGTTTAACTGTGCCAAGTTGTATTCGTCTTGAGAACTGGAGGTTCTTAAGACGGATCTTATTTATTAAATTAGAGTCTTTCAAAATAAATTACTAAATTATTATTTTTATTACTTAAAATGCTTAAAATACTTAAATTAGATTTTTCGAAAATACGGGATGTTACAATCACCCCAACTTCAAAAAGTTTCGTCCTCGAAACTCGAACGGATATAAATCTATATACTATACCTCAATCGAAAAGAGAAGGATGCGCGATACGCATCGATGCCTCAGTCTCCCACGTCTGCTCCTCAACATCACCGCAACGCCAAAGGATCTTCACTAGCGGCACCACCTTGCTCCTAAGCTTCCTATCCTGACGGTCTAGGATCTTCACTGGACGCTCCTCGAAAGCAAGACTCGGCTCCAAGTTCTCGATCTCTCTAGGCAAAACATGACTCGGGTCACTAATGTATCTGCGGAGCTGGGAAACATGGAAAACGCTATGAACCTTGCCCAAACTAGGAGGCAAGTCCAATCGGTAAGCAGTAGCACCAATCCTCTTCACAATCTCAAAAGGTCCAATATACTTAGGGCTCAACTTACCCTTAACTCCAAACCTTTTGACGCCTTTCATCGGAGAAACTCTCAAGAACACTCGATCACCCACCTCAAACTCTAAGGGTCTACGGCGAACATCAGCATAGGATTTCTGCCGGTCCTGAGCGGCCTTCATCCTACCTCTGATAAGCTGAACCTGATCAATAGTAACAGCTAACTGGTCCGGTCCAAGGTCACGAACATCACTAGCCTGATCCCAACAAATCGGACTACGGCACTTCCTACCATAAAGAGCCTCGTACGGAGCCATACCAATGGAAGCATGATAACTGTTATTGTAAGAAAACTCTACCAACGGCAAACTCTGCTCCCAAGAACTCTGAAAATCAAGGGCACAAGCACGGAGCAAATCCTCTAATGTCTGTATAGTCCTCTCGGACTGACCATCGGTCGCGGCATGAAATGCGGTACTCATCAACAAACGGCTACCCATAGCCTCCTGCAAAGCCTTCCAGAACCTGGAACAAAACCTCGGATCACGATCTGAAACGATCTCCCTCGGGACACCATGATATCGGACTATCTCAGCAATATAAGCCCTGGCTAAACGGTCCATATCCCATGTCTCTCTGATCAGCACGAATCTGGCACACTTAGTTAGACGATCGACAATAACCCAAATCGCATCTTTGCCTCCCACAGTCTTAGGCAAAGCAGTAACAAAATCCATAGATATGCACTCCCACTTCCACTGAGGAACGGGAAGCGGCTGTAGCAAACCACCAGGTCTCCTATGCTCTATCTTGACTTGTTGACAAGTCAAGCACCTACTAACATAATCCAAGATCTCCTTCTTCATACCAGGCCACCAAAACATAAGCCTCAAATCCTTATGCATCTTCTCTCCTCCTGGATGAACGGAGTACGGTGACAAATGAGCCTCATCAAGAACTTTCTTCCTCAAATCTGGCACATTAGGAACATACATCCTACCACGAAACCTAAGGAAACCATCAGCATCAATCACCAACTCAGGTGCAACACCACTCGAAATCTTAGCCTCAAACTTCTTGAAATCGGCATCTGAAGGCAAACTCCGGCGAATCTCCCAATATAAAGACGGCTCGGCAGTCATAGCAGCTAACCAATCAAAACCACTACCCACCATCTCTAATCTCAGCTTCCGGAACTCGGAACACAACTCATCGGGCAATACTCTCATGGCACTCAACGAGTGAGAAGTCTTGCGGCTAAGCGCATCTGCAACTACATTGGCTTTTCCCTCATGATATAGCAACTCGATGTCGTAATCTTTCACTAACTCTAGCCAACGCCTCTGTCTCATGTTAAGGTCTTTCTGTGTGAAAATATACTTAAGACTCTTGTGATCTGTGAAAATACGGCAATGAGATCCAATCAGGTAATGACGCCACATCTTCAAAGCATGAACAACTGCAGCCAACTCCAAATCATGTGTCGGATAATTCACCTCATGAACTCTCAACTGTCTAGATGAATAGGCGATCACCTTACCACTCTGCATCAGTACGCATCCAAGTCCTAACATCGAAGCATCACAATACACATCAAAATCCACTCCGATCTCTGGCAAAGCTAACACGGGGGCGGAAGTCAATCTGGACTTCAACTCCTGGAAGGAACTCTCACACTTGTCGGTCCACACAAATTTGGCTTCTTTCTTCAGCAACTGAGTCATCGGGCGAGCCAATCTCGAGAAATCCTCAACGAATCTACGATAATAACCAGCCAAACCCAAAAAGCTACGGATCTCTCCAACATCCTTGGGACTCTCCCAATCAACTACAGCCTCTATCTTCGCGGGATCAACCATCACACCCTCGCTGGATATCACATGTCCTAAAAAGGCAACCTTCGAGAGCCAAAATTCACACTTCGAAAACTTTGCGAACCATTTCTGTTTGCGCAGAATCCCTAGAATCAATCGAAGATGCTCAGCATGTTCCTCATCGGTCTTCGAATATATCAAGATGTCATCAATGAAAACCACAACGCAGGTGTCAAGATACTCACTGAAGGTACGGTTCATCTGATCCATAAAAATCGCCGGTGCATTAGTCAACCCAAATGGCATGACTACAAACTCATAATGCCCATATCTGGTACGAAAAGCAGTCTTCGCAATGTCAGCCTCTCTCACTGGAATCTGATGATAACCCGATCGAAGATCAATCTTAGAAAACCTCGAAGCACCTCTCAACTGATCGAACAAATCATCTATTCTAGGCAAAGGATATCGATTCTTCACGGTCACTCGGTTCAGCTCTCTATAGTCAATGCACAATCTCATGGAACCATCTTTCTTCTTGACGAACAGAACGGCAGCACCCCACGGAGAAGCACTCGGTCTAATGAAACCTTTCTCGATCATCTCTTCCAATTGCTGCTTCAACTCTTTCAACTCTGGCGGAGCCATACGGTAAGGAGCTTTAGAAATCGGTCCGGTACCTGGAACAAGCTCAATAGTAAACTCCACATCTCTCTCTGGCGGTATCCCTGGCAAGTCATCTGGGAACACATCTGGATACTCACGAACAATGGCTACATCTTCAAGCTTCGGTAGCGATGGTTTAGCAGCTGTAACAACACACAGGAAGGCTTGGCAACCCTTCCTAAGAAGATGAGAAGCTTTCATCGAAGAGATGACACGAACACCCTTTTGAGGGCGAGTTCCCCTATAGGAAACACGAACTCCTGAAGAACTCCTCAAGCAGATTTTCTGGTCGCGACACTCGAAGCGAGCATGGTATCGCGATAACCAATCCATACCGAGGATAATATCAAACTCCTCGAGAGGAAATCTCAGTAAGTCCGCAGGAAATGTGGCTTGACCAATAACAATAGGAACATCCCTATGGGACGAAGAGCAGGAAAACACGTCTCCAGAAGGTAAGGAAATGGAAGTCTCCTCTACCAATGAAGACTCAAGAGCTAGACGATCGGCGAACTGAGTCGATATAAATGATAAAGAAGCTCCAGTATCGAATAAAATAAGGCACTCAGCGCCAAGAACAGAAAAGATACCAGCAACAATATCTGGATGAGCCTCTGCCTCAGCCCTAGTCATCACAAAGATCTTCCCCTTCGGCTTTCCTCCTCTGGTTGCTGCAGCAGCAGTGGCAGCCTTGCCAAGAACAGTATTCTTCTCAGGACAATCAAAGGATCTATGCCCAAATCCATTACAAGTATAACACTTATAGGCATTCTTGAAGCAATCAAACCCTGGATGAAGCGGTTTACCACAACGGCGGCAAACAGTAGAAGCAGTGTCGGTGTGAAATGTGGTCTTAGCAACCGGAGCAGAGAACCTCTCAAAACGCTTCTTCTGGGAAGGAGGTGAAGAAGTAGAAGGAACAAATGGTCTCTTCCCCTGGTACACGGATCTCTGGTGAGAAGTGAAACTGGAAGCAGCGGCACGGGTCTCAGCATCAATGGCACGAATAGAACTCTCGGCCCAAATAGCGTCGTCATAAACCTCCACAAAAGAAGTAGAGTCACGACGAACCATACTCTCAATCCTCGGCCCTAGCTTCCCTCGGTAGAAATACACCCTCTCCGCCTCATCACGAACAAATCTCGATGCAAAGTGAGCTAACTGGTTGAACTTGTCAGTGAATTCTTGAACGGTCATCTTCCCTTGCTTCAAATCCATAAATTCTTTCAACCTCTGCGATCTCAACTCCTTGGGGTAGAACCTCGCCTCAAGCCTGTCTTTGAAAGCCTCCCAATCGAACATCGGGTCAAGAACAGCGGTAGGTCCAGTCAATGCCCACCAACGGTCAGCCTCCAATGTCAGGAAGTGAGCGGCTAAACGCACCCTATCCTCCCTAACGACTGAGTATAAGGTGAAGTTCTTCTCCATCTCTCTAAACCACTCTGTGAGGGCTACTGGGTCAGCCTCGCCTCCATAGGTCCTAACATGGCTTCGGGACATCTGAGAGGCAATCCAGGAAAAGCTACCCGGACGATTAGTCTCGCCACCCGGCGGTGGAGGAGGTGGAACATTCCCCGCTTGCTGTCTCTGAGTCTCAAGCAAATGCTGAATTGCTTGCAGCACAATGTTATCAGCAGCTCTGGGTCTCACCATCTTTAAAAGAGAAAACAAGGATTAGCTTAACAATTAGCAATCACAAGTAGGCTACAAATTAAGTCCTTAAATCTACCCATCTCTCATTCATTATTTGTTTATTTGGTCAAGTTAAGGTTGGGGGTCACATGAGTGCGTCGGGAGCAATACTGCTCTGATACCAACTGTAAAACCCCTCGCGAAAGCGGAAATATAAACACATAAAAGTACCAAAAATGCAGCGGAATTTAAAACTTTTTAGAAGATAAAACAACATGCGAGAAGCTTTAACTGAAACTGAAAACAGAACTGATATAAACAACAATAGATAAGTAGCAGTTCTAAGTGCGGAAATGAAATATATACACAGCCTGGGATGGAACATCCCTACAGGCACCAAAATGTAAACGACAAAAGTCTAAGAGTCTAGCTAAGTGTAAACGGGTAAGTCAACTGATGAATGGATCATCACTCGCTAGCTCTCCTGCAACCCCGATCTCCAACCCTGCATGTACCTACATACATGAAAACATGTACGCCACAATCAGTGGGGAGTGACTAGAGTTCTCCTAGCCACCTTTTGTGACAACACGCAACACATAAAACAATACAGAATACTCCAACATATATCAACATGTGAAGCATAAACGACTCATCATCTTCTCTTACTATCATGCGATTACCATGCACGGCTCTCAACTAACTTCATAAACAGATAAGAAGGAGAGCCGGTTTCCCTACTGGTTACCCAGTCGGGGGGTCTTTCAATCTAATCATTTATGAAACCGAACTAAGAGTCATCCAATGCCTTGGATGATTTAACCACAACTCATAACAAGGGTAACAAACTATGCATATCTGACACTGTACCATCATCAAGGCAAGCAGATATAAACAGCAAGTACAAAGGTTCAGAGGCGACATCTTAACGCATAACCTAGGTACTAAATAAATCAGCAAGTATAAAGGTTCAGAGGCGACATCTTAACGCATAACCTAGATACCAATTTCACATCATCAAGCAAGGACTCAGAGGCGAAAACTCAACGCATGGACCGGCTATCACTGAACATTAGACTCAGAGGCGAAAACTCAACGCATGGACTAACATTCAATTCACTAACACAAGTAAGGAACTCAGAGGCGAAAACTCAACGCATGTTCCCCTACCACATCACAAGATACTAGACTCAGAGGCGAAAACTCAACGCATGTTCTAGCACCAAACACCTGCACTCCGGGTAAGGTATGACAACCTGACTGCCCCGTCGTGCAGTTGCTCTACTCGTCAGACTCAGAGGCCAGCTTAAGGCATGTCCTGACGCGATCACACATACATGTCTGGACTCAGAGGCGAAAACTCAACGCATGTCCCAGACACGACAAACAGACATGTATAGAACTCAGAGGCGAAAACTCAACGCATGGCTCCATACACGACAAACAAACACATATAGAGCTCAGAGGCGAAAACTCAACGCATACCCCTATACATGACAAACAACCTACGTATTAAGTTCAGAGGCGACATCTTAACGCATAACTTAATACGTAACAAAACAATATCATTCAAGTCTATGAACTACTCTATAGTTCTACCTTTAACTTCTAATCAACACTTAATTGACCTCGAGAACTAGGATGAGGGAGAGCCGGTTTCCCTTTCGGTTGCCCGACCGGGGGGTCTCTATCCTCACTATATTCCCGAACCCAATATAATGTTGCCCATCCTCCGGGGACCTCAAATACATGTCAAAGGTACACAAAACAAGTTTCAAGTAAAACCGATAAACCGTTTGAAAGTTATGATCAAATTACGAAAACTCAAAAATAGCCTACAGGGGTCCCCAGCCGGTCGGCAGGCAACCGGTCGGCCGGCTGGTGACCACCTCAGCCTCTTTTTTCTTTTCTGAAACAATACACGAACTCCCAGCCGGTCGGCAGGCAGCCGGTCGGCCGGCTGGGAACTCAGCCTCTTTAAAAACTTGAAAATACGCATCAACAAAACGCACTCCCAGCCGGCTGGCAGGCGGCCGGTCTGCCGGCTGGGACTACTCTTAAGTTTTCAAAACTACCAAAAGTATCACAACGCACTCCCAGCCGGCTGGCAGGCGGCCGGTCTGCCGGCTGGGAGACTTATTTCCTATGGTCTCAAGTCTCGCGTGAAACACAAAAATCCCAAGAAACGCTCTCAGCCGGTCGACCGGCGGCCGGTCGGTCGACCGGCTCAGAGAGCCTGTCGCTGAAAATCGCAACTTCCCAACTTCACAAAACTTCATAAATCGACATGTAAACTTCAGAAATTACTACAAGCATGATTTGCCCAACATCATACACATCTAATATCACTATCTTATCAGCATACAATCCCCATAACAATCCTCAAATGGAAATAACAAGTATCCGTCGCAATTTAGGAAAAACTGAAAATGCAATAAGGAACACATAACCACATCTTGGATCATCAATTCTTCACATATAATACATCCTAATCATGGTACTAAGTCCAATAACCATAGAACTTGAATAAAATCAGAAGAACAACATCAAAATCACCAAGCATGCTAATATACACAATAAAGGCCGAGTTATCTCATTATCGTCACCTCTTAGCTTATTCCGGCAATTGATCCTCCTCAACCACGTAAGAGTCCACGTCGGGATCGTCAAGACCAACCCCTACAACAAAGAAAACGGTTTAAGAACACCAAAAACGAATTAAAGGCAAAACAGCCTATTTTTCGAAGTTGACAAAATGGAAAACGAAAGTGATGGATGTCTTGGAAATTGAACGAGGATTCCGGAAATGTTATCGTTACCTCAATTTGATCGACGGATGATGAAGAATTCTTCAAAAAGAGATGAATAAAATGGAGGTTTTGTGAGGATTATATTTTACAGTGGAATGAATGAAGGGGATGCAAATGTGTCGATGGAAGGGTTTATAAAAGAACAAGTGAGTCGTCCTTTCCGAATAAATGAAACGGGTTCAATTATTGAAACGGATATGGAAATGAATACTTGAGTCGGATGTTTAACTGTGCCAAGTTGTATTCGTCTTGAGAACTGGAGGTTCTTAAGACGGATCTTATTTATTAAATTAGAGTCTTTCAAAATAAATTACTAAATTATTATTTTTATTACTTAAAATGCTTAAAATACTTAAATTAGATTTTTCGAAAATACGGGATGTTACACAAACAAGATTTTCACCACGCTCACTAACGAATTCTCGAAAGCTCCGAGAATCGTTTCTTATGAGCATACCTGTCGCTTCTTTGAGGCGAAACTCCAGATGGGCCAAGCTGTTAGCCCACATATTCTCAACATGATTGAGAATATCGAGAAACTGGAGGCCCTAAACTGCAAGATCAGTGAGAACATAATCGTTGATCGAATGCTTCATTCGCTTCATGATGGGTTCGCCCTCTTCAGGGCCAACTATTACATGAACGACATGAAGAAAACTCCTCATGAGCTCCACTCCCTTCTCGTACAGACCGAGAAGGACCTGAAATTAAGTGGGAGCGTGAAGTAGGATGTTCTCATGATCTCCAGTAAGGGTAAGGGTAAGGGAAAAGCTAAAGCTCAGGGCGACCTAGCGGTAGGTAAGCCCAGGTTCAAGAAACCAGGATTTACTAAGAGTGGGCCAGGTGAGTCGAGCAACTCACAGGGCAAGACAATAAGTAAGGATACAAGCATCGAATGCCACCATTGCCACAAGACTGGGCATTGGAGGCGCTCATGCCCCGTGTATCGTGAGGACATTAAGGCAGGTCGTGTTACTCCTGTTGGTATGTCTTCTTCTTCTTCTTTTATTCACATGATTGAGATTAACCATGCAAGTTACGGAACTTGGGTAATAGATACTGGTTGTGGTTCTCATCTATGTAATCATGTGCAGGGCCTCCGAAACCAAAACCCCTCATCAAGGGTGAGGTTGACCTGCGTGTCGGGAATGGAGCACGTGTTGCTGCGGTCTCGAGGGGAACATATGTGATCCAGCTTCCAAGTGGATTCGAGTTATCTTTATATAACTGTTATTATGTTCCTAGTTTGTCCAAAAACATTATTTCAGTTTCTGCACTTGACAAACTTGATTTTTCATTTGTAATAGAAAATAACAGTTGTATTTTCTCATTACACAATATGATTTGTGGCAAGGCAGTTTCCATGAATGGAATTTATGTTTTAGATCAAACCACCGAAATATTACATGAGAATAACAAGAGATTAAAGGTAGGTGACAAAGATCAAACTTATCTATGGCATTGTCGTATGGGACACATAAATGAGAAACGCGTAAAACAGCTCATACAGAATGGAGCTATCTCGGCCTTTGATTTCGAATCATATGGCACATGTGAATCATATCTCATCGGTAAGATGACTCGTATTTCCTTCAAAGGTGTTGGAATGCGCGCTGCCGACCTATTAGGACTCATACATACGGATGTATGTGGCCCTATGTCGATCAACGCAAGAGAAGGCTATAGGTATTTCATCACTTTCACGGATGATTTAAGTAGATATGGCTGTGTCTACTTGATGAAACATAAAAGTTAATCCTTTGACAAATTCAAAGAATACCAGAATCGGGTACAGAACCAACTGGGAGGAATGATTAAAGCACTACGTTCTGATCGTGGTGGTGAGTATCTTTCACACGAGTTTGATCAACACCTTAAAGACTGTGGTATCGTTCTACAGTTGACTCCACCTGGAACACCACAATTAAATGTTGTGTCCGAACGGAGAAATCGAACTCTACTTGATATGGTTCGATCTATGATGAGTCACACAGTTGAGCATGATTCATTGTGGGGCTATGCTCTTTTGTTAGCCGCTCTAATACTTAACCGAAGTCCGTCTAAAGTTTTTGACAAGACTCCATACGAATTGTGGAAGGGAACGGTCCCTAACTTGTCCTTTATTCGGGTTTGGGGCTGCAAGGCTTATGTCAAGTGGAGACACGAGGATAAGCTCGGCCCGTGATCGGTCAAGACATACTTTATAGGCTATCCAAAAGGAAATTTTGGTCATTACTTCTACTCGCCAACCGAACAACGTGTTTTTGTTGCGGCTAGTGCGACGTTCTTAGAGAAAGAATTTCTCGAGAACAAGTCGAGTAATAGAACCTTCGATTTATCGGAGATTCAAGAACCAACTACCGAGCAACCATTGGAGGAAACAGTTCCTTCAACTGAGGCTGCGGTAGATATTCCTGAGGAACCTAGGAGGTTGGGAAGAGTCTCTATTCCTCCAGACAGATACATTGGTATGGTCGAGGAACGTGACATAGATGACATCTTACTCCTAGAGGGTAATGAACCCTCAACCTATAAAGGTGCCATGACTAGTTCTGACTCAAAGCTATGGCCGGAAGCCATGCAATCCGAGATGGACTCCATGTATGAGAACAACGTGTGGGATCTTGTGGACCTACCTGCAAAGGTATGTCCCCTTCAATGCAAATGGCTTTACAAAATAAAGCATGCCTTGGAAGGTAAACAAGATATCCATAAGGCAAGACTAGTTGCTAAAGGTTTCACCCAAGTGCCAGGCTTGCACTACGATGAGATCTTTGCACCCGTAGTCATGCTACGTTCCATTCGGATTATCTTAGCGATCGCCGCATTTCATGACTATGAAATATGGCAGATGGACGTTAAAACCGCCTTCTTAAACGGTTATTTGGAGGAAGAGTTGTACATGGTACAACCCGAGGGTTTTATTGATCCAGAAAATCCTAAGAAGGTTTGCAAGCTTAAGCGTTCCATCTGTGGACTTAAGCAAGCATCACAGAGTTGGAATCATCGCTTCGACCAAGTGATAAAAGAGAATGGGTTCATTCGATCAGTCGAGGAACCATGTCTCTATATCAAGTCGAGTGGGAGCAAGATTGTATTCCTAGTACTGTATGTCGACGACATACTCTTGATTGGGAATGACATACCTCTCTTATCTTCGGTTAAAGCATGGTTGAAAAACCATTTCCAGATGAAAGATCTGGGAGAGGCACAAAGAATTTTGGGCATCCGTATCTACAGGGATAGAACACGACGGATGTTGTCTCTCAGTCAGGAGTCTTACATAGATAAGATTCTGGAGATATTCAGCATGACGAACTCCAAGTAAGGGTTCCTTCCTATGACTACTGGGCTTCACTTGAGCAAAACTCAATAAGCTAAGACATTGGAAGAGAAAGAGCGCATGAGTCGGATTCCTTATGCTTCGGCAATAGGATCGATCATGTATGCCATGATATGCACACGTCCAGACGTTGCACATGCATTGAGTATGACAAGTCGATTTCAAGCTCATCCAGGTGAACAACACTAGATGGCCGTGAAAAACATTCTTAAGTACCTACGAAGGACTAAAGATTGGGGATTGACTTATAGAGGCGACTCGACGCTCTGCGCCACGGTTTACGCAGATGCTAGCTTCCAAACGGATCGAGACGACTCGAAATCTCAGTCTGGATTCGTTTTTACTCTTAATGGCGCTGCTGTCAACTGGAAAAGTTCTAAACAGAGTGTTACAACAGATTCTACGAATGAGTCTGAGTACTATGCCGCCTCGAAAGCAGCTAAGGAAGCTATATGGATGCGTCAATTCTTACAAGGACTCTCAGTAGTGCCTAGTTCGAATGACCCAATCACCGTTTATTGCGACAATAAGGGTGCCATCTTCCAAGCTAAGGAGCATAAGTCTAGCAACAAAGCTAGACATGTACAACGGAAAGCTCATCTAATCAGAGATTACGTGGAGCAAAAGGAGATATTTATTGATAAGATAGCTACGGATGACAACATAGCTGGTCCTCTCATAAAAGCATTACCACGTGATAAGCATGAAGGGCACATTAATTCCATGGGAATCAGATGTGTTCCTAAGTTGTAGTACTCTTTTATGAATTCATGTAATAATTCATTTTCTCGTGTACTCTATTCAACCTCATTGTTATGATCTATAATGTTTTGTTTTTCATGTGGAATTGTACGCTAATTTTGAACACCACAAAGTGAACTGATTAACATTACATCGTTTTAGTCCTTGATTATCCACTTGAGCTGATAACTCAGGTAATCATTTTGTGACGTTGGTTGATAGTGGGTTCAACGAGCCATAAGTCAAACGGCTGACTGACCAATCACAAAGGCGAGTTTTACGAATATCTCGTAGGACACCCCGTGACAACGTTATGGAGTCCTAAATGTTTTATAACATTGGGTGTCAGGTCGTGGATAGGACCTCCATAGTGTTCCTTAGAGTCGAGTCTTTTGACGTTCAACTGTCTCTTGAGATTAAGGCAGATTTTAGGTAACTTTAGTTTCTTTCCCACGGTCACCGTAACAGGGGCCAAGAGGATTTTTTCTGGGTTATTTCATGATGCGCTTACATCGGCAGGATTCGAGTTGAGGGAAATATCCAAACCCTTATCAGGATTTTATCATTTCTCAGGGCCACTCGAGGAGTAGTAACTGAAATGCATGGCCATGCTCGAATACAGATTCGTTTTATCAGTTAAGTTACTCTCTAGTTGGGGAAACCACTCTTGATGCAGATCGCTTGTGAGATACGACCTTTGTGAATGCGGATTTGCAAATTGTCTTACATTGAGTGGGAGAAATTTTAAAAGGATATGAGAATCGGTTATCGCACCTACACTTGTAAGGACAAGTGGAGTTTGTTGGAGCTTGTGTCCTCCACATGTAGTGTGATAACGTCATTGCACATACCCTTGTACGGACAAGTGGGAGATTGTTAGGGCTGGTGTCCTTGACAGTTAGTACAATGACTTTCTAAATCTCTTAAAGGATCACAAGGGCATACTTCAGTATTATTATCAGTTGATCCACGTTTATCAATAACGGTTGGCTTGCTAGATAAGTTTGACGTTATTGTCATACGGATGGCGGTGATCAACTGGTCCCTATACGTCACACCTATAGGACACGTTTGAGAGATGTGAAGGTATGAAAATACAGTCACATTTATGCCGGATACGACTAAACAGTTAGTCAGAGGTATTGACTATTAAATTAGTCAATAAGATGTTGAGATTATTATTTAATACGAATTAAATAATTTTAGCTAATACGGATTACATGATTAATTAGTAAATTAAATATAAACGGTTATATTTACTTAAATATTGTATTCGCGTATTAATATAAACAATTATATTAATTTGGGTAATTATACAATATCGTAATTTTATCAGACCATTATTAATACATCAACTGCATTAATATCTGATAACATGTATGCGATTTATAATTAAAATCCCGCAAATAATATTTAGCAAAACGGGTCGAATCACGCAAAGGAATAAGGTAAGAGTGGAGAAAGCCCACTCTCACCCAACCCAATTCGGCCGACCATCAAGTAATACAAAAGGAGAGTCCTTCTCCTTTTGTCAAGTTACTGGTTAATTCATAATCTCAAGAATTAGGGTTTTGAGAACTTTCTTTTCCCAAAACTCAGATCTCACATCAAAACTCACAAAAACTCTTCCCATATTGCAAGGCAACTGAAGAGTATTTCTAGCACACGCGACATCGTCTCAATCAAGTCTTGGGTGCAAGTTATAGGAGGGAATTTACTTTAATTCCTGTTCTTAGGCCTATTCAAGCAAGGACCCAAGGTTGTATTCCTTTTCATGTTTTTAATTATCTTATGACTATATTCACAACTGTAAAATTCGTTATAATCCTTCATGTTTAGGGCGAATACATGCTATATTCCCCACATTTGGACCCTTGGAATTTGAGTCGTGTTGGTTAATGTAGGTATGGGACTTCACCAGCTGCAAAGTCGGCAGTAGAGGGGCTCCTGTCGATGGATGAGACTGAGGAAATGCTGTAGTTGGACTCATCACATTGTGTAGTGTGTATGGATGAGTTTGAGCTGGGTGCACAGGTGAAGGAGTTGCCTTGTAATCATGTTTACCATAAGGATTGCATTGTTCCGTGGCTAGAATTGCATTATTCGTGTCCAGTCTGTCGCTACAAGGTTCCGACTGATGATCCTGATTATGAGCAGAGGTCCTGTCTGTCGCTTGTACTCAAATAGTCAAATGTAATTTTCCATCTCTTTCTTTCTTTGTGAGGTTTGCTGGTTTTTGCTCCATTTTAATTTGTTTTCTTTGATTTAATACTCTTGTTATCTTGGCTCATATGATCTAGGATTAGGTTAATATGGTGGGGTTTTAATGTTAACTAGTTAGATTAATTGATTATAGGTAATATTGATTAGCAGAAGGTATTGACAATGTTGACTACAAGAAGATTAGAGAAGGTAGGAAAACGAATTTTGGCAGTGATGGTTGTTCCAGTTGTGTCAACCTCTAGATTGTAGCCTCCTAGGAAAATATTATAGGCTGAAATGTACTAACATTTAACTGGAATGGTAAGGTAAGCCAGGTTAACTGTATAGCTTATTGCAAAAGGGATTCAAAGTCTAATGAATATTGCCTTCTTCATTTCCTGATTGGTTAAACCTTTCAGTTGTGCATGTACAACCTCGTCCACTGTCTCCTTGTTTATATGATCTCATGCACTTAAGGGATTTTCTTAGGTTCATTTGGTGTTAGGTAATGTCTAGCTCAAAGTATGAGGATCACTTATTTACCGGAATGATTCTTGCCTATTGCATTATATATTTATCTTGCATTATAGATGCTCGCTTGGAGTTTGGGCAAACTTGTGTTTGCAGTTGTAAACTATGTGGCCTTGATTAGTGTCAAGATGCCTTTGTTTTGCAGAAATTGGTAGTAGACTGATAAATCATAAGAGTAAATATGAAAGATTGCAAACAAAAATCCCTCTGTTGCTAACTTTGCTCTGATCTTAGACATACGTTTAACGGGTTAATATACTTGGATTTTTGCTAGATTATGATTGTTTTTAAACTCTTACCTTTTTATTTTTTTTAGATGCGAACACATTTTAGTTATGTTTTTACTTGCCAGGTTGCATTTTGTTGTTAAACTTTTTAATATGTACTTTAGTTTCCATTTTTAGTTATCTGGTGATATACATGATGAAGTTATTGGCGACAACCGTCTCCTGGATCAAATGGTATGCTGCATATTCTGCTTTTTATCCCAATTATTGATATGCGACATTTGTTTGGTTTCATTTTATGAATGTGAAGGATGATGTAGTGGAGTGGAATGGATGCTTCTAGAGGAATTTTATCAGGAACTGTCAATCGTTTCAAGATGGTCAGTAAACAATATTTCACATGGTTTTTCCTCAATTTGTCCAAAAGATTCTCAGCAAGATTAAGTGGTAAAACTAACGGTTTGACATCGTAGGTTTTTGAAAAGAAATCAGGCCGTACAATGTGCAAGCTTGTGGGGGTTTCTTGTGACACTATTTTACTTTACTTCTTAATCAGGTATCTGATTAGCTGTGTAAATTAAATAGTAAGTTTTTCAGGTGCTGTGACCCCTTCAATTATTCTTGATCATCTTCAAAAGGTTAGGTTTTTAGCTTTTATAAGTTTGTGTTATTTTATTTTGTTGTGTTGTGATTTATCTCTCTTTGCTGACAATTGAATCTTGATATTAACGTATAGTAGGTGGGCAAGTTTGATCCGGTAACTCATGAACCCCTACATGGCTACAACCATCCCAATTTTTATCAAATTTTGCCATAAAGGAAGCAGTCCGAGCTTATCTAGAGAAGCATGGGTGGGCTTATACACTAGATTGGCTTTATTAGTCCTAACTGCGTTAATGTGATTGTGTCCCAAAGCAAGCTTATGGATCTTGTACGGTTGCACCCTTAGTTATTTTTATGTTGGTTGTAATCGGTGCGAGATTGATGTAAGGTTGTTGAAATTGTATTGTTAGAAATTGTAAATGTGGTTAGATTTCTATTGGCAAGTTTCATTTTGTAAGAATAATATTTGGAATTATAAAATTTATGTGGAGGTGCTATTGAAATTTCCGCAGAAATTATTATTTTTAAAAATAGAAATGCTTTTAACGACTCTTCCATTTAAAATGACGTGGAAAAATTAAATGAGTTAAAACGGCGGTTGTCTTTATAAACCCAACACGGCGGTTCTTTTAATAAACCGTCGTTTTATATAAACCTAACACGACGGTTATTTTAAAAAAACCGTCGTTTTGTATAAACCAAAAACAGCGGGTGTTTAAAAAACCGTCGTTCATATACATCAAAAACGCCGGTTGCGTTTATAAACCGTCATTTATATAAACCTAACACGGCGGTTCTGTATAAAAACTGCCGTATTATATAAACCTAATACGACGGTTCTATTGCAAAACCGCCACAATAGGTAACTTTTAACGACGGTTGTACAACCGCCGCAAAGGCTAAACGATGCCGCGATAAACGGAGCACCCAAAAATTGTAAGAACCACCGTAAAAAGGCCATTTACAACCGCCGGTGTAGGGGTTTTTCTACTAGTGCAAACACTCAAATTAATTCTGCTAATTATAATATGCTAGTCAAACCTTCTATTAAAATGTGTCATTTACAATCCGTCATTACAATCTGTTTATGCTAAAATTAATCTGCTGTTTACCAAACAGGGCTTTATTAGGGTTTAAGGTGTAACTTAATTAAGATGTATTATGGTGAATTTATTGGTGTCGATGAGGCTGGGTTGTCGGTGAGGGTGAGTCGCCGGCGAGGGTGGGTCTCCAACGAGGGTTTGTTTAGTACTAACTATTTGGTACGTAATATTAATGTAACACCCTCATAATCCAAGACCTTTAAGAAGGACCATCAAACTATAAAAATGCTACCATCTCAGTTTCCTGAGGCATAATATCAAGATAAACAACATGCGCAACCTTTATTTAAAGTAAAAGGATGAATAAAGAATATATAAGGTACAACGGTCTTACAAAAGAATTACAACGTTCGCGGACGCTATGGAAAACTACAGTTTATGGGAAAACATGATGACTCATTATATAAAAGGAAATGATTGGAGTGCTGGTTAATAGTTCATAATGGACCAAATAAAATCTTGGTCGCATCAGCTAAAGGCACTACCTATGAGAAAAAGGAAAGTGGCTATATCGAGACTGACTACAAAATTGCTGAGAAAAATTCCAATGCTATGACTCTATTACAAAATGGTGTGATCACCTCGAAATTTGATAGATTATCTTTCTGCAATTCAGCCAAGGAGATACGGGGCAGATTGGAACTTGCGTATGAGGGAACCTCTGTAGTAAAGAAATATCGTATAGACTTGCTGATTCAAAGATATGAACTTTTCACTATAGAAAAGAGTGAATCTATTGACAGTATGTCTACACGATTTTCTTATATCATTAATGAACTACAAAACCTCGGCATAAAGTTTGAATTTGAGCATAGTACGAAGGTACTAAGGAGTCTCACAAAAAAAGTGGCAACCAAAGGTCACTGCCATTGAGGAAGCACGAGACCTCACTAAACTCACCTATCAAGAGTTAATAGGTTCACTCATGGCTCATGAGATCACGCTTAATAAAGATGACGATCAACACACCAAAGGAAAGAGTATGGCTCTATAAGCCTCAACTAGCAAAGAAGGTGAACTAGAGTTAGAAGATGAAACAATTTTGTTCGCTAAATGATTCAAGAGAACAATTCTCAAAGAAATTACACCAAACCCAACAACAAATAAAACATCTACAAAAAGTACATTTTTTGTATATGCAAGGAAAATAAAACATCAATGCAAACGGTAATGCAATAAACGTGAAACGAAAATGCAATAAAAACATATGAATGCGACGAAAAACCCTTCCCCAAACCAAATTGCACAATGTCCCCATTATGCAAAAGCATAAGCAAAGAATCATGGAAAAAATGGGAATTTGCGTAAAGAATGACTTAGGAAAGGAGAAGGAAAGAACTCACAAAACTATAGCGCAAACGGAAACCTCCCCAAACCAGCGTGAGCTAGGAGGTTTCGGTAGCTAGCAGTGCTACCATATAGACCTAAAAAACAAAAGACATAACCTTTTTCGGAGATTAAACGCATATGGGTGATGGATGAGAATTAAAGGAATGAAAATAGAAGAAAATTAAGAGCGTAAAGGAAAGAGGTAGTAGCAGTAGTGGTGGTCGACCGACCGTCGGGTCTGGTCGACCGACCAATGATCGTGAAACAGTAGCTAGTGGAGTACAGACAACGGTCGACCGACTGGTACATCTGGTCGGTCGGCCACTCTTCCTGTAAGAGAGCTCGTTTTTCTTCTTATTATTAACTCAACGGATTGAGTTAATCATTTCCCAAACTTGTAAAACACAATTAATGCGCCCCAAAACTTGCGCAATCCAAAACTACATAGTCTATAGTCTAAAACAAAAACAACCAATGCAAAAAAAAAAGTCTAAGTCTTATGCACAAAAACAAAAATAGACTCAAAAACAGAAATAAAAAGTCTTAAAATCCAGAAACGCAAAGCAATCATCCACGGAAAATGCGGAAAATGTCGGACCACGGCTTTTGACTACATGAGGTAGCCTCCACGGTGCTTGTCTTCATCGCAAGGCACATCCCCACTTTTCCACGTGATAACATGTGAAGGTTTAGCTACTCATAACGATAATGAAAACAATAACTTTAATAATAAAAATGACAAACATCATGATTAAAATAAAAACAAAGCAATGAACAAAAGCAATGGCTTGGGATTCTAACTATCCGGTATAAAACTAATAAAACTTATAAATAAGCTGAAATGAGAACAAGAATTACCGCAAGCAATGGGGAATGAGAACTGTAAGATTGAACTTTATTAGTAATCGCGTGGAACAGAAAGTTTGTATAGAGTATTCTAAAACCTAAAATGAAAATACTAATAAACTTGATTAAGACTTAATTAATAGTAAACTAGATGCTTAGTACAAAGGAGGTGATTAACTTTTATAATAGTTTGTCGATGTCTTCCTCTAAACCTAATCACGTTGGTGGGCTTTAATCTCTCTTGTTAATCTTCCGGAAAAGGCCTTGTGGTCGACCGACCGTTAATCATGGTCGGTCGACCAAATGTCGGGTTTGCTCAACCTTCTGATCTTATAAATAAGACTTCTGAAATTCGCTTGTCAGGTACATTGGCCGACCGACCAGTGTGCTCAGTCGGTCGACTGATGTACCTGATGTTTCAGTTCCTTTAGCTCCTGAAATCAATCCTTTGGCCTTGAAATGCACGCTAGACTTTGTTCCTTCTTTGTTCCTTCGTGTCCTTAGCCATGCAATCCACTTGGGGACGGGTTTGACTCGAAATAGGCTCATTTTCGCACAAATCTGCAATAATGCACAAAAATACGAAAGTAGACTAAATAGGAGAAATAATAACCATATATAAACGTTTAATTGAGCTCAGAAATGCGTGTAAAAATAGATGTAAAACATCATAAAATAAACACGCATCAGTGAGGCTTGTGATATGTTTATAATAACTTCCACCCACCACTTTATAACAAGACCTTGTGCTTTTGGGCTTAAGTGATGACAAATATGTTGGGAAATGTGTCCTCAACAATAGTGCGATCACGTAATTAAATCTCATGACGAGAATATACAAGGGATGATCCGTAATTATATAATCAACTGACCAACATTAATCGGTAAGATTGGCTGACTAGAGTTTGACATTACTGTCGTATGACGGTGGTGGTCAGTTGATCCCTTTAGGTCACACCTATAGGACAATTCCCTTAATTGATATAATGATCAACTGTATATGATACGAGTTGATCAATTCCTTAAAATTAAATATCGAGAAATCAGAGATTGAATCTTAGTGTAAGATTTGTATTTGAAATGGAAACGTGTGAATTTTCAAATATTAATCGATGATTATGAAACGTTGAATTTAGAATGAAAGGGTCCATGGTTATTACAAATATTGAATATCGTATTGACGATTATTTTAATAACCATATTATGAGACGGTAATTATGAATTACTAATTTAATTAATTTAGAAATAATATTTATTTGATAAATATTATTTTTAAATTAATACAATTGTATTATGTCACATAGGATGTCACATGTCACACAATTGTACAAATTACAATTGTGAAATGAAAGTCCATTTTACACTTATTTAATTTGTGCCGTGTAATATGTGTGTGTTTAAGGGATTGTTTATTCCTTTAATCATAATCATTAGATAGGGATGATGCCTAATAGGCATGCATACCTATTTCATAGGTAAGAACAAGCAACCCATTTGCCCTTCCCATACAAGCCTTTACACGACATACTCAACCCTCACCATATAAAGTGAATTGTTCACATTTACAACATTCTAACTCTTATGCAACTTTTCTAGTGTAAGAAAAATCCTAATAAAACCTCTCATATATTTTCTAGTGAGAGATAATATTATTCTCTAATAATTTACATGATAAGATTATATTAGATACTGTAATAGTTATAGTATTTCCTTTTAGTATTCTAATAAGATTAGAATACGGTTTTAAGGACACCGAGTTCTGGCACCTAGTCCGTGTAAACTCTCGGTGTTATGGGTAAGTCTTGGGTGCATCGTAAAGAAGGCAAGATATATGGGTTGCTTCGTGGAGGATCATCCTAGCATAAATTTGGACCGAATGTAAGGGTTCCATATTCTATTTCCGCATTTTGTTTTTGCATGCATAAGATATTGTCACCTAAATTAAAGAGTTAATTTGGTAAGTAAATTATATGACTAATTTTATAGTAGAGCTAGTATGACAAACCTTACAAGTGGTATCAGAGCATACGGTTGCTTGCATGCAACTCGTTTCGTTTTTACGAGTAATAATATTAACAAAATAAAACGTAAAATATCAAGTTCATATGTGAAATGTACGAAAATATTTATGCATGTATACTTTATGTTCCTAAAACTGTTTTAGGTCATTTTATATGATTTTTGGAATAATATTGTTCGTTTTATAAATTAATTGTTAATTTTTGCTTTTTAATCGGCTAAAATGTTTTTATTATGGGAAAAATATACATGAAACTTTCTGGCCGAGATTTTTACATATGCTCTCACATGCATTTTATATATTATGAATATTATTTTTCCGAGTTATTGGAGTTTTTATGCATGATTTATGAAATTTAATGGTTAAATTGTCATAAAAATGGGTATAAAATGGGTTTATATAGTTAAATTATGAATTTGGCTATGAAAATGTTTGCGTATGTCCCATGCAATATTTAAAATGTTAATTAAATTTTTCAGAATTTTTTATCAAGTATTGCATGATTATTGATTTTTAAGGTAAAAATCGGTTTAATAGTGACATAATTCAACTTAAATAGTTTGAGTTTGAATTTGACCATAAATATTTTACACTCATATATATTATTTCTAGCATGCATGTAAATTTTGAGATTTTGCTTTCGAATATTGCATGAGGATTGATTTTAATGGTTAAAATCGTATATTATATGACAAAATTCGTTAAAAATAGTAAATGTTGCTAAAATGGCCGAAAAAATTCACCCATAGATATCATATTAGATATTTCCATCAGCATAATTTTCTTGGGAGCCAAAGTTTTCTGGAAATTTAAATTTTAATATTACAAGTTAAAGTTAACATTTTGGATTTTAAGAGTCATAATTCAGTTTTTCAGACCTTGGGCAGTGATTTTACTGTTCATTTCAGATTCTAAAGAGTTTAGAATGTGTAAATATCATCATTAGTATTTATTAGTATTTTATTGCATTTTTGTAAAAGTGAATTTTGAATTTCCGACATAAAATGTGCAATTTTTACGTCTTATTTCGAAATAAATTGGCTATTTCGTTTATACTAATGAATTTTGGGTTCTGGAAAATTCCAGAATGTTCGAAATTTGAAATTTGAATATTTCGAAATTTTTATGACTCATTTGGATTTTTATATTATTTTTCCCGTAAAACCGATTATATACCGAATAATATTTTAATAAATAAGTTAAGTCATGTTCAAAATTTGAGTAAGACTAAATTTTAAAACCTAAAAGTTTTAGGATGTTTAACTTAATCGTGAATATGATTCACGTAATGTTAAGTGATTTTAAATGTTAAAATCACAAGGCCTTGTTACTAAGTGGTGGGTAGAAGTTATTATAAACATATCACAAGCCTCACATTCTACCAATGTGGGACAACTTTCTTCTCATACTCTTGGGGTGTTACAAACTCCCCCACTTAAAGAACACAACGTCCTCGTTGTGCCTCAACCTTGACCGCGGCCAAGCCCAGAATCCTCCCCCGCTAGGTGGGTGACCCGAGTACTCCTGACCACAGGTTCACAACACGGTCGCAGGGTGTCTCTGATACCATTTGTAACAACCCGACCCACCACGACCGTAACACACCCCCAATAAGATGGGAGGTAAGCCTTTGGGCCCATTATTTGTCCTCACTTAAGCCCAAAAGCACAAGGCTGACACCCGTCGTTGAGGCGTGCCAAAGATAAGATTTATAAAACCTCAGCTTAAACTAGATAGAGTAAGTCAAGGGTCGAACCACAAGGAGACAAGGTTAATATTGTTTGTGAATTCAAAGTCTATTGAAAGTAACAAAAAGGGGGGTTTTGCTTGATGGTTGAGACTAACAACTAAGATGGCAAAATAAACAAGAATACGAAACAAAAGTAAAAGGATGATTAGGAACTTCGGTTCCCCATGGCTAGGGCGAGTCAACAAAGGGTAAAATATCAATTAACACAATCCCAAGGAACAAAGAATAAACCTTTAGGTCAGTATTCTACCCAATCCTTACGGTCTTAGGGTTCCTAGTAAAGCACTAAACTTTCGTTCATAGGGCAATCCTAAAATTGTTGTTAAACTAATTCTAAGAATCTTTCAATCTTAAAGAATTAGTTCACCAACAACAATGGGGATCGGTATACTAATCATAAAACCATTAAATCCTAGTTTTAGCCATGGTTCCCCTAATTCCCAATCATATGAATTAGCTATGCATAATCATGAAACTAATACTAACAAAATTGAAGAACAACAAGCAAGATAACATAATTGAAGATGAAGATTCCAGAGGGAAAAACATAAATTGAATAACAATAGCCATAAGAACAATGAATTTGAATGACAAGAAAGATAAATTGCATAAAACTTACAAACCAATTGGAAAATAAGAACAAATCTGAAAGTTGGAATTCTTCTCTGTAAACTAACATGTTTTTGCTAATTGTGACTGCTTAACCTAATTACAATACTCAAGCGTTCTTAAATAGTCTTATAATTACAAGATTAAAAGAATAAAAGCCGAAACAAAACAGCGGATCCCGTCGTCTGGTCGACCGACCGGGTTTAGTGGTCGGTCGACCTCAAATGCTGTAATCAGGCCTTTCTGGAACTGTGCGCTGGTCGGTCGACCGGTTAGGTAGGTCGGTCGACCAATTCCTGTATATTGCAGCCTTTAATTTGCTTGCACGCATCTTTAGGCTATGAGTTCGGGTCCTTGCTTCGTGCAAATCCTTAGAATGGCTTCCGGAGGACGATTAAAGCTTGGTTTTGCTCACTTCCGCTTGTTCCTACATTTAAAATATAGAAATGCCAAAGTAAATCGTTTCGGGAGGAAAAGTAACTAAAAACTACAAATATGCATAGAATTACGTGCTGAAATTATAAATAAAATATATAGTAAATGCACGTATCAAACTCCCCAAACCAAACCTTGCTTGTCCTCAAGCAAGCACTAAGACTCAATTAAAAAGAAAAAACTTCTACTTGGAACGGATTTCTAGCTCAAAACCAAACACAACGCCATGCCTAACCATTTTAATGCAACTTTCAAAGAAAATCAAGCTTATTGCCAAATGCAAACGAATTAAACATGTTGGAATAAAATGCTAAACTTTCAACCTTGCAAAACTCATTCTAAATGGACTCTCGCGGTACGCTCGAGAGACACATGAAGAAAAGGGTAATAAATATGTGAAAGACAAGAAGATAAACAAGAAAATAGACTCTCACCTATCTACGACCCATAAGAACATGCCTGCAATCTAACATGAACAAAGTCTCTAGAACCGTACATATGTATTCCAACACTTAAATGACCATGACACATGCCGAGGTGATTTGGGATTGTGAGGCTAAAGGCAAGAAAGGCTAAAATGAATTATGGAAAGAGGGGTTAAACCGAGCTAACAATCATCAAACCACACTATAAAAATACTTCCATTTTTCTTCACAAAACCAGCCAATGCTCAAAAATCGTGAGCATATCGTCACAACTCCTCTTCTTTTCCTTTCCTTCTTTTCAAAACAACGCTCCTGTTCAGTGGTCGTGGTCGACCGACCGTGTATGTCAGTCGGCCGACCACCCCTGAAAATAGGCAGCTTCTGATTTTTTTCTCTCTTTTTTTTCATATATTTTTTTTCATTGAGTTCTTTCTTTTCTTTCTTTCTTTTCTTTTCCTTTTTCTGAACTCATAAATTTTTTTTTTCACTTTCTTTTCTTTTCCCTTTTTCACCATTCCCACACAAAAAGATTCTTCAATGAAGCATAAAACCAAAAGACGGTCAAAACAGTCCCAACATACCATGTTACTAGCTCGGCTAGGGTAAGCAATTTAAGGATGTAGTATATGGGATAAAAGAGGCAATTTGGCTATGTGAGGGTTATGGGTCAAACAAGAAAAGGGAAACCTCTACCACATGTGTCAACAAATTCTGCCCGAATGCCAATTGATGCGTATATATAACCCTTATGTTGCAAGACATGTATTCTATTAGTTTCATGATAAATGATGTTGTTAGGTTCATATACCTATTTAGACATACTATGTAATATTTATCTTATAAATGATAGATCTTATGCATACTTAACAAGGAAATTTCGAGATATATGAAGAAGAACAAGCTTCCTTACATTGAATATCTCGGCTATTTTAGGGCACAAGTGAAGTCACCTTCTTCACTTGTTCTTGAGCTTAATATGTGGATGATCCTCCTTGAACCTTCAAAGAGATGATGGCCTCCAAAAGATGAACACCAAGACACACTAACTCTCAATGTTTGTATGTTATTGTGCTAGAATCAACAAACAAACTCTAGATGGTGCAAGGAGGTGCACGGCTAGGGTTTGAGAAAAATAAACCTTATTTTTCTTTCTTTTCTTTCTCTCTCAAAGACAAACCCTAGTGATGGATGGAATGAATGTTGTAAGGAACAAAATCTCTCTTTTGTTGCCTCTTTTGGTTCGGCCGAGAGGGAGGTGAGAGTGCCCAATGGGTTGGCTCTCAATCCTCTCAAATGTCTCAAGCATGCGTCATAATATTAATTGCATGTTTCCCTTATGTTCCTAACCTCTTTAAGTAATAATGTATGTTTAGCTAGTGTGACATATCACACGGTCCTCTTGACCAAGTGGACCTCATACAATATTAGCTAGGATATTTAACATAAGTAATAATTCGTAGTTTAACTTTTAAACCCTTTATTGTAAATCATAAGTAACTAAAATAATTACATATATTTATTCACATGCAATTTTATCACTACAACAATTGTAGTTAAAATAATTCATTCAAATTTAATCATGTTTCTTAAACATATTAATTTTAGTGATGACATTTCAATCACTAAAAATAATTTATAATCCTATTATAAATTATCTCCTTATTTTATTCATAATCTAGAAATGAATCAACTCGTATCAATATACAGTTGATACATTTAATATTGAGATAGCTGTCCTAAAGGTGTGACCTAAAGGGATCAACTGGTCACTACCGTCATTACGACAGTAATGTCAAACTCTAGCAAGCCAATCATTACCGATTAATGTTGACCAGTTGACTTATGATAAAGAATCATCCCATGAATATTCTTTTATAGAGTTTTGTCAATTTAATTAATATAATTGACGTGATCACATTATTGTAGAGGACACTTACTCCAACAATCTCCCACTTGTCCTCACAAGTGTGGATCACCGATTCTCTTGTTCTATTACATCATCTCCCACTCTGTCTCTTAGAAATAAACTCCTTTTCTAAGAAGACAGCCTCAGAAGACACAAACACTTTGTTTTCTTGAGGTTTGTAGAAGTGGTAGCCACGTGAGGTGGTTGGATAACCAACAAAAATGCATTTTTCGGGTCTTGGTGCGAGCTTGTCATCGTTTTTGGACTTGACATAAGCATCGCACCCCCATATCTTCATATAGGATAAGTTAGGTACCTTTCCTTTCCACATCTCATATGGAGTCTTATCGGTCGCTTTCGTTGGACTATTGTTCAACGATTTGATGGCGGTGAGGATCGCAAATCCCCAAAATGAATTGGGTAAATCAGTTTGGCTCATCATTGATCGGACCATATCCAATAAGGTTCGATTCCTCCTTTCAGCCACACCATTAAGTTGTGGTGTTCCTGGAGGTGAAAGTTGTGACACAATGCCACATTTCTTTAGATGTGAATCAAATTCATTACTAAGATATTCTCCACCACGATCGGATCGTAATGTTTTAATCTTCCTATCGAGTTGGTTCTCTACTTCATTCTGAAATTCTTTAAATTTCGTGAAAGCTTCACTCTTATGCTTCATTAAGTAGATATACCCATACCTACTTAAATCATCGGTGAAGGTGATGAAATAGTCATAATTGCCTCTAGCGGTGATTGATAGTGGTCCGCATACATCCGTATGTATTAGTCCCAATAACTCACTGGCTCGTGTCCCTTTACCACTAAAGGGGTTACGAGTCATCTTTCCTAGAAGGCAAGCCTCGCATGTACCATAAGATTCATATTCGAATGGTTTAATTATGTTGGTCTTTACCAATCTTTTAATGCGATTTTCATTTATGTGACCAAGTCGACAATGCCAAACATATGATTCATTTGGATCACTTGTTTTAATTCTTTTGTTATTGACGTTGTAGACATTATTAGACGAGTCGGAAGTTTCCAAAACATAGATTCCATTAATAGAATTGGCACGGCCAACTACCATGTCATTCTTAGAAATTACACAACAATTGTTTTTAATGAAAAAATCATATCCTTCAATGTCTAACATTGCGACAGAAATAATGTTTTTGGAAAGAGACGGTACAAAATAACAATTATTGAGTTTTAGCTCATATCCATTCGTCAAGGCAAGAGTGCAAGTTCCTTTTGAAGTGGCCGCTACCCGAGCTCCATTTCCAAGTCGGAGATCCATATCACCCTTGTCCACCTACTTCTCTTAAACCCTGCAAACGATTACAAAGGTGAGAACCACATCCGGTATCCAATACCCATGATGTGTTGGATGTAAAATTTATGTCAATAACAAAAATTTCAGATTTGGAATTACCTAACGGAATCACAAGACCTTCTTGGATATGACGTAAGTACTTGGGGCAATTCCTCCTCCAATGGCCCATGACACTACAATAGTGGCATCGCCCTTTCTCTAACTTTCTCTTCTTCCTTTTATTCTTTGCAAGACTTTTCTTGCTAGAACTCCCACTAGCTTCATCATAAGCTCTTTCCTTCAAGTATAAGGCGTCCATTTCTTCATTTAGCTCATCTATATAAGCCGTGTCAAGAAATGAACCTTTGGGAGGTGGGAGAGAAGAAATGAAGTTAATACTGCCATCCGGACCCGTTCCGAAATGAACTTCTCTAGTAGTACCAATGTTGTTTTGATTGCATATATCGTCGAAAACATTATGACAAGAATCAATAGTGATAGGGTTGAATGAATCCATTGCGATAAAATAACTACAAAAACGGAAACGAAGGAAAAATTAACGTTCATCATTTTAAAACTTGTTAAACATTTTAAACAAGTTAAGTATTTACTTAACGATCTCTTACACAATCAAGTAAATAAACCCGAGACCCAAACCCATACTAATCCGGGCACGGTGTAGCCGATTCAACCCGTATTGGTATAATTTGGTGGATTAACCCTTTAATCGGTTCTACTCTTAGAACTCTCGGTCGACAATTTTCTTAAAATTATCTATAGCCCGAACTTATTGCAACTACGGTTACGAATACTTTCGTTGAGATCGACCAAATTTCAAGGTGTAATCGTCATTACCCCACTTACCCAACGTGACAATTTTAGTACCCCGGTTTAGCCGAGCCTACATATTTGTGAAGAAGGGATTCATGGGTCCATACTCTTTGGTAAGGCTAAGTCTCAATATTTTAAACGTAAGAGATCTTATCAATTATTATCTATCTCCTTTTAAGTGAACTAATTTAGGTGAATTATCGATAATAAAATTGATACGTTGAAGACCCGATACTCGATATGCATGACATGTTAATGGCGATTTGGCTATGCATGCAACATATTAAAACAAAATAAAGCAAACGATAAATTCCTAGTATGGCCTTATCTTAGAAAAGAAATAACAAGAGTACAAATTCGGAAACCAACTCCTTTGGTCCCTTGATCTTGACGAGGCACGCAAATCGAGGCAAACACCGTCTTGATCGGAACTCCTTTCCGAATGGCACCGTCTTCAAGGTTCTCCGGAAAATACAAATATTACAACTTTTCTAGTCTACTTTATACATTATAAAATAGAAAAATTACAATTGGGTGATACGAGATCACAAAATTACAACCGAATTGGTAACCCCTTACATTACGGGAAATACCAATTTAAATCTAAGGGCATACTAGAATAATTACATGATTCAAAATAATGCAATATAAAATGATATTCATTAGAAAAACGCAGCAATATAATATGTTATAAATATGTTCATTTTAATGCCAAATCGCCCTAATAACTTATTATGTCGAAATTAACCCGGTTTTATGAGATTTTAGCATTTTTAACTCTTTTAAAAAGCATAAATTAAAACATACACAACTTATGTTCTAAATAATATCCTAACACATTTTAGGATTCAAAATTAGTCATAAATAATTTTGATAATAATTAACACTTTAATTATATTAATATTGTTCATAATGCCTTTAAAATGTATAACATTTACGAATTAAATCCAAACAATTATAAAAATTCGAAATTTTGGATTTTCATTTTCACTAACATTCTGAAAATATTACGTTAATATTTATAATGTAAAAATTTTGGTCATATTAATCGAAATTTAACTCGAAATATCACATATTAATGGCCAAAATTACCTCTTTATACGGTTTTAACAATTAAATCGTAAAACATGCTATACAAAGTCATATTGTACCAAAATTTTACATACATTAAGTAAAATTAGCATGTGAGGTCGTGTGAAAATTACAAGGCTAGAAACATTTTCTTTTTATTTTAATCATTTAACTCGATTTTGTCATAAAAAAAGCATTTAAACGATTAAAATCTTTATTATGAACAATATTTTAAATCTCATAAATTATCAATATAACCTAAAACATTTTAGGACCAGATTTAATTTACATGCCAAAATGTCGAGTGAAATACATGAGGGTCTTAGATTATTAGTTTTGTTTTAAGTCTCAAAAACTCTGAAAAACTATAAACCGATTAAGCATGCAACAACAAGTGCTCTGATACCAATTGTTAGGTTCATATACCTATTTAGACATACTATGTAATATTTATCTTATAAATGATAGATCTTATGCATACTTAACAAGGAAATTTCGAGATATATGAAGAAGAACAAGCTTCCTTACATTGAATATCTCGGCTATTTTAGGGCACAAGTGAAGTCACCTTCTTCACTTGTTCTTGAGCTTAATATGTGGATGATCCTCCTTGAACCTTCAAAGAGATGATGGCCTCCAAAAGATGAACACCAAGACACACTAACTCTCAATGTTTGTATGTTATTGTGCTAGAATCAACAAACAAACTCTAGATGGTGCAAGGAGGTGCACGGCTAGGGTTTGAGAAAAATAAACCTTATTGATACGTGTCTATTTTATGATGTTTTACATCTATTTTTACACGTATTTGGTCGCTCATTTACTATGTTTTAGCCTTTATTTCCCACAAATTGTGTACTTTCGTATTTTTATGCACTTTTGCAGATTTATGCGGAAAAGAGACGATTTGGCACCAAATTCGTATCCTCAAGTCTTTTGCTTAATTAAGGAATAAATGGAAAATCAACTGGAGTCAAAATCAAGTACCAAGAGTCAAAACAAGAAGAAAATCCGAAGACTTCCGTACAGAAGCGGTCGACCGACCAGTTAAACGGGTCGGCCGACCAGGCCTGATTTTCATAAAGCCCAATTTCCAAGAAAGGCCGGAAATAAGAGAAGTCCAGCAAGAAGCGGTCGACCGACCAGCCAAACGGGTCGGCCGACCAGAACGAAGCCCATGCGATTCCTTTTCGAAAATAAAGTAGAATTAGAGTCTTTAGGAAACTCTTAGTTTCTCCCTATATAAGCTAATCTTGTAGCTAGGGTTTAGATATCTTAGATCTTGATAATCAAGTTTTGCATCGAATCTTTCAGTATCAAGTTTTATCAGATTTAGTTTGGTAATCTTTCAATAATTCTCAAGCATTCAATAAAGTTTATTCAGTTCTGCCTTAATTCCAATTGTGGTAATTACTCTTTAATCTAGTTTTTATTATAGTTCTTGTTTTTATTACAATTGTTAAGTTAGAATCCCAAGCTTTATTGAATCTTGCATGCTTAGATTATTTACTATGTTCTCCATGTTTATTCCCAATTTTACAATCATCTTAACAGTCATGAGTAGCTAATTTTCATATGTTAGGATGTAGGGGATAATATGCAGAGGTAAATAAAATCCGAAAACCCGACTTGTAGCAGGACCACGGTCGGCCGACTGGAATAGTCGGTCGCTCGACCGAGGCCGTGGTCGGCCGACTGGAGTAGCCGGTCGGTCGACCACTCGCATACGTTTTCTTATTTCGTCTTTTCTTGTTAATTATAATATCCTGCAATGAGACCAATAGGAGACTTGTAGGATGTTAGTAATGACCTACCCAAGATTGAGAGATACGGGAAGGGCATTGGTTTACACCTTAAGACGGATAGGTTACTCAAGGCTGAAAGGTATGTAACCTGGAATTTAGGGATCACCCTTATTGTTGACACCCAATAATTGTGAGACCTAGGAACTAATAGCATAGGCCGAAAGGAGCTATTAGGTAGCATAGACCTAAAAAGATATGTTACACCCCCTTACGCGACTGCAATACATGTTGACCTTAGGATTTATTTTACCTTAGCTATTTATTACCCAAACATCCTAGCATCCTCTTTTATTATATTTTATTCTCATCTTTTAATTCTTGTTTTATTTTAATCTTTGCTTTAGATATAGTAATCAACCAATCAACCCCCAAATTTGTTACCTTCAAACATTAACATTCAACAATAAACATTCCCCGCCTCCTTGTGGTTCGACCCTGACTTTCACTATCTATTGTTAAGGTTAGGAATTATAAATTTATCTTTGGTACCCTCAACGACGGGCATCACTTATTTTTCTTTCTTTTCTTTCTCTCTCAAAGACAAACCCTAGTGATGGATGGAATGAATGTTGTAAGGAACAAAATCTCTCTTTTGTTGCCTCTTTTGGTTCGGCCGAGAGGGAGGTGAGAGTGCCCAATGGGTTGGCTCTCAATCCTCTCAAATGTCTCAAGCATGCCTCATAATATTAATTGCATGTTTCCCTTATGTTCCTAACCTCTTTAAGTAATATTGTATGTTTAGCTAGTGTGACATATCACATGGTCCTCTTGACCAAGTGGACCTCATACAATATTAGCTAGGATATTTAACATAAGTAATAATTCGTAGTTTAACTTTTAAACCCTTTATTGTAAATCATAAGTAATTAAAATAATTACATATATTTATTCACATGCAATTTTATCACTACAACAATTGTAGTTAAAATAATTCATTCAAATTTAATCATGTTTCTTAAACATATTAATTTTAGTGATGACATTTCAATAACTAAAAATAATTTATAATCCTATTATAAATTATCTCCTTATTTTATTCATAATCTAGAAATGAATCAACTCGTATCAATATACAGTTGATACATTTAATATTGAGATAGCTGTCCTAAAGGTGTGACCTAAAGGGATCAACTGGTCACCACCGTCATTACGACAGTAATGTCAAACTCTAGCAAGCCAATCATTACCGATTAATGTTGACCAGTTGACTTATGATAAAGAATCATCCCATGAATATTCTTTTATAGAGTTTTGTCAATTTAATTAATATAATTGACGTGATCACATTATTGTAGAGGACACTTACTCCAACAGATGTAAGTAGAGTTACACCTAAGTGATCTTGCTAACTTATCAATACCTGGATATGTTAAACGGTCTTGTGAGTCCATGAATTGTGTATATCCTGACAAATATGTCAATGCTCCATGTTTAATTACGTTAATTAACTTTGTGCTATGTCTTTTCCTAGATATGCTTTGCTTCAAAATATGTTTATTAACATGAAACGTTTTAAGTTGTCAATCATGAACTAAGGGTTCCCTTGATTATTTATGTTGTTGTATATACTAGCTTTGCGTTGAATTTCATGGGCGTATAAGTGTTACCTACCCTGATTCTGTTTTATTGAGTAACCCGAGTTCTTCAGATCCTAATCCTCTTGTTCATGCTTGAGATTGTATTAGTACATGATACTACCTATGGGTCTCTTTAGAGTACTTATTTGAATTGGATGTTAGTAATTGTCCTATATTCCGATAGTTAAAATTCTCTATTGAAGTGATAATTCTTTTGGTTGTTAGTAATTGATTAGTCTGAGTTATGTACAAGTTCATGTTTTGTGGCGTACACGTTCGTGTTTTATGAATAAGTGGGATGATGAGTAGGTATACAAGTACGTCAAAGGACTTTGAAGGTAAGTACAAATGAGATTGAGTTGATAAGGTCGGTTAGTATAGCAGTTTCTTAAGTGGAATATTTGACAATACTGATATCGAGATTGGGATGAGAATTGGTTGCTGGCTTGAGTTATGAGTTATTAGGCCGTTGTGCCACGTTGTGTCTACGGTCCAGTATGACCTTGGTTGTTGTGTTCAGTCCTGAGTTTGAAATAGATATTGAGGTGAATATATTGTTTTGCGGTCTAGAAACTTTATACTGAGGTTACGGGGACGTAACCATGTTTTAAGGAGGATAGGATTGTAAAATCTTAATGATTTTATGGTATGGCTTGTTGTTATGACATGGTTATTTGTTATGTCGTGATTGTTTGCATCTACTTGATAATCCTGATAGCTTGTGTTAAGCACCTTACCGTGTTCGTGAATTGAATTTAGTTATACGTTAAACTTTGGGGACAAAGTTTTCTTAACGAGAGTGGAATGTCACAATTCATGTTTAAAATACCTTATTAGTCCTTGATGTTATGTTGTGCCACCCTTTGAATTCGCTATGTGCCTAAGGACCAGTTGACGGATCATGGGACGGTGAACTTCGGGACGAAGTTCATTTTAAGGAGGGAAGACTGTAATACCCTGTATTTTCATAGTTGTTTTAATGAGTCGTTTTATATTATTTTCAAGACGGGGTATAATAATGCTCTATTTGATACGTAATTGCTAGTTGTTACGATAATTATTTTAATATATCATGTAGAATTGTAACACCTATCTCTTATATAATTTATATTTAAATGTTTAGTTCTATGTAATCGTAAATCTTAAGTTACGAGTCGGAAACGAAGTGTAAGCCCTCGAGATGCGTGATGGGCTATTCATCTCGGGTTATGTGTGACACGTAGTGGGCTTGGGCTGCTTAGACCATGTTTACCCAAGAGTAAACAAAAACAAAGATATCGACCACTTCATAAAACTACCCTAAACCCTAGAATAAGATCCAAGGCTACGACATCCTAAACAAAAAAAAAAAAAAGGAAAACCCCAGAATAAGAACCCTACCACTCATCGACATAAACCCATACGTCGAACTACCTCCCTGCCGCCATCATCTTGTAAACACCTATCCAACCCTCTGCCACCATACTCCATCTGCTTCTAAGGACAAGATGGTCTGTCGCAAGTTTTGACGAAGAGCAAACGAAAGAGACAAACACACGAAGCAACAACCTCACCATCGTCGTCTTCATCCTTGTACAACAGTAAGTCTCGTGAGTTTATACCTTTTAGCAGACCTTCGAATTAGTACGTGTAGTAGGGTTGTGGGTAGCCTCTGTAGTACCCTTAACTTGTGTACCAACGTTAAACCACAATAGGACAATCATGGGTGTCGCTATAATCACCTTAATAGGGACTGTAGCTGCGTTATTCAGACTCTGTCTCGTTGTTTTACCGCTTATTTGTTTGCATTTTCGTTCTATTCTTGTTGCGAGTTCATGAATACTGGTTGTGGAATGCTAGTAGGTTAAGTTGGTGGTGCTATGGTGGAGCATAGTGGTCGGTGATACGTGTCTATTTTGTGATGTTTTACATCTATTTTTACACGTATTTGGTCGCTCATTTACTATGTTTTAGCCTTTATTTCCCACAAATTGTGTACTTTCGTATTTTTATGCACTTTTGCAGATTTATGCGGAAAAGAAGCAATTTAGCACCAAATTCGTATCCTCAAGTCTTTTGCTTAATTAAGGAATAAATGGAAAGTCAATTGGAGTCAAAATCAAGTACCAAGAGTCAAAACAGAAGAAACCCGAAGACTTCCGTGCAGAAGCGGTCGACCGACCACCCAAACGGGTCGGCCGACCAGGCCTGATTTTCATGAAGCCCAATTTCCAAGAAAGGCCGGAAATAAAAGAGGTCCAACAAGAAGTGGTCGACCGACCAGTTATACGGGTCGGCCGACCAGATTAAAGCCCATACGATTTCTTTTCTTTTTCGGAAATAAAGTAGAATTAGAATTTTAAGGAAACTCTTAGTTTTTACCCTTTATAAGCCAATCTTGTGATTAGGGTTTGGCATCTTGGATTATTTAGATCTTTCATCTATAAAATCTTTTAGTATCAAGTCTTTATCATATTGAGTTTTATTCAAGCTTTAGTTTTGTAATCTTTCAATAGTTCCCAAGCATTCAATAAAGTTTATTCAGTTCTGCCTTAATTCCAATTGTGGTAATTCCTCTTTGATCTAGTTTTATTATTGTTCTTATTGCTTTTATTACAATTGTTAAGTTAGAATCCCAAGCCTTATTGAATCTTGCATGCTTAGTTTATTTACTATGTTCTCTATGTTTATTCCCAATTTTATATTCGTCTTAACAGTCATGAGTAGCTAATTTTCATATGTTAGGATGTAGGGGATAATATGCATAGGTGAATAAAATCCGAAAAACCCGACCTGTAGCAGGACCCCGGTCGGCCGACTGGAATAGTCGGTCGGTCGACCGAGGCCGTGGTCGGCCGACTGGAGTAGCCGGTCGGTCGACCACTCGCGTCTGTTTTCTTATTTCGTCTTTTCTTATAAATTATAATATCCTGCAATGAGACCAATAGGAGACTTGTAGGATGTTAGTAATGACCTACCCAAGATTGAAAGATACGGGAAGGGCATTGGTTTACACTTTAAGACGGATAGGTTACTCAAGGCTGAAAGGTATGTAACCTGGGATTTAGGAATCACCCTTATTGTTGACACCCAATAATTGTGAGACCTAGGAACTAATAGCATAGGCCGAAAGGAGCTATTAGGTAGCATAGACCTAAAAAGATATGTTACACTCCCTTACGCGACTGCATTACATGTTGACCTTAGGATTTATTTTGCCTTAGCTATTTATTACCCGAACATCCTAGCATCCTCTTTTATTATATTTTATTCTCATCTTTTAATTCTTGTTTTATTTTAATCTTTGCCTTAGATATAATAATCAACCAATCAACCCCCAAATTTGTTACCTTTAAACATTAACATTAAGACAATAAACATTCCCCACCTCCTTGTGGTTCGACCCTGACTTTCACTATCTATTGTTAAAGTTAGGAATTATAAATTTTATCTTTGGTACCCTCAACGACGGGCATCAAATTTTGGCGCCGCTGCCGGGGAGGTGACGCCAGTGTTTATTGTTTTTTGTTTTTGTTTCTCTTTGTTTAAGGAACTTTATGTTCCTTAAACCTTCTCACCTTTTTCTTGTAGTTTCCTCTTATGCGCAGGTCAGTTCAAGGAGAACTCCTACCACTTGATCTCGAAATTGAGAGGACTCTTAGGGAAAGAAGAAAGCAACTTCTAGCAAATCAAGAGGGAGGGTCACCATCCTCTTTATTTCAAGAAGACCTTTTCGAGTTACCACCATCTTCACCAAAAACACCACCTTCACAACCAAATTCACCCATCAATCCACTTTCACCAAAAACACCACCTTTTACCTGCTTTCCAGTTTTTCCTAAAGAAGAAGATAACATGACAGAAGAAGCTACTATTGCCAGTCACTCTATGCCTCAGGCAAAGGACCTATACAAAGGGTTCACTTTACCTGGAGGTACTGGGAAGCCATTCGAGGCCAAGCCTGCCTATATCACTATGGTTGAAAGCAACCAATTTGGAGGCTCGGCCAATGAGGATGCTGCTAAGCATATTGAAATCTTCACAGATTACATATGCTCTATAGCACCCCCAGAAGGAGTGACGCAGGATCAGATTAAACAGACCATGTTTATCTTCTCCCTTAGGGACTCTGCGAGAGAATGGTACAGAGACCTTGACCGCACTGCTGCGGGAGTTACAGATTGGAACACCTTAGCCCTAGCTTTCTACAGGAAATATTACTCTGCATCAAAGACAAATGCTTTAAGAGCGCAGATCACCAATTTCAAGCAAGGTCCCAATGAAGACTTTAGCGAGGCGTGGGACAGGTTCAAGAGACTTGTTCGATCCATACCACACCACGGATTCGAACAATGGTTTCTTTGCAACCAGTTCTACAATGGCCTCTATGATGACAACAGGGCCTACTTAGATGCTGCAGCTAATGGGAGATTCCAAGATAATTCAGGAGAGACTAAAGGTCTCAAGTTAATAGAAGATGTTGCCGTGCACCGCGCTGAGCATGGTACTTCCAGAGGAAATCAGAGAAAATCTGAGTACAACCTGTCAGCAATTGAGGCCTTGACGGCCAAGTTAGAAAAATTTGAAGCTGCAGGAAAGCTCGATCTAGGGAGTGGAAGCAAGGGAGGAATTTACCAGGTGAACGCCGTTCAGGACGGACCCTTTGCTTGTGAGAGGTGCGGTGGAGAAGGGCATGTGTCAAAGTTCTGTACTTCATCTAATGAAACATGTGCCGCTTTTCAGCATTACCGTGGGAACAATTTCTATGATCCGAATAATAACAATGTCCATCCCAACTTAAGGAGGACAAGCCAGAATGTTCAAAACCCACAGCATATGCAACCTCAGCAAAATTCCACATATATACCCCCACATAAACAGAATTTCCAAAGACCACCTTTTAACCCTCAACCACCTTCCAATCCACCACCCAACACAGATGCTCTTATCCAAAATCTTATTGGGTTGGTTCAGAAGGAGTCGCAGGCTAGAGAGGCAGGGATGAAGATGTTGGAGTCCCAGATTGCTCAGATCGCGAGCAAGAATGACACTAGGGCTCCGGGTCAACTTCCGACCAAGCCAGACCAGAAGAAGGAGACTCTAAACGTCGTAACCCTGCGAAGTGGAGCTAAGGTGGGGGCTGAGAAAGAAAAAATAGCGAGTAGCAGCAAAGTCGGTCGACCGACCGAAGAATCTGGTCGACCGACCGCGGAGCAGGATCCGAAAGCATCAGCTGAACAGGAGACTGGTCGACCGACCGAAGATACTGGTCGACCGACCACCGAAGCCGAATCTGAAGTTCCCTTTCGTCCAGAATTGCCGAATAACTTACGAGATTTTCTTTTCAGGGGTGACAAGACCCCCAGATTTTTAAAAAGGGCTACAAATACGGAATCCTCAGCTGCTCCTTTTCCAGAGAGACTCGTGCCTTCAAAGGAACAGGTATCTTTTGACAAATTTAAAGATGTAATTCGTTCATTAAATGTTCAAGTTCCATTTTTAGAATTAGTTCAACAAGTTCCTTCTTATCTTAAATTCATGAGACAGCTTTTGTCAAGAAAGAGGTCTCTAGAAAAGGTTGAGTCGGTGGCTCTCACTGAAGAGTCATCTAGCTTTTTAACTCATGTCATTGCCCCTCATAAATTAGAAGACCCTGGAAGTTTTTCTGTCCCCTGTAATATAGGAACCTTCCCAGTAAAAAAGGCTCTATGCGATTTAGGTGCTAGTATAAGTGTCATGCCCCTAAGCGTTGCCTTAAAACTAGGAATGACCGAATTTGCAGTGACCAGTATGACGGTCCAGATGGCTGATCGCACATCAATGGAACCTGTAGGGGTGTTAGAAAACATCCCTGTGCGTATTGACAGGTTTTTCTTCCCAGTAGACTTTGTTGTTTTGGACATCCCAGAGGATGCCCACATACCCATCATTCTAGGAAGACCCTTTCTTCACACTGCAGGTGCCATTATAGATGTAGGCACTGGAACTCTAACCTTCAAAGTAGGCAAACATTCTATCATCTATGGCCTATCCTATAGGAAGAAGGATGCTATGACCCCCATCACATGTAATGCTATCACTTCTGAGAAGAAGTATGAGGTCATCACTACTTCTCCACCTTTACTACCTGTTCCTGTATCTGTTTTTACACCTCCGCCCCAGATTGGGAGCAATAGGGAGGAGACTTCTATTTTGACTATTGCAGGAATTGGTTTGGGGAAACCCAAGGAGAAGGAAGTCATCATCCAGAGAGGAGGAATGGGATGCCTAAGCTATGGAGAAGATGAGGATCCAGACGTCGTGGATCGAGAGGAGAAAAAGAAGAGGAGGCAGGCTCAAGCAGAGAGACCGTCGCATATGCTTTGCGATGGAGGAAAGAAAATGTGTTTTGCCACTGAAGCAAAAACTGTGGAGACTACGGCGTGCCATCAGAAGCCGTGGTCGGATATTTTCCACATCTTCAGCGGATAGTTGTTTTTAAAATTACAGTTTTAAGACTATTTATTTTATGTTGTGTGAAACTTTTTAGTTCGGTTTGCTAGTAGTTAAGACTTTTAGAATCGTTTTGGCATCTCGCGCATTGTTGGGCGCACATATTTTCTTGCTTTTTCAGGATTTCCGAAGAAAAGAAGACCTCCAGGACTCAGCTGGTCGACCGACCAGACTCATCAGTCGGTCGACCAGACGCGCTGTTTCGCAGAATTTTCCGCTGTTCACAGGAGGTCGATCGACCAGAAACACCGGTCGGTCGACCTACTGTCCGCTGCAAACTTTCGTTTCTTCCTTGGAAATCATGTAACCATCCTGGATACTTGAGTGGCACTGCTGGCCACCAAAACCTCCCAGCTTACGCTGGTTTGGGGAGGTTTTTCTCTTACATCTTTTAACCCAGTGAGTTCTTTCCAGTTTTTCCTTAGTTTTTATTTCTTTGCATCTTTCCTTTAATTTTCTGAAACCTTTACTTAGGCTAATGCACAATGGGGACATTGTGCGGGTTGGTTTGGGGAATGGTTTCGTGTTACATGCATTGCATTTTGTCACACGTTTATTGCATTTCTGTCTTGCATCGTCCTTTTCTTTATTTTCTTTATATATACAAAAATCCAAAAAAATTAAAAAATTCAAAAATTCCAAAAAATGCACGTTTATTTTAGCATATAGGTCGAGTCGGAACGAAATTATTTCAAGGATGATTTAGCTATCTTACATGTTTATGCTTTTACCTTGCCTTGTCAACTTGTTTTAGTATGAGAGTCTTTTGCATATCTACGAGTTTTTGTCAAACTTGCATATCTTGAGACTTGACTTATACCTTGGTAACCTACTTATACATTCTAAGTTTTAGAGCCTTATTCCTGGTTTCATTCTTAAACCAGTCGTCTAGGATGTGAGTAGTACTCCCCTTGGAACATGTTACATCAATATGCATAAACATGAACTTGAATTGCTATATACTTGTTCTACTATCTCGTTTTGTGAGTCTTGATACGTGCGTTTGGGATCCCCTTTCTCTTATTTACCCATAAGCCTTACATAGCCAAAATTGCCTTTTTATTCCCCCAAAACTACATCCCATACTTAGCCTACCCTTCCAAGCTAGTATCTGTGGTCTTTGGTTTATTTTTTGAGGCATCTTGGTTTGTGTGCTATCATGAGCAAAAAGAGAAAAGAAAGAAAGAAAGCAAGAAAAGGAAAAGAACAGAAAAAGAAAGAAAAAGAAAGAAAAAAAAAAAAAAAAAAAAAAAACGGAAAAAAAATCCGGCAAATACGAAAGTCAGTCGACCGACCACATATACAGGTCGGCCGACCACCTGGCAGAATCAGATTCAAATTTTCGTTCAAAAAAAAAAATCCCTTTCTTTTATTTGTTATCACTCCCGTACTTCATTCAAAATATTTGGGAGTCCCTTCTTATATTCAAATGTGAGAGTTGTGCTACAAAAGAGCACTTTCTTAATATCAAAAAGTTGTGAAATATGTTATTGGGAACCGGTTTTACTAGCTTGGCTACTAACCCCACATATCCAAAAACATCTTAACCACTTTTACCTTTTACCTCACATATCTTTCGTACCTCATTTGCATGTATCTGGGTCATTTAAATGAGATTGTTATACAAAGTTGTAGAATTCCTGTTCATGTTAGATTGCAGGCATGTTTCCATGGGTCGCAGTTAGGTGAGTGTCTCTACAAAATTACTTCTTTCTATCTTTTACATATACTCACCCTTTGCTTCATGAGTGTCTCGAGCGTACCGCGAGAGTCCATGGTATAAAGTCTCTATAGTCTTTATTTTTGCAAGTCTGACAACCCTATAACTCGTTTGCATGATTTGAATATTATCTCATTTTGTTCTTGGCATTGGTTTAGGCTTACATGTAAATTTCGCTCTGAGATTGAAATCGTTCCATTAGTTAAGATCGAGTCTATTTCTTGCTTGAGGGTAAGCAAGGGTTTGGTTTGGGGAATTTGATACGTGTCTATTTTGTGATGTTTTACATCTATTTTTACACGTATTTGGTCGCTCATTTACTATGTTTTAGCCTTTATTTCCCACAAATTGTGTACTTTCGTATTTTTATGCACTTTTGCAGATTTATGCGGAAAAGAAGCAATTTAGCACCAAATTCGTATCCTCAAGTCTTTTGCTTAATTAAGGAATAAATGGAAAGTCAATTGGAGTCAAAATCAAGTACCAAGAGTCAAAACAGAAGAAACCCGAAGACTTCCGTGCAGAAGCGGTCGACCGACCACCCAAACGGGTCGGCCGACCAGGCCTGATTTTCATGAAGCCCAATTTCCAAGAAAGGCCGGAAATAAAAGAGGTCCAACAAGAAGTGGTCGACCGACCAGTTATACGGGTCGGCCGACCAGATTAAAGCCCATACGATTTCTTTTCTTTTTCGGAAATAAAGTAGAATTAGAATTTTAAGGAAACTCTTAGTTTTTACCCTTTATAAGCCAATCTTGTGATTAGGGTTTGGCATCTTGGATTATTTAGATCTTTCATCTATAAAATCTTTTAGTATCAAGTCTTTATCATATTGAGTTTTATTCAAGCTTTAGTTTTGTAATCTTTCAATAGTTCCCAAGCATTCAATAAAGTTTATTCAGTTCTGCCTTAATTCCAATTGTGGTAATTCCTCTTTGATCTAGTTTTATTATTGTTCTTATTGCTTTTATTACAATTGTTAAGTTAGAATCCCAAGCCTTATTGAATCTTGCATGCTTAGTTTATTTACTATGTTCTCTATGTTTATTCCCAATTTTATATTCGTCTTAACAGTCATGAGTAGCTAATTTTCATATGTTAGGATGTAGGGGATAATATGCATAGGTGAATAAAATCCGAAAAACCCGACCTGTAGCAGGACCCCGGTCGGCCGACTGGAATAGTCGGTCGGTCGACCGAGGCCGTGGTCGGCCGACTGGAGTAGCCGGTCGGTCGACCACTCGCGTCTGTTTTCTTATTTCGTCTTTTCTTATAAATTATAATATCCTGCAATGAGACCAATAGGAGACTTGTAGGATGTTAGTAATGACCTACCCAAGATTGAAAGATACGGGAAGGGCATTGGTTTACACTTTAAGACGGATAGGTTACTCAAGGCTGAAAGGTATGTAACCTGGGATTTAGGAATCACCCTTATTGTTGACACCCAATAATTGTGAGACCTAGGAACTAATAGCATAGGCCGAAAGGAGCTATTAGGTAGCATAGACCTAAAAAGATATGTTACACTCCCTTACGCGACTGCATTACATGTTGACCTTAGGATTTATTTTGCCTTAGCTATTTATTACCCGAACATCCTAGCATCCTCTTTTATTATATTTTATTCTCATCTTTTAATTCTTGTTTTATTTTAATCTTTGCCTTAGATATAATAATCAACCAATCAACCCCCAAATTTGTTACCTTTAAACATTAACATTAAGACAATAAACATTCCCCACCTCCTTGTGGTTCGACCCTGACTTTCACTATCTATTGTTAAAGTTAGGAATTATAAATTTTATCTTTGGTACCCTCAACGACGGGCATCTGTCGGGAAACCTACTGTCGATAGTCCGTTTAGGAGGGCTGTGAAAGAGTCTGAGCAGAACAGGGGATGCTTGGTCGTGTACATGAGTCTTGTGACGGCTGTTCAGATGGGTTGGGTGGTGTCGAGACCTGGTGGTTACCACCAGGGGAGTCGTGGGAAGTGAGAGGTGTCGAGGGTGGTGTCAAGGGGTGGTTAGGGTAGTGAGGTTGGTGGTAGAAGTCGGTTTTGCAGAAGGGGTTACACGGTTGCAGGGGATGTGGTCTGAGGGACTGTTGGGACACGGGTTTTGCAGGGGTCATAGAAGGCTCATATAGTTGAGCTAGGGTCTGTGGTTGGGCTCTATGGATGCGTTATGGTGTAGTGATGGCAGCCTCGGTGGGTTGGTGGTGGTCCAGGTGGCGTACGGTGGCCGATAAGGCTATTTTGGGAGGCTGTCGGGGGTGGTGTATATGGGGGCTGTTACGTTAATTGTTGTTCTCGTTGTAATCTTGTTGGGCTGTTACTTTGTTATTTGTCATTATTGTGTAACACTAATATTATTAGTGGTATTATTATTATTATTATTATTATTATTATTATTATTATTATTATTATTATTATAATTGGTGTGTAATATTAGAATTGATCATTGTTAATTAGTAAGATAATTGTAATGGCATGATAAGAATGTTTGATATTATTATTGTTGTTATTACTTATGGTTAGTATTATTGTCAATAAGCATGGTGGTTATTATTAATTACCCATATTGTTGTTGTCTCGATATAATGATAATTGAGTATTTGAATCGTATGTTATATTTAGTAAGTCTATATGTAGTAAATCTATATATAGTAAGTAACATGATTAGTGTATTGTTGTAATCGACTAATCATGATCGAATAAGTTTATCATTTATGAACATGATCGAATATTTCAGTAGTGGTTGGTAGTATGGTTGGATGTTGACATTAAGTACTATTTATAGGATCCGAGTTCGAGACGGAATAATTCTAGCAGCTGTTGGTTATCTTTCTGCGATTGAGGTAGGGGAAATATATTATGATTCATGTTATGACATGAAATGTGTAAGTGATGCTTATTATGAGTTTGATATAAGTGATTATTACTGACTGTGGATCGTATTATTATTATTGATTACTGTGGAGATCGGGAGGTGTGAAATGGGTCTTGTGATATTGGGTCTTGTGATATGGGACTTGTGATATGGCCATGGGAGGTGTGGTGTGATGGAGGTGTGGTGTGATGGAGGTGTGGTGGTTGATTGGATGATATGGAGGTGGAGGAGGATACCGTTCTATTGTTAATTATGTCTTATCTGTTTTTACCTACTCAACCTCGCGGTTGACCCTGTGTATTCGTGTGACACCTACGATGATCCGGAATGGGGAGTAGATTTTCAGGTCAGTGACAGATGGATTAGGAGCTTGGGCATGGAGAGAGACATGGCATGGACCCACTTAGAGTTAGATCACATTTAGATATCGTCAGTTGTATTTTCATTTTATTCAGTTTGGACCTCGTAGTTGTTGTAATGCCAAGTTTAAATTTAATCGGTATTTATATAAAGTACTTTGGGTTTGTTTACCTTGTTATTCACTACCTCGGATATTCCGGGATGGTAACAGTCCTATTTATTTGAGAATGTCTTGCTAAAGGCTCTTAAATAAATGGGGGTGTTACAAAACCACAAACCCGAATGCATATAGGTATCAAGTAGACAAAATTCATGCTTATGCAAGTTGATGTGACATGCCTTAGGAGGAGAAACTACTCTCAATCCTACATGAAATCGGTCATGAATGTCACCGATTTATTAAGCTCTATATCTTAGAATATGTAGTAGCTTGCCAAGAAGAGAGTCAAGTCTAATAATTAGCATAAAATCAACAAAAACTCGTAGACCATGCAAAAGACTAGCTTGAAATTTTTTTGAAAATGCAAGGCAAGGCATTAGGCGTAATGTGAGGCATAATTATCAGAGTATCCGTCCGTTCCGACTTGACCTATATGCTAAAGGAAACGTGCATTTTTTGAATTTTTGGTATGTATGCAAACTGAAAGGAGAAAAAGTAACTGGCAAACTGAAAGGAGAAAAAGTAACTGAAATGTAGTAAACGTGCGACAGAAAAACATGAAATACAGATGCAAACACAACAAAAGGGAAAAGACAAAAGACACCTAAACAAATGCAGACTCAATAGAAGGATGCATATACATACCCTCCCCAAACCAAAACGCACAATGCCCCCATTGTGCTCATCAGCATAAATCCATAGTATAGGGATGTGGATAGGCAAAGACAAACAAAAGAAGAAAGAAAACTAAAGGAAGCAGAAAGAGACTAAAGGAAGTAGAAAGAGACAACAATATAGGTGACTTACAAGACAAAGGTACCTCCCCAAACCGAACGTCGAAGAGGGGAGGTTTGGGGTCAACACTAATCCTCTGGCTCATACTCAGAGCCACTAGCTTCCTCTTCCTCCTCCTCCTCCTCCTCATCGGACCCTATGCCTGTTCCTGAGGCTTCGCCCGATGCTTCCCCGTATCCCTGCCCGCCCGCCTGAGGTGTGTACCAGGAGGGGTGAGTCCATGGGCCGGTGGGGAGCGTACCCTGAGTAGCATACTCCGAGTAGGACGGATACTAGTAGAGACAATCGTCCAACCGTTTCTGGTTGAACTGCCTACAAAGGTTGCCCATCATGTGCGGGAGGGACCTGTTATCAATGACAGGAGGAATAATAACAACGTTAGGAGGAACAATAAAATCGGATGGGTAACCCGTCCCTGGTGCAGCATAGTGGGCACCAGGGGTGGGAACCCTATTACCTCTAGAGGTGTCTCCCCTAAGTGGAAGGCGTTAGGATGGAAGGAGGGGTCTAGGCTCCCCCTGAAAAGTATCAAAGGGTAGCATGGGAGGAGCATCAGTGATGGGGATGCGGACACTAGTATATGTGTCCACCTTCCAAAAATCCTGCCTAGTCACCCAATGCACGAACCTGACGTAAGCCATGTCCATGTATCGGGAGAGAGGGTGAAGCGCCTCCTCATAGCGGGGGAACTGAAGACTAAGTGAGTTAGCCAAACGAGTGACTAACCCATCACAGACAATAGTGGTCAAAGATGTTCCCTCGCTAACTGCCACAAAGTGAGAGGCGACCAAATAAGCTGTGTTATAAAACACAGGACCCAAACGCCTGACATTAAGATAGCCAGACAAAATAGAGAGCTCAATGTTTTTGACATTTTGAGACTCTTTGCGGCCAAAAACAGTGTTGGCCAACAGACGCAAGTAGTAACGGGGGGCGGGTAAGTAGACGGTGATGCTCTTGTTTTTCTCGTCGCGGGAATCAGAGAGACAAGACCACTTGACATTGTATGACTCAGAAGAGTCACCAGTACGACCCGTAGCCGATAAACCTAAGTTACCAGCAAATTCACCTAAGGTCAGTGAATAGGTGACATTAAACAGCCTAAAAGTGATGCATTTATTATCATAGGTAGAGTTGTAGGCAGAAACATCAAAAAGAAAAGAAGAAAAGAACTCAAGAGTAAGAATGGGATAGGTGATCTCATTCATGGTGACGAGTCCCTGAAAACCCGTCCCATTGAGTAGGCTCACAACATCATCATAACACCCCAAAGCCTTCAATGCCGGCTCGCACAAGAAGCGAGTGACTAGCACATGGTAGTAGGTCACTAGGTGAAGGAACCGGGCCTTTTGAGCCGGGGTGTAAAAGAGAATTTGCATATAGTTCGGGAGACTATCCGTGTTGAGCAATGTTAGTCCTCCGGACCCGCTGGCTCGACCCCTTAAAGTGCTAGCCTGTGAACTACGAGATCTTTTGCTTCCTTGACCGCGGCTTGATATGATGATTCTGCAAAATTGCAACAATTATTTCCAATACTTATCAAAATAAAATAGCTTAATTGCGAATTTGAAGTTCCTGTAACAGTAGCATGGACGACCGACCTTACCTCCAGGTCGACCGACCAATTGCCAGCAAGACAGACTCCCTGTAACTGTTCTATGGTCGTCCGACTTACAACCTTGGTCGACTGACCGACCAAACGAAAAATAAGTTTCTGCAGAACATAGTTTGGTCGGCCGACCTCCATTCTTAGTCGGTCGACTAACGATTATAACAGAACGAACATACGGCTTAATTTTTCGAAAGATTTCAAGCATAGAAAATTGGAGAAAAATTTAAGCTAACCCTAACAGCACAGACACCACACAAGAAAGCAAATCTGAGACTAAGAAAGCTAAAGAGAAAGCTAAAACATAAGGAAAGAACAAAAACATAAGAAAAAACAAACCCTAAGAACAAAAGAAAAACTGAAAATCTAAGTAAAAACTACCTAAAAACGGAATAAGTGTAATACTTCGTATTTTATAATATCTTATATTTCTATATTTAATAATTAAATTTCTATATTTGATAATTTTGACGAGGGTTCGATAATTAATTCATCGGATAAGTATTACTTTTTAGATTTTATATGTTGAGGGTGACATGATAAGTATGCGTATTAGTTATATATCGTGTTTTAAGTATACGCTTGGGCCTCAATTTACGTACACGTCAAAGCAGACCATCTCGTTTCAAACAAACAATTAACACAAACACTCACACCCTCTATGTCGTCCAAACTTAAACAACACCCAAAACCCTAAACCTAGCCTATCGACACTCAGCCCCTACCCTCACTTTTCTACCGCACTTCGGAGGGTAGGAAGGGGGGGTTCACACGGTGGTCAAAAGGGTGCCAAGGGTGGTCGTTCACGCAAGAAAGGAGGTACACTCATCATATTCATCGCGTTTTTCTGTTTTGTTCAAGTCGTTTCGAATTGGCCTGCTCATCGAGTATATGTGTTTATAATTGTTGTTCTTAGTATGTTTTTAATCTATGATGCATAGTAACCGAATATGGACCATAAGGGAGTCGTCGTTGACCGCCGTTGACCGTCATATATGGTGTTTAGTCGGGTGTCAGACTGTTTTACAGTCGTTTTCAGGCCTGTGTTTCTGCGTGTGTTTTGTGTTCGCTATTGTGGTCGTGTATTGGTGTTTTGGGTCTTATTCTGGTCATGGGTCATGTGTAAAGGTAATGGGTTGTTGTAGGTGGTAGTGGTGGTGGTGAGATGATGTATGGTGGCCGGAGGAGGCTGTTTTGACAGCGTAAATAAGGATGGCAGAATATGTAACTTGTGTTGTGTCTGTCAGTTTTGGGGTGGTTGTTTCAAGTTGTTTGGTGTTGTGAGTTGTTGGGGGAGGTGATTGGTGGTGGTGACGGTGGTGTTGGAGGGTGGTTTAAGAGCGAGATAATGGAGGGACAGGAACATGGTTGCGGTACGGTGTTGTGTTGGTGTGGTGTTTGTCACAGTTTTCAAAGGTTGGTATGAGTGAGTCAGGTGTCGAGGTCGGGTCAGTGGAAGTGTTGGAGTATAATGGTGGCAACCACCATGGGTCGGTGGTGGTTCAATCATTATAAGGCGGTCGATAAGGGCTGTGTTTGAGGGCTGTCAGTGAGTTGTTGAAGTCGTGAGGGCTCTGGTTGCGGGTTTCGTAGGTCATAAGGCTGCTTGTTCATGGGCCTTTCACGTGTTTTGTATGTATAGGTGTCTTTATGATTATTATTATTGTTATTATCATTAATTCTATTATTATTATTATTATTATTATTATTATTATTATTATTATTATTATTATTGTTGTTGTTGTTGTTGTTGTTGTTTTTGCTATTATTATTATTGTTGTTGTTGTTGTTGTTGTTGTTGTTGTTGTTGTTGTTGTTGTTTTTGCTATTATTATCATTATAAGAATACTCTGAACTATGGGTGTCCTGCTCAAAATACTCCAAACTTTATTTTAACTACCAAAATAACCAACTAATTCCCTCATTTGCTTTGAATAGAATTTGTTGTTTTGTTAAGTTTTTGTAGCATGTTTTAATGCTTTGATTAGATAAATAGATTAACATAAAAGTAAAAAGAGAAAGACGTGTTAAAGAAGGGTTAGAAATTTCTTCACTTAATTAGCATGTAACAGGTCATATATTATAATAAAAGCGAGTGAGAGCATTAGTCGGTTATATTGGTAGTTAAAATAAAGTTTGGAGTATTTTGAGCATGACACCCATAGTTCAGAGTATTTTTATCAATTAATCCTTAATATTATTATTTATATGTTAGCTTTTATCTTATAATTACTACTATTGTTATTATTCTTGTATTGGAGGTAGTAGTAATGTGTTGATAGATTATTATATCGTCCTAGTTGAAAGATTTATGAGTCGAGAAAATTCCTTTTAACAGCTGTTCGGTTGATTTTGTATTGCTGTTTCGGGAAAGTTTCCATTTTGGGAAACTTTCCACTTTTAGAAGGTTATTATTTATAGTAGGTGTACCTTGTGATATGGGGTGTAGGAATTTCATTAATCGTTACATATTATATGCTTAGGTGACGGTTTCCGCGTGGAACACTTCTAACAGCTGTTCGGTTGATTTTGTCTTGCTGCAATTTGAGGTAGGGGAATATTTATGTTTGTGATTGTGCTCAGACATGAGGTTACTCATTATCTAATTCATATATTTAATTGTGGATATATTGTGATTGCTGGATCGTTATTGATTATCGTGGAGAACGGGGCTTGTGAAATGGGTCTTGTGATATGGGTCTTGTGATATGGGACTTGTGATATGGCCATGGGAGGTGTGGTGTGATGGGAGGTGTGGTGTGATGGGAGGTGTGGTGTGGTGGAGGTGTAGTGGATGATTGAATGATATGGAGATGGAGGAAGATACAGTTCTATTGTTGTTTATGTTTTATCTGTTTTACCTACTCAACCTCGTGGTTGACCCTGTGTATTCGTGTGACACCTACGATGATCCGGAATGGGGAGTAGATTCTACAGGAAAGAGACGGTTGAGCTAGGAGCTGGGACGGGAATGTGAGATGCAGATTTGTGACCCACTTAGAATTATATCACTTATAGAGTAGTCATCAGTTGTACTTTTATTCTGTTTCGTAGTCTTCTAATATCAAAGTTTAAATTTAATCCGTTTTATATAAAGTACTTTGTTTGATTTACTTTGTTACTCGCTACCTCGGATATTTCGAGATGGTAACAGCTCTATTTACTGAGGATGTCTTGCTAAAGGCTCCTTAATAAATCGGGGAGTTACAAAGTGGTATCAGAGCAAACGATCCTCAGGCCTAAACCAAATGAATGATAATGAACGTAGGTAGAGTCTAATAAAATGAACCCCGAGATGAAACGGATAGGAGCCCCAAAAAGGAACGGGATGAGTTAGGGGCCCCCTCACACCAAACCATGGGCCCTATTGGTTCTGTCTCGGGAACCCAATGAGAGTAATTGAAGAGTGGGGTAGATGATATATATAGAGACCCAGTTATCTTGTACTAACGTTCTTGCAGGAGAAGAATGAGAAGTAATATATGAGTTATGATTAATGATGTGTGTTGGAAAGATATGTGTGATATGAAATGTGGATCAATCTGGATGATGGAATTGAAATTTGAAGAGTTTAGAGGTGTAATTGTTGAGCAATGGTTAGTGTAATGTGATCATAGTAGGTTGGTGCATGGAATGTTCATATGGTGTATGATTATTAAATGACTATCGTAGCTATGTAATATATTGGTTGGTATTTGGATATGAAAGATCATATTCAGATGTTATAGTAATCCATGTCTAGTGATATGCGAAATGTGCTACCCCAAGCCATGAATGCTGTATAGTTATGTGTTGCATAGATCGTACTTAAGGTTTGCATGACAATATCTATTACACACAATTAGTTTGGTTATAGAGTAATGTTTCAATAAGTGGTACCTTGGTGATTTCTGGTATACATATTTACATATTACTATGTTGTGACCGTTACGATGGTAGGAACTAATGCATTGTTCATACAAGCATAACTATTGAATTATTTCGTGATGCTACTTCTCAATTTCGCAATCTTACCGTCTTGTAGATGACAATTTTGGTTGATATAATGATGTTAATTTGGTACAATGTAATCCCAACGCTTCAAATGACATGTCAACATGTTTTGGAAAAATAATGTTTATATTTAAATGTGATAGTGTGAAGTGATTTTAAGGAACACAATTTTTTGATAAATTTTCAGGATGTTACCTTGCTTGTGAGAGCTGCCGTTTAAAATGTGTTCTCTATAGGTATATGAAAATTTTATGTATGATAAGCTTCTGAATTAGCTTTCCAATGTTTTTGGTTTCATGTTAAAACGACTTATATTTTGAGAGAAATGAGTATTTTAGTCGATAGTGGTCAGATTGTCACTGCTCAGTTCTGTTTTGACCCATGTTTTTGAACGAGGAACCATTTAAAATGTATTTAATGTTTATGTATAATTGCAACTCCAATGTTTAATATATTCATTCACATTTTCCAAATGATAAGTCACTTAAAATCTTAACAAGTCGTTCATTAATAGTGATGTTTGCAGGTGCTCAGTTTCTTGTTTTATTGCTGTAAAGTTCCTGTTTAGACCAACTTGTTATAAATAATTCCCTTAAGTTTTGCATTTTATTCTTTTCCCTATGATTAGAGAATCCATCATATTTCTCAAAAACTATAATGGTTCACAAACTGACTGAACGACTATTTAATTATAATTTTTGGAAGTTGCAATACGATGTTTGATTGTTGGAATCATAAGTTATGTAAGTTTTATGTAAAAGTTTAATCAAATACGAATTATGTGATGTGACCACGTGGTATCCTGATATGGCGTTAGTAACATGTTTAGTAGACATTTGAAATGAATATGAACCTTACCATATGATAATGTGACCTAGCTGATTTCGTCAAGTTTATATAAAATCGCTTCAGTAGCACAAACACTCTTATTTTCTAATATTATGACCTCAAAATAATAATGTGATATTCGTGTGTGATGTTAGAATCATGTTTATCAGAGACGAGTCTTGACAAGAGGTAGAATGAAATTTGATTGGTAAACTTGTTAGCATGATATAGCAATCTAATTGTTATAGGTAATGGTGATTATTTTGAACAATGAGAATCGTGTTGATGTTCTTTCATATATTTATGGTATATCGTTGTCTGGTTCACTGAGATAATAATCTTTATAACACCTTCATGTATATTGTTTTGTCACAAACTGAATCGCTTTGCTATGTTTAGAATCTGATCATAATATCTTGAGTTATTAACTGGTGGACATGTGATTTATGGAAGTACTAGTCTTGGAAATTCGTTTACTTTTATCGTTAAAATCTTCATAACTCATGAGCTACAATTTACAAGAACAATCTTTTAGTAAAGAGGAGTCAGAATGTCTCCATGTAGTCTTGTTTCGATCTATAGCTTGTAAAATTGTCTTTTTATTCATGTTTATAATTTGCCACAAATTACCGCTGCTATGTTTCCAAAGTTTCAAAATGTTTTCCAAGTGATAATTATCCATGATAACGCTTGATGTTTTGATAATTATAAGTGATTACTTGCAACAGACCAAATTCTGTAGCTACGTGTTAATGATATCCTGCCGGATGTTTAATTATGGCATAGTATATAAACCCCTTAATTTGCAAGTCACATATATTACCAGTTTCATGATAAATGATGTAGGGTGAGTGGATGTGAAATGTACCTAATGGATTTTAACCTATTGATATTTAGGAATAATAAACGGTCTTGTTAAACTATGATTGGTGTGTATCTTGTGTAATATGTCTATGCGCCATGTTTAATTACGTTAATTAATTTTGCACTACGTCTTTTTCTAAAATATAATTTCGCTTCTATAGTGTGTTTATGAACATGAAATGTTTTAATTGTCAATTATGAGCTATGAGTTTGCTGAGTGTCTACATTGGTGTAAGTATATTAACCTTGTGTAAAAAAAAAATAAAAAAAAATAAAAAAAAAAATTCAAGGGTATATAAGTGTTAACTACTCTGATTCTATTTTACTGCGTCACATGATTCTACCGATCTTATTATTTTAGTCTTGTTCGGGGTCTATGTGCCTCAATTTTTACTCAAGCTGACATGTATGATGACTAATTATATGTTGGTAATTATTGAGGAATTAATATTGTGAATATTTTTGAATGTATAGTCGTATTCATATGTTATGAGTCACCGATTGTGCCCTTATTGTGAGAGTTGATTGTGCTATAAGAAGGATAAAAGTATGAGGTATGGAGTATAGACTTAAGGTACCCAAGCAATTGACTTTATAATTGACCCTAGGGTGGAATACTTATGTTATGTCACTAATATTCGTGCGGGAATTTGAGCATTTGGCTAGTTTTGTAGATGGAAATTTGTTCTTGCAATATATGAATATTGATAATAGTGGGTTGTGTTACGAATGAACACGCGGTATGTCTATTTGTGAATCTTTATATTTCTTGTTTAAGACCGAATCCGAGTTTACGAGTTACGGGGGATTGATATTTTGGATTGTGTATGATTGGTGTTGCATTTTCTTTTATCGTTCTCTTTGACCTTAACTTGTGGGTGAGTAGCTTAAAGCTCATACTTTAAGTGCTGAGCGCGGTTCTGTGAACCTTGACGATATTGATACTGATACTGAGATGGAGATTGAGATTGGGTGCTATTATTGAGTTATGGGACCTTTGTGTCGAGTTATGTTTATGGTCTAGAATGACCATGGTTATTGAGTTATATTTTACAAGTTCGAAATTGAGATGGAGATGGAAATGGAAATATGGTTTCGCGGTTTATTCCGCCAGTTCACTCACCCCTTGTCTTTGGTCTTAGGTTCGACAATGAGAGTACTATACTTTGTTACTTGGAGTAAGGTTTTATGAGACGGAGTTTTGGGCTGGAAAATTTTATAATAGGGTTACGAGGACGTATCCATGTTTTAAGGAGGATAGGATTGTAAAATCTAAATGATTTTATGATGTGGCTAGTTGTTATGACACGACTAATGGGTACGTCGTGATTGTTTGCATATACTCGATAATCTAATTACTTATGTTATGCATTTTATGGTGTTTCGTGAAGTATCGTATAACAAAGTTATACGTTAAACTTTGGGGACAAAGTATTCTTAACCAGGGTAGAATGTAACCACCGCGTTTTAAAGTACTTTTATTGGTTTTGATGTTACGTGGTGTCACCTTTTGTGCTCGTTACGTGCTTAGTGACCAGGTTGTTGACCATGGGGTGACGAACTTCGGGACGAACTTCATTTTAAGGAGGGAAGACTGTAATACTCCGTATTTTATAATATTTTATATTTCTATATTTAATAATTATATTTCTATATTTGGTAATTTTGACGAGGGTTCGATAATTAATTCATCGGATAAGTATTACTTTTTAGATTTTATATGTTGAGGGTGACATGATAAGTTTGCGTATTAGTTATATATCGTGTTTTAAGTATACGCTTGGGCCTCAATTTACGTACACGTCAAAACAGCCCATCTCGTTTCAAACAAACAATTAACACAAACACTCACACCCTCTATGTCGTCCAAACTTAAACAACACCCAAAACCCTAAACCTAGCCTATCGACACTCAGCCCCTACCCTCACTTTTCTGCCGCCACTTCAGAGGGTAGGAAGGGGGGTTCACACGGTGGTCAAAAGGGTGCCAAGGGTGGTCGTTCACGCAAGAAAGGAGGTACACTCACCATATTCATCGCGTTTTTCTGTTTTGTTCAAGTCGTTTCGAATTGGCCCGCTCATCGAGTATATGTGTTTATAATTGTTGTTCTTAGTATGTTTTTAATCTTTGGTGCATAGTAACCGAATATAGACCATAAGGGAGTCGTCGTTGACCGCCGTTGACCGTCATATATGGTGTTTAGTCGGGTGTCAGACTGTTTTACAGTCGTTTTCAGGCCTGTGTTTCTGCGTGTGTTTTGTGTTCGCTATTGTGGTCGTGTATTGGTGTTTTGGGTCTTATTCTGGTCATGGGTCATGTGTAAAGGTAATGGGTTGTTGTAGGTGGTAGTGGCGGTGGTGAGATGATGTATTGTGGCCGGAGGAGGCTGTTTTGACAGCGTAAATAAGGATGTCAGAATATGTAACTCGTGTTGTGTGTGTCAGTTTTGGGGTGGTTGTTTCAAGTTTTTTGGTGGCATCGAAGGGTGGTGCTTGACACCGGGGGATTGTGGGTGTTGTGAGTTGTTGGGGGAGGTGATTGGTGGTGGTGACGGTGGTGTTGGAGGGTGGTTTAAGAGCGAGATAATGGAGGGACATGAACATGGTTGCGGTACGGTGTTGTGTTGGTGTGGTGTTTGTCACTGTTTTCAAAAGTTGGTATGAGTGAGTTAGGTGTCGAGGTCGGGTCAGTGGAAGTGTTGGAGTATAGTGGTGGCAACCACCATGGGTCGGTGGTGGTTCAACCACTATAAGGCGGTCGATGGGGGCTGTGTTTGGGGGCTGTCAGTGAGTTGTTGAAGTCGTGAGGGCTGCGCCTGGTTGCGGGTTTCGTAGGTCATAAGGCTGCTTGTTCATTGGCCTTTCACGTGTTTTGTATGTATAGGTGTCTTTATGATTATTATTATTGTTATTATCATTAATTCTATTATTATTATTATTATTATTATTATTATTATTATTATTATTATTGTTTTTGCTATTATTATCATTATCTTACTTACCATAGTTATTAAGTTTATTATTTATATGTTAGCTTTTATCTTATAATTACTACTATTGTTATTATTCTTGTATTGGAGGTAGTAGTAATGTGTTGATAGATTATTATATCGTCCTAGTTGAAAGATTTATGAGTCGGGAAAATTCCTTTTTAAGGAAGTTGCTGTTTCGGGAAACTTTCCACTTTTAGAAGGTTACTATTTATAGTAGGTGTACCTTGTGATATGGGGTTTAGGAAGTTCATTAATCGTTACATATTATATGTTTAGGTGACGGTTTCCGCGTGGAACACTTCTAACAGCTGTTCGGTTGATTTTGTCTTGCTGCAATTTGAGGTAGGGGAATATTTATGTTTGTGATTGTGATCTGACATGAGGTTACTCATTATCTGATTGATATATTTAATTGTGGATATATGGTGATTGTTGGATCGTTATTAATTATCGTGGAGAACGAGGCTTGTGAAATGGGTCTTGTGATATGGGTCTTGTGATATGGCCATGGGAGGTGTGGTGTGATGGGAGGTGTGGTGTGTGGAGGTGTAGTGGATGATTGAATGATATGGAGATGGAGGAAGATACAGTTCTATTGTTGTTTATGTTTTCTCTGTTTTACCTACTCAACCTCGTGGTTGTCCCTGTGTATTCATGTGACACCTACGATAATCCGGAATGGGGAGTAGATTCTATAGGAAAGAGACAGTTGAGCTAGGAGCTGGGACGGGAATGTGAGATGCAGATTTGTGACCGACTTAGAATTATATCACTTATAGAGTAGTCATCAGTTGTACTTTTATTCTGTTTCGTAGTCTTGTAATATCAAAGTTTAAATTTAATCCGTTTTATATAAAGTACTTTGGTTTGATTTACTTTGTTACTCGCTACCTCGGATATTCCGAGATGGTAACAGCTCTATTTACTGAGGATGTCTTGCTAAAGGTTCCTTAATAAATCGGAGTGTTACAATAAGATTCTATAAAACGAAAGGGAAAGGAAAAACTAGAAGAAAACATACCTTGAGTGGAGGAAAATTGAGAGAGAGCAAAAAAAATTGAGGTAGAATGAAGGAAGGAGGCAGGTTAGGGTTTTAGAGAGAAAAGGGGGTGTTCAAAAGTGTGAAGGAAAATAATGATTTGTTGTAAAACAAATTAAACTTAAACCCTTCCGAAACCCGGTTAACTGCCCTCTGGTCGATCGACTTACTTCCCTGGTCGACCGACCAGGTCACTGCGTACCTGATTTTACATCAGCTTTTTATTTCACGCACCAGGTCGGTCGACCTTTTTACCTCTCATGGAGGTCCCGCACGACCTTTTTACCTCTCATGGAGCATCCGAAAAAAGGGTCAAAGTAAGAAACTTCAACCTTCCCAATGAACTCATTATCTCCGCGGAAGTGCTTCACATATTGGCCATTAACTTTAAACCTCTCACCGGATGAGGTTTCTAACTCAATTCACCCGAACTTCGAGACAACTGTGATGGTGTAAGGTCCGCTCCACCTGGATTTCAGCTTACCAGGAAAAAGACGAATATGAGCATTAAAAAGTAAGACCTTATCACCTACCTGAAAATCACGCCTAATTATTCTCTTGTCATGCCAACGCTTAGTTTTCTCCTTGTAAATCCTGGCATTGTCATAGGCAAGCAACCTTAATTCTTCCAACTCGTTCAGCTGTGACAAACGTTTCTCACGGGAAAGGTTAGGGTCTAAATTAAGAACACAAATTGTAACACCCCGTAATTTCCAAGTCATTATATATTATTAAAATCTTATTTTATTAATAATAATGATCCACAATAATTAAAATTCCATTTAAAATTTATCGTTTTCGACAATGATATTTAAATGTCCGTCTTAAACTTATATTTCTTAAAGTCGCAAACAACTACTCGGTCCTTGTTGTTAATTTTAAGATATTTTAAAGGCATATATAGCTTTTGCTTATAAAATAAACGTTCTAGCTCTTTTCCTTAGCTTTCCAACGCCACCGAAAACATGTCAATACGAGTTCTTTAGAGGAAATTATGCCGAAAATACAAAAGGTTGTCACGGACCATCCGCTAACGAGACCCACGCTCGTTGCTTACTCTTTACTCTTTTCCACATGTCCTTTGGGACACTTGGCTAATTATAGAACTTTGCCTTGCTGCCCAAGGTCATTCCTTCTACTTCATTCCTTCTTCTTCATTCCTTTACTTATTTTTTTCAGCAAAGAACACAAAACTCAAAACAAGAAGAACACCATTGTTGTGCACCTCAACCGTAAAACGGTCGTAAAATCTTCGTTTCTTATCCGTTTTCGACGATTTTTGCGCCTATCTCTTCCTCTCCTCGTCCTCCATCTTTCTAGGTAATATAATTATAATATTTATTCCTTATATTCCTATGGTCTTGGCCTTTAAGGCACGGTTCTCTTAGCTAACCTCGTTTATTTGTGTGTAGCCAGTTCGGTTGTCCAAACCGGAGTGGCTCTAAGTTCAAATCATGCTTATTGAAGAGTTATAAGGTAAGGGTGATGGGTTACTCGACTTTAATCGTCTTTGTTTGCATGTGTTTTATATGCTAATAATGTTTATTATACTAGAATTGTGTTTGATTAATTAGTTGCATGATTAGTTTTATAAGTCATATGTTTGGATGATTTTCATCTTGCATGGTTGTGTTGGATGATATTCTAGTTGCGGAAATTCATTAAGGATTGTATGGTTAAATGAGTTTGTGATCCTTGAGGATGATTAGTTTGATAGTCTTTCAAGTTCATAATGCTTGGTTTACTTTGGTTATTTGATAAGTTTCAGCACGTTGACAAATCTGTCCATTGTCTTGTACAAATTATTTCGACATCTTAGAGTATCCGTCTTTGAAAATGCTGAAAAGAGACCCCTGTTTATTTTAAGTTTAGAATCTACCTCTAAAATTTCGTAATTTTCTTGCATGTCGTTTGTTCACAATAAATTATTTACGAACATTGCGCTGAAATACTCTCAGAATGGACAGTAGCTCAAAGATTGTTTCCAAAAATAATTTTATACTTTGAAACTAATCTGATCCTTTTCAATAATTAAACTTTGAAGAGTTTACATGATTTTAGGAGTTTGCCTTGCCCCAAAATGATTTGTTAAACCCGTTTTATGAAGCAATATATTTTGTGTGACGATTTCTGACACACTGTAAAGATCAGACAATAACCCCCTGTTAAGTTCGTATTTTGAAAATATTTATTTGACAAATATTGTAGATAAATGTCTTATTAATCCGACCCAATTGGCCTTGTATCATTTCGATTTTATTTGAATTAATTAGGAATTTTACGGCAGAGGACAGCTGTAATGAGAAATGCGTTTAGAACTTTTGTTTCATTATTCAATTCCGTGTGTTCTCTTTCGGCATGGAACGAATATAAGTGTTGTTTTATTCATCTTTTATTTGCTCACGTATGTTTAAATGAGTGGGTTAACGGTTATGTTATCCTAAGATGTGTTGGTGACGATTATGTTACCTTGTTTGTGAATAGATAGCGGTGGTACGATTTGTGTACCATTGTAATGAACAAATGCCACCCATGGAATGGGATTTTAGCTAGTTTCGAGATTGGTCGGAGGTCGTGCTATATGCGCTCCGGTCCCCGTGTGTCGTTCGGTGTAGGTTATTACATCGAGAGGTCTGGCCAGGTCTTAGGCATATAGGCAGTGGTTATACGCTATATATAGTTGGAGGTCGTGCCTAAGCGCTCCGGTCGTTGGAGGTCGTGCCTAAGCGCTCCCGTTGTAGGAGGTCGTGCCTAAGCGCTCCGGTCGTTGGAGGTCGTGCCTAAGCGCTCCCGTTGTAGGAGGTCGTGCCTAAGCGCTCCGGTAGTTGGAAGTCGTGCCTAAGCGCTCCCGTCGTTGGAGGTCGTGCCTAAGCGCTTCATTAGTCAGAGGTCGTGCATATGCGCTCTGATGGCGTTCATTCTATTCTTGGTTTTTGTTGTATGCGTGATTGGACATGCCAGCCAGTTGTTGGCCTCTGAGTCGATCACTTGGATGTTTACTTGATTTTGATAATTGGACATGCCACCTAGCTGTTGGTCTCTGAGTCGATCATTTGGATGTCTACTTGATTTCAATATCATCTCACTTGTTGGCTTTAATTATGTTTCACATGTTGATTCATGTTTTTCCCGCATGTTTTGGTTTATCGCTCATGCATTGATCATGTTGATTACGTTTGGAAATGCATATATGATTGTTTCTGAAATTATATACATGTTCATGTGTATAAGATGTTTTGTATTACCTTTTACATGTTTTATGACGTAAAGTGGCTGGGAGAACCCTGAGTTACTCCCCACTGACTGTGGCGTTCATGTTTCATGAATGTAGGTTAGTGCTGTTTGGGGAAGACGTGTGGCTAGCGAGCATTGTTGATAATTCGACAATTACCCTTACGCTTAGTTTATATTTAATTCATGTTGTTATCGTGGGATACCTTATCCCTCGTCTATTTAAGTTATTTTGTATAATTTATACTTTCTCATTAGTTTTTAGTCTTTCGCATGTTGTTTTGATATTCCGCGAAAAAGTTTTAATAAATATGTCGAAAAGTTTTAAAAGTATCGTATTTCCGCTGCAAATTACTTTTTTTTTTTTTTATGCTAAATCGCGGGGTGTCACAGTTGGTATCAGAGCAGTAATGCTCCCGATGCACGCACATGTACCCCAACTTCAAATATGAACTTGACCTGAAATAATGAATGAGAGATGGGTAGACTTAAGGACCAAGTGGTAGTCTGTAATGTGATTGCTCTTGTTAGGTCTAACATGTTTCTTAATTGTCAAATATTTTATTTTTGTGCTCAAGGATTGGTGAACCATGAGCTTACCTGGATGGCGATCAAGATTATTGTCTACTACTGAAGATGGAAGATTTGTGTTATCTTTGAAGGATGCTTCTATGTCCCCAAAGATACTCTTTGCTCATCATGCATCACCGTCTTCCTTATTTCTTGATGCATATCCTCCCTTCCCGAACTCTTTTCTATCTTCACTCGAAAGCTACTTTCGTAACTTCCCGACTTAACCTTATGCTTGTTACTTACCTTTTCCAATGGCGCTTTGTAGGTAGCCTAGCTTAGTTGGATATTGAGGATTTTGTTCGAGGATAACCCCTAGCCCTTATTTTGAGAAGTAATTTTACTGAAAACGTTTAAGGAGTCTACATAATGAGTGGAAATGGTTGGTGGAATTCTTGGTTTAAATATTGAACTGTATATGCGATATTTGGTGGAATTTAACTTTGGGAATCATAATTGGGATTTGGAACTAGTGGATTAAAATGTGATGCCTTAGGAGTATGAAAGAGGGTTAGCGTTCATAAAAATGAATTTGGAAAATATACTTGGGATGCTAGTGAAAACGAATGGTTGAGTGAAGTAAATCAGTAATGCTTGACTTTGGGAATTGGGTTTGACTTTATTTGGGATGTTAATTTTGGAGGATAAGAATTGTGTATATTGATGGACAAGTATTGAAAGACTTAGAGATGTAACTTTAGAGGAACTGACTGAAGTTTACTCTTTTAGTTATTTGATGTGATTATAAACCTTTGAGGAGTTACTTGAAGATCATATCTTTGGATGTCTAATTGATGTAGTAAGGTGCAACTTGTGGATTTGTAAGATTTCGAGGATGTGATGTTTAAAGGACGTTTGGATTCGTATATAGAGATGTGAGAAATATGTATAATTGACCTTGGTATTCACATTTTGAGGTATCTGAGATTTTGTATGGATTTATCGATTGTGTGGGATTAGAATAAAGTCCTTCGATGAGTAATGAAAGTTTTGGGAATTGAAGGAAATAGAGAGATGATAATCTATGGAGTATAAAGATTGTGAAGTAGCAATGGTATAAAAATAGTTTATCCTGGAGTATTACAGAATTGTCGTTTGAGGAATTTAAGACATAAAGATACCTGAAACTTTATGGAATATTCGAAATTGGGATACACCCTTGTCTTTGAAAGGACTTATAGTGTGGTAAACCATCTTCGAAAATTCTTCTTGGAAAGTGCTAGTTTGGCGTGCTTGAATTGGTAAATAGGAGATGAGAACTTTGTGAGACATTTGGGAACCCTGAGCCTTGGGAACTAAGTCAGTTCAAATCATAACCTTTCCTCAACACTTCTCTTCTTCTTCCTTCTTCCATGCTAAACTCCACCTAGTTTTTCTTTCATAACAAAGCTCACTTGACCTCTCTTTCCGTCATGTATCTTGTTATCTCTAATGCTTATCCTTCCACTTTTAGCTTCACTTTTGTTGGAGTCTCTCACCTTCTCATCTTGTCTCTTTCTCTCGATCTCTCTCTCAAGTACTTATATTGCGTTTGTCTTTAAGTGTGTATCATACCTTTAACCGTTGTAAGCCTTAACCCTTTTCTTCTTGGTCTAGTTGTGAGGGTGACTTCGTTTGTGGAATAGTGATATATGCTTCAAGGATCCTTGATCTTCTTTTATCGGACTTAGTTGAGAGAGTTAGTGTTTGGTGACATTTGGGTAATATTAGGTAGTGTGCCATCTTGATGGTTTCGTGATAAAGCTTTGACGGTATGAGTGCTTTTTGTGGATTTGTATCAACCGTGAGGCTAATAATTTTGGTGTTATCTATGAGAGTGTTAATGGTTACCTAGAGACCATTTGGATGAAAGTTGTTACTTTTATGAGACTCTCTTTGGGATGATCATTTTACGATAATGAAGTATGGTAGACGAGGTTTAAGCGATGTTTTCTTGATTTGGGTCGATGAGATTTGACTAGTTTGGGACTGAATGCTTTGTATGTTTAACTCGTAGTCCTACGTTTGGGAATAGTTACGGTTTGAAGAATACCGTGTTTATGCTTTGGGATTAGATATTTTGGATATTTATCTCATAGCCTTATGTACGAGAGTAAGTACAGTCCCGAGAGTGCCACATTCATATCTTTGCTTATCGATATGAGTGTAACGAACTTTAGTTTAGAAGTTTGGAGGTACGATGGATTATGGTTTCACATCCTTGTTTTGGTGATTCACCTTGTTTGGAGATCTATAACATATGCTAGTTGCATATGAAGGCAACCTTGTTAGTAATTTTGGATCTAGCTCTATGAAGGATGTTGATTGTTGAGTAATAATTGAGAGTTGTGAAGTTCCTTTGGTAATGTGATACCTTGTATCGTGGATGAACTAGAAGTGAGTGACCCAAATTGAGTTGAGGAAGCCTTGAGAGTTTTGCGGTTGAAAGAGCTGTCTTCTGAGGTATGTAAGGAATCATGATGTGATGTTTCATTTATGGATTGAGTGATTAGTGATTTCCGTAATCCGAAGAGTTATCTTCCTCCTTAACCTTAAACGTCTTTTGTTCACGCTTCAGTTCCTTTGTTGTTTTTGCCCCTTTACTCTCTTGTTGAGTACCGTCTTTAGCCTTGAAGATGGTAGTTATGATACCTGCTTTTAGTTAGCTTCCTTGTGACCTTTTATGTTTTGAGGTCTTTGATGGACCAACCCGACCCTCATTGGTTAATAATATGTAGCTTTCATCCTTGTGTTTTGTTTGAAGTGATATTCAAAATATTTTCCATTTATGTACTTTATAACCGAAATGAGTTACCTTACTTTTGTTGTTGAAAACTTTAATTTCTGTTACAACCTTACTTATTTCACGGTTTCAAAAATGGAAGTTTACTTTCGAAATGACATATTTTAAAAAAAAGCTTGAAATGGTTTATAATTTTGATTGGTTTTAGCGATGATTTGATGTAAGACTTGTTATTGGAGACGTCTAAAAACTCGTATTACGCTTGTCGACGCGTGATATATTTTGGTTTTGGACTAGTCATTGATTTGGAATGTTAGGCTCTTGAATGCGCAACGAGAATCCTCTTGTTCCATTGATGAGGACTTGTGCCTTTAGAAACTCTTTTCGAAGTCTTTGAAATAAATCTATGTTTTGAAATATCAAATTTTGGGTAAATGTTTTAGTTGTTTACCTTGTCTTTACAACTAACCGTTATCTGCTTTCAAGTTTCGAGGACGAAACTTTTTAAAAGGTGGGGTGATTGTAACACCCCGTAATTTCCAAGTCATTATATATTATTAAAATCTTATTTTATTAATAATAAAGATCCACAATAATTAAAATTCCATTTAAAATTTATCGTTTTCGACAATGATATTTAAATGTTCGTCTTAAACTTATATTTCTTAAAGTCGCAAACAACTACTCGGTCCTTGTTGTTAATTTTAAGATATTTTAAAAGCAGATATAGCTTTTTCTTATAAAAGTAAAAGTTGTAGCTCTTTTCCTTAGATTTCCAACGCCACCGAAAACAAGTCAATACGAGTTCTGTAGAGGAAATTATGCAGAAAATACGAAAGGCTGTCACGGACCATCCGCTAACGAGACCCACGCTCGTTGCTTACTCTTTACTCTTTTCCACATGTCCTTTGGGACACTTGGCTAAGTATAGAACTTTGCCTTGCTGCCCAAGGTCATTCCTTCTACTTCATTCCTTCTTCTTCATTCCTTTACTTATTTTTTTCAGCTAAGAACACAAAACTCAAAACAAGAAGAACACCATTGTTGTGCACCTCAACCGTAAAACGGTCGTAAAATCTTCGTTTCTTATCCGGTTTCAACGATTTTCGCGCCTATCTCTTCCTCTCCTCGTCCTCCATCATTCTAGGTAGTAGAATTATAATATTTCTTCCTTATAGTCCTCTGTTCGTGTCCTTTAAGGCACGGTTCTCTTAGCTAACCTCGTTTATTTGTGTGTAGCTAGTTCGGTTGTCCAAACCGGAGTGGCTCTAAGTTCAAATCATGCTTATTGAAGAGTTATAAGGTAACGGTGATGGGTTACTCGACTTTAATCGTCTTTTTTTGCATGTGTTTTATATGCTAATAATGTTTATTATACTAGAATTGTGTTTGATTAATTAGTTGCATGATTAGTTTTATAAGTCATATGTTTGGATGATTTTCATCTTGCATGGTTGTGTTGGATGATATTCTAGTTTGCGGAAATTCATTAAGGATTGTATGGTTAAATGAGTTTGTGATCTTTGAGGATGATTAGTTTGATAGTCTTTCAAGTTCATAATGCTTGGTTTACTTTGGTTATTTGATAAGTTTCAGCACCTTGACAAATCTGTCCATTGTCTTGTACAAATTCTTTCGTCATCTTAGAGTCTCTGTCATTGAAAATGTTGAAAAGAGACCCCTGTTTATTTTAAGTGTAGAATCTACCTCTAAAATTTCGTAATTTTCTTGCATGTCGTTTGTTCACAATAAATTATTTACGAACATTGCGCTGAAATACTCGCAGAATGGACAGTAGCTCAAAGATTGTTTCAAAAACTATTTTTATACTTTGAAGCTATTCTGGTCCTTTTCAATAATTAAACTTTGAAGAGTTTAGATGATGTTAGGAGTTTGCCTTGCCCCAAAATGATTTTTTAAACCCGTTTTATGAAGCAATACATTTTGTGTGACGATTTCTGACACACTGTTAAGATTAGACAATAACCCCCTGTTAAGTTCGTATTTTGAAAATGTTTATTTGACAGCTGTAATGAGAAATGCGTTTAGAACTTTTGTTTCATTATTCAATTCCGTGTGTTCTCTTTCGGCATGGAACGAATATAAGTGTTGTTTTATTCATCTTTTATTGGCTCATGTATGTTTAAATGAGTGGGTAAACGGTTATGTTATCCGAAGATGTGTTGGTGACGATTATGTTACCTTGTTTGTGAAAAGATAGCGGTGGTACAATTTGTGTACCATTGTAATGAACAAATGCCACCCATGGAATGGGATTTTGGCTATGTTCGGGATTGGTCGGAGGTCGTGCTATATGCGCTCCGGTCCCCGTGTGTCGTTCCGTGTAGGTTATTACATCGAGAGGTCTGGCTAGGTCTTAGGCATATAGGCAGTGGTTATACGCTATATATAGTTGGAGGTCGTGCCTAAGCGCTCCCGTCGTTGGAGGTCGTGCCTAAGCGCTCCCGTCGTTGGAGGTCGTCCCTAAGCGCTCCCGTTGTAGGAGGTCGTGCCAAAGCGCTTCGGTCGTTGGAGGTCGTGTCTAAGCGCTCCCGTTGTAGGAGGTCATGCCTAAGCGCTCCGGTAATTGGAAGTCGTGCCTAAGCGCTCCCGTCGTTGGAGGTCGTCCCTAAGCGCTCCATTAGTCAGAGGTCGTGCATATGCGCTCTGATGGCGTTCATTCCATTCTTGGTTTCTTTTTGTATGCGTGATTGGACATGCCACCTAGTTGTTGGCCTCTGAGTCGATCACTTGGATGTTTACTTGATTTTGATGATTGGGCATGCCACCTAGCTGTTGGTCTCTGAGTCGATCATTTAGATGTCTACTTGATTTCAACATCATCTCACTTGTTGGCTTTAATTATGTTTCACATGTTGATTCATGTTTTTCCCGCATGTTTTGGTTTATCGCTCATGCATTGATCATGTTGATTACGTTTGGAAATGCATATATGATTGTTTCTGAAATTATATACATGTTCATGTGTATAAGATGTTTTGTATTACCTTTTACATGTTTTATGACGTAAAGTGGCTGGGAGAACCCTGAGTTACTCCCCACTGACTGTGGCGTTCATGTTTCATGAATGTAGGTTGGTGCTGTTTGGGAAAGACGTGTGGCTAGCGAGCATTGTTGATAATTCGACAATTACCCTTACGCTTAGTTTATATTTAATTCATGTTGTTATCGTGGGATACCTTATCCCTCGTCTATTTAAGTTATTTTGTATAATTTATACTTTCTCATTAGTTTTTAGTCTTCCGCATGTTGTTTTGATATTCCGCGAAAAAGTTTTAATAAATATGTCGAAAAGTTTTAAAACTATCGTATTTCCGTTGCAAATTACTTGTTTATTTTTATGCGAAATCGCGGGGTGTCACACAAATGGCCCTCCAAGACTTGCGTTCTAACTCAACTGGTAAGTGACAAGTCTTACCATTAATCAACCGGAATGGTGACATTCCGATTGGAGTTTTGAACGCAGTTCTATAGGCCCATAAAACATCATAAAGCTTTAGACTCCAATCTTTCGTAGACTTAGAAACAACTTTGGCAAGCGTCTCCTTGAGTTCTCTATTAGAGATCTCAACTTGACCACTAGTCTGAGGGTGATATGCTAGACCCCTACGATGTTGGACAACACCGAATTTATTTAGCAAGGCACTTAATTGTTTCTCTTTGAAATGCATACCTCCATCACTAATGACAACCCTAGGGACACCAAAGCGAGGAAATATGATTTTCTTAAACAGTTTAATAACAGCTTTTGCATCACAATGGGGGGTAGCAATAGCTTCTACCCACTTAGACACATAATCAACGGCGACAAGAATATACCTGTTACCTTGACTAGTAGGGAAGGGTCCCTGATAATCAATGCCCCAGACATCAAAAATCTCTACCTCTAAAATACCAACCTGTGGCATCTCATTTCTTTTGGAGACATTCCCGGATCTCTGGCAAGCATCACAGCTACCTACAAAATTCCTACAGTAAGCATGCAAAGTAGGCCAATAAAAACCGGACTGTAATACCTTGGCCACGGTCCTAGATGGACCGTGGTGACCGCCATAAGCGGAAGAGTGGCATGCTTCCAGAATGTCCTTCACATCCCATTGTGGGACGCATCTCCGGATAAGTCCATCTCCGCATTCCTTGAAAACATAAGGGTCATCCCAAAAATAATGCTTTGCATCAAAGATAAATTTCTTCTTCTGTTGCCAAGAAAGCTCTGGAGGAATTTTATCTGTGACAACAAAGTTAGCAAAATCAGCATACCAAGGAGGAGGGTAAGAACCTGAACTATTAATGATAAACAAACTCTTATCAGGAAATGAATCATCAATAGGTAAAGAATCTTCCCCATCAGTCAGCTGAAGGCGAGATAGGTGGTCAACTACCACATTCTCCGTGCTTTTCATATCCCTAATCTCAATGTCAAACTCTTGTAGAAGGAGTATCCACCTCAACAGCCTCAGCTTTGAATCTTTCTTCAGGAAGAGGCCTTTCAAAGCTGCATTGTAACACCCCCATTTATTTAAGAGCCTTTAGCAAGACATTCTCAAATAAATAGAGTTGTTACCATCTCGGAATGTCCGAGGTAGTGAATAACAAAGTAAAACAACCAAAGTACTTTATATAAAACTGATAAAATTTAAACTTTTGGTTATTACAGTTATTACATAACGGAAAAGGAAATACAACTGATGACTTCTCTAGATGTGATATAATTCTAAGTCGGTCCAGCGTATGCATCTCACATTCCTGCCCCAGTTCCTAGCTCATCTGTCTCTGATCTGTAGAATCTACTCCCCATTCCGGATCATCGTAGGTGTACACGAATACACTGTCAACCTCTCGGTTGAGTAGGGTAACACAAATAATTATAATGCAACAATTATGATATGCAGATGCAATGATATGCTCGAGCTCAATCTCAATCTCATTCTCAAACCCGTAACACCCAGCCATACCGAACCTCCCGGCAGACTATAATCGGCCGTCGCCGAACACCAGCTCAATAGCTGATAAGACACTAGGCCTAGTCTGCAGAACCACCCTAGGCTTTATATCAGAACAATATCTGATCCATATCTTTCTCAGTAACCAATGCATATGCCATGCTCATGAATGCAACACTAAAATAAATAACCATTAAATATCGTGCTCATATTACTCATACTTGCATCCATAGTATACCAGGCAACCTCTATTCATAACACATCACAGAATAAACATCCATTCATAACACTTCATAGAGTAGAGTGTCAGTGTATCCTACCTGGAATAACAAGTCTGCAAATAGCTAACACCGTCTAGAAATACTCCACTTCGAATCCCGTTCCTATAAATATTACTTCATATTAAATTCTACTTATACAACCAAACACTACTAATTAATTATTTGATCATGTCCTCATTTATTAATCATGACCACATATAAATAATTATCACCATACAATATCAAAATTTACTTATACTCAAATATATATCAATTGTATTACCAAATTTTAAAACATATAAAAAAAACATAATAATAATTATAACATTTTGGTAATAACATTCAAACTACTAAATAATTATTACTCAATAAAATAATATTTTCCAATTATGAATATCAAAAGTACTAGTAACGACTGTTTATAAATAATCAACAATAATAATAAAGCTAATAATGTTATTATCATGTAATAAACAATAATAATTAATAATAATAATGATAATAACATAATAACAATAATAGTAATACTTGTAGTAGCAACAACAACACGACACAACAACATAATAATATTGAGGTCATAATACTCATAATAATAATAATAAAATAATAAAGAAAAAAAACACATTCTAGCAGCAACTATAGATTAGTAACGACAATAGCAGCAACATCGACGAGACTCGGTAAAAGCTACTTGCACGCTCTACTTCACGACTCCACCGCCACCAACCAAGACACCCACGACCACCACAAACTATCCTAAAGTAAACTATGTACTACCAACTACCATTACCACTCACTGCCCACCACCAGGAGCCACCACATCAACCACCACAACCCCTCAAAACAGCCTGCACAACACGTCATTCCCTTTACTCTGTTTCAGCCCCTTCAACCCTCTCTCTTCTCAAGTCTTCCACCACCACCACCAGGCCCAACCGCTCCCATGGACACCACATTGGTCACGACTGACCCACGGTGGTCCCATAGGAAGTCCCCATAACTCGTCTTTTCCCTTGTAGTCTCCCCTACAACGTCCTAAAAAACGCAACCCCAAACAGCCCTTATACTCAGTTTTAACGATACCACTGTTCTTCTCTCTGTAACCGAGACTCGAGCCACCAAAACCGTTACCCTAACCACCACCTAACACTAATCTCGACACCACCCACTTCCCATGACTCCATAGTGGAACCACCAGCCAAGACACCTCCCACAAAACCTGCGACAGCCTCACATAAAACGCAACTCCTGTTTTTTCCTTGCTAAACACGAACCCACAACAGCCCCTTGTGGTGGTGCTCCGGTCATCGTGCACCATCCTATGACCACTCACATGAACTACATATCCTACTACTATTAACCAGGAGTAAAATAAGCAAATAACAACCCATAAACAGCTTCAAAAAAAGCAATTAAAACGAATCAGAAACGCATCAGAAAACGTATAAAGCTGTTACTGTCGACAATCGTGGCCATTGCTGAGTCAGTTAGGGTGGTCTCATGGTTGTTTAAAGACGATAAACATATTAACCATACAACAAGGATTACTCACACCCATATAACCCAGATTCGAAGGTCTTAAAAGTACGAGAAATAGCGGGTTAAACTTACAGGCACGCAAAGATGAAAACGGAGTTGGTGATGGCTGCGTTGTTGTTGTTTTCGTTCTCTTCCAATCCACGGTGGCCAAAGTAGGGTTTCTGAGTGTGGATGGGGTAGGGAGGCAGTCAGAGGTGGAGGCAGGCGTTTGAAACAAAGAGTTTGATAGGGTTTGTTTTGTGTTTGAGTAGGTTTACGTGGTGATGGTGAAACATATGTCGATGGGTTAGATTCTAGGGTTTCGGTTTTGTTTTGCTTCCTTACACGGTTCTAAAGAGAATAACTCATAGGTCCATGCCCATCACGCAACTCGAGGTCGAATACGACTACATCCCGATTTTTAAACCGTAACTTAAAATTAATAAGACATATAATAATTACATTAATTAAATTATGTAACAATTAATTAAATTTAAAATATAAAATTATTAGTAATTACATAAGAATAATAAAATTTAAATTTAAATATAAATACACTTATATAATAAACAAGTATATTTTATAATTAAATACAAAATAGGAAATATATTTAATTATAATTATATTATCAAAATTAAAGAAATGCGAATAAATGTCATTTAAGAAATAATCGTCAAATATAAAATAATTATGAAGTACGAAATAAACGTAGAAATACGATTTATAACATAACAACAACTTATATGAAATACTTTATAAACATTTCATTTGAAATACTTGTATAAAACACGGTTTGACTGCCGTTGACCGAGACTAAAATATGGGGTATTACAATCTTCTCTACTTAAAATGAACTTCGTCTTGAAGTTCGCCACCCCGCACGAAACAAAACAAAACCCACAAGCATAAGACAGACACAAGTAGCACTTATAGCAGGCTTCAAAACGCGAAAGGTTACATTCTACCCTCGTTAAGAAAACTTTGTCCCCATAGTTTACCGTACGACAAAATTACAAGATACTTAAATAACCGCGACATTGACCAAAACATAACAAATTAAAACAGCAGACTCCATGTATGACCAATCTCAGTCAGTCAAACATAACTTACTGATGCGATTTAACAGTGGAAGTCTGACTTACACAACTATTAGACAGTCACACGAACTGTCTGATGGTTCTGAGAATATGAAACTGCAATGGAATTTGTATTTTATTGAAAGGTTTTGCGGACTGTTCGTACTAGGTACGCGCAGACCTGTTTTGTCAGGATAGTATCTCGACAAGTAAGACCTATTACTTGACAAGGGTTGACTAAGACCAAGACCTATTGATCTATAATCAGAGAATTCAACCAAGATCGCGTCTCGGATTGAACCAAGTTTTGTTCTCTACGCAAGAAAACGATTTTGTGAAATAACACAAGTTTTGTCTTAAACATTCGTTGGTCCTTTATTCAAAGTAGTCCAAGGCTTTATATAGTAGCCTAGGACGAAACTACAACCGGCTAGGTGAAGAGGTAAACATTATCTCTTCACTTAATACTACTTAATACATCCATAATTGATATAATAAAAGAGCCCTCATAATCACATTCATAATGCATGTAATAATGAGAGGCTTCACAAAATATCTAAACATAAGATAACATAAAATTGTAAAATAGTATTATTTTATTTTTGTAGCATGCACCGTGTGATAGGCTGCATTGGAGCGTGTGCCAAGCTCTTATGGACCATGCTTCCATACGTGAAAATCAGCCCATCAACCACACCTTCAAAATCATCCCATTGTCCAAGTAAGCAATGACACATAACAAGGTGTAGACAAGCCCAAGTAGTGTTCAATGTTACTGCCCATTTTCGTGCTTAACACGAGCTCTTCCTCCATGTCCTCATCATTGACTTGACTCGTATCATCCCCTCCCCCTTTGAAAGGAATTGACCTCAATTCAGCTATGCCATCGTCATCCAAGTAAGGAGAGAGATCCCCAACGTCAAAGGTAGCGTGCACGCCATAATCTCCTGGAAGTTCAACTTTATAAGCATTGTTGTTGACTCGTCCGACAATCTTGTAAGGACCTTCCGCTCTAGGCATTAGTTTGTTCTTCCTTTTGCTTGGAAATCGCTCCTTTCTCAAGTGCACCCAAACCAAGTCTCCAACATCAAACACCCTTGGCTTCTTATTATTACTTGACTTGCGTTTGTAAGTAGCATTCACGGCCTCAATACGGTGACACACTTGCTCATGTAATTTCAACATTGCCTTCAACTTAGCCTCGGCATCTTTATGGACCAATTCTTCTTTTGACAATGGAATTAAGTCCAAAGGAAGATAAGGATTAACACCGTACACAACTTCAAATGGTGAATGGCCCGTAGCATGAGTAGGTGATCGATTATAAGCAAATTCGGCATGAGAAAGTTTGAGATCCCAATCCTTTTGTGTCTTGCTCACAAGCCTACGCAACAAGGTTCCCAAAGTCCTATTCGTGACTTCTGTTTGTCCATCCGTTTGGGGATGGTGAGAGGTACTAAACAGCAACTTTGTTCCCACTTTCCGCCACAATGTATTCCAGAAATAGCTCAAGAACTTTGAATCACGATCTGACACAATCGTCTTTGGAATTCCGTGCAATCTCACAATCTCTTGATAATATAAATCAGCCACATTTGAAGCAACATCGGTTTTATGGCAAGCCACAAAATGAGCCATCTTTGAAAACCGATCTACCACCACCATGATAGCATCCATACCACGTTGGGTTCGTGGCAAAGCAACAATGAAATCCATGGAAACATCATCCCAAGGTCTGACTGGAACCGGTAATGGAGTATATTCCCCTGGTTTGAACTTGTTTTTCGAAATTTGACAAGTAACACACTTGCCTATGATGTTATGCACATCCCCTTGCATCCTTGGCCACACGAAATGTTCCTTCAATACCTCCAAAGTCTTAGCAACCCCAAAATGTCCAGCCAACCCACCTCCATGTGCTTCTCTAACAAGTAACTCTCTAATAGGATGTTTTGGTACACAAAGTTGGTTCCCCTTGAAGAGAAAACCGTCTTGGATCAAATACTTCCCTTTAGCCCCTGATTTGCACTCACTGAACATTGCCCCGAACTGTTCATCCTCCTCATAATAACCCTTCAATGTTTCAAACCCCAAAAGACGCACATCCAGCGTGGACGACAAGGTATAGCGTCGGGATAAGGCATCGGCCACCACATTGCTCTTTCCATCCTTATATTTAGATGAGAAATGGAAAGATTGCAAAAACTCAACCCACTTTGCGTGCCTTGGACTCAATTTTTGTTGCCCATTAATGTACTTCAAGGATTCATGATCGGAATGCAATATAAAGTGATTAGGACGAAGGTAGTGACTCCAATGATCGAGAGCTCGAACGATTGCATAAAACTCCTTATCATATGTGCAATAGTTCAAACGAGCCCCACCCAATTTTTCTGAGAAGTAAGCTATAGGTCTTTTCCCTTGAATCAAAACAGCCCCTATACCCACCCCACTAGCATCACACTCTACTTCAAATGGTTGGGTAAAGTTGGGTAATGCCAAAATAGGAGCGGTACACAACCGTTCCTTAATCTCCTCAAAAGCCTGCCTGGCTGCCGCACCCCATTCAAACCCCCCTTTCTTTAAACACTCTGTGATAGGGCTGGTTATGGTGCTAAAGTCTCGAATAAATCGACGGTAAAAAGATGCAAGCCCATGAAAAGACCGTACCTCACTCACGGTTTTAGGTTCTGGCCATGATCTAATTGCTTCAATTTTTGATTGATCAACAGAAACCCCATCCTTGGATACCACGTACCCCAAGAACACCACACTTTCCACAAGAAAAGAGCACTTCTTGCGCTTCCCATAAAGTTTCTGGTTGCGCAAGGTATTGCACAGTAGTCGCAAGTGTTCAATATGATCTCCAATACTCTTGCTATACACCAATATGTCGTCAAGATAAACAACTATGAATCTGCCCAAGAAAGAATTAGGTACCTCGTTCATCAACCTCATGAAGGTACTTGGAGCATTAGTAAGACCGAAAGGCATGACGGTCCATTCATACAATCCATGCTTTGTTTTGAAAGCCGTCTTCCATTCATCACCTTCACGCATTCTTATTTGATGGTATCCACTCCTTAAGTCTATCTTTGAAAACACCACCGAACCATGGAGTTCATCGAGCATATCATCAAGTCTCGGAATTGGGAAATGATACTTGATGGTAATGTTGTTCACAACACGACTAGCAATGCACATCCGCCATGTCCCATCCTTCTTTGGCACGAGCAACACCGGAACGGCACAAGGACTAAGACTCTCACGCACATAACCCCTAGCCATCAATTCATCAATCTGTCTTTGAAGCTCCTTTATTTCTTCTCGATTACAACGATAGGCAGCCTTATTAGGAATGGATGAACCTGGAACAAGATCGATTTGGTGCTCAATGCCTCGAATAGGAGGCAAACCAGCCGGTAACTCCTCGGGAAACACGTCCCCAAATTCACCAAGTAGATCATCAATTGGGCTTTGTTCCTGTAAAACGACATTGGTACTCGGCTTTTCGTTAGCAATAAGCAAGTAAACTTGCTCTCCATGATCAATAGCACGCTCCACCTACCGTTCTCCAATTAGCATAGCGGTGTGAGCTTTGGGATTCGGCTTAGGATTAGCACCACGAACGGCTTATGGTGACATTGGTTTAAGCACAACTCGTTTTCCCTTATCCCTCAACTCATACTCGTTACTCCTCCCTCTATGTAATACATCTCGATCATATTGCCACGACCGTCCCAACAAAATATGACAAGCATCCATGGGAATAACCTCACACAACACCTCATCGACATAGGAACCCATAGTCAAACCAACACGGGTCTGTTTTGACACCTTCACGCTATTACCACCATCTAGCCAATGTAAAGCATAAGGTTGTGGATGATCAATGGTTACAAGACCCAATTTAGACACCATTTCGGAAGAGGCTACATTAGTACAACTACCCCCATCGATAATTAGGCTACACCACTTATTCCCCACTCGACATTTGGTATGAAACAATTGTTTTCGTTGTTCCGACTCATTAGGTGAGGTCTTAACTTGTAGGGTACGCAAAACCAGGCTGGTATCATAATTTGGTGCCTCATAACTCTCTACCAACTCGTCCTCCTCTCCCTCCTCAAAATTGAACAGTTCGCCCAACTGTTCTTCCTCAGCCAGTATCTCATCCCTACAATCTACGGCTTCTCTCAAGGTCACAACTCGTTTGTTTGGGCAAGTACTTTGATAATGACCAAAGCCTTGACATTTGAAACACCTTACTTTTGACAAACTGGTCTCCTTAGCCACGGTTTTAGGGGTCGAATTTGGGTATGACGTAGCTTTGCTAGGTGTGTCAATTTTTAATTCATTTTCATTTTTGGCTACAAACTTCCCCTTACCCGACTCTGAACTTGACCCTCCCCCATATTTAGGCTTCCCTTGTGACTCCATTTTTAAACAAAGGCTACAAAGAGTATCAAAATCAGAATATGGGTACAACTCAACGGTATTAGCAATATTATAATTTAATCCCCGTAAGAATCGAGACATTTTCTGCTCTTCTACTTCCTCTAATCCACCCATTAAAGACAAGTTCTCAAATTCATCAACATATTCACCAACACTCATTTTCCTTGTCTTAAATCAGCAATCTTACGGTATGTAGTTAATCTATGGGTCGCTGGTACATACCTTTTACGAAGTTTACGTTTCAAGGACTCCCAAGAGTCGATCTTCTCCTTTCCCCCTCACGCACCCTCTTGGCATTCAACCCATCAAACCAGAGATATGCTCCCTTGCTCAACTTCAGAATTGCGTACTTGCATCTCTGATCATCTTCTAAGTCCTTGAATTCGAACATACGGTCCATTTTCCTTTCCCACTCCTAATATGCCTCAGGATCAGCCCCTCCAACGAACTCAGGAAGTTCGTTCACATTGAATATTTCATTCACTCTCTCACCACGCCTGGATTGCCAACGTGGTCCTCCGTCTTGGATATTGCGTAGGGCATCACGCAAATTCTCAATGAAATTTGGGTCGTCAAAATTCATCTTCCAAATTAGGATAAGGAGCCGAAGCTCTGATACCATTTATGATGCGATTTAACAGCGGAAGTCTGACTTACACAACTATTAGACAGTCACACAAACTGTCTGATGGTTCTGAGAATATGAAACTGCAATGGAATTTGTATTTTATTGAACGGTTTTGCGGACTGTTCGTACTAGGTACGCGCAGACCTGTTTTGTAAGGATAGTATCTCGACAAGTAAGACCTATTACTTGACAAGGGTTGACTAAGACCAAGACCTATTGATCTATAATCAGAGAATTCAACCAAGATCGCGTCTCGGATTGAACCAAGTTTTGTTCTCTACGCAAGAAAACGGTTTTGTGAAATAACACAAGTTTTGTCTTAAACATTCGTTGGTCCTTTATTCAAAGTAGTCCAAGGCTTTATATAGTAGCCTACGACGAAACTACAACCGGCTAGGTGAAGAGGTAAACATTATCTCTTCACTTAATACTACTTAATACATCCATAATTGATATAATAAAAGAGCCCTCATAATCACATTCATAATGCATGTAATAATGAGAGGCTTCACAAAATATCTAAACATAAGATAGCATAAAATTGTAAACTAGTATTATTTTATTTTTGTAGCATGCACCGTGTGATAGGCTGCATTGGAGCGTGTGCCAAGCTCTTATGGACCATGCTTCCATACGTCAAAATCAGCCCATCAACCACACCTTCAAAATCAGCCCATTGTCCAAGTTAGCAATGACACATAACAAGGTGTAGACAAGCCCAAGTAGTGTTCAATGTTACTGCCCATTTTCGTGCTTAACACGAGCTCTTCCTCCATGTCCTCATCATTGACTTGACTCGCATCACTGACCACTTAGCCAGATCGTAAACCATCAAGATTTTACAATCCTATCCTCCTTAAAACATGGTTACGTCCCCGTAACCTCATTATAAAATTCCATATCCAAGGTTCAAGAAGATCATGCAACCAACAATCACAAATCATCTAACAGGTTAATTACTCTATATTGGGGCAACTAGCATCCGGTTAAAGTAACTAACATACTTGTCAATTTCATGCTCATACTCACATTATAGAAGCAACTCATGGTTGTGCACACCAGTTTTAGAAAGGACATTAGGCAAATATTTACTTAATGTACTTAAACACGGAGCAATAACACCTTTCACGAGATATACACCAATCATAGATTAGCAAGTCGGCTTAGCATCCCTAGGTATAAATAGGTTAAACGCGTGTGTACATTTCCCATCTAACCACATTACATCATTTATCATAAAGCCAGTAATAAATATAACTTGCAAAATAAGAGGTTTATATCATGTGGAACAATTTCATATGCAGGCAAATTTTCATCAGCATGTAGCTACAGATTCTATCATGTTTGCAAAACAACCACCATAATTATCAAAACATCAAGCCTTATCGTGGATCATCACTTTGAAATCATTTCAAAACTTTTGAACCATTAAAGCGGTAATTGTGACAATTCATACACACGAATCAATGACAATTTTACAAGCTATAGATCGGACGCAAGACTATACAGAGAAATTTGGGCTCTTCTTTACTAAAACATTATTCTAGTAATTGTAACTCATGAATTATGAAAATTTAACGATAAAAGTAAACGTGTTCACAAGACTAGCACTTCCAAGATTCATATGTCAACCAATTAATAATTCAGTATATTGTGGTCAGATTTTAAACATAGCAAGATGCAATTCACTTTGTGGCATAACGTTAGTGTCGGTGTGAATGAAACTAACTTTATATAAGACTCACCAAAAAAAGTAAGGTTACACTATCCTATAATAGGGTTCATATTCATATCACATGCCTACCGTTCACGTTACTAATGCCATGTCAGAGTGTTACATGGTTACGTCACATAATTCATATTTGATTAAACTTGTATATAGAAAACTTGCAAAACTTACAATTTGAACAATCATACATCACGCTGCAACTTTCAAAATCATCTTTAAATAACCTTAATTATATTGTGAGATATTATAGTATATAAAGAATTAACTAATCATAGGAAAAGAAAACAAAAGCATATCTTAAGGGAATTATTTATAATGATTTTTACAACTCAGTTGGTCTAAACAGAAACTTACAGCAATTAGACAGAAATTTGGACAACTTACAAAATCACTATTAAATAACAACTCGTTAAGATTTTACGTGACTTTTCATTTTGAAAACGTGAATGAAAATCCTGGACAGTGGAGTTGGAATTATGCATAAACAATAAATACGTTTTAAATGGTTTCTTTTTGCAAAACATGAGTCAAAACAGAACTGTGCAGTAACGATCTGACCATTGTCAACTAAAATATTTATTTTTTCGCAAAGTATAACTCGGATTAACATGAAACCAACGACATTGGAAAGATAATTCAGAAGGTTATCACACATAAAATTTTTATATCCATCTAGGGAACACATTTTAAATGACAGCCCGTACAAACAAGATAACATTCTTGGAGTTTTATTACAATTTTGGTTCTTAAAAAAAAAGTGCTTCACATTATCACATTTGAACACAACATTTCCTTCTTTAGAACATGTTGACATATCATTTGAAGCATGGAAATCACATTGCGCCATATTAACATGTAACTGCCATCTAGAAAATGGTAAAGATTGCGAAACCGAATATAAAATCAACTAAATAATTCAATAATCGTGTATGTATAGACAACGCATTGGTTTCTATCATCGTGCCAATACAACTTATTAGGGTACGGAAATATAAACTAGGAGTTACTAAGATGTCCCTTATTGATTACTAACTTTATAACGAATTTAAGTGCGTATATAAGCATAAAATTTTAAATACGATATATGCGACACATAACTATATAATATTCATGGCTCGGGACAACACATTCCACATATCACTAGACATGGTTTGTTATAACATATAATCATAAGATCAACAGAATTACTCATCCATATCATGAGTTAAACATCAAAATCATATGATAACGATAGTCATTTAAATACCAGATAACCGTATGAACATTTCAAAACACCGTAATCATATGATCATATCACTCCAACTATTTTCTCAATAAATAAACAGCATCCATACTCGTTAAAATTTCAAATCAATCATTCTGATCAATCAGCATTTCAGTATCAATCACATTCTTCCAATACACACACTAACCATAACTCACATCATTACTTACCTCATTCCGCTCCTGCAAAACTGTTAGTACGATAAAGGCAAGGTCTGATCTTTTATTTTGTTACTACCCACTCTCTGCATCACTCACGGTTTACCAGGTTAGACTGAAAGGGCCAGTGGCTTGATTTGAGGGGGCCCCTAACTCATCCCAATCCTGGTGCTCCTAACAGTTACTAACCTGGGGTTCATTTTATTAGACTCTTCCTACGTTCATTATTATTAATTTGGTTTAGGCCTGAGGATCGTTCGCTCTGATACCACTTTGTAACACCCCCATTTATTTAAGAGCCTTTAGCAAGACATTCTCAAATAAATAGAGCTGTTACCATCTCAGAATGTCCGAGTTAGTGAATAACAAAGTAAAACAACCAAAGTACTTTATATAAAACTGATAAAATTTAAACTTTTGGTTATTACAGTTATTACATTACAGAAAAGGAAATACAACTGATGACTTCTCTAGATGTGATATAATTCTAAGTCGGTCCAGAGTATGCATCTCACATTCCTGCCCCAGTTCCTAGCTCATCTGTCTCTGACCTGTAGAATCTACTCCCCATTCCGGATCATCGTAGGTGTACACGAATACACTGTCAACCTCGCGGTTGAGTAGGGTAACACAAATAATTATAATGCAACAATTATGATATGCAGATGCAATGAGATGCTCGAGCTCAATCTCAATCTCATTCTCAAACCCGTAACACCCAGCCATACTGAACCTCCCGGCAGACTATAATCGGCCGTCGCCGAACACCAGCTCAATAGCTGATAAGACACCATGCCTGGTCTGCAGAACCACCATGGGCTTTATATCAGAAAAATATCTGATCCATATCTTTCTCAGTAACCAATGCATATGCCATACTCATGAATGCAACACTAAAATAAATAACCATTAAATATCGTACTCATATAACTCATACTTGCATCCATAGTATACCAGACAACCTCCATTCATAACACATCATAGAATAAACATCCATTCATAACACTTCATAGAGTAGAGTGTCAGTGTATCCTACATGGAATAGCGAGTCTGCAAATAGCTAACACCGTCTAGAAATACTCCACTTCGAATCCCGTTCCTATAAATATTACTTCATATCAAATTCTACTTATACAACCAAACACTACTAATTAATTATTTGATCATGTCCTCATTTATTAATCATGACCACATATAAATAATTATCACCATACAATATCAAAATTTACTTATACTCAAATATATATCAGTTGTATTACCAAATTTTAAAACATATAAAAAAAACATAATAATAATTATAACATTTTGGTAATAATATTCAAACTACTAAATAATTATTACTCAATAAAATAATATTTTCCAATTATGAATATCAAAAGTACTAGTAACGACTGTTTATAAATAATCAACAATAATAATAAAGCTAATAATGTTATTATCATGTAATAAACAATAATAATTAATAATAATAATGATAATAACATAATAACAATAATAGTAATACTTGTAGTAGCAACAACAACACGACATAACAACATAATAATATTGAGGTCATAATACTCATAATAATAATAATAAAATAATAAAGAAAAAAAACCCATTCTAGCAGCAACTATAGATTAGTAACGACAATAGCAGCAACATCGACGAGACTCGGTAAAAGCTACTCGCACGCTCTACTTCACGACTCCACCGCCACCAACCAAGACACCCACGACCACCACCAACTATCCTAAAGTAAACTATGTACTACCAACTACCATTACCACTCACTGCCCACCACCAGGAGCCACCACATCAACCACCACAACCCCTCAAAACAGCCTGCACAACACGTCCTTCCCTTTACTCTGTTTCAGCCCCTTCAACCCTCTTTCTTCTCAAGTCTTCCACCACCACCACCAGGCCCAACCGCTCCCATGGACACCACAATGGTCACCACTGACCCACGGTGGTCCCATAGGAGGTCCCCATAACTCGTCTTTTCCCTTGTAGGCTCCCCTACAACGTCCTAAAAAACGCAACCCCAAACAGCCCCTATACTCAGTTTTAACGATACCACTGTTCTCCTCTCTGTAACCGAGACTCCAGCCACCAAAATCGTTACCCTAACCACCACCTAACAGTAATCTCGACACCACCCACTTCCCATGACTCCCTAGTGGAACCACCAGCCACGACACCTCCCACAAAACCTGCGACAGCCTCACCAAAAACGCAACCCCTGTTTTTTCCTTGCTAAACACGAACCCACAACAACCCCTTGTGGTGGTGCTCCGGTCATCGTGCACCATCCTACGACCACTCACATGAACTACATATCCTACTACTATTAACCAGGAGTAAAATAAGCAAATAACAACCCATAAACAGCTTAAACAAAAGCAATTAAAACGAATCAGAAACGCATCAAAAAACGTATAAAGCTGTTACTGTCGACAATCGTGGCCATTGCTGAGTCAGTTAGGGTGGTCTCATGGTTGTTTAAAGACAATAAACATGTTATTCATACAACAAGGATTACTCACACCCATAAAACCCAGATTCGAAGGTCTTAAAAGTACGAGAAATAGCGGGTTAAACTTACAGGCACGCAAAGATGAAAACGGAGTTGGTGATGGATGCGTTGTTGTTGTTTTCGTTCTCTTCCAATCCACGGTGGCCAAAGTAGGGTTTCTGAGTATGGATGGGGTAGGGAGGCAGTCAGAGGTGGAGGCAGGCGTTTGAAACAAAGAGTTTGATAGGGCTTGTTTTGTGTTTGAGTAGGTTTACGTGGTGATGGTGAAACATATGTCGATGGGTTAGATTCTAGGGTTTCGGTTTTGTTTTGATTCCTTACACGGTTCTAAAGAGCATAACTCATAGGTCCAAGCCCATCACGCAACTCGAGGTCGAATACGACTACATCCCGATTTTTAAACCGTAACTTAAAATTAATAAGACATATAATAATTACATTAATTAACTTATGTAACAATTAATTAAATTTAAAATATAAAATTATTAGTAATTACATAAGAATAATAAAATTTAAATTTAAATATAAATACACTTATATAATAAACAAGTATATTTTATAATTAAATACAAAATAGGAAATATATTTAATTATAAACATATTATCAAAATTAAAGAAATGCGAATAAATGTCATTTAAGAAATAATCGTCAAATATAAAATAATTATGAAATACGAAATAAACGTAGAAATACGATTTATAACATAACAACAGCTTATATGAAATACTTTATAAACATTTCATTTGAAATACTTGTATAAAACACGGTTTGACTGCCGTTGACCGAGACTAAAATATGGGGTATTACATGCATGGTCAGTATAAACAATTACCTTATTACCTACCAAATAGGATCGGAATTTCTCTAAGGCAAAGATCACAGCTAGCATCTCCTTCTCAGTGGTGAAGTAGTTGACTTGAGTCTCATCTAGAGTACGGCTCGTATAGTATATAACATTAAGAGCCTTGTTCTTCCTTTGACCTAGCACATCACCCACAACATAGTCATTGGCATCGCACATGATCTCAAATGGGAGATCCCAATCTGGTGGCTGGATGATCGGTGCTGAGATCAAAGCTTCCTTCAACCTGTTAAAAGCTGAAAGATACTCATCAGTAAACTTAAAGACAACATCCTTAAGGAGCAACTGTGTAAGTGGTTTAGCAATCTTAGAGAAGTCCTTAATGAAACGCCGGTAAAAACCTGCGTGTCCTAAGAAACTTCTCACCCCCTTAACATTAACAGGAGGGGGTAATTGCTCAATTACTTGCACCTTTGCTTTATCTACATGAATACCCTTATCAGATATAAGATGCCCTAACACTACCCCCTCAGTGACCATAAACTGACACTTTTCCCAATTTAAGACAAGGTTTACATCAATACAACGCTGCAAGACTTTATCAAAATTAGCTAACCATTGATCAAACTCATTACCATAAACAAAGAAATCATCCATAAATACCTCCATGTTGTTTTCAATAAAGTCAGAAAAGATACCCATCATACACCTTTGAAAGGTGGCAGGAGCATTACACAACCCAAAAGGCATTCTGCGGTATGCAAAAACACCTTGTGGGCATGTAAAAGTAGTCTTACTCTGATCGTCAGGCTGGATGAGAATCTGGATAAAAACCTGAATAACCATCTAGAAAACAGAAGAATTTATTAGAAGCAAATCTCTTAGTCATTTGGTCCACAAAAGGAAGGGGGAAATGGTCTTTCCTGGTGGCGGCATTTAACTGTCTATAATCAATGCACATCCGCCACCCAGTCACTACTCTAGTAGGTATTAATTAATTTTTCTCATTTTTAACCACAGTGGTTCCTCCTTTCTTAGGAACCACCTGAACTGGGGTAACCCACTTGGAGTTGTCAACTGAATAAATAATACCTACATCAAGAAGTTTCATCACCTCAGCCATAATTACCTCCTGCATCTTAGGGTTCAACTTACGTTGCCCCTGTCTATAGGGCTTATGCCCTTCCTCTAACTCTATCCTATGCAAGCAAACATCAGGGTTGATGCCCTTAATCTCATCCAAAGAATAACCTAAAGCTTTCCTGTTCTTTTTTAGAACAGTCATCTAGGCACAAAGTTGGTTAGGATCAAGCTTAGAACTAACAATTGCAGGATACTGCTCAGTGTCATCTAGGAAAACATACTTAAGATTAGGAGGAAGTGGCTTACGCTCTGGTACCTTTACCTCTATGGCATGAACAGAATCAGTACTAATAGAATAGCACATGTTTACCAGATTAGCATTAGCCAAGCTCATGAGCTTCTCATCTTCTTCCTCAGTCAGCTCATATTCCTCTATCTCTGCTTCCACAACATCCAGCTCCTCAGCATTCTCAGCTGGATTACCTGCACACTTATCCAAAACTGTTAAATCATCGAAGGGATCCTTGGTCAAGGATTCCCTCCAGTTACGAATAACATTCCTGTCAATAATATCAATGGAGCAACAAGTATCATCAGTAAGAGTAGTTGCCTTATGGGCGAGACTAAACTCGATAGTGTCATCTCCAACCTCTAAAGTAATGATCCCGCGTTTGACATCAATCACAGCCCCAGCTGTTTGTAAAAAGGGTCTACCTAAAATAATAGATATCTGACTATCCTCAGCAATGTCTAAAACAACGAAATCAACAGGAATAAAGAAATTCTCCACTCTAACTGGGACATCCTCTAAAACCCCTAATGGTCTTTGGGTTGATCTATCGGCCATCTGTAAGGTAATGTTGGTGACCTTAAGTCTACCTATGTTAAGTCTTTCACAAACAGAATAAGGCAAAACACTGATACTAGCCCCTAGATCACAAGGGGCTTTCCCAATAACATATTTCCTATGATGCATGGGATAGAAAAACTACCTGGGTCTTTCAACTTGGGTGCTCTATTATTTTGTGAAAGAACATAACATTCTTCCACAAAAGCAATAGCACCTTCGTCCTGAAACTTCCTCTTACGACTTAAAATATCTTTCATAAATTTAGCATAAGAAGGTACCTGAGTAATTAAGTAAGTGAACGGGATGGTTACCTCAAGGTTCTTCACCATCTCTAAGAACTTACTAAATTTCCGATCCTCTTTTGAATTCTTCAATCGCTCGGGATTCGGAAGGTAACACTAGCCGTAGGATCAACTACCTTTGGCTTCTTCAGCTGTAAAATCTCAGTGAGGTCTTGAATGAGGGACGGGTCCAACAATTCAGGATTGGAAATTGTATTCTGCTCAGGAACCCTGGTCGGTCGACCTGGTGTGCCGGTCGGTCGACCAGATGCGCTATTATCAGAATTCTTCTGTTTTGCAGAAACTAATCGCTCGTCAGGTACCTCGGTCGGTCGACCTGATGTAGTGGTCGGTCGACCACCCGACCTGGTTACGGGATCTGTTTCCTTATCACGGACTTCAGCAGAATCCTCCTTGGAAGTTGGTCTGTCATAAGCACGACCACTTCTGAGATTTATGGCATTTAATGTCTCTATGGAACTCTCACAACTGCCCGGAGAGCTAGCAATCTGATTAGCAGCTAAGGTTGCTAATTGGTCCTCAAAAGTCTTCAAAGAAGCCACTTGAGCCTTTTCCATTTCCATCATTTGTTTCATTAGAGCATGAACAAGCTCTCTCAACTCCGCCGTCTCACCCGTGTTGTCAACCGTAGTAACTAGGTTCGCACTTTCTTGCTTCAGCTGGGCTGCCTCAAGCTTTTCAAAACGAGCTTCAACGGTTGTCTCAAGAGCTAAAACCCTATTCATATCTAAATTCAACCTTCGCGAATTCCCACGCGAACTCCCCCAAATTCGGCCTTATGCACCGCCATGTCTTCAATAGTTTTCCAACCCTTCATATGGTTGGTATTATTTTGAAATCTACCATTGGCGGCCGCATCAAGAATCACCTTATAATCATCATAAAGGGCATTGTAGAATTGGTTGCACAAGTACCATTGAGGAAAACCATGATGAAGAATAGAACGGACCAATTTCTTGAACCGACCCCATGCCTCACAAAATTCTTCTTCCGGACCTTATTGAAAGTTATTGATTTTGCTTCTCAAGTCATTGGCCTTCGCAAGAGGGACGTGTTTTTTTATAGAAAGCCAATGCCAAGGAAGCCCAATCTGTAACCTTCTCAGCTACCCTATCAAGGTAACAGTACCAATCTCTCGCAGAATCCTTCAGTGAATAGGGGAACATCATTGCCTTCACCTCATCTTGACTTACCCCGGCTGGTATATGTATGGAACAGCAATAATCCGTGAATGTCTCAACATGCCTCAACGGATCCTCGTCGGGTAGACCAGAAAATTGATTCCGCTCCACCAGAATGATGTAGTTCGGGTGGAGCTCAAAAGAACCATTGGTAGGTGTAGGCAAAGTAAACCCCTTCGGTAGGTCTTGTACCTTTGGTTGTATGTGATCATAAATAGTAGCCATGTCTCTAAGAATGAGAGTACTCAAGCCTTCCTCTCAAAAACCCGTCTTCTAATATGCAAAACAACATTAGAAGAAAAGGTAAGAACGGTCTCAAGGAACCGAAGTTCCTTAAGACAAGGGAAATAAACTAAAAACTACAAACAAAATTATACCGTCTCCCCGGCAACGGCGCCAAAATTTGACACCGGACGTTGAGAGGTGCCAAAGATAAGATTTATAAAACCTCAGCTTAAACTAGATAGAGTAAGTCAAGGGTCGAACCACAATGAGACAAGGTTAATATTGTTTGTGAATTTTAAGTCTATTGAAAGTAACAAAAAAGGGGGGTTTTGATTGATGGTTGAGACTAACAACTAAGATGGCAAAATAAACAAGAATACGAAACAAAAGTAAAAGGATGATTAGGAACTTCGGTTCCCCATGGCTAGGGCGAGTCAACAAAGGGTAAATAATCAATTAACACAATCCCAAGGAACAAAGAATAAACCTTCAGCTCAACATTCTACCTAATCCTTACGGTCTTAGGGTTCCTAGTAAAGCACTAAACTTTCGTTCATAGGGCAATCCCAAAATTGTTGTTAAACTAATTCTAACAATCTTTCAATCTTAAAGAATTATTTCACCAGCAACAATGGGGATCGGTATACTAATCATAAAACCATTAAATCCTAGTTTTAGCCATGGTTCCCCTAATTCCCAATCATATGAATTAGCTATGCATAATCATGAAACTAATACTAACAAAATTGAAGAACAAAAAGCAAGATAACATAATTGAAGATGAAGATTCAAGAGGGCAAAACATAAATTGAATAACAATAGCAATAAGAACAATGAATTTGAATGACAAGAAAAATAAATTGCATAAAATTTACAAACCAATTGGAAAATAAGAACAAATCTGAAAGTCGGAATTCTTCTCTCTAAACTAATGTGTTTTTGCTAATTGTGACTGCTTAACCTAATTACAATACTCAAGCGTTCTTAAATAATCTTATAATTAGAAGATTAAAAGAATAAAAGCCGAAACAAAACAGCGGATCCCATCGTCTAGTCGACCGACCGGGTTTAGTGGTCGGTCGACCTCAAATGCTGTAATCAGGCCTTTCTGGAACTGTGCGCTGGTCGGTCGACCAGTTAGGTAGGTCGGTCGACCAATTCCTGCGTATTCCAGCCTTTAATTTGCTTGCACGCATCTCTAGGCTATGAGTTCGGGTCCTTGCTTCGTGCAAATCCTTAGAATGGCTTCCGGAGGACGATTAAAGCTTGGTTTTTCTCACTTCCGCTTGTTCCTACATTTAAAACATTGAAATGCCAAAGTAAACCGTTTCGGGAGGAAAAGTAACTAAAAGCTACAAATATGCATAGAAATTCGTGCTGAAACTATAAATAAAGTGTATAGTAAATGCACGTATCAAAGGCCTTGTTACTATGTGGTGGGTGGAAGCTATTATAAACCTATCACAAGCCTCACATTCTACCACCAATGTGGGACAACTTTCTTCTCATACTCTCGGGGTGTTACAATATGGATTCGGTTGTAATTAAATGTGATCTCGTATCACTTTATTTTATTGCTTTATTTTATTTTATAATGTATAAAATAGATAGAAAATTTGTAATTTTAATTCCGGAGATCCTTGAAGACGGTGCCTTTCGGAAAGGAGTTCCGACCAAGACGGTGTCTTTCGGAAAGGAGTTCCGACCAAGACGGTGTCTTTCGGAAAGGGATGCATGCCTCGTGTGAAGTTCAAGGGACCAAGGAGTTGGTTTCCGAATTTGTATTTTACAATTCATTTTTCTATTTTAGGAAGGCCATACAAGGATTTATTTATGCTTTAAAGTTTTATGCTTTTAATTTATGCTTTTATTATAATATGTTTGCATGCATAGCCAAATCGTCATTCCATATCATGCATGTTCATCGAGTTAATCGACCGTGTCAATTAATTTACCGATAATTCACCGACTTAGTTCACTTCAAGGAGATAGATAATATATTGACAACATCTCTTACGTATTGAAATATTAAGACACAGCCTTACCAAAAAGTAAAGAACCCATGAATCCCTTCTTCAAAAGGAAGTGGGCTTGGCTAAACCGGGGTGCTAAACTTGTTACGTTGGGTAAGTGGGGTAATATGATTACACTCTTGAAATTTGGTCGATCTCAACGAAAGTATTCGTAACCGTACTTGCAATAAGTTCGGGCTAAAGACGATTTAAAGTAAATCATCGACCGAGAGTTCTAAATGTATAATCGATTAAAGGTTAATCCACCGAATTGTACTAACGAAGGATGAATCGGCTAAACCGTGCCCGACTTGGTATGAATTGGGTCTCGGGATCATTTACTTAATTGGCTAAGAGATCATTAAGTAGATGCTTAACTTGTTTAAAATAATATTTACAAGTTTTATAAACGATAATTGTTTAAATCCTTCATTTTATTTGTAGTTCATTTTCAACAATAATCAATTGGCTCTTAACGCTCCACCTCTCACGAAAGTATCATGGCTTCGATCTTTTATGGATCGTTGCAAGCTTGAGAAGCATGGCGCCAATTTTAAAGATTGGGATGCTCAATTGGTATTGGCCGCGGAAGGTGACGATAGGACTCGTTACCTTACCATAGCCACTCATCCCACTCCCGCCGCTCGTGCATCGGAGGCGACTCGTGAGGCCTATGAGACCTACATGAAAGAGTCGCATGCTCTTAAGAACGTGCTTATATTCTCCATGGAGTCGGATCTCCAAAGGAGAATGATTAAGCTAGCCACGGCTCATGAGATTTACACCAGGCTTGCGACCATATTTTCGCAAGCTCCTAGGGTGATTCAATATGAGGCGGCCTCCGCCTGCTTTGACCTCACCTTAAAGGAAGGTCAAAAGATAAGTGCTCATGTGCTCAAAATGGTTGAGCTAGCCGAGACCTTGAAAGTGCAAGGGGTGAATGTTGTCGACTCTCTCATAATAGATAGAATTCTTCACTCCCTTAACAAAGTAAAAACGTATGCTCAGTTCCGGGTGAACTTCAACATGCTAAATCAAGAAACCTCTTTGGACGAATTGCATGAGATGCTCGTCCAAGCGGAAAGGGATATGGTACTTAATGAAAGTTCCTCGAAGGATGTGCTCAACATTGAGAAGAAGAGCAAAGGGAAGTTTAAGAGGAAAGCAAGAAAAGGCAAAGGCAACAAGGCCTCCAAACCCACACCTTATAAAGAGAAGACCTTTTCGAAAGGTGCTTCTTTTTCATCTTCAAAGGTTGAAGACAAGTGCCATTATTGCACTAAGGTGGGTCATTGGAAGAGAAATTGCCAAAAGTACCTAAACGACCTCAAAGCTGGAAAGGTTCTTGCAGTAGGTAATAATTCTCATTTAAATTCATGTTCTTTTGTCAACTTTTGTATGTTGAAACAAGTTGTTAACTCTCACCCTTTTATAATTGTTTTAAAGGGGATCTGAACCGAAAATGGACCCAAAATACTTCAAAATGGGGCTGATTTGTATTTTGCATTCCAGGACTATTTTTGAACAGTTCCTGGGTCTGTCAAGAACGATATTATGGGTTGTTTGAGGTTGTTATTGTTAGGGTGCAAACTTATGTCCCACATTGGTAGTTTAAAGGTGAAGTATCATCTTTATAAGTGTCCTGAAAATATAATAGTATGAGGCCTTTTGGGAAGGAGCCCAAGAGTAAATCCGTGAGGGCTTGGCCCAAAGCGGACAATATCGTACTATTATGGACATTGGACATCGGCGCAGCAGAGGCCCAACACGGGATGTTCACGCGTCCGTTACAACAAGTGGTATTAGAGCCCAAGGTTTGACTTGGGCTAGACACAAGGATGCATCAGCAGACCCAAGACTTGAAGTTGTACCCTGTAAGACATGGAACTCCTAGCTCAAGGTGAGTCCGTGAGCAAGGCCCGTCCAGGCCTAAATGGATGAAAGGCGTCATAGGTCTTGTGGGACAAAGACCATTTGTGTACTAGAATTGTTGATCAGGTGGACCCTTATCAGATTGGGTGCCACAGGTCTGGTGGGTCCTTTCCAGGTTGGACGCCAGAGACCATATGTGTTCTAGAACTTCTGAAATGGCGGACCCGGTCCAGGGTATATTGGATGCAGAGGGGGGTGTCGGCTAAGGGGAGTCTTATCAAGACTTGGTGATGTTTCGGGTGTCTAGAAGTTGGGGCCGTAGAGTGTGGGAGTTCTCCATGGAGGTCAAGGTCCGAGTTAAGATGATGGTCCTTGGTTTGAGGGGAGGATTGTTAGGGTGCAAACTTATGTCCCACATTGGTAGTTTAAAGGTGAAGTATCATCTTTATAAGTGTCCTGAAAATATAATAGTATGAGGCCTTTTGGGAAGGAGCCCAAGAGTAAATCCGTGAGGGCTTGGCCCAAAGCGGACAATCTCGTACTATTATGGACATTGGACATCGGCGCAGCAGAGGCCCAACACGAGGTATTCACGCTTCCGCACAACAAGAATAGGGTATACTTTTGGCTCATATTGAGCGCGTGTGTACCGGTCTACTGTTGTACTATTTTCTCCATTATAGTGAAGTTTGATCTCCTTGAAGGGTGGACGTACCCAGTTATTTTACTGGTGAACCACGTAATTCCTTGTGTCAACTTTATTTACATTCGTTATTTATTATTCTTATCACCTTATCAATTAACTATTTGGGTAACGGGACGCCTCCGTTACAACAATTGGCACCAGAGCTAAGGTTCTGATTTGGGATCTGCTTCCGTGTTAGTTGGTTTTTAGGCGTTATTTGGGTTTCTTGATTTTCAGGTGAAAAGATGTCGGGAACGAATGTTTTGAATGTTGAAAAGTTCACTGGGAGAAATAGTTTTGGGTTGTGGCAGTTAAAGATGAGAGCTTTGCTTAGACAGCAAGGCGTATGGTCTGTTATCTCAAAGGCAAAGTCAGCAGGTAGTTCGACTGATGCAGCAAAGACAGCAAAGACAGATGCAGAAGTAGTCTTGGAAGAAAAGGCTCATTCTTTAATTCTGTTATGTTTATCTGATCATGTTATGATTGAGGTTGCCGATGAGGAAACTGCTACAGGTTTGTGGTTGAAGTTAGAATCTTTGTATATGACAAAGACTCTAACCAGCAAGTTGCTTCTTAAGCAGCGTTTGTTTGGTCTCCGTATGCAAGAAGGTACGTCTCTCAAGGACCATCTAGACAGTCTTAACTCTATCTTACTTGACCTGCGTAATTTAGATGTTAAGGTAGATGATGAGGATGCTGCCTTGATTTTGTTAGTTTCTTTGCCAAATTCGTTTGAGACTTTTGTGGAGTCTTTTGTTGTTGGTAGAGATTCTTTGACCCTAGAGGAGGTGAGGTCAGCGCTTCACACTAGGGATTTGCGCCGAGTAGCGTCAGGTGGTGGTGGTGGTGTTGTAGACAGTAGTCCTATGGGACTTGTTGCTGATTCGGGGGGCTCTAGTAAGGTTAAAATCAAGTATAAGGGTCCTCGTAAGAATGTCTGCCATTACTGCAAGGAATCCGGTCATTGGAAAAATCAGTGTCCTAAGTTAAAGGAAGCTGGTGTTTCTGCTGTTGCACAAAAAGTTGCCAAATATGATTCTGAGGAAGATTATGCTCTCGTTGTTGATGTTGTTCCACGTTCTTTGGATAGTTGGATTTTGGATACGGGATGCGTTTATCATATGTGTCCTAATAGGGAATGGTTTGATTCTTATAAAGCTTCACAAGGGGATACGATAATGTTGCCATGGGTGACGAGTCTATTTGTGAGGTGCTTGGAGTTGGTACTATTCGGGTTAGGATACGTGATGGTGTCGTTGTCTTCCTAGAAGGTGTTAGGCATGTTCCACGTTTAAAGAGAAATCTTGTATCACTTGGGATGTTAGTTGAGCAGGGCTACAATTTTCAAGGTGATGGTGGTTCATTGTGCGTTAGTAAGGGTTCTTCTGTTGCTTGGAGAGGTGCTAAGGAAGGAACTGTTTATGTCCTTCAAGGCACTATTCTGACTGTTGCAGCATCAGGTAATCGTTCTTCTGTCTCTCTCGAGTCTAAGTTGGGGCATATGCAACTTGGACATGTGAACGATACTTTGAAGCACATCCAGTTTGGGTCACTTGGTGATATTCTGGATATTTTGGATTTGGATAGCTTTAGTGAGAATGGTGGTGTTGACAGTAAGGTGGAGTCTATTCCGGTACAGGTCAAACTACAAGGTTCTCAAGACAAGCTATCAACTTTTGTCTCGTAGCCTCAATGAGACGGTATGCGCCCCATGAGGCGGGGCAGTTTGGGGCTCCAGGTGGAGCTGTTGTGACTCTTGAAAGAGAGTCGTTGGGATCTCGTAAGGGGTCATTTGAAACTTCGACGGGAGTTTATTCTTTGGAGCTTTTGGGTTGGACTTGCTAGTCTAACAGTTTGTACCTTTGATGGAGGTAATTTGTGCTCGCTTAGAATGTTTGGTTTCGACTTGAGTTTTGTTGCCTTGGTGTAGGCATATTTGTGGTGGTCATGACACCTAGTATACTCAAGTGAGACATTTGTTTTGTTCGTGGCTTTTGTGTTCCTTTGGGACAGTTTGGTACGACGGTACATCTAGCCACGTAATTTGAAGGAGGTTTTGTTTTTGGAGTCTTGTGTGTGTTGTTTTGGTACACCGTTCCATCATAGTGACGTTGGGTATCTCATATATTTGTGTTGGCGTTTGGTAGCTTTTGGTCTCTTTGGAGTTTGCTACGTTTGGCCTTCCTTTTGGTATGAAGATATATTGGTTACTTAGTACATTTGGTAGTTTCAGTTTACTACATTGGGTACTTCGTATATTTGGTCACGTTTGTTGCAGACTTGGTTCGTTTGTCCATTTTTTGGGAGTTGTGTTCAAGTCAGAATGGAGACTATCGGGACAGATAGTGACTTGAGGATCGATTCCATTGAAGCTGATTTGGGTTTGGTTCTTCTATGTTGAGTTCGCCTTTTGGGTAATTCAAGTCAAGGTGGAGATTGTTAGAAAACTTGTGCCTTGAATTTATGTCGAAGACGGAAAGACAAGAAGAGCATTGAGAACAAAGACGAAAGAAAGACATACGATAGTAACACGCATCATTGAAGTCAAAAATTGGAAATTCGTAGTGATTTCAATGCTACGTTTGCTCAAATATGATTACAATAGTTGACTTTGATTTGTATTCTAAGTGTGCTGCGTCTTTCTTTTCCTATTTGCTTTTGGTTAGTAATTAGGAAATTAATTATTAATTTCCTATTTTGATATATTTCCTTATTTAGTCTAGATATTTTATCTTGGGTGGAATAACTATATAAAGACTCAAGTTTTATTCTAGGTTAATTAAGAGAGAGATTTGAGAGCACAATAAAGAGGGTCAATTTGTGAGGTTTCTTCCGGAGAAGAAAACTCAGTTTGTCTCAGGCCCTATTATTGAGGTTCGTCTGTCTTTGAAGATTGGAGGAGTTTGTTTAGATCTTGGTTGGCCTCAAGATAATTTGTCCTCCGTCTTATTTGGGTAGTCTCTTTTGTTCCCTTTGAGACTACCATATTTGTTGGTAGAATAGGGTATACTTTTGGCTCATATTGAGCGCGTGTGTACCGGTCTACTGTTGTACTATTTTCTCCATTATAGTGAAGTTTGATCTCCTTGAAGGGTGGACGTAGCCAGTTATTTTACTGGTGAACCACGTAATTCCTTGTGTCAACTTTATTTACATTCGTTATTTATTATTCTTATCACCTTATCAATTAACTATTTGGGTAACGGGACGCCTCCGTTACAACAGTTATTTTTGGACGAAAATAAAAGACATAAATAATGGATATGACTTAACAAGACCACTCTTGATTAAGCCTAGGATATGACTTAAACCAAGCACACAGCCACTAGTTTAAGACTAAGAGTTCACTCAAGCACTAAGCAAAGAGTTTACTCAATCCCCAAGCACATAGCAAAGGAGATAATTCAAGCACAAAGCAAAGAATTTAGGTTGAAAAACTTAAAGTTTTCATCATTTTTTCATTCATCCAAATCTGATTTCTACAAAGGAAAGTGAGCTCTTTATATAGAGTCTTTAGTTGCATCTAGGCCATACATCTAACAACAAATCCTAGGGCCCTAATTAAAAGAGAAACAAGACAAAATACAAGCTAAACATCTTAAAATACAAGATAAATTGGTAGCTAAGGCAGCCACATTTCCACGGCACAAATTGCTGGAACATAAAGCCTTGTTTGTCCTTCTTGTTTGCTTGTGAAGTTGTCATTTACCTTCAATTTGTTTTGGCACCTTTAGGAGACACAAAAGGGGACCATTGTCCTTGGAACCTTTCAATTAAGGGACCACTGTCCTTGGAATCTTTCAATTAAGCTCATGTATTTTCCTTTGCTAAACAGGCTGCTAGGAACCTCAAATCTGGCCGAGTCATTTAGCTCAATTGTGTTGTTCATTAAGTCCAAGGAATGCGCCATTGTTAAGCCAAAAATGATAACAAATGAAAACAGGATTTGAACATCTTAACGGACTGTTTACTTCGAGCTTATAAAAAATGATTAACCCGCCCAAAACAAAATGTAGAGAAAAGACTCCGGTCAGTTTTGAGCAAAACTTTGGTTCATCTTGGACCTTATTACGGTCCAAATCATTACAAAAAAATATAGACGATTTGGATACAAAAACCGTATGAAGGCTCTTCAAATTCAGTGCAGGATCCTTCCAAAGATAAGGGCAAGGAAAGGGATAAGGAAGCTTAAAGTTCCTTACATGGATTGCTACGGTAGCATCCAGAGATTGAAGACATAAAGAGCTTAGCTCTAATTTTCATTGATGTCTTCTTTCGTTTATGCGTTTTAAATTTTAAGAACATTATCCTTCATGTATGACAAGGAATTAGTTATTAAACAATGGTTGTAATGATAAGCTTTGGTGACATTGCTTTCACCCCAAGTCACACCTTTTGTTCTTAATCAAATCGTTGTTCTTAAAATGCATGATACTTCATAACATGAGTTGATATGATCTTAAATAGATCGCAAAGGAAGTACCTTGAATTGTTCATTGTACACTTGACATGATAGGATCAAAATGAAAATCAAATAAAGTGATTTGATTTATTTAAAGGAGAATTAAACCTTAGTCACAACACTCAATAAATCTTACATACGAGATGTGAGATATAAACATCTTTTAAGTAAGTTGATTAAATCCTTATAAAATGAACATTTTAAGTGAAAATGAGAATGTACTATCCAATACAAATTTTGTGGGCAAAAATGCTATCCTCGTAAGAATAAGGGTTATTTTAAAGGATAGAGTGGGAGAAAATTTTAGATACCCACAAACTAAAATATAGATAGAAGAAACTACGCGAAGAGACGAGAAGAAAGGTTCTTAAGTCAATGTTTCTTATAGAAGAAACTACGCGAAGAGACGAGAAGAAAGGTTCTTAAGTCAGTGTTTCTTAGAGAATAAACTACGCGAAGAGACCAGAATAAAATGTTTCTTAAAAGTCAAGTATTTCTTAGAAAGGATAAAAGAAACTTCGCAAGACGAACTCGCTCTTGGATGGTAATGTTTCTAATTCTAAAGGATAATAGAGGGGAAATCATCTCGTGCTTCCTTCGAAGGAAACTTTGCGAGAACGAATTTAGAGAAGTTCAAAAGAAAAGATGTTGATTGAGTGGGAGCTAATAACCGTAAAGATAGTGATACATGATTTAGTGGGAGAAATTCTTCATTGGAAAATTGAACCTAGCATTTAGAGAGAATGGTAATTCTTTTATGAAAAGAACGAAAGGTTATCAATTCTAGATGAGAAAATGTTGAAATGTCATAGGATGATGGAGCAATCATAGGAGCGTTTATTACATTGATAATGACACGTCACCTATTAAAGATCAACAAGGTTGGATAAATTATTCATATCGATGAATTTAGAATCACCTAGATATGAACGTGATGATTCGTACGACCTTGATTTACATGCCAAGATGTTCAAAAGTGTGTCGAGTTGAAAGGTTTATGAAACCAATATATATAAGTTCTTGAGGAGAACTAGCAAATTGAATCAAGATAACTACAAAATAAATTTTAGTATAATTGTGAATGTGTACATGAGAGCGATAAGTTGCCTCTTACATATCAACATGTATCAACATGTCACGAGTTATAAGATAACAGTGGGAGCTTCCGTCAGGAAAGGAAACTCAAATCTAGTATGAGTACTAGACATGTACTTGAATAAGATCATGTTATACGAGATAACGTGAGTCAGAAGGAAACCGAAATTTGTAGGTTTGGATGACGTGAATAAATGGTGTATTCACAAATCAAACCACTAGTACAAATTGATGAATGTGCATCTAAGATTGTATAGTGTGGAACAGTAATATTGTATTGACTGTTCATACATGACAATTACTCTTATCGTTTGAGTTATCATTAACTCACTATTGATAAATACTTTGTCAAATCCAAATGGGTTGTAGGAGACAATTTTGAACCCCATAAAGTGAACTAGATTAACTTAGAATGGCCCTTAGTCACTTGTATGAGGTGACGTCTCGAAGCGACTAAAGTGTGAGGCGATTGATGGAAAGTTCAAATGCCATAGAGTCATCTGGAATGACTAGTCGATCACATAGACAGATTGCAGGAGACACTCTGTCGGGCAACAAGTGACCGCTTATAGAGTTCTAGAAATTTTATAATAGCCTGGTCGTGGCAAGAGCTATTATAGTAAACTTGTGAGTCGATTCTTAGAGTAGAGACTGTTTGCCCAAGGTACGATAGTTTCAGAGTGACTTTGATTTATGCTCTACGATCTTCCGTAAAAGGGGTCAAATGGGCATCTTTAGGGTCATAATGGACTGTGTTAGTCGAAGTGAACAATAGGATTGGAATTGTCCAACCCCTTGTCAGGGTTATCTTAAATCTTAGGGCCACTCGAGGAGAAGTTAACTGGAAACGCGTGGCCATGCTCGGAAGGTATCTATGGTAGATAATTCCGGTCAAACCAGTTAATCTCCAGATCGAGGAAACCACTCATGATATGTTCAAATGCAAGTACGACCTGTAAGACACCTTGCATTGAGTGCGAGATGATGTAATAGGACAAGAGAATTGGTGACGCACACTTGTCGAGGGCAAGTGGGAGATTGTTGGGAAATGTGTCCTCAACAATAGTGCGATCACGTATTTAAATATCATGACGAGAATATGCAAGGGATGATCCGAAATTATATAATCAACTGAGCAACATTAATCGGTAATGATTGGCTGACTAGAGTTTGACATTACTGTCGTATGACGGTGGTGGTCAGTTGATCCCTTTACGTCACACCTATAGGACAACTCCCTTAATTGATATAATGATCAACTGTATATGATACGAGTTGATCAAATTCCTTAAAATTAAATATCGAGAAATTAGAGGTTGAATCTTGATGTAAGATTTGTATTTGAAATTGAAACGTGTCAATTTTCAAATATTAATCGATGTTTATGAAACGTCGAATTTAGAATGAAAGGGTCCATGGTTATTACAAATATTGTATATCGTATTGACGATTATTTTAATAACCATATTATGAGACGGTAATTATGAATTACTAAATAAATTTGTTAAATATGATTTAATTAATTTAGAAATAATATTTATTTGATAAATATGTATTTGTAAATTAATACAATTCTATTATGTCACATAGGATGTCACATATATATCACACAATTGTACAAATTAAAATTGTAAAATGAAACTCTATTTTACACTTATTTGTGTCGTGTAATATGGGTGTGTTTAAGGGATTGTTTATTCCTTTAATCATAATCATTAGATAGGGATGATGCCTAATGTGTAGGCATGCATACCTATTTCATTGGTAAGAACAAAAAACTCATTTGCCCTTCCCATGCAAGTCTATACACGGCATATACTAGTAGAAAAAGTGTCATTGACATCGCTTATTTTGCCTCATTTACATCGCTTTTTGGCGATGTATCTGGGGGCGACATTTAGAGTATTTTTCCCTTTACATCGTTTCGGAAACCGATGTAAATAGTATACCATTAACATCAGTTATAAGTGAAAAACGATGTTAATAGTACACCATTAACATCGGTTATAAGTGAAAAGCGATGTTAATAGTATATCATTAACATAGGTTATAAGTGAAAAGCGATGTAAATAGCATACCATTAACATCGGTTATAAGCGAAAAGCGATGTTAATAGTATATCAGTTACATCGTTTTTGGTCTGAAACCGATGTAAATAGCAAACCATTAATATCGTTTATAAGTGAAAACCGATGTTAACGACATCTAATAACATCGGTTTTGGTGCGGATCCGATGTAAATATCAATCTTATTTACATCATTTATGGATTAAAAACGATGTAAATAAGTATTTTTTTAATTAAAAAAAAATTACATTTGAGGTGTGGAAAACACCGCAAATGAGAGCAACAATCATTTAAAAAAATTATATTTCCAAAACCCATAATTTATACATATACGCTAAAATATAAACGTGATTTGAACATAAATATTCTTAAATCGACACAAAGAAAAAAATCCTAGTAGTGTAATACACCAAGTTTGTTCCATATATTTGAGTTCGTCTAACTAGCGTCGAGTTTTCTGCTTGGAAAGGCTCACAGTTCATCATCATCATTACTTCATTAGTATCATATTTGTCTGCGCAGAACACCACCTTACACTCTCAGGTGAGGCTTCCCATGTCTAAAGAAGTCGAATAATGTCAAGTTCGGCACCTAATGAACGAAATTGCAATAAATTAATATACGATTAAGAAGATGGTGCAAATCACCTGAATACTTAGCAATTGCTAAAACAAAGCAAAATACAAACAAAGAATGAACTTAGAAGAAATAAGTACCTAGCTTACATCATCACCAGGCAGCAATCAGCACCACAAATCGGCAACCAACCAGCTCGCCAAACCTACACGCCGCAAACATCAATCAGCAGGCAACAACGACAAGCAACAACAGATAGCATAACCATCTAGCCTGCAGCTAGCGAAACGACAACAGCCATAGGCCGACAGCAACTTTCCAACATAATACTAACACCAGCAAAAATTTAATAGGCAGCAACGAATATTTAACATTTAATAGAATATAGCAGCTTATAGTATTAGTTGCAATGCAAGCAGTATCTAAATTAGTGAAAGAAAATCTAGGAATGCAAGTATAACACTATAGACAATAAAACCACAGAAAAACAGATATCACAAGGTTCTAATGATTTAAACTTACACATAAGATAAACAAGATGTCAGCTTTTCAACAACATTGCAATCCATATCAATAACATTGAAATCAATGGCAATTGAGGATTATATGATCATGAAATACTCCCTCAATCATTATTTCACGTTTGATTAAAATACACATCATAAAGAGTATGAAAAAGGTAAACAAATGATTGGGATGGATAACGGATCAAATCATCTAATGGTAGGTGATTTCAACTATTCAGTGCAAAAAAACAGAAAATTGATACATCATCTAAACATACTGTGGGTTTCACTTTTGAGAACGGGAAGACAGTAATTGTGTGGCTGCAGTCCTCCTTGGAAGAGAGGTTCCTATTGAGAATGAGGTGAGGTGCTGCGGTGTCACAGTTGCAGCGACATTCCCCTGAGATAGGTGACAATGTAAGAGTTCCTATTGAGAACCAGGTTATCATGAGTAATCGTATCTACAAAGAGATGAAAAATTGGAGCACTTGATTCCTAATATGAATTAATCTCAAAACACAGAATTGAAATTCACATAAACAACATTTATGTTTTTTCTCTTAATGTCAAGTTTTCAAGAAAACACAAACTTAAAAATATAAAAAAAAATATTAGTACATGTAAAATAAGGCTTGGCAATATACAAACTGTCTTTTAGACATTTCATAAACAAAATTGAAACTAACAGTACTATGAAGCTCTCACAAGAAAATTTCTTGTAGGAAATAAAGCAAAATGAACAAATCTATATACAATTTTTCTGTTTGCATAACACCCAAACCAGCCACATTACCCATGCTAACATATCAACAACTTTCACCACATTTTCTTCCCTAAACACGTTGTTTGCTACCTCCACGATGACATCTAAATTCTAAACTGCATATAACGAAGGCATGCAAATTTGAATGGACAAAACATAGCTTACACATGAAAGTATAAACTAACATTGAAATGTCACTGTGACACCCCTTATTTAGTAGAAAGGATAATAAAGCTTCATCAAACCTCTGATGCAATCTTCGCCAATGCAAAAGCTGCCTCTATTCTTACTCTCCAAAAGCCTAAACGTAAGAAAACGTAAGTTCTTTTTAAAATGCCAAGAACATTATAGGACTAATCTTAAGAAAACAACAAACTTCTACTACCTTTGAGCCAGCAACAAAATTTGATAGAGAATTAATTATAGGAAATGGAGTATTTTGAAATCTCAGTTGCTTATTCCTAAAGAAAACCCTTCAATTGAATGAATCACCAGAGCTTGAATTTACGATACAACTTATAATGTTACGTTGAATGAGGAATGACCATGCACTGATAATTGATACAGAAGAAAGGTCTAACCTTTGATGAGTTAGTCACTGTCTGATTTTGTCCCAGAACGACATCTTCTGTAACACCCCAAGAGTATGAGAGGAGAGTTATCCCACATCGGTAGAATGTGAGGCTTGTGATATGTTTATAATAGCTTCCACCCACCACTTAGTAACAAGGCCTTGTGCTTTTGGGCTTAAGTGAGGACAAATAATGGGCCCAAAGGCTTTCCTCCCATCTTATTTATTTGGCCCAAAGGTACACATCCCATCTTATTGGGATTGTGTTACGACGGTGGCGGGTCGGGTTGTTACAAATGGTATCAGAGCGACCCTGCGACCGTGTGGTGAGCCTGTGGTCGGGAGTACCCGGGTCACACACCTAGCGGGGGAGGATTCTGGCCCTGGTTGTGGTCAAGGTTGAGGCACAACGAGGACGTTGTGTTCTTTAAGTGGGGGAGTTTGTAACACCCCAAGAGTATGAGAGGAGAGTTATCCCACATCGGTAGAATGTGAGGCTTGTGATATGTTTATAATAGCTCCTACCCACCACTTAGTAACAAGGCCTTGTGCTTTTGCGCTTAAGTGAGGACAAGTATTTGGCCCAAAGGTACACATCCCATCTTATTGGGATTGTGTTACGACGGTGGCGGGTCGGGTTGTTACATCTTCAAACTGCTGGACCAACTAATTTCTACCAATAAAGAATAACATAACTTGTTTTGCAGGATAATATCTCGGACTAGAGTTGATGCTTCTTTCGCCTTCCACTATGCACTGCCTAAAGTCAATGAGTTTAGGCACAAAATCCTGTAAAATCGATTATCAATTCTTGTATCAGCTGAATCAAATGAAAGTAAAGATACAAGTAAGAGACACAAGTGAATATTTTATGAAACCATTTTTCTTCCAGAAAGAGCCCAATCTAGTACCTCGGTCATAAGTACATTGTTGGTGCTGATATTAGAATGTAGAAATAGCCCTTTTGGATGACTATGAAGAAAGCCCAACAGTTCCCTAGATTAATACCTTACTAAATTTAATGAAGATAAAAATAGATAAATATCAAAATAGAGTAGCGTCAATGGTAAGAATAATACCTTACTAAATTTAAAGGCTCTCAGCACTCTCTCTGGTTAAAATGGATACACTGCTACACTCTTAAGGGGGACTCAATCTGGACTGTTGGCAAGAAAACATTTTATCCGGAAAGTTGGTGTAGTATTTTGGATGCAAGGGACTCTCTGCTACAGTTCCCAGAAAGTAGAGATGATGTTGTACAGACTTTGTTGAACTGTCGGTATAATGGGAAATTGAATGTGAGTAAGCATTACAATGTAATTCGTCCTAAGTACGCTTGCATTATATGGGATACAGTAATTTGGATTGTAAATGTGCTACCAAAGCACAACTTCATAACTTCTCTTGCTCTCCAAAGGAAGTTAGCTACTTTGGACAACATAAGTAGAAGAGGGATCAATATGGTTAATTGGTGTTGTCTCTGCAAGGTAGCGAGGGAAACACATGCTCACTTGTTTTTCAGATGCCCTTACTCTACAGCAATCTGGATTGGTATTATGGACTGGATTTAAGTTAGAGGTCGAAGTACCGATCTCTGGACTGAAGTGTACTGGTGCAGGGGTAGAGGTCAGAAGAAACACTGGAAATCAGGCCTATTCAGAAGTTGTCTTGGTGCTGTAATCTATGCAATCTGGCTTGAACGTAATACCAGAATTTTCTCTGGTAAGGAAGTAACTTGGCAGAATACTCTCTGACAGGCAGAATAATTTCGAGTAAACAACCGGTTTAACTGCATCGAAGCTGCTATCCTTTCAAAGTCATTAACACTTAACATCCAAACCCAACCCTCTTTCACCCACAATGGAAAGAAAGGTTCTCAAATTATTTGCTAACAACACTAATTTATACAAACCTTAATCTCAAATTATATGGACAGTTTATCAAAATCCCCAATTTATAATTATATGAACATATCTTTATCAAAATCCCGAATTAATATAAACCCTATTCCCAATTTACACAAATCCTAATTAAATAAATAATTAAAAACTTATAACAATCGCAAATGTTTATAAAAACATATAACAACATCATAATAATATTTACAATCACAAATTATACAAACAAAACAACAATTAGGCTAATAAATTGAAAATAAAAAGAATAAACATACTTTCAAAAATTAGAGCAAAGTCGGGAAAAGAAGTGAAAGGTGAGAAGATGGAGGTGTTGATGTTAGTGTCTATAGTGATAGTTCGATCCTGGAAACAGGTGTTTATTGATGTCGTCGTCGATTTCTGCTTCTTTTTCAATTTTTTCTTGTGATTTGGTAAAAAGAAAGAGGGAGACGACTATGAGCGTTTCTGTGAAAATTAAGGGAAGAGGGAAGGGGGAAGGGGAACTGAATGGTAGGTTTTCAATCACGCGTCTAGGGGATTGATTTTACATCGGTTTTTAAATAACCGATGTTAATAAATGTTGTAAATAACTAAAAGAAAATTAAAAAAAACACCGTTTTTTTCTAAAACTGATGTTAATAACTCGAATATTATAGATTACATCATTTATATTAAGAAATGATGTTAATAACGCGATGTCAATAGCATTCTGCAAAATTAACAAAAAAAACTTGTTTCATCGGTCCATAATTAATAAGTAACCGATGTATTTTTTGTAGAATTGTTACATCGGTTCATAATTAAAAACTAACCGATGTATTATTTTTATCATCTTAACTGATAAACATCACTTTACTTAAACCGATGCAATTAATTATCATTAACATCGGTTTTAAAACAAATCGATGTAATAATAATATAATTAACATCGTTTTTAATTTCGAAGCAATGTAAATAGCAAAAATTATCTTAATTGCTAAACATCAGTTTACTTAAACCGATGCAATGAATTATCATTAACATCGATTTTATAACAAATCGATGTAAAAATAATATAATTAACATCGGTTTTGATTTCGAAGCGATGTAAATAATAAAAATGGTCTTAATTGCTAAACATCAGTTTACTTAAACCGATGCAATTAATTATCATTAACATCGGTTTTATAACAAATCGATGTAAAATTATATAATTAACATCGGTTTTGATTTCGAAGCGATGTAAAATTATATAACTAACATCGGTTTTGATTTCAAAGCAATGTAAATAACAAAGATTAGATCCATTACATCAGTTTTAACAAAAATCGATGTTATAGTGGCGATGTCAATAGCAGTTTTTGTACTAGATACTCAACGCTCACCATATAATGTGAATTGTTCACATTTACAACATTCTAACCCTTATGCAATTTTTCTAGTGTAAGAAAAATCCTAATAAAACCTCCTATATATTTTCTAGTAAGAGAAAATATTATTCTCTAATAATTTACATAATAAGATTATATTAGATACTATAATAAAAACGAATAACAACGAGAAAAACCCTAGTGTGGCCTATCTACCAAAATAAAACAAAGTACAATTTTGGAATCCAATCATTATTGGACCCTAGAAGCTTGTCTCGATGTTCCATCTTGGTCCATGAAGCGGGAGTGAGCATCCTTGATCTCCGTCTTTCTCTTCTCATAATGTCTTTAAAATTACAAAATAAACCTATGAACATTCTAATTTTCTAACATTATAATAAATAATACAAACGGGAGATACGAGATCTCATAAATGTTAGGTTTAGTTATCTCATAAGCTAATTATTTTAGTCATACTAAGCAAATTTTAATTAACATTTTAATTAATATAGTTTTAGATCTTATGCATGCTAAACTTACGCGGAAATAGAAAGAGATTCGAACCCTTACAAACGGTCCTAATAAAATGCAAGGATGATCCTCCAAGTATTCAACAAGAACACCTCCTTAGTGATGCACCAAGACACCCCTTAAAATATCCGAAACCTTGAGTGTGCTAGTACAAGAATCGGATTTTCCTTAATATGTTATAAGCTCTAATTCGAACTTAGTATACTAATGTTATATCTATTATATAATTAGTATTGTTATTATCTTATAATAATTTCTAGAGGATTTTCTTTGTTTTTCTCACACTTAGAAAAATTCCAAGAAGATTAGAATTAATAATTCTATTGTGTCACACACAAGTTATATGATGGTTGCCTAGGCATTGGGGTGGCCGGCCATAGAAAGAAGCAAAGGGGAACAATTTATCTTACCCATGCTTCTTAGGGTGGCCATAGGTAGAGTTTCCAATAAACCCTTTAATGATTATGTTCTAGTGTAATTAAGAGTGTAATTAACACAAAACAACCCTTAAAACACAACCACAAAACCGGCACATGCTCACTTAAAATGGACCTTATTTTACAATTTTATCAACTTTACAATTGTATGTTATGTGACATATAATATGTCATAATATTGTAAAATAACAATTGTTTAATTTAATCATACTTAGTTATCAAGTAAATATTATTCATAAATTAATAAATCACATTTATCCAGTTGATAAGTAATTCGAAATTACTAACATGTAAAATGACCATTCATAATAATCGTCAATACGATCTACAACTTTTGTAATAATTATAACCCGATTCATTCCAATCATGATATTATAAAATATCGTTCATTGTTTAATAATTGACACGTTCAATTATAAACACAAATCTTACAATAAGATTTAACCTCTGATTTCTCGATATACGAGTTTAAGGAATATGATCAAATCGTCTCAATATAAATTTGATCATTATATCAATTAAGGGAATTGTCCTATAGGTATGACCTAAAGGGATCAACTGACCACCACCGTCATACGACAGTAATGTCAAACTCTAGCTAGCCAATCATTACCGATTAATGTTGGTCAGTTGACTAATATAAATCGTATCATCCCTTGCGCATTCTCGTCATGAGATTTAATTACGTGATCGCACTATTGTTGAGGACACATTTCCCAACAATCTCCCACTTGTCCTCGACAAGTGTGCGTCACCAATTCTCTTGTCCTATTACAATCTCCCACTCAATGCAAGATGTCTCTCTGAGGTCGTTCTTGCTATCGATCATATCATGAGTGGTTTCCTCGATCTGGAGAATAATTGTTTGACCGGAATTATCTACCATAGATACCTTTCGAGCGTGGCCACGCATTTTCAGTTAACTTCTCCTCGAGTGGCCTTGAGATTTGAACAACCCTGACAAGGGGTGGACAATTTCTATCGCACTACTTCCTTCAACTAGTCACAGTCAGTCACAACCCAAAGCAATCTCATTTGACTCCAGTTACGAAAAGTCGTAGAGAATGGATCAAAGTTATGCCAAAACTGTACCATCTTGGGAGAGTAGTCTTTAGTCTAAGAATTGACTCATAAGAATACTATAGCAGCTCTCGCCACGTTCCGGCTATTATAAAATTTGCAGAACTCTATAAGCGGTCACTTTGCCCGACAGAGTGTCTCTTGTAGTCTGCCTATGTGATCGACTAGTCATCACATATGACTCTATGGCACCTGAACTTGCCATCAGTCGCCTCACATTCTAGTCGCTTTGAGATGTCACCTCATGTAAGCGGCTAGGGGCTATACTAAGTTAATCCAGTCACTTTACGGGGTTCAATATTGTCTCTTACAACCCCTTTGGATTTTGACAAAGTATATTTCATTTTGAGTTAAATTATAACTCAAATGACATTGTCATGCAAAAATAGTCAATACTATTTCATTGCATTTGATGCACGATCATCAATTTGTATTAGTGTTTTACGGATAAACCTTTTATTCATGATTCTAAAACTTACAAATTTTGGTCTCCTTCGATCTCATATTATCTCATATAATATGATCTTATTTGAGCACATATCTAGAACTCATTCTAGATCTTGAGTTCCCTTTTCTGAGGGAAGCTCCCACTGTTATCTTATAGCTCGTGACGTATGGATATCCTAGAGGAATTAAAGAATCACTCGAAATTATCTAGTCACTCATGTGCTGAAATCTATATTGTAGTTATTAATGATTTCATCACTCCAATTATTTTCAATCATCTTGGCTATTTGATCAAGGTTATTCATATCTAACCATTTTGATTCTTAATGGGTGACCTTTTATTATCAATATAATAAACCTTCCCGTGAAGCTCCATCATCGTATGATGTAAGGTATTTTGTTCATCTAGAATTGAGAACCTCTTATTCTTTACACTTTAAAGAATCACCCATCCTCTCTAAATGGTAGGTTCAATTCTTTAATGAATATCGCTCCCACTAAAAACAATATCACTCGATCTCTTAAATGAACCTTTCATTTCTCGCATGTAAATCTTTATTTATCACTTGAATCATTATCACTATCACTATCCCTATAGTGATCTATCTTCATTCAATCAATCGTTTCCTCGAGACGAATATGACATGATAATTCCCTTATAACTACATTGAGAGAATTGAGATGATTTCTTCTCTTTTATCTTATAAATTTAGAAAAATCATTTATTAAGGAACCGTTTTCCTTCCGTTTTCATACGGGGTTTCTATTATCCTCTCTCTGAAACAATGAACATAAGGAACCTTTCCTCTTGTCTCCTCCCGTAGTTTCTTCAGTGTCCTCTCGTAGTTTCTTGAATGAATTCATTTAGGGTTATTCTTAAGACTCCCATGTAGGAATCTTCTCTAAGATCCTGTATTTATATCATTGGTTTGCGAGTATTTATATCATTGGTTTGCGAGCGAAATATTTTCTCCCACTCTATCCTTTTAACAATAACCTTTACTTGTATAAGGATAGCAATTTTCGATTTAACCAATGCATATGAATGTTTGAAGTTTTATAGGTGTGATGTATACATTCTCATTTTCACTTAAAATGATCATCGTATAATGAATTAATGATTTCTTAATTTGATTGAAAGTATCTCATGGGGTGTAGTTCTCCGTTTTAATCAACACTTTGATTATATTCTATTGATCGTATCAATGTGACTTATTTTGTGATAAAAATCACTATTACTCATCTTTTAACAAGGTATGCAATTTATTTTAGAAATCAAGGAATTGATTAAGAACAAAAGTAGTGACTTAGGTTGAAAACCAAGTCACTAATATCCAAAATTACAACCATTGTTTTAGGATTCAAATCCTTGTCATACAAGAAAATAAATTGTTCTTAGGAAATAAAATGCAAAATACGAAAGAAGACAATATGAAAATTAGAGCCTAGCTCTTTAAGTATTCAATCAATTGGATGCTACCATAGTCATCCAAGTAAGGAACTTCATGCTTCTTTCTTCTTGCCCTTATCATTAGGAGGTGGCCCTTTAAAACAATTAAAAAGGGTAAATATCAACAAATTTGTATCACTATACATAAGTTGATAAATAACATGAATTTAAACGAGAATTATTACCTACGGCGGTTGGCTTCCCATTTTTGAGATCGCTTAAGTATTTGGGGCAATTACGCTTCCAATGTCCTATCCTCGTGCAATAATGGCACTTGTCTTCGGATTTCGAAGATGAGGTGGAAGCACCTTTCAAAAAGCTCTTTTCTTTGGTCGGTTTGGGCTTGAACGTTTTCTTGCCCTTGCCCTTGAAGGCATTCCTTTTAAAGCTTGTTTTCCCCTTCTTCTCGATGTTCAAGACATCTTTAGTGGAACTTTCATGAAGTTCCATATCCCTCTCTGCTTGGACAAGCATCTTATGCAATTCATCCAATGTGGTCTCTTGATTTCGCATGTTGAAATTCACCCGGAATTGAGCATACGATTTCACCTTGTTGAGAGAGTGAAGGACTCGGTCGATGATGAGTGAGTCGGGAACATCAACTCCATGCACTTTTAGAGTCTCCGCGAGCTCAACTAGTTTGAGCGCATGAGGGCTTATATTTTGCCCTTCCTTCAAGCTAATGTCGAAGAAGGCGGAAGCCGCCTCATATTGAATCACCCTTGGAGTTTGCGAAAACATTGTCGCAAGCTTGGTGTATATCTCATATGATGTGGTTAACTTAATCATACTCCTTTGGAGATCCGGCTCCATGGAGAAGATAAGCACATATTTAAGAGTGGAGGACTCTTTCATGTAGGCTTCATAGGCCTCACGAGTTTGGACCGCGGAACGAGCGGTCGGAGCGGGAGGAGCGGCTTCGGATAGGTAACGAGTCTTATCGTCACCTTGAGCGGCCAAAAGTAATTGCGCATCCCAATCCTTTAAATTTGAACCATGCTTATCGAGTTTACAACGATCCATAAAGGATCGAAGCCATGAAACGTTAGTGAGAGGTGGAGCGTTGGTTGCCATTGTTGATGTTGAAAATTAAACTACAATAAAAATGAAGGAATTAAAACAACATCATTTTTAAAACTCATAAATAATTTTAAACAAGTTTAGTTATCTACTTAATGATCTCTTACCCAATTAAGTAAACAATCCCGAGACCCAAACCCATACTAATTCGGGCACGGTATAGCCGATTCAACCCGTATTGGTATAATTTGGTGGATTAACCTTTTAATCGGTTCTACCTTAGAACTCTCGGTCGACAATTTTCTAAAAAATCGTCTTTAGGCCGAACTTATTGCAACTACGGTTACGAATACTTTCGTTGAGATCGACCAAATTTCAAGGTGTAATCTTATTACCCCACTTACCCAACGTGACAATTTTAGCACCCCGGTGTAGCCGAGCCTACATTCTTGTGAAGAAGGGATTCATGGGTCTATACTTTTTGGTAAGGCTAAGTCTCAATATTCATTTGTAAGAGATCTAGTCAAATTTTATTATCTATCTCCGTTTAAGTGAACTAAGTCGGTGAATTATCGATAAAATAAATGACTAGGTCAACTAAATCGAATAAAATGCATGACATGATATATGACGATTTGGCTATGCATGCAAACATATAAAGCAAAATAAAAGCATAAAAATAAACCCTAATATGGCCTTTCCTAGAAAAGAAATAATAAAAGTAAAAATTCGGAAACCAACTCCTTTGGTCCCTTGAACTTCACGAGGCACGCACTTCAAGGTAAACACCGTCTTGGTCGGAACTCCTTTCCGAATGGCATCGTCTTCAAGGCTCTCCGGAATTTACAAAAATTAAAACTTTTCTAGTCTACTCTATACATTATAAAATAGAAAACTATAAATAAAGTCATACGAGATCACATTAATTACATCCGAATCGGTAACCCATTACATTACGGGAAATATCGATTAAAAACTAAGGCCATACTAAGTAAAATTACATAATCCAAAATTACGTAAATAAAATCATGACAATCATAATTAAAATATGCAATGCTTATGAATATGAACTAACATGCAAACCCTAAGCCAAATCGTCCTATTTAAATATCATTTATATAAATAGTTATCGTATACCTCGGTTTTATGGAATTGCGTGTTTTAACGATTAACAACACTATGCATTATGTGAATCGAAATTCACTCTTAAGTTAATCATCCCAACTCATTTAGGTTTCAAAATTTAGTCTTACTCAAACTTTGAACATGACTTAACTTAATATAATAATATTGTTCGGTATTAACTCGGTTTTACGGGAAAAATAATATTAAATTCAAAAAGAGTCATAAAAATTTCGAAAATTTCAAAATTCAAATTTTGAAAATTCTAGAATGTTCTTAAAATTTCATAACTTTAAAATATAAGTATTTATACGGTTTTAATATTTATTTCGAAAATAATACGTAAAACGAGCATTTTAAGTCGGAAAATTAAATAATTAGCTTCATAAATGCAAATAAAATACTAATAATATTTTTACACTTTACAAAATACTTTAAGAACATGAAATGGACATAAAATTAAATGGAACACTGCCCAATGAGCCAAAATTTTAATTACATGACTCTTATTATCCAATTTTAAATGCAACTTTTTAACAAATTAAAATTAAATAAAAAAGAGACTTTTGGCTCCAAAGAAAATTATAGTGATGAACATATCATATATGACTATTATGGGTTAAACGTTTCGGCCATTTTAACAACTATTGCAAATTTTAACGATTTTCGTCATATATCGTACAAGTTTAACCATTAAAATTATTTCTTAAGCATAAAATTAAATAAAAATCTCGAAATTTTAATACATGCTGGAAATAATATATATGACATCGTGTTAAATGTTTATGGCTAAATTCGAACTTAAACTATTAAAGTCGAAATAATGTCACTAATTACACGATTTTTACATTAAAAATCAATAATAAAGCAATATATGAGATAAATTTCTGGAAAATTTAGCATACATTTTAAATATTGCATGTGACATACTCATATATTTTTATAGTCAAATTCCAAATATAACTATACAAACCCATTTTTATCCATCTTATTACATTTTAACATTTAAAATTCATATCCCATGTATTATAACTGCATAATTTACGAAAATTCATATTCATGTCATAGGAAATACATGTGAAAACATACTGAAAAATCTCGGCGAAAAGATGATTTTAACTATTTTTCCCAAAATAAACAATTTTTAACCATTAAAATTCAATAAAACAGAAAAATAAAATACCAATGAACAATATATATGCAAAATATATTCCAAATATCCTAAAAACATTTTAGAATCAGTAGGTATTCATGCATAAATTATTTCGGCCATATCATATACGAAATGAAATATCAATTTTTATTTTGTTATCCTAATAACTCCGTAAAAAAAATAAAACGGAAAGCATGCAAACAACCTAGTTGCTCTAATACCAATTGTTAGGTTTAGTTATCTCATAAGCTAATTATTTTAGTCATACTAAGCAAATTTTAATTAACATTTTAATTAATATAGTTTTAGATCTTATGCATGCTAAGCTTACGCGAAAATAGAAAGAGATTCAAACCCTTACAAACGGTCCTAATAAAATGCAAGGATGATCCTCCAAGTATTCAACAAGAACACCTCCTTAGTGATGCACCAAGACACCCCTTAAAATATCCGGAACCTTGAGTGTGCTAGTACAAGAATCGGATTTTCCTTAATATGTTATAAGCTCTAATTCGAACTTAGTATACTAATGTTATATCTATTATATAATTAGTATTGTTATTATCTTATAATAATTTCTAGAGGATTTTATTTGTTTTTCTCACACTTAGAAAAATTCCAAGAAGATTAGAATTAATAATTCTATTGTGTCACACACAAGTTATATGATGGTTGCCTAGGCATTGGGGTGGCCGGCCATAGAAAGAAGCAAAGGGGAACAATTTATCTTACCCATGCTTCTTAGGGTGGCCATAGGTAGAGTTTCCAATAAACCCTTTAATGATTATGTTCTAGTGTAATTAAGAGTGTAATTAACACAAAACAACCCTTAAAACACAACCACAAAACCGGCACATGCTCACTTAAAATGGACCTTATTTTACAATTTTATCAACTTTACAATTATATGTTATGTGACATATAATATGTCACAATATTGTAAAATAACAATTGTTTAATTTAATCATACATATTTATCAAGTAAATATTATTCATAAATTAATAAATCACATTTATCCAGTTGATAAGTAATTCGAAATTACTAACATGTAAAATGTCCATTCATAATAATCGTCAATACGATCTACAACTTTTGTAATAATTATAACTCGATTCATACCAATCATGATATTATAAAATATTGTTCATTGTTTAATAATTGACACGTTTCAATTATAAACACAAATCTTACAATAAGATTTAACCTCTGATTTCTCGATATACGAGTTTAAGGAATATGATCAAATCGTCTCAATATACATTTGATCATTATATCAATTAAGGGAATTGTCCTATAGGTGTGACCTAAAGGGATCAACTGACCACCACCGTCATACGACAGTAATGTCAAACTCTAGCTAACCAATCATTACCGATTAATGTTGGTCAGTTGACTAATATCAATCGTATCATCCCTTGCGCATTCTCGTCATGAGATTTAATTACGTGATCGCACTATTGTTGAGGACACATTTCCCAACAATAAATACATCACGATTATGTTTCCTTCATTACGAAAACATAATCAACTAAGGCCACACTAAGTAATTACAAAATACGTAAAATATTCATTCATCATAACATGCATCAAAAACAAAACATCAACTTATAAATAATACATTCTTGACATAATTCCATAATTATGTTGTAAACTTTATCCAAACCACCATTAATATGATTAAATTATGTGACAATTCCTTAATCACTCACAAAACTCAAATCATACATAATCCATATTTAATCCAAATTATCATATAATATGAATTAACTTAACATTATTTTAAACCGTTTTAAAATAAATAGGTATCGATTAATATTGTGAACCATTTTACAATATTAACAAGTTATCATTATAACTTATGGCCAAAAATAATAATAAAAAAAGTAAAAAAAAATCAGGCCTTTCTGGCCGTGACAATTTTTTTTTTTTTTTTTAAATAATTCGGCCATTTCAACAAAAACAAATTAAACATATTTAAATCATCTTTGTACATGTATATTCATGGCAAAACATGTTCCATATTTAATCATTATTAAATATCAATTCAAAACTAGATTCACAATTTAACATTTAAAGTGTAAATCTAAATTAAAATTAAATCGATTATCATAATATCGGACTTAATATAATTATTTTAAATCTATAAAGAAACACGCTGTTTATTTAAAAAAAATCTGTACGGTAAAAAAAAGAATTTCACAAAAAATTAATTCATGCAATAATATCAACATATATTCAAAAATCATATTATAAAAATTTCGTGGCCTTGGCTCTGATACCACTTGTAGGAAATATCGGTATATTTCGACATAATTATAAGGATTATAACGAAACTTTATAATATGAAATTATCGTCTCAAATGCAATATGTAAATAATCAACATGAATTAGAAATAATCTTTGGTCCTTCAAATATACGGCCTAAGAACAAATATCGAAATCGATATTCTCCTATTGATTGCACCCAAAATATGTAGAGATTATGCCCAATTACTTGTGCTAGATTAAGTATCTATATATTACTATTAATATATAAATTATGTAATAATATTAAGAAGTAGAAAATTCAGAAATTTTCTTTTCTTTTCTTGAACATGCACGTCCAAAAAACACCACCAAATAACAAGGTTTTGTTTTTTTTTTTTTTTATGTTAACTTCCAAAATGGTGGTTATCTTTGTTATTTATATTTAAATTATGTATTAAATAAATAATAATAAATATATATTAGTTAGATACAACTAATTGTATCGTAACCAACAAAACCATTTTTTCATTTATTATTATAAAATAATATAATACAATATATATAAATATTTTAGGAGGACATAAATTTGCATACTACTACCTATTAAAGTTATAAATTTTCAAATTACTACCTAATAAGTCTATTTATGCAAAATACAACCTAAAATATTACAAATAAATAGAAACTACTACTCATTAGACGGAAAATGAGAGTTTGCAACTAATAAGTCGTCGGAGCTTATGTTAAGACTATTCTACCCTCACACTCTAACAATTACCCAGTACTCCCTGACATTTACTTTCCTCACTTTTAACCCAAAGCATCACAGTAAATCAAAATTACAACGATTAATCAACAAAATCAAGCGCTTTCCATCATCGTCATCATCCTGAATCATCTTTCCATCATAAACACACCCTATCCGTCACAAGCTCGACGGATAGTGCCCCTCTTCAAGTGCCAAAACCTATTGGTGCTCCATTTCCTACCCACTTGCTTATTGTGAGAGAAAAATATACGTTTTTAATTTGTGACGGATAGTATCGGTCACAAGCAAGACAGGTTATAAAACACAAATTATAATCTCGAAATACGTGCTTGTGACATACCTGCGTGGTACTCTCTCATCACTAAAGAAGTATGAATTCCAGAAAGCTTGATGAGAATGGGTATGACTTGCCATCAATTTATTAGTTTGTTTAATTATTTCTCAAAAAGAAGGAAAATAAAGTGAAAATTTGGAAAAAGAACGGGAGATTAATTAACATATAAATCTTGTTTATTACAAGTGCCCATGTGAATAATTGAAAATGTGATTTCCTCAATTTAGTAATGGTTTGACTAACTCAATTCAATTCGAGAGAAGAGGAAGATAATTAATGGAAAAACAGAAATCGACTCAATTTAATGGAGTGAAAATTTGGGTTGATTAAAATTGATAATGGAAGAAGAGAAAAACTTGATTACTTAGATTATTATTAAGGGGTAGTATGGGTATAAATTTATTGATAGTTTGCGAAAAAAATAATTTAGTTAATCTCGGGTGAGTTTGGTAGTTTAAGTTGTGTCCTCCGTCGAATAGGTTGTAAACTGATAATTTTTGGAACTTTATAGGTAGTAGTTTGCATAATTAATCATAATATGTAGTAAAATGAAAATTTTTAACTATAATAGGTAGTATTTTGCCATTTTTCCTATAATTAATAAATTTTAATATCGTATATTAAAATTTTATGTCATTTATAAATATCGTATATTTATGACTTGCATTTTAAATATAACATTTTATATTTAAATTATGAATTAACTTTTAATTCACATTTCCTAATATTATTTAATCTTATTAAATAATCGCATCATTATTACATTTGACTAACCTTTTAGTCGACTAACCTTTTAGTCATTTAAGGCATCAATATAATTATATTTTCATATAATCACATCTCTCAAACACATCCTCTAGGTGTGACCTTTAGGGACCAGTTGATCACCGCCATCTGTATGACAATAACGTCAAACGTCTAGCAAGCCAATCGTTATCGATAAACGTTAATCAACTGATTATCATACTAAGTATACCCTGTGAACCCGTAAGAGATTTATATTGTTATCACACTAACTGTGGAGGACACTGGCTCCAACATCCACTACTGAGGGAGCGAGATCACCACCCACCACCTACCATCTCACATTCACCACCGCACCCCCTCTTCTTCTGGGAGGAAGAGGAAGCGGGAGATTGGGCAGTCTTCCCAGTCTCCGACCCAGACTTAACCACCTAGGGTTGGACCTACACCCGCGTCCACGCCCACGTTCACCTTCATGCCCACTCCATCCATCACTCTTACACCTACCACCCTCACCACTCACTCACCTTCGCTTTCACCTACACCTACCCCTACCCCTGCTTCTTCTGGGATGGTTTATCCTCCCAACTTTGCTTTACCTCCTGCCCTTGAGGCATCTACGGTCTTCGACCAAGGGCGTCGTGATCCTGTGCTTGATGGAATTTGCAGGTACCTCACCGAGATGCACGGGATCAGGCTTTGGCCATGTTCCTTATCTATGAGCATTACATCCGCACAACACGTCCCCTTCCAGCGGAATGGGTACATCCTTCTTTCTACTGATACCCAGATGGTGAGTACCCTCACTCTTCTTCTTCTGATGAGGAGAGGGAGAATACACCGGTAGCGAGAGAGGTGCGCTTACGTGCCGAGGCTACAGCGAGGCGTACTACGAGAGAGGAGGAGCAGGATCCTACGTTTCGGGAGGAGGAGGCTTCTCGTGGTGCTTAAGGCTTCCCTAGTTTTTTGTACTAGTTTGGGGAAGCCAGTTTTGTGAGTACCACCGTTCTTTCCATCTTTTCTTTGGTTTTCTTTTTGTTTTTAGGAACATGTATGTATTAGGTTGATATCCCTTTCCCCTTACTTGTTGGTTTTGATGTGCTGAGAAGACAACGAGGGCGTTGTCTGTTTTGGTTTGGGCAGGGTATGCATCCTTTTGTGTCTGCATTTGCATTTCGTTTTGCATTCACGTTTATTTCTTTATGTATATTTCATAAAATTTTCAAAATTTCAAAAAATATCACGTTTATTTTTGCATTTAGTTGAGTCGGATTGGAGATTTGATGATGACAAAGCCGTTTATAGTCAATTTCATGTCATGTTATGCCAATTTTCGACCCTTGCCTTGCGAAGTTTTAAGCGTTATCCCGAATTTTGTCATGGACTTCATGTTAGATCACTAGACTTGACTCATAGTTTTGGCAACCTACTACACATTATGAGCTTTAGAGCCTTTAAACTGGTGACATCTATGACCGGTTACATTAGGATTGTGAAAAGTACTCCCTGCATTTCATGTTTTGCATGTGTATGTGATGCCCGTCGTTGAGGGTACCAAAGCTAAAATTTATAATTCCTAAACTTAAACTATAGATGGTGAAAGTCAGGGTCGAACCACAGAGAGGTGGGGAATGTTTATTGTTTGATGTCAATGTTTTAAGGTAACAAAAGTGGGGGTTTGATTGATTATTACTAAGTTTAGAGATAAATATAAAAAAATAAAACAAGTAAATAAAGATGAGAATAAAACTATAGTAAAAGAGATGCTAGGATGTTCGGGTAATAAATAGTTAAGATATTATAAATCCTAAGTCAACATGTATTGCAGTCGCGTAAAGGGTGTAACATATCCTTTAGGTCTATGCTACCTAATAGCTCCTTTCGGCCTATGCTATTAGTTCCTAGGTCTCACAATTATTGGGTGTCAACATTAAGGGTGATTCCTAAATTCTAGGTCACATACCTTTCAGTCTTGAGTAACGACCTAGCCGTCTTAAGACGTAAACCAATGCCCTTCCCATATCTTTCAATCTTGGGTAAGTCATTACTAACATCCTACAAGTCTCCCTTTGGTCTCATTATAGGTTATATATTATAGATTACGAATTAGAGGGAAACAGAATTCATACGCGAGTCGGTCGACCGACCAGCTACCCCGGTCGGTCGACCTCTTACATGCAACATGTCGATTCGAGAATTATACTACCTATGCATATTTACTCCCTACATCCTAACATATGAAATTAGCTACTCATAATTATTGAAACAATAATAAAAACAGGAGTAAACATGGAAATCATAACGAACATCAATCTAAACATGCAATTAATAATAAAGGCTTGAGATTCTAACTTAACCGGATGTAATTATTCTAAGACGAGAACAATATCAAAACTGAAATTAAGAAAGGAATTACCGGAAAATAAGGATTAAGGCAGAAAGAACGAACTTTATTGATTATTGTGGAAAGATTGATGAACCATGAACAACTTAAAGAAAAGTAATGTGTTTGTGAAACTAATATTAAAACTTGAATGAGAGATAAACTAAAACTGTATTCTAAAACTGAATATGACTGAATAAAAACTGAATGATTAACCCTAAACATGAGATTAGCTTATATAGGCGAAATTAAAGAGTTTCCTAATGACCTAATCACTTGAATGGGCTTTGCGGAAAATTCTGGGTCTGCGCTGAGGTCGATCGACCCAATGACAGGCTTCGGGAATTTCTGGACTTTCCATAACAGAGGCCTGGTCGGCCGACCCATAGAGTAGGTCGGTCGACCTAAATTCCTGTAGGATTGCCTTGATTTGTCTTCGGTTTGACTTCTTGGCACTTGGTTAACGTTTTGAGTTGACTTTCCTTCGTTCCTTGGTTATGAAAGATCCCGAGGGCATAAATTTAATATAAAATCGTCCCTTTTCCGCATAAATCTGCAAAAGAGCATAAAAATACGATAGTGGACAATTGTTGGGAAATAAAGGCTAAAACATAGTAAATGAGCGACAAAATGCGTGTATAAATAGATGTAAAACATCATAAAATAGACACGCATCAGTATGAGTCTTGGTTTCTTATTGCCTACACGTACCGTTTTGTGGTTGGTATTACACGTAGGAGAACTATTGCATCACCCCTTTCTCGTTATGCCCATTTAGCTCCACATTAGCCAAAAATTGCCTTTTGACCCTTTAACTACACCCTATATATTGCCTACCTTATGCTGAGCTAGGAGTAGTGAAGGATTTGTGTCATTTTATCAATTTTTGGCCTGTTTTCATTGTTGTTGGAGTATTTACGAAGGGAGAAGAAGTTATCAGCCGTATTTTACTCGATCGAGCTGCTACTGTTCTCGATCGAGTGGTTTTCCTGGCTAAGTTGATCGTTCGATGGCTTTCAAAAAGAGAGTGCTCGATCGAAGTTTTTTATGCTCGATCGAGCAAACTGGGGAAGAAAAGCACTCCATCGACTACCCTTTTTGGTCGACCGAGAAGAGGTTACCACTGTAAACAGCCGAGGGTTTTTCATCAAATTCAAAACAAATAGAGAAAGAAAAAAAAACAATCAAAATAAAATTCAAAGAAAGAAAGAAAAAATTGATGAAAAGGAAAATACGAAAATTTAGTGTCCGGTTGACAGTTGGTATGATTTTGGGTAGTATTTGTTTGCCTAGCAAAGGCAATGCGTTATATGTATAGTCGGAAGAATTGGGAATGTATTTTCATGAGATTTGGAGGTTCTAGCTCGGCTTAAACCCCGACTTACCCATACTTGTTTTCCCCTTTTTTCCCACTTAGCCTCACTATCCAAAAACTTGCAATAGTTCGGTGTGTAATGGACATCGTTGGTGGTTGTGCGTGTGTACGATGCTTGAAACCTTTATTCATGCTAGTCTAGCATTCATGTTTTGTCGGTTGTAGTTTAGGCGAGAGTCTATACTTCTTTATTCTTCTCTTCTCTTCACACATATTTTACCATTTGCTTGATTGAGAGAAGAGTGATTTCGGGAGAGTCCGAAATTTTATGAGTCTAGCAAGGTTAAAAGTTTACATGTGTTTTCCATGATATGTACAAATTCGTTCGTTATTTCCAATCTTGGCATCGGTTGATTTTTGGGCATAGTATGTACTTGGCATTGACTATTTTGGTAGCTTTGAGTCTTTTCTCCATCCATTAGGTCCGTAGTTTTTCTTTAGTTTGCATTAGATTTGCTTGAGGACAAGCAAAGGTTCGGTTTGGGGAAGTTTGATGTGTGCATTTTGTATAGACTTTTTAGTCTTGTTTTAGCACACATTCTCTTAATATTTGGTGATTTTATATCATTTTAGAAGTTTGAAGTAAAGAATCAATCCCTGTGCTCGAACGAGGGATCCAGATGAATAAAAGTCCTCGATCGAGCTGTCCTGTGCTCGATCGAGAGGTATCCAAGAAGAAAGCACTCGGTCGAAAGCCGAAGTGGTCGATCGAGAAGTGCTAAAGAAGAGGGGTCGATCGAGTAACTTACACCATTCGATCGACCGGTTTTTGAAGCTAAGAGGACTCGATCGAGAGGAATTTTCCCTCGATCGAGAGCTTGGAGACCTTTCGTGTTCACTGAGTTATTACAGCAGTTTAATTTTTCTACTATTTAAAGGAGCTCGTTTGAGAGCATTAGGTATCAGTTGGCAGACCCTAATTTTACTCTCAAAGAAACTCTTTTACTTTAAGTTATTTTCTCTTAACTTTTGTAGCCGTCACAACATTAGCAATTTACGGGTTTTTCGTTCTTCCATTCCAATCTTCTGTTCTTGCTCTTGTTACTGTAATTTCTCTCTTCTCTTGTCTTTTTTTTTCTAATCTTAGTTCAGTTTCCATTCATTGATTTCGTTCTATCATTTCCGATCAGTTTCGCACGCTTATACTCTGTTTTTCGTTGTTTGTGTTCGTTGCTGTTACTCGTCCTTTTTCGTCTCTGTTTCCACTTTCTGTTTCAATTCATTACTCTTTGTCAATTCCTATCTCTTGTTTTAATCTATTTACTTTATATCCCTGTTTAATTCGTATCGTCTGCTAGTTTGCTACTTTTATATCCGTCTTAAGATTACAAATTTCGCATCCCCTTTCCCATTGTTTCTCGTTAATTTCGAATCCCTTGCTTACTGTTTATAATCTGGATTTTACTTATCATTTTATCATGTCGTATGCTAGTTCTTTCATTATCGTTATAATCTTTGTTGACCCCATCATGAGTAGCTAAATCCATAATATGTTGTGATGAGGGAGTTGTGTCGAATATATGATATGTAGTAGTCGGGTTAGACCGTCTTTGGTGGGAGTAATCTTTAAACAATTTAATTCATGTTCGGTTTAGTGAGTGCACGCATGAGACCTTACATCTAGTTAATTCCCGACCTAGACCGGGAGGTTGGGAGGGTAAGACTTGTTTAATGATTTTAAATAGTTTTTGTGAGAGCGGAAGTTAAGCAAAAACGACTTTAGGGCGACTTAACAGCGGAAGGTATAGTCGGGTTTGAGACTTGACCGTAATGATCCAGCCTTTCCCACCAATATTCGGCCTATCCCAATTACGACGATCATACGTAAGACACAACGACCCGAATTCCCAACATATTCCCCTTCCTTGATTTTTATCTCAATTTGTGTTTTTTCCGTGTTTTTATTCCTTGCTTATTTCCATATCGTAGTTTAGTTATCATAATTCAACCCCCCCACCCCATTTCTGTGACCGTAGGTAAAACCTGTTAGTTGAACAAGTTCGCTTCCCTGAGGAGATCGACCCTATTTACCGCTAGCTTCTGTTAGTAGTACCTAGGCTTTTATTTTTGGTGTATGAACGACATGCATCATATATAAAATACGCACGCATCAAATATCCCCAAACCAAACCTTTGCTTGTCCTCAAGCAAACTAATGCAACTAAAGGAGGGAAAACAACTGACTAACTACCTAATGGAATGGAATCGCCTCAGAACCGACTATGGATCATGTTGTTGACCATGCAAAATGCAGAAATTAACCATCATGAAGTTCAAAACCAAAAGCAACGAATTCATACAGGCAATGAAAACAACTTGGACAACTGACCACGAATGACTTGTGTACTTTGGACTCTCCCGGATCGCTCTTCTCTCAGTCAAAGAGTAAACATATATGTATAAGGGAGAAGGATAAGAAAATAAAGACACTCTCCTAACTGCGACCAACATATCACGCAATGCAACTAGTATGACAAGTGATTCTAACTACCGTACACACGCATAACAACCTGTCAAAGTCTATCACATGCCGAATACTTGCATAATATGGTTATATATGTGAGGTAAAATGGGTAAAAGGAGGCAAAAAAACTGTATGGGTAAGAGAGGGTAACGGCTCGAGCTAGCTACCATGACTCAACCAAAAGTAAAACCTTCAAAAATACTCAAAAACAATGCCATGCTCGACATATCACACAAACAACCCCAGAACTTGAATTCGTCAAAATCATGCATAGCCAACATTTTTTCTTTTTCTTGTTTTTCTCTTTTTTTCTTTTTTTTTTCTTTTTCTATTCCCAAAAGATATAAATAATGCACGGGAATTCATTTTTCTTTCTCTTTTCTTTTCTTTTTTTCTTTTTTTTTCTTTTGCTAAGTTCATGACAAAAACATACTCCCGAATTCAAGTTCCAACTTCTCAAATACCAACTCCGAAATAAAGACCATACCAAAAATGATATAATGAACGTATACCACAAAACAACACTACGGCTAGGTCGACACAAGGTAGGCTAAATCAGGGTGTAGTTTATAGGTCAAATGGCAGTTTTTGGCTGAATGTGGAGTTATATGGGTAAAATTAGAAAAGAGAAGTGCAAGTATTCTCCTAACATTTGATATCAACCACAGAACCATGCGTGCATGCAAAAAGCAATCAAAAGTTATACATATGAAAAGTGATGATATGAAGGGAGTACTACTCACAATCTTAGATAAACTGATCATGAATGTCACCAGTTATGGTTCTAAAAACTCAGAAAGTATGTGTGGTGATGCGTTTCTATTTTATGATGTTTTACATCTATTTTTACATGCATTTCAGAGCTCATTTATGAGTTTTTGGTTATTATTTCTCCTATTTCGTCTACTATCGTATTTTTACGAATTATTGCAGATTTAAGAGGAAATAAGGCGATTTCGAGTCAAACTCGTCCTCAAGTGATTTGCATGACTAAGGACACGAAAGAACGAAGAAGGAACGAAGCCTAGCGCACATTTCAAGGCCTGAAGATAGCATAAACAAGGGTGCATACAGTTTACAAGCTTTAACAAGGAAACAATTGCTTCACGATATTGCAGACTGTTTCAAATGGCTATAACTCGAGTTCTGGAGCTGATAATGGAGTGATTCCAATTGGCGGTGAAATCTTGTCCTCTTAGATTTCCAACGCCGCGAGAATCGCTTTATTACGATAAGCAACGAAGAAATGGCAGTTGTTTTAAGATCGACGCGCGCTGTAGAATTTGTCAGAACGCAGTACTGCATCTGATATTTGGTTGATCGACCGGGTACTATCGTCGATCGACCAAGGTACCTGATGCGCGAGATTTCAGAAACCCAATAGTTGGTCGACCGACCAGCATCATCGGTCGGTCGACAACATGGCCCATTACGGAAGATTTCAGACGCCTCTTTAAGCCCGTGATTAAGCTAGGTTTTGGGGGAAGCAACAACAAATCCTTATAAAAGCTTAATCCCCCCTATGTACTAATGATCTTTTAGCAGCCCTAATCTAGTATTACTCAGAAATTCTTAGGTTAGTTTACAATAAAAGTTCTTTGTTTTTATATTTATTAGTTTTAGAATACCTTTTGCAACAATCAGTTTCTACGCAAATTTCAATAAAGTTCTAATCTTTCAATTCTTCCACTTCCTTTGTTACGTTAATTTACTTTCATAATTCAGTTTTGTTCATTCTTATTGTTGTTGTACCGGATAGTTAGAATCCCTAAACCTAATGCTTGTTGATTGCATGTTTACTGTTTTCACCATGTTTATTGTTATTTTAGTTGTAGTTGTTGTTTTTACTGGTATCATGCGTAGGTAATATCATATGTTAGGATGTAGGTAAGTAATGGCGTAGATGGTATAAATCAGGACGACCTGTAGCAGACTCTGGTCGGCCGACCGGCTTAACTGGTCGGTCGACTAGGGTTGTTGGTCAATCGACTGAAGTAGTTGGTCGGTCGACCAATGCTGCGTATGTTGAGACCTGTTTTGCTTCGTTAATTATAATACCCTATGACGAGACCGAAAGGAGAATTATAGGATGTTAGTAATGACTTACCCAAGATTGAAAAATACGGGAAAGGCATTGTTTAATGTTTTAAGACGGCTAGGTTACTAAGACTGAAAGGTATGTGACCTAGACTTTAGGAATCACCCTTATTGTTGACACCCAATATTTGTGAGACCTAGGAGCTAACAGCGTAGGCCGAAAGGAGCTATTAGGTAACATAGATCGGGAGGATTTGTTACACCCCTTCTGCGACTGCAATACATGTTAACTTAGATTTTATGCCATTGTAGCTTTTATGAACTGATCATCCTAACATCTTTTTTTACCATAAGTTTTATTCATATCTTTGCTTCGTTTCATCTTGTTTTTATTCTTTAGACTTAGTGACAATCGATACCAATCATAAAACCCCCTTTTGTTACCTTAAGACATCGACTCAGAACAATAAACACTCCAATCCTCCTTGTGGTTCGACCCTTGACTTACTCTATCTAGTTTAAGCTAAGGTTTATAAATTTTATCTTTGCTACCCTCAACGACGGGTATCAAATTTTGGCGCCGTTGTCGGGGAGGTGACGCCAGTGTTTATTGTTTTTAGTCTATTGTTTTTTTTTCTTTTGCCGTCATGACCATCGCCCCCTTCCCACAATTCGAACATGAACCATTGCACTTCTATTGTAATAGATTAACCTATTTCTTTTCTCAGTCTGACTATCCTGTTAGTATTGGGAGGTTTGTCGTATCATTTATGATGGAGTTACTGGTAAGACCTTGATCGAGATTGAGAGAAATTGTGGATGGGAATTTCTTGACCTACCCTATGAGAAGCAATGGAGCTTCTCAAGCACCTAATCCAAGCCAGTGAAGATACAGAGAGGTATGAGAGCGTTGATATTAGTAACCCAAATTTTTCTGTCAAGAGTGATCCTATCACACCCGTTACTGAAGATTCGCCCATTCTTAATGAGGATGAGCATGATATGTTACTTGATTCTCTTTCCCTTCCTGTTGATGATACTGACTTGGATATAGCTGATGAGTTAGAAATTCATCCCTTGACTAACCAACCTAATTTTGTAGGTGTTAGTAATGAACATGTTCCTGATACGTTTAAACCTTCGGTTAATGAACCTTGTTTTGTGCAGGATTCATTTGTTGACATTTTTGATGTTTTTAATAATATTAGTGAATGTTCTGCACAAGGATCCTTCGGACGCTTTGATGTGCTTTGAGACATGTGCAGGTGAATCTCTTGCTCAAAAGGCTGAGTTGGATGCTCCAGAAGTTGCAACACCAGGGCCAGAGTCTATAGGCGGTAGAAAGAGAGATGTTCTCGATCGAGTAGTACCACTTACTCGATCAAATGATGTAGAGAACGAGATCACTCAAGCGAGTGATCATTTGGCTGAAGAGAAGAGCCCAAGGAAGAAGATACCGAGGAAGGTGTCAGTCCATGACTTGGGAGCTGACGACCCCGGAAGATGGAAGGCTAGAGCTAAGAATGATGACCCATCTATCGGCGTGGTGGAGAGAAGCTCATCTACCCAAATCACCGTAGCTGAAGGGGTAGCCTGTAGTCAGAACCCGTGGTCAAGGAAATTCTGCATCCTTCACGGATAACTTCTCCTTATTGCTCGTTTCTGTTTTTTTAAGACAATTTTATGTTTTCCGTTAACACTTTTAGTCTTCTTTTTGCTTTAGACTTAGACGATTTTTTTGCTTTTGAGACAATTAGACTTGGTATTGTGGATTTTGCGCATGTTTTGGGCGCGTATATAATGTTTTACAGGTTTGAGGTAGGATTAACTCGGTCCAAAGAGTTAATTTCGAGAAGAAAAAGAGCACTGCACAGGAAGAGTAGTCGACCGACCAGAAGCGTCAGTCGGTCGACCTAGTCCCTGCAGCCCAGAAGGTTCTGTAACCTGTCACTTGGTCGGTCGACCAAGTGGTGTGGTCGGTCGACCACCAAAGCTGCTACAGCCTGTTCGTGTTTACCTCGGGAAGCGTGCAAGAACGATTAGGGAATCTTTCTCCTCATACTTTCTTTTATACCTTTATTTTTCTTCTCATTTTCAAACCTTTAAACTTTTATTCACCACCCAAAACACCGTTAATCCCCGAAAAGGGTTTATCTTTGTGTTTGCTTTTTCAGGTCCTTAGAGTGGCACTGCTAGCCACCGAAACCTCCTAAGTTCCCGTTGGTTTGGGGAGGTTTCCATTGCGCTAAAATTCGGTGAGTTCCTTCCATGTTTTCCTTGTTCTTCCTTTTACGCTTTTTTATTTCATAACTTTTGCTCATGCTATTGCACAATGGGGATATTGTGCGGTTTGGTTTGGGGAAGGATTTTGTGTCGCATGCATTTGTTTCACTGCATTTTGTTACACGTTTATTGCATTTCTGTCTTGCATCGTTCTTTTCTTTATTTTCCTTGCATATACAAGAAAAATCCAAAAAAATAAGAAAATTTCAAAAAAATGCACGTTTATTTTTGCCTATAGGTCGAGTCGGAACGATAGTATTTCAATGATGATTTTGCTTTTTCATATGTTTATGCCTAAGCCTTGATTGTCAACCTGTTTAGTATAGAATCATATGCATAGTCTACGAGTTCTTTGTCAAACTGGTCGTTAATCTTGAAAAATTGACTTTTATTTTTGGCAAACTACTATACATTCTGAGTTTTAGAGCTTATTTCTGGTTTCATTCATGACCAGTTAGCTAGGATGTGAGTAGTACTCCCCTTGAGACATGTTACATCAAAATGCATAAACATGAACGTAACCTACTCAGATTTTGATGCTTTCATCGACTCAATTTGCTACTCCTTGCAACAGTAAGGTTCATTTTCTCAATTTTTCCTCATTTTAATCATCTTATGTAATTTTCGAATTGATTTTGTTTTTTATTTCTTTTCGGATTGACTTTAGGTTTTATTGGTTTTGCAAAAATTGAAGGTATAGTTGGAGACCCAACTTTGATGTGGAGATTTAATAAACTCATTGTTTTGATTTTACAATATAAGTTTACTTTGTGTGAGTAATCGTTGTGACTTTATCATCTACCTATCCAAGTACATGTACGTGATTGAATTTTAAAAGCATTCTCTCATCTTGTCGCGTTTTTCTTGATTCTGAATCATGTTTATGTTTTTGGTGCACATAATTATTCCCTTTCTTTTATGCAAATTTTGTGCATTTTTACATGTTTGGATCGTCACATATTTCAAACAATAGACTCATTTTGCTATTTTTGTTTTCTGTGTGGTTAATTTCATCTCTACCCGCTTTATTTTGATGTTGAGTTACAAATATATTTGTATCAATAATCCTATTTAACCTACTACCTCTGTCTCAGTTATTTATTTACCTTTTTTTATCAAAGATAAACTAATAATAGAGACGAAGGGACTATATGCTTATAGTATTTTATGGAGAATTTTTTTATGCGATCATCATGATCTTTTAAAATATATTGGAGATGGATCTATTTATATAACATTGCTCGAATAGTCATAAGATAAAATTGAATGTTTAGGCGGCCTATAGGATATTTTTCGATACTGTTTATAATCAAAAGTTTAGTTTTGGCATACAAGTTATATCACTCTCAAAAATCTTAACTTTTACAATTTAAATTATATGCTCATACAAGAGATCTTTGTTATGTGGTTAGGCTCTCTAAGTATATAGTGAAGTTACCTTTAATTTTGGGAAAAAAATGTACCAAGGTTACCTTTAATTTTTAAGGTTTACAGTTGTTTACATGACATGAATTTGGTAAAAGATAACCGCATCAATGTTAGATAACATTGTCCTAATAGCCTCCTACCAAAGAAGTATCCCTCATTCCAAACTTCAAATACTGGTATACATGTAGAATCTTTAGATTTTCATTGTCGCTGTTAGAATGCCAACATAGTGCTTTGTTGTGCATGATATATTGTGTAGGCTTTTGAATTTCTTACAAGGGGAAGTTCGAAGAAGTAGGGTTGGCCCTTTAATATACAAGAGTCAAGTAGAAAGTTTGTCCTTCGTTTGATGGAATTCAAACTAAGCTTTAGTAGTAGGGATTGTTAACAAGTCAGTGAGGCATCTGATATTTAGTTGAGGAAAAAAAGCCTACCTTTGAGCTATGACTTACGCTAGCTAGCGAACTCTTCTCTCCCTCTTGGCCTCCCCAGGTATAAACAAAGACCCTTCGCTCTCATTTGAGTCAGCTGCTTGTACAATGTATTTGAGTGGGTACTTAGTGGGTATCATGGCAAGTGTGATGCTATGTAGACATAGAATATAGTTCTGTATTTGGGGTAGTAGTATGGATTACCATTATTGGATTTCTAAATTCTACTTAATTGTTAAGCTATACTCTTATAGTATATAGTAATTTCATCTTTTCGTTACATTAGTAGCATAACTTCCTTCTTCATTAACTTGTTGATGATATTTAATTTTCTTGCATGTAGATATCGGACTCAACAAATGGTGGCAGAGAATCGAGTTGAAAGGATCAAATTTGGAATTCACTTTTAATTTGAGAGTACTTTAGTCATCGTACATTTTGGCTTGGATTTAATATTTGGGAAGCTTTTATTATTTTTGAGTGACAACGTCACTATTATTGTTGGAGTAAAATAATTACAATAGTTCTTTTAAATTTTGAAAGCTTGTAATTAACTTGACGATGAAATTTTAATTTATGCTATAAAAGTTTGTTTTTGCGTATATTTAGTCAAATTGGATCTCTGTGGCATCATTATGTTGATGATCTTGTGAATCCATCGTCGAGGTACATATATGGTACCTGAACAAAAACAGCAGGTATACGGTACATGAAAAAAAGAAGCAGGAAAACAGGGATTGCTAGCAAAAAGCGTCGAAAAACAACTTACGACGCAAAAAAGCGTCGCTGTGCTAGACACAAAATAGTGTCGCGGGTGCTGACACAAAAAACCGTCGCTATTAGTGACACAATAAAGCGTCGTTGTTACTTACATAAAAAAGCGTCGAAAATTCCTGACACCCACAAAGCCGACGCTTTACTGAAGCGTCGAGAATTAATTTACCGACGCTTTTGAGCGTCGAAAACAGGCCAAAAAAGCGTCGGAAACTGGCGGGATTTGTAGTAGTGTTTGAGGTCCCTTTCTCTTGTCTTACCCATAAGCCTTACATTGCCATATTTGCCTTTTTGTCCCTAAAACTACATCACATACTTAGTCTACCTTACCAAGCTAGTATATGTGGTCGCGGGAACTTTTCGAGTCATCTTTGGTTGTTGTATGTTCATATGAGAAAAGAAAAAGAAAGAAAAAAAAAGAATAAATGAAAGAACAAAAAAAGAAACGGAAAGAGAAAGAGAAAGAAAACGAAAGAAAATTCGAAAAAAAATATATACACTGCAAGTCAATCGACCGACCGCATCACTTGGTCGGTCGACCAACTCTCAGAAACAGAAACTTGCAGTTCGTCCAGAAAATGCCTTTCTTTATTATTTATTACTCCCGTACTTCATTCAAATCACTTGGGAGTCTTTTCCTTGAAAATATTGTGAGTTTTTGTGCTACAAAATAGCACCGTGTTTAAGTCCATTGGGTTGGAAGTTGTGAAAATTCATTGTTGGATCCCGGTTTTGCTAGCTTGGCTATTTAACCCCACTTATCCAAAAGCATCTTAACCTTTCTTACCCATTACCTCACACATCTTTCTTTACCTCAGCGTGTGTCAAAGTCACTTAATTGGTATGTATATGCACGGTTGTAGAGTTTATTTTCATGTTAGATTGCAGACATGTATTCATGGGTCGAAGTTAGGTGAGTGTCTTTACAAATTACCTCTTTATATCCTCTACAAACACTCACCCTGTGCTTATTGAGTGATTTGAGCGATCCGCGAGAGTCCATTGTGAAAAGTCTCTATAGTTGATAGATTAGCAAGTTTGACAACTTCATAACTCGTTTGCATAATTCAATTACTATTTCATTGTTGACTTAGCATTAAATTGGTTTGGGCATTACATTTGCATTTCGCTCTGAGATTGAAATCGTTCCATTAGTTTAAGATCGAGTCTAGTTCTTGCTTGAGGATAAGAAAGGGTTTGGTTTGGGGAATTTGATGCGTGTCTATTTTATGATGTTTTACATCTATTTTTACACGCATTTCAGAGCACATTTTTGAGTTTTTGGTTATTATTTCTCCTATTTCGTCTACTTTCGTATTTTTATGCATTATTGCAGATTTAAGAGGAACTAAGGCGATTTCGAGTCAAACTCGTCCTCAAGTGATTTGCATGACTAAGGACACGAAGGAACGAAGAAGGAACGAAGCCTAGCGCACATTTCAAAGCCTGAAGATAGCATAAACAAGGGTGCATACAGTTTACAAGCTTTAACAAGGAAAGAATTGCTTCACGATATTGCAGCCTGTTTCAAATGGCTATATCTCGAGTTCTAGAACTGATAATGGAGTGATTCCAATTGGCGGTGAAAGCTTATCCTCTTAGCTTTACAATGCCGCGAGAATCGCTTTATTACGATAAGCAAAGAAGAAATGGCAACTGTTTTAAGATCGACGCGTGCTGCCGAATTTGTCAGAACGCAGTACTGCATCTGATATTTGGTCGATCGACCGGGTACTATGGTCGATCGACCTAGGTACTTGATGCGCGAGATTTCAGAGACCGACTAGCATCATCGTTCGGTCGACCACATGGCCCATTACGGAAGATTTCAGACGCCTCTTTAAGCCCGTGATTAAGCTAGGATTTGGGGGAAGCAACGACAAATCCTTATAAAAGCTTAATCCCCCCCTATGTACTAATGATCTTTTAGCAGCCCTAATCTAGTATTAGTCAGAAATTCTTAGTTTAGTTTACAATAAAAGTTCTTCGTTCTTTATTTTTATTAGTTTTAGAATACCTTTTGCAACAATCAGTTTCTACGCAAATTTCAATAAAGTTCCGGGTCACCAAGTATATTTTATTGGGATTCTTAATTAATCACTAGTTCAATCGGATTATTCAAGGTCACAAGATTGGTCAATACTATTGTGTTCTTTAGGTTAAAAGCTAACATGCGGTGGCTATTATTAGAATCAACCTATTTGATTATCGCAGCCTATATCAATTCTAACCCGATCGGTGAAAGAACTAATCCGCTACACTAATTATCAATTCAGGCCTAAATTAATTAATTAGAATAAGAACAATAATCAAACAACAATCCTTGTGATTTTACTAACAATCAATTAACATTCCCTTTCTAGTATACTTGGATCCCCTTCATCCTAGATTAAGAATTTAGTTACACATATTGAGTCTAACAACATTAACGAAATCAAGATGGAAAACGATTGATAACATGATTAAGGAATACAAAACAATAATTGAAATTTAATTAAAAGAAAGATTGAAGAATACCGTAAAGAAAGTGAGATCCGGAATTGCAATGCATAAATTAAAAGCTAGATCTAAACAAAAACTAGATTTTATAGAGCGAATTGTATGTAGAAGAAAGAAAAGTAAAAAAACTAGGTTAAAAGAAAGAAAGAGGACTGAAATTAGGGTAGGAAGAAGCATAAAAGACTCAAAGGGCACGACTCCTTATCAATAACCCTTATAAATGTGCACAATTCCTCATAAGAGTGAACAGTAGAGCAGTGTCTCACGTGCATAGCCTGTGATGAGCAGTTTCAGGTTTGTCCTCTTCCTACTATTTTGTTCATACGTTGAAATTTCCTCAGTCTTTCTCTTCCTCTTCCTCATTATCTTTATCTTTATCTTTCTTCTACTTCCTTTTATACTCATTCTCTTTTCTTCTTTCAACTTCATCTTCATCATATGTGATCTGGGTATTTTCGCCACACATTCACCTCATCGTAAATCTCACATTTTCACAAGCTCCTCATTCATCTTCTTCTAGGGTATTTCCGCATTTTACTGATATCAACGATCGCGAGCCATATATACAACTTCAATCAGAGACTACTGCTCACGACGGCATCATCACCACGGCCTCCATCAGCGCAATTAGTACTCGGGTATTTTTTTCTGGGCAACCAATTCTTGTTCAATTTGTTATTTTTATTTAATTCTTTGCCTAATTTGATTTAGGGTAAGTTTAATTCAGTTTAGTACTCGGGTATTTTTTTCTGGGCAACCATTTCTTGTTCAATTTGTTATTTGGGTAAGTTTAATTCAGTTTAGTACTCGGGTATTTTTTTCTGGGCAACCATTTCTTGTTCAATTTGTTATTTTTATTTAATTCTTTGCCTAATTTGATTTAGGGTAAGTTTAATTCAGTTTATATGCAATTGATTTTTAATGTAATTGATGGTATATGCAATTGATTGATGGTGTATATGACGAACCCTAATTTTGGGTATTTCTGGAATGCGATTGATTTAGGGTAAGTTACCCATACATATTGTGGTTATGCTCGGATTTACTTTCATATCTATGTTTACAACCTCATTCTTATTATACTCCTTATTTTTGTCTGTGATGGTGTATTTTAGTAATTTATATGCAGGTATAAAAAAAATGGCGGATGAAACTCAAACATCAGGATATGTCAATTTGTCTAAGGCTCAAATTTCTGCTGATGAACAAGAGACTAATCCCGGTGAGCTTGATCAAGCTATACCCACTTCTCAGGTTTCTCTTTTTCTATGATTTTTCATCTTTTTTTTACTGATTTTTGTACCTACCCTTTTGTAATTACTACTTGATCTGCAAAACCATGTTTTAATTTTTTGAATGTTTGCTGATTTTGCTGATTGAATTTTTTTCAACACTGTTCTCTGGTAACCCTAAACCCAAAAATGCCGCAAAGACACTCATAAAATAACAACGATCTCGCCTTTTTCACTTACGATGTAAAGAGGAAATTAAGTTACGGAACCCAGAAAGAGAGACTGGGGAAAGATTCGACTAAACCTTTTGATGCTTGTTCTCTTTGTTTGAAACCTGTAATTGATCCGCTATGTTGTTTGAAAGGTCATATTTTTTGTACAGAGTATATTCTTAATTGCTTACTTTCCAAGAAAAGGACATTCAAAGGTATGGTTTTTGTGTTTGATTTTAGTTGATTGTTTGGTTAAATAGCTTTAGTAGTGTTGATTTGAGAAATTTTGTTGTTTAAGGGTGTCCGATGGTTGAATTTCGTTGAGTATTGGTGTGATTACTTGTGCAAGTTGCGGCTTTTTATCGATTTTGTAGTGTTATTTTTTGAGCTTTTTAATTGATTTCAATGTTCTATGTTTTTTAATTTGTTGCCGGCCTTATAATTTTTTGCAGGTTATGCGTGACCCTACTGGTGTAAGCAAAGGATCAGGCTTTCTTGCTTTTTCGACGCCTGAAGAGGCAGCTCAAGCTGTAAGTCGATATCTACCATGTCTTATGGGGAACAATTATTATGTATGTTAGCTTTCTCATCATCTGTTGTATTTTGTGTAGCTAATGGAGATGAATGGCAAGATGATTGTTAGCAAACCTCTTTATGTTGCACTGGGACAACGTGAGGAAGTTCGGAGGGCTAGGTTACAGGTATGTACTTTATTTTTGTGTGTGTAAAACAATTTTGTGATGACAATAGGCATGTATACTATAGAGTATCACGAATAAGTTTGTTGGAGCATATGCAATTGTTTTATATACGTATTACTTGGTATTTGGCTATGTAGATGAAAGATTGGCGGATCTGTTAGAATGCGGGAAATTCATACTAAAAAATCGGACAGTCACCATTTTCACAAGTGGCGAGCTATGTTGTTTTATACGTAGTCCCAGTTCTCAAATGCGCCCTGTTGGAATCCAATCCCACCATCGGTTGGTCCTAGAACGTCGATCTATCCTCCGCTGCAGGACTTGGACGACAAATATAGTATGGCCAAGGTCCACCTGCTATGATGCAACCACAGGTAGCTCCTTTTTTTCGTTTTTTTGTCAACTGATTTGTTGAATCTTGAAGGTGACCTAAATTGTAATATAAATCTCAAGCACCATTAGTTTTACATGATTGGACAGCCATTAGTTGGTACTCGCAAGGTAAAGACTTGACTTAAGAGTAAGGACCATTCATGTATAAGATTTTTATTGTTTTGTTGATGATGGGGGGGGGGGGGGGGGATACCAGTACTTCGAGATCAAGGTCGCATCTGTTTTTTTTTTTTCTGCATTACCGTTTTTTATACGGATAAGCATTCAAAAACCCTAATTGACTGTGTTGTTTTGTTGGGGAGAAAATGGTTGCAGGGATCAATGGGTTATATCAGAATGGAAAAGGAGTGAGGGACAGACAGGAACTTTTAAGCATTCGGCCGGCAAATGGTCTGGAGATCTTGATGATAAGGGTAACAATCTTATGATAACTTTTTTTATTGCAATCTTGATGTGGATGAGTTAATCAGATTGGTAGGTGATTCTGTTTTTTGACCTAGGATAGAATTGCGCTATAGAAGACAAGAAATGTATATAATGCCGTGCTAAGGTTGCTTGTTCTCGAACACACGTGCTTTTAAGCTGTGTGTGTGTGTGGTTCAGAGGCGTTGAGTTCTTATCATGAACCCGATTGTTTGACTCTGATTACCTGTTAGGGATTTATGATAGGTATGTGAGTGTAGTATAGGCATGTACTCATGCATGGCTTCGTCGAAACTTAAATCAAATGATTAGCTAATGATTTTTCAGAACCGGTAGGAATTTATTGTTGCTAATTGTTATTCCTGTAAGTGACGAAATCCCTTCCCTCTATTCATCTTTCACTCTTATCCACAGTTTTTACAGCCCTCTCCATCATTCTACTATATCCATTTAATCATTTCCATGTGCATCTCATTTTTACCTTTTCCGTTTCATTCTCGAAACCATCGCATGTGGGATTGTGGGCTTACACGACAGATGACAATCCTGAAAGTTGCTAAAGCTTGTTGCTCACCCATCATCTTGCTTACAGATTCATACAAGTCTAATTGCTGTCACTGTCTTGTGTTTGTGTACTGATCAGACATTCAGACGGGTAGTCGTTGAATAGTTTTTGATGTCTTTAAATTTGTGCTTCTTCATACCTTTTTCAGCAAAGACTAGAATTGAATATTGATACAGGAAAGCGTCCAACTTTGTGTTGTACGCTTCTTTGGATGTAGAAATCTGGAATGCTACTGGCTTAGTGCTCACTGGTCATATACCTAAGTTATACCTTATCTATGTTCTTGGATTTTATTTATGATGAGTAAAATTAGCAGTAGTAGTAATTTATTCAACTTTAGGCTTCAGTATTTTTAATTATGATATGTGAAGTAAGAAAGTTTGCGTAGTTACTAAGTCCAATGTGATTATTTTGATCATATAATATGATAAATATGGCCAGAAAACAATAATGAACTCAACAGCACAATAAATAATTCAACAAACAAATGAAAATTCATCCTTACCTCCTAAATACACCGACAAAACAATGCACCAAAACCCATCCTTGTTCCCGAATCTCGTCAATGAAATCCAAATCTGGTCACTATGATGCGTTCAATTGTTTTGGTTAAACTTTTTCAGGTAGTGGAAAGAGATTCGCATCCCAACTTGGCTTTTGTATCTGTTGGAAACCGTGAAAACTGGGGAGAGTCCAATTTGGCCAATCTCAGTCCTAGGACAGATACTTGAACAGACGATACTGAGGATAAGAATCCACGGGTTATTTTCCATGAAATATTCTCTTGTGAATGTCTGTCATGGGTGTGGGAGGGGGTATTTGCAGATTGGATAGACTTCAAAATGACTAAATTGAAACAAAAACTTAATAGCCTGTAATGATCTGATTGCCCCAACTTTTACTCGTTACCACTGTCCTGAAGAAGACCCAAATGACCTGAACCCGTACTGAGTAAGCCCCTCCAACCCCAATCTGGATGACCCCTTTATCAGGTCTGGTATTGACTTCGATGTATTGTGAGTTATTTACATCCGTATCTTATGTTTGGGTGTATGCAGTTTGAAGCTGGTCAGTCCAGTGCTAAGGCGGCCTCCGACTCTCGTGAGAGATCCAAGGAAAAAAACATGGATTAAAAGGTAATATATGGTATCTGGTATTCAATTATTATAAGTGTGTAGTCCGTAAAAAATATTTTACTTGAGCACTCCAACTTGTGTCTAGGCGTATTCTGAAGCTTGGTACGGGTCTTTAACACTGACCTCTTTAATGTTGCAGACTTTATGCTGGCTAGCTCAAAACCGTGAAGCTGCTAGAAAAAGCAGGCTTCAGAAGAAGGCAAGTTATCTTCGCTTGACTAGGCAATCTAACTCAAATTTTTGTGTGAGGACTGAGAAGAGTATTTGACTGATTTGCTATTCTGTTCGTTTTTATTCATTTTGACTGATTTGGCTCGTGTTTGTTTGAAACATGGAATAATTAAGCACACAGTTGAGTAGCATACGAGTTGGCTAAATTTGATAGAGTTCTGATCAGATGATCACTAGCTGTTCATAAATTACGTTAATGTGATTCTACTCGATTGTGCAGGGTAACATTCAGAGCTTGATTGTTACTGATCTGGATAAATATCAAGCACATGTTTGGCTTCTTTCTCCTCCATGCCAACCTTATACAAGGCAAGGTAGATTTTTGACTGATCGATGCATTGGCTTTTTCTTGTTTTGATGGCTATTTTCTGACAATCAATATGCAGGTCTCCAAAAGGACTCAAGTGATGCTCGGGCATTTTCCTTCCTTAACATTATTGAGCTTATACCCCAGCTTTCGCATCCTCCACTCATGCTTTTTGTAGAAAACGTTGTGGGGTTTGAGGTAAGTCTTAACTTTTGAATGTTAACATCGACACCCTTTGAAGTTAGTCTCTTACTAAAATTCTAAATCTTTTGTTTTCAGACATCTGATACTCATAGCAAGATGATCGAGGTATTGACTGAAACTAATTATGTTACTCAGGAGTTCATTTTGAGCCCATTACAGTTTGAAGTCCCATACTCGAGACCGCGGTACTTTTGCTTGGTAATTTTCTGACCATGACCCACTCTTGTTCCTGTCTTTTAATTTGTGTTTTAAATAGACGTGTTGAGACACACCCCCCGAAAACACGAGGGTTTACTCCAAATAGTGCTCTAAAGTAATTTATTTATCATTTTGGGTTGGAAGGAAAACAATTTGTCAAAATAGGGTCCATGTAGGAATGGAATATCCAAGCCAAACTTAATCACTCATATCCTCCCTAACCACCCTTTTCACACTCATTACCCAGTAATACCCACACTTACCCATCAATTTTTCAATCCTCTCTTACTCCACCCTTGCACCACCTGCCATTACAGCTCCACCAAACGCCACCATAACGCCGCCACAACGTCACCCTTCTTATCGTATCAACACCACTCCTAAAGGCTAAAATTCCAGAAAACCCCAATTTGCAATTTAATTAAAAAAGCAAAAATCCTAATTATTATCTAAATTAAAATCCCATAAAACCCAATTGTCGTTGTCAGACGAGGTGGATGCAGGTGAGGTAATGGAGAATACGATAAGGAGAGATGGAGAAAGTTTGCGGTGGTGGAGATGCCGACATAGAGGATGCGTCGTGCGTCGGAGTGACGGCGGCGGTTGTTGGTTTGTTTGGTGTTGGTTGATGCGGCTGCTAACAGGAGGCGAATGATATTCGTGGTTGTTGCATCTTGGTGGTCGAGCAAGTTGATGTGTGGCTGGTGATTGAATTGGTGACGAGAATTGGCGAGGCGAGTTTGGATTGATTCAGCGGACTTGATTAATTTGTGTGGTGGTGACGATGGGTGGTAACTAGGATGACGGAGTTGAATATGCAGGACCACAAGGAGCCTAGTATGGCACTGTGATTGAGCTTGGTGGCAGGCACATGGCGAGCACAACGAAGATGGTGATCGAGGTGCTGGTTTCGGTGGTGATATGGGTTGATGTGTACCGGCGTGGTGATGGTGCAAGGTTGATGTAGCCTCGTCTATGGTGGCGACTGGTGAGGGTGGAGTTGATGAAGTATGGTTAGTTGTGGTGTGTAGAGGGGGTTGACATGGGTGGTCACGGTTGAAGTTTAGGGCTTATAATAATTAATGGTTAAGTGAGAATGATGAAGTTGAGGGCTAATCAAGTGGGTTAATTATCAAAATTGGTCAAGCTTAGGTTTGGGATTTCCCAATCCTAGGTGGACACCACTTTGATAAATATTTTTCTTCCCCACCCAAAATAACAAATTTTTTAATTTGAAGCATTATTTTAAAAAATGCTTCCGAAAACACACACTGACTTTATTCCTTTAACACTTTCTCACACATGCACATAACTTTAAAACTTGGAGGGCGGGATGATACGTCAATAACCGTAATAAACTGTTGTCCAAAGGTTCAGCCACTCTATCGTTTGTTAAAAACAAATTCACCTTCTTGCATATAAGCTTTAATACACAATTAGATGTAGGAAAAACTCCATCCCATGTCATTTGGTTCAACGTTTTTCCTAATTCCTTGAACATGGAAGATGATATGTTTTGATTGTAGAGTGATGTCACTTTGAACATGATTGATATGGAGTGTAGGCGCGTAGCTGAATAATTTATTGATTTTAGTATGCTTATTCATTGTTGTGTTGTTGTCCCCTCGATATGAAACAAGCAATTGTCTTTATGCATCTTGAGCAGGGGTAGTATCTATCATAATAATGTGGAAAAAAGGGAAAATCTCATTAGCGTTATGTAATGTAAGATGATGCTGGCATGCTGGAATGATTTATTAGACCTTCTGGGCGGTCTGTGTATGCTTAGTGGCTTGTTCAGCTATATTTTTACTACGCTATTAAGATAGACGAACCTTGTTGACATGAACATGCAATCTCTACAACTCCCTCTATTTTTCTTTTGTATGATGGCTTTTGTTTTTGAAGCAGTGGTTTAACTATCAATTTAGCCAAAAAAACAGCCATAATGTAAAACTTATACCAGTAGATTTGGAACGGAAAAAAGCTTTTAGTAAAGTATTATGTGATTTATTCTTATATTTTGAGAGAAATTGAAGATTTAAGTGTCTCGAAACGCGATAAAGACATATAAGAAAGTGGAGGATGTAGTAAAGTATTTTGCCTTACCTTTTTAAGTTTGATTTAAGGGCTGTATTCTAATCTGTCTTTTGAACTTGTGATACTTCTTCTCTATGCAGTTAGGAACTTTAACAGTCTCATTAGCGTTAGGAACTTGTGATACTTCTTCGCAGTCTGACATTAACGATAACCACAAGTTCAAAAGACAGCTTTTCCACAATAATGCTAAAATGCACTTCTGAAATCCAAGGAAACCACATTCTAATCTGTATCACTGTTAAAGAAATGGTAGTATCACAAATTCCAGTTATTACATTTCCACAATCATGTTCATTAATACAAATATGAAATCAAAACACTGTTGTTGAGAGTTCAGTTTTTAATATTACTTGTAAAAAGACTGATGCAAAATTAAGACTGAGAAATCTGTTTTCTTTAGATAGGTGCTTCAAAATTTAGGAGCTATTGTTTTTATTTATCCCTTCTAAGCAATAGACGATGCTTTTTCATGTAGGAATTATATCAGGAGTTGAACGCTTTCGACATATATAAACAAGAGTACATGTAAAAAGTTGAAGAAATGAGGGCCCTTAATCTACCTCATAAAGGTTAGTCTTTCTTGATTTAGATTTTCAGATAAACAAACCACAATGTTTCATCACTTTCTATGTTTTGTAAGTTTCATTTTTCAGCGAGCCTCTGATAACTTGTTGGCCTGTGTAATGTCGATGAGTACCTTCCCAAACTCTGCGCAGACAACCTTGGGTGTACTTTTCGATGATAAGCACAAGTTTATATGCCAATTGTGGTGAGGTCTTTATTTGACAAAAATTGTGACGAGTAACGCCCTATCACACGTGACCGGATGCTAAAAAGTTGCTCCTTCCATTTACCTATGTTCTTGTTACTTTTGGGCACAATATTAAGGAAAAACAAATACGTGGTTCTTATTTAAGAAAGAGTGTGTGGGTAAGTGATTGGGGTAATATTAGCCATAGATTTTGTGTCAAAAAGGAAAGAGTAACATCTTAGTGAAACTCCCCAAAATGGAAAGCAGGAAGATTATAGTGAAATGGATAGAGTAGTTTTTTATGTCTCTCATGATGTGTTAATGAATCTTCAATCTTAGTTATGGAATTGTTATGCCAAGATTATTGGTATCAGCTTTTAGTTTGTTGCGGTAACTGGGAAATGCATTATGTGGTGTTGCTTAACGTACACTCTATTATGTCTGAACTGCAGGAGAGCATCTCATGATGTTGAACAGTGAGCTACGACAACAAAAAAATAATGCGATGAGTTTGAAGAAGAAATCTCTTTGGTCAGAAAAGTTGGAGTAGTTATATTCCTTACTTCTTTCTGCTGACAGCCTAATAAATATCAACAAACAATTTCTGACCTATATTCAGTACCAGTTTGCAGAGATGGAGAGAATGCACATGCAGGCCATTCAACAATATCAACTTGAATTGGCTGCTATAAGAGGAAACACATGAGTCTATAATGTCGAATCCTATAGAAATGGATTTTCAGGCAGCTTTTTCTTTCATTTCCTATTGAAATTTGGAAGAGTGTAGATTTCATCTTTTATGTTAAAAAGTTGACTTCAGTATGTCTTATATTCTTGTCAACATTAAGATTGTAGTCTCCTCAGATAAAATATAATCACAAAAAACTTTAGTAGGACATTTGGATCATTACTTTTGATCATCCCGTGGGAAATTTAAAGCTTTTCCGAAATAGTTACATTCAAGTTTTGGCGAGCTTTAAGGTACAACAGCCAGTTCTGGAGACGCCGTATAAAATTAAGATTTACTCCCTTCGTCCCAATCATTTGTTTACCTTTTATATTCTTTGTGAGAAGTATCTTAATCAATGGTAAAAAAATGATTGTAATCAGGGAACTATGTGCAATCTGCCAGCATATGGGACTGGTAATCAGAGCACTGGAAATCAAAGTACGACAAGCTTTGGAGCTTTTTCGTTCCAAGATATCCTTACTTCGCCAAGGGCAGCTGGATTCACAGGCTCAGGGAAGGCAAACGCGGGTCCTGTCGCTAAGGGACCTGATTTGGAGGTTGTTGGCATTGATCTCTCTGTGAATATAATCTCTTTTGCACTTGAGCATGCTATCTGCCTCAAATGTGCTGTTGAGTTTGAGGTGGCAGATTGTATCACGAAAACTTACCCTATGCACACATTTGATGTAATCTACAGCCGAGATACAATTTTACATGTTCAGGTAAATTGCCACTATCTCGAAGGCTCAAAGCATAGCCATTGCAATTAAGAGTGTTGAAGTGTTTCCTACTATTTTCAGGACAAACCTGCACTGTTCAAGTCATTCTACAATTGGTTGAAGCCCGGATGCAAACTTCTGATAAGTGACTACTGCAAGAGCAATGGTCAGCCTTCTCCTAAATTTGCAACCTATATCAAGCAGAGAGGTTATGATCTACATGATGTGCAGGAATACGGCCAGGCATGTTCAACCACTCTATTTCCCAATACTGCCCAATGTGCATCGAGATTTTTTTTAATGGGGTCCCTTCAAATAATTTCAGAAACATTGTTAAGCATAAATAATAGCAAAATCTTTAAAAAAAAATGTTGTTAGGTGTCTCGGGAAGGTGGGGGTTGTAACTTGTAAGGCGTGTCCTCCGTTGTTCCTACCCAGTACCAACATGTTGATATGTAATATTAACTATTAAGTTGTGGTTCAGGTCGCGGTGTCAGCTACTGTAGCTTATTTTGCTAAATGCAGGCAATATCGCCTTCAAATATGCTAAAATTAGGTCGTAATTTTCAAAATATTTACAGCCTTGATTTCACTCCCATATATATGAAAGACATCTGTGCAACGAACAAAATGATGGTTGTGGGCAGGTGTTGGGTTTGGTCAGTTGTTCAGACTGCGGCACTCTATATGAGTTGCTGGCAGAGGGCGAACATAGCAGGGGCTGGCTCCTGGGTGCTACTAGAAGATCAGTAGAGTAGTTGGTGTTTATGTATAGGCATTGCTTCCTTCGTGCAGGAACTTTCTGGTTTATGCACTGGAGGTGCATCTTTTTTGCATGAAAAGTTGATGAATATTTCTGAGGGTGGCAGTTTGTATCAGTGCTGCAGGTCAGGATTTTGGCAGAGGGATGGGTGCTGCTCTACAGCGCGCTGAGCAGGAACTTGCAGGATCTGTGTATGTGCGTGCAGACGAGCACAATACAGGAAATTGCAGCAAATTGCATGTGGCGGTAAGGCGGACTTACATCGTAGAATGAAAGTTCAATATTATGGCAGAGTTGGTGTAGCAGGTCTGCACAGTTTTGAGTCTGATGCGGACTAGTAAGCGTGGGCAGTTGGTGTAGCAGGTTTGCACATCTGCTTGAGCGGATAGCAAATGGGCAGTAGTAGCAGGAGTCAGGGGCTGCTTTGTACGCCTCAGGTTGTAGTTTGATTTTGATGGAATAGTGCAAGGGCGTGGAAATTGGGCAAGTATAGAGTATGGGAAGTGAAGGATTCACATCGGATTACACAAGGCTGAGCATTAGCATCGTTTTTTTGTTTTTTTATATAGAATATCCTTGTAATTTGACTTTGGTTTTTGTTATATTATTCTACTTACTTTTCATCAAAAATAATGATTGTGACGGAGGTAGTAAGAGCTTAAAAATTCACTCCTACACTTTTTAGACTCACACGACACACAGTCACACATCAACTTTTACACTTAAATATAAACTTTTACACTTAAACAAACAATAACGGATGGATGGACAATGTTTCACTGTTCATTGACATATAGACATATAGACATTATGGACTATGGAAAGTTTAAATTGCTAAGTTCATTCTCCTCTTTTCCAAATTTCTATAAGATTTTGTTTTTCGCTTGCGGATTATATTTAGAGACCTCAAATCCTCGAACATCTTACTCGATTAGCAATGGAATGCCAAATTATCAGATTTTGGGCTTGCAAGGTTAGGCCATCCTGAAGGGTTTACTCATCTCTCAACTGTGGCAAGTCATATATATTGGTTATCTTAATATGTTGTTTCTAATATACGAGTGTTATGTTATTGACTTGTCGTATACCCTAACTAATAGACAACACTCAAACAAAAACAATAAAATTTAAATAGAACCACTTTTACTTGAACAGAACCGGGTTGATCATTCCTGAAAAATGAAAACCTTGATCGAAATTAGCCAATAAAATAGACGCGATATGAGAAACACAGTACATTAACGACATATCAGAGAACTGAAGCTGACCCTCTCATTTAGGATACTCTCTAGATCACCTTTTTCGGATTTTTACATGGTTTTTCTGGAGTTGTCACTCCCGTATTTTTGCTTTACGAGTTAATCTAAAAGCTCCTAATGTGACGATCGAGGTATGGCCCGTGTTGTATTTTTATGACTTTATCTCAAATTCAGTTGAATTAGTGATTAATTAATCTTTATACAATTTAGGTAAACATGTTCATATATGCTATTTGTCTAACCAAGCAAATTGGTCTGCTTATTCATATCTTTTTCGTAGACCAATAAGAGATATTTATGTTTCTTCTCTTAACAATGGCTATTTGCACTAAGGAGTGGGTTGTGTGCCGTGGCTTCTTCCACTACTCTTTCTGTCTCAGTGTCAATCATTTTTTTAGGTTTCGATTTGTTATGAGGATTCTTTTAGGTTCACATATAAATTGTTTTAAGTTCCTTAAAACTGTATACGCTTCGACGATTAGAATGTACAATCCAGGTTATGATTCTCTTGGCACATAGTCGAGATTGTGCTTTCCTGTGAATGGTGATATTCTTCCCAATGTGATTTAAGGAATGAGTTTACCTGGTTTTTCATATAGGAGGGAACATGATAGCATAGAAGCCGAGATAGCTCATCATAGACAACAGATACATGAACTACAAGAACATATACATGAGAAAGAGAGATAGATGTTGGAATTGCAAGATCAGGTATGCTCAAGCACATGTTGTGTTAGTTTCTGATTTAAAGCCATGCGTATAATATTCTTTGTTTGATTGCAGTCATTTATCTGTAATAATTAGAAGGCAGAGCTGACATTATGGTCACTGATGGATTTTGTAACACCCCCATTTATTTAAGAGCCTTTAGCAAGACATTCTCAAATAAATAGAGCTGTTACCATCTCGGAATGTCCGAGGTAGTGAATAACAAAGTAAAACAACCAAAGTACTTTATATAAAACTGATAAAATTTAAAACTTGGTTATTACAGTTACTACATAACGGAAAAGAAAGTACAACTGATGACTTCTCTAGATGTGATATAATTCTAGGTCGGTCCAAAGTATGCATCTCACATTCCTGCCCCAACTCCTAGCTCATCTGTCTCGGACCTGTAAAATCTACTCCCCATTCCGGATCATCGTAGGTGTACACGAATACACTGTCAACCTCGCGGTTGAGTAGGGTAACACAATAATTATAATGCAACAATTATGATATGCAAATGCAATGATATGCTCGAGCTCAATCTCAATCTCATTCTCATTCACAAATCTCAATCTCAAACCCGTAACACCCAGCCATACCGAACCTCCCGGCAGACTATAATCGGCCGTCGCCGAACACCAGCATAACAGCTGAGGTCACCAGGTCTAGTCCTGCAGAACTAGCCTGGGCCCAATAATATCTCATCATCTCAAATCTGTATCCAATGCATATGCCATGCTCATGAATGCAACAATAATAGTAACCATACTTATGAATGTAACAGTAATAATAATTACTCATAATCATATACCATCCTCATTTCATTCATGCTCATCATCCATATCATACACCCAACATCCATTCATAACAAATAACAGTAGTTTAGTGACAATGTAACCTACCTGGATAGCAATATAATCTCATCATGCAGCTAACATCCAATCAGCCGAATCACTTCATTACATACTCAACACCTAACAAAATAATATCCTTAATTACTAACTAATACAATTACGCAAACTAATACAACATATTAATTATTCAAATTAATTATTTAACCCATATATTACGCATAACGAGATCGTATTAAACATGACTACTTCAATTAACTTAAACAACTCGTTCTTATTATTTTTATAACTAACTTCAATTAAATAAATGAATATTGAAAATTTAATCGACTATTGATAACCGTCACATTCTTGTATAATAAAATCCACTTAACAACTTTCATAATTACATAACATGAATGACATATTCTAACAATAATAACATACCTATTACTAATAATAACAATAATAACAATATCATTAGCAACATTAGCAATAATAATATTAATACTAATACTAATAATATTATTAGTAATAATAATAATAATAATAACATATTAATAATAATAAGAAGAAGAATGACAAAACAACAATACATACAACTACTAATATACTCTTAATAATAATAATAATAATAAGGGTTATTTAATGACAATACTACAACCTATGACCACCCTTCTCATTTTACTACAACCTATTGATTAACCACAATTACTATGTACTAATATATCATTTATCATGTATTAGAACAGGTAGACGGGTTACCTGTTCCACCGGTAACTCTTCTTAACTAAACCTAATTTCATTTGTTTTACCTCAATTTACCTTCTCCTCTCAAACTTACTGTGAAACTGAAAAAAAATCCTCTTAATACCAAAACGCCATTGTTAGACATTCATTCAACCTCCATTGCTGCTACTAATTCCTTCATATTCATCATATGCAGTGATTGAATTTCCCCCAAACTTAAAGACGAAGTTTAATCAGTTTCCCCCAAATTGATTGCACCATGAATAAGGTAAACAATCAATCGATTTTTTCACGTTTTGCTTATGTCTGATTAGTTTGAATTTTCGATTTCATAGCATTCCCTACTTACATTTCCCCAATTTATCCCTAATATGGTTTGCTTATGTTTGCTTATGTTTGAATTTTCGATTTCATAGCATTCCCCAATTTATCCCTAATTTAGTTATCCTATTGTTTTCCTAATTTAATTCAGATCATATGCATGTTTCTTTGTTAATTAGGGAATTCAAAACCCAGTATCAGTGATTACTTTGAAATTATGGTTTGGTGGGTGTTTCAAAAGGGGTGATGAAGGTCTCATATACTTGGGTAGTACATTTAGGACGGTTGGTGTAGACCCAGATGAGATGTGTTGGTTTACACTGGTTGAGGAGGCAGAAAAATGTGGTTTTAATAGGGATGTAGATGGTATTTTCTTCATGACCTCTGATGGATTGCATAGGGCCTTTAGTGACACCCAAGCAATGATTATTGGCAAGCATGCTTTAGAGGAGAGACTTGGGGAGTGTTATATTATAGGTGAGTGTGACATTCCCCAGTTAATGCAATGGGTGGAGAGTGGTGTTGGTGTTAATTTAATGAAGAAGCCTTCCAAAATGGCCCCTAGGAGAAAGGGAAGTATTAGTTTAAGTACCACAAAGGAGGGACCACCTTTAGCCACAAATTTGACACCAACATTAAATAACACACCAACCACAAACATTCAGAAAAAGACAAAAGCATCAAAAGCTCTCCCAGATTCAGTCACTGCCTTGAAATCTCCAAAAAAAGTTTCTGAAAAAAAACAAACAGCCTAGAAATCTACTAGAGCATCACCCAGACTTCAAACATCCCCTGATATCATTGTCCATTATAACCAAAAACCTGAAACCTCACCCACATTCAGTGAAGTCAGATCTCAAGAACCTCACCAAGATACAGTTGAAAGAACCTCACACACATTCACTCAAGACACCTCTAAAAAATCCCAAAAAATAGCTTGCAAGACACCTATAAGGCCTTCTGAACAACCAGAATCTGTTCCTGAAACCTCAACTAGATTCAGTCAAGACAGATCTAGTTATGATTGTAATGACTTGAGAGTGGCTGATCTATTTAATGAGTATGAGGAAAATGCAGATTCAGCTGCCTTGTTTGGGGATGAGTTAAGTGAGGATGAAACAGATCCTGGTTATAGCCCTGAGTGTGAATTTGATGGAGATGAAACAGAGTCAGATGTGGAACTGGATGATGAAGATGACATTGATGTTGCACCATTGAATGAGGGAGACTTAGATGAGTTGTCTGATGTTGATGAGGAGTTAAAAGAAGCTAGGGCTAGACATAAACAATTTAATGCAGATGCACTAAAAATTGTTACTCAGCTCCAGCTAGAAGCTGCTTCTGGAAAATTGAGTGCACAAGAAAAAACAACACCCCAGACTGACACCCAACTGAGTGATTATGATGAGAGTGGGGATGAAGAAAATACCCCAGAGAACAGTGATGAAGAGAGTGTACCTGGTAAGAGGAATATAAGAAGAATACCAGTTGTGAATGAGAGATCCGATTTCAACAAATTGAAATGGTGTGCTGGAATTAGTTTTCCAAACACAGAAGCCTTTAGGGATTGTATTACTAGGTATGCCATTGCTCAAGGTAGGGATTTAACCTTCGATGTAAGTGACAGATCTCATGGGAGAAAGCTTGGGGTAAGGTGCAAGTCTGGGTGTCCCTTTAGAGTATATGGTAGTTGGGATAACCAAAGTGCTGCATTTGTGGTAAAGGCAGTTGATCCTGGTCATACTTGTCAGAGGACAATGTCAAGCAATAGACAGCTCAAATCTACATGGTTGGCAAAGCAATTTCTGGATGTATTTAAAGCAAAACCACATTGGCCAGCTGCTGACATTATAGAGACTGTAAGAAGAGCATATAAGGTGTTGATAAAGAAGGGGTTTGCGTATAAGGTGAAGTATTATGCCCATAGACTATTACATGGGTCCATGAAGGAGCATTATAGCAGACTAGGGAGTTATATTGCAGCCCTTAAAGAGACAAATCCAACCAGCTACTACACCTTGTTAACCAATCCAAATATGACTTCAAACCCACCTGTTTTTCAGAGGTTTTATGTGTGTTTTGATGCTTTGAAGCAAGGTTGGCTGCTAGGGTGTAGGAGAGTAGTTTCTGTTGATGCATGTTTCCTAAAAACATTCCTTGGTGGTCAACTAATAGCAGCAGTGGGTAGAGATGGGAATGAGCAAATGTTCCCTCTGGCTTGGGCAGTAGTTGAAGGTGAGAACAATGAAAGCTACGAGTGGTTTTTCAAACAACTGAAGACAAGCTTAGAGATAGAAGATGGTGAGGGCATGACAATTATATCTGATCAGCATAATGTGAGTGTTTTTGTATTGTGTTTATTGACATGATAGTTCTAAAACCTATACGACCCTGACTAATGTTCCCTTTGTTTTTCATTGTGTGTTTATTTGTAGAGCATAGTGGCAATGGTAGCTCAAGAGTTCCCTAGAGCTGAGCATTGACATTGTGCGAGGCATATTTTTGCAAATTGGCACAAGAAGTACAAGGGTGAAGACATGAAGCTACTGTTTTGGGCTTGTGCAAAGTCCTACAATGAGCCTGACTTCAATGAAGCACTGGAAAACCTAAGAGAGGCTGACCCAAAAGCTGCTGATGATTTTGTTGCTTGCAATCCAAAATTGTTCTGTAGAGCATTCATCCAAAAGCACACAACTAATGATGTCATAGTAAGTAACATGTCTGAAACTTTTAATGCATACATAATCACAGCAAGATCCAAGCATCTTATATACATGCTAGAAGAGATTAGGACTCAAATTATGCAAAGACTTGTTGAAAAAAGGGTGGAAATGGAGGGAAGTGCACATGTAGTATGTCCAAATGTGTAGAAACTGCTTGAAGTAGAGAAGGATAAGGCTTCTACATGTAAGGCTATTCCTTCTACTCCTACACTGTTTCAAATCCAGTATGGGATTGATGGTCTCACTGTGGACTTAGAAGCTAGGACATGTACATGTAAGAAGTGGGACCTAACCGGGATCCCTTGCTTCCATGCTATAGCTGCAATTTTTTCAATTTATCAACATGCTGAAGACTATGTGTCTGACTACTATAAAAGAGATGCTTACCTAAGGACTTATAGTATGGGTATTAACCCAGTACCTGGCCAAAGACACTGGCCAAAGATGGACATGCCTCTAAATCCCCCACCCATTAAGGTAGGTCCTAGTAGGCCTAGAAAGAAGAGGAGGAGAGACCCACATGAGGATCCAATTAAGAAGGGCAAACTGTCAAAGCATGGCCTTGTCATGACATGCTCTATCTGCAAATCCCAAGATCACAATAAAAGAAAGTGTCCTGATAGGGATAAGGCATTACAACAACCACCTCCACCAAAAAGGCCAATGGGTAAACCTAGGAAGTATGCAAGGGTTGAGACCACTGTAGAGGCCACTGGACAGACTTCTCAAAGCCATCATGCAGCCACAGCACAGCCAACAAGAATTGGTAGGAATGGAAGGGCTATATTGAGTGGCAGGGGTGGTGGAACAGGTGCTGGCAGGGGTGGTGGAACAGGTGCTGGCAGGGGGGGAAGAACTGCTGGAAGGGGTCAAGGAAGACTTGGTGGCAGAGGTCGTGGAAGATTTGGTGGCAGAACTAGGGTACGTTCCTTCTCAGCTTATTGTTGTGTTAATAAGAACAATTCCTAGCTGCTCATACTTATCAATACACTCTCTTTTTTACACAGGCCCCTCAAGGATTTGGAGTTTTATTTGATGATCAGGGTAATGCATTTACGAATGTATGTTTTCAACAGCCTTGTAAAAAGTTCGATGTTATCACTTTATTTTGGTGCTACTTAAATCAAGTGAATTCACCTTCTTTGTGTTTTGTTCAGGCAATGAGCAGCACTAGTGGACCAACAAGCCTTGTGGTCAATGGAGAAGCAACACCTAATACTCAAGATTCAGTGAACCATGTCTGAAGCTTCAAAATTGTAGTCGAAAACTTGTTTTAAATAGAGTTTTGGGCTTGTAAGAACTTATTTATTAGCAATTTAGCAAATTGGTACCAGTGATTGTCGAAAACAAGTTTGACATGAAATGCATACATGTCAAGGTTTTGTATTAGGAATTTGATGATCAGACAATTGATTAAGTACTTGTGTAATCAGAATTCAAATGTTTTGCTACACCTGTAATTGTCGAAACAAGTTTGACATGAAATGCAAACAAGTTCATTAGTTGTAATTGTCGAAAACAAGTGTTTTGTATTTCGAATTCAAATTGGGTTTTGCTACACTTGGTTCTTCATAAAGCATCATCATATTACATTGTATACTACATCACAACATTACATCTTCACCATCCAACTAAAAGCAAAAATAATCCAAGAACAAACTAAAGCGTACATAACGATTTTTTCCCCTCTTGTGCGTTTAATTAACTGGTCCTTCAAGTACATATTATCCATCTTTAAGCTCTCCTTCTTCAACCTCAATTTTTCAATTTCTCATCGAACATATTTCTTTCACAGTAATTGAATTCTGCCCCTCTTTCCTTCTGCAAATCTTCTTCCAACAAGAAAAACCCACAATCATTCACCTACAAAACCAATAAATTCTTTAATTGAATTTACCCTTGAATTGATAAAACCCAGAAATTCTTCAAGTTAGCAAATTAAAAAACAAAACTTTAATCGAGAAATGAATAACAAAACTATAATCAAATAACTTACAGGCCAAAGAGGGCATCCATAGAAATTCTTCCCAACTTGTCGTCCCTTACCTATTATCTTGAACACGGCTTTATATCGGTGTCTGCATAAAATAGTATTCGATGGGCATGATCCGGAACCGGCAGACGAAGATGCAGACCGTGACATGATTATGAAGGAGATGATTAGTTGTAAGTTGTACACGAAGGTGAAGATGAAAATGGAGGAAATGGGCAGGTAGTATTAATGGAAGGAGAAGGAGAAAAGCAAAGTAAGGGGATTTATTGAAAAAGAGACGTTGGAAGGGGGAAGAAGAGGAATAAGGGATTTATTAAAAAAAAAAATGGGTCCCACCACTTAACCTAAAGCAACCGGTCAAAATATGACCAACACTATTCTAAGAGATGAGGGGTCACAGGTTGTAGTATTCTTAGTTAATCAATAGGTTGTAGTAAAATGAGAAGGGTGGTCATAGGTTGTAGTATTGTCATTAAATAACCCTAATAATAATAATAATAATGATAGAATAATAATAATATAATAATAATAATCATAATAATAATAGTGACACATACAGCACTCACCCAACTCAAATGTAACGAAATGTCGCGCACCAACAGACCCCCTCACGAACAACACCCTCCTGGCCACCAATTTCACAGCCTTTCCGACGCCCTTTTCCCCGCTTACACCACCACCTCACCACCATGGTCACCACCTATGCACCATGACGTACCCATTGACACCAACCACGACCCTTGACACCACTCTAACAGCCCTCGAAACCAGTCCCAAAACTCCCTGTCACAACCTCACTTGCGATACGTATTTTACCGATCCTCTGTAAACAACCCCTTAAACACCTTCTACCACCACTATCACCACCGCCTATGACTACCCTTTACACCTCACATCACCCTTAACCCCACGATGGAAACCACTAGCCTTCGACACTAACCAAACACCCTGAAATAACCACATAAAAACACTCATACTACCCACGCGTCCCCTGTTTCTGTTTGTTTAACACTCTCCTGAAACCCGTGTCAACCAAAGTTTCCCAGACCACTAAGCACCACTCTACCACCACCAACGCAAAACACAAACACCCCACAACCAGAGTTCATTCACACGCAACAAGCAGCAACCCAAGAAAACGTTAAAACGTAATACAAAACGAAGTAGAGTAAATAAACGAAAACAGAGCAGATTCCAGTTACTGTCGACTTTTATGACGGTTTTAGGGATACCCACGGTGGTCCTATGGTGGTTTAAGGTTGACAACCATGTTATTCATACTACACAGAGTACTTATAGCTATACTACTAAGATATACGATATGAAAGGGGCACGATAAATTACTTATGAAATCGTTGTTGTGCAAAGATAAGAACGATGATGGTGAGGACGGTTCTTGCTGCGTTTTCTTTCTCTGTGTTCTCCTCCAACCACACGGTGGTTAAGGCGGCGTTTAGGGTAAGGTTGGAGGCAGACGAGGTGTAAGTAGCGGTAGGGTTTTGGTGAGTGTTGATGGGGCAGGTTATGGTGTCGATGAAGGCATAAGGTAGAATAGGGTGTTAAGGTTTCTAAATGTGCAGTATGTCGAATGGAGTAGGCTAGGGTTTGTTTATTATTTTGTTCCCAAACACGGTTCCCGTACACGGTCCTCATACCAAGCCCAAGTCCATTATACATCCCTCGAACCTATATGACTATACTCGTTCTTAGCTCGTAACTTAAAATAACGCGACATATACAGAATTATACTAATTAAATTATGTACTTTAGTATGCATAAATATTAATTAAATTAATTATAAGAATATAAACTTATTAGCACTTATATAAGAATATATATAAAATCAGAATTTAAATATAATTACGACTTAAATAATAAAACAAATAAAATAAGAAATAAATATGAAATAGGAATTATATTTAATTATAAATATATTATCAAAATTAAAGAAATACGAATGAAATGTCATTTTAAGAATTAATCGTCAAATATAAATGATTATGAAATACGAAATAATCGTAGAAATACGATTTATAGAATAATAACGGAAAATACTATATAAACATTCCTTTTGAAATACTTGTATAAAACACGGTTTGACTGTCGTTGACCGAGTCTAAAATACGGGGTATTACAGTCTTCCCTTCTTAAAATGAACTTCGTCCCGACGTTCGCTACCCCGTAACGATAACGAAACACTCAACAAGCATGAAATAACACAAGTAGCACTTATACGAGTATCAAAAAAAACGAAATGTTACATTCTATCCCCCTTAAGAAACTTTGTCCCCAAAGTTTAACATATAACAGTAAAACATGACACTTAAAGAACCACAATATAGCATATAACAGGAGTAATCTGGATTTCCATGTATAGTCAAACAATCACGACGTACCAATTTGTCTCGTCATAACAACTAGCCAGATCAAGATTATACAATCCTATCCTCCTTAAGACATGGTTACGTCCCTGTAACCCCATTACAAAATTCCACGTCCAATGCTCAAGAAGATCACCGAAATAATAGTCACAATTCATCTGATAAGTTAATTACTCTATACTGGCAACTAGCATCTGACTTTTAAAGCAACAAACCCTACTTGTCAATTTCATGCCACGTAGGAAAATTCAAGATAACTAACAATTATATACCCTTGAAAATTTCAAAACATCATAACACATTTAAACTAATGTAGACAAGTAACTAACTCATAGTTCATACTTGACCAATTAAACTATTTCATGATCATAATCATATTATAGAAGCAAAATCATATCTTAGAAAAGACATAAGCCAAATCTTAACTAATGTAATTAACATGGAGCATTGACTTATTTCCCGAGTTATACACCAATCTTAGACTAGCAAAACAGCTTAACATCTCTAGGTATAAAGAAGTTAAACCAATTATTAATTCAATAGATTGCGATCAGATTTTAAATATAGCATTATGCAAATCACTTAGGGGCATAACAATATACATGGAGAAGGTATAGGAGATATTGTTGCAAGGGAATAGACAAAGATATACCATTAATATATGAAAGATCACCAACAGAATTCACATTGTTCAAATAATCACAATTAATTATAACAATTTGATTGCGATATCATGCTAATAAATTTACCAGTTAATTCTTTCTACCACGTGTCCAGACTCTTCCATGATGAACATTATTTTAACATTACATATGGACACCACATAATTATTTTGAGGTCATAGCAATAGAAAGTAATAATGTCTGTATAGTTGAAATTACTTTATATAAAACTCAACGAAATAACAAGGTTATATTATCATATAATAACTTTTATATTCATATCATATGTCTATCATAAATACTACTAACGCTATACCAGGATATTACATGGTTTACATTACTGAATTCATATCTGATTACACTTTCATATTTCAAACTTTCACATTTCAACAATCACACATCACACAGTATCTTCCAAAATCACAATTAAATAACCGTTTAGCTATTTTGCGAGCTATTATAGTTTTTAGAAAATATAAGGAATCAAATAATCATAGGAAAAAGAATCAATTGCAAAGCTTAAGGAAATTATTTATAACAAATCTTACATTTCAGTTGGTCTGAACAAAAACTTTATAGCACTTAGACAGAAATTTAGACAACTTGCAAAAATCACTATTAAACAAGGACTCATTAAGAATTTACATGGATTATCGTTTTGGAAACATAAATGAATATTCTAAACTGTAGAGTTGGAATTATGCATAAATATTAACTACGTTTTAAATGATTTTTTTTTTTTTTAAAACATGTGTCAAAACAGAATTGTGCCGTAACAATCTAACCACTGTCGACTAAAATCTTTATTTCTCTCAAAATATAAGTCATTTTAACATGAAACCAAAAGCATAAGGAAACCTAACTCAGGAGGTTATCATACATAAAATTTTCACATTCATATAGAGAACAAATTTTAAATGGCAGCTCTCACAAGCAAGGTAACATTCTGAAAATTTATCAAAATTTGTTCCTTAAAATCACTTCATATTATCACATTTAAATACAACCATTCTTCTTCCAAAACATGTTGACCTATCATTTGAAACATTGAAATCATATTGTACCTATTTAACAGGTATTCATTATTTCAAACCAAAATTGCCATCAACGAAATAATTCAATAGTTATACATGTATGAACAATGCATTACTTCTTACCATCGTAATAATCACAACATAATAGTACGTAAATATATATCCCAGAAATTACCAAGGTGCCACTTATTGAATACTGACTCTATAGCTAAACTAATTGTGTGTAAATAGAAATTGTCATTTAAACTTTAAGATTACTACAGATATTTATTATATTCATTTTGTAACCAGACAATCGTATGTACATTTCAGAACACCATAATCGTATGATTACATCGCGCTAACTATTGCTCAATAAATATACATCCATACTCTTAAAATTTCAATTCAATCACTCATATCAACCATCATCTCCATATCAACTATATTCTTCCAATAACATCATTAACCATAATTCACATTATCACTTACCTCACTCTTCTCCAATAAGAATGTTAGCACAATATAGAAAATGTATGTTCCTTTATTCCTTACTACCCACTCTCTGCATCACTCAAGGGTTTCCAGCTTAGACTGATAGGGCCAGTGGCTTGGTTTGAGGGGGCCCCTAACTCATTCCAATCCTGGGGGCTCCTAACAGTTACTAACCCGGGGTTCATTTTATTTGACTCTTCCTATGTTCATTATTTTTATTCATTTGTTTTTACGCCTGAGGATCGTTCGCTCTTATACCATTTTTAACAACCCGACCCACCACAGTCGTAACACACCCCCAATAAGATGGGAGGTAAGCCTTTGGCCCATTATTTGTCCTCACTTAAGCCCAAAAGCACAAGGCCTTGTTACTAAGTGGTGGGTGGAAATTATTACAAACATATCACAAGCCTCACATTCTACCAATGTGGGACAACTTTTCTCTCATATTTTGGGTGTTACACAGAGGTTCGGTATGGCTGGGTGTTACGGGTTTGAGATTGAGATTTGTGAATGAGAATGAGATTGAGATTGAGCTCGAGCATATCATTGCATTTGCATATCATAATTGTTGCATTATAATTATTGTGTTACCCTACTCAACCGCGAGGTTGACAGTGTATTCGTGTACACCTACGATGATCCGGAATGGGGAGTAGATTTTACAGGTCCGAGACAGATGAGCTAGGAGCTGGGGCAGGAATGTGAGATGCATACTTTGGACCGACCTAGAATTATATCACATCTAGAGAAGTCATCAGTTGTACTTTCTTTTCTGTTATGTAGTAACTGTAATAACCAAGTTTTAAATTTTATCAGTTTTATATAAAGTACTTTGGTTGTTTTACTTTGTTATTCACTACCTCGGACATTCCGAGATGGTAACAGCTCTATTTATTTGAGAATGTCTTGCTAAAGGCTCTTAAATAAATGGGGGTGTTACAAAGTGGTATCAGAGCGACCCTGCGACCGTGTGGTGAGCCTGTGGTCGGGAGTACCCGGGTCACACACCTAGCGGGGAGGATTCTGGCCCTGGTTGTGGTCAAGTTTGAGGCACAACGAGGACGTTGTGTTCTTTAAGTGGGGGAGTGTGTAACACCCAAAATATGAGAGAAAAGTTGTCCCACATTGGTAGAATGTGAGGCTTGTGATATGTTTGTAATAATTTCCACCCACCACTTAGTAACAAGGCCTTGTGCTTTTGGGCTTAAGTGAGGACAAATAATGGGCCAAAGGCTTACCTCCCATCTTATTGGGGGTGTGTTACGACTGTGGTGGGTCGGGTTGTTAAAGATTTTGTGTTGTGCTTAAAATGATAGCATAGGGTAGCTCAAGAGACAATACTTTACAGGGACGAACAGCTTAGGGAAGCACAGACATGGATGGGTCAAGTTCAGGAAATTGATGTTTTGCAATCAAGTACATTGCAGGCTGAGCTAAGAGAACGGACTGAGCAATTTAATCAGCTTTGGCTTGGCTCGCAAAGACATGTTGAATTAATGGGTTTTAACATAAAATAATTTGCTATTTGAGCAATTTAATCAGCCTTTGAATTCTAAACGTTAAATCATGTCAAATCTCAAAAGTTATCTTATGGGCGTGTGCCAATTTTATGTGTATGCCTAAGCTTTAGCTGTATTTAAATTATTAGTGTTGGGTTAGGAGTTTTAGCCTGAGTAGGTGCTTTTTTCATTCGGTCATATCAAAAGAACGTTTATGTGTTTGATCAATCGACACAATGGGAAAGCTGTGAGAATTTGAGCAGTTAAGGCTTTGTTACAATAATGTTAGTGATTGTTTGTGGTTCTCCTTTGTTTTAGATTAGAATCTCAGCTAACTATTTCTAGAGATATGGCTAAAGGGAATACATATCTTCGAAATAAATATCAACAAACAATTTCTGACCTATATTCAGTACCAGTTTCCAGAGAAGGAGAGAATGCACATGCAGGCCATTCAACAATATCAACTTAAACTGGCTGCTGTAAGAGGAAACACAAGAGTCTATAATGGCGAATCCTATTGAAATGTATTTTCAGGTAGTTTTTTCTTTCATTTCTGGAAGAGTGTAGATTTCATCTTTTATTTTAAAAAGTTGACTTCAGTATGTCTTATATTCTTGTCAACATCGAAATTGTAGTCTCCTCAGATAAAATATAATCACATAAAACTCCAGTAGGACATTTGGATCATTACTTTTGATCATCCCGTGACAAATTTAAAGCTTTTCCGAAACAATTACATTCAAGTTTTGGCGAGCTTTAAGGTACAACAACCAGTTCTGGAGACGCCATGTAAAATTTTATCTATTGCATCTCATTGTAAATGATATCCCCGACATCAGCAGACAGCAGCTCTGATTTAATCCATTGGAAACTGATATTTATTACCCGAAGTTTATGAACAGAACAGTTCGTCTAATAGTCTCTTCACACACCCGATATAAGCAGTGCCGCAACTATTTCCTTACAGCTGACAGTCTGACACAAACTGGGAAACAAGACAACAAATATTTGTTTCATGAAGTCTCGAAGGTGCTATATTATAATTTATACCACCTCAATTTAACACATACGCGCTTCCCGTAATCCACCATTTTTGGTAAAATCTTGCATATAATATTTTTTTTTTTCATTAACAATGTCTGATATAAATACGTTTTTCATGAGCCTATGAGATGGAGTGCATTTGAGGGTTAAATGGTTTCTCCCCATGTAAAATTTTTAAATTAATAGTAGCCGTGGGTTACCAATGCTTTTGTAGTGACATAGTGATCTATATATCTATATCAGTGAACTGTCAGTTAATTCCAATGTGGTCTTAACTGTCCACTTTCTTAACATTTCCTCAGTCTAACATAACTGGAGTTCAAGTCTTGTATGCTACAGATTTGCTGATCAAATTCACGACTACTATATATATATATATATATATATATATATATATATATATATATATATATATATATATATATATATATATTAATTTGATTTCTCACAATATTCCAACGATTATTCTTTTTATAGCAAAAGACACTAACCAAATCACTATCAGTCAACCTGTGTTTTCAGAAGGTTATAGTCTTTATGTTATTTAACATTTCTCTATATTTTCATTACCGTTTTGGCCTTTTAGTTTGGCTGAAGATGACTGGTTGATGAAAGCCGATAACACAAAGGCAAAGGTTGTCTGAAGTAGATACGTGGTAAGTATGGAGATCAGTTAAGATGTTAGTTGATGCTGCAATTTCTAACAGTTATAATGCACAAACTGAACAAACTGGTATACAAAGTACAAAAATAGTGATTAAAAGGAACTGACCATGTTCAACTAGAAAAGGAAGAACACAAGTAACAATATTGCAAAATTGTTATGATGCCAATTTAAAGAGAACCCTTAAGAAGACGAAGAAGTCGTTTCAAGGCTAACTATTAAGATTCTTGAGGATTATGAAGGGATTGGGCTCGCTTGTTGACAACAAAGGCAATGTCAAGTCGAGTAAGGGAAATGTATTAAAGTCGTCCGACAGTAGCACGATAGTTTGAGGGGTTTGGAATGGACTGACCAGACGCAAGGGTGAGGGGAGGATAGAGGCCCATATGGGTAGTGGTGCGTTTGCAATCAAGCATATGGGGGCGAGTAAGTATGTCATGGATGTACTTGGTCTGGGTGAGTCGTAGGCCAAAGGTTGTAAGTGCTACTTTTACTCCGAGAAAGTATGACGGGAAACCAAGATCTTTAAGAGAAAACCGATTTGCAAACGATGAAATAAAATGATCAAGATGAAGGGATTTGGGACCGGTGACTCTATATAATGTCATTGACATAAACAAGAAGATATATGGTGAGTGAATGATTATTAAAAAGAAATAGAGCATGATCAGAAACAGATTGAGTAAAAGCATAAGAGTGGAGATAATTCGTAAGTTCATTATACCAAGCTCGAGGAACTTCCTTAAGACCGTAAATAGCTTTCGACAGTTTACATAGATGAGCCCCCAAACCCGAATAAAGGACAAGTTAGGAACCGTTCCCTTCCATAATTAATATGGAGTCTTGTCAACAGCTTTAGACGGACTTCGGTTAAGTATTAGAGCGGCCGACAAAAGAGCATAGCCCCACAATGAATCAGGCACAACGGTGTGACTCATCATGGATCGAACCATATCAAGTAGAGTTCGATTTCTCCGTTCGGACACACCATTTAATTGTGGTGTTCCAGGTGGAGTCAACTGTAGCACGATGCCACAGTCTTTAAGGTGTTGATCAAACTCGTGTGAAAGATACTCACCACCACAATCAGAACGTAGTGCTTTAATCTTTCTTCCCAGTTGGTTCTGTACCGATTCTGGTATTCTTTGAACTTGTCAAAGGATTCAGTTTTATGCTTCATTAACTAGACATAACCATATCTACTCAAATCATCCGTGAAAGTGATGAAATACCTATAGCCTTCTCGTGCGTTGATCGACATAGGGCCACATACATTCGTATGTATGAGTCCTAATAGGTCGGCAGCGCGCATTCCAACACCTTTGAAGGAAATACGAGTCATCTTAGCAATGAGACATGATTCACACGTGCCATATGATTCGAAATTAAAGGCCGAGATAGCTCCATTATGTATCAGCTGTTTTACGCGTTTCTCATTTATGTGTCCCATACGATAATGCCATAGATAAGTTTGATCTTTGTCACCTACCTTTAATCTCTTGTTATTCACATGTAATATTTCGGTGGTTTGATCTAAAACATAAATTCCATTCATGGAAACTGCCTTGCCATAAATCATATTGTGTAATGAGAAAATAGAACTGTTATTTTCTATTACAAATGAAAAACCAAGTTCGTCAAGTGCAGAAACTGAAATAATGTTTTTGGACAAACTAGGAACATAATAACAGTTATATAAAGATAACTCGAATCCACTTGGAAGCTGGATCACGTGTGTTCCCCTCGAGACTGCAGCAACGCGTACTCCATTCCCGACACGTAGGTCAACCTCAACCTTGATGAGGGGTTCTTGGTTTCGGAGGCCCTGCACATGATTACATAGATGAGAACCACAACCAGTATCTAGTACCCAAGTTCCGAAACTTGCATGGTTAATCTCAATCATTTGAATAAAAGAAGAAGAAGACATACCAACAGGAGTAACACGACCTGCCTTAATGTCCTCACGATACACGGGGCATGAGCGCCTCCAATGCCCAGTCTTGTGGCAATGGTGACATTCCATGCTAGTATCCTTGCTCTTTGTCTTGCCCTGTGAGTTGCTCGACTCACCTGGCCCACTCTTAGTAAATCCTGGTTTCTTGAACCTGGGCTTACCTACTGTTAAGTCGCCCTGAGCTTTAGCTTTCCCCTTACCCTTACCCTTGCTGGAGATCATGAGAACATCCTGCTTCACGCTCCAACTTAATTTCAGGTCCTTCTCGGTCTGTACGAGAAGGGAGTGGAGCTCATGAGGAGTCTTCTTCATGTCGTTCATGTAATAGTTGGCCCTGAAGAGGGCGAACCCATCATGAAGTGAATGAAGCATTCGATCAACGATTATGTTGTCACTGATCTTGCAGTTTAGGGCCTCCAGTTTCTCGATATTCTCAATCATGTTAAGAATATGTGGGCTAACAGCTTGGCCCTTCTGGAGTTTCGCCTCAAAGAAGCGACAGGTATGCTCATAAGAAACGATTCTCGGAGCTTTCGAGAATTCGTTAGTGAGCGTGGTGAAAATCTTGTTTGCACCATGGGTTATGAAGCGTCTTTGCAAATTGGATTCCATTGCATAGATGAGTACGTTCTTTATCGCACCCGCTTCCATGACGAAGTCGCTATGAGCGCGAACTTCGTTAGCTCTAGCTCCAGTTCCTGGGTGTGCCGGAATGGGCTCAGTTAAGTACTTGAGCTTTCCGTCAGCAATGGCAGCATTCTGTAATGTTGCCTCCCAGTCAGAGAAGTTTGACCTATCATTCCTCAGTCTAGTAGACTGATTCATGGAGTCCATGAAGGCTTTTAGCCAGGATTCACGTGCTAGCTTGGCACTTGGCATTGGGTCTTCACCAGCCATTAGTTATACAGCAGTTTAAAAGAACGTGTTCTACACTGAAAAGAAGATAAAACAAAACCATATAAACAACTCATTGTTGTGATTTAAGTCTATATTAAATTGTATTTAAACTCGTAGACTCATGCATTTATATAATTGATCTCCCTCAAGAATTATATAAACGATCCCAAGACTCAATTTCCGTATATTGATAAGCCTACAGCTTGGCTAATTCCACCGTTGGAACTCTTGGTCGATAGATTTCCGTAAAACCTATCTATTAGTCCATCACAGTCGCTAGATAGTATCGAGTGACCATGATGTTGAGATAAAATAAATCATTTGTTCCCACTTACCCGACGTAGAAGGGGTCATATTATGCCTACCGACGAAGAAGGGATTCATGGGAGTCTGATTTATAAAGACTAGTCTCAATTTTTGGTTATACGAGGAAGACCCCATTAACTTATATTTATCCATTTTAAGTGAACTAATATCTAGCATATACGTGAATGAATGAAATAAAGTGATGGCTTTGCAATTGACATGTGACATCTGTATTGTCACAGAAAACTAACGCGTAACCTCTACACGAGTCAATTTTCAGGCATGTTATAGGTGGTTTGGATTTAGGCGGAATATGATGCAAGCTATTATCGATGAAAGTATAAAATAAATGCGATAAACGTAAATAAAAGTCCTAGTGTGGTCTATCCTACCAAAATAAACATAAAAACAACTTTGGAATCCACCGTTGGACCCTAGAAGCTTGTCTTGATGTTCCATCTTGGTCCTTGCAGCGGGAGTGAGCATCTGGTCTCCGTCTTTGGTCTTTACAAAATTACTAATTTAAATTACAAATATAACCCTATTTACATTCTAATTTAAATACAAAAGTAATTACATGGCAAAAACTCAAAACAGAGATTCAAGATCTCAAAATTACAAACAAGACTGTGTTCTATCATTACGGTAACACTATCTTCTAAGGCCACACTAAGTTACAACCGCTTGCAAAATTAAATACGTTATAGAAAGCATTCAAAGGGCATTCAACAAGACGATAAATAAAATGCATCAACTAAAATTAAAATTCATTCATGACATAATACTGTTATTATGATTAACAAATTTTACCAAACCACCTTTACGGGATTAAAATTATGTGATTATACCGTTTTAACCACTTTAATTTTAACAAGTTTATAATCCATTATCATAAACCGTTTTAAAATAATATGTATCATGCGAGAGTGAACCGTTTCACAAAAAACAATATACTATTTCCGTATACAACATAATACTTTCGGCCAAGGGAAAATAAAAACAAGTTATTTTCGGGAAAAATAAAACGACTGGTACAGGGTAGAGGTCGACCGACCTCAACATGGGGTCGACCGACCTTCTGACAGAAATTTTTTTTCCTGTAACAGCAGAATGGTCGACCGACCTATTAAACAGGTCGGCCGACCACAAAACACGAAATCGAGTTTCTGAAAACGCGAAATTGCTGCACTTTCAATCAAAACAAGTTTTTACCTTTGATTCAAAACGTGTAAATTAAAATAAACAGCAACAAGGGTTCACATATTGTCAAGAATATCGATTAATTAACAATATGTAAACAAGAATCGAAAACAAGATCGATTACACAAAAGAGAAACTGCCGAAAAACAGAAACCCTATGCGGGAGGTGGTCGACCGACCCACACGGCAGACAGAAACGATTTTCAAATATTTTAAATTAAAACTTTTGAAAAACACAAAAGTAAAATTTCTTGGCCCTGGCTCTGATACCACTTGTGGGGAATATAGCATGTATTCGCCCTAAACATGAAGGATTATAACGAATTTTACAATTGTGAATATAGTCATAAGATAATTAAAAACATGAAAAGGAATACAACCTTGGGTCCTTGCTTGAATAGACCTAAGAACAGGAATTAAAGTAAATTTCCTCCTATAACTTGCACCCAAGACTTGATTGAGATGATGCCGCGTGTGCTAGAAATACTCTCCAATTGCCTTGCAATATGGGGAGAGCTTTTGTGAGTTTTGATGTGAGATCTGAGTTTTGGGAAAAGAATGTTCTCAAAACCCTAATTCTTGAGATTGTGAATTAACCAGTAGTCTGACAAAAGGAGAAGGACTCTCCTTATGTAGTGTGTGGGTCGGCCGAACGGGTTAGGGTATGAGTGGGCTTTTTGCACTCTTACCTTATTCCTTTGCATGATTCGACCCGTTTGCTAATAATATAATTCGAGGGTATTTATTATAAATCGCACACATGTTATCAGATATTAATGCAGTCGATGTATTAATAATGGTCTGATAAAATTACGATATTGTATAATTACCCGAATTAATATAACCGTTTATATTAATACGCGAATACAATATTTAATTAAATACAACCGTTAATATTTAATTTACGAATTAATCATGTAATCCGTGTTAGCTAAAATTATTTAATCCGTATTAAATAATAATCTCAACATCTCATTGACTAATTTAATAGTCAATACCTCTGACTAACTGTTTAGTCGTATCCGGCATAAATGTGACTGTATTTTCATACCTTCACATCTCTCAAACGTGTCCTATAGGTGTGACGTATAGGGACCAGTTGATCACCGCCATCCGTATGACAATAACGTCAAACTTATCTAGCAAGCCAACCGTTATTGATAAAGGTGGATCAACTGATAATAATACTGAAGTATGCCCTTGTGATCCTTAAAGAGATTTAGTAAGTCATTGTACTAACTGTCAAGGACACCAGCCCCAACAATCTCCTACTTGTCTGTACAAGAGTATGTGCAATGACGTTATCACACTACATGTGGAGGACACAAGCTCCAACAGGCGTAATTTAGGACAACCTGTAGTAGACCTTGGTCGACCGACCGGCTTAACTGGTCGGTCGACTAGGATAGTTGGTCGATCGACTGAATTAGTCGGTCGGTCGACCAACCTCGCGTATGTTTCAGACCTGTTTTTCTTCGTTAATTATAATATGATGAGTCATATTTATATATACTTTAATGCCTCCTCTTAGCATCTTTTGTTACCGTTCTGTGATTAGAATTGGTATTTATATGTCACTTTTAGTTGAATATCGATACTTCTGTATTTCTGTGTTCTAATGCAGAATGGATGCATTTGTGGAACACAAGATTGATATATAGCTCCATTGAATCAACAAGACAAAGCACAAGAAGATATCCAAGAACTAAGTGTTGGGGCTGGTGTCCTTGACAATTAAGTACAATGACTTATTAAATCTCTTCAAGGATCACAAGGGCATACTTATGTATTATTACCAGTTGATCCACGTTTATCAATAACGGTTGGCTTGCTAGATAAGTTTGACGTTATTGTCATACGGATGGCGGTGATCAACTGGTCCCTATACGTCACACCTATAGGACACGTTTGAGAGATGTGAAGGTATGAAAATACAGTCACATTTATGCCGAATATGACTAAACAGTTAGTCAGAGGTATTGACTAATAAATTAGTCAATAAGATGTTGAGATTATTATTTAATACGGATTAAATAATTTTAGCTAATACGGATTACATGATTAATTCGTAAATTAAATATAAACAGTTATATTTAATTAAATATTGTATTCGCGAATTAATATAAACAGTTATATTAATTTAGGTAATTATACAATATCGTATTTTATCAGACCGTTATTAATATATCGACTATATTAATATCTGATAACATGTTATGATTTATAATTAAATCCCGCAAATAATATTTAGCAAAACGGGTCGAATCACGCAAAGGAATAAGGTAAGAGTGGACAAAGCCCACTCCTACCCTACCCAATTCGGCCGACCATATGGTACTACATAAGGAGAGTTTTTCTCCTTATGTCAGTTACTGGTAGAATTACAATCTCAAAAATTAGGGTTTTGAGAATATTCTTTTCCCAAAACTCAGATCTCACATCTAAAACCTCACAAAAGCTCTCCCCATATTGCAAGGCAATTGGAGGGTATTTTCTAGCACACGCGGCATCGTCTCAATCAAAGTCTTGGGTGCAAGTTATAGGAGGGAATTTACTTTAATTCCTGTTCTTAGGCCTTAAGCACAAAGGACCAAAGGTTGAACTTCTTTTCATGTTTTGTTTTTCCTTATGACTATAATCTCAACTGTAATTTTCATTATAATCCTGCAAGTTTAGGGCGAATACATGCTTTATTCCCCACAAGTGGTATCAGAGCAAGGCCATGAAAATTTTACTTTTGTGATTTTCGTAAGTTTGAAAACCTGAAAAATCGTTTTCTGTCGCGGTGTCGGTCGACCGACCTCCTGTCACGGTCGGTCGACCACTCTCTGGCGGTGTCGGTCGATCGACCTCCTGTTTCGGTCGGTCGACCACCCCCTGTTTTCTTTCTGTTTTTTTTTTAAGAAAACAGTTTCGTTTTGTGAGTATTTCGATCTAGGTTTTCGATTCATGTTTACATATTGTTAATTAATCGATATTCTTGACAATATGTGAACCCTTGTTGATGTCAATTTTGATTCACTTGTTTTAATCTAAGTTTAAAAGTAAAAACTTGTTTTAATTTCAAAAGTGCAGCGTTTTGCGTTTTCTGAAATTCGTTTTTACTGTGTTCTGGTCGGTCGACCTAATTAATAGGTCGGTCGACCGATTCTTCTGTTACAGAATTTTTCGTTTTTTTCGGCTGGTGGTCGGTCGACCACAAGTTCCGGTCGGTCGACCACCCCCCTGTAACAGACTCGTTTTTTTTTATTTCGAAAATATCATGTTTTTATTTTCACATGGCTTAAAATAATATACTATATACGGAAATAGTGTATTATTTAGTGAAACGGTTCACCCTCGCTTGATACATATTGTTTTAAAACGGTTTAAAATAATGGATTATATGTTTATTAAAATTGGGTGATTAAAACGGTATAATCACATAATTTTAATCCTAAAAGGTGGTTTGGTAAAATTTGTTAATCATAATAACAGTATTATGTCACGAATGAATTTTTTTTAGTTGATGCATTTTATTTATCGTCTTGTGAATGCCTTGAATGCTTTCAATAACGTATTTAATTTTTGCAAACGGTTGTAACTTAGTGTGGCCTTAGAAGATTGTGTCACCGTAATGATGGGACACGATCTTGCTTGTAATTTTGAGATCTTGAATCTCCGTTTTTGGGTTTTTGCCATGTAATTACTTTTGTATTTAAATTAGAATGTATCTAGGACTACTTTTGTAAGTAAAACAATACAGAATACTCCAGCATATATAAACATGTGAAGCATAAACATCCCATCAACTGTTCTCATACTATCATGCGATTACAGTGCACGGCCCTCAACCAACTTCATAAACCTTAGGAAGGAGAGCCGGTTTCCCTACTGGTTACCCAGTCGGGGGGTCTTTCAATCCAACTATTTATGAAACCGAACCAAGAGTCATCCAATGCCTTGGATGATTAAACCAATACTCAAACTAACATCATTAACTCATCAAGTATATCTGACACTGTACCAAAATCAAGGCAAGCAGATAAAACATTCATAACACTAGCAATGGGTCCAGAGGTGAACTTAACACATATCCCATTACTAAAACACATGTCGGGTCCAGAGGTGAACTTAACACATATCCCAACACGCAAAGCAAGTAAAGGGTCCAGAGGTGAACTTAACACATATCCCTATACTCAATTCAGTAGTGGGTCCAAAGGTGAACTTAACACATATCCCACTACCACAGATGTCGGTTCCAGAGGTGAGCTTAACACATATCCCAGCATCCAATTCATGTAAAGGGTCCAGAGGTGAACTTAACACATATCCCTATACATCTACAAGCAAAGGGTCCAGAGGTGAACTTAACACATATCCCTATGCCAAAACAAGTACTGGGTCCAGAGGTGAGCTTAACACATATCCCAATACCTAGGTACCGCACAACGGGTCCAGAGGTGAACTTAACACATATCCCGTGTACGACAACCGATCACGTATCAGGTCCAGAGGTGAGCTTAACACATATCCTGACACGCCACAAGCAAAACACGTAATGGGTCCAGAGGTGAGCTTAACACATATCCCATTACGCGACATACAACGCACGTATTAAGTCCAGAGGCCAGCTTAAGGCATATCTTAATACGCACCAAGACAACAACACTCAAAGCTAGAAACTAACCTATAGTTCTAGACTCTTATCTCTACTCAACACCTAATTGGTCCCGAGAACTAAGACGAGGGAGAGCCGGTCTCCCTTCCGGTTGCCCGGCCGGGGGGTCTCTATATTCACTCCGTTCCCGAACCCAATATAGTGTTGCCCATCCTCCGGGGACCTCAAAAACACATCAAAGGTACACAAAACGAGTTTCAAACAAAACCGATCAACCGTTTAAAAGCTACGAACGATTTACAAGTTTCCCAAAAATAGCCTACAGGGGTCCCCAGCCGGTCGGCAGGCAGCCGGTCGGCCGGCTGGTGACCTCTCAGCCTCCCTTTCTCTTTCAAACGAGGAACAACACAAGGGGACTCCCAGCCGGTCGGCAGGCAGCCGGTCGGCCGGCTGGGAACCCATTCCCTTAGCCTTTACAAACTCGCAAACCCACCCCAAATGTACTCCCAGCCGGCTGGCAGGCGGCCGGTCTGCCGGCTGGGCTCCCCTCTACTTATGTTTTCCGCAAAAACACAAAACAACACAAGGAGTGACCACCAGCCGGTCGGCAGGCAGCCGGTCGGCCGGCTGGCAGTCCCAAGGCCAAATTCCTTCAAAATTTGCAAAACATCCAAAGACGCTCCCAGCCGGTCGACCGGCGGCCGGTCGGTCGACCGGCTCAGAGAGCCTGATACGATTTTCGCAACTTTCAGCCTATTCGAAAACATCACAAATCGACACCAATTCTTCACAATTGATACAAGTAAAGTTACCCAACATTTCCAAACATCTAATACTACTTCCTAACAGCAAACAAACCCCATAACAATCCTCAAACGATTAATTTCATGTATCCGTCTTAACTTTGTGAAAACTGAAAATAAGCTTAAGAGCATATAACAACATCACCAAGCATGGATTCTTCACATAAGAACAATCCTAAACACGATACTAAGTCCATTGATCACTAAACATTAACCAAAATCAGAAACAAATGAAAGAACACATCAAAACTTGCTAATATTCACATTAAGGCCGAGTTTCTCATTATCGTCACCTTTCAAGCGTTTCCGGCTAAAGATCCTCCTCAATCACGAAGCTATCGACCTCGGGATTGTCCAAGCCCACTCCTACAAACAAAGAAACGGATTTTAGGACTGAAAAACGAAATTAGGCAAAACAGCCCGATTTTCGAAGTCAACGAAATGAGAAAAGAAAGTGATAGATGACTTGGAAATTTGATGAGGATTCCGAAAATGTTATCGTTACCTCAATTCGAGCGACGGATGATGAAGGAAAGCTTGAAAAGGAAGGAGTAAAAATGGAGGTTTTGAAGGAATGATGTTTACAGTGAAAGGAGTTGTGAGGAAGATGAAATATGACAACTTAAGGGTTTTTAGGGGTTTAAGTAATTGCCCTTTCCGTATTTAAATAAAATGGGTCGGACTTGAACGGATATTTATCATTCGAGTCTAAGTTCACCAAGTCGTATTCGTCTTAAGGACTTAAGGTTCTTAAGACGGATCTCACTAATTAAATTAAAATCTTTCGAGATAAATTATTAAATTATTATTTTATTACTTAAAATAATTAAAACGCTTAAATTAGATTTTACGAAAATACGGGATGTTACAATCACCCAATCTTCAAAAAGTTTCGTCCTCGAAACTCGAAAGTAGAAGTAAGTATGAAAACAACTAAAACTTTCAAAATGAACCAGCGGTTCATGACAACTCAAAACTTTATCTTCCAAGAGGTTTTTAAGGAGCAAAAGATTTCAAGGTACAAGTCTTGTCACTGGACGTTGGGATCCTCGTTACGTATTCGAGAGTCCGACATTCCAAATCTGAGACAAGTCCCAAAATACAATTAGTCAAAATTCTAAAATTACGTCGATTCGGTGTTGATGGGCACAGTACGGGTTATCAGACGTCTCCAATAACACGTTCTAGTGGCTATCAACGCTGAAGTCTGCCAAATTGTAAAATATCCTGTTCTTCAAAATCAAGTTTTCTTCCAAATTAACCTTTATTTCTCAAATTTTTGAAGAGTACTGGTAACCATGACTAAAAGTTGCTTCTAACGGAAGAGAAAACAGTTTCAACTTTTTAAAACAATTAAGCTTTTTCCCAAAAACCATGGATTTAAAGTCAACAATTGGGAAACAAGTTCCAAAACAGACGCTCGAGAGCGCGGAAACGGTTGCAGAGCTTATTTTTGATAAGAAGGATTAGGGGTTCCAAGCCTCGCGGCTGTAAGGATTCAAAAAGAAGGGTCGAAGGAACGGAACGATTAAGTCGGAGGTTAAAGAAGACGGTAACCTTTGCCAAACATGGGTACACTAACTTCTCGATCCATAATCAACACATCGTTACAACGATTCTAGTAACCTCAATGTTCACAATGGTTTCACGGTCCTTCTTACCCCTATCTCATCCACAAACAAGGTATTCCTCTATAAGAAGGTTTCCAACTCTCATTCGGTCTACCAAAATCTGTTCCATTCGGGTTAAGGATCACTCACTCAAGGTGGAAGTCTAACGAACAAGCCTATGATCGGTCCTCACGACTAGTTCCTCAGAACGGTTCGGATCTCAAGGTTCCTCAAGGTCTGGGGCAACATTATTTCTTCGGTGATTATTCCTCAAAAGTTTAGATAACCCTTCTCAGATAGTTCCCAAATGGCAATTCTATCAATCAGACTACTCAACTTAGGCGATATATCTGCTAAACTTGTATCGCAGTCCACAAATAACCATACTCAAATCAACGCGTCTCTGACCTTGCATCTCTCAATGAATCACTTATTCTCAAACTGATAGTGCATCCTAGATTTCCCTTTAAGTCCTTCATTAGATAAATGCTAAGATCCTTAAGTAACTTAGGATCGACCACTCAGTCAACTCCACAAATTCTTGTAAATGTTCCAATGTTCTCACATCGTTACTAACAACTCTCGCTCCTCAAGTTCAAGCAGCATTAACTTACCTCATTCACTTATCAGGCAACATCAGTACTTTAAGCATATTCCTCGAAGCTAACCTTTACTTTAAGTTCTTCTAGTCCCTCAAATGGATACTCCAAACTTACAATTACCCAAAGCTTAGCAAGATTCTCACACCTAAGTTCCATTAAAGTCGCGTATAACCCTCTACCTAACATAATTATCTCATCACTCACTTACTCTTCAAATTAGTAACATAACAACTCTAGGGTTACCCAACACGTATTCAACAGGCTCTTTAGGTTTCTCCCCAAGTAACAACACTCTCCAAATCACGGTTTACAGCTAATTCCAAGAGGTTTCCAAGTTCATCTATGGTAGGTTACCGCATAAGGTGTCTCAGGGAAGCAAGTTATCAGATCGAGTAACAAGGAAACGAAGATAGATCCCAAAGAGGGTTTATGAATTTAAGGTAAGAGATTAAGATCTTAACGTCTATGAGTACATCAACCATGAATGAGATGGAAGACAAGAACATACCAGGCACAATATCTGGATGAGCCTCAGCCTCAGCCCTAGTCATCACAAAAATCTTCCCTCTCGGCTTTCCTCCTCTGGTCGCTGCAGCAGCAGTGGCAGTCTTGCCCAGTGCGGTGTTTCTCTCGGGACACTCAAAGGAACTATGTCCAAGTCCATTACAAGTGAAGCACTTATAGACATTCTTGAAACAGTCGGAACCTGGATGAGGCGGTTTACCACAACGGTGGCAAACGCTAGAAGCTGTGTCGGTGTGAACAATGGTCTTGGGAACCGGAGCAGTGAACCTCTCGAATCGCTTCTTCTGCGAAGAAGGCGAAGAGGCAGTAGGAACGAAAGGTCTCTTCCCCTGGTGATCTGATCTCTGGTGAGAAGTGAAACTGGAAGTAGCGGCTCGAGTCTCAGCGTCTATGGCACGGATGGAACTCTCGGCCCAAATAGCATCATCGTACACCTCGACGAAAGAAGTCGAGTCACGACGAACCATACTCTCTATGCGCGGCCCTAGCTTCCCTCTGTAGAAATACACTCTCTCAGCCTCATCTCGAACGAACCTCGATGCAAAGTGAGCCAGTTGGTTGAATCGGTCAGTGAACTCCTGAACGGACATCTTGCCTTGTTTCAAATCCATAAATTCCTTCAATCTCTGCGACCTAAGCTCCTTGGGGTAAAACCTCGTCTCGAGTCTGTCCTTGAAAGCTTCCCAGTCGAACAACGGGTCAAGAATAGCAGTCGGTCCAGCCAACGCCCACCATCGGTTAGCCTCCAAAGTCAGGAAGTGAGCGGCTAAACGCACTCTATCCTCCCTAACAACTGAGTACATGGTGAAGCTCTTCTCCATCTCTCTAAACCACTCAGTAATGGCTATAGGGTCAACCTCGCCTCCGTAGGTCTTCACATGGCTTCTAGACATCTGAGAGGCAATCCAGGAAAAGCTACCCGGACGATTAGCTTCGCCGCCTGGCGGTGGAGGAGGTGGAACATTCCCCGCTTGCTGTCTCTGGGTCTCAAGCAAGTGATGAATCGCTTGCAACATGATGTTATCCGCAGCCGTAGATCTCACCATCCTTTCAAAAGAGAAAACAGTGTTAACCTAGCAATTAGCATGTACAAATAGGCTACAAATTAAATTCTTAGATCTACCCATCTCTCATTCATTATTTGTTATTTGGTCAAGTTAAGATTGGGGGTCACATGAGTGCGTCGGGAGCAATAATGCTCTGATACCAACTGTAAAACCCCTCGCGAAAGCGGAAATATAAACACACAAAAGTACTAAAAATGCAGCGGAATTAAAACTTTTTAGCAAACTAAACTAACATGCGAGAAGCTTTAAACTGAAACTGGAAACAGAACTGATATAAACAACAATAGATAAGTAGCAGTTCTAAGTACAGAATTCAAAACATAAATACAAGCCTGGGATGGTACATCCCTACAGGCGCCAAAACGAAGTATCAAAACTAAGAGTCCAACTAAACGATATATAAGGGTATGTCATGATGATAGGATCATCGCTCGCTAGCTCTCATGAACCCCTGCTCCAACCAGCATGTACCTACATACATGAAAACATGTACGCCACAATCAGTGGGGAGTGACTAGAGTTCTCCTAGCCACCTTTTGTGATAACATGTAACAAGTAAAACAATACAGAATACTCCAGCATATATAAACATGTGAAGCATAAACATCCCATCAACTGTTCTCATACTATCATGCGATTATAGTGCACGGCCCTCAACCAACTTCATAAACCGTTAGGAAGGAGAGCCGGTTTCCCTACTGGTTACCCAGTCGGGGGGTCTTTCAATCCAACTATTTATGAAACCGAACCAAAAGTCATCCAATGCCTTGGATGATTAAACCAATACTCAAACTAACATCATTAACTCATCAAGTATATCTGACACTGTACCAAAATCAAGGCAAGCAAATAAAACATTCATAACACTAGCAATGGGTCCAGAGGTGAACTTAACACATATCCCATTACTAAAACACATGTCGGGTCCAGAGGTGAACTTAACACATATCCCAACACGCAAAGCAAGTAAAGGGTCCAGAGGTGAACTTAACACATATCCGTATACTCAATTCAGTAGTGGGTCCAGAGGTGAACTTAACACATATCCCACTACCACAGATGTCAGGTCCAGAGGTGAGCTTAACACATATCCCAGCATCCAATTCATGTAAAGGGTCCAGAGGTGAACTTAACACATATCCCTATACATCTACAAGCAAAGGGTCCAGAGGTGAACTTAACACATATCCCTATGCCAAAACAAGTACTGGGTCCAGAGGTGAGCTTAACACATATCCCAATACCTAGCTACCGCACAACGGGTCCAGAGGTGAACTTAACACATATCCCGTGTACGACAACCGATCACGTATCAGGTCCAGAGGTGAGCTTAACACATATCCTGACACGCCACAAGCAAAACACGTAATGGGTCCAGAGGTGAGCTTAACACATATCCCATTACGCGACATACAACGCACGTATTAAGTCCAGAGGCCAGCTTAAGGCATATCTTAATACGCACCAAGACAACAACACTCAAAGCTAGAAACTAACCTATAGTTCTAGACTCTTATCTCTACTCAACACCTAATTGGTCCCGAGAACTAAGACGAGGGAGAGCCGGTCTCCCTTCCGGTTGCCCGGCCGGGGGGTCTCTATCCTCACTCCGTTCCCGAACCCAATATAGTGTTGCCCATCCTCCGGGGACCTCAAAAACACATCAAAGGTACACAAAACGAGTTTCAAACAAAACCGATCAACCGTTTAAAAGCTACGAACGATTTACAAGTTTCCCAAAAATAGCCTACAGGGGTCCCCAGCCGGTCGGCAGGCAGCCGGTCGGCCGGCTGGTGACCTCTCAGCCTTCCTTTCTCTTTCAAACGAGGAACAACACAAGGGGACTCCCAGCCGGTCGGCAGGCAGCCGGTCGGCCGGCTGGGAACCCATTCCCTTAGCCTTTACAAACTCGCAAACCCACCCCAAATGTACTCCCAGCCGGCTGGCAGGCGGCCGGTCTGCCGGCTGGGCTCCCCTCTACTTATGTTTTCCGCAAAAACACAAAACAACACAAGGAGTGACCACCAGCCGGTCGGCAGGCAGCCGGTCGGCCGGCTGGCAGTCCCAAGGCCAAATTCCTTCAAAATTTGCAAAACATCCAAAGACGCTCCCAGTCGGTCGACCGGCGGCCGGTCGGTCGACCGGCTCAGAGAGCCTGATACGATTTTCGCAACTTTCAGCCTATTCGAAAACATCACAAATCGACACCAATTCTTCACAATTGATGCAAGTAAAGTTACCCAACATTTCCAAACATCTAATACTACTTCCTAACAGCAAACAAACCCCATAACAATCCTCAAACGATTAATTTCATGTATCCGTCTTAACTTTGTGAAAACTGAAAATAAGCTTAAGAGCATATAACAACATCACCAAGCATGGATTCTTCACATAAGAACAATCCTAAACACAATACTAAGTCCATTGATCACTAAACATTAACCAAAATCAGAAACAAATGAAAGAACACATCAAAACTTGCTAATATTCACATTAAGGCCGAGTTTCTCATTATCGTCACCTTTCAAGCGTTTCCGGCTAAAGATCCTCCTCAATCACGAAGCTATCGACCTCGGGATTGTCCAAGCCCACTCCTACAAACAAAGAAACGGATTTTAGGACTGAAAAACGAAATTAGGCAAAACAACCCGATTTTCGAAGTCAACGAAATGAGAAATGAAAGTGATAGATGACTTGGAAATTTGATGAGGATTCCGAAAATGTTATCGTTACCTCAATTCGAGCGACGAATGATGAAGGAAAGCTTGAAAAGGAAGAAGTAAAAATGGAGGTTTTGAAGGAATGATGTTTACAGTGAAAGGAGTTGTGAGGAAGATGAAATATGACAACTTAAGGGTTTTTAGGGGTTTAAGTAATTGCCCTTTCCGTATTTAAATAAAATGGGTCGGACTTGAACGGATATTTATCATTCGAGTCTAAGTTCACCAAGTCGTATTCGTCTTAAGGACTTAAGGTTCTTAAGACGGATCTCACTAATTAAATTAAAATCTTTCGAGATAAATTATTAAATTATTATTTTATTACTTAAAATAATTAAAACGCTTAAATTAGATTTTACGAAAATACGGGATGTTACAACCAAAACCTCTTAGCTTACGCTGGTTTGGGGAGGTTTCTCATGCGCTTAAAATTCCGGTGAGTTCTTTCCATTTTCCCTTGGTTCTATTTTCTTTAGTTTTTTCCCTTAATTTTATGAAACCTTTACTTTGGCTAATGCACAATGGGGACATTGTGCGGGTTGGTTTGGGGAATGGTTTCGTGTCACATGCATTGTTCCATTGCATTTTTGTCACACGTTTATTGCATTTCTATCTTGCATTGTTCTTTTCTTTATTTTCCTTGCATATACAAAAATCCAAAAAAAAATTAGAAAAATTTCAAAATTCAAAAAAATGCACGTTTATTTTAGCATATAGGTCGAGTCGGAACGAGAGTATTTCAAGGATGAACTTTGCTATCTTACATGTTTATGCCTTTGCCTTGCCTTGTCAACCTGTTTTAGTATAAGAGTCTTTTGCATATCTACGAGTTTTTGTCAAACTATTTGTATATCTTGAGACTTGACTTATACCTTGGCAATCTACTATACATTCTAAGATTTAGAGCTTATTTCCTGGTTTCATTCTTAAACCAGTTGTCTAGGATGTGAGTAGTACTCCCCTTGGAACATGTTACATCAATATGCATAAACATGAACATGAATTGCTATATACTTGGTCTACAATCTCGTTTTGTGAGTCTTGGTACGTGCATTTGGGATCCCTTTTCTCTTATTTACCCTTAAGCCTTACGTAGCCAAAATTGCGTTTCTATCCCCCAAAACTACATCCTATATTTAGCCCACCTTACCGAGCTAGTATTTGTGGTCATTGGATTAGTTTTTGAGACATCTTGGTTTGTATGCTATCTTGAGCAAAAGGAGGAAAGAAAGAAAGAAAGAAAGAAAGAAAGAAAGAAAGAAAAGAAAAAGAACAAAAAAATTCAGAAAAGGAAAGAAAGAAAAAAAAACGAAAAATCAAAACGTACAGGAAAGTCAGTCGACCGACCGCACCCTCTGGTCGGTCGACCAACTGACAGGATCAGAACTCAAAATTCGTTCTGAAATTCCTCTCTTTTATAATTTATCACTCCCGTACTACATTCAAAATATTTGGGAGTCCCTTCTTTTATATAATGTGAGAATTGTGCTACAAAAGAGCACTTTAATAATGTCAAAAGTCGTGAAATTTTTTGTTGGGAACCGGTTTTACTAGCTTGGCTACTAACCCCACAAGTCCAAAAACATCTTAACCACTTTTACCTTTCACCTCACATATCTTTCATTACCTCATTTGCATGTATCCGAGTCACTTAATGAGTTTGTTTAGACATAGTTGTAGAATTCTTATTCATGTAAGATTGCAGGCATATTTTCATGGGTCGTAGTTAGGTGAGTGTCTTTACAATACACTTCTTTCTATCTTTTATATATATTCACCCTTTGCTTCATGTGTGTCTCGAGCGTACCGCGAGAGTCCATGGTATAAAGTCTCTATAGTCTTTATTTTGCAAGTTTCACAACACCATAACTTGTTTGCATGATTTGAATCTTATCTCAATTTGTTACCTGACATTGGTTTAGGCTTACATGAAAATTTCGCCCTGAGATTGAAATCGTTCCATTAGTTTAAGATCGAGTCTAGTTCTTGCTTGAGGACAAACAAGGGTTTGGTTTGGGGAATTTGATGCGTGTCTATTTTATGATGTTTTACATCTATTTTCACACGTATTTTAGAGCTTATTTACGATGTTTTAGCCTTTATTTCCCAACTTTTGCCTACTTTCGTATTTTATGCTATTTTGCAGAATTATGCGGAAAAGAGGCGATTTCAAACCAAATCCGTCCTGAAGTGATTTTTATGGCTAAGGACACGAAGGACCGAAGCCTAGCGCACATTTCAAGGCCTGAAGATAGCATAAGCAAAGGTGCATACAGTTTACAACCTCTAAAAAATCAAAGAATCGATCCACGATATTGCAGCCTGTTTCAAATGGCTATATCTCGAGTTCTAGAGCAGATAATGAAGTGATTCCAGTTGGAGGTGAAAGATTATTCTCTTAGCTTTCCAACGCCGCGAGAATCGCCTTATTATGATGAGTAACGAAGAAATGACAGCTGTTTTAAGATCGACGCGCGCTGCAGAATTCGTCAGAATGCATTACTGTACCTGTCATTTGGTCGATCGACCGCCTACTATGGTCGACTGACCAAGTGCCTGATGCGCGATATTTTAGAAACCCGATAGTTGGTCGATCGACCAGCATCATAGGTCGGTCGACCAAGGCACAGACTTCAGAAATTCGCAAAAGCCCACGACGTGATTAGGTCAAAGGAGAAAGCTTTGAGAAACTCTTATAAAAGCCTAATCCCGTCATTAGGCTGATCATCAAGTTTTCCAATCTCTAAAATCTCCAATACTTTTTACTTATTTCAGTTTTAGAATTAGAATTAGAATTCTCCTTAGTTTGCAATCGTTGTTCTTAGTTTACTCCAAGCACAACTTTCCGTTCCATTCAATTCAATAAAGTTAATCTTTCTGCCCTAATTCCGTTTGCGGTAATTCTCCTTGATTTCAGTTTATTCTTTGTTATTTCAATAAGAATTGCTATTATCCGGTTTAGGTTAGAATCCCAAAACCTTGTTTGTTAATAGAATGTTTATTGTTTTCATCGCCATGAGTATTGTTATCATTACCATAGTTGTCGTTCTTAATGTTTTTATGCGTAGCTAGATTCATATGTTAGGATGTAGGTAAGTAACGGCTTAGATGGCGTAATTTAGGACAAGCTGTAGCAGACCTTGGTCGACCGACCGGCTTAACTGGTCGGTCAACTAGGGTAGTTGGTCGATCGACTGAATTAGTCGGTCGGTCGACCAACCTCGCGTATGTTTCAGACCTGTTTTGCTTCGTTAATTATAATACCCTATGACGAGACCGAAAGGAGACTTGTAGGATGTTAGTAATGACTTACCCAAGATTGAAAGATACGGGAAGGGCATTGGTTAACGTTTTAAGACGGATAGGTTACTAAGTCTGAAAGGTAGGTAACCTAGGCTTTAGGAATCACCCTTATTGTTGACACCAAATATTTGTGAGACCTAGGAACTAATAGTATAGGCCCAAAGGAGCTATTAGATAACATAGAACGAATGGATTTGTTATACCCCTTACGCGACTGCAATACATGTTGACCTAGACTATTTGCCATCGTAGCTATAACGAACCGATCATCCTAACATCTCTTTTTATCATAGTTTATTCACATCTTTATTTTAGTCTTTTTCCTGTTTTATTCACTAGTCCTAGTTTAATCTCAAACACAAACATCAAACCCCCAATTGTTACCCTAAGACATTGACTTAAAACAATTAACACTCCCGATCCTCCTTGTGGTTCGACCCTTAGTATCACTATCTATAGTTTTAGTTCGGTATTATAAATCTTATCTTTGACACCCACAACGACGGGTATCAAATTTTGGCGCCGTTGTCGGGGAGGTGACTCTAGTGTTTATTGTTTTTTGTTTATGTTTTCCCATTTCTTTTGCCGTCTTGACCATCGCCCCTTTCCCACAACTCGAGCATGAACCATTGCATATCTATTGTAGTAGATTAACCTCTTTCCTTTCTCAGTCTGATTATCCTGTTAGTATTGGGGAGGTTTGTCGTATCTTTTATGATGGAGTTACTGGTAAGACCTTGATCGAGATTGAGAGAAATTGTGGATGAGATTTTTTAGACTTAACCTATGAGAAGCAATGGGAACTTCTCAAACACCTAATCCAAGCCAGCGAAGATACAGAGAGGTATGAGGGCGTTAATTTTAGTAACCCGGATTCTTCTGTCGATAGTGATCTTATCACTCCCGTTGCTGAAGATTCACTCATTCTTGATAAGGATGAGTATGATAGGTTACTTGACTCTCTTTCCCTCGCCGTTGATAATACTGACTTGGATACAGCTGATGAGTTAGGAATTCACCCCTTGTCTGACCAACCTATTTTTGTAGGTGTTAGTAATGAACATGTTCCTGATACGTTTGAACCTTCGGTTAATGAACCTTGTTCTGTGCAGGATTCAATTGTTAACATTTCTGATGTTTTTGATAATATTAGTGAATGTTATGTACAAGGATCCTTTACAAAGGATCCTTCGGAGTCTTTGATGTGTTTTGAGACATGTACAGGTGAATCCCTTGCTCAGGAGGCTGATTTGGATGCTCCAGAAATTGCAACACTAGGGACAGAGTCTATAGGCGGTAGGAAGAGAGATGTTCTTGATCGAGTAGTACCACTTACTCGATCAAATGATGTAGAGAACGAGGTCACTCAAGCAAGTGATCATTTGGCTGAAGAGAAGAGCCCAACGAAGAAGAGACCGAGGAAGGTGTCAACCCATGACTTGGGAGCTGACGACCTCGGAAGATGGGAGGATAGGGCTAAGGATGATGACCCATTTATCTACGTGGTGGAGAGAAACTCATCTAACCAAATCACCATAGTTGAAGGGGTAGCCTGCAGTTAGAGCCCTTGGTCAAAGAAATCCTGCATCCTTCGCGGATAACTTCTTCTTATTGCTCGTTTATGTTTTTTAAGATAATTTACGTGTTTCCGTTAAGACTTTTTAGTTTCGTTTGCGTTAGTTTTAGAACATTTTTTTGCTTTGTTGTGCAGTTGAGACAATTAGACTTGGTTTCTGGATTTTCGCGCATGTTTTGTGCGCCTGTATAATGTTTTTCAGGTTTGGGGAAGGTTAACTTGATTGATACAAGTTAATTTCAAAGAAAAGGTGGCCGCTGTACAGGAATGACAATCGACCGACTAACACCTTCAGTCGGTCGACCAGATCCCTGCAGATCAGAAAAAACTCTACTCTGCAGTTTGGTCGGTCGACCAGAGAGGAGGGTCGGTCGACCATTCGCCTGTGCAGACTGTCTGCGATCTTCTTGGGAAGCGTGCAAACGTCATAAGGGAGTCCTTTCCCTTTGCTTTCCTACATGCTTCCCCTTTTCTTTTTTCTAGTCAAACCTTCAATACATTATACATCACCCAAAACATGTTTAATCCCCGAAAAAGGTCTTTCTTTGTTTGACTTTTTCAGGTACTTGGAGTGGCACTGCTGGCCACCGAAACCTCCTAGCTTACGCTGGTTTGGGGAGGTTTCTCATGCGCTTAAAAATCCGGTGAGTTCTTTCCATTTTCCCTTGGTTCTATTTTCTTTAGTTTTTTCCCTTAATTTTATGAAACCTTTACTTTGGCTAATGCACAATGGGGACATTGTGCGGGTTGGTTTGGGGAATGGTTTCGTGTCACATGCATTGTTCCATTGCATTTTTGTCACACGTTTATTGCATTTCTATCTTGAATTGTTCTTTTCTTTATTTTCCTTGCATATACAAAAATCCAAAAAAAAAATTAGAAAAATATCAAAATTCAAAAAATGCACGTTTATTTTAGCATATAGGTCAAGTCGGAACGAGAGTATTTCAAGGATGATCTTTGCTATCTTACATGTTTATGCCTTTGCCTTGCCTTGTCAACCTGTTTTAGTATAAGAGTCTTTTGCATATCTACGAGTTTTTGTCAAACTATTTGTATATCTTGAGACTTGACTTATACCTTGGAAATCTACTATACATTCTAAGTTTTAGAGCTTATTTCCTGGTTTCATTCTTAAACCAGTTGTCTAGGATGTGAGTAGTACTCCCCTTGGAACATGTTACATCAATATGCATAAACATGAACATGAATTGCTATATACTTGGTCTACAATCTTGTTTTGTGAGTCTTGGTACGTGCATTTGGGATCCCTTTTCTTTTATTTACCCTTAAGCCTTACGTAGCTAAAATTGCCTTTCTATCCCCCAAAACTACATCCTATATTTAGTCCACCTTACCGAGCTAGTATTTGTGGTCATTGGATTAGTTTTTGAGGCATCTTGGTTTGTATGCTATCTTGAGCAAAAGGAGGAAAGAAAGAAAGAAAGAAAGAAAGAAAGAAAAGAAAAAGAACAAAAAAATTCAGAAAAGGAAAGAAAGAAAAAAAAACGAAAAATCAAAACGTACTGGAAAGTCAGTCGACCGACCGCACCCTCTGGTCGGTCGACCAACTGACAGGATCAGAACTCAAAATTCGTTCTGAAATTCCTTTCTTTTACAAGTTATCACTCCCGTACTTCATTCAAAATATTTGGGAGTCCCTTCTTTTATATAATGTGCGAATTATGCTACAAAAAGAGCACTTTAATAATGTCAAAAGTCGTGAAATTTTTTGTTGGGAACCGGTTTTACTAGCTTGGCTACTAACCCCACAAGTCCAAAAACATCTTAACCACTTTTACCTTTCACCTCACATATCTTTCATTACCTCATTTGCATGTATCCGAGTCACTTAATGAGTTTGTTTAGACATAGTTGTAGAATTCTTATTCATGTTAGATTGCAGGCATGTTTTTATGGGTCGTAGTTAGGTGAGTGTCTTTACAATACACTTCTTTCTATCTTTTACATATACTCACCCTTTGCTTCATGTGTGTCTCGAGCGTACCGCGAGAGTCCATGGTATAAAGTCTCTATAGTCTTTATTTTTGCAAGTTTCACAACCCCATAACTCGTTTGCATGATTTGAATGTTATCTCAGATTGTTACTTGACATTGGTTTAGGCTTACATGAAAATTTCGCTCTGAGATTGAAATCGTTCCATTAGTTTAAGATCGAGTCTAGTTCTTGCTTGAGGACAAACAAGGGTTTGGTTTGGGGAATTTGATGCGTGTCCATTTTATGATGTTTTACATCTATTTTCACACACATTTTAGAGCTCATTTACGATGTTTTAGCCTTCATTTCCCAACTTTTGTCTACTTTCGTATTTTATGCTATTTTGCAGAATTATGCGGAAAAGAGGCGATTTCAAACCAAATCCGTCCTGAAGTGATTTTTATGGCTAAGGACACGAAGGAACGAATCCTAGCGCACATTTCAAGGCCTGAAGATAGCATAAGCAAAGGTGCATACAGTTTACAACCTCTAAAAAAGCAAAGAATCGATCCACGATATTGCAGCCTGTTTCAAATGGCTATATCTCGAGTTCTAGAGCTGATAATGAAGTGATTTCCAGTTGGAGGTGAAAGATTATTCTCTTAGCTTTCCAACGCTGCGAGAATCGCCTTATTATGATGAGTAACGAAGAAATGACAGCTGTTTTAAGATCGACGCGCGCTGTAGAATTCGTCAGAATGCATTACTGTACTTGTCATTTGGTCGATCGACCGCCTACTATGGTCGACTGACCAAGTGCCTGATGCGCGATATTTCAGAAACCCGATAGTTGTTCGATCGCCCAGCATCATAGGTCGGCCGACCAAGGCACAGACTTCAGAAATTCGCAAGAGCCCACGACGTGATTAGGTCAAAGGAGAAAGCTTTGAGAAACTCTTATAAAAGCCTAATCCCGTCATTAGGCTGATCATCAAGTTTTCCAATCTCTAAAATCTCCAATACTTTTTACTTATTTCAGTTTTAGAATTAGAATTAGAATTCTCCTTAGTTTGCAATCGTTGTTCTTAGTTTACTCCAAGCACAACTTTCCGTTCCATTCAATTCAATAAAGTTAATCTTCTGCCCTAATTCCATTTGCTCTAATTCTCCTTGATTTCAGTTTATTCTTTGTTATTTCAATAAGAATTGCTAGTATCCGGTTTAGGTTAGAATCCCAAAACCTTGTTTGTTAATTGAATGTTTATTGTTTTCATCGCCATGAGTATTGTTATCATTACCATAGTTGTCGTTCTTAATGTTTTTATGCGTAGCTAGATTCATATGTTAGGATGTAGGTAAGTAACGGCTTAGATGGCGTAATTTAGGACAACCTGTAGCAGACCTTGGTCGACCGACCGACTTAACTGGTCGGTCGACTAGGGTAGTTGGTCGATCGACTGAATTAGTCGGTCGGTCGCCAACCTCGCGTATGTTTCAGACCTGTTTTGCTTCGTTAATTATAATACCCTATGACGAGACCGAAAGGAGACTTGTAGGATGTTAGTAATGACTTACCCAAGATTGAAAGATACGGGAAGGGCATTGGTTAACGTTTTAAGACGGATAGGTTACTAAGGCTGAAAGGTAGGTAACCTAGGCTTTAGGAATCACCCTTATTGTTGACACCCAATATTTGTGAGACCTAGGAACTAATAGCATAGGCCAAAAGGAGCTATTAGATAACATAGACCGAAAGGATTTGTTATACCCCTTACGCGACTGCAATACATGTTGACCTAGACTATTTGCCATCGTAGCTATAACGAACCGATCATCCTAACATCTCTTTTTATCATAGTTTATTCAAATCTTTATTTTAGTCTTTTTCCTGTTTTATTCGCTAGACCTAGTTTAATCTCAAACACAAACATCAAACCCCCAATTGTTACCCTTAGACATATACTTAAAACAATTAACACTCCCAATCCTCTTTGTGGTTCGACCCTTACTATCACTATCTATAGTTTTAGTTCGGTATTATAAATCTTATCTTTGACACCCACAACGACGGGTATCCAATTTTGGCGCTGTTTTCGGGGAGGTGACGCTAGTGTTTATTGTTTTTTGTTTATGTTTTCCCATTTCTTTTGCCGTCATGACCATCGCCCCTTTCCCACAACTCGAGCATGAACCATTGCATATTTATTGTAGTAGATTAACCTCTTTCCTTTCTCAGTCTGATTATCCTGTTAGTATTGGGGAGGTTTGTCGTATCTTTTATGATGGAGTTACTGGTAAGACCTTGATCGAGATTGAGAGAAATTGTGGATGAGATTTTTTAGACTTAACCTATGAGAAGCAATGGGAACTTCTCAAACACCTAATCCAAGCCAGCGAAGATACACAGAGGTATGAGGGCGTTAATTTTAGTAACCCGGATTCTTCTGTCGAGAGTAATCTTATCACTCCCGTTGCTGAAGATTCACTCATTCTCGATAAGGATGAGTATGATAGGTTACTTGACTCTCTTTCCCTCCCCGTTGATGATACTGACTTGGATACAGCTGATGAGTTAGGAATTCACCCCTTGTCTGACCAACCTATTTTTGTAGGTGTTAGTAATGAACATGTTCCTGATACGTTTGAACCTTCGGTTAATGAACCTTGTTCTGTGCAGGATTCAATTGTTAACATTTCTGATGTTTTTGATAATATTAGTGAATCTTATGTACAAGGATCCTTTACAAAGGATCCTTCGGAGGCTTTGATGTGTTTTGAGACATGTTCAGGTGAATCCCTTGCTCAGGAGGCTGATTTGGATGCTCTAGAAATTGCAACACTAGGGACAGAGTCTATAGGCGGTAGGAAGAGAGATGTTCTCGATCGAGTAGTACCTCTTACTCGATCAAATGATGTAGAGAACGAGGTCACTCAAGCAAGTGATCATTTGGCTGAAGAGAAGAGCCCAACGAAGAAGAGACCGAGGAAGGTGTCAACCCATGACTTGGGAGCTGACGACCTCGGAAGATGGGAGGATAGGGCTAAGGATGATGACCCATTTATCTACGTGGTGGAGAGAAACTCATCTACCCAAATCACCATAGCTGAAGGGGTAGCCTGCAGTTAGAGCCCTTGGTCAAAGAAATCCTGCATCCTTCGCGGATAACTTCTTCTTATTGCTCGTTTATGTTTTTTAAGATAATTTACGTTTTTCCGTTAAGATTTTTTAGTTTCGTTTGCGTTAGTTTTAGAACATTTTTTTGCTTTGTTGTGCAGTTGAGACAATTAGACTTGGTTTCTGTATTTGCGCGCATGTTTTGTGCGCATGTATAATGTTTTTCAGGTTTGGGGAAGGTTAACTTGATTGATACAAGTTAATTTCAAAGAAAAGGAGGCCGCTGTACAGGAATGACAATCGACCGACTAACACCTTCAGTCGGTCAACCAGATCCCTGCAGATCAGAAAAAACTCTACTCTGCAGTTTGGTCGGATCGGTCGACCAGAGAGGAGGGTCGGTCGACCATTCGCCTGTGCAGACTGTCTGCGATCTTCTTGGGAAGCGTGCAAACGTCATAAGGGAGTCCTTTCCCTTTCCTTTCCTACATGCTTCCCCTTTTCTTTTTTCTAGTCAAACCTTCAATACATTATACATCACCCAAAACAAGTTTAATCCCCGAAAAAGGTCTTTCTTTGTTTGACTTTTTCAGGTACTTGGAGTGGCACTGCTGGCCACAAAAACCTCCTAGCTTACGCTGGTTTGGGGAGGTTTTTCATGCGCTTAAAAATCCGGTGAGTTCTTTCCATTTTCCCTTGGTTCTATTTTCTTTAGTTTTTTCCCTTAATTTTATGAAACCTTTACTTTGGCTAATGCACAATGGGGACATTGTGCGGGTTGGTTTGGGGAATGGTTTCGTGTCACATGCATTGTTCCATTGCATTTTTGTAACACGTTTATTGCATTTCTATCTTGAATTGTTCTTTTCTTTATTTTCCTTGCATATACAAAAATCCAAAAAAAAAAATTAGAAAAATATCAAAATTCAAAAAAATGCACGTTTATTTTAGCATATAGGTCAAGTCGGAACGAGAGTATTTCAAGGATGATCTTTGCTATCTTACATGTTTATGCCTTTGCCTTGCCTTGTCAACCTGTTTTAGTATAAGAGTCTTTTGCATATCTACGAGTTTTTGTCAAACTATTTGTATATCTTGAGACTTGACTTATACCTTGGCAATCTACTATACATTCTAAGTTTTAGAGCTTATTTCCTGGTTTCATTCTTAAACCAGTTGTCTAGGATGTGAGTAGTACTCCCCTTGGAACATGTTACATCAATATGCATAAACATGAACATGAATTGCTATATACTTGGTCTACAATCTCGTTTTGTGAGTCTTGCTGGTACGTGCATTTGGGATCCCTTTTCTTTTATTTACCCTTAAGCCTTACGTAGCTAAAATTGCCTTTCTATCCCCCAAAACTACATCCTATATTTAGTCCACCTTACCGAGCTAGTATTTGTGGTCATTGGATTAGTTTTTGAGGCATCTTGGTTTGTATGCTATCTTGAGCAAAAGGAGGAAAGAAAGAAAGAAAGAAAAAAAGAAAGAAAGAAAAGAAAAAGAACAAAAAAATTCAGAAAAGGAAAGAAAGAAAAAAAAACGAAAAATCAAAACGTACAGGAAAGTCAGTCGACCGACCGCACCCTCTGGTCGGTCGAGCAACTGACAGGATCAGAACTCAAAATTCGTTCTGAAATTCCTTTCTTTTACAAGTTATCACTCCCGTACTTCATTCAAAATATTTGGGAGTCCCTTCTTTTATATAATGTGAGAATTGTGCTACAAAAATAGCACTTTAATAATGTCAAAAGTCGTGAAATTTTTTGTTGGGAACCGGTTTTACTAGCTTGGCTACTAACCCCACAAGTCCAAAAACATCTTAACCACTTTTACCTTTCACCTCACATATCTTTCATTACCTCATTTGCATGTATCCGAGTCACTTAATGAGTTTGTTTAGACATAGTTGTAGAATTCTTATTCATGTTAGATTGCAGGCATGTTTTCATGGGTCGTAGTTAGGTGAGTGTCTTTACAATACACTTCTTTCTATCACTTACATATACTCACCCTTTGCTTCATGTGTGTCTCGAGCGTACCGCGAGAGTCCATGGTATAAAGTCTCTATAGTCTTTAGTTTTGCAAGTTTCACAACCCCATAACTCGTTTGCATGATTTGAATGTTATCTCAATTTGTTACTTGACATTGGTTTAGGCTTACATGAAAATTTCGCTCTGAGATTGAAATCGTTCCATTAGTTTAAGATCGAGTCTAGTTCTTGCTTGAGGACAAACAAGGGTTTGGTTTGGGGAATTTGATGCGTGTCTATTTTATGATGTTTTACATCTATTTTCACACACATTTTAGAGCTCATTTAAGATGTTTTAGCCTTTATTTCTCAACTTTTGTCTACTTTCGTATTTTATGCTATTTGGCAGAATTATGCGGAAAAGAGGTGATTTCAAACCAAATCCGTCCTGAAGTGATTTTTATGGCTAAGGACACGAAGGAACGAAGCCTAGCGCACATTTCAAGGCCTGAAGATAGCATAAGCAAAGGTCCATACAGTTTACAACCTCTAAAAAAGCAAAGAATCGATCCACGATATTGCAGCCTGTTTCAAATGGCTAAATCTCAAGTTCTAGAGCTGATAATGAAGTGATTTCCAAGTGGAGGTGAAAGATTATTCTCTTAGCTTTCCAACGCCGCGAGAATCGCCTTATTATGATGAGTAACGAAGAAATGACAGCTGTTTTAAGATCGAGGCGCGCTGCAGAATTCGTCAGAATGCATTACTGTACTTGTCATTTGGTCGATCGACCGCCTACTATGGTCGACTGACCAAGTGCCTGATGCGCGATATTTCAGAAACCCGATAGTTGTTCGATCGCCCAGCATCATAGGTCGGCCGACCAAGGCACAGACTTCAGAAATTCGAAAAAGCCCACGACGTGATTAGGTCAAAGGAGAAAGCTTTGAGAAACCCTTATAAAAGCCTAATCCCGTCATTAGGCTGATCATCAAGTTTTCCAATCTCTAAAATCTCCAATACTTTTTACTTATTTCAGTTTTAGAATTAGAATTAGAATTCTCCTTAGTTTGCAATCGTTGTTCTTAGTTTACTCCAAGCACAACTTTCCGTTCCATTCAATTCAATAAAGTTAATCTTCTTCCCTAATTCCATTTGCTCTAATTCTCCCTGATTTCAGTTTATTCTTTGTTTTTTCAATAAGAATTGCTAGTATTCGGTTTAGGTTAGAATCCCAAAACCTTGTTTGTTAATTGAATGTTTATTGTTTTCATCGCCATGAGTATTGTTATCATTACCATAGTTGTCGTTCTTAATGTTTTTATGCGTAGCTAGATTCATATGTTAGGATATAGGTAAGTAACGGCTTAGATGGCGTAATTTAGGACAACCTGTAGCAGACCTTGGTCGACTGACCGACTTAACTGGTCGGTCGACTAGGGTAGTTGGTTGATCGACTGAATTAGTCGGTCGGTCGACCAACCTCGCGTATGTTTCAGACCTGTTTTGCTTCGTTAATTATAATACCCTATGACGAGACCGAAAGGAGACTTGTAGGATGTTAGTAATGACTTACCCAAGATTGAAAGATACGGGAAGGGCATTGGTTAACATTTTAAGACGGATAGGTTACTAAGTCTGAAAGGTAGGTAACCTAGGCTTTAGGAATCACCCTTATTGTTGACACCAAATATTTGTGAGACCTAGGAACTAATAGTATAGGCCCAAAGGAGCTATTAGATAACATAGAACGAATGGATTTGTTATACCCCTTACGCGACTGCAATACATGTTGACCTAGACTATTTGCCATCGTAGCTATAACGAACCGATCATCCTAACATCTCTTTTTATCATAGTTTATTCACATCTTTATTTTAGTCTTTTTCCTGTTTTATTCACTAGTCCTAGTTTAATCTCAAACACAAACATCAAACCCCCAATTGTTACCCTAAGACATTGACTTAAAACAATTAACACTCCCGATCCTCCTTGTGGTTCGACCCTTAGTATCACTATCTATAGTTTTAGTTCGGTATTATAAATCTTATCTTTGACACCCACAACGACGGGTGTCAAATTTTGGCGCCGTTGTCGGGGAGGTGACGCTAGTGTTTATTGTTTTTTGTTTATGTTTTCCCATTTCTTTTGCCGTCATGACCATCGCCCCTTTCCCACAACTCGAGCATGAACCATTGCATATATATTGTAGTAGATTAACCTCTTTCCTTTCTCAGTCTGACTATCCTGTTAGTATTGGGGAGGTTTGTCGTATATTTTATGATGGAGTTACTGGTAAGACCTTGATCGAGATTGAGAGAAATTGTGGATGAGATTTTTTTAGACTTACCCTATGAGAAGCAATGGGAACTTCTCAAACACCTAATCCAAGCCAGCGAAGATACAGAGAGGTATGAGGGCGTTAATTTTAGTAACCCGGATTCTTCTGTCGATAGTGATCTTATCACTCCCGTTGCTGAAGATTCACTCATTCTTGATAAGGATGAGTATGATAGGTTACTTGACTCTCTTTCCCTCGCCGTTGATAATACTGACTTGGATACAGCTGATGAGTTAGGAATTCACCCCTTGTCTGACCAACCTATTTTTGTAGGTGTTAGTAATGAACATGTTCCTGATACGTTTGAACCTTCGGTTAATGAACCTTGTTCTGTGCAGGATTCAATTGTTAACATTTCTGATGTTTTTGATAATATTAGTGAATGTTATGTACAAGGATCCTTTACAAAGGATCCTTCGGAGTCTTTGATGTGTTTTGAGACATGTACAGGTGAATCCCTTGCTCAGGAGGCTGATTTGGATGCTCCAGAAATTGCAACACTAAGGACAGAGTCTATAGGCGGTAGGAAGAGAGATGTTCTCGATCGAGTAATACCACTTACTCGATCAAATGATGTAGAGAACGAGGTCACTCAAGCAAGTGATCATTTGGCTGAAGAGAAGAGCCCAACGAAGAAGAGACCGAGGAAGGTGTCAGCCCATGACTTGGGAGCTGACGACCCCGGAAGATGGGAGGATAAGGCTAAGGATGATGACCCATTTATCTACGTGGTGGAGAGAAACTCATCTACCCAAATCACCATAGCTGAAGGGGTAGCCTGCAGTCAGAGCCCTTGGTCAAAGAAATCCTGCATCCTTCGCGGATAACTTCTTCTTATTGCTCGTTTATGTTTTTTAAGATAATTTACGTGTTTCCGTTAAGACTTTTTAGTTTCGTTTGCGTTAGTTTTAGAACTGTTTTTTTTTGTTGTGCAGTTGAAACAATTAGACTTGGTTTCTGGATTTTCGCGCATGTTTTGGGCGCATGTATAATGTTTTTCAGGTTTGGGGAAGGTTAACTTGATTGATACAAGTTAATTTCGAAGAAAAGGAGGCCGCTGTACAGGAATGACAATCGACCGACTAGCACCTTCAGTCGGCCGACCAGATCCCTGCAGATCAGAAAAAACTCTAGTCTGCAGTTTGGTCGGTCGACCGGAGAGGAGGGTCGGTCGACCATTCGCCTGTGCAGACTGTCCGCGATCTTCTTGGGAAGCGTGCAAACGTCATAAGGGAGTCCTTTCCCTTTCCTTTCCTACATGCTTCCCCTTTTCTTTTTTCTATTCAAACCTTCAATACATTATACATCACCCAAAACATGTTTAATCCCCGAAAAAGTTCTTTCTTTGTTTGACTTTTTCAGGTACTTGGAGTGGCACTGCTGGCCACCGAAACCTCCTAGCTTACGCTGGTTTGGGGATGTTTCTCATGTGCTTAAAAATCCGGTGAGTTCTTTCCATTTTCCCTTGGTTCTATTTTCTTTAGTTTTTTCCCTTAATTTTATGAAACCTTTACTTTGGCTAATGCACAATGGGGACATTGTGCGGGTTGGTTTGGGGAATGGTTTCGTGTCACATGCATTGTTCCATTGCATTTTTGTCACACGTTTATTGCATTTCTATCTTGCGTTGTTCTTTTCTTTATTTTCCTTGCATATACAAAAATCCAAAAAAAAAATTAGAAAAATTTCAAAATTCAAAAAAATGCACGTTTATTTTAGCATATAGGTCGAGTCTGAACGAGAATATTTCAAGGATGATCTTTGCTATCTTACATGTTTATGCCTTTGCCTTGCCTTGTCAACCTGTTTTAGTATAAGAGTCTTTTGCATATCTACGAGTTTTTGTCAAACTATTTGTATATATTGAGACTTGACTTATACCTTGGCAATCTACTATGCATTCTAAGTTTTAGAGCTTATTTCTTGGTTTCATTCTTAAACCAGTTGTCTAGGATGTGAGTAGTACTCCCCTTGGAACATGTTACATCAATATGCATAAACATGAACATGAATTGCTATATACTTTTTTTTTTTTTTTGGTATAATGTAAAAAATATATTAAAAAATACCAAAGAGGAAGAAGGCTTTGTTAAGCCTTCAAAAGTTTGAGTACATCAGCAGTTATGAATTATACTATCAATCCAGGTTCGATCCCTAGAGGAGATACGACCTTTACAACAAATAGCTAAGCGTTTCTTAAAGTCTTCCTGTAACATCTTGACGACAACTTTGGGTCTTAACAAAACCTGATCAACTCTTGCTTTGTTTCTTTGCCACCAAACATGATAAATTATAGCATTGAGCAGCCCGTAGATCACACCTCTCTTGACCTTAGTCCCTCTTCTAGCCAAACACCATTGCCGAATGTCCAATCTGGGAAAATTGATACCAGTCCATTCCTTCACCAGTATAAGGATACTGGCACTGTAATTGCTATATACTTGTCTACAATTTCGTTTTGTGAGTCTTGGTACGTGCATTTGGGATCCCTTTTCTCTTATTTACCCTTAAGCCTTACATAGCCAAAATTGCCTTTCTATCCCCCAAAACTACATCCTATATTTAGCCCACCTTACCGAGCTAGTATTTGTGGTCATTGGATTATTTTTTGAGGCATCTTGGTTTGTATGCTATCTTGAGCAAAAGGAGGAAAGAAAGAAAGAAAGAAAGAAAGAAAAGAAAAAGAACAGAAAAATTCATAAAAGGAAAGAAAGAAAAAAAAACGAAAAATCAAAACGTACAGGAAAGTCGGTCGACCGACCGCACCCTCTGGTCGGTCGACCAACTGACAGGATCAGAACTCAAAATTCGTTCTGAAATTCCTTTCTTTTACAAGTTATCACTCCCGTACTTCATTCAAAATATTTGGGAATCCCTTCTTTTATATAATGTGAGAATTGTGCTACAAAAGAGCACTTTAATAATGTCAAAAGTCGTGAAATTTGTTGTTGGGAACCGGTTTTACTAGCTTGGCTTCTAACCCCACAAGTCCAAAAACATCTTAGCCACTTTTACCTTTCACCTCACATATCTTTCATTACGTCATTTTCATGTATCCGAGTCACTTAATGAGTTTGTTTAGACATAGTTGTAGAATTCTTATTCATGTTAGATTGCAGGCATGTTTTCATGGGTCGTAGTTAGGTGAGTGTCTTTACAATACACTTCTTTCTATCACTTACATATACTCACCCTTTGCTTCATGTGTGTCTCGAGCGTACCGCGAGAGTCCATGGTATAAAGTCTCTATAGTCTTTAGTTTTGCAAGTTTCACAACCCCATAACTCGTTTGCATGATTTGAATGTTATCTCAATTTGTTACTTGACATTGGTTTAGGCTTACATGAAAATTTCGCTCTGAGATTGAAATCGTTCCATTAGTTTAAGATCGAGTCTAGTTCTTGCTTGAGGAGAAGCAAGGGTTTGGTTTGGGGAATTTGATGCGTGTCTATTATATGATGTTCTACATCTATTTTCACACGCATTTTAGAGCTCATTTACGATGTTTTAGCCTTTATTTCCCAACTTTTGTCTACTTTCGTATTTTTATGCTATTTTGCAGAATTATGCGGAAAAGAGGTGATTTCAAACCAAATCCGTCCTCAAGTGATTTTTATGGCTAAGGACACGAAGGAACGAAGCCTAGCGCACATTTCAAGGCCTGAAGATAGCATAAGCAAAGGTGCATACAGTTTACAAGCTCTAAAAAAGCAAAGAATCGATCCACGATATTGCAGCCTGTTTCAAATGGCTATATCTCGAGTTCTAGAGCAGATAATAGAGTGATTCCAGTTGGAGGTGAAAGATTATCCTCTTAGCTTTCAAACGTCGCGAGAATCGCCTTATTATGATGAGTAAAGAAGAAATGACAGCGAGTTTAAGATCGACACGCGCTGCAGAATTCGTCAGAATGCATTACTGTACCTGTCATTTGGTCGATCAACCGCCTACTATGGTCGACCGACCAAGTGCCTGATGCGCGATATTTCAGAAACCCGATAGTTGGTCGATCGACCAGCATCATAGGTCGGTCGACCAAGGCACAGACTTCAGAAATTCGCAAAAGCCCACGACATGATTAGGTCAAAGGAGAAAGCTTTGAGAAACTCTTATAAAAGCCTAATCCCGTCATTAGGCTGATCATCAAGTTTTCCAATCTCTAAAATCTCCAATACTTTTTACTTATTTCAGTTTTAGAATTAGAATTAGAATTCTCCTTAGTTTGCAATCGTTGTTCTTAGTTTACTCCAAGCACAACTTTCCGTTCCATTCAATTCAATAAAGTTAATCTTTCTGCCCTAATTCCGTTTGCGGTAATACTCCTTGATTTCAGTTTATGCTTTGTTATTCAATAAGAATTGCTAGTATTCGGTTTAGGTTTGAATCCCAAAACCTTGTTTGTTAATTGAATGTTTATTGTTTTCATCGCCATGAGTATTGTTATCATTACCATAGTTGTCGTTCTTACTGTTTTTATGCGTAGCTAGATTCATATGTTAGGATGTAGGTAAGTAACGGCTTAGATGGCGTTGTGGGGAATATAGCATGTATTCGCCCTAAACATGAAGGATTATAACGAATTTTACAATTGTGAATATAGTCATAAGATAATTAAAAACATGAAAATGAATACAACCTTGGGTCCTTGCTTGAATAGGCCTAAGAACATGAATTAAAGTAAATTCCCTCCTATAAATTGCACCCAAGACTTGATTGAGATGATGTCGCGTGTGCTAGAAATACTCTCCAATTGCCTTGCAATATGGATAGAGCATTTGTGAGTTTTGATGTGAGATCTGAGTTTTGGGAAAAGAATGTTCTCAAAACCCTAAATCTTGAGATTGTGAATTAACCAGTAGTCTGACAAAAGGAGAAGGACTCTCCTTATGTAGTGTGTGGGTCGGCCGAACGGGTTAGGGTAAGAGTGGGCTTTTTCCACTCTTACCTTATTCCTTTGCGTGATTCGACCCGTTTGATAATAATATAATTCGAGGGTATTTATTATAAATCGCACACATGTTATCAGATATTAATGCAGTCGATGTATTAATAATGGTCTGATAAAATTACGATATTGTATAATTACCCAAATTAATATAACCGTTTATATTAATACGCGAATACAATATTTAATTAAATACAACGGTTTATATTTAATTTACGAATTAATCATGTAATCCGTGTTAGCTAAAATTATTTAATCCGTATTAAATAATAATCTCAACATCTCATTGACTAATTTAATAGTCAATACCTCTGACTAACTGTTTAGTCGTATCCGGCATAAATGTGACTGTATTTTCATACCTTCACATCTCTCAAACGTGTCCTATAGGTGTGACGTATAGGGACCAGTTGATCACCGCCATTCGTATGACAATAACATCAAACTTATCTAGCAAGCCAACCGTTATTGATAAACGTGGATCAACTGATAATAATAGTGAAGTATGCCCTTGTGATCCTTAAAGAGCACTAGTACAAAATAGTTAATTTGCGGCTATGAATATGAGGCGTTTTTGTCTATTAGCCGCACATTAGTTTCATATTTTTAAAACACAAAGAATCTATGTGAGGCGTAATGTTATTTAACGCCTCAAATTAAACATAAGAGGCGTTTTAGGAAACCGCCTCAAATAAGAAAATAATAAAATATTCCAAAATTAATGGACTCCACCCTGCTATCACCAAATAACGACACACGCAACAATATTCATTCAGCAACAAAATAAAGAAACCTTACCCGCGGAAAACAAACACACAAACACCATCTACAATCGCCTCAAACACAACCCATCCTTCGCCGGAATCCACCCTTCGCCGGAAACAAGCCCTCGCCGGAAACCCGGCCTCTTAGCTCAATTCGACAGTAAGTGTCTCTTCCTTAACTGATTTTCGATTATGGTTGTTTTTTAGGGTTAATTATCAATTTTCGATTAGGGTTGATTTTTAGGGTTTATCCATTCGATATAAAGTTTATTTTCAGATTGTTGTTGATTAGGCTTAGTTATCAAATCGTTAATTTGTTAATTGGAATGAGTATAAAGTTTTTTTTCAGATTGCAATGTATCGGGCTTCAGATTATTGCAATGTATCAATTTGGTTCATATTTTGTGCTTATCTTCCAACTTCTATGAATTAACTTATTTGTTGAAGTAGTTTTATTAATTAACTTATTTATCGGTATTAGATTAAAAGGAATAAACCGAGTAATTAAGTAGAGATTATTAGGGGGAGATTATCAGGGGGAGGCTATAGCAATACAACTCATCCAGTATGTTCCTTAGTTGATGGGTATGTGCAGGAATTTTAATTCTGGGTAAGTAGAGTTCAATTGGGTTTTTTCAGAATAATGGTGGGATCAAATCAGTGGTCTTGGACTGAGAATCTGAGGGTCTGCAAAATAAATCAGAATTTTTCTGCCCTTGTGTTGATTGCTCCAATGTGGAAACCGTTCCTACCATAAGGGTGTTAAGGGAACATGTTGTTTGTCGTGGGTTTAGACAAGATTATCACATTTGGATATGGCATGGTGAAGAAGGAGTATATAGGGGAGGTAGTAGCATAAATGATCAAATGACCGAGCAACATGAAGAGATTGAACACCTTGCAGACATAGAACACCACTTAGAGGAGGAACCCAATCCTAATATTGATGTATGTGATGAGGACACTAGTGTTACTATTGAGGATGAAAATGTGGACGATGATGAAGAAGATCGGTTAAATGAGATGTTAAATGGGCTTGAAGATGAAATGAGTAATCGGCCTGATGTATTTGAGAGTTTGATGCAGGCATCTGAAACTCCGTTATATCCTGGATGTGTTAAGTACACTAAGTTGTCAGCGGTGCTGACATTTTTTAACATTAAAGCAAAACATGGTTGGAGTGACAAAAGCTTCACAGAGTTGTTGGAAGCTTTGCAAGACATGTTCCCCGAAGGAAACCAAATCCCAAAGTCAAATTATTATGCTAAAAAATTGCTCTGTCCCTTGGATTTAGGCTACCAGAAAATTGATGCTTGTCCAAGTGACTGTCTTCTATATCGAAATGAGTACAGTCATTTACATGAGTGTCCTCGTTGTGGTAAATCACGTTACAAGTTGGCAGATGGGATTCATTTTGAGCATGGTAAGAAGTATCCTTCAGCAAAGGTGTTATGGTATCTTCCAATAATACCACGCCTTATACGTTTGTTCTCTATCAAGAGTGCTGCTAGGTATTTGAGGTGGCATGCTGAGGGGAGGAAGAAAGACGGGAAGCTTAGGCATCCAGCGGATTCTCCTCAATGGGAAATAATTGATGATAAGTACCCTGAATTTAAGAATGAAGTTAGAAATTTGAGACTTGGGCTTAGCACGGATGGGATGAACCCATTTGGTAGTATGAGCAGTTTACATAGCACATGGCCAGTTCTCTTAGTGATTTACAATTTGCCTCCCTGGTTAACCATGAAGAGGAAGTACATTATGCTGTCACTTCTAATATCAGGGCCTAAGCAACCAGGGAATGACATCGATATTTACCTTGCCCCACTCATTGATGATCTTAAGAAGTTATGGTACGAAGGTGTAAGAGTGTTCGATGCGCATGCTAAGGAGAATTTCATGTTGCGGGCAATGTTATTTTGTACCATTAATGACTACCCTGCCTATGGTAATTTGTCGGGATATAAAGTGAAGGGAAAGAAAGCATGTCCTATATGTGATGACGACATGAAATCCACATATTTAGCACATTCTGGGAAATACGTTTACCTGAATAATAGAAGGTTACTCAAACGCTTTCACCCTTATAGGAAAAAGAAACTTCCCTTTAATGGAAAAGTGGAAGAAGAAGTAGCCCGTAAACCACTGAGTGGGAAAGAGGTATATGAGCGGGTTAAAGATATAAAAACAGTTTTTGGTAAGACTGTTAAGGTGAAGGAATCAAGCTGTCTATGGAAGAAAAAATCTATTTTTTGGGAACTTCCATATTGGCAGGACTTGCCAGTAAGACATTGTCTTGATGTGATGCACATAGAGAAGAATGTATGTGATGCTATTTTAGGAACACTACTCAATTTACCTGGTAAGACAAAGGATGGCCTGAAAGTGCGTAAAGATATGGAGGAAATGAAAATTCGATCAAAGTTATGGCCAGTTGAGAAGGATAAGAGTAGGAAGGGGAAAGGTTCATCCTTTTATCTTCCACCAGCTTGTTACACCCTTTCTAAGGAAGAAAAAAAATTATTTTGTGAATGTTTGTACGGGATTAAGGTCCCTACTGGGTTCTCATCTAATATAAAGAGGTTAGTATCTAGGAATGATTTAAAATTAATTGGCATGAAGTCCCATGATTGTCATGTCATGATACAAGTGTTCTTACCAATTGCGATTCGCGGGATTTTGCCAGTGTATGTAAGACGTGCCATTACTAAACTTTGCTCATTTTTTAATACAATATGTAGTAAAGTGGTTGATCCGGAGACACTTGATGCACTACAAGTCGATGTTACTGAAACACTTTGTGAGTTCGAGATGTATTTTCCACCTTCTTTTTTTGATATTATGGTTCATCTGATTTCACATATTGTTCGAGAGATCAAGTTGTGTGGTCCTGTATTTCTGAGGTGGGCTTATCCCTTTGAAAGGCATATGGGTGCCTTACAAGATATGGTAAGGAATCCAGCCCGACCTGAAGCAAGTATTGTTCAAGGGATTGTGAGCGAGGAGGTCTATGAGTATTGTAGTGAGTTTGTGCAGAAGCTTCAAGCTATTGGTCTCCCAAGGACTAGAGATGATGGAAGGTTTGAAGGGAAAGGACTAGTTGGTGCAAAAGAGATCTCGCCTCCATCAAATTTAAGAAATAAAGCACACTTGTACGCGTTACAACAAAGTGAAGCCGTACAACCATATTTGGAAAGACATAAGCTGGAGTTAGCTTCCATGTATCCTTCTAAAGGTGAAATATGGTTGATGAAAGAGCATAATCGTACATTTGTGGACTGGTTTCATAACGAAGTAATGCAAGAATTGTCAAATACCGATAATGATGTACCTGATACAATCAAATGGCTTGCATATGGTCCTAGAGAAAGTGTGCACTCTTACGAAGGGTTTACCATAAATGGATACACGTTCTATACGGAACGCCAAGATAAGAAGTCATTATCAGTGCAGAATAGTGGTGTGTCGATGGTTGCATCTTCAAGAGAATTTGCCAATTCTAAGGATAAGTCACCCATTGATGCGACATTATCATACTATGGGGTCATTCAAGAAATATGGGAGTTAGATTATTGTGATTTTAAGGTTCCTTTTTTTCGATGCAAGTGGATTGAGAATAGTCGGCGTGGTGTTCATTTAGATGAATTTGGTTTTACCCAAGTAGATATGACTCGTTTACGAGATAACGATGAGCCATTCATTCTTGCATCACAGGCTAGACAAGTCTTTTATATTGTTGATCCATCTGACCATCGTTGGTCTCTTGTAGTCCATGGAAAGAGAAGAATTCTAGGCGTTTGGGACGTCCTTGATGAAAATGAGTATGATGAGTTCCAAGATATACCACCTTTCGCAAATCCGGTAAACAGTGTGAGCGATGGTACAAATCTTGACACGGTCTACCTACGATCTGACCACGGAGAAGGGCTTACTGTGCACAATCCTTAATGTTGATTATGGTAATAAGTCGTTCAAGCTAGTGTATCTGTTAAGTGTTAAGTATGATATAAGTATATGTGCACACATATAACATAGCATGCAGCAACAACATTCTGACCACATACAACATTCTGACCACATAGAACATATCTGCTCACATAAAACAATCTGACCACATACACCATTCTGACCACATACAAATATTATGATTATATATATATAAGTGTAAATCTGATGCTATTGTAAATATGATGATTTTATTTGCATATTTTAAGTGTTTGTTTTATGCTCTTTATTTATACCGATGACTATATTTCAGGTATACTTCATGGCGAATGAGGATAGTTATATGATTCCCGAGGATGATGAGTCCTATGATGACGATGCGTCTTATGACAATGACCTTGAGGAGGACAGGGGTGATGAAGATGACATTGCTGATGAGATGGAGGCTTTAGAGGCTCGTAGGCTAGAGGAAGAGGAGCAGCGTAAGTTTGATGAATATGAAATTTTAGCCGATAATGCAGCAGCCCAGAAATCCCAGGAGGTAGATATGGAGGAGCCTACTAATCCATCAACCCGCAACACTGTTTTACAAAAAACAAAGTGCTCGCGAAAGGGAAGATGTGCGACAAAAGGGATAAGACCGACAGGGCCTATGCATCTTGAGTTTGATGCTCTCGGTCGTCCACGAGGTAAATGGCGGCGTAAATATGGCCAGCAGTTGGGGTTTTGCATGCGAAAGTTCAACATTAATTGGAATTGGAAAGATGTGAGTGTGGGAAAAAGGAAGTTAATGTGGGAAGACACAATGGTAAACTAATTTTCTTTCCTTCTTTTCATTTCAATTATGATTTGCTTTTGTCACTTTTCTGCTTTTATAATACATGTCAACCAAAGCAGACTCTCTTGTGGATCCTGATTCTGACTGATTAAATTAAGCTCTGTGAAATTAGCAGAAAAGATAGGATTCTGGTTTGAAATTAGTGGGTGTTGGACAGGTGAAAGTAGAGTATCAGGCCAGCAGTAAAGATAACTAGAAACAAGCTAAAGATAAGGGTTAATGAATCAGCCCATATATGAATGTTGGGTGTTGGACAGGTGAAAGTAGAGTATCAGGCCAGTTTGGAATGTTGGGGGGGGGGGGGGGGGGGCTATGCTATTTTATTAAGGTGTATGATTGTAGTCAGTGGGTAAAACTATTTGAAATGAGCAGTAGAGTAGCAGGCCGTTTGGAATGTTGGGGGGGAGGGGGGGGGGCTATGCTATTTTATTAAGGTGTATGATTGTAGTCAGTGGGTAAAACTATTTGAAATGAGCAGTAGAGTAGCAGGCCGTTTTGAAATGAGCAGTAAAACTATTTGGTTTAGGTAGTTTACATGTGTCTGCACTTTTGCAATCCTTGGCTTCATCATTTGTGTAGTTTTGTTTTGAAGTTGTTGTGGTGGAACTTCTTTCTTATTATGTTAACTTATAAGGTTCATGCATATAAATTTTTCTTTGTTCTTTGTTGGTAGGATTACAGTAGGTTGTAGGCTGTAAGGCGTGTTCAGGCAGTGTTCTTTAATTAGTAATGCGTGAATACGAGTTGCAGGAACATGCTGCTGTCTGTGGGGCTGAGTTGCATCAATGATTTTCAATACATGGCAGCAATTTCAGTACATGGCAGCGTTTTCAATATATGACATTACTAACTTTAACTGTCTTGTGATTTGTAGAATTTATTCCATATTCCCGATGACACGAAATTGAGGAAGAAGTTCTTGGCTGGCGTTGCCAAAAGGTTTAGGGATTTTAAAGCTAAATTGGTAAGCGGATGGATCACTAAGACGAGGCGAAGAACCATAGAAGAGGATGGAAAGGAGCCCCCGGATATTTGGAGTCATATTAAAGTGGAAGATTGGAAGCTTTTTCAGCAAATCAAAACTTCTAGCCCGGCCAAGGTGAGGAAACGATTCTATATGGGGCAGTATGACTTCAATATGACTTCAATATAGGCTGTATGACTTCAATACTATTCTATATGGGGCAGTCATATTTATTATCTTCACATATACACACCTAACAGCAACATCTTTTATTTTGACTAGAGAAAACGTGAAAAGGCAACTGAGAGTGCGAAAAAAAACAATCATTACCATCACATGGGGCAGTATGACTTCAATACTGCTCGAGCTATTTGGATCAAAGATAATTTTTATCCTACTTCAGCATCTACTGGAGTCACTACTGGTGGAACAGAAAGTGGTACTGGTGATGCGTCATCTGCCGTAACCGCAACAATTGAGGTTAATCGAGCCGATGACTGGTATTGTGCAATGCATGTAAAAGATAAGCAAACTGGCAAATATGTGATAAGGAATCCTAAAACCAAGGAAGTAGCTGACGAAGTTGTAAGTTTCTGGTTTCTTGTTTTTTTTAAAGATTATAGGCTGGTCACTCTTTTACATTATGCTCACCATTTGCATTTGAATTGAATATTAGCGTGAGTTAAGAAAGAAGGAAGCTGAAGGAAAGTTTGTTGCAGAGCGAGAAAAAGATTGTTTGTTTTATGCGCTCGGTGAGAAGCCTGATCATCCAGGCCGTGCAAAAGGGTTTGGTGGAGTTAATATCAGCGTGAGAGAAGCTTTTGGGGTTCAAACTACTAAATTAGGTGGTTCAAGTGAAATATCGTTGGCGGAACGAGAGGCCATAAAAAATGAACTTAGGGAGGAGTTTAGAGATGTGTTGAAATCGGAGCTTAAGGGAGATCTCTTGTCCGTTTTACAACAACTGGGTTTTAAGTTACCCAATGAGATCCAGAGTCAGCAAGTGATATGTGCTGACCGTGCAGAAGGGAACCAGTTAGAGTCATCACTGCCACCAATAGTTAAGGTAACATGTCTTTGTTAGTTACTAGTGATAAATGACCAATGATAAATGACGAGAGGCCATAAAAATAAAGTGATTGTTTTGTTAGTTACTAGTGATAAATGACCAGTATCTATAGAACCATTTCATTCGTTCTGGGTTTTGCAGATTGATTGCAAGTGTTGTACTAATTCCTTTATCCTAGTTTTGTTTTATTTCTCCAATTAACTGTTGTTCCAGTAGGATTCATTTTGTATACCTTTAGCGTCAACTTGATATTTCAGTTTACTGACTCACTTTTTCCTACCCTATTTTTAATTATTTGCTCTATCATAAAAAATGAATTTATTGAGAAGTAAACTCCCTTGGAGCATTGTAGTTCTGGTTAAAAGTAGTAGCAAAGTGTTTTACTTGTTCATTTCCTTATGTGAGTTGTTGTGCACAGCCTAAAAACCTTTTTAACTATCTGTTGTTAGCTTGCTTATGAGTACATAGTTTGTGTATACTGATGATGTTTATTTTCTCTGCTTATTGAGACTAGATTGATTCTTCTTGTTCTATCGCGCATTCTTATTTAATAAATGCAAAAGACTTCAGAGAGCTTCGCCAACTCGGGCTGATTTGAGGCAAACAAAGACGAGTCTTGATTGAGATTGCACTTTATATAGGATCCTCCATAGAGTCAGAGTCCTCTCTCTTCCTTTTTCTGCCTAGCCTGACTTAAGAAAACTAGAAGCACTAAGAATCTAAAGCATTATAAGAGAATAGCAAAGTAAAAGGCTATGTTTTATAGGGGAGTCGCAAGAGATTCAGACAGCACTTTCTGATGAAGATATAGGGCTGTAGATAGATACAAAATCCAATTAAGTAAGTCACATTACTTTCTCGTGTGGGTCTTAGCATAAGCTGTTGTAATAGGGGCGCCCCATGAAGAAGAAATAGGAATTTCCCAAACATTAAAGGCATCTTCTCTTGCCTGCTGCATCTCATATTTATTTTTACTTATTACTGCTTGTAGCCAACAATTTAAGGAAAAACATGTGTTATATGCAGAATGATACTCCTTGTCGGCTTTTTCTGTCAGACCCTCATAGTGGTGTGTCATATGAGGTTGCCCGTGGCAAGACATTTCCTGTAGAAGAGGGCCAAGAAGGTTCATTTGTGCTCGATCATGTAAGGGTGAAAGTGTCCATTGTTCATGAAGAGTTCCAGGGTCTTCCACTTCCAGTTCCTGTGCAAGTGTACGATCTTCACGTATTAAGTGACGCTGTTGGAAGTTTTGTACAGTGGCCAATTGCATTTGTAAGGCTTGAAGAAGAGGTATGACAATTAACTTAGAAAGTTTCACAATTAGGCAATATACAATTTGTCGACTGATTTCATGATATTTCGTTATTAGGATGATCAGAATGTGAGGAGGAGAGGACATGAGGTACTGGGTAGCAACTCTCACCAGTCAAGGTTGTCAACTACACCAACGAGAAAACCTGCCAAAGAGCTCATGGTGGAGTCCTTAAGTCCGGATTGTCAATGGTTAAATTCGCTTATTGGTACAATGGCCGATGAAGAGTCCTTTGACGTTTACTTTGAAGCTGATCTATTTTATTTTAAAGAGGATGGGAAAACAGAAGTGTATAAGAATGACCTAAAGGAGTTCCTCAAGAGGAGTGAGCTTAGTATATCAATCATCCAGATCTTTATAAGGTATTGTTAATTATCTCACTATAACTCATGTTGTTTGGCGTGATTTTCCTTTTAATGTCGTAAAATTCCTGCATTAAAGGTACTACATTCTATATGCTTTTGCATTTTTGCTGTACTGAACTTGAAATACTTGATAGTGTTGAGAATAAAGTGACTGTTTTGTTAGTTACTAGTGATAAATGACCAGTATCTATAGAACCATTTCATTCGTTCTGGGTTTTGCAGAATGATTTGTCTCAAAATGACTCTAGTGGTCAGTGAGTTTTAGATGGGTTATCTCTATACGTATATTTTCAAGTGGTGTAGTGATATGATTATTCCTTGTATCATCTTAAGGATGACGTAGTTACTTTGGGACAATATAAACAAGATAGTGTTTATACTCAATTGCAAGTGTTGTACTAATTCCTCTATCCTAGTTTTGTTTTATTTCTCCAATTAACTGTTGTTCCAGTAGGATTCATTTTGTATACCTTTAGCGTCAACTTGATATTTCAGTTTACTGACTCACTTTTTCCTACCCTATGTTACCAGCAGTTAGTGATTTTATGGCAGACTTCTCTGCGCTGATTTCATTTGTTTGATGTACATGTAGGGCAATTCAAGATGATTTGATAAAAGCTGATACCCGACCTCGTCTTGGATGGTTGTGCCCTGACGCTACTTCAGATGCAAAATTGATTAAGAATGCAGAGAATGCAATAGCATACGTTACTTCGGCATTTCAGAAGGCAGACATCAACGATGACAAGTTCATCTTAGCCCCGATTTTCGATAGGTAAGTTAGTAATTTAATTTTTTGGTTAGCATAATCTTATTCTTGAATTCTCCTATCTTGCACTAATTTTATATTTCAATGTAGTAAGCATTGGTTGCTACTTGTGATTTCTCCGCAAACCTACACCATATATGAGTTTGATTCAATCCGCCGCAAAGAAGGACGAAAGTTGTATATGAAGATGGTAGTTCTTAGGTAAATTATAGTTTATGCTTATGTTTTTGTTATTTTTGTCATACATATACTCTAGACTGCTTCTAACCACCATCATATTCGCATAGTGCTCTAAAAAGGTACAAAATGTCTGGGGGTAAACTGGAGAACAGTAGGAGAGAACCACTGTGGAAATCCATGAAAGTGAGATTGATTTTCATGTACATTTATGCAAATTTTATATTAGCTCTTATTTAATCGGCAATTATCTAATTATATTCTAATATGACATGCTTGTAGTGCCCTCAACAAAATGAAGAGGTCGAGTGTGGTTTATTTGTGTTGCGCTTCATGTACGACATAGTCAAGAGTTGCACAGCCGTAGAAGATTTGGAGAAGGTTAGTTGGTGCACATATACATATACCACTGCCTCTTTTAGATTATGACTTTATTTTTATAGCACTTCATAGTGCTATGTTAGATTGTAGCACCTGTAGGCCTGGTCAAGTCAAGGAAGTCAAACCTTGACTGACTTATAAGGCGGATAAGCTGACGTTGGCCCTTCTTCTGATTTATAAGCAGCGGAATCACCCATTCTCGTTTGTAAGCGAGGAATCCTCTGTCCAATCATTGTAAAAAGGGGGATAACTGCAATTTCCACTACAGAATGTAGACTTCCTTTGTCCTGATTCCTTTGTCCTGATTCCAAAAATACAGTAGGATCTTGTCCATTCACTTCACACCCTTTAAACCAACCAACCCACTCCCTAAAACAGTCCAATAAAATATAGCTATATGTTCTGTTTAGGTGAACTAATTCAAGGATCTAGCTATACACTTGATATAATAAAATCTTATATATTGCTCAAAAACTCCCTGAAACAGCCCAATAATGATAAATTGGTGTATGTGTTCTGTTTTTTCATAGGTTTGGAGCTCAACAAAGGAAGATATCGTCTACAATGAATGTGAGATCAACGAAATACGAGATAAATGGGCATCGTACTTCACTAGTAGTTGTATTACCTGAATTATTGTGTAGCATGTCCTTCGTTTTCTTATTTCTGCAACTTTTGGTGTGATGAAACTTGGTATTTTGGATGTACAAGATATCACAACCTTTTGGAGTGATGAAACTTGGCTATTTTGGATGTATTATTTTTGGAAACACAAGATGGGTAATCATGTATAAGTATCAACCTTTTGGTGTAATCAAATTTGGTGATTAATGAAAAAGTTTCTGTTGGATGTTTTATGAGAGTGTTGATTTTAATTAATTGTAGGTGACAATCATGGTACGTATAAATTTAAGCTGTAATTTAGCTTTTTTTAAAAAAAAAAAAAAAAAGATAGAGATTGCAGCGTATTCACAAGTAACACGCAGCAAATGAGACCTCATATGAGGCGTTTTATAATGAAAAACGCAGCAAATGACCCCCATATATGAGGCGTTTTTTACAAAAAACGCCTCAAATAACTGCTTATATGAGGCGTTTTAATAACGCCGCAAATGAAAATCCTATTTGCTGCCCCCTCATTTGCTGCTACACGTAAAACGCCTCAAATGAGCTACTTATTGACGCCGCAAATTAAGTTTTTTGTACTAGTGGAGATTTAGTAAGTCATTGTAGTAAGTCTCAAGGACACCAGCCCCAAAAATCTCCCACTTGTCTGTACAAGGGTATGTGCAATGACGTTATCACACTACATGTGGAGGACACAAGCTCCAACAAACTCCCACTTATCCGTACAAGTGTAGGTGCGATAACCGATTCTCATATCCTTTTAAAATTTCTCCCACCCAATGTAAGACAATTTGCAAATCCGTATTTGCAAAGGTTGTATCTCACAAGCGATCTGTATCAAGAGTGGTTTCCCCGACTAGAGAGTAACTTAACTGATAAAACGAATATGTATTCGAGCATGGCCATGCATTTTAGTTACTACTCCTCGAGTGGCCCTGAGAAATGATAAAATCCTAATAAGGGTTTGGATATTTCCCTCAACTCGAATCCTGCCGATGTTCGCGCAGCATGAAATAACCCAGAAAAAAATCCTCTTGGCCCCTGTTACGGTGACCGTGGGAAAGAAACCAAAGTTACCCAAAATCTGCCTTAATCTCAAGAGACAATTGAAAGTCAAACACTCGACTCTAAGGAACACTATGGAGGTCCTATCCACGACCTGGCACCCAATGTTATAAAACATTTAGGACTCCATAACGTTGTCACGGGGTGTCCTACGAGATATCCGTATAACTCGCCTTTGTGATTGGTCAGTTAGCCGTTTGACTTAGGGCTCGTTGAACCCACCATCAACCAACGTCACAAAATGATTACCTGAGTTATCAGCTCAAGTGGGTAATCAAGGACTTAAAACGATGTAATGTTAATTAGTTCACTTTGTGGTGTTCAAAATTGGCGTACAATTCCACATGAAAAACAAAACATTATATATCATAACAATGAGGTTGAATAGAGTACACGAGAAAATGAATTATTACATGAATTCATAAAAGAGTACTACAACTTAGGAACACATCTAATTCCCATGGAATGAATGTGCCCTTCATGCTTATCACGGGGTAATGCTTTTATGAGAGGATCAACTATGTTGTCATCCGTAGCGATCTTATCAAAGAAAATCTCCTTTTGCTCCACGTAATCTCTGATTAGATGAGCTTTCCGTTGTACATGTCTAGCCTTGTTGCTAGACTTATGCTCCTTAGCTTGGAAGATGGCACCTTTATTGTCACAATAAACGGTGATTGGGTCATTCGAACTAGGCACTACTGAGAGTCCTTGTAAGAATTGACGCATCCATATTGCTTCCTTAGCTGCTTTCGAGGCGGCATAGTACTCGGACTCAGTAGTAGAATCTACTGTAACACTCTATTTAGAACTTTTCCAGCCTACAGCAGCGCCATTAAGAGTAAAAACTAATCCAGACTGAGATTTCGAGTCGTCTCGATCCGTTTGGAAGCTAGCATCTGCGTAACCCGTGGCGTAGAGTGTCGAGTCGCCTCCATAAGTCAATCCCTAATCTTTAGTCCTCCGTAGGTACTTAAGAATGTTTTTCACGGCCATCCAGTGTTGTTCACCTGTAATTTAAATTAGTAATTTTGTGAAGACCAAAGACAAGACGGAGACCGGATGCTCACTCCCGCTGCAAGGACCAAGATGGAACATCAAGACAAGCTTCTAGGGTCCAACAGTGGATTCCAAGTTGTTTTATGTTTATTTTGGTAGGATAGGCCACACTAGGACTTTTATTTACGTTTATTGCATTTATCTTTATGCTTTCATCGATAATAGCTTGCATCATATTCCGCCTGAAAACCAAACCACCTATATCATGCCTGAAAACTGACTCATGTAGAGGTTACGCGTTAGTTTTCTGTGACAATACAGATGTCACATGTCATTATAAAGCCATCACTTTATTTAATTCATTCACGAAAATGCTAGTATTAGTTCACTTAATATGAATAAATAAAAGTTGATGGGGTCTTCCTCGTATAACCAAAAATTGAGATTAGTCTTTATAAATCAGCCTCCCATGAATCCCTTCTTCGTCGGTAGGCATAATATGACCCCTTCTACGTCGGGTAAGTGGGAACAGATGATTTATTTTATCTCAACATCATGGTCACTCGATAATATTCCAGTGACTGAGATGGACTAATAGATAGGATATACGGAAATCTATCGACCAAGAGTTCCAACGATTGGAATTAGCCAAACTGTGGGCTTATCAATATACGGAAATTGAGTCTTGGGATCGTTTATATAATTCTTGAGGGAGATCAATTATATAAATGCATGAGTCTACGAGTTTAAATCCAATTTAATATAGACTTAAATCACAACAATAAGTTGCTTATATGGTTTTGTTTTATCTTCTTTTCAGTGTAGAACACGTTCATTTAAACTGGTGTATAACTATAATGGCTGGTGAAGACCCAATGCCAAGTGCCAAGCTAGCACGTGAATCCTGGCTAAAAGCCTTCATGGACTCCATGAATCAGTCAACTAGACTGAGGAATGATGGGTCAAACTTCTCTGACTGGGAGGCAGCACTACGGAATGCTGCCATTGCTGACGGAAAGCTCAAGTTCTTAACTGAGCCCATTCCGCCACACCCAGGAACTGGAGCTAGAGCCAACGAAATTCGCGCTCATAGCGATTTCGTTATGGAAGCGGGTGCGATAAAGAACGTACTCATCTATGCAATGGAATCCAATTTGCAAAGACGCTTCATAACCCATGGTGCAAACAAGATTTTCACCACGCTCACTAACGAATTCTCCAAGGCTCCGAGAATCGTTTCTTATGAGCATACCTGTCGCTTCTTTGAGGCGAAACTCCAGAAGGGTCAAGCTGTTAGCCCACATATTCTCAACATGATTGAGAATATCGAGAAACTGGAGTCCCTAAACTGCAAGATCAGTGAGAACATCATCGTTGATCGCATGCTTCATTCGCTTCATGATGGGTTCGCCCTCTTTAGGGCCAACTACTACATGAACGACATGAAGAAGACTCCTCATGAGCTCCACTCCCTTCTCGTACAGACTGAGAAGGATCTAAAGTTGAGTGGGAGTCTGAAGCAGGATGTTCTCATGATCTCCAGTAAGGGAAAAGGTAAAGGGAAGGCTAAAGCTCAGGGCGACCTAGCAGTAGGTAAGCCCAGGTTCAAGAAACCAGGATTTGCTAAGAGTGGGCCAGGTGAGTCGAGTAACTCACAAGGCAAGACAAAGAGCAAGGATACAAGCATGGAATGTCACCATTGCCACAAGACTGGGCATTGGAGGCGCTCATGCCCCGTGTATCGCGAGGACATTAAGGCAGGCCGTGTTACTCCTGTTGGTATGTCTTCTTCTTCTTTTATTCACATGATTGAGATTAACCATGCAAGTTGCGGAACTTGGGTACTTGATACCGGTTGTGGTTCTCATCTATGTAATCATGTGCAGGGCCTCCGAAACCAAGAACCCCTAACCAAGGGTGAGGTGGACCTGCGTGTCGGGAATGGAGCACGTGTGGCTGCAGTCTCGAAGGGAACATACGTAATCCAGCTTCCAAGTGGATTCGAGTTATTTTTATATAACTGTTATTATGTTCCTAGTTTATCCAAAAACATTATTTCAGTTTCTGCACTTGACAAACTCGGTTTTTCATTTGTAATAGAGAATAATAGCTGTATTTTCTCCTTACACAATATGATTTATGGCAAGGCAGTTTCCATGAATGGAATTTATGTTTTAGATCAAACTACCGAGATATTACATGTGAATAATAAAAGAATAAAGGTAGGTGACAAAGATCAAACTTACTTATGGCATTGTCGAATGGGACACATAAATGAGAAACGCGTTAAACAACTCATACAGAATGGAGCTATTTTGCCCTTTGATTTCGAATCATATGGCACGTGTGAATCATGTCTCATCGGCAAAATGACTCGTATTTCCTTCAAAGGTGTTGGAATGCGCGCTGCCGACCTATTAGGACTCATACATACGGACGTATGTGGCCCTATGTCGATCAACGCACGAGATGGCTATAGGTATTTCATCACTTTCACGGATGATTTGAGTAGATATGGCTATGTCTACTTGATGAAACATAAAAGTGAATCCTTTGACAAGTTCAAAGAATACCAGAATCGGGTACAGAACCAGCTGGGTAGAAAGATTAAAGCACTACGTTCGGATCGTGGTGGTGAGTATCTTTCACACGAGTTTGATCAACACCTAAAAGACTGTGGGATCGTGCTACAGTTGACTCCACCTGGAACACCACAATTAAATGGTGTGTCCGAACGGAGAAATCGAACTTTACTTGATATGGTTCGATCCATGATGAGTCACACCATTGTGCCTGATTCATTATGGGGCTATGCTCTTTTGTCAGCCGCTCTAATACTTAACCGAAGTCCGTCTAAAGCTGTTGACAAGACTCCATTCGAGCTATGGAAGGGAACGGTCCCTAACTTGTCCTTTATTCGGGTTTGGGGCTGCGAGGCTTATGTCAAGTGGAGACACGAGGATAAGCTCGGCCCGCGATCGGTCAAGACATACTTTATAGGCTACCCAAAGGGAACGTTTGGTCATTACTTCTACTCGCCTACCGAACAACGTGTTTTTGTTGCGGCTAGTGCGACGTTCTTAGAGAAAGAATTTCTCGAGAACAAGTCGAGTAATAGAACTTTCGAGTTATCGGAGGTTCAAGAACCAACTACCGAGCGACCATTGGAGGAAACAGTACCTCCAACCGAGGCTGCGGTAGATATCCCTGAGGAACCTAGGAGGTCGGGAAGAGTCTCTATTCCACCGGACAGATACATTGGTATGGTCGAGGAACATGATACAGATGACGTCTTACTCCTAGAGGGTAATGAACCCACAACCTATAAAAGTGCCATGACCAGTTCTGACTCAAAGCTATGGCTAGAAGCCATGCAATCCGAGATGGACTCCATGTATGAGAACAACGTGTGGGATCTTGTGGACCTACCTGCAAAGATACGTCCCCTTCAATGCAAATGGCTTTACAAGATAAAGCATGCCGTGGAAGGACAACAAGATATCCATAAGGCTAGACTAGTTGCTAAAGGTTTCACCCAAGTGCCAGGCTTGCACTACGATGAAATCTTTGCACCCGTAGTCATGCTACGTTCCATTCGGATTATCTTAGCGATCGCCGCATTTCATGACTATGAAATATGGCAAATGGACGTTAAAACCACCTTCTTAAACGGTTATTTGGAGGAAGAGTTGTACATGGTACAACCCGAGGGTTTTATCGATCCAGCACATCCTAAGAAAGTTTGCAAGCTTAAGCGTTCCATCTATGGACTTAAGCAAGCATCGCGGAGTTGGAATCATCGCTTCGACCAAGTGATAAAAGAGAATGGGTTCATTCGATCAGTCGAGGAACCATGTCTCTATATCAAGTCGAGTGGGAGTAAGATTGTATTCCTAGTACTGTATGTCGACGACATACTCTTGATTGGGAATGACATACCTCTCTTATCTTCGGTTAAAGCATGGCTGAAAAACCATTTCCAGATGAAAGACCTGGGAGAGGCACAAAGAATTTTGGGCATCCGTATCTACAGGGATAGATCACGACGGATGTTGTCTCTCAGTCAGGAATCTTATATAGAGAAGATTCTGGAGAGATTCAGTATGACGAACTCCAAGAAGGGGTTCCTTCCTATGACTCCTGGGCTTCACTTGAGCAAGACTCAAGAAGCTAAGTCAGTGGAAGAGAAAGAGCGCATGAGTCAGATTCCTTATGCTTCGGCAATAGGATCGATCATGTATGCCATGATATGCACACGTCCTGACGTTGCATATGCATTGAGTATGACAAGTCGATTCCAAGCTCATCCAGGTGAACAACACTGGATGGCCGTGAAAAACATTCTTAAGTACCTACGGAGGACTAAAGATTGGGGATTGACTTTTGGAGGCGACTCGACGCTCTGCGCCACGGGTTACGCAGATGCAAGCTTCCAAACGGATCGAGATGACTCGAAATCTCAGTCTGGATTCGTTTTTACTCTTAATGGCGCTGCTGTCAGCTGGAAAAGTTCTAAACAAAGTGTTACAGCAGATTCTACGACTGAGTCCGAGTACTATGCCGCCTCGGAAGCAGCTAAGGAAGCGATATGGATGCGTCAATTCTTACAAGGACTTTCAGTAGTGCCTAGTTCGAATGACCCAATCACCATCTATTGTGACAATAGCGGTGCCATCTTCCAAGCTAAGGAGCATAAGTCTAGCAGCAAGGCTAGGCATGTACAACGGAAAGCTCATCTAATCAGAGATTACGTGGAGCAAAAGGAGATTTTTATTGAAAAGATCGCTACGGATGACAACATAGCTGATCCTCTCACAAAAGCATTACCACGTGATAAGCATGAAGGGCACATTCATTCCATGGGAATTGGATGTGTTCCTAAGTTGTAGTACTCTTTTATGAATTCATGTAATAAATCATTTTCTCGTGTACTCTATTCAACCTTATTGTTATGATATAAAATGTTTTGTTTTTCATGTGGAATTGTACGCCAATTTTGAACACCACAAAGTGAACTGATTAACATTACATCGTTTTGGTCCTTGATTACCCACTTGAGCTGATAACTCAGGTAATCATTTTGTGACGTTGGTTGATGGTGGGTTCAACGAGCCATAAGTCACGTGGATGACTGACCAATCACAAAGGCGAGTTATACGGATATCTCGTAGGACACCCCGTGACAACGTTATGGAGTCCTAAATGTTTATAACATTGGGTGCCAGGTCGTGGATAGGACCTCCATAGTGTTCCTTAGAGTCGAGTCTTTTGACTTTCAACTGTTTCTTGAGATTAAGACAGATTTTGGGTAACTTTGGTTTCTTTCCCACGGTCACCGTAACAGGGGCCAAGAGGATTTTTTCTGGGTTATTTCATGCTGGGCGATATCGGCAGGATTCGAGTTGAGGGAAATATCCAAACCCTTATCAGGATTTTATCATTTCTCAGGGCCACTCGAGGAGTAGTAACTGAAATGCATGGCCATGCTCGAATACAGATTCGTTTTATCAGTTAAGTTACTCTCTAGTCGGGGAAACCACTCTTGATACAGATCGCTTGTGAGATACGACCTTTGCGAATGCGGATTTGCAAATTGTCTTACATTGAGTGGGAGAAATTTTAAAAGGATATGAGATTCGGTTATCGCACCTACACTTGTACGGACAAGTGGGATTTTGTTGGAGATTGTGTCCTCCACATGTAGTGTGATAACGTCATTGCACATACCCTTGTACGGACAAGTGGGAGATTGTTGGGGCTGGTGTCCTTGACAATTAAGTACAATGACTTATTAAATCTCTTCAAGGATCACAAGGGCATACTTATGTATTATTACCAGTTGATCCACGTTTATCAATAACGGTTGGCTTGCTAGATAAGTTTGACGTTATTGTCATACGGATGGCGGTGATCAACTGGTCCCTATACGTCACACCTATAGGACACGTTTGAGAGATGTGAAGGTATGAAAATACAGTCACATTTATGCCGAATATGACTAAACAGTTAGTCAGAGGTATTGACTAATAAATTAGTCAATAAGATGTTGAGATTATTATTTAATACGGATTAAATAATTTTAGCTAATACGGATTACATGATTAATTCGTAAATTAAATATAAACAGTTATATTTAATTAAATATTGTATTCGCGAATTAATATAAACAGTTATATTAATTTAGGTAATTATACAATATCGTATTTTATCAGACCGTTATTAATATATCGACTATATTAATATCTGATAACATGTTACGATTTATAATTAAATCCCGCAAATAATATTTAGCAAAACGGGTCGAATCACGCAAAGGAATAAGGTAAGAGTGGACAAAGCCCACTCCTACCCTACCCAATTCGGCCGACCATATGGTACTACATAAGGAGAGTTTTTCTCCTTATGTCAGTTACTGGTAGAATTACAATCTCAAAAATTAGGGTTTTGAGAATATTCTTTTCCCAAAACTCAGATCTCACATCTAAAACCTCACAAAAGCTCTCCCCATATTGCAAGGCAATTGGAGGGTATTTTCTAGCACACGCGGCATCGTCTCAATCAAAGTCTTGGGTGCAAGTTATAGGAGGGAATTTACTTTAATTCCTGTTCTTAGGCCTTAAGCACAAAGGACCAAAGGTTGAACTTCTTTTCATGTTTTGTTTTTCCTTATGACTATAATCTCAACTGTAATTTTCATTATAATCCTGCAAGTTTAGGGCGAATACATGCTTTATTCCCCACACTAAGGAAGAATAAAGGATAAAAATTGAAGCTAGGCGAGCGAAAGAACAACTCCATATAACTAGTACCTAATTATAAGGGCCATAACTCAGGATATAAAATTGATAATCAAGCCATTCAAATTGGAGGTGAAAGCTTATCCTTTTAGCTTTCCAACGCCGCAAAAATCACTTGATTCTGACAAATAACGAAGAAATGGCGGACGTTTGAACTTCAGTGCGCAAAGCAGGAATTACGCGCTGAGAGGTCCCTCGATCGAGGACAACTCATCCTCGATCGAGGAACCTTTTCTTAGGAATGCGTAGCTACGGAAATAGGTCCCTCGATCGAGTACATCTTGTCCTCGATCGAGGAACCCTTCAACGACGGGTTTCTTTCCGGAAACCTTCCAAAGTCATTCCTTATGTTTTATTATACTAGTTGTTACTCCGCGCGCGATGCGCGCGGAATTCCAAGGGACGTAATTTATCAGTATGTAAATATTCATAATTTCAACATAGTAGTTTTTTTGTTCGTATCATATTCATGTGGCGTGTTGATTTGTTGTAGAGTGATTTTGATATACTGAATGATTAACATATTTGATTATAATCATATAGTCTATCTATCTCGTGTAAGTTACGTAAACATTGGCTTACGGGAATCGTCAACTTATAAGCTAAGAGCTACGTCCCACGACGGACCTCCTACTACCCTGACTCTAGCATTCGTAAATTACGTTTCTGAGACTGATTATTGTCTGAATGACAACATTATACGACAACTTATTTTCAATACTTTACAGTGGACAATCAACTCAAAAGGTAAGTAAATCTTTCCAAGGTGCAAAGATTTTATTTCTGTCTAATGAACAAGCTCCCAGCAGAATGAGAAGTAGAATGAAAAATTAATATTACCACGTATTAGACAATTGTGACTGTAAAAATGAGCTTAATCTATCTAATGAAAAATAAATATTACTATTGCACACATTATCTACCAAATTCTTCGTATGGTATTTATTTAACTGCTATAGTGTAGCAATGATAGAGCACATTACTCTAACCGTTGTCCTAATGAGCCTACGCCTTCCACATACTCCCTCACTCAATGGTTCTCTATCACTCCTCTTATTCTTCCCTCCCCACCCCCCCCCCCCCCCTCTGCTCAATCTCTCCACCCCTTCAAACAGCTCAAGCACCCCTGCAAATACTCCTGCTACTCCCAACTACACCTGCTACCACACATGTTTTCACTTCTCTCTCCTCTCCTCCATATACCACCTAATCTTCTAACTTCTCTACTCCCTCACAATCTGCTTCTGTCCAGCCTGTACAGCCTGACCTGTTCAGCCTATTAACCCCCTCTGTCAGACCCCTCACGTGTCACCATTCGGCTCATGAAAAACATCTGTGTGTCGAATCCCTGGTATGCCAAGTTATCCCATATCTCCAACACCTCTCTTCCCATATCTCCCTCAAAACTGCTCTCTTTGATCCGAAATGACAGACTACAATGTCTCCTGAAAATTTTGCTCTCATAGCCAATAATACTTGTTCCCATGTTCCCTTTGACACATCTTACAATATTGTTGGTTGTCGTTGGCTGTTTCACATAAAACATAATCTGGACAATACCATCATCAAATACAAAGCCCATCTGATACACCTGTTACCACACATGTTTCTACCACCCCCTCCTCTCCTTCTTGTACCACCTCACCTTCTAACTTCTTTACTCCATCACAATCTACCTCTGTCCAGCGCAGCCTGACCTGTTCAGCCTGTTCACCCCCTTCTGTCAGCCCCCTTGTAACACCCCAAGAGTATGAGAGGAAAGTTGTCCCATATCGGTGGAATGTGAGGCTTGTGATATGTTTATAATAAATTTCACCCACCACTTAGTAACAAGGCCTTGTGCTTTTGGGCTTAAGTGAGGACAAATAATGGGCCCAAAGGCTTACTTCCCATCTTATTGGGGGTGTGTTACGGCCGTGGTGGGTCGGGTTGTTACAAATGGTATCAGAGTGACCCTGCGACCGTGTGGTGAGCCTGTGGTCGGGAGTACCCGGGTCACACACCTAGCGGGGGAGGATTCTGGCCCTAGTTGTGGTCAAGTTTGAGGCACAATGAGGACGTTGTGTTCTTTAAGTGGGGGGGTTTGTAACACCCCAAGAGTATGAGAGGAAAGTTGTCCCACATCGGTGGAATGTGAGGCTTGTGATATGTTTATAATAACTTCCACCCACCACTTAGTAACAAGTCCTTGTGCTTTTGGGCTTAAGTGAGGAAAAATAATGGGCCCAAAGGCTTACTTCCCATCTTATTGGGGGTGTGTTACGGCCGTGGTGGGTCGGGTTGTTACACCCTGCCCGTGTCACCACTTGGCTCATGAACAACATTCGTGTGCCGAATCCCCGATATGTCAAGTTAGCCCATATCTCCAACACATCGTTTCCCACTGTCTCCCTCAAAACTGCTCTCTCTGATTCGAAATGGCAGACTACCATATCTACCGAAAATTCTGCTATCATCACCAACGATACTTGGTCCTTGTTCCCTTTAACACATGTTACAATGTTGTTGGTTGTCGATGGGTGTTTCGCATAAAATATAATCCGGACAATACCATCAACAAATACAAAGTCCGTCTTGTCGCTAAAGGATTTCATTAACGACTGGGTGCTGATTACACTTAAACTTTCAATCCCGTTGTTAAACCCGTCACGGTGCCCCCATTCTCTTGCTTTCACTCACCCGTGGTTGGTCTCAAGAAACTCGACATTAACAATGCTTTTCTTCCAGGTACATTAACTGAAACTGTTTTTATGTCTCAACCTCCAAGCTTTGTTAATCAATCTTTCCCATGCGAGGCTTATATCAAGTGGAGACACGAGGATAAGCTCGGCCCGCGATCGGTCAAGACATACTTTATAGGCTACCCAAAAGGAACTTTTGGTCATTACTTCTACTCGCCAACCGAACAACGTGTTTTTGTTGCGGCTAGTGCGATGTTCTTAGAGAAAGAATTTCTCGAGAACAAGTCGAGTAATAGAACCTTTGATTTATCGGAGGTTCAAGAACCAACTACCGAGCAACCATTGGAGGAAACAGTTCCTTCAACCGAGGCTGCGGTAGATATTCCTGAGGAACCTAGGAGGTCGGGAAGAGTCTCTATTCCTCCGGACAGATAAATTGGTATGGTCGAGGAACATGATATAGATGACGTCTTACTCCTAGAGGGTAATGAACCCACAACCTATAAAGGTGCCATGACCAGTTCTGACTCAAAGCTATGGCTAGAAGCCATGCAATCCGAGATGGACTCCATGTATGAGAACAACGTGTGGGATCTTGTGGACCTACCTGCAAAGGTACGTCCCCTTCAATGCAAATGGCTTTACAAAACAAAGCATGCCGTGGAAGGTAAACAAGATATCCATAAGGCAAGACTAGTTGCTAAAGGTTTCACCCAAGTGCCAGGATTGCACTAAGATGAGATCTTTGCACCCGTAGTCATGCTACGTTCCATTCGGATTATCTTAGCGATCGCCGCATTTCACGATTATGAAATATTGGAAATGGACGTTAAAACCGCCTTCTTAAACGGTTATTTGGAGGAAGAGTTGTACATGGTAGAATACAACCCGAGGGTTTTATTGATCCTGAACATCCTAAGAAGGTTTGCAAGCTTAAGCGTTCCATTTATGGACTTAAGCAAGCATCACGGAGTTGGAATCATCGCTTCGACCAAGTGATAAAAGAGAATGGGTTTATTCGATCAGTCGAGGAACCATGTCTCTATACCAAATCGAGTGGGAGGAAGATTGTCTTCCTAGTACTGTATGTCGATGACATACTCTTGATTGGGAATGACATACCTCTCCTTTCTTCGGTTAAAGCATGGTTGAAAAACCATTTCCAGATGAAAGATCTGGGAGAGGCACAAAGAATTTTGGGCATCCGTATCTACAGGGATAGATCACGACGGATGTTGTCTCTCAGTCAGGAGTCTTACATAGATAAGATTCTAGAGAGATTCAGCATGACGAACTCCAAGAAAGGGTTCCTTCCTATGACTACTGGGCTTTACTTGAGCAAAACTCAAGAAGCAAAGACATTGGAAGAGAAAGACGCATGAGTCGGATTCCTTATGCTTCGGCAATAGGATCGATCATGTATGCCATGATATGCACACGTCCAGACGTTGCATATGCATTGAGTATGACAAGTCGATTTCAAGCTCATCCAGGTTACATGTTATCACAAAAGGTGGCTAGGAGAACTCTAGTCACTCCCCACTGATTGTGGCGTACATGTTTTCATGTATGTAGGTACATGCTGGTTGGAGCAGGGGTTCATGAGAGCTAGCGAGCGATGATCCTATCATCATGACATACCCTTATATATCGTTTAGTTGGACTCTTAGTTTTGATACTTCGTTTTGGCGCCTGTAGGGATGTACCATCCCAGGCATGTATTTATGTTTTGAATTCTGTACTTAGAACTGCTACTTATCTATTGTTGTTTATATCAGTTCTGTTTCCAGTTTCAGTTTAAAGCTTCTCGCATGTTAGTTTAGTTTGCTAAAAAGTTTTAATTCCGCTGCATTTTTAGTACTTTTGTGTGTTTATATTTCCGCTTTCGCGAGGGGTTTTACATCGGTATAAAAGATATGCAATGGTTCCGCTTTTGTGTTCTCACCCTCTCAATCTCTATCAAGGTCTTACCAGTAACTCCATCATAAAAGATACGACAAACCTCCCCAATACTAACAGGATAATCAGACTGAGAAAGGAAAGACGTTAATCTACTACAATAGATATGCAATGGTTCATGCTCGAGTTCTGGGAAAGGGGCGATGGTCATGAAGGCAAAAGAAATGGGAAAACATAAACAAAAAACAATAAACACTAGCGTCACCTCCCCGGCAACGGCGCCAAAATTTCATACCCGTCGTTGTGGGTGTCAAAGATAAGATTTATAATACTGAACTAAAACTATAGATAGTAATAGTAAGGGTCGAACCACAAGGAGGATTGGGAGTGTTAATTGTTTTAAGTCTATGTCTTAGGGTAACAATTGGGGGTTTGATGTTTGTGTTTGAGATTAAACTTGGTCTAGCGAATAAAACAGGAAAAGGACTAAAATAAAGATGTGAATAAACTATGATAAAAAGAGATGTTAGGATGATCGGTTCGTTATAGCTACGATGGCAAATAGTCTAGGTCAACATGTATTGTAGTCGCGTAAGGGGTATAACAAATCCTTTCGGTCTATGTTATCTAATAGCTCCTTTCGGCCTATGCTATTAGTTCCTAGGTCTCACAAATATTGGGTGTCAACAATAAGGGTGATTCCTAAAGCCTAGGTTACCTACCTTCCAGTCTTAGTAACCTATCCGTCTTAAAACGTTAACTAATGCCCTTCCCGTATCTTTCAATCTTGGGTAAGTCATTACTAACATCCTACAAGTCTCCTTTCGGTCTCGTCATAGGGTATTATAATTAACGAAGCAAAACATGTATGAAACATACTCAAGGTTGGTCGACCGACTGACTAATTCAGTCGATCGACCAACTACCCTAGTCGACCGACCAGTTAAGTCGGTCGGTCGACCAAGGTCTGCTACAGGTTGTCCTAAATTAAGCCATTTAAGCCGTTACTTACCTACATCCTAACATATAAATCTAGCTACGCATAAAAACAGTAAGAACGACAACTATTATAATGATAACAATACTCATGGCGATGAAAACAATAAACATTCAATTAACAAACAAGGTTTTGGGATTCTAACCTAAACCGGATACTAGCAATTCTTATTGAAATAACAAAGAATAAACTGAAATCAAGGAGAATTACCGCAAAAGGAATTAGGGCAGAAAGATTAACTTTATTGAATTGAATGGAACGGAAAGTTGTGCTTGGAGTAAACTAAGAACAACGATTGCAAACTAAGGAGAATTCTAATTCTAATTCTAAAACTGAAATAAGTAAAAAGTATTGGAGATTTTAGAGATTGGAAAACTTGATGATCAGCCTAATGACGGGATTAGGCTTTTATAAGAGTTTCTCAAAGCTTTCTCCTTTGACCTAATCACGTCGTGGGCTTTTGCGAATTTCTAAAGTTTGTGCCTTGGTCGACCGACCTGTGACGCTGGTCGATCGACCAACTATCGGGTTTCTGAAATATCGCGCATAAGGCACTTGGTCGGTCGACCAAAGTAGGCGGTCGATCGACCAAATGACAGGTACAGTAATGCATTCTGACGAATTCTGCAGTGCGCGTCGATCTTAAAACAGCTGTCATTTCTTCGTTACTCATCATAATAAGGCGATTCTCGCAGCGTTGGAAAGCTAAGAGGATAATCTTTCACCTCCAACTGGAATCACTCCATTATCATCTCTAGAACTCGAGATATAGACATTTGAAACAGGCTGTAATATCGTGGATCGATTCTTTGCTTTTTTAGAGCTTGTAAACTGTATGCAGCTTTGCTTATGCTATCTTCAGGCCTTGAAATGTGCGCTAGGCTTCATTCCTTCGTGTCCTTAGCCATAAAAATCACTTCAGGACGGATTTGGTTTGAAATCGCCTCTTTTCCGCATAATTCTGCAAAATAGCATAAAATACGAAAGTAGACAAAAGTTGGGAAATAAAGGCTAAAACATCGTAAATAAGCTCTAAAATGCGTGTGAAAATAGATGTAAAACATCATAAAATAGACAAGCATCAGCGATCTATCTGTATAGATACGGATCCCAAAGATACATTTGAAGGGTACTATGTTTTACACGCCCTTAAATAATTAGTCTTACAAATTATAATATCTTAATTAACTCTTTAATTAGGGTTTCAAGATCTTATGCATGCTAGTAATTTATGCGGAATAACGGAGTCGAATAATTACAATCCGACGAAACAGGTGCTAGGATGAACCTCCAACCCTTAGTATCCAAAGTAGGATACCTCCTCCAAGATGCACCCAAGACAATCCCTTAGAACCGAAAATAACACTTAGCTAGGTGTTAAAATGGTTTTCCTTAAACTATATTCTAATCATTTATTAGAATAATTAAATAGATGAATACTACAAATATTTTAGTATTGATAATATAATCTAATTATATTAATATTAAGAGATCATAATTTTGGAGGTTTTTTGAAGTTTTTCTCACTAGAAAACTTTCCAAGGTATTAGAATGAATTAACTTATGATAAAAACACAAGTTTTATGTTGGGTGTGGTAGCTTGTAATGGCCGGCCATGGGTAGTAGCGAAAGGGGAACATTTTCCCTTACCCATGCACATAGGGTTGGCTATAGGTTTTTAGATATCAAGGTGTGCTTTAATGATCATGTTTGCTTAACATTTAAGACACAAAATCATTACCCTAAACCAACCCATAAAACCGGCACTTACATAAAATGTACTCCATTTTATATTTTTGTCATTTATACAATTGTACATGTGTGATATACACTATGTCACAATATTATAAAATACAATTGTTTTAATTTAAAATGCATATTTATCAAATAAATATCATTTATAAATTAAATAAATCACATTTAACAATTTGACAAGTAATTCGAAATTACTAATATATAAAATGTTTATTTCAATAATCGTCAATACGATTTACAACACTTGTGATAATATTAAACCCGATTCATTCTAACTACGACATTTCATAAATATCGTTTAATGTTTGACAATTGACACGTTTCAATTTCAAACATAAATCTTACATTAAGATTTAACCTCTGATTTCTCGATATACGAATTTAAGGAATCTGATCAACTCGTATCAATAAACATTTGATCAGTTTATCAATTAAGGGAATTGTCCTATAGGTGTGACCTAAAGGGATCAACTGACCACCACCGTCATACGACAGTAATGTCAAACTCTAGCTAGCCAATCATTACTGATTAATGTTGGTCGGTTGACTATATAATTTTGTATCATCCCTTGCGCATTCTCGTCATGAGATTTAATTATGTGATCGCACTATTGTTGAGGACATAATTCCCAACAACATTGTGCCTCACCCAAATCCTTCATCTGGAAATGGTTCTTTAACCATACTTTAACCGAAGAAAAGAGAGGGATGTCATTCCCGATTAATAGTATGTCATCGGCATACAACACCATGAAGACGATCTTGCTCCCACTTGACTTGATATACAAGCATGGTTCTTCGACCGATCGAATGAAACCATTCTCTTTTATCACTTGGTCGAAACAATGATTCCAACTACGAGAAACTTGCATAAGTCCATAAATGGAATGCTTAAGCTTGCTAACTTTCTTAGGATTTTTAGGATCGGTGAAACCTTCGGGTTGTACCATGTACAATTCCTCCTCCAAATAATCGTTTAAGAAGGCGGTTTTCACATCCATTTGCCAGATTTCATTATCATGAAATGCGACAATCGCTAAGATAATCCGAATAGAACGCAGCATGACTACGGGTGTAAAAATTTCATCATAGTGCAACCCTTGCACTTGAGTGAAACCTTTTGCCACTAGTCGTGCCTTATAGGTATCTGGTTGTCCCTCGATGGAACGCTTTATCTTATAAAGTCATTTGCACTAAAGAGGTCGTACCTTATCAGACAAATCAACCAACTCCCATACGTTATTCGCATACATGAAGTCCATCTCGGATTGCATGGCATTAAGCCATAGCTTTGAGTCGGAACAGGTCGCAACACCTTTATAGGTTACAGGTTTGTTACCCTCTAAGAGGAAAACGTCAACTCCGTCAAGTTCCTCGACCATACCGATGTATCTTTCTGGAGGAATGGAGTGTCTACCCGACCTTCTAGGTTCCTCAGGAATACTAACTGCAGCAGGAGATGAACGAACAATTTCCTCCATTGGTTTCTCAGTAGTTGGTTCTTAAACTTCCGACAGATCGAAGGTTCTATTACTTGTCTTATTCTCAAGAAACTCTTTCTCTAAGAACTTCGCACTAGCCGCAACAAAAACGCGGTGTTCGGTAGGCGAATAGAAGTACTGACCAAACATTCCTTTTGGATAACCAATAAAGTATGCCTTGATCGATCGCAGGCCGAGCTTATCCTCGTGTCTCCACTTGACATAAGCCTCGCAGCCCCAAACCCGAATAAAGGACAAGTTAGGCACCGTTCCCTTCCATATCTCATATGGAGTCTTGTCAACAGTTTTAGATGGACTTTGGTTAATTATTAGAGCAGCTGATAATAGAGCAAAGCCCCATAATGAATCCGGCACAATTGTGTGACTCATCATGGATCGAACCATATCTAGTACTGTTCGATTTCTCCGTTCGGGCACACCATTTAACTGTGGTGTTCCAGGTGGAGTTAACTATAGTACTATACCACAGTCTTTAAGGTGTTGATCAAACTCATTCGAAAGATATTCGCCACCACGATCAGATCGAAGTGCTGTAATCTTTCTATCCAGTTGGTTTTTAACCTTCGCCTGGAATTCCTTGAACTTTTCAAAGGATTCACTTTTATGCTTCATTAGCGCGCATACTTTATATGCAGGATTATAACGAAATTATAATATATGATTTACTGTCATAAACGAAATACAAGATACAAGGATTGGGAACAAGAATCAACCTTTGGTCCTTGCAAGAGACCTAAGATCAGATATCAAAATAGATATCCTCCAAATTGTTGCACCCAAGATGCTTCGAGAAATTACCCTTTCTTGAACTAGAAACTGCAAATATTACCTCTAATTTTTGTGAATGATGAAAGTTAGAGAGAGGAGGGAGTATCGGTTTTTGGCGTGTAACTCGTGCTCAGTCATTGAGCCGTGTGGTATCTTTTATAAGTGAAGTTGTATGGAGTAGTTTAGTCAGATTACATCTCTTCTGTTCACACTACTAACGACCTAGCTAATAACCATAAGATATAATTCCTCAAATCAGTATTTGAGTCCTACCGAAACACCTCCCAACTAACTGATATCACACGACTACAGGAAGAGGCGTGTGAAATTATCACTCGTGCAACATCCTATTTTATCAGTATAGAAACGGTTGTTATCCTCTCTTGTGTATAATGTTTTATCTTATAAATATCGTATATTTATAATTTACTAATTAAATATAACCGTTTATATTTAACTAAGTCATTTAATCTATATTAAATAATTTCATTACACCCACTAATTAAATATAAAATTTTATATTTAATTACGAATTAACATTTTAATTCGTCTCAGCTAATATTATTTAATCAGTATTAAATAATCGTATCATCATTACATTAACTAACCGTTTAGTCGTATAAGGTATCAATATGATTACATTTTCATCTAATCATATCTCTCAAATTATATCCTTTAGGTGTGACTCTTAGGGACCAGTTGATTACCGCCATCTGTATGACAATAACGTCAAACTTCTAGCAAGTCAATTGTTATTGATAAACGTAAATCAACTAGCTAAAATACAAAGTATACCATGTGATCTTTTAAGAGATTTATTCATGTTGTCGCACTAACTGTGGAGGACACTAGCTCCAACACGCGTATGTTGGCAAATCGATATCCTTCAGGGTACTTCTGGTTTCACCGCTGAACCCGACCAGAACGCTTGACTTTTTGATGATTTGATCTTCACTTATCTTCATAGTCTTTAACACATCCATCATTATCATATTGATAGAGCTACCTCCGTTTATCAATATTCGAGAAACTTTGGCTGTGCCGATTTGCATTGTTATGACCAGGCTGTCATGATGTAATTCTGGTACTTCTTGTAAATCATAGTCGTCAAAAGTGACAGCAGGCAAAGAAATAGATCTGAAAGGAGATTGAAGTTTTGACTCCCTGGCAACTTTCTTAGCTGCAGAACTGGTTAGACCGCATATTTATGATCCTCCATTTATGAATTTGACTTCATAAAGGGGTGGAGGAGGAGGAGGTTCCCTTGCGCTTCCCTAACTTTTTCTTTCGTCTTTGTTGTTGCCTAACTGCTGGATTATATCCTTCAAGTAGCCCTTCTTGTGCAGGTAGACTACTTGCTTCCTTAGCTGGATGTATTCTTCTGTGATGTGTCTGATATCCTGATAAAATTCACACCACTTTAAAAAGTCTCTTCTGGGATAGTCATATTTCCCTGGCCATCTGACTGTATCTCCCATGCCCACCAGTTTTTTGATCAACTCTGCAGTCGACATAGAAAAGTTATATTCAGCAATAGTAGGTAGGGTAGAAGGGTTACCTATTTATTCTTGGGCCATGTTGACTTCAGATCATTCAGGCCTGGATGAGTATGGGGCGGATCTGGAGTTGTTTCCCTTTTGATGTGAGCTTTTCTTGTTGGTATGGCTGTAATTCTGCTTTCCTGCGGATGAGGTTGTCCTGAAATTGAGGTCTTCTTCCAGTCTGACATGCTCTAATGCAATTGACTGGACAGTAGCGAAGGTTGGGCATACCTTTTTGGTGAGATCTGCATAGATGTCACTATCAGCCTGGACATCTTGCCTGAATGCCTTCACTACGGTTTCCTCGTCACATCTGGGTATGGCTACCATTTCCTTGACGAATCTGCCTAGTTATTCCTTGATAGTCTGATCCGGGAATTTCTTGACCCTGAAGAGGTTGATTGGTCTCTTGGTCATATCCCTGCTGCTGGCAAACTGCTGGTTGAAAGCATTTACCAGATCTGCGAAGCTCTTTATGCTTCCAAGAGGTAGGTTGATGGACCAGTACATTGCTGCTCCAGTCAATGTAGTGTCAAAGCCTTTGCACATACACACTTGCTTCAGCTCACTGGTTATCGAGGCAGCCATCATCTTCTATTTCAATCGACAATGTGATTTTGTGGATCTGTTGTCCCATCGTATGTTCTCATTGACGGGACAAAGAACTTCTTAAGGAGATCCACTTTGGCTATCTCCTCAGCAAAAGGTGAGTCAGCAAAGCTGTCAATTTCCACCTCCTGGACAGGATCAGGTACTCCAGGAATGTTTTCAATCTTGCTACGGAGTTTCTGAATTTCCTGGAGCATAGTCCTCATTATGGCTGCATTGGTCTGGTCTGTTACAGAAGTTTCATTCTCCTGACCAGGGCTTGGAGTTTTCTCCGGAGTTGCATAGCAGGAGAAATCTATTTTTATGATAATAGAGAAAAATGAAGTTTCAGGTGTTAGGAATTTAGACCTAATTAGACTCTCTAATGATATTAAAATTACAAGCTAATTTCATAAGGTGGTCTAAATAATACATGCATGCAAAACTTAATAAGAAGAAATTTTCTTACATTGGTAAGATGGCATTTTTGGCGCTACAAATGTCTCCTACCTTTGTAGTTCTTGAGCTAAAATAGTGTAGGATGATCCTCCATAACCCAAGTCACCAAAATAGGTGACCTCCTTTGGTTGCACCCAAGACTAGCCCAAAAACACTAAATATATTAACTAGATATAGTTTAGTGTAAACCTTGTTTTTTTATACTATAAATATTATTACTTTGATAATATAAGAAGTATATTAATTTTTGTGAATTTATTTTGATGAAGATTGATCAAATTTTGATCAATTTTAGAGGTTGAAGATGAAGATCTTAAGTCTTCTATTTTTCCTCTTAAATGGCTTAACAAGAAGTATGTATTTAGAGGATTTTAATTCTCTAGATTTTTCCACTAGGAATATGTGGAATAGTAGCCTATTTATAGGCCATCAAATGTAAACAAATGAGTTTATAATACTCATAAACATGAGTGGAAGACAAAGACCTATTATGGTCACCTTATCTCCATATTCTCGGTTTACATATGGTATTCCGGGTCTTATTTCGTCTTTCAACATTTGTCCTTCAAATGCTTATAAGTCGAATATTTAATTATCTTATATAATAAAAATATTTATTTGATTATTTAACACTTAAATAATACAAAGTAGTAAATAAAATACACTTAACATTTAAGTGTCATTTTATCATTTTCAACATAAAATGAATCTTATAAAACTCGTTTAGCTAATTTTACAACTTCTTGTAACATTAATTCGCTAATTACCTCCACCTCATAAATAATACAAACTAAGTATATATTTAGTAAATTAACTATTAATTACTAAATATTGTATTATATTTATTATTCAATTATTATATAACCGAATAATAAAATCTTATGGCCTGAGTACTTTACTTTTCATCAAACATTAAATTCACTTGACTAATAAAAGTCAACCTAAACAAGGAATTAATTAACTTGTATCTTATACAAATAATTAATTTTTCCATTTGGGCATCATCCTATAGGTGTGACCTAAAGGGATCAGCTGGTCACCGCCGTCATACGACAGTAATGTCAAACTCTAGTCAGCCAATCATTACCGATTAACGTTGACCAGCTGACAAACATATAAAATATAAATCCCTTATATTCCTTGTACGAGATTTATTATGTAGAAATAATATTGTGGAGGACACTACTCCAACAATCTCCCACTTGTCCGACACAAGTGTGCGCTACCAATTCTCTTGTCCAATATTATCTCCCACTCAATGCAAGAGGTCTTTCAGGTCGTTCTTGCACGTGATCATATCATAAAGTGGTTTTCTCAATCTGGAGAATGACTGTCTGACCGGATAATCTACTATAGATCACATCCGAGCGTGGCCACGCATTTCCAGTCACCTCTCCTCGAGTGGCCTTGAGATATATATAATGACATGGATGGACAATCCTATTGACCTATTTTCTTTGTTCGATACGGATCACAATGACCCAGTAAATGTCCATCAGCCTCCTTTTACGGCGCGACCTTGGACAAAAACCAAAGCCACCGGAAAACCATACCAACTTAGACAAATAGCCGCAAGTCTAAAGAATTGACTCGAAGGAATAATTGAAATCCTCGCCACGACCAGGCAACATAAAGGACTCTATAAATGGTCACTGTCCGACAAAATGTCCCTACATTCTGCCTATGTAATCGACCAACCATCTCTATGGTCATATGACAGTCGAACTCGTCATCTATCGCCTTACAATCTAGTCACTCCGAGACGTCACCCCATTAAGTAACTAGGGACACTATACAATGTTAATCCAGTTCACTTAATAGGGTTCGACATTGTCACTACAACCTATTTGGATAAAAACAAAGTATAACTAATATCCACTTAGCCCTGAATATATAAGAGTTGGAAAAAACTCAAACGATAAATGATATTATCATATATGCAAAAATTGATACACTATCAGATTATTACACATCATATAATCTGCAGCAATTCAATTGCCCTATTTCGATCACATTGAAACGACATGACTATCATGTTTAGCCTTCAACAAAACCTTGGCTTAAAATCAATGACACCACATTTTATCAAACCAACAATTGCTATTTCCCATTGTTTCACATAACTGAAATCACATGTAACTTAATTAAGTACATGTCTAGACTTAACTCTAGACTATGACACCCTTACCTCGAAGATAGCTCCCACTGTTTTCACAGTATATCATGATAGGATATGCGACTGCATGACCTACTACTAGTTCTTGCATTATTGTCAAATCAAAGCTACTTCGTATCGCAACATCGAATGTTATGAAGTACTTAATATCCGTTGTAAAATCCGCAATGTATGACTGCCTAAAACTCTTCCAGCAGATCAACTCCTCATAGCCAATACGGGATTTCAAACAATCCCTATATGTTTTAAAGGATGGTGTTTAATGTATCTTTTACATAAACAACAACAAACATTCATGTAACTCCTTACATGAATTATAAATATCAAAATATCAAAACACTTAGTTTTATTTACTTAGTTCTTCTGAAGTACTAAATAATAACTAATTTGGCTATTAAATGACCTTCACTTAACTTTGATTAATAAAAACTCACAATACTCAAACTATATGAATTGTTAAGACAATAATACATCATAGCGTAAATTAATCTGACAGCGGAAGCAAGTAGAATCAAATCTAATGAGTTCAACTTGTTTGAACTAGTCAAGAATCTCATCTACATAAGACTCCTAATAAAGAGCATATATCCCTCCTTGATTTATCTAATAAATCTGGATATTTTAAGATGTATTAATATTCTCCTAAGTCTTTCATCATTCCAAATGATTTATATACAGACTATATAAAGACTCATAAGACCACCATACTCCCACTAAACTTCATGTGTAAACATAATTCCTCAACATCTTGAGAAATGTTTTATAATACGATATATTAATCATTCCAACTCCATGATGCTCTCTTAAGATTTCTTCAAAAGTTTGCTACAATCTTAAGATTGTAAGGATCTACAAAAAAAAAAAACCTCTAAATGTGTCAAACACACTTCTTCTTCCAGAACGAATCAAATTCCGGAATATGGTTTTGATATCCTACTATTAAATTGACAATTATGAAATGCAACAATTGCCAGTATAATTCGAGTTTATAGAAGCATTGAAACTGGTGCAAAACCCTTTTTCACCAATTAAGCCTAGAAAACATCTTTATATTCAAGTCAATTACATTGAAGAGGTCAAACTTCTTCATGTAAATATACCAGGTTATTTACCTGATAATTACACTTGAATTCTAATTCGGATTAAGATGACTTCTATAGCCATTGCATAGAGTTGAAACTAGAAACAACCTTTTAAACAACCTCTTTGTAAGTAAGAGGTATCATAATTTTTTAAATAACGATTTATCACCTCTCATCACTTTCAAAAAGTAACACTTATATACTCATCTCTAAAGAGTGATGGATTTTATCCCGACCTCGTATATTCCGAACAAATATACACTCTATTTGACAATAAGAAAACAATTTTCTTGTGTCATTTGTGGCTCTTCAATATTTTCTCCCACTCTGTCATTTAGAAATAGTCCTCTATTCTATAAAGACAGCATCATGAGCCACAAACACTTTATTCTCATGAACTTGTAGGATAATTGACCACATGTTTTTATTCGGACAACTTACAAATTAGGTACTATACCTTTCCATATCTAATACGGAGTGAATATGGTTGTTTAAAAAGGTACTTTGACTTAGTGGGAAAAAGAAATTAGTAGACAAAATATAAAGACCCCAATTATAAAATCAAGTGGCTCAATAAAACTTGACTAAGATACAAAACCATATCGTATAAGTTCTATATTATCTCTTTCCAACCACGCCTTATCGAATAATGTGTGTTACGGAAAGATTTTAACTTGTGATACTGTATCACATTACTTTTGGCAACAAACAAAAATCATCACTTAGTTATACTTTCCACGATCGGATCGTGAAACTTTGATCTTATAGTCTTACTGGTAATCATATTTACAATAAAAACTCTTTGATCTCATGAAGAGTTTCTCTTTATATCTCGTTTAGTAGATACGCCACTATCTTTCTAAACTGATGGTAAAAGAAAAGAAGTAAATGTAATCTACTCTGATTGAATTTGTTATTCGATCATACACATCCACATATGATTAGGATGAATAACGACTCTTATGCTAAATTTCCTTTTCACCAAAAAAGGTACGCGTTATCTTGCTTGGAAGACAAGATTCGCATATATCATAAGATTCACAATCAAATGATTCACGAAGACTTAGTTTACACTAGTCCATGAATGCAATTTCAATTCAGAACTAAGATTAGATCGGGGTCACCAAAAACAATTATGAACCTTTTATATGCTATATATATATGATATATATAATTTTATCTAGTTTAGGTGAAGAATAACCAATATTTTGATTGGCATAGCCATAGATCAAATCATGGCAAATTTGGGTACAACTTTTGTTTATATCACATGAGTGACCCTATGTGTCTTACATAAAACTTTTATTAAAACACAATTCTAAACCAAAAAACTAGATTAAGTACATATTTATAACACTTATAAGCCTCATAATGGAATGACGACTACTCTAGTTCCATTTTCTACGAGATAGTTAACATTAGTTAAAAGCTAATCGTCACACGACTATCATCTCATGAACCAATAACAATTATTATAACCACTATCGATATCAAATATTGATGAAGTGGTAGAAGTATAACTAACGTCAATCATATAGATATTTAGAAAAGAACGAACCTTTTAGGTGTCACAAACCTAACTTTCTTATTCAAAAATTAGGGGTATTTTTCTATTAATGTAATATTTCAATTAAAATATCAACAAATTTGGTTAGGATTGGCCTTGCACTATGGTTTGGTGTTGCTATTCACAATAGCTTATCCTTATTAACCTTTGCCTTAAACCAAATACTTAAACCAAATTCTCTTTTGAACCTCGTCCTAATCTTAACTATTAAGATATATACATCCCTCTTAGAGCTCTCACTCACTTCTAAGAAACTTAATAAAGTGAATGTGGTCATTGGTTAATCATGATTTCGATTGCAAATCATATTACCAATCAGTTCCCAACGAATTTAATAAGTACTTAAACAATTTAAGTATGTATAACCATTTATCTCACGAGCAATAAGATTGTAGTAATATTGTTGTAAATAAAATGATATTGTAAAATCGAAACACTTTTGATTTAAGCAAAATGCAGTTTATCCTCTTCATAAGAGATCTTTACAACAGACAATATGAGGATCATCTGTAAATGCATTTTTCTAATTAGCTATGGTGGTAAATCGGAGAAAAGATGAATAATCGATTAAACAAGTTACCGTATACTCTTAGAAAACTATTTTTCATGTATAACGGATTATCGATTCTATAAATGGAGGAGCGAGTTGAATATATAGTCATTGCGCGATATAAAATAATAAACGGAATAAGTTGGAAATTTAACATTCATCGTGAATAAATACTTGAAAAATAACTTTAACAAGTTTCAATAAATAGGCATTTATATATGATCTCCCACTGAATTATATAAACGATTCCAAGACCCATCTTTATATGAACACGGGCACGGTGAGCCGATTCATCCCTTATTTATATAAATTTGGTGAGTCAACAATTTGACTGATTCTACCACTAGAACTATTGGTTGACAGTTTTTCTCAAAAAACTATCTGTTAGCCCCGGAACTAATCATGGGCACGGTGAGGCCGATTCATCCCACATTAATCCCGTTGAGTCCAACCAATTTTCACGTGTAATAGCTTTTATTACCCTACTTACCCAACGTAAAAATAGAGTACCCCAGTGAGCCGAGCCTACCTCTAATGAAGAAGGGATTCATAGGTGCTAATACTTGGTAAGGCTTTATCTCAATTTTAAAAGTGAGAGATCTTATCAATTTAATTGTCTATCACTTTTAAGTGAACAAAATTGGTGAATGGTAGACAATTGAATCGATAACAACGGAAAAATAAATAAAAAAAACATGTAATGACGATTTGGCATGAAGATAAGCAACAAATAAAATCCTTATATGGCCACCTAGGTAATCTAATTAACTATTCTATTACACTTCGGAAACCAACTCCTTGGTCCCTAGGGTCTTCAATGAAATGGCCTCCTTTTGGATTTCGGAATTCCTTTCCGAAAATAACACCGTCTTTTAGGAAACTCCGTCTTTTACAAAATCAATAATAATACTAGAAATAAAATTATATGGCAATATCCTATTATACAAATTGTAACTAAAATAAAACTATTAATTAATTACAAATTAGCGATACGAAATCGCAATAAATTACAAATTAAACCGGTATTCCCATACATTGCGGATAATACCAATTTCTACCTATGGCCATATAAGGTAAAATTACATTAATTTAAATACATTCATCCATATGAATAATAAAATGCAATGTAATAAATATGACATGCCAAATCGTCCAACTTACCAACAACGATCATGCGAGCTTGTTAAGCGGGATTTTTAACCATTAAAAATTCCTAATCAATTCTTAAAACAATTTTAAGATGGATCTATCATTATAATCTGGTCCAACCTCAAAATGATTAGTCACACTAATTAATTTGACATTATATGGGTAAAATACATTTTATGATAAAAATAACATAATAATTCATGATTATTATGAAAACAATCCATTAAATTAATAAAAATTATGGAAAATAAAATTTTAAAATTTTATAAATTATGATATTGTACCAAAATGCCATGCATGTGGAAAAAAAAATGGTTATAAAATTGATTCAAACATATACCACAATATTTGTCGGTAAAATGCAATTTTACGATTTAATTCCAAATTAAATCATAAAAATTAAAATAAATTTAAATGAAAATTTTGGACATTTTAGAATATTTGCAGGATCTTAAAAAACAAAATTTTCGTGCTCCAAAAATAAAATATATATTTATTTTAAAATAACCATTATTTACCAATTTTTATCGAATAAAAATCAATAAACTATCTAAATTAATCACATTCACTTAAAAATTTCTATTTATCACAAATAGAACATTCATGTAGTTATTTCTAAATAAACATACATAAAATTAACATGCAACTTAATTAAATTAACTCTTAATCAATTTTAATGCATGTTCTTCCAATTTTATGCCATATTAAGTAAAAATAAGTCATAAATTTTTACATAAACTAAATTTTCGACCCATATAACTATATGACCAAATTACATACATGCAAGACCATATTTTTTGATAAAACTAATTTTAACATAAAAATATCAACTTTACTAATTTATCTCATAAACTCATAAAATCGTCTTAAGACAACATGCATGTATGTAACAACGCTCTGATACCACTTGTTAGGAATTTAGACCTAATTAGACTCTCTAATGATATTAAAATTACAAGCTAATTTCATAAGGTGGTCTAAATAATACATGCATGCAAAAATTAATAAGAAGAAATTTTCTTACATTGGTAAGATGGCATTTTTGGCACTACAAATGTCTCCTACCTTTGTAGTTCTTGAGCTAAAATAGTGTAGGATGATTCTCCATAACCCAAGTCACCAAAATAGGTGACCTCCTTTGGTTGCACCCAAGACTAGCCCAAAAACACTAAATATATTAACTAGATATAGTTTAGTGTAAACCTTGTTTTTTTATACTATAAATATTATTACTTTGATAATATAAGAAGTATATTAATTTTTGTGAATTTATTTTGATGAAGATTGATCAAATTTTGATCAATTTTAGAGGTTGAAGATGAAGATCTTAAGTCTTCTATTTTTCCTCTTAAATGGCTTAACAAGAAGTATGTATTTAGAGGATTTTAATTCTCTAGATTTTTCCACTAGGAATATGTGGAATAGTAGCCTATTTATAGGCCATCAAATGTAAACAAATGAGTTTATAATACTCATAGACCTGAGTGGAAGACAAAGACCTATTATGGTCACCTTATCTCCATATTCTCGGTTTACATATGGTATTCCGGGTCTTATTTCGTCTTTCAACATTTGTCCTTCAAATGCTTATAAGTCGAATATTTAATTATCTTATATAATAAAAATATTTATTTGATTATTTAACACTTAAATAATACAAAGTAGTAAATAAAATACACTTAACATTTAAGTGTCATTTTATCATTTTCAACATAAAATGAATCTTATAAAACCCGTTTAGCTAATTTTACAACTTCTTGTAACATTAATTCGCTAATTACCTCCACCTCATAAATAATACAAACTACGTATATATTTAGTAAATTAACTATTAATTACTAAATATTGTATTATATTTATTATTCAATTATTATATAACCGAATAATAAAATCTTATGGCCTGAGTACTTTACTCTTCATCAAACATTAAATTCACTTGACTAATAAAAGTCAACCTAAACAAGGAATTAATTAACTTGTATCTTATACAAATAATTAATTTTTCCATTTGGGCATCATCCTATAGGTGTGACCTAAAGGGATCAGCTGGTCACCGCCGTCATACGACAGTAATGTCAAACTCTAGTCAGCCAATCATTACCGATTAACGTTAACCAGCTGACAAACATATAAAATATAAATCCCTTATATTCCTTGTACGAGATTTATTATGTAGAAATATTATTGTGGAGGACACTACTCCAACATCAGGCTCAAATCTGGTTCTAGAGCCTGATGCCTTTTCCTCTAGTTTTTTCTTTAAATTGGACTCAGACTCCTTGACTCTCTCAAGTTCAGCCTGTGCATGTGCTGCCCTTTCTCTAAGCTCCTCTAACTCTTTGATTTGAGCCAAGGCAACAGCTAATTGTTCTTCTGCGGTAGGTGTCATTTTTCTGTGGGAGTATTGATAGAGTTTTGGAATTTTTATGAGATTTAATGAACTAGATGCCCTACGGTGGGCGCCAATTGTTTTAGCAAAATTTTCCTGGACAAATCAAGCTATATTTTGATATAAATTTGGGGGTATCTAGCTCTAATATGTTTAGTATAAATATAAGTAATGAGGATTGAAAGGAAAACAATATAGTAATGATCACTCAAAATGTTTCTGAACATAATGCTCTAAACGATTGAAAATGCTTATATTTCTTATAAGTATCTCACTGATTACATATTATGATTACAAATGATCGTGCTTGACTTTTTATATTGCATATAATCTGAACGTTGGATGCTCCACCGTTCTCATATCTTAGTGTAATAGCGGTTTCGGATTAATAGGGCACACTCCCTATTAATTCGGGTTGACTCTGCCAATCTTAACGTTCATAACTTGCTTCCGTAATCACACGACTCTTTAATGCTGCTAGGGTTTATGACTTAGTATTCCTCAAAAGTAGGGGCTAAAATCTTCTTCTTACTCAATTGCTCCTTTGCTGAGCAGGGCAGGCGGATCAGGCATAGTTCTACTTTATTCTGCTAAGTTCTTATCTCTCTACTTAGATAGGAGTGTGCTCTTTTCAGGGTAGGTTATGTCTTGATCTGTCTTGAATCTATAGGTTTGTCCGGAATGTTCCTTGCTTAGCTTGTGATGATTGCTCAGTCTAGAAGGAGTTCTGACCAGGCTAATTTCATGCTCAACAAGTACCATAAAGATTGACACCGCGTATGAGATTTACGCAAAGCTAGTGTCTATGTTCTCGAAGGCTTCAAGAATAGTCCAATTTGAAGTGGCATCCGCTTTCGTTCTTTGATCTCAACTTCAAGGAAGGGCAAAAACTTAGCCCTCTATGCTCAAATAAGTGGAGCATGTTAAGACTCTAAGATTGCATCAAGTTGAAATCGCGAAGGAACTCGTTATTGATCAAATCCTTCACCCCTTGTCCAAAGTAAAAGCATATGTTCAATTCAGGGTGAATTTTAACATGCAAAACTTGGATATATTCGTAAGATTAATTTACTGTTATACATGATTAATTTTAGCATGTAACACAATAAATTTTGGAAAAAATCTCCATAATGAACATAATTAAAATAAATTCAAACTTTAAAAATCATTATCCGAACTAAATATTCTATTCCATTTTGAATATGGAATATTCTATTCCTATTCAATATGAAATTTTTTTTTTTAAATATTATTTACCGTGATTTTTTCAATTACACCAGTATCATGATATCATACTGAGATGAAAAAATGTGATGTCATGTCAGCGAAGTTGGCTATTGTATTAAAGAAATATACGATGGTCTCTTACCAAACTATTGAGATACGACTTTTTTGTATCCTTTATGTAATAACTATTCAAAATGTAAAAAAAACAAATAATAGAAGAAAAAGAATGTATGAATGCATTTGCAAGAAATCTCCATAATTATTCGCATTTGGAAAAAATATATTGATGTATTCATAAGATTCATTTACTGTTATACGTGATTTTAGCGTAATCTCCATAATTTGTAACACAATAAATTTTGAAAGAAATCTCTATAATTAACGTAATTAAAATAAATTCAAACTTTAAAACTCATTAACTTAACTAAATATTCTATTCCATTTTGAATATGGAATATTCTATTCTTATTCAATATGCAAAAAAATTTAAAAAAAAAAAATCATTTAAAAAAAATTATTTACCGTGATTTTGTCAATTACACTAGTATCGTGACATCATACTGAGATGTAAAACTGTGATCACATGTAGCGAAACTGGCTATTGCATTAAAGAAATACTCCGTATATGATTGAGTTATATAGGGTAATGGAAAATTAAGTTTTTCTCATCTATATAATAATATAAAAAGGCTAGATTGAGCATAATATCGCAACACGTGGCAGCGCTAGATGATTAGAAACATTTATTTGATGTATAATTAAAAAGCCAATTGTGGTAAAGTATAATTATAATTAAGAGATATATTATTACAATGTTTATGTGTTAATTAAATCAAAGATAATCAAGAGTCGGAAATCTAAAACATCAACCATTTAATATATATATATATATATATATATATATATATATATATATATATATATATATATATATATATATATAGAATTGGGATCCTATGAGAACCACCAATATAATGAGAACCGTGAGAACTCTACCTTACGGACTTTTTAAAAAAAAATTAATGACATATTTGGATTCGGCATGGAATTTTAAGGCTAGAGAACATATTTGTTGGTCTAGAAAATATATACTAGTGACGGAAATGAAGGCGAGATACGTTTTATTAATTTTTATGCACCTACTACCGATTTTTACGTATCTATCATTTTTCATGCACCTAGAACTCATTTTAATGCACGTACAGCCTCTTATTTCATGCACCTAGTAATCATTTCATGCACGTAGTGGTTGTTTTCGTGCATTTATAGCCGTTTTAGTACGCCTAATTGTATTTTCGTACACTAAGTATATATTTTGTTAATTAAATCAAAATATTTTGTTTATTGATACTAAAGTATGTATTTGAATAAGTTAAACTAATGGTAAATGATCCAACAAAACATTTGAAGCGAGATATGGTGGAGATTTAGTGAGGGTTCTCATGGTTCTCATTATAAGGGTGGTTCTCACCGGATCTCGACCCTATATATATATATATATATATATATATATATATATATATATATATATATATATATATATATATATATATATATATATATAATATATATATATATATATATATATAATAATATATATATATATATATATATTATATATATATATATATATATATATATATATATATATATATATATATATATATATATATATATATATATATATATATATATATATATATATATATATATATATGTTAATAATTAATTAAAGCTTTTCATATTTCTTTAACACCCACATTTTTATTAACATTTGTCTCTATTTAAGTCATTTTTTAAATTAAACATAGTAATAAATTAATTAAACCTTTTCATAATACTTAACACCCATCAAATTAACTAAAAAGTTATTCCTATTTAATTAATTTTTGTAATATAATATGTTAATAAATTAATTAAAAACTCTTTATATATATTACTTAACATCCATAATGTTTCATTAACATTTTTTGCTATTTAATTCGCCTCTTGAGTTTCTCCACAATCAATTATCTAATTTAATAATATCACAAAATAAATTAAATTTAAAAATAAATATGAGAATTTATGGTTATATAATGTCTAAACAAATTATAATTCCTATAATAGTTTCTATTCACTCTATTTATTTAATACATATTGTCCATGAGTTTTTCTATGTAGTGGATTACATTATACGGTTTAATTTAATTATTTGATGATAGTGAGTATCTTGAGAATCATTATTGAGTGTTGTTGTTGTTACGGTACGGTGATTGGTAACAAAATATATTTTAGTTTGTTACGTTGTTGTTTTTTATAATCGTTTGTAATATATTTGAATTCATGTTTTCTATTTGGTATACTTTAAATTAGGGGTGTTCATTCACGGTTCGGTTCACCGAACCTCATATTTAATACGGTTCGCACACGGTTCGGTTTGGCAAAACACCGAACCTAAACCGCACCGTTCCTAACGGTTATTTGCGGTTCGGTTAACCACTTTAAACGGTTATTTGCGGTTCGGTTAGCGGTTAACCTATAAACATGCTAAATATTTTTTTTCTTTAGTTTTCGAGATTTTTATCTAGTAGTTTAATTAAATTTTTAATATTTAATTATACTCAACAATAAAGTTAATAAGTAAAACTTTAATATTAATCATTTTAACCATTTTTGAATCTTGAAACACTTTTTAATTAAACAAAAGAACAATTTTTTAAATAATTTTAATTTTTTTCCTTACTTTTTTGTGAACGGTTCGGTTCGCGGTTCCTCATTTCTAAAATTGCGAACCTCAACCGAACCTTGTCCATGATAAATTAACCGGTTCGGTTCACCGAACCTAATTGCCCTTAACGGTTCGGTGAACCGAACCTCGAAAACATGCGGTTCTCCGGTTTTGCGGTTCGGTTTTTTATGAACACCCCTACTTTAAATGATTTACATGTGACAATGGTTTGATTTATTTGTCAAGTTTTTGTTAGGTTAATGTTTTAACTTTTGGTCAAAATATTTTTTATATAAGTTTTAAAGTATCATGAAATGTATGTAAATGAAGATAAAGCAAAGCATCACATGTGTATCTGAGGAGGGATGAAATATAAAAGACACGGAACCAAGGTAAAATAAAAGTTTAAAAAAGCAAGGTAAAAACTTATAAGTTAGGGATGTATTAAAAGATATACTCGAATAAAATAGCGCATATTTTAAGTTAATGAGTCGGAAAGTTTACGGTGCAAATTTAAGATAATTATTTTGTTCATATATATTTATTTTTGCAACTAACAAAAAAAATATTTATTCTCGTAATTTAAACTATTAATTGTTTTAAAAAATATGTAATTGTTATGTACTATAGGTTGTATTTCTCTTGTATAATAGATTTTAATTAATGTAAAAATTTGTTATACATTTATCTTTAAACATTGGCGTTCAATTTTGTAAATAAAAATATACGTCAAAAATCTAAGAAAACATAGAATTATCCCGTGTATTGCACGGGCCACAAAACTAGTTAGAGATTATAAGGAGAAAACATATTGTTCTTCCTACCTACCACCTGCCTCATGCATTGGTCATTCTCTACCGTTCTAGCAGACGTGGATGTCCGAGTTGTGCTTGTGGACTGAGTAGAGGGGCAACAAGTGGGGCTCTCACATCTCTATGGGCTATTTGTGAAATTTACGCTTCAAGAGGTAAATATTCATTTCATCGTTTAGTTGATTCATATTATCTTATACATGTAATCTTAGGGTATATGTTAGGAAATTATTTCCTGAAATTCCGCTTTCACATCTATTATAACCTAGGTAGCACCAAAACGGACACGGACACGGACACGGACACGACATGCCATGAAATTTAGGACATGGGACACGACATTTAAATTTAATAAAATATATATTTTATAGTTATAAATTTTTGATTTTATTTTTGTAAAAGTATTTGATATTAATTTTAAATAAGTGAAGGTAAAACTTGCCCTTGATAATAAATTTATTTTCATTCCTCATCCGAATCAATATTCTAATTGATCTCTTTCGATAGCGCTTTTCTCATCTCAAGAACATCATTCACCGCAAATGATAATCAAATATCGTGGACACGCGACGGACACGGCTCAAATACCATGGACACGCGTCGGACACGTGCCCAAATAAATGTAGAAAGTTAGACACGGCTGTTTAGGTGTTGGACACGTTTTGGCGTGTGTCCGTGGAGTGTCGTGTCGGGCACGGTGTCGGACACGGTACAGCTCACTAGGAGAAGTGTCCGTGCTACCTAGATTATAACCTTCAATTCTATGATCATCTTGGCTCTTGGTGATGTAGGGAAGTCTAATAAGTGACATTGACGATTACAAACCCAGTGTCATCTCTCGATAACTTCACGATTATGAGCATATAGTGAGTTATGCTAGCAGGCATGTACGGCTACACGTACATCCATGAGTATACAGTGAGGAACAATTCCATGTTTAAATCCGAGGCAGGCACTGTCATGTAAATGGACCAAAGGCTTATAGCTTTCTTATCACAAGCAAACTATAAGTTTGCTGACATGTTTGACTTGAGTTTAAAGCTAAAAACAACCCTCCAAACCTCTCTGATATTTACATAACTTTGCACTCAAGAGTAAACCCTTTCATAAATTTCACTTGAAGACAATACCTTAACTTCACTACACGATTATCTCAGATGGCGAATGCGAGTTGCATCCTCTTATTACTGCTTTTCTTTTTCCTCCACAAAAGCTTTTTAAACAGTCCACCTGATGTAGTAGTTTGTTGTTTCTTGAAGGGCACAATAGCCAAAGATCCTATCGCATTGTTCTCTGTATTATATTCCTTGGCACTTATGATTTCTTTGGTTTCTGGTGATTGTTCAAGTTGGTCAAGTCCATAATCCTCGTCGGCCTGCATTTTGTCTAATAGAGAGGATCGTTGCCCTGTCAAAGTCGGCACATTTGTGGTGGATTTGTCGGAAATGACGAGATTCTGTGAAGTTGTCATTGCTTTTAATTGCTTGCCTAAATGTAAGATAGTTTCTTGACACTCAGCTAACTTTTCTGACGCTGCTGATATCTCCCATTCCTGCACATTCCAAATTTACCGAAAATGCAAAGTTTATTATAATGTATCAACCTGAAGTTTATGATCTGAAATGAACAGATATTTAGATGCTCGTATTGTAGTTGTAATTATTTCTTGGTTGTGAATGATGTGATTCCAACTTACAGTCTGAAGTTTCTTCTTGTCCTGGCCTGATTGATGACTGGTATCCATCTTTGTCACACTGCAATCAGGAAATTTATTAACAGCAAATGGAAATGGAGGCGGTAAAGACTATGTAAATGCAACAAAGGTTTTGTTTGGTTCATCGAATAAATGAGACTAAATGTTTACAGGTCTAGTGGTATTAATCTGGCAAACGGGTCACTGGATCAGAGACCCAACTTTGGCTAGGCCACTTTGTTTATGTTATTATGCACTTCTGTTTCAGGTGTTATTATCAAGTCATTTTTGGTATGGGTCAATTTGAGTCATGTCATTTCAGATAAGTCCTTATGGATGCGGTCATTCAATAACACCTCGTTGTCTTTCCTAATACGTTATTCAAATACAGAACAAATTAGATTGCAGATGGGTACCTTTCAAGCTGGGCTTGCAAATCAAGGCATTTGACCTCCAACTCTTCACATTGATTCACCTTGCTCAGAAGTTCACCTTCTAAGGTCACAAAATTCTGATAGGCTTCACGCATGTTACATTTGACTGCCAAAAGCTGCACATTGAGATCTTCGATCATCATCACATTACTTTCAAACTGCTCATCTATCACAGCCTTCGACTCCCTCAAGGCCTCCAGTTCTACTTGCAAACTAGCTTCTATTTCACTTTCGCTCCTGCTTTCATCGCATCCAAATTGTTTCTTTATTGCGTCTTTCATAATAGACACATCTTGAAGGGAGAAACAATGGTTTATTACCCATTCTAAAGCAAATGTGAGCACCTCAGTGAATGTTTCAAAGTCCGACTTTCGATTCAGTAACTCATCACATGTTCTCAGAAATTTCTCCTGAACATCACCTAGTTCGGAAGTTTTCCACTGAAAAATACGAACAAAGTTCTGCGGATCAAAATCTTCAGATTTCAAATTAATCCCTTCAATAATTTCAACTAACTTAGATAACGACATTCTTAATCTAGATTCCAAGGGTTGTTTACTCTTCACTTCAATGTCAACAACCCCGGAAACTGGAACCAGCTCTTTTCCTTCACTTTCTAATAAGGAATATCTTTCAATTTCACTTTTCGACACTGGAGATTTTTCAGTTGGATTATCAATACAGACGAGAGCTAACTTCTCCATCTCAGCAAAATCATCCATGAAATGATTAATGTCTGAGATTGCAACTGATGACTTACATGGTGATGCCATGGAGCTGGCCCAACTTCCCTTATTATCATCACTACCAAAATCTGACATTAAAGCCAATGATAGATCATGTTTGGGCAACTCTGCAAGCTGTGCCTCAACTTGGGATAACTTTGTAGCTGTCTTTACATACATGTTTCTTGAAATTTGAAGGTCGTTAAGATGCTTCTGAAGGGCCTCGTGCAATGAATTGTTCTCGTCCTCCAATGCTAAAATTTTCTCACTCAAAAGATTGACCTTTTTCTCAGGCGATTCAAGATGGTTTTTGACTCCGTAGTCCGATTGACTGGCATTTAAGTTGGATTTTCTCCGTGGCAACATGCCTACTTCACTCTTCATTTTTGCCATGGCGGCAGGACCCGGCAACCTTTTCTGAACAAGAACTCGAAGCCTTTGACATTCCGACTCTAGCTTAGCGATCTTCTTAACATTCTCCAAGTGGTTTTTTTGGGTTGCATCAGCTGTACGACGATTGAATTCTTTTTCTTCATTTCGAATTTCAACTTCTTTCTCGAGTACTCGAACTTCGTACCTGAGGGTATTGTTGTCTTTCTCCACATTCTTTAGCCTTGTTAACAAGGCATTCACATCTTCTTCTGCCTTGGCAATTTGATGACTTAGATCTTCAATGAGTTGTTCCTTAAGCATAAGCATTTTGCCAAGTTCAGAATTATCCTCGCTCAAGTTGGCTATGTTTTGGCTCGATTGGTCTAATTTCTCTTCAAAAAACATCTTGGTTTCCTCAAGTTCCTCTGAAGACTTTAACAAGACATCATGAATCCTCTGTTCTTGATCTTCTCGAACAAATCTTAGTTGTTGCATACACTCTTTTAGTGCGGAATCAAGGTGGCGTGTCCTTTCTTCACAGATATGTCTTTGCTTCAGAGCTTCATCCAGTTCTTGCTTTAAGGATAATGATTTTGCTTCCGCTTTCTCCCATCCTGTACAAGTGAAAGATCAGTGAGCCCAATTGATAATTGAATGCTCCGTATATGTAAAGATAAATATGTGTACAACCTAATGAAACATACATCCTCACATTATTTTATTTCTTAGAAAGAAAAGAGCCATGAGTAGGCCTGGCAAAACAGTTTCAACTCGAAATGACTAAAATTAATCAATAATCATTATCGAATTATAGCAACAAACCAAATTCACTGACTGACCAGACCAGACCAGACCGTATCCATTGACCCAAAAAAGACCCGAATTGAGCGGTACCTAAATAACCCGGTAGCAACGGACTTGAAAATGAGTTGAAGATAGTAAGAGATATGAAAGGTAGGAATCGAATAGATGAATTCCATTAATGAGAATGCAAGGTATTTATACACAGGATGACTCGACCTACGTGACCCATTTTGGCACATTTCGACACACATTTTTTTATGATGAGGATATTTGAAATGAGGTGATGAGTATGAGGTTTTAAACATAAGTTTAGCAGTAATACAAATAGAAAAGGAAAAAAAACGTAGAGGCGAGGCAGTGAACCTGCAAGGGCTTCTTTTGCTGTCTTGGCATGCTTACTGACAATATCATCTTTAGCAGTAGATTCAGAAAGGGCGGAAGAAAGCTTGTGAGCCAACTCGAGATTGTCCCTCTCGAACTGTGTCTTTTGAGCAAGAAGCGCTTGTATCTAGACAAACAATAGGGTAGAATATTAATGTGATGGATACTAAAGTAGGGGATGCAGGGTGATAATAGTTATACAGGAAGAACCGAAGAATAATAGAAGCTGCTATTAGGATTTGATGGTTTAGTAAATGATACTTCGTAGATAAATATTAGTACCTGTTGCTCCTGTTGTTTGGAGGCAAGATCTTTGTCAGCAGGCAGTAAAGCAGTTTTGTCGGAAGATTTTTTCCTCCAGAGCCATGACTTGTTATCTGTCATCTCACTCCTCCTGAAAATATTTGCAGTAAACTGTAGCTTAGAATTTGTGGCATTAAGGAACAAAAGAGTGTTGTTGGCTGTTGGTTGGTTAGTCATAGAAACACACAGTTGGTTTTCCATATTTGGATGAATAAAAAGTAGTGGGCATAAATTTAGTTTTCCATAGCAGATCACTAAAATGCATATGTAGTCCTAGTAAATAATGCATGTATGTATCACAGATTACAAAAGGAGTCCTCTCCTATCAGATTAGATATGGATTCCAGTATATAATGAAGTCATAGATTAACAGTGATGAACATCAAGTGTCCCCAAAAAAATGAAGCATAACTCCTTAACTACCATAACGTTACTTATTTAGTTGTGCACAAAATGATTAGCCATCATCCCACGCATGCGCCTGTATATAAAACTTTAGTTATGCACAAAGATAAAGATTAGAGTAGTGAATCAGATTGGGCGTTGGCGTAACTGTATATTCCTGGCCGGGTTCATGTAGTCCATTCAACCAAGTCTTGTATTACTCATGTTTTCAACTATGTCCGATTGTCCGATATATCTTTTTCCGGTGGCGGCCGTTTCAATTTGGTTAGTCTAGAACCAACCCGGCCTATAACAGTAGTACTATACGGAGTATCTTAAATGTTATATGTATTGTATAGTGCATTAGTGTTTAATGTAAATATGTAATTACAGTTTTGCTGTTAGGCAATGAGATGCTTAAGTCAGCAACAACAGTCCAGATAACATTAACAATATAAGCAATAAGTCTCTCCTTTGTAAGGGCGGCTCTAAGTAAATGCACTTGTTTAGATAAAACAAAAATAAAAATACATGGAGAACCCCAAATGAAAATTTGTGTAACATTAGATATAGATTATTAGGAAAACAAGACTGAAATAGGGAGGCTGTTTTAGACTAGTGTTGTGAAATGTATAATGTGTCAAAATCAGTCCAACCTACAGTAATAATTTGTATTTACTCACCCATCGGCCATCACCAATGACCAATCAGCAATGAGCAATGCCAAATTGGCAATCCATCCAAAATAGTTTCCAATAAATACACAACAATTTGTGTTGAAACTAAATAGGGAGTAGTCAGAAATCAAATAAATATCCATTCAACAAAACACACAGTTGGAAACACAATACACCACATATCAATGCATTTTATGCATGTATGTCGCATTAAGCTGCATAATAACTTTTGCATGCATCATCAATTCATTATTCATGAATCATGCATGCCTTCATTTCCTCCCTCGCAATTATTTATTTACTTTCTTTTATTCTTTATTGTCAATAAATAATTGAGACGCAGACGCAATATATACAAAAAATTACATTTATTATTACCTGCAACTTTGAAGTAGGAGTAAATAGGTTGGTCAGCGATTAACAGACGTCTTGACAGAAGAAGAAGAATAAGAAGAAGAAGAAGAAGGAGAAAGAAGGCAGAAAATCAGGAAACTTTGAGAGCATTGAATTAAAATGCAGACAAGAAATAGAGGGAGTTGTAATCTTGTATAAAGGGGGAGTAAAAATGTAAGGCGCCGACACAATAAAACAACAGAAAGACTCACAGTAAAAATAATAATCAAAGGTAACAAAGTAGTAGTGGTAGGTAAAACTATGTAAGCAAGAATACGAGGCAAAAAGCAACTCAAAAACAATAACTCTCCAACCGTTTTTTAAAAACATAAATTCTTGTTTTAGACATCTCAAAAAAATAATTTAAATATTATTAAAATAATAAAAAAATTATAAGAGCTCTAAAATTAAAACCGTCTAAATAAGAATGACTGCTTTTAAAAATCCTTTCACAAATTCTCCTAACCTACTCTTTTACTTATTTGATTTGTTTTAAATGATAAAAAATATCCGTGAATGACGAAAATTTGTGATTAAAAAATAGTATTGTTAAAAATATGGGACATGAAAGATGATGTATGTATAGAGTACAGTTGTACACTTATTAATGGCGACTAAATAGTAAAATAGAGGGAAGGTGAAAATAAAGAGAGACAAAAGAAGGTGGGTGTAGTGGTTGGTAAAGGAGTGCAATAGGAAAGTATAATCATGATTTAAAGTTATAGTGTCATTGTCCCAACTAGTGTGTCTCCTTATGCTATCCAGACATCTACTCTATTTCTCTGCTCTTCTTCAATCCCTATATACGGACTTTACGGACACCTTCTACGGGAAGATGGGTTACTTAAGATGCTTAAATCTTCCCTCAGACATTCTCATTTATAAGGATAAAATTCATCGTCAATTTATGACGGGTTAAATAAAACTCATTTAGAAAGATAAAGATAAATCATTTGTCATTCTCTATGCACTTTTATATTTTTTGTTTTATCTAAACAAGTGAGATTACTTGACATGTCGCAAGGTTGAGATGGATATACCCGTATCAAGAGATACCTATGGTTTAATAACAAATGGTTTGTTTTATCTTACTAAATGAGTTTTATTTGCCCGTCACAAACTTGTGATGATATTACCGTCACAAAAGAAAATTTGTGTAGTATTATGGGTGTTAGTCATATTGGCTTGTTCATTATCAAGATATATTTCTTTGTCCGGTAGTTGTTTGTTTGTCTTTTTAGAACAACGTGATGTAGAACTTATTTCTCAATAGAAGAAAGACTATGTTGTCCTACGTTTTATTATTCTCTTTTATACGCAATTTGTATTGTAAATGCATCTTGTTCTCGTTGTTCGCCAATTAAATGTTTCACTGTGCTAGTCGTTAGTCATGTTGATGTCGTTGGTGATAATTTTATGTCCACTAGTTTTAAACCCGTGTAAAAAAAATACACGGGTCGTAATAACATACGGTATCATTAGATATAGGAGATCGAAATGATTAAATATTAAAAGTCATGTCAATATAAATAGTTTACAATTAGAAATCGGATGTACATATAATTTAATTTACGAATAACTACCCCTCGATGCAAATTACGCTACAAATACTCGAAAATTCCTTTGAAACTACGCGGAGATATCGTATACGATGTACACTTATTCCCATCGCATATTAATTTTCTAATTACTCGTACTTATATGTTTTTTCAAATATTGGTTTTAAGCATAATTGTGTTAAAATTATAAGTGTTTATCTTATTTTAACAAATATTACGTTCTTTTTTCTTCAATTCTTCAACGTTATTGGGAGTCGCTTTTCAATCTTGTAAACGTATGAAAATATATTTTAAAACCCATTAAAATTGGGAGGTAAACATATGTAATACTCCCTCCTACCCATATTTATTGTCCCATTGTGTAGAAGGTACAAATTTTATGAGATAATAGTTGTTTATTATTTTGGTTGGGTAGGGGTATGTAGATTGGAGAGAGTGTTGTGATTTGTATAAAGTAAGTATGTTAATTAACTTTCTAATGATTCCCTCTATTTTTTAACCCTCTAATGATTCCCTCCATTTTCTGTTTCAGTGACCAACACTCACTAAACAATAAACACTGCCATTTCATTCAAAATTAGACGTACTCATACGTTTTTCGTAACCGAAAATTACATCGTCCGGAGCGTTCTGAAATTACATTACATAATTTATAAAACGTTACATAAATAAAATTACGTTACATAAATTACATAAATAAAATTACATTACAGAAATTCCATAAATAAAATTACATTACAGAAATTAAAATACGTAAACTAGAAGACGGACTTCAGATTAGCATCGATTTCCATCACTTGTTTGTTGATTGGCCCAAAAAAGATGTCTCATTAGACAAGTTATGCAAATGTCAGTGCCAAAACAGAATGAACATTCTCATCAACTTCTGTAATCAGTCCCAAAAATTCAATTTGGAGCCAAAATAGAAAAGATGAAAAGTTGGCGCCATTTTCAAATTATTTAAGGAGTGCAAAGTTCGTGCATGCTTGGCCTTGTTTATGGAAAAGAATTTTTACTTTTGTCAAGGAGGTTTTGTAAAACTAGTTCTTGATAAAATTGTTCATGTTTGGCCAAAATTTTTAAAAACCTATTTTTATCAGTTTCATCGTGTTTGGCCTAACTAGTTTCTAGCAATTTTTTTTGGATTTTGGGCTCAAATATATAACTTAAGAGCAACGTGAAAAAAGAAACAGAAGTAACAATTTGCTACTTCTGTTTCTAGGAGTCAGATTTAAAATTTGTGTTTAATAAAATTAGTTTTTAGTTTTTTAAAAAGTAGTGTTTGACGCAGCTTCTATTTCTTTGGTTGAAAAAACAGTTAAAAAGCAGGGTCAAACACATACTTCATTGGACTATATATAGAACTTCTTATTCAAAATCAGTCATTGAAGAGCATACAGCCAAAAGTAACCTTTCACACAACCTTAAAAATAAATCCACCAAGAATCATTCAATGAGGAAGAATCTCACCAACTTAGAAAGGTCCAAAATAAATGAAACACTTTTGGAACACAGTAAAAATAGAAAGCCAAGTTACGGCATAATTAATGAACTGACAGCAAGGTTCATGGTCAATAGAAAAACCATAAGTCGGATATGGAAGACAGCTGAAGCACATAGAGCAGCAGACATCATTGTAGACGTCGTCAGCAACAACAAAAACTGGGTCGCATACATGCTGGGGGGCTGTTTTAGATGAGGAGAAGATAAAGTCCAATGAATTACTAAAGAGGACTACACAACAGGATTTGGCAGACAATATTGGGGTAAGTTAGTCTACTGTATCTAGATGGGTAATGTCTAAGAGAATAAGGGCACACACAAATGCATTAAAGCCGGCTCTAAACGATAATAACAAACTCGCTAGATTACTTTTCTGTCTACAACATTTAGAGTACCATCAATTAACCAAGACAATAGTATTCAAAGATGACAGGCATATAGTTCATGGACGAGAAGTAGTTTTCTAAAACTAAACCTTGTACTAGGTTTTATATGGGTAAAGATGAAACTAATCCCCATAGGTGTGTACAGTCCAAGAATTTCATTGAGAAGGTAATGTTCATGTGTGCTGTAGCCAAACCAGAGTACGGGTCAGATGGTGAAACAGTATTTGATGGCAAAATAGGTATATGGCCTTTTGTTGTGCAAGTACCAGCTAAGAGGAATTCTAAGAACCGAGTGGCAGGCACATTAGAAACAAAGTGCATAGAGTCAATAAATAAGAAAGTAACAAAGGAAATGGTTCTAAATTGTGTGTTGCCTGCAATAAAGGCTAAGTGGCCTAATAGTAGAAGCAAACATGTGGTCATTCAACAAGATAATGCACGTCCACATTTTACAAACGATGATCCAGATTTTAAAACAATGGCAACAGAAGATGGATGGAGGATTGAAATGGCCTATCAAACCCCAAATTCACCAGACTTGAATGTCTTAAATTTGGGGTTCTTTAGGAGCATTCAATCCCTTCAGCAAAAGAAAAAAGCTTTGAAACTAAATGAATTAATACAGAATACAGTTAATGCTTATGAAGAACAGGATGCATTGAAGCTCAAGTACGTATGGTTAACATTACAAGCGTGTATGCTCGAAATAATGAAGAGAAAATGGGGTATAGATTATTGATAACTACGTTATCGACCTATTTCCCGTCACTATTTCCCTCTACTTTGTCCATTTTTATGTCGGTTCTCCCATATTTATTCCCTTTTATCCTTAAATAACATTACATGCTATTTTCATGCGAATTTTATGTTTTTGTAGCATCGTTGTGTTATTATAGGTGTTTCGGGATCTTTACGGAAGTTTCGGGAAGCCTACAAGTCGAGAAACCGAGTTTTGAACCATTCCGGGTGTTCCTAGTTCAAAGTCGGGTGTAACTTGGGCAGTCAGGTGTTCCTACACCCACCTAAAAACCCAAGTCAGGTGTAACTCAGGCAGTCAGGTGTTCCTACACCTAACTTGTCCAAGCTACACCCAAGAGGAGCGAAGAACATGACAAAACAAGAAAGGGGGGTGTAACTAGCCCCCATCCGGTGTAGCTAGGCCACGGCCGGTGTTCGCTACACCGGATGGGCCGTTTTTCTAGCCTGTTTCGTCTTTCTTAAGTGGGCTTTTACCCCCACTTAAGCCTTTGTATATATACTCTAATTTTCAGATATTTTGCATCATACACTCCACAATACAAGCTTAGAATATCTCTTCATTTTTACCTTAGTATTTTTAAGTAGAAGCAAGTTTCTAGGGTTTGGGTTTCTTAAGGAGATTGTTAATCCTTTTTCCGATCATCCTTGTTTTTAATCTTTTGGTATTATAATCTTTACCTTAATCTTTCTTTCAATCTTCTTAGTTGTTTTAATTTCATTTCTTTTGCCTTTTCCATATCTCACCTCTTACATGCTAGTTGTTCTTATAATTTAGTTTTAATTGTTTGATCATATGTTATTAGCATCTATAATCGTCAAAAACATGTTTGTCATCATTAGATCGACTTTATTATTTAGTCTCGAATCCTTAAACATGATTAGTGAGTAGACTCTCTTCTAGGGGGTGATTTAACCTTAAGCATGTCGACTCTTTAATATGGGTGTTTGTTGGGTTGTAAAAGGTGAAGGGGTTGAGGTTTATCAAGGGGTTTGGCTTGATTTATGTTTGACTAGGGGATCTTGAATCGGGGGACTTTTTAAACCTTGACCATCAATGAGAATTGATTAGGTTTAGAAGTTGACCACCTTAGTTAGGCTAGTTATCGACCTAGATTGAACCCGAGAGGGGGAATTTGGGTTGGGTACCCTTGATATTCGGTTAGAAAGCGGTCCTCGAGAGAGGAAGTGGGAAGACCGGGATTTGACTTGTTTTGATCCTGTGGCCTAGGAAAAAGGGGGTTGGGGTTTGGCCAACCTTAGTCGCCTTGATCCTAAGAGTCCGGAGTAGTCCGTCTCATGAACCCGAGAGGGGTATGGGGAGGCAATTCTAGTGATACCTAGTGAGCCCGAGAGGGAGTCTTGGTTCGAATTAGAGGAGTCACCCCTCAAACCCGTTACCTAAAACAACCGAACAAGTATCCATAAAGGGGAGTCGCATGTGAAATGGTTGAATCACCTCCTAGTCCCTTCTTAATTTGAGTAATTCGTTTTAATCTTAATCTAGTTTGCCTTCCTTACTTTTGTTTGCTTTTAGTTATTAGTTTTAGTTCCTTAATCTCAATCAAACTCAATATTTATCCGACTTAGCTAAGCATAAAGGTAAAACGAGAGTTACTCAACAACTACTCCCTGAGGATCGACCCTCGACTATTTGCTACGGTTATCGTGCACTTGCGAGGCTATATTTTAAAGCTATCAAGTTTTTGACGCCGTTGCCGGGGAGTAACGTATTGATATCTTTTTGTTTAATCTTAGTTTAGCCTAGGTCACTTTTTGTTACTAATCCTTGAATCGAGTGTGTAGGTGTTGCATGAGTAGAAGAACCCGCAAGGTCCAACCACAATATCCTATAGACCTTGAGATAGAAGCTACCGCAAGACGCCTCAACGCCTTGAAGAGAAGGGGATTGATTGAAGTCCCAATTGAGGAGGTAAATTCATTCGGAGAGAGTTCTCAACCTTCACATTTTGAGAACCCTTTCCACATTCCCGAGGAAGATATAATGGGAGATCCCGAACCCGTCGCCATGAGAGACCGTTTAGCCCCAAAAACGGTTGTAAACCCGAGCATAGTTAAACCTCCAATCCAAGCCAACAACTTTGAGTTGAAGGCAACTTTGTTACAACTAGTACAAGGGAATCAATTTGGTGGAGGAGCCACCGAAAACCCTAACGAGCACATTAACGACTTTCTCGATAGTTGTGAGATGTATAAGGCCAATGGTGTGAGTGATGATGCTCTCCGTTTAAGGCTCTTTCCGCATTCCTTGAGGGGAAGTGCTAAGGAATGGCTTAAGAGTTGTGAACCGGAGTCATTGAAGACTTGGGATGATGTCTCAAAGGCCTTTCTCAACAAGTACTTTCCACCGCAACGAACCGCAAGGATCAAGAGTGAACTTCAAGGCTTCACACAATTAGAAGATGAGACGCTTTACGAGGCATGGGAGAGGTATAAAGCTTTGCAAAGGTTGTGCCCACACCACGGAATCGGAGAGGATGAGGTCATAAACAATTTCTATGAAGGGCTCAACAATGAAATGAAGATGAACCTTGATTCGGGTTCCGGAAAAGGAGCACTAGATAAAATAGATCACAAAACCGCCAAGGGATTGATTGAAGAGATGGCTTCTAGAACTTTTCATTGGTGTCATGATAGGCATAAGAGAAAAGGGAAGTCAAGTGTAGAGACGGCGAGTAACCTTGAGGTCAAAGGGTTGATAGATGAATTGAAGCAACAAGTCGCTCTATTAAGTGTTAACAAGAACCAAGCCCACACTTCAAACAATTCGTGTTCAAGCCATCAACAAGTTTATTATTGCGATTTTTGTGGAGATCAAGGGCACTCACCCAATGAGTGTCACTTGATCGGAGGAGATGGAAGCGGGATGGAGCAAGTAAACGGTTTGTGGGAGTCAACCCCGGCCCAAAGAGCCTTCAATAACAATCAATACCACCCGGGGTTGAGGAACCACCCAAACTTTTCATACAATTCCAACAATGCTCAAAATCCAAATTTCCAATCAAAACCACAACAAAATCCCAATTTTCAAGCACAAAAAACAAATCCAACTTTCAATAATGCACCTCCGGGTTTCCAAGGGAAAACCTTTACTCCAAGACCACCTTTCCAAACAAACAACCAACCTTTTCAACCAAACCAACAATTCACTCAACCAAACCAACAATCCTTTCAACAATCTTTTCCACAACAACAAACACAACCAAAAACCAATCTTGAGTCAATGATGGAGCAACTCATGACCAACCAAAACCAATTCATAACCAACTCCAACCAAAGGCAAGATGACACAACAACTTCAATTAACCAATTGCGTAGTCAAATGCAAGCCTCTCAACGAATAACCGATAACCAAATTTCTCAATTGGCCACTCAAGTGAGTAACATGCAAGGTCCCAACGGAAGATTTCCGGGAAAGACCGAAGAAAACCCAAAAACCGTGAACTCTATTCACTTGAGAAGCGGGAGAGAATTGGAAGACCGGGTACCGGTGAAGAAGAGAAAGAGTAGTGTTGGCAAACAAGATAAGGTCGTTGTTGAGACTAGCAAGGAGCCGGAGGAAGACCTTGTGGAGATAGTGGTGGAAACACCAATGGTAATTGATGAGCCGAAGAAGATAACTGAAGAACCAAGGCCAAGTGTTGTAAAGCCTTTTGTGCCACAAATTCCATTCCCACAAAGGTTGGCAAGAGCAAAACTTGAGCAAAAGTATGGGAAGTTTTTGGACATGATGAAGGATGTGAACATCACCATTCCATTTCTTGATGCCATTAAGGAAATCCCAACTTATGGGAAATTCTTGAAAGATTTGGTGTCCAACAAGAATTCCTTGAACACTTTTCAAACGGTGAATGTTTCAAAAGAGTGTAGTGCCATACTCATGAATGAAGCTCCCGCCAAGCTTGAGGACCCCGGGAGTTTTTCTATCCCATGCCTAATTGGTGATGTCCGAGTTGAGAGAGCTTTATGCGATTTGGGGGAAAGTATTAGCTGATGCGTGTCTATTTTATGATGTTTTTCATCTATTTTTACACGCATTTGGTCGCTCATTTACTATGTTTTAGCCTTTATTTCCCACAAATTGTGTACTTTCGTATTTTTATGCACTTTTGCAGATTTATGCGGAAAAGAGACGATTTAGCACCAAATTCGTATCCTCAAGTCTTTTGCTTAATTAAGGAATAAATGGAAAGTTAACTGGAGTCAAAATCAAGTACCAAGAGTCAAAACAGAAGAAATCCGAAGATTTCCGTACAGAAGCGGTCGACCGACCAGATAAACGGGTCGGCCGACCAGGCCCGATTCTCATGAAGCCCATATTTCAAGAAGGGCCGGAAATAAGAGAAGCCCAGCAAGAAGCGGTCGACCGACCAGCTAAACGGGTCGGCCGACCAGAACGAAGCCCATGCGACTCTTTTCGGAAATAAAGTAGAATTAGAGCTATTAGGAAACTCTTAGTTTTTACCCTATAAAAACAAGTCTTATGATTAGGGTTATGTATGCTTGATATCAATTATCAATCCTTAGTATCTTTTATTCAATCTTTTACCATCTAGTTCATCTTTTATCATTATTCAAGAATTCTCAAGCATTCAATAAAGTTTATTCAGTTCTGCCTTAATTCCAATTGTGGTAATTATTCTTTAATCTAGTTTTTTTTATAGTTCTTGTTTTTATTACAATTGTTAAGTTAGAATCCCAAGCTTTATTGAATCTTGCATGCTTAGATTATTTACTATGTTCTCCATGTTTATTCCCAATTTTACAATCATCTTAACAGTCATGAATAGCTAATTTTCATATGTTAGGATGTAGGGGATAATATGCATAGGTAAATAAAATCCGAAAAACCGACCTGTAGCAGGTCCACGGTCGGCCGACTGGAATAGCCGGTCGGTCGACCGAGGCCGTGGTCAGCCGACTAGAGTAGCCGGTCGGTCGACCACTCGCGTATGTTTTCTTATTTCGTCTTTTCTTGTCAATTATAATATCCTGCAATGAGACCATAAGGAGACTTGTAGGATGTTAGTAATGACCTACCCAAGATTGAAAGATACGGGAAGGGCATTGGTTTACACCTTAAGACGGATAGGTTACTCAAGGCTGAAAGGTATGTAACCTGGGATTTAGGAATCACCCTTATTGTTGACACCCAATAATTGTGAGACCTAGGAACTAATAGCATAGGCCGAAAGGAGCTATTAGGTAGCATAGACCTAAAAAGATATGTTACACCCCCTTACGCGACTGCAATACATGTTGACCTTAGGATTTATTTTACCTTAGCCATTTATTACCCAAACATCCTAGCATCCTCTTTTATTATATTTTATTCTCATCTTTTAATTCTTGTTTTATTTTAATCTTTGCTTTAGATATAGTAATCAACCAATCAACCCCCAAATTTGTTACCTTTAAACATTAACATTAAGACAATAAACATTCCCCACCTCTTTGTGGTTCGACCCTGACTTTCACTATCTATTGTTAAGGTTAGGAATTATAAATTTAACTTTGGTACCCTCAACGACGGGCATCAAATTTTGGCGCCGTTGCCGGGGAGGTGACGCCGTTTATTGTTTTTTGTTTTTGTTTCTCTTTGTTTAAGGAACTTTTTGTTCCTTAAACCTTCTCACCTTTTTCGTGTAGTTTCCTCTTATGCGCAGGTCAGTTCAAGGAGAACTCCTACCACTTGATCTCGAAATTGAGAGGACTCTTAGGGAAAGAAGAAAGCAACTTCTAACAAATCAAGAGGGAGGGTCACCATCCTCTTTATTTCAAGAAGACCTTTTCGAGTTACCACCATCTTCACCAAAAACACCCTATTGCATCCGTTCTATAAGACTTATTGCGTCGGTTCTTGGTTGACGTTTTTGGAGGTGACGGATGCTTTTTCGCTTAGCTTTTGCATCAGTTTCCCAACAACTGATGCAATTAGTACCTTAATTTCGCGCAAAATTGAATAGTATATGCGTCGGTTATTATAGGAACTGACTCTTTTGCTCTATTTTTTTTGCATCATTTCTTTTCAAAACCGATGCAATAACTAATTACTATTTGCGTCATTTCTTGTAAGAACTGATGTATTTTATTTTTATGTTTTTAAAAAAAAAACCGCTACCAAAATTTCGGCAACACCTTCCTATAAAGTTGATATCCAAAACACCAGAAATTTAAAACCACCTGCATTAAAATATCCAACCAAATGACATTACATTTCCTTCGAACCAACAACATTCATTCCAAATCCAATCCAACATAACAACAAACGTTTCCACAACGTTCAAATAAAACATATACAATCTAAGCTAAGTAACAATCCAACTAAAGTCATAGTGATACCAAGTTAATCTATTTTGAATATTGTAGATTATCTAAACATTTGTTAGCCCAAACTTCTCTAACCACATTGAGATCGACCATTGACACCGATGTAGTAGCAATTTTCTGCATTTTCAAAATAAATATTATATTAGTAATATATAATAAATGTAATGAAGAATGATATATAATTGACAATGAAAAGCTAAGGCAAGATTGAATTACCTCTTCAAAGTCTACCTCCGCAGATTTACAATGATAGAAGGTTATGTCATACATCCATTTCATGACATAATAACCACACTCATAATCCCGTGGTTGTTGCGGACACTAAAATTTAAAAAAATAATATAATAAGTATTAGTTAATACATATAACAACTAATTAGCTATAACTTACGAAATTCAGTAAGAATGCTGTGAAAGAAGTTTCATTTTTTAAGGCCAAAATGTAGCGGTGAATTGTTGAACTGATTCGAGGGTCGGACAAGCGACATGCACCAAGCTTTTCAAATTGTATTCTGTTATATTCCCTCAATATTAAAACCAAAGCATACACTTTGGTCTCTGGGTATTAGAAACCAAAAACACTACGTGCACTGCACACACTCAACTAGAGGACTGAAAAGATTGATGGATTATAAATTGAACTTTATCAACAATTAAAACAAGGCAATGGCTTACAACAAATGCAGTACTTTCATGAAGCAAATCCTTAAGGTTCTTCAAATTTTATGCTGATCTGGTTCATTAGAGGTTGATGTTTCCTGACCTGCATTAAAAATCCGGCTTAGTGATTAGGCAAGTTACTTATTCAATTGGCATTTTATGATGCTAGTCGCGTAACGTCTTCAATCTCGAAAGGTCGGTAAATGGATGTCCTCATAGATTACATCTTAAGAAGTTTGACGACTTTCAACAATGAAGGTACAAGATTAACCATGGCAAAAAAAGGTCTGATATGAATCTCATACAAAATTAAAATGGGGAAGAAAGCTTACTTTTATACCCTCCAATGATAGTAGCTTGTGGGAAGCAATGTAGCAGGTATCCGAATTTTCAAGCCTCTTCTCCACAAAATAAATTACTTCAGTGACACCTGACTGAGTAAGATTTGAGAAATTAATCAAATAAAATTAGTAATGTGCAGTCAAAAGCAAGACAGAAAATACGAGTCATATGACAGAATGCCCAAGACAAAATTGTTTTCAAAGGTTGTTTTCTGTACGCCGAGATAGCATAGATGCATAGACGTTAGCTTCCTCAATTGAGTACTAGAACTTTAACCAACCCTGATGTTCAAACATAATCAAGAAACTATTCTTGTAAAATTGTATTCAGAGCCATACCACATCAATTTCGATACATAACAAGAAAAACTTGCCTTTTTTTGTTTAACTTGATGCACTAAACACGTGAAGGGAATAGCATGAACACAAACAAGGTTGAACGAGACAGGTTTGAGGGACGAAAGTGCTTACGGATACTTTGTCTCTAGAGAATCGCAGTTTTGGATTTGTATAGAGGAAAAAAAGGAGATTAATAAGTAATAGCATGAGTATGAGTATGGTTCTGGTTTAAAATCACTCATTAATGACTAACCTTTGCCCATGGAAGTTTATCGTCTGAACAACCTCGGGGAAATCCATTATAGCCAATGCCTGAATAAAGAGTTTACCACGTGTGTTACGAATATGAAGATTACACCATAGCGAAATAAAATTAGCTCTTGCAGATCTCTAACCATGAAAGATGGTGTAGAATCTTACCGAGCATTACGCCATTCTGGCTGACCAAACAAGCCCCAACTTTTAGCGATAAAATAAGTTAAACTATCATTAACTCAATTACAACAAATCCAACATTTAAATACATCATACAAGGTAATCTTTCTTGTCTTAATACTAACTTCGCACCTAGTAATTATGAGTTCCTCTAATGAACTATTTCAAAATGGGTCAAAATCCAGTTTAAGTCTCTTTTATTCTACCGCCGACACAACATTACCCCACTGCCTCAATGGCTCTCGCAAATTGTGGGGCAAGGGGATAGGAAGCCTTAACCCTGTGTTAGTACTTAGCAACACAAAGAGGCTATTTCCGAATGATTGAAAATGAAAATTGTGTCGAGAAGTGCATCGATTCTTCACAATAGAAACAAGAGCAACACTTAGTTAACTGACCATTATAGCTTGTCATCATACAACTCTTCGTTAGGAGCCCAAAACGCGTGCAGGAAACCATTATAGCTAATCGGAGCTAGAAATTGTGTCATGTAGTCCATCACATAGAGGTGAAATGCAATTTAGCCTCTCTTAGTTAACTTACCAAACCTATCTAATTCAAAATTATCGGCGCAGCAATGCTGATAACTGGAAATCAGTCAACCTCAAACTCAATTACGTCAGCCTAATCAATTCGGTTAGCCAAAAGTCGGACACCAATCCAAATTCAGCTCAAGTACAGTGCCAGACAGGCCAATAAATCAATATGGGGCTCAAATAAGCTAGTTGAAATCCGCATGCTAAAAATAAATCGAAATCGGAACTGATATATCTGATATCAAATATAATAACAGCTCAATTAGTCAATTGTGATCATCCCAACATTGTTAAAGAAAGAAGACCAGAGAATGAATGAGACGAGACGTGTCAATAAAGCCTAGTGGGTAACTCCATTGCCGATGATTGTTTCTAGGGTGCAGCCTAACTGAGCTCGGACTCGCCTCAGATGCAGGCTAATTATCTCTATGGGGCCATTGAAGATTTGAAAATTATTTAAGCAGCTAAGTAAACAAACAAATTAACAATTGACAATCTTAACAGGCTGCAATGCACAAATCAGCCATAAATTTCAATTGAATCAAACCGGGAGGATACACAGATTACACACCGACATCAAAGGCAAGACAATATTCCAATCGACAGTGCTGCAACTGTACAAGAAATAGAGTTGATTTCTGAATTCCGAGTGCATTACTGCTTACTAATTCTACTACTAGCTAACAGACCCGACTCAATTAGCATCGGACATAAACAGACCCGACATTAACATGTAAGACAACAACTGCAAACAATGTTTGCAAGAACACTTCATTTGAATCCTTGTAAAATTTACAGTAGGCTTTTCAAATAACTAAAAAAAGTCGTTACATCAGTGCATGTAATCGAAACTGAAATTATTCTACAGATACAATGAACGGAAAAAGAATTATAAAAGACTGGGATACTTCAGATGCTCGAGCATTGTGTAAAAGACTGAGCTACTTCAGATTGAGCTTCTTTCAGATTCAGGAGCATATCATAACTTTATAAAGGAGAATACAGAAACGGAGGTAAACTAGACGGAGATTTCAGGACCATAAGAAGCGATAATCAAATAAACTTTATATCTAAAGTAACTCAATAACCAAACATAAAGAATCAGCTAAGATTATTACTTGAAATAATCCCCAAGTTACACAATTTCAGAAGGTTTATCCGTAATTAGTACTGTAATAGGCGAAAAGGGTATCAATGGCATGAATTCGTGTCAAAGGGAACCAGTAACAACAACAATTTAGTCACTAAAACGAGAAATTAAGGCCAAAATTCACAGAAAATGGTTTCAATTCGTGTCAAATAAGCGAATAAAACTTACATCTAATCGGCGAAAAAGCAAGGGTTTGAGCATGCTGAAGACGATGAAGATGGTGACGGACAATGGATTGAAGAAGACGGTGGTGAACTGATGAAGACGAACTAATGAAGACGAACCGGTGAATCACGAACTGGTGAACTGATGAAGACGAAAAAGCAATTTCAGCGTATTAGTTTTTTCAATTTTTGTTATGGAAAAGAATAGTAGGTTAAGGTATTAGAAGTCCTAATTTTTCATAATCCATTTTAAATGCGTCGGTTTCAATTTTAAACTGAAGCAAAAACTTCTATGTAAATACGTCGGTTATAGGAAACAACTGAAGCAAATGTATACTTTTAGGTAAATGCGTCAGTTTTGGGCACAACTGACGCAAAAGTGAACGCTAAAAGCATCAGTTCCTTATTAAGCACTGACGCAAATATGTGGTCTATGGTAAAAAATTGGACTCGCCCCAAAATTAAGTACTTTTTGCATCAGTTCTTTTAGAACCGACGTAAATCACTTGACACAATAGGGTATTTTTGTACTAGTGGTTTATTGTTTTTTGTTTTTGTTTCTCTTTGTTTAAGGAACTTTTTGTTCCTTAAACCTTCTCACCTTTTTCGTGTAGTTTCCTCTTATGCGCAGGTCAGTTCAAGGAGAACTCCTACCACTTGATCTCGAAATTGAGAGGACTCTTAGGGAAAGAAGAAAGCAACTTCTAACAAATCAAGAGGGAGGGTCACCATCCTCTTTATTTCAAGAAGACCTTTTCGAGTTACCACCATCTTCACCAAAAACACCACCTTCGCAACCGAATTCACCCATCAATCCGCTTTCACCAAAAACACCACCTTTTACCTACTTTCCAGTTTTTCCTAAAGAAGAAGATAATATGGCAGAAGAAGCTACTATTGCCAGTCACTCCATGCCTCAGGCAAAGGACCTATACAAAGGGTTCACTTTACCTGCAGGTACTGGGAAGCCATTCGAGGCCAAGCCTGCCTATATTACTATGGTTGAAAGAAACCAATTTGGAGGCTCGGCCAATGAGGATGCTGCTAAGCATATTGAAATCTTCACAGATTACATATGCTCTATAGCACCCCCAGAAGGAGTGACGCAGGACCAGATTAAACAGACCATGTTTATCTGCTCCCTTAGGGACTCTGCGAGAGAGTGGTACAGAGACCTTGACCGCACTGCTGCGGGAGTTACAGATTGGAACACCTTAGCCTTAGCATTTTATAGGAAATATTACTCTGCATCAAAGACAAATGCTTTAAGAGCGCAGATCACTAATTTCAAGCAAGGTCCCAATGAAGACTTTAGCGAGGCGTGGGACAGGTTCAAGAGACTTGTTCGATCCATACCACATCACGGATTCGAACAATGGTTTCTTTGCAACCAGTTCTACAATGGCCTCTATGATGACAACAGGGCCTATTTAGATGCTGCAGCTAATGGGAGATTCCAAGATAATTCAGGAGAGACTAAGGGTCTCAAGTTAATAGAAGATGTTGCTGTGCACCGTGCTGAGCATGGTACTTCCAGAGGAAATCAGAGAAAAAACGAGTACAACCTGTCAGCAATTGAGGCCTTGACAGCCAAGTTAGAAAAATTTGAGGCTGCAGGAAAGCTCGATCTAGGGAGTGGAAGCAAGGGAGGAATTTACCAAGTGAACGCCGTTCAGGACGGACCCTTTGCTTGTGAAAGGTGCGGTGGAGAAGGGCATGTGTCAAAGTTCTGTACTTCATCTAATGAAACATGTGCCGCTTTTCAGCATTATCGTGGGAACAATTTCTATGATCCAAATAATAATGTCCATCCCAACTTAAGGTGGACAAGCCAGAATGTTCAAAACCCACAGCACATGCAACCTCAGCAAAATTCCACCTATATACCCCCACATAAACAAAATTTCCAAAGACCACCTTTCAACCCTCAACCACCTTCTAATCCGCCACCCAACACAGACGCTCTTATCCAAAATCTTATTGGGTTGGTTCAGAAGGAGTCGCAGGCTAGAGAGGCAGGGATGAAGATGTTGGAGTCCCAGATTGCTCAAATTGCAAGCAAAAATGATACTAGGGCTCCGGGTCAACTTCCAACCAAACCGGACCAGAAGAAGGAGACTCTTAACGTCGTAACCCTGCGAAGTGGAGCCAAAGTGGGGGCTGAGAAAGAAAAAAAGGCGAGTAGCAGTGAAGGCGGTCGACCGACCGAAGAATCTGGTCGACCGACCGCGGAGCAGGATCCGAAATTTTCGCCTGAACAGGAGACTGGTCGACCGACCGAAGATACTGGTCGACCGACCACTGAAGCAAAACCTGAAGTTCCCTTTCGTCCAGAATTGCCGAACAACTTGAGGGATTTTCTTTTCCGGGGTGATAAGACCCCCAGGTTTTTAAAAAGGGCTGCAAATACGGAGTCCTCAGCTGCTCCTTTTCCAGAGAGACTCGTGCCTTCAAGGGATCAGGTATCTTTTGACAAATTTAAGGATGTGATTCGTTCATTAAATGTTCAAGTTCCATTCTTAGAATTAGTTCAACAAGTTCCTTCTTATCTTAAATTCATGAGACAGCTTTTGTCAAGAAAGAGGTCTCTAGAAAAGGTTGAGTCTGTGGCTCTCACTGAAGAGTCATCCAGTTTTTTAACTCATGTCATTGCCCCTCATAAACTAGAGGACCCTGGAAGTTTTTCTGTCCCCTGTAATATAGGAACCTTCCCAGTTAAGAAGGCTCTATGCGATTTAGGTGCTAGTATAAGTGTCATGCCCCTAAGCGTTGCCTTAAAACTAGGAATGACCGAATTTGCAGTGACCAGTATGACAGTCCAGATGGCAGATCGCACATCTATGGAACCTGTAGGGGTGTTAGAAAACATCCCTGTGCGTATTGACAGGTTTTTCTTCCCAGTCGACTTTGTTGTCTTGGACATCCCAGAGGATGCCCATATACCCATAATTCTAGGAAGACCCTTTCTTCACACTGCAGGTGCCATTATAGATGTGGGCACTGGAACTCTAACTTTCAAGGTAGGCAAACATTCTATTATCTATGGCCTGTCCTATAGGAAGAAGGATGCTATGACCCCCATCACATGTAATGCTATCACTTCTAAGAAAAAGTATGAGGTCATCACTACTTCTCCCACTTTATTACCTGTTCCTGTATCTGTTTTTACACCTCCGCCCCAGATTGGGAGCAGTAGGGAGGACACTTCTGTCATGACTATTGCAGGAACTGGTTTGGGGAAACCCAAGGAGAAGGAAGTCATCATCCAAAGAGGAGGAATGGGATGCCTAAGCTATGAAGAAGATGAGGATCCAGACGTCGTGGATCGAGAGGAGAAAAAGAAGAAGAGGCAGGCTCAAGAGGAGAGACCGTCGCATATGCTTTGCGACGGAAGAAAGAAGATGTGTTTTGCTACTAAAGCAAAAACTGTGGAGACTACGGCATGCCGTCAGAAGCCGTGGTCGGATATTTTCCGCATCTTCAGCGGATAGTTGTTTTTAAGTTGCAATTTTAAGACAATTTACTTTATGTTGTGTGAGACTTTTTAGTTTTGTTTACTAGTAGTTAAGACTTTAAGAATCGTTTTGGGCATCTCGCGCATTGTTGGGCGCGCATATTTTCTTGTTTTTTTCAGGATTTACGAGAGAGAAAAAAAAAAACGAAGACCTCCAGAACTCCGCTGGTCGACCGACCAGAATCATCAGTCGGTCGACCAGAGGCGCTGTATCGCAGATTTTTCCGCTGTTCACAGGAGGACGATCGACCAGAAACACCGGTCGGTCGACCTACTGTCCGCTGCAGTCTTTCGTTTCTCTTCCTTGGAACTCGTGCAATCAATTTGGATACTTGAGTGGCACTGCTAGCCACCAAAACCTCCCAGATTACGCTGGTTTGGGGAGGTTTTTCTCATGCATCTTTTAACCCAGTGAGTTCTTTCCAGTTTTTCCTTTATTTTATTTTACTTGCATTTGTCTTTTCATTTTCTGAAACCTTTACTTAGGCTAATGCACAATGGGGACATTGTGCGGGTTGGTTTGGGGAATGATTTCGTGTCACATGCATTGCATTTTGTCACACGTTTATTGCATTTCTGTCTTGCATTGTTCTTTTCTTTATTTTCCTTACCTATACAAAAGAGAAAAATACAAAAAAAAAAAAAAAAAAAATTCAAAAAAAACTCCAAAAAATGCACGTTTACTTTAGCATATAGGTCGAGTCGGAACGAAAGTATTTCAAGGATGATTTAGCTATCTTACATGTTTATGCCTTTACCTTACCTTGTCAACTTGTTTTAGTATGAGAGTCTTTCGCATATCTACGAGTTTTTGTCAACTTGCATATCTTGAGACTTGACTTATACCTTGGCGACCTACTTATACATTCTAAGTTTTAGAGCCTTATTCCTGGTTTCATTCTTAAACCAGTCGTCTAGGATGTGAGTAGTACTCCCCTTGGAACATGTTACATCAATATGCATAAACATAAACTTGAATTGCTATATACTTGTTTTACTATCTCGTTTTGTGAGTCTTGATACGTGCATTTGGGATCTCTTTTTCTCATATTTACCCATAAGCTTCACAAGCCAAAATTTGCCTTTTTATTCCCCCAAAACTACATCCCATACTTAGCCTACATTTCCAAGCTAGTATTTGTGGTCTTTGGTTTGACTTATTGGAGGTATCTTGGTTTGTAAGCTATCTTAAGCAAAGAGAAAAGAAAAGAAAAGAAAGAAAGAAAAGAACAAGAACAGAAAAATTCAGAAAAAAAAAAGAAAGAAAAAAAAGAAAAAAAAAACGGAAAAGAAAAAAATCCGGAAAATGCAGAAGGCAGTCGACCGACCGCCTGTATAGGTCGGTCGACCACCTGACACCATCAGAAAAAAAAAAAAACGCTCCAAATTGCTTTCTTTTATGTGTTATCACCCCCGTACCTCATTCAAAAATATTTGGGAGTCCTTTCTTATATTCAAAGTGAGAGTTGTGCTATAAAAGAGCACTTTCCTAATATCAAAAGTGTGAAGTTTGTTGTTGGAAATCAGTTTTACTAGCTTGGCTACTAACCCCACAAATCCAAAAACATCTTAACCACTTTTACCTTTTACCTCACATACCTTTCGTACCTCATTTGCATGTATCTAGGCCACTTAAATGAGATTGTTATACAAAGTTGTAGAATTCCCGTTCATGTTAGATTGCAGGCATGTTTTCATGGGTCGCAGTTAGGTGAGTGTCATTACAAATATACTTCTTTCTATCTTTTACATATACTCACCCTTTGCTTCATGAGTGTCTCGAGCATACCGCGAGAGTCCATGGTATAAAGTCTCTATAGTCTTTATGTTTGCAAGTTTGACGACCCTATAACTCGTTTGCATGATTTAAATACTTTCTCATTTTATTCTTGGCATTGGTTTAGGCTTACATATAAATTTCGCTCTGAGATTGAAATCGTTCCATTAGTTAAGATCGAGTCTATTTCTTGCTTGAGGGCAAGCAAGGGTTTGGTTTGGGGAATTTGATGCGTGTCTATTTTATGATGTTTTTCATCTATTTTTACACGCATTTGGTCGCTCATTTACTATGTTTTAGCCTTTATTTCCCACAAATTGTGTACTTTCGTATTTTTATGCACTTTTGCAGATTTATGCGGAAAAGAGACGATTTAGCACCAAATTCGTATCCTCAAGTCTTTTCCTTAATTAAGGAATAAATGGAAAGTCAACTGGAGTCAAAATCAAGTACCAAGAGTCAAAACAGAAGAAATCCGAAGATTTCCGTACAGAAGCGGTCGACCGACCAGATAAACGGGTCGGCCGACCAGGCCCGATTCTCATGAAGCCCATATTTCAAGAAGGGCCGGAAATAAGAGAAGCCCAGCAAGAAGCGGTCGACCGACCAGCTAAACGGGTCGGCCGACCAGAACGAAGCCCATGCGACTCTTTTCGGAAATAAAGTAGAATTAGAGCTATTAGGAAACTCTTAGTTTTTACCCTATAAAAACAAGTCTTATGATTAGGGTTATGTATGCTTGATATCAATTATCAATCCTTAGTATCTTTTATTCAATCTTTTACCATCTAGTTCATCTTTTATCATTATTCAAGAATTCTCAAGCATTCAATAAAGTTTATTCAGTTCTGCCTTAATTCCAATTGTGGTAATTATTCTTTAATCTAGTTTTTTTTATAGTTCTTGTTTTTATTACAATTGTTAAGTTAGAATCCCAAGCTTTATTGAATCTTGCATGCTTAGATTATTTACTATGTTCTCCATGTTTATTCCCAATTTTACAATCATCTTAACAGTCATGAATAGCTAATTTTCATATGTTAGGATGTAGGGGATAATATGCATAGGTAAATAAAATCCGAAAAACCGACCTGTAGCAGGACCACGGTCGGCCGACTGGAATAGCCGGTCGGTCGACCGAGGCCGTGGTCAGCCGACTGGAGTAGCCGGTCGGTCGACCACTCGCGTATGTTTTCTTATTTCGTCTTTTCTTGTCAATTATAATATCCTGCAATGAGACCATAAGGAGACTTGTAGGATGTTAGTAATGACCTACCCAAGATTGAAAGATACGGGAAGGGCATTGGTTTACACCTTAAGACGGATAGGTTACTCAAGGCTGAAAGGTATGTAACCTGGGATTTAGGAATCACCCTTATTGTTGACACCCAATAATTGTGAGACCTAGGAACTAATAGCATAGGCCGAAAGGAGCTATTAGGTAGCATAGACCTAAAAAGATATGTTACACCCCCTTACGCGACTGCAATACATGTTGACCTTAGGATTTATTTTACCTTAGCCATTTATTACCCAAACATCCTAGCATCCTCTTTTATTATATTTTATTCTCATCTTTTAATTCTTGTTTTATTTTAATCTTTGCTTTAGATATAGTAATCAACCAATCAACCCCCAAATTTGTTACCTTTAAACATTAACATTAAGACAATAAACATTCCCCACCTCTTTGTGGTTCGACCCTGACTTTCACTATCTATTGTTAAGGTTAGGAATTATAAATTTAACTTTGGTACCCTCAACGACGGGCATCAAATTTTGGCGCCGTTGCCGGGGAGGTGACGCCGTTTATTGTTTTTTGTTTTTGTTTCTCTTTGTTTAAGGAACTTTTTGTTCCTTAAACCTTCTCACCTTTTTCGTGTAGTTTCCTCTTATGCGCAGGTCAGTTCAAGGAGAACTCCTACCACTTGATCTCGAAATTGAGAGGACTCTTAGGGAAAGAAGAAAGCAACTTCTAACAAATCAAGAGGGAGGGTCACCATCCTCTTTATTTCAAGAAGACCTTTTCGAGTTACCACCATCTTCACCAAAAACACCCTATTGCATCCGTTCTATAAGACTTATTGCGTCGGTTCTTGGTTGACGTTTTTGGAGGTGACGTTTATTGAAACGTCGGTTCTAAAACTGACGCAAAAAACAGACATTTGCATCAGTTCTTAGTATACAACTGATGCATTTGATGTATCATTTGCATCAGTTCTTAGTAAACAACTGATGCATTTGCTATAAGAACCGACGCAAATAGCTTAGTTTTTGCATCAGTTTTCCAGTAACGGATGCTTTTTCGCTTAGCTTTTGCATCAGTTTCCCAACAACTGATGCAATTAGTACCTTAATTTCGCGCAAAATTGAATAGTATATGCGTCGGTTATTATAGGAACTGACTCTTTTGCTCTATTTTTTTTGCATCATTTCTTTTCAAAACCGATGCAATAACTAATTACTATTTGCGTCATTTCTTGTAAGAACTGATGTATTTTATTTTTATGTTTTTAAAAAAAAAACCGCTACCAAAATTTCGGCAACACCTTCCTATAAAGTTGATATCCAAAACACCAGAAATTTAAAACCACCTGCATTAAAATATCCAACCAAATGACATTACATTTCCTTCGAACCAACAACATTCATTCCAAATCCAATCCAACATAACAACAAACGTTTCCACAACGTTCAAATAAAACATATACAATCTAAGCTAAGTAACAATCCAACTAAAGTCATAGTGATACCAAGTTAATCTATTTTGAATATTGTAGATTATCTAAACATTTGTTAGCCCAAACTTCTCTAACCACATTGAGATCGACCATTGACACCGATGTAGTAGCAATTTTCTGCATTTTCAAAATAAATATTATATTAGTAATATATAATAAATGTAATGAAGAATGATATATAATTGACAATGAAAAGCTAAGGCAAGATTGAATTACCTCTTCAAAGTCTACCTCCGCAGATTTACAATGATAGAAGGTTATGTCATACATCCATTTCATGACATAATAACCACACTCATAATCCCGTGGTTGTTGCGGACACTAAAATTTAAAAAAATAATATAATAAGTATTAGTTAATACATATAACAACTAATTAGCTATAACTTACGAAATTCAGTAAGAATGCTGTGAAAGAAGTTTCATTTTTTAAGGCCAAAATGTAGCGGTGAATTGTTGAACTGATTCGAGGGTCGGACAAGCGACATGCACCAAGCTTTTCAAATTGTATTCTGTTATATTCCCTCAATATTAAAACCAAAGCATACACTTTGGTCTCTGGGTATTAGAAACCAAAAACACTACGTGCACTGCACACACTCAACTAGAGGACTGAAAAGATTGATGGATTATAAATTGAACTTTATCAACAATTAAAACAAGGCAATGGCTTACAACAAATGCAGTACTTTCATGAAGCAAATCCTTAAGGTTCTTCAAATTTTATGCTGATCTGGTTCATTAGAGGTTGATGTTTCCTGACCTGCATTAAAAATCCGGCTTAGTGATTAGGCAAGTTACTTATTCAATTGGCATTTTATGATGCTAGTCGCGTAACGTCTTCAATCTCGAAAGGTCGGTAAATGGATGTCCTCATAGATTACATCTTAAGAAGTTTGACGACTTTCAACAATGAAGGTACAAGATTAACCATGGCAAAAAAAGGTCTGATATGAATCTCATACAAAATTAAAATGGGGAAGAAAGCTTACTTTTATACCCTCCAATGATAGTAGCTTGTGGGAAGCAATGTAGCAGGTATCCGAATTTTCAAGCCTCTTCTCCACAAAATAAATTACTTCAGTGACACCTGACTGAGTAAGATTTGAGAAATTAATCAAATAAAATTAGTAATGTGCAGTCAAAAGCAAGACAGAAAATACGAGTCATATGACAGAATGCCCAAGACAAAATTGTTTTCAAAGGTTGTTTTCTGTACGCCGAGATAGCATAGATGCATAGACGTTAGCTTCCTCAATTGAGTACTAGAACTTTAACCAACCCTGATGTTCAAACATAATCAAGAAACTATTCTTGTAAAATTGTATTCAGAGCCATACCACATCAATTTCGATACATAACAAGAAAAACTTGCCTTTTTTTGTTTAACTTGATGCACTAAACACGTGAAGGGAATAGCATGAACACAAACAAGGTTGAACGAGACAGGTTTGAGGGACGAAAGTGCTTACGGATACTTTGTCTCTAGAGAATCGCAGTTTTGGATTTGTATAGAGGAAAAAAAGGAGATTAATAAGTAATAGCATGAGTATGAGTATGGTTCTGGTTTAAAATCACTCATTAATGACTAACCTTTGCCCATGGAAGTTTATCGTCTGAACAACCTCGGGGAAATCCATTATAGCCAATGCCTGAATAAAGAGTTTACCACGTGTGTTACGAATATGAAGATTACACCATAGCGAAATAAAATTAGCTCTTGCAGATCTCTAACCATGAAAGATGGTGTAGAATCTTACCGAGCATTACGCCATTCTGGCTGACCAAACAAGCCCCAACTTTTAGCGATAAAATAAGTTAAACTATCATTAACTCAATTACAACAAATCCAACATTTAAATACATCATACAAGGTAATCTTTCTTGTCTTAATACTAACTTCGCACCTAGTAATTATGAGTTCCTCTAATGAACTATTTCAAAATGGGTCAAAATCCAGTTTAAGTCTCTTTTATTCTACCGCCGACACAACATTACCCCACTGCCTCAATGGCTCTCGCAAATTGTGGGGCAAGGGGATAGGAAGCCTTAACCCTGTGTTAGTACTTAGCAACACAAAGAGGCTATTTCCGAATGATTGAAAATGAAAATTGTGTCGAGAAGTGCATCGATTCTTCACAATAGAAACAAGAGCAACACTTAGTTAACTGACCATTATAGCTTGTCATCATACAACTCTTCGTTAGGAGCCCAAAACGCGTGCAGGAAACCATTATAGCTAATCGGAGCTAGAAATTGTGTCATGTAGTCCATCACATAGAGGTGAAATGCAATTTAGCCTCTCTTAGTTAACTTACCAAACCTATCTAATTCAAAATTATCGGCGCAGCAATGCTGATAACTGGAAATCAGTCAACCTCAAACTCAATTACGTCAGCCTAATCAATTCGGTTAGCCAAAAGTCGGACACCAATCCAAATTCAGCTCAAGTACAGTGCCAGACAGGCCAATAAATCAATATGGGGCTCAAATAAGCTAGTTGAAATCCGCATGCTAAAAATAAATCGAAATCGGAACTGATATATCTGATATCAAATATAATAACAGCTCAATTAGTCAATTGTGATCATCCCAACATTGTTAAAGAAAGAAGACCAGAGAATGAATGAGACGAGACGTGTCAATAAAGCCTAGTGGGTAACTCCATTGCCGATGATTGTTTCTAGGGTGCAGCCTAACTGAGCTCGGACTCGCCTCAGATGCAGGCTAATTATCTCTATGGGGCCATTGAAGATTTGAAAATTATTTAAGCAGCTAAGTAAACAAACAAATTAACAATTGACAATCTTAACAGGCTGCAATGCACAAATCAGCCATAAATTTCAATTGAATCAAACCGGGAGGATACACAGATTACACAGCGACATCAAAGGCAAGACAATATTCCAATCGACAGTGCTGCAACTGTACAAGAAATAGAGTTGATTTCTGAATTCCGAGTGCATTACTGCTTACTAATTCTACTACTAGCTAACAGACCCGACTCAATTAGCATCGGACATAAACAGACCCGACATTAACATGTAAGACAACAACTGCAAACAATGTTTGCAAGAACACTTCATTTGAATCCTTGTAAAATTTACAGTAGGCTTTTCAAATAACTAAAAAAAGTCGTTACATCAGTGCATGTAATCGAAACTGAAATTATTCTACAGATACAATGAACGGAAAAAGAATTATAAAAGACTGGGATACTTCAGATGCTCGAGCATTGTGTAAAAGACTGAGCTACTTCAGATTGAGCTTCTTTCAGATTCAGGAGCATATCATAACTTTATAAAGGAGAATACAGAAACGGAGGTAAACTAGACGGAGATTTCAGGACCATAAGAAGCGATAATCAAATAAACTTTATATCTAAAGTAACTCAATAACCAAACATAAAGAATCAGCTAAGATTATTACTTGAAATAATCCCCAAGTTACACAATTTCAGAAGGTTTATCCGTAATTAGTACTGTAATAGGCGAAAAGGGTATCAATGGCATGAATTCGTGTCAAAGGGAACCAGTAACAACAACAATTTAGTCACTAAAACGAGAAATTAAGGCCAAAATTCACAGAAAATGGTTTCAATTCGTGTCAAATAAGCGAATAAAACTTACATCTAATCGGCGAAAAAGCAAGGGTTTGAGCACGCTGAAGACGATGAAGATGGTGACGGACAATGGATTGAAGAAGACGGTGGTGAACTGATGAAGACGAACTAATGAAGACGAACCGGTGAATCACGAACTGGTGAACTGATGAAGACGAAAAAGCAATTTCAGCGTATTAGTTTTTTCAATTTTTGTTATGGAAAAGAATAGTAGGTTAAGGTATTAGAAGTCCTAATTTTTCATAATCCATTTTAAATGCGTCGGTTTCAATTTTAAACTGAAGCAAAAACTTCTATGTAAATACGTCGGTTATAGGAAACAACTGAAGCAAATGTATACTTTTAGGTAGATGCGTCAGTTTTGGGCACAACTGACGCAAAAGTGAACGCTAAAAGCATCAGTTCCTTATTAAGAACTGACGCAAATAAGTGGTCTATGGTAAAAAATTGGACTCGCCCCAAAATTAAGTACTTTTTGCATCAGTTCTTTTAGAACCGACGTAAATCACTTGACACAATAGGGTATTTTTGTACTAGTGGTTTATTGTTTTTTGTTTTTGTTTCTCTTTGTTTAAGGAACTTTTTGTTCCTTAAACCTTCTCACCTTTTTCGTGTAGTTTCCTCTTATGCGCAGGTCAGTTCAAGGAGAACTCCTACCACTTGATCTCGAAATTGAGAGGACTCTTAGGGAAAGAAGAAAGCAACTTCTAACAAATCAAGAGGGAGGGTCACCATCCTCTTTATTTCAAGAAGACCTTTTCGAGTTACCACCATCTTCACCAAAAACACCACCTTCGCAACCGAATTCACCCATCAATCCGCTTTCACCTAAAACACCACCTTTTACCTACTTTCCAGTTTTTCCTAAAGAAGAAGATAATATGGCAGAAGAAGCTACTATTGCCAGTCACTCCATGCCTCAGGCAAAGGACCTATACAAAGGGTTCACTTTACCTGCAGGTACTGGGAAGCCATTCGAGGCCAAGCCTGCCTATATTACTATGGTTGAAAGAAACCAATTTGGAGGCTCGGCCAATGAGGATGCTGCTAAGCATATTGAAATCTTCACAGATTACATATGCTCTATAGCACCCCCAGAAGGAGTGACGCAGGACCAGATTAAACAGACCATGTTTATCTGCTCCCTTAGGGACTCTGCGAGAGAGTGGTACAGAGACCTTGACCGCACTGCTGCGGGAGTTACAGATTGGAACACCTTAGCCTTAGCATTTTATAGGAAATATTACTCTGCATCAAAGACAAATGCTTTAAGAGCGCAGATCACTAATTTCAAGCAAGGTCCCAATGAAGACTTTAGCGAGGCGTGGGACAGGTTCAAGAGACTTGTTCGATCCATACCACATCACGGATTCGAACAATGGTTTCTTTGCAACCAGTTCTACAATGGCCTCTATGATGACAACAGGGCCTATTTAGATGCTGCAGCTAATGGGAGATTCCAAGATAATTCAGGAGAGACTAAGGGTCTCAAGTTAATAGAAGATGTTGTTGTGCACCGTGCTGAGCATGGTACTTCCAGAGGAAATCAGAGAAAAAACGAGTACAACCTGTCAGCAATTGAGGCCTTGACAGCCAAGTTAGAAAAATTTGAGGCTGCAGGAAAGCTCGATCTAGGGAGTGGAAGCAAGGGAGGAATTTACCAAGTGAACGCCGTTCAGGACGGACCCTTTGCTTGTGAAAGGTGCGGTGGAGAAGGGCATGTGTCAAAGTTCTATACTTCATCTAATGAAACATGTGCCGCTTTTCAGCATTATCGTGGGAACAATTTCTATGATCCAAACAATAATGTCCATCCCAACTTAAGGTGGACAAGCCAGAATGTTCAAAACCCACAGCACATGCAACCTCAGCAAAATTCCACCTATATACCCCCACATAAACAAAATTTCCAAAGACCACCTTTCAACCCTCAACCACCTTCTAATCCGCCACCCAACACAGACGCTCTTATCCAAAATCTTATTGGGTTGGTTCAGAAGGAGTCGCAGGCTAGAGAGGCAGGGATGAAGATGTTGGAGTCCCAGATTGCTCAAATCGCAAGCAAAAATGATACTAGGGCTCCGGGTCAACTTCCAACCAAACCGGACCAGAAGAAGGAGACTCTTAACGTCGTAACCCTGCGAAGTGGAGCCAAAGTGGGGGCTGAGAAAGAAAAAAAGGCGAGTAGCAGTGAAGGCGGTCGACCGACCGAAGAATCTGGTCGACCGACCGCGGAGCAGGATCCGAAATTTTCGCCTGAACAGGAGACTGGTCGACCGACCGAAGATACTGGTCGACCGACCACTGAAGCAGAACCTGAAGTTCCCTTTCGTCCAGAATTGCCGAACAACTTGAGGGATTTTCTTTTCCGGGGTGATAAGCCCCCAGGTTTTTAAAAAGGGCTGCAAATACGGAGTCCTCAGCTGCTCCTTTTCCAGAGAGACTCGTGCCTTCAAAGGATCAGGTATCTTTTGACAAATTTAAGGATGTGATTCGTTCATTAAATGTTCAAGTTCCATTCTTAGAATTAGTTCAACAAGTTCCTTCTTATCTTAAATTCATGAGACAGCTTTTGTCAAGAAAGAGGTCTCTAGAAAAGGTTGAGTCTGTGGCTCTCACTGAAGAGTCATCCAGTTTTTTAACTCATGTCATTGCCCCTCATAAACTAGAGGACCCTGGAAGTTTTTCTGTCCCCTGTAATATAGGAACCTTCCCAGTTAAGAAGGCTCTATGCGATTTAGGTGCTAGTATAAGTGTCATGCCCCTAAGCGTTGCCTTAAAACTAGGAATGACCGAATTTGCAGTGACCAGTATGACAGTCCAGATGGCAGATCGCACATCTATGGAACCTGTAGGGGTGTTAGAAAACATCCCTGTGCGTATTGACAGGTTTTTCTTCCCAGTCGACTTTGTTGTCTTGGACATCCCAGAGGATGCCCATATACCCATAATTCTAGGAAGACCCTTTCTTCACACTGCAGGTGCCATTATAGATGTGGGCACTGGAACTCTAACTTTCAAGGTAGGCAAACATTCTATTATCTATGGCCTGTCCTATAGGAAGAAGGATGCTATGACCCCCATCACATGTAATGCTATCACTTCTAAGAAAAAGTATGAGGTCATCACTACTTCTCCCACTTTATTACCTGTTCCTGTATCTGTTTTTACACCTCCGCCCCAGATTGGGAGCAGTAGGGAGGACACTTCTGTCATGACTATTGCAGGAACTGGTTTGGGGAAACCCAAGGAGAAGGAAGTCATCATCCAAAGAGGAGGAATGGGATGCCTAAGCTATGAAGAAGATGAGGATCCAGACGTCGTGGATCGAGAGGAGAAAAAGAAGAAGAGGCAGGCTCAAGAGGAGAGACCGTCGCATATGCTTTGCGACGGAGGAAAGAAGATGTGTTTTGCTACTAAAGCAAAAACTGTGGAGACTACGGCATGCCGTCAGAAGCCGTGGTCGGATATTTTCCGCATCTTCAGCGGATAGTTGTTTTTAAGTTGCAATTTTAAGACAATTTACTTTATGTTGTGTGAGACTTTTTAGTTTTGTTTACTAGTAGTTAAGACTTTAAGAATCGTTTTGGGCATCTCGCGCATTGTTGGGCGCGCATATTTTCTTGTTTTTTTCAGGATTTACGAGAGAGAAAAAAAAAACGAAGACCTCCAGAACTCCGTTGGTCGACCGACCAGAATCATCAGTCGGTCGACCAGAGGCGCTGTATCGCAGATTTTTCCGCTGTTCACAGGAGGACGATCGACCAGAAACACCGGTCGGTCGACCTACTGTCCGCTGCAGTCTTTCGTTTCTCTTCCTTGGAACTCGTGCAATCAATTTGGATACTTGAGTGGCACTGCTAGCCACCAAAACCTCCCAGCTTACGCTGGTTTGGGGAGGTTTTTCTCATGCATCTTTTAACCCAGTGAGTTCTTTCCAGTTTTTCCTTTATTTTATTTTACTTGCATTTGTCTTTTCATTTTCTGAAACCTTTACTTAGGCTAATGCACAATGGGGACATTGTGCGGGTTGGTTTGGGGAATGATTTCGTGTCACATGCATTGCATTTTGTCACACGTTTATTGCATTTCTGTCTTGCATTGTTCTTTTCTTTATTTTCCTTACCTATACAAAAGAGAAAAATACAAAAAAAATAAAAAAAAAAATTCAAAAAAAATTCCAAAAAATGCACGTTTACTTTAGCATATAGGTCGAGTCGGAACGAAAGTATTTCAAGGATGATTTAGCTATCTTACATGTTTATGCCTTTACCTTACCTTGTCAACTTGTTTTAGTATGAGAGTCTTTCGCATATCTACGAGTTTTTGTCAACTTGCATATCTTGAGACTTGACTTATACCTTGGCGACCTACTTATACATTCTAAGTTTTAGAGCCTTATTCCTGGTTTCATTCTTAAACCAGTCGTCTAGGATGTGAGTAGTACTCCCCTTGGAACATGTTACATCAATATGCATAAACATAAACTTGAATTGCTATATACTTGTTTTACTATCTCGTTTTGTGAGTCTTGATACGTGCATTTGGGATCTCTTTTTCTCATATTTACCCATAAGCTTCACAAGCCAAAATTTGCCTTTTTATTCCCCCAAAACTACATCCCATACTTAGCCTACATTTCCAAGCTAGTATTTGTGGTCTTTGGTTTGACTTATTGGAGGTATCTTGGTTTGTAAGCTATCTTAAGCAAAGAGAAAAGAAAAGAAAAGAAAGAAAGAAAAGAACAAGAACAGAAAAATTCAGAAAAAAAAAAAAGAAAAAAAAAAAGAAAAAAAAAACGGAAAAGAAAAAAATCCGGAAAATGCAGAAGGCAGTCGACCGACCGCCTGTATAGGTCGGTCGACCACCTGACACCATCAGAAAAAAAAAAAAAAAAAAACGCTCCAAATTGCTTTCTTTTATGTGTTATCACCCCCGTACCTCATTCAAAAATATTTGGGAGTCCTTTCTTATATTCAAAGTGAGAGTTGTGCTACAAAAGAGCACTTTCCTAATATCAAAAGTGTGAAGTTTGTTGTTGGAAATCAGTTTTACTAGCTTGGCTACTAACCCCACAAATCCAAAAACATCTTAACCACTTTTACCTTTTACCTTTTACCTCACATACCTTTCGTACCTCATTTGCATGTATCTAGGCCACTTAAATGAGATTGTTATACAAAGTTGTAGAATTCCTGTTCATGTTAGATTGCAGGCATGTTTTCATGGGTCGCAGTTAGGTGAGTGTCATTACAAATATACTTCTTTCTATCTTTTACATATACTCACCCTTTGCTTCATGAGTTTCTCGAGCATACCGCGAGAGTCCATGGTATAAAGTCTCTATAGTCTTTATGTTTGCAAGTTTGACGACCCTATAACTCGTTTGCATGATTTAAATACTTTCTCATTTTATTCTTGGCATTGGTTTAGGCTTACATATAAATTTCGCTCTGAGATTGAAATCGTTCCATTAGTTAAGATCGAGTCTATTCTTGCTTGAGGGCAAGCAAGGGTTTGGTTTGGGGAATTTGATGCGTGTCTATTTTATGATGTTTTTCATCTATTTTTACACGCATTTGGTCGCTCATTTACTATGTTTTAGCCTTTATTTCCCACAAATTGTGTACTTTCGTATTTTTATGCACTTTTGCAGATTTATGCGGAAAAGAGACGATTTAGCACCAAATTCGTATCCTCAAGTCTTTTGCTTAATTAAGGAATAAATGGAAAGTCAACTGGAGTCAAAATCAAGTACCAAGAGTCAAAACAGAAGAAATCCGAAGATTTCCGTACAGAAGCGGTCGACCGACCAGATAAACGGGTCGGCCGACCAGGCCCGATTCTCATGAAGCCCATATTTCAAGAAGGGCCGGAAATAAGAGAAGCCCAGCAAGAAGCGGTCGACCGACCAGCTAAACGGGTCGGCCGACCAGAACGAAGCCCATGCGACTCTTTTCGGAAATAAAGTAGAATTAGAGCTATTAGGAAACTCTTAGTTTTTACCCTATAAAAACAAGTCTTATGATTAGGGTTATGTATGCTTGATATCAATTATCAATCCTTAGTATCTTTTATTCAATCTTTTACCATCTAGTTCATCTTTTATCATTATTCAAGAATTCTCAAGCATTCAATAAAGTTTATTCAGTTCTGCCTTAATTCCAATTGTGGTAATTATTCTTTAATCTAGTTTTTTTTATAGTTCTTGTTTTTATTACAATTGTTAAGTTAGAATCCCAAGCTTTATTGAATCTTGCATGCTTAGATTATTTACTATGTTCTCCATGTTTATTCCCAATTTTACAATCATCTTAACAGTCATGAATAGCTAATTTTCATATGTTAGGATGTAGGGGATAATATGCATAGGTAAATAAAATCCGAAAAACCGACCTGTAGTAGGACCACGGTCGGCCGACTGGAATAGCCGGTCGGTCGACCGAGGCCGTGGTCAGCCGACTGGAGTAGCCGGTCGGTCGACCACTCGCGTATGTTTTCTTATTTCGTCTTTTCTTGTCAATTATAATATCCTGCAATGAGACCATAAGGAGACTTGTAGGATGTTAGTAATGACCTACCCAAGATTGAAAGATACGGGAAGGGCATTGGTTTACACCTTAAGACGGATAGGTTACTCAAGGCTGAAAGGTATGTAACCTGGGATTTAGGAATCACCCTTATTGTTGACACCCAATAATTGTGAGACCTAGGAACTAATAGCATAGGCCGAAAGGAGCTATTAGGTAGCATAGACCTAAAAAGATATGTTACACCCCCTTACGCGACTGCAATACATGTTGACCTTAGGATTTATTTTACCTTAGCCATTTATTACCCAAACATCCTAGCATCCTCTTTTATTATATTTTATTCTCATCTTTTAATTCTTGTTTTATTTTAATCTTTGCTTTAGATATAGTAATCAACCAATCAACCCCCAAATTTGTTACCTTTAAACATTAACATTAAGACAATAAACATTCCCCACCTCTTTGTGGTTCGACCCTGACTTTCACTATCTATTGTTAAGGTTAGGAATTATAAATTTAACTTTGGTACCCTCAACGACGGGCATCATTAGCCTCATGCCTTTAAAAATTTTCAAGAAGTTGAAGGGCTTTGAGCTTTCTCCTACAAGAGTTTCTCTACAACTAGCGGATAGATCGGTGAGATATCCAATGGGGCTTGTGGAAGATGTGCCACTCAAGGTTGGAAAGATAATCATCTCATGTGACTTTTATGTCATGGATATGCCCGAAGACACAAATGTTCCCATCATTTTGGGGCGCCCATGCCTTGCCACGGGAGGTGCCCTCATTTATGTCAAAAACGGGAAGCTATCTTTACAAGTTGGGGATGATAAAGTGGAGTTTTCTTTAGATAAAGCTATGAGTGAGCCCTCGGAGGGAAAAGCATGCTACATGGTAGATGTCCTTGAAGATTGTGTGGACAAGAAAACCAATGAAGGGGATGCTAGCTTGCAAGGGTTCCTAGAAGGAAAAGTGAAGGATTGCAAAGACCGTAGGGAGTATGTCATGGCTATGGAGGCAACTCCCTTGGAGAAGCCGAGCAAGAGATTTGAAAGCTTGAGGAAGGATGGTAAAGAAGAGGAGAGATCCACGCCTCCTCAAGTGGAGTTGAAACCTCTTCCTTCTACTCTTAAACATGTTTTCCTTGGTCCTAATGACACTTACCCTATTATTGTTAATAGTGCACTCAATGACATTGAACTCGAAAAATTGCTTGTGGTTGTGAGAAAATACAAGGATGTCATTGGGTACACCATTAATGATATCAAGGGTATTAGTCCCTCTTTTTGCACTCACCGCATCCATCTAGAGCATGAGGATTCATCATCCATAGAGCCTCAACGCCGCCTTAACCCCACCATGAAGGAGGTGGTTAGAAAGGAGGTGTTGAAGCTTTATGATGCTAGCATAATTTACCCAATTTCCGATAGTGCATGGGTTAGCCCGGTTCATGTTGTACCAAAGAAGGGTGGTGTCACGGTAGTGACAAATGAGAACAATGAGTTGATCCCAACAAGAGTCACAACGGGGTGGAGGATGTGTATCGACTATAGGCGCCTCAATAAGGCAACTAGGAAAGACCACTTCCCCCTTCCTTTTATTGATCAAATGTTGGAGAGACTTGCCCAACACTCTCATTTTTGCTATCTTGATGGATTTTCGGGATTTTTCCAAATCCCAATCCACCCCAACGACCAAGAGAAAACCACATTCACTTGTCCATTTGGTACATTTGCATATAGGCGCATGCCCTTTGGGCTATGTAATGCGCCGGCCACATTTCAAAGATGCATGTTAGCTATTTTCTCGGAGTATGTGGAGGATATCATGGAAGTGTTTATGGACGATTTCTCGGTTGTAGGTACATCTTTTGATGGGTGTCTAACAAATTTGTCAAAGGTCTTGAAAAGGTGCCAAGAAACCGGTCTAGTGTTGAATTGGGAGAAATGTCACTTCATGGTGACATCCGGGGTGGTTTTAGGTCATGTTGTGTCAAGTAAAGGCTTGGAAGTTGATCAAGCCAAGATTGAGATCATTAAGACTTTGCCCCCTCCCACTAGTGTCAAGGGTATTCGTAGTTTTTTGGGTCATGCCGGGTTTTACCGGAGGTTTATCAAGGATTTCTCCTTGATTGCCCGACCTTTGACACTTTTGCTTGGGAAGGATGTGCCATTTGTTTTCTCTAATGAGTGTTTGCTTGCTTTTAATAGGCTCAAGGAAGCCTTGGTCTCCGCTCCAATTATGCAACCACCAATTTGGGGTGAGCCGTTCGAGTTGATGTGTGATGCGAGTGATGTGGCGGTAGGCGCGGTTCTTGGCCAAAAGAAGGATGGCAAGCTTCATGCCATTTACTATGCAAGCAAAACTTTGGATGATACACAAACCAACTACAACACCACCGAAAAAGAGCTTCTAGCGGTCATATTTGCCATGAACAAATTCCGTTCTTATTTGGTGGGTTCTAAGGTGATAGTCCACACGGATCATTCGGCTCTCAAGCACTTGTTGTTGAATAAAGATACCAAACCAAGGTTAATCCGGTGGATTCTACTTCTTCAAGAATTCGACATGGAAATTAAAGACAAGAAGGGAACGGAGAACTTGGTAGCGGATCATCTTTCACGTCTTGAGAATGGAAGCTTGGATGAAGCCATACCAATCGATGATTCATTTTCCGATGACCAATTATTTGCAATTGCACTTGTGGAAGCCCCTTGGTATGCGGACTTTGTGAATTACCTTGTTTCGGGAATCATCCCACATGACTATGACTCGCACAAGAAGAAGAAGTTCTTCCATGATATCAAGCAATTCTTTTGGGAAGAACCATGTCTCTACAAGTCATGTGCCGATGGGATGATCCGGAGGTGTATACCCTATGAAGAAGTCGAATCAATTATCAACCATTGTCATGGTATGCCGAGTGGAGGGCATGGAAATGCTAGAAAAACCGCTTCAAGAATCCTTCAATGCGGTTTTTATTGGCCAACATTGTTTCATGATGTTGCCTTACATGTGAAGGGTTGCGACAAGTGTCAACAAAGCGGTAATATAACAAGGAGGCACGAGATGCCGATGAATTTCATTCTTGAAGTGGAAGTCTTTGATGTATGGGGCATAGACTATCAAGGTCCTTTTCCATCCTCCTATGGGAATGAGTATATCCTTGTGGCGGTGGATTATGTAAGCAAGTGGGTGGAGGCAATTCCAACCAAGACTTGTGATGCAAAGTCCGTCACTAAACTCTTGCAAACCATCATTTTCCCGAGGTTTGGAGTGCCGAGGATATTAATAAGTGACCGAGGTAGCCACTTCAAGGAGAGGACTTTGGATGCGCTTCTCAAGCGACATGGGGTGCAACATAGGCGTAGCCTAGCCTACCACCCCCAAGCAAACGGTCAAGCCGAAATTTCTAACCGAGAGCTCAAAGTAATCTTAGAGAAAACGGTGAGCCAATCTAGGAAAGATTGGGCCATCAAGCTTCACGATGCGTTGTGGGCCTATCGCACGGCTTTTAAAACACCGATCGGGGCATCACCTTACCGATTAGTGTACGGAAAGTCGTGCCATCTTCCGGTTTAAATAGAACATAAAGCCCATTGGGCTATTCGACAATTGAACTTTGATTTGAAGAGTGCGGGGGAGAAGAGGCTCCTTGATATTAACGAGCTTGAAGAGTTCCGTTTAGAAGCCTACAAAAGTTCTCGGCTCTACAAAGAGAAGACGAAGAGATTCCATGATAAGGCCATTATCCGGAGGGAGTTTAAGGAGGGAGACCTTGTTCTCTTATTTAATTCGAGATTTAAATTGTTTGCGGGGAAATTGAAATCAAAGTGGTCGGAACCGTTTATTGTGACCCGTGTCTTTCCTTATGGGGCGGTCGAAATCAAAAGTGGAGAGGAGATTTTCAAGGTAAATGGTAACCGCCTTAAGCACTACATAGCCGGGACACCATTTACAAGGGAGGTAGCCTCTTTCCAAACAAATCTCATCATCTAATTTCAAACTCATTTGGTTGTGTAACATTCGGCCCATATTGCTTACTTGAACTTTTGTGATGTTTTTATCTTGTCGGTTTGGTGATTTTGTGAATATTGTTTAACATTCGGCCCTTTGGCATTTTAATTGACTTTGGTCGAGCCAACGACGTTAAACAAAGGCGCTTCTTGGGAGGCAACCCATGTCTTTTGTGTTTTTTGTAGGAATCGGAGCTAATTTTGGATTTTTGGTATTTTCGGAGGTATTTTTCGGAGTGGTTGAGTCGATTTGGGACGAAAAAGATGAGAAATTTTGGACTTGGTATTTATTTTTATGGTTTTATTGTGTTTTTTAAGGTATTTGGGTGCCTCCGGGTGTAACTTGGCCAAGTCGGGTGTTAGAACACCTGACTGGGAGAGTTACACCCATGAAAAATTTTGAAGTTAGGTGTAAAAGAGGCAGTCGGGTGTTCCTACACCCGACTTGGGGGTTGCAACGCCGGATGAAGGGAAATTTTCGAAAAAAATTGAATTTTGGAGCTGTCCGGTGTAACTAGGGTCCATCCGGTTTAGCTTGGGCACGGCCGGTGTTCGCTACACCGGACGAGACCTTATTCACGCGCAGTATTGTTTTTTTTTTCAGCCTTTTTTCAACTCTTTCTTCCTTCTTTCTTCTTTCCAACGCCCCTAAGCCTCCAAACACCATTAACCTCCAAATTTTTCGACACACTCTAATCCCTTATACTCCTTCATTTCTCAATCTTTTTCGATTCCGACTTCGCAACCGTTCTCCTCTAGTCCCGATCTACATTCTCTAGGTAATACTTTCTTTATTTTCTCCGTAGTTTGCATTTCACCATTAAAGGAGGGTTTGGTAAGTTGGTGTTTCACCATTTTTGAGCAAGTAATTTCGTTTTATGTGCTTTACTTTACCAATTTCCGAATTTAATTGTTCTTCTTGCAGATTTTTGGAGTATTCACGTTTTTCAAGGCAAACATCGATATGTCGAAGCGTCAACGGAGTAACCCTACGCCTCTAGCTGTGGTATGTCCACCATCATCTTCTTCATCACCTTTTATTCCTACTGTGCCCTATTCGACTTTTAGATTTTATGATGAAGTGAGGCAAGTAGGTTTCCCAAAAAAATCTGAATTAGACAAATTTGATAAGTTGGCGAAGAAGGGGTGGGAAACCACTAGGTGGGCGGACCCGATAGCTATGAGGGAATTGGGGATAGAAGAGGATGTTCGGACCCTTTGTGACACCTTGGGAATCCGAGCTTTTTATGAGTCTAATGAATATACCTATGTCGGTCTCACTAGCGAGTTCCTCGCTACGTGGAAATCCGACTTGACTGCCTCTACCCCTTATTGCTCATTCCAACTTAGGGGAACTAGACACAATTTAACCATTCCCCAATTTGGTGCGTTACTTGGTTTACCAACGGTGATAGAAGAGAGTCATAAGCCTTCAAAGGGGGGCGGCTATAGAGATATACGGGAGAAATTGTGGAAGAAGTTGACTTGTCTTCGCACACCTTTTGTGGCGGGAAAAGAGTACAACCGGAGTTTGAGGAACCCGGCAATCCGGTACTTTGCTAGGATCCTCTCCAACTCCCTTTTCCCCTCAAAAGAAACCCATTATAACGTAGGCGCCCTAACCCTTGAGCTTCTCCACCAAGCTCTTTACCGCACTCATGCTAGAATTGACTTACCATCGGCTTTAGCCTACCATTTTGAGAAGATTGCGGATACCCTTCCGGGGCATATTGCTTGTGGGGGAGTGGTGACTATGATAGCCCGTGCACTAAACCATGACCTTTCGGACCTTACCCGTTATTGTGACCGTAATTTGTTGAGTGGGGTTTATCTTAGGATGTTGTTTAAAGATAATAACCTTAACCTTTGTCACATAACGGACCTTAGGGCCATGGTGGTGCCTAACACTGCTTGGACTTCCATTTCTGACCAAACCAATTGGGGGATGCCACTTCGTTCGGGGGAGTATAGGAAACGGTTTAGGGATGACGACGATAATCAAGGGTATTGGGACATTGCTTTCTATGCCATAGGGGAGGGTGTGATACAATATCACACCGACCCCGACTCTGAGGATGAAGCTTGTGTCCCAAAGCCAAAGCCCCTACCCAAGACCAAGGTGCCGGGAGTTCCTCCCAAGGGCACCAATGCTTCATGGACGACCCTACCTTCCGAACCCAGTGGGATGACATGTATCAAAGGACCCAAAACATTGAGACTTTGGCCCAACAAGCTTTTGACACCGCTCACCTCGCCCATGGAGCGGCCTTGCATGCCAAAAACATTGGGTTGGTTAACCAAGAGCTCATTCGGGTGGGGGTTCGTAGGCAAGATGATTTAGAGGACCAAATGCGGCGTATGCAAATCGACTATCTAAACCCCATGTTCACCAATTCCATGGGGTATGCTCCTTCGGGTTATAACCCACACCAACCCACCTACATGCCACCCCCGGATTTTGACCCGTACCATCCGGTACATTACCCACCTTATCCGGAGGGGCCGTTCTACCCCTATCCTTATGACCCTTCTCGTTACCCCCCTTACCCACCTTCTTCTTGAGGTAGACCTTAGTTTGGGGAGGGTACTAGGTGTTGTAGATAGTGGAGACTTAGTGTGGGGAGGTTGCTTCGGTGATAGTCTTTATTTGCATCCCTGTTCCTAATGTCTTTTGTTGCCTATCGTGTGAGCTTGTTGGCCTTTTGTTTGGTGTCTTTGCCTTTGATTTGTCGTTGTTAAGTTGGTGTTTTTTTTTGTCTTGACAATTCGATCATTTGATGCTTTGCCTTGGAAACCTTGAAATTGTTTGACAAGTTTTGTTGTCCTTGAGTTGTAGGTTGGTGATGCCATTCTCCGGGTGATGTGATTACACCCCTTTTGGAGATGGCCATGATCGTTCCCATCTTGAAAATCCAAATTGCCCCATTTCCTCCTTAAATCCAAATTTATTTTGTTTTACTTGTTTTTCTTAACCTTAGCTTAAATTAAGTTTTTCTTAGTTTTTCTTATTTAGTTTTTGTTGTTTTTCTTTTCCTAGCCTCCTCTTTATAACTTGTCCATATAGTTGGTATAAAGGGGAGGCCCCAAAAAAAAACCAAAAACATGCCTTTCTTTTTCAAAAAATTGAAAACCCAAAAATATTTTGCTTATTTTTGTATTTTCCTTCCATGCACTTGTCTCATCGAGGACGATGAGATTTTAGTGTGGGGAGGGGAAATATATTCTTTGTATATATTTCTTTTTGAGAAAATTTTAGAAAAGCCAAAAAAATTGAAAAAATTTGAAAAAAAAAAAATCCAAAAATATTGCATTGTACATATTTTTGTGTTTTGTTTATCTTAACCATCTTCGTAGGTCGCACACAAGAATACATCGGAGAAGAAGTTGGTAAAATTGCTCTTCCTCTTTCTTCTTATTCCTTCCTTTTCATTTTTGTTATCTATATATGGAGGAGGATGGGATTACTTGATGATGGGTGTTCCCTTGAGGAACCGTTTTGGAGCTTGGTGTTGTGTGCCTATGTGTTGGTAGGATAATTGCATTAGTTTTGCTTTGACATTTAGTTTTATAGTTGCATATGCATTATAACATGTGAATATGTAGTTGCATTTCATGGCATGTAGTTTCCTTTAGTTAATTTTGTTCTTGAAAACCCCTAAGGGGGAATTATGGCAAAAATACCTAGGCCTTTACAAATTTTCTTTCGGCTTGTAACTTTGTTTATTTAGAATAGTTTTAAATCACCCTATTTAGTGCCCCTCTAGTGTCTTTCATGACATTTTCCGCTACTAAGTCAAAGGTTTGCATGTGAGTCACCTTGTTCAACCCCATTTTGTTAAGGAGTGTCGATTAGGTGATCTTGGTGACCTTGGTAGTCTAGGTCGGATGGCAATTCCTAAAAAGTTTTTGATTTTTTTTATGCTCATTTCACTTATTTTGGTTTTGGAACTCTTGATTTTGAAAAAAAAAAGAGAAAGAAACCTCAAAAAAAAATGTGTGCTTGATTTAAGTCTCTTGGTTTGGATATAGGCTAACACTTCGATGTGCTTTGGGGGGAATGCCAATACCTTGGTTTCCCGCTTGGTCGTGAATTCGACCTCCCTGAAGACAGAGTGGACGTCCTCCGACAAGCTAACATGTAGAGTTTAACCGGTTGCCTAATAAGCGATTGGCGAAAACAAAGGGTGTTAGCACGCGTTGGACAAGCCCTATCCGAACCATTTGAGAGCAAAAGTAAAAGAAGAAAAAAAAAAAAAAAAAAAAAAAAAAAAAAAAAAAAAAAAGAAAAAGAAAAATTGTTGTAATAAGAGGTAAAAAAATTTCGAGTTTTCCTAACCTTTATAAAATGAGTTGAGCATTTTACTTCAAGATTCTTTTTACTTTTGCCATCCCCTCTAGATGAACTTGGGACGAACCACGACTCTTGCTTGACAAGAGTCTAGACCGTCTAATTTTTCACTTCGAAACATATTGGGGATTCCCTTCCATTTTCATCCGATCGCCTTTGACAAAGTAGTTGGAAGATGCACTTGAAAGTAGCCTAGACTTGCACTATTTTTAGGGGGTGATTTGTAGCTATCCTTGTAAATCTAGTCACTTGTCGAATTAATATTTGTAAGGAGTATGTGTCTTTGCTTGATTTTCCACTAGGTTGTGACCGCCACCTTGATGAGGAAGGTGGCTTTTCTTTGTGATCGATGCATCCTTTCTTCTACCTTGTGCTTAAGAGTAGGATGCGTCACAATTTTGTGCAAGACCCTACTTGCCTTGCGAGTTGTGCTTGCCTCATGAGCACAATTATGTGAGTTGAAGGGGCGTTGAGTGCGCTAACACTCATGCGGCTAGTTAATTTAGTAGTATTACTTTTACTTGTTTAGTTTTCCTTTTCCTTTTTGTTTTGTTCTTGTAGTTTCCTTCTTTTGCCCTTTTTCTTGGCTTGGTCTAGTGCTTACTCGAGGACGAGTAAGGGTTTAGTGTGGGGAGATTTGATAACTACGTTATCGACCTATTTCTCGTCACTATTTCCCTCTACTTTGTCCATTTTTATGTCGGTTCTCCCATATTTATTCCCTTTTTATCCTTAAATAACATTACATGCTATTTTCATGCGAATTTTATGTTTTTGTAGCATCGTTGTGTTATTATAGGTGTTTCGGGATCTTTACGGAAGTTTCGGGAAGCCTACAAGTCGAGAAACCGAGTTTTGAACCATTCCGGGTGTCCTAGTTCAAAGTCGGGTGTAACTTGGGCAGTCAGGTGTTCCTACACCCACCTAAAAACCCAAGTCAGGTGTAACTCAGGCAGTCAGGTGTTCCTACACCTAACTTGTCCAAGCTACACCCAAGAGGAGCGAAGAACAAGACAAAACAAGAAAGGGGGGTGTAACTAGCCCCCATCCGGTGTAGCTAGGCCACGGCCGGTGTTCGCTACACCGGATGGGCCGTTTTTCTAGCCTGTTTCGTCTTTCTTAAGTGGGCTTTTACCCCCACTTAAGCCTTTGTATATATACTCTAATTTTCAGATATTTTGCATCATACACTCCACAATACAAGCTTAGAATATCTCTTCATTTTTACCTTAGTATTTTTAAGTAGAAGCAAGTTTCTAGGGTTTGGGTTTCTTAAGGAGATTGTTCATCCTTTTTCCGATCATCCTTGTTTTTAATCTTTTGGTATTATAATCTTTACCTTAATCTTTCTTTCAATCTTCTTAGTTGTTTTAATTTCATTTCTTTTGCCTTTTCCATATCTCACCTCTTACATGCTAGTTGTTCTTATAATTTAGTTTTAATTGTTTGATCATATGTTATTAGCATCTATAATCGTCAAAAACATGTTTGTCATCATTAGATCGCCTTTATTATTTAGTCTCGAATCCTTAAACATGATTAGTGAGTAGACTCTCTTCTAGGGGGTGATTTAATCTTAAGCATGTCGACTCTTTAATATGGGTGTTTGTTGGGTTGTAAAAGGTGAAGGGGTTGAGGTTTATCAAGGGGTTTGGCTTGATTTATGTTTGACTAGGGGATCTTGAATCGGGGGACTTTTTAACCCTTGACCATCAATGAGAATTGATTAGGTTTAGAAGTTAACCACCTTAGTTAGGCTAGTTATCGACCTAGATTGAACCTGAGAGGGGGAATTTGGGTTGGGTACCCTTGATATTCGGTTAGAAAGCGGTCCTCGAGAGAGGAAGTGGGAAGACCGGGATTTGACTTGTTTTGATCCTTTGGCCTAGGAAAAAGGGGGTTGGGGTTTATCCAACCTTAGTCGCCTTGATCCTAAGAGTCCGGAGTAGTCCGTCTCATGAACCCGAGAGGGGTATGGGGAGGCAATTCTAGTGATACCTAGTGAGCCCGAGAGGGAGTCTTGGTTCGAATTAGAGGAATCACCCCTCAAACCCGTTACCTAAAACAACCGAACAAGTATCCATAAACGGGAGTCGCATGTGAAATGGTTGAATCACCTCCTAGTCCCTTCTTAATTTGAGTAATTCGTTTTAATCTTAATCTAGTTTGACTTCCTTACTTTTGTTTGCTTTTAGTTATTAGTTTTAGTTCCTTAATCTCAATCAAACTCAATATTTATCCGACTTAGCTAAGCATAAAGGTAAAACGAGAGGTACTCAACAACTACTCCCTGAGGATCGACCCTCGACTATTTGCTACGGTTATCGTGCACTTGCGAGGCTATATTTAAAGCTATCAATTATGTTGTACCACACATGCACAAAGATCGTCTAGCAGCTGATGGATTACTACCAGAATATCTTAATGCTAACACTGACTTAGTGAAGGAATGTGTTAGATATGTGCAGAATGTTGGGGATGCATCTACCATAAGTGAGTTAGTAAATTCATTAATCAATATACCAGAGAATGCAGAGGATGTTGCAAGCACAAGTGGAACCAGTAATGAACCAACGAGTGATATTGAACCTGTTGGCACCATTACTGAAACCAGGTTTTCATCAGATAACTCTACAATAGAGACGGAGATGCCCTTTAATGATGAACTAAGTCATTGGTTAGAAGACTGATTAGGGTTGTAAAAACTAATCATTTTGCAGATGAAACTTTTTGACAGGTGCAGAATGCAGACAAGGGATTGCAAACATGTTAAGCAAGTAAAAAACAAGTTTTTGCAGACAAGTATGTGCAGACAGTATACTTAAGCATTAACAAACAAGTTTTTGTAGATGTTTTTTTGCAGACAAGGGATTGAAAACAGGTTAAGCAAAGTAAAACTAACAACCAGAGACAACATTTTGGAGACTGGTTTATGCAGAGAAGGGATAACAGGCAGGTTTATCATAAGGAGCATAAGTAGACAAGTAGGTTTATCATTAGCATTAGAACTTTGCAACTCTTTTGTAATTCTGAATGGCACTCGAAAGTATTATGTTCAGACTTAACCATTTGACATTAACTACCAAATGCAAACAAACTCTTCAACATTTTCAACCATACACAGCTTCATCACTAATTATTGTGGTGGCATTGTATATGGTCAAAAATGTTGGAGGGAATCAATAACCCTCAACATTAGAGATCATTGGGTTTTGCAAATTGATGAAAAACAGGATATTAAAACAAATTGCCATCATCATTAGTCCGTAATACTACTACTTTTAAATTAAAACAAAGTCAGGGAGAAAGAAACAACCTTCGAAGTAGCAGCATCAATTACAGAAGGATTCATCTTCTGATTCATTAAAAGCAGGCCAGTATTTACCCAACTCCTTAATAAACCAACATCGAATAATCGGATTATTTCTTATAGAAACCGAATCTAAGTTAGATTCTGAAGAACAAACAATCTCAAGCCCACATGCAACCTCCGATTTCATCTCCTTCGCACTCAACCCATACTCGTATTCCATTAAAAACCCAAACTCAGGCCAATAATTGACCAGATCTTCCATAAAAGACAATCTGATCTCTGGGCTCTTACGGTTAGCTAACCAATTGACTCCCTTCCTCTTCGTATCTTCGTCCATCCTTCCCCTTTCCACACATGCAACATCAAATCCCCCAGACTCCTCCTCTGACTCATCATCTACATCGTCTTCACCAAGACAAAACTCCTCATATCGCTTCTCCATTTCACGCAAAACAATCTGGCCGGAAAATGCAAAGTTCTTTTCCATTTTTCCCCTTTTTCACAACAATATCACAGTACTAACAAAAAGTACCAAAAATTTGTGATTAAAATGGATGATAATACGATGAAGTTTTTATCAATAGAAAATGGCGAAGAGAGTAGATAATATAATGAGAGAGATGAAGAGATAATATTGTCAGAGAATAAGAGAGATGCAGAGGGAGGTTTTGCGAAGAAGATGAAGAGGGAGTTTGTGGCGAAGAAGACGAAGAGGGAAGGAGAGAGAAGGTTGCGGATGTGATTAGGGTTATAGGGGGGTTTACAGGAGGATTAGGGTTAATGGGGTTAGTGGGCTGGGTTAGGGATTATAAGTTAGGTTTAGTGAGTAGTGGATAGGTTAGTGGGCTGGGTCATTAGGGTAATTATATCGGGTAATGGGTGGGTGGGTGGCTAATAAATAGAATTGGGTAAGGGTAAAATGGTCAAAAAACTTACCAAATAGGGACAATGGGACACTTTGCTGAATAGACCGAAATAGACAATGGGACATTATTTGTGGGTAGGAGGGAGTATATGGAAATTATTTTTCTCCAAATTCTAATTGTTATGTCTAGAAAAATTGTTTTACAAAATTAGATTAATTAAATGTGAGGCAAGATAGTGGTGGACCAATTTTATAAAATGTATTTTTTTTTCTTTTAAATTAAACAACCAATCAAAACTCTTTAAATTCTATAGCTTTTATAGAAAGATTACATCGTATTCCACCAATACATTTGTTGACAACCCACGAAGTTGTTTAACCATTTGGAATTCACTATTATGGTGTATTACTATGTTAGGTTTCCCCTCATTCATTTGCAATTCACTTAGCCACGACTCAATGGTATGAGTTAGTGTTAGACAAAACTGACCCCCTGCGCAATCGACTTCTCATTTAGTGTTGTGCTTGGTTGGATCACTCCAGTCAGGCCCATAAAACACCTCTAGTTGTAATTAAAGAAGTCGATGTAGGGAAGCTTGAATATGTTAATTCTTATTGATATCAAAGACACAGCCCACTACGTGTATATATATATATATAAATATATATATATATATATATATATATATATATATATATATATATATATATATATATATATATATATAGACTTGAGATCCGGTGAGAACCACCTTACAATGAGAACTTTGTGAGAACTCTACCTTACGGATTTTTTTAGAAAAAATTAATGACATATTTGGATTCGGCATGACATTTTATAGCTAGAGAACATATTTCTTGGTCTAGAAAATAAATACTAGTGACGGAAATCAATGTGAGATACGTTTTATTTATTTGCATGCACATACTATCTATTTTTTCGTACCTATCATTTTTCCGCCACTAGTATTTATTTTCTAGACCAAGAAATATGTTCTCTGGCCATAAAATTCCATGCCGAATCCAATTATGTCATTAATTTTTTTAAAAAAACTCCGTAAGGAAGAGTTCTCACCGGTTTTCATTGTAAGGTGGTTCTCACCGGATCCCAACCCTATATATATATATATATATATATATATATATATATATATATATATATATATATATATATATATATATATATATATATATATATATATATATATATATATATATATATATATATATATATATATATATATATATATATATATATATATATAGACTTGTGATCCGGTGAGAACCACCTTACAATGAGAACTTTGTGAGAACTCTACCTTACGGATTTTTTTAGAAAAAATTAATGACATATTTGGATTCGGCATGACATTTTATAGCTAGAGAACATATTTCTTGGTCTAGAAAATAAATACTAGTGACGGAAATCAATGTGAGATACGTTTTATTTATTTGCATGCACATACTATCTATTTTTTCGTACCTATCATTTTTCCGCCACTAGTATTTATTTTCTAGACCAAGAAATATGTTCTCTGGCCATAAAATTCCATGCCGAATCCAATTATGTCATTAATTTTTTTAAAAAAATCCGTAAGGAAGAGTTCTCACCGGTTTTCATTGTAAGGTGGTTCTCACCGGATCCCAACCCTATATATATATATATATATATATATATATATATAGACTTGTGATCCGGTGAGAACCACCTTACAATGAGAACTTTGTGAGAACTCTACCTTACGGATTTTTTTAGAAAAAATTAATCACATATTTGGATTCGGCATGACATTTTATAGCTAGAGAACATATTTCTTGGTCTAGAAAATAAATACTAGTGACGGAAATCAAAGCGAGATACGTTTTATTTATTTGCATGCACATACTATCTATTTTTTCGAACCTATCATTTTTCCGCCACTAGTATTTATTTTCTAGACCAAGAAATATGTTCTCTGACCATAAAATTCCATGCCGAATCCAATTATGTCATTAATTTTTTTAAAAAAACTCCGTAAGAAAGAGTTCTCACCGGTTCTCATTGTAAGGTGGTTCTCACCGGATCCCAATAGGCCGGATCACGTGAGGCCGCCTATTACGGTGAGGCCGCCGAACCCTTACTATGTTGCACATGATTTTCAATGTTCATTGGACTAATTTCAATGGGATGAAAATTATGGGTCATTTGTAACAATTCATTTGGCCCAAATATTTTCTCTATCTAAAAAAATTATCCATTTTGCTCTTTTTCTTATTTCGTGAAATTTGGGCTTAAAATATTTGTTTACTCACAAAATGTAATTTCTTATTTTGTGAATCTTCGACCTTAATTTGTGAAATCGGGACCTTATTTCGTGAAACTTGGACTTAAAACGTTTGTTTATTTAAAAAATGTTTAATTTCTTATTTCGTGAATCTTGGACCTTAATTCGTGAAACCGGGACCTTATTTCGTGAAACTTGGACTTAAAATGTTTGTTCACTCACAAAATGTTTAATTTCTTATTTCGTGAATCTTGGACCTTAATTCGTGAAACCGGGACCTTATTTTGTGAAACGTGGATTTAAAATGTTTGTTTACTCACGAAATGTATAATTTCTTATTTCGTGAATCTTGGACCTTAATTTGTGAAATCGGAACCATATTTCGTGAAACTTGAACTTAAAATGTTTGTTCACTCACGAAATGTTTAATTTCTTATTTCATGAATATTGCACCTTAATTTGTGAAACCGAGACCTTATTTCGTGAAACCTGGACTTAAAATGTTTGTTTACTCACGAAATGTATTATTTCTTATTTTGTGAATCTTGGACCTTAATTTGTGAAACCGTGACCTTATTTCGTGAAATTTAGACTTAAAATGTTTGTTTATTCCCAAAATGTTTAATTTCTTATTTCGTGAATCTTGGACCTTAATTTGTGAAACCGGAACCATATTTCGTGAAACTTGGACTTAAAATGTTTGTTTACTCACGAAATATATAATTTCTTATTTCGTGAATCTTGGACCTTAATTTGTGAAACCGGAACCATATTTCGTGAAACTTGGACTTAAAATGTTTGTTTACTCACGAAATATATAATTTCTTATTTCGTGAATCTTGGACCTTAATTTGTGAAACCGGAACCATATTTCGTGAAACTTGGACTTAAAATGTTTGTTTACTCACGAAATATATAATTTCTTATTTCGTGAATCTTGGACCTTAATTTCACTACTACAAACATGACATTAGGTAACACTTAATGGAGAACAATCAAGTTAAATGAGCGTTCTCTAGAAGGAAAAAAAACACTTATCCGACTTAGGTGTTTTCTATACTTTTATAATAGAGAACGGTTACATTCTTAGAGCGTTTTATAAAAAAATAGAAAACGCATATTCAATTTGATAGTTCTCTAATCATAATTAAATAAAATAAATTAATAACATTTATTAATAAACCACAACCATGTATTATTAATTGTTAATTTGTTAATTATATTGCTATATTTTAATACCTCGTACTCCATATTCAATTCAAGTTTCACGTTTCAAGTTTCAACCTCTAAACTCCAATTAAACCTAGCTTCTTCCTTCAATCCTTCCTGTACATGTTCCTCAATTTTTTTTCGCGCACCACTTCGGCAGCTCCCTCCTTCATTCTCTTCAATTGGTAAGTTTGTTATTCTTGTTTAATTTTTCATTTTCAATTTTAAGTAAACCGTAATTCTCAATAAATCCCTGTAGTAGCAGTGTCAAGAATTCAATTTTAAGTAAACCGTATTTCCCAATAATGCCCATAAGTTTCATTACTGTCTTCGGAGTAGCTTCTGAGAAACAAGAGTATTAAGAACATGAGTATCGTCACTGTTCGACTACAAAAATTGGTCACAATTCAATGTCATTTGGTATACCAATTTGATTCATGCGATGTTGACCAATTTGATTCATTTGGGTATACCAATTTGAATTCAATCTCATTTGGGAATATTGTTTGCCCCTCCTAGTGGATTTACTGCTTCTACAAAAATTGGTTAGAATTCATGCGTTGTTGATGCTACTTGTATGCGAAGGACTTGTTTCAGGCATTATGTCACTTGTCGTAACAATAGTATACATGCATTATCAAACCATTATCAGACCGTGTTTTCATTAGACGATGCAGTATTTTTTAACAGATATTAAGGGTAACCGAAGAGAATGATAGATTACCAGTTTTGTTATTCGTTCCGCTGTTGGCTTGTGCATGAATATTCTTGCTCAATCTGTATTTATGTTAAACAACAACCAATTGTATTACAAACTGTGCTTTATATTTATTTTTTTTACTCGATTTGAAACCGAACTAACTAACTAAGCCAAAACCGAACATGCAGGCAGGACAGCAGGAGGAGGGTACCTGAAGATGACTCTTCAGATGGTATAACGTAAGCCCAGGGATGCCCTTTTTCGATTTTTGTATTTCTCATTTTTGCCTCATTTATGTCTTCTTTATCTTGTTGTTTTGTGTTTTGGTTTGATCACTTCAAATTGCTTGATTGATTCCGTATCGATTTCCGAGTACTCGGATGGCTGCCTAAGTAATTGTATCTGATGTTGTACTGTTGCTTAGTTGAAATTGCTTCCTTTTCGATTTCCGAGTAGTCAAATCGCAGTATAAGTAGTAGTAGTAATAGTTGTTTTTGTTCTACTACTCTTCATTTATGTGTTTATTTTGGTTTAGTTTAGTTTTGTGCATGTTTTTTACGTTTTGGTTGTTACGTGTAATCTGTTATGGACGATAGCTCTTCAACATGTTATGGACGATAGCTCTTCAACTTGTAATCTGTAATCTGCCAGTGGGAGTAAAGTTAGCAGTATTACAACTGCTCAAAATGAAGGAGTGGATAGGCGGAGCTTATCTGTTATGAACGATAACTCTTCAACATGTTCTACAGATTCTACCTCATCGATAGTAATGAATGGCTCCTATAGATCGAATTCTTTTACGAACTAGAAAAGCCTGAAATCACCTACGAGGTTTATGTTTGCTTTTACCTTGTCTTTGAGCAGAAGATTGTTGCACACAATGAAATTGTATTGATACTTTGATATTGCAGGGGTAAAATTCAACGAGGTAAGGGCACAGTTGAGGAATGTACCTCTGAGCCAACTGAAGTTCATTTATGACCTGATGCTTCTCCTAGACGCGAAATAGTTGAATCTAAAGAGTTTGAGGGTGCTAATATGTCCTTGCAAGAGAGGACAAAATGGCCAGACCTGAAAGCACCAGATCTTGTCTCACAATACCATTCTCAACATCCGTCGTCAGGCCCTTCACATGGTTTTTCCAGAAATTGGGCAAGGTAATTAGCATCTCCTGCATCAACCGTCTTAGCCCTGCTCTTAATCTTCATTTTCATGTCCTCAATAATGTCTGAAGCAGTTTTAGACGGATGGACCAGTTGTTTATCAGTATAACATTGGTTCCTGCGTCTCCAAACGTGATAAATGCAGGTTTTGATGACTGCATTTACTAGTTGGTTTTCAATATTTCCAGGTTGCACTCGCCAAGTTTGAATATCAGACCACAGAGCGGTTTTACCCATCCGGTTCCTCACTAGCTGGACCACCTTATCGCTGTATTCACAATTGAAGAAAAGATGATTCATAGTTTCAGTCTCCTGGCCACAGAGTAATTAGGTATCGTTATTGCTAATACCCAAATTAAACAACTTAGCCTTAGTATTCATCTTTTGATGTTGATAAATCAATCTCATAAAGCTATGTTTGGGTATATTATACCTATTCCAGACCTCAGAATGCCATTCAACCTTCGGATTTTTCTCTCGTAAATGATCATACACCTTAGCTATTGTATACTCCTGAGTCCTGACCCACTATATTCTGCGAAATGTGTTTTTGTCTCCCACCTTGAGTAATTTTTTTGCTTCGATGGCTGGCTGGCTGGCTGGCTGACTGGCTACTATTGTATACTCCTGGATTTCATTGTGTTTTTGTCTCCCACCCAAATTCTGTCATTAAAACCAGCAGCGCCTGAGCATTCAGCAGCAAAAGCAGACACTACCAGAGCCAGACACCCCAGCGAAGCCTACCATTATTCTGAAACTTGATACCAAAACCATTCGTTCTTGCCGCCTCCAGCCCATCCCAGGACAGTCTGCTGCGCTTACACTCTCCTGCTCATGCCATACCACATTGAAGCAATCTGACCTTTGCCATTCCTTTTAGAGTTAATTGTTGTTGATTTTTCCTTGCCTATGAAACCAGCATCCTTAGGAGGCTGCACTACATCTTTAAGAGTGAGAATGTCCTTGAATGAATAGGCTCCAAAGCCTGTTGTAACCTCATTTTTGTTTCCTGCACTCTGAACTTGAATCCCTGACATACTGCACCCAGATTCACCAACTGGTCTCGGTAAAGCACCCAAACCAGGAGCCTTAATGGTATGCGCTCTATTAGAAACACAATTGGCCTGTTTGGGAGCCTTCTTAATAGGCTGCCAGACCTTAGCAAGTAGAAGGCTGACTAAGCTCCCCTTGAGTTCAAAGAAAAATGTTATATTTAGGTGTTGTCAACTTAAAAATCCATTTATGAATTCCGAATATTTGGTTGCTTGGTAATGTTAATGCTTACGCTGCTTTTTATTTTGTCTCGGTGGAACTGAAGTGTCTTTGTCTAGTGATAAACGGAAATGCTATCGTGTTAAATTTTGTTGTGGCCTTCCGAATAATCATCTCTATGTTCCTTAATTTTCATTTCAAGAGAGTATTAAATCTGCATATTTTTAACTTGACAGAGATATGGAGTTGTTTTGTGTTGATGCCAGACTTGGGGAAAGCTTTCTTATGGAGCTGTGTGCAATGAAAGGTGCTACCTTCTGTTTACTACATTGTTGCCTCTGCGTGTTGCCTTTATTAAATTGTTGCTGCTGCGTAATTGTTTTGTTGCACGCTGCTTGTTGCGTACTGCTGTTACTGTCGCTGCTTTGCTGTGTTTTTATTGGCTAGAGTAGAGTGTCATTTTTTCCTGGTTATATCCATTCTTGATGCTTTAATTATTTTTTTATTTATTTTTGGTTCTTTGCAGGTATAGGTGTATCAAACCAAAGTGGTGTGCAATGGTACTTGGACGTTCGAGAATATATCTATCACAAATTCTCATTGTAGACGGAGGGTATCCGTCACAAGGAGAAGACGGATACCATTTTATCTTACATAATGCCCATTTAGAGGAGAGAGGAAAGCACATGGGGGTGCCCCGCCTTGTCCCCCTATTCGTTTTGTGAGTGTCATTATCCGTCTCTCCATCCGACCCGTCACAAGCAAGACTAACTGTATATCTATAGCTTAAGCTAATGCGTCGAAGTAGAATATGTGTATTCCGTTTAGCTTTGAGTATTAATGTTGATTTATAATGACAAGTGTATGTTAAACATTAGAGAAGTAATAAAAGTTACTAATTTGTCCTATTTTATGTCTTTGTTTGAATTTTCAATATTTATCCATTTTTAAAATACCTATAAGATTATTATTTAATAATTTTTTTAAAAAAGAATAAGGTGTATAGAGAATTGTTAGCTTATCCAACCGTTCTCTTTTCCTAGGGAAAGAGAACGCTTATCAAGTGTTCTCTAAAGCTCATTTCAACCGTTATCTATGATTGTGAATACAAAACGCCTCCTATAGCAGTTCTCTAAGCTTTAGAGAACACTGAGTTGGAGAACGCCTCTAAGGCGTTCTCTAAAGCTAATTTCAACAGTTCTCTAAGCCTATTTTTGTAGTAGTGTTTGTGAAACCGGAACCATATTTCGTGAAACTTGGACTTAAAATATTTGTTCACTCACGAAATGTTTAATTTCTTATTTCATGAATATTGGACCTTAATTTGTGAAACCGCTTCACCACCATGGCAAGTCCTTGCTTTATATCCTTAGATAGTAAGGTTCCGGTTTCACAAATTAAGGTCCAAAATTCACGAAGTAAGAAATTAAACAATTCGTGAGTAAACAAACATTTTAAATCCAAGTTTCACGAAATAAGGTTCCGGTTTCACAAATTAAGGTCCAAGATTTACGAAATAAAAAATTAAAAATTTCGTGATTAAACAAACTTTTTAAGTCCAAGTTTCACGAAATAAGGTTCCGGTTTCACAAATTAAGGTCCAAAAGTCACGAAGTAAAAAATTAAACAATTCGTGCGTAAACAAACATTTTAAATCCAAATTTCACGAAATAAGGTTCCGGTTTAACAAATTAAGGTCCAAGATTTACGAAATAAAAAATTAAAAATTTCGTGAGTAAACAAACATTTTAAGTCCAAGTTTCACGAAATAAGATTCCGGTTTTACAAATTAAGGTCCAAAATTCACGAAGTAAGAAATTAAACAATTCGTGAGTAAACAAACATTTTAAATCCAAGTTTCACAAAATAAGGTCTCGGTTTCACAAATTAAGGTCCAAGATTCACGAAGTAAAAAATTATATATTTTGTGCGCAACAAATATTTTAAGTCCAAGTTTCACGAAATAAGGTTCCGGTTTCACAAACTAAGGTCCAAGTTTCACGAAATAAGAAATTAAACATTTCGTGGGTAAACAAATATTTTAAGTCCAAGTTTCACGAAATAAGAAAAAGAGCAAAATTGATAATTTTTTTAGATAGGGAAAATATTTGGGCTAAATGAATTGTTATAAATGACCCATAATTTTCATCCCATTGAAATTAGTCCAATGAACATTGAAAATCATGTGCAACATAGTAAGGGTTCGGCGGCCTCACCGTAATAGGCGGCCTCACGTGATCCGGCCTTTATATATATATATATATATATATATATATATATATATATATATATATATATATATATATATATATAGAGAGAGAGAGAGAGAGAGTTGGGATCACATGAGTCAACCCTAAATATTTGAGTCTATGAGTCTTATAATGATATCATAAGTTGTGTAAAAAAGTATCACGTGTTTTCAATATCAAATTTTTTCCTTTTTTTGTTTTTTGTCTTTTTCAATATTACTTTTTTTTCTTTTTCTTTTTTTGCCTTTTCTTTTAAAATGACATTTTCTTTATTAAAAAAATTCCCTTTTTAGTATGCATTTTGAAAAAAAAAAATCAGGAAAAAAAGTTATGGAAAAAATTTCGTGATATTGTTTTATATAGTGCGTGATATTGTTTCCTTTGATATTGTATTGAAAAGGTTGTGACATTGTGATATTGTAGTGTAAAAAAAACGTGATATTTTTTAATACAACTTGTGATACTCTAAATGGACTCGTGGACTCAAATATTTAGGTTGACTCACCGGATCCCGCCTATATATATATATATATATATATATATATATATATATATATATATATATATATATATATATATATATATATATATATATATATATATATATATATATATATATATATGAGAACCACCAATATAATGAGAACCATGAGAACTCTACCTTACGGACTTTTTAAAAAAAAATTAATGACATATTTGGATTCGGCATGAAATTTTATGGCCAGAGAACATATTTCGTGGTCCAGAAAATATATTCTAGTGACGAAAATCGGGGTGAGATACGTATTAATAATTTTCATGCACCTACTACCGATTTTTACGTATCTATCTTTTTTCATGCATCTAGAACTCGTTTTAATGCACATAGAGCCTATTATTTTATGCACCTAGTAGTCATTTTCATGCATGTAAAAAATTTCATGCACGTAGTGGTCGTTTTCGTGCATTTATAGCCGTTTTAGTATAGCTAATTGTATTTTGGTACACTAAGTATATATTTTGTTAATAAAATCAATAAATTTTGATTAATGATACTAAAGTATGTATTTGAATAATTTAAACTAATGTTAAATGATACATCGAAACTTTCGAAGTGAGATTTGGTAGGGATTTAGAGAGGGTTCTCATGGTTCTCATTATAAGGGTGGTTCTCACCGGATCCTGACCCTATATATATATATATATATATATATATATATATATATATATATATATATATATATATATATATATACAGGGTTGGGATCCGGTGAGAACCACCTTACAATGAAAACCGGTGAGAACTCTTCCTTACGGAGTTTTTTTTTAAAAATTAATGACATAATTGGATTCGGCATGGAATTTTATGGCCAGAGAACATATTTCTTGGTCTAGAAAATAAATACTAGTGGCGGAAAAATGATAGGTACGAAAAAATAGATAGTATGTGCGTGCAAATAAATAAAACGTATCTCACATTGATTTCCGTCACTAGTATTTATTTTCTAGACCAAGAAATATGTTCTCTAGCTATAAAATGTCATGCTGAATCCAAATATGTCATTAATTTTTTCTAAAAAAATCCGTAAGGTAGAGTTCTCACAAAGTTCTCATTGTAAGGTGGTTCTCACCGGATCTCAAGTCTATATATATATATATATATATATATATATATATATATATATATATATATATATATATATATATATATATATATATAGGGTTGAGATCCGGTGAGAACCACCTTACAATGAAAACCGGTGAGAACTCTTCCTTACAGAGTTTTTTTTTTAAAAATTAATGACATAATTGGATTCGGCATGGAATTTTATGGCTAGAGAACATATTTCTTGGTCTAGAAAATAAATACTAGTGGCGGAAAAATGATAGATACGAAAAAATAGATAGTATGTGCATGCAAATAAATAAAACGTATCTCACCTTGATTTCCGTCACTAGTATTTATTTTCTAGACCAAGAAATATGTTCTCTGGCCATAAATGTCGAATCCAATTATGTCATTAATTTTTTTAAAAAAAGTCCGTAAGTTAGAGTTCTCACAAGGTTCTCATTGTAAGGTGGTTCTCACCGGATCCCTAGTCTATATATATATATATATATATATATATATATATATATATATATATATATATAGAGAGAGAGAGAGAGAGAGAGAGAGAGAGAGAGAGAGAGAGAGAGAGAGAGAGAGAGAGAGAGAGAGAGAGAGAGAGAGAGAGAGAGAGAGTTGGGATCACATGAGTCCACCTAAATATTTGAGTCCATGAGTCTAACAATGATATCGTAAGTTGTATAAAAAAGTATCACGTGTTTTCAATATCAAATTTTTTTCCTTTTTTTGTTTTTTTCTTTTTCAATATTACTTTTTTTTTTTCTTTTTTTTGCCTTTTCTTTTAAAATGACATTTTCTTTATTAAAAAAATTCTCTTTTTTAGTATGCATTTTTTTTAAAACAAACACGTTTTTTTTAATTAAATGGCGTTTTTTCTCGAATTTTTTTTTCATTACAATATCACAAGTTACTAAATACAATATCACCGGTTCTTTAAAATAATATCACAAAAAAAAAATTCGAGAAAAAAATATTTCGGAAAAAAAATTCGAGAGAAAAAATTGAGAAAAAAAATTTACGGGCAAAAAAGTTCTTGAAAAAATTTCGTGATATTGTTTAACAAAAGGCGTTTTTTCTCGAAATTTTTTTTCATTACAATATCACAAGTTACTCAATACAATATCACCGGTTCTTCAAAACAATATCACAAAAAAAAAATCGAGAAAAAAATATTTCGGAAAAAAAAAATTCGGGAGAAAAAATTGAAAAAAAAATTGAAAAAAATATTTCTGGGAAAAAAATTTTGTGATATTGTTTAATATAGTGCGTGATATTGTTTAACAAAAGGCGTTTTTTCTCGAAATTTTTTTTCATTACAATTTCACAAATTACTCAATACAATATCACCGGTTCTTCAAAATAATATCACAAAAAAAACAATTTCGGAAAAAAAATTTTGAAAAAAAAATCGAGAAAAAAAAATTGAAAAAAAAAATTTTGAAAAAAAAATTTCAGGAAAAAAAGTATTGGAAAAAATTTCGTGATATTGTTTATATAGTGTGTGATATTGTTTCCTTTGATATTGTATTGAAAAGGTTGTGACATTTGTGATATTGTAGTGTAAAAAAAACGTGATATTTTTTAATACAACTTGTGATACTCCAAATGGACTCATGAACTCAAATATTTAGGTGGACTCACCGGATCCCGCCTCTCTCTCTCTCTATATATATATATATATATATATATATATATAGACTTGGGATCCGGTGAGAACCACCTTACAATGAGAACCTTGTGAGAACTCTAACTTACGGACTTTTTTTAAAAAAATTAATGACATAATTGGATTCGGCATGACATTTTATAGCTAGAGAACATATTTCTTGGTCTAGAAAATAAATACTAGTGACGGAAATCAAGGTGAGATACGTTTTATTTATTTGCATGCACCTACTATCTATTTTTTCGTATCTATCATTTTTTCCGGCACTAGTATTTATTTTCTAGACCAAGAAATATGTTCTCTGGCCATAAAATTCCATGCCGAATCCAATTTTGTCATTAATTTTTTAAAACAAACTCCGTAAGGAAGAGTTCTCACCGGTTTTCATTGTAAGGTGGTTCTCACCGGATCCCAACCCTATATATATATATATATATATATATATATATATATAGAAATCGAATTACGTGAGGCACCCCTCTTAGGGTGAAGCCGCTGGACTCATCCTAAACCGTCAGATTAAGAAACTATATATGTAGCAGATGATGCCACATGTCCTCCTACAAAATCTCTTGTAATACAAGTTTTCAATTAAATAAATCCTTTGCTCCGACTCACAATCACTATATATGGTTCGAACATTTTGCCGCCGCCTCCGCCACCTTACCGCCGCTGTCTCCGGCGACCGTCGCATGTTGTAGGTGTGATTTAACCATTTGGAATCGGACTAAGAGCAAATGTGATTCTCTCATCAACCTAGCTGCTAAGTAAGTGTTTGTTTACTCAAGAGCTATATAACTATGTGTAAAACCCCTCGCGAAAGCGGAAAAGTAAAACATACAAAGTACCAAAAATGCAGCGGAATTAAAACTTTTTAACAAAACTAGACATGCGAGGTGCTTTAGAAATCTAAACATGCGAAAGACAAAACATAAATAAGTATTAAGTACGATACAAGCAGCCCGGGATAGCATATCCCTACAGGCACAAAATACTGAAAGCAAAGTCTAAGGTCTAGCTACACGATAAGGTAAGAGTCAACGATGAAGGATCATCGCTCGCTAGCCTCAACGTAACCCCCTGCATCAGCCTCATGTACCTACACACACACAACATGTGCGCCACAGTCAGTGGGGAGTGACTAGAGTGCTCCTAGCCACCTATTGTCAATGACACATAACACATAAGCATACAATATACTCCAGCATATATAAAACATGTGAAGCATACAAATCTCAATATCTCATCTTTCATAACATCATGCAATACTATGCAAAGGCTCTCAACCAACTTCGGAAACTATTTGGAAGGAGAGCCGGTTTCCCTTCCGGTTGCCCGGCCGGGGGGTCTTTCAATCCAAACCATTTACGAAACCGGACTAAGAGTCGTCCAATGCCTTGGACGAACAATACTAAGATAACCAAGTATCATACAATCACAATCACAACTAAAGCATGCTCAACGTCCAATTATATCAACAAGAGATAGGTCACCTAGTGACTCGACTCTAACAACTATAGGTCAACCAAGTGACTCTGCAAACAAGAGATAGGTCATCCAAGTGACTCTACAAACAAGAGATAGGCCATCCAAGTGACTCGACTCTAACTAGATTGGTCAGCCAAGTGACTCTACTAGACTACTATGAGCAGGCCGACAATCGACTCGACTATATACCACGACATCCCCAATCTCAGACTATACAACCCCCTGGTAGGACGACATCAAAAGACTGTCCTAGTCTAAACCTGGCCAGACTCTCGGAGCGGAACGAATCACGATCCCCGATTCGACAAGTGCACGAGGCACCCCCAAGACCCGAACTAGCTAGGAACGAGATACGCCCGAAGGCGGGCAGACAATCTAAGACCTGACCGTGAGGACCAAGCCACTACGGCCAACCAGCTACACAATGGAGTCAGGTGAGAACTCGAGTACTATAGCAGCGCACAGCAGGTTTACACAAATCACAATATGTCATCTCAAAGATGTACAACAACTCAAACTCGAATGACAATCATTTCTTAAATATCTCATCATTAAACATCCAAGAAACACCTAGCCAACTTCGGGAACTAATTTGAGGCGAGAGCCGGTCTCCCTTCCGGTTGCCCGGCCGGGGGGTCTTTCATCCTCAAATCCATTACCGAACCCGACATAAGCGCCGCCCAATTTCTTGGGACTTCAAACAAGCATACGAAACATCCGGAAAAAGAATCAATCAAATCCGACATGTGTATCAAAAGTTATAAACAATTTATTATGCAACAGGGGCTCCCAGCCGGTCAGCCACAGGCTGCCGGTTGGCCGGCTGAGAGTGCAAGACTCTTAAAAATGACTTCAAAATCCAAGAGGGGCTCTCAGCCGGTTGGCCACCGGCTGCCGGTGGGCCGGCTGAGAGTCATTGACACTCAAAAACAACTTCAAAATACCAAAAGGGCTCCCAGCCGGTTGGCCACAGGCTGCCGGTGGGCCGGCTGAGAGTCCTTAACTCTCAAAACAACCTTCAAAATACAAAAGGGGCTCTCAGCCGGTCAGCCACAGGCTGCCGGTTGGCCGGCTGAGAGTCCATTACTCTCAATTACATACTTCAAAACACAAAGAAGGGCTCCCAGCCGGCTGACCGGCTGCCGGCCGACCGGCTGAGGGTCCTTCCTCAGCTTTCTTCAAAAATCAACATACGAGACTCTCAGCCGGTTGACCGGCCGCCGGTCAACCAACCGGCTGGGAGTCCCTGTTCCCAGAAAACGCATTTCGACATATCAAAATTCATCCAAATCTCATGGGATCGTTCCTACAACATGATTTCTACTCCAAACATACATTACCCAGTAATTATACACCATTCTCATACATATGCAATGACTAACGACTTCTCAAACACCCAACATACGATTAATCATCCATATCCGTCACAATTTCAAGCAACACAAGATGAACATGTTTGAGCATGTGAAACACCAATTTCATCAAGTATCTCATACAAGGAACACATAAATCAGTCATTAACATATTACTAAGTTCCTATCGACATCAATAATCATAATCTCATGTGAAACACATAATCAAAACACCAAAAGTGCTAATATAGACAAAAGGCCGAGTTTCTCATTATCGTCACCTTAAGAGAGCGATTCTTCACTTTTAAACCTCTACAATGTAAGAGTCCACTACCGGGTCTTCGAGATTAGCTCCTAAAAACAACAAAAACAGATTAAAACAACCCATTTTCGAAATTACTAAAGAACAGCCCAAAAAATGACTGAACCAAAACGTGAATTTGAAGATACCAAAATGACGGGGACGATCTCAGGAACGCGTAGCCGCAAACCTTGCCTCGATCGGAGTAGAAATGAGTTCGCAAGGTCGATTTTTGTGTAAGAGATCGGTATATACAAAAGGGGTTTGAGTTTGTCTTGAGGAAGAAGATGAGTTGTTGTGAAGGAAATTATGAGGAAACTTCCTTTTCTCTTTTCTTTTATCACAACTTAAAGTGAAGCGGGTTTTTAAGGTAGAACGGGATCTTGAGTCGGGTTTTATAAAATGTGAGGAGCGGAAATCTTAAAACGGAAATTACCAAGTAAACGTGAAATCTTTAAATTAAACAACTTAAGACGGAACTTAACGGCATTTCTTAAAATAAAACTTACGGATTAAAATTAAAATATTATTAATTTCCGTAAACTACTTTTAAATTATTAAAATTACCTTTATAAAAATACGGGCTGTTACAATCACCCCATCTTTTAAAAAGTTTCGTCCTCGAAACTTGAAAGCAGTTACAAGGACAACATTAACAATTAAAACTTTCACAGAAACCTTGATATACAAAAGCTTAGGCTTCTTTCCAAAAATGTCAAAAGTAAAATCCGTAGTCGAGCCTCCATCAAGGAACGTTGGGGTTCTCGTTGCGCATTCAAGAACCTGACATTCTAGTCCGAAGGCAAAACCAAGGTGAAAATCAATGAAGAGTTTCAAAATTTAGACCGATCCGGTGTTGATAGGCATAGTACAGGTTATCGGACGTCTCCAATAACAAGTTCAAATGACAAATCAACGCTGAAATCCATCAAAACTGAAAAATTATCCAACTTCTCAAAACCAGGTTTTGCTAAAAAAATCGACTTTTCAGATCTTTCAAACGTTGAACCAATAAAATTTGTAAAACAAAAGAGGTTTACAATCACAAAAAGGGAAGAAATTTTCCAAAGAAGTCACGAAACGGAGAAAGGAAGCGGTCTAAGGGAGAAAATTTTTGTGAGGGACACGAAGGAAGAACAAGGTTGAGCTCAAGACAGCGCTTTATCAGCAGAAAGAAAACATCAACGAAGACAACAGAGATCGAGTCGAGAAGGGTGATAATTCCTCAAAACTCAATCAAGGAAATTTACTTACAAGGTATTCCAAGAAGGCGAGCAACAAGGTTAAGTAGAAAAGTAAGAAGATAGTTTTCAAGTAAGATAGACAATTATTCAATAAGAAGGGATGTGCATCCGGATCAAAAAAGACGATGCACAAAGAAAGAGGAGTATCCAGGCTCAGAAGCATTCTCCAACGGTAGCACGAATCGTCCATCTTCGGTAGAAATCACCGGTCTTGATCGTCAAATGGATGAGCTCACGGTTCGTCGATTTGAAGATGTAAAAGTAAGATAAATGACAATCAACAAACACGTTAGACCTAGTAAAAGCAATCACATTACAGACTACCACTTGTCCTTAAGTCTACCCAAATCTCTCATTCATTATTCAAGTTATTGGTCAAGTTAAGTTTGGGGATTACATGAGTGCGTCGGGAGCAATAATGCTCTGATACCAACTGTAAAACCCCTCGCGAAAGCGGAAAAGTAAAACATACAAAGTACCAAAAATGCAGCGGAATTAAAACTTTTTAACAAAACTAGACATGCGAGGTGCTTTAGAAATCTAAACATGCGAAAGACAAAACATAAATAAGTATTAAGTACGATACAAGCAGCCCGGGATAGCATATCCCTACAGGCACAAAATACTGAAAGCAAAGTCTAAGGTCTAGCTACACGATAAGGTAAGAGTCAACGATGAAGGATCATCGCTCGCTAGCCTCAACGTAACCCCCTGCATCAGCCTCATGTACCTACACACACACAACATGTGCGCCACAGTCAGTGGGGAGTGACTAGAGTGCTCCTAGCCACCTATTGTCAATGACACATAACACATAAGCATACAATATACTCCAGCATATATAAAACATGTGAAGCATACAAATCTCAATATCTCATCTTTCATAACATCATGCAATACTATGCAAAGGCTCTCAACCAACTTCGGAAACTATTTGGAAGGAGAGCCGGTTTCCCTTCCGGTTGCCCGGCCGGGGGGTCTTTCAATCCAAACCATTTACGAAACCGGACTAAGAGTCGTCCAATGCCTTGGACGAACAATACTAAGATAACCAAGTATCATACAATCACAATCACAACTAAAGCATGCTCAACGTCCAATTATATCAACAAGAGATAGGTCACCTAGTGACTCGACTCTAACAACTATAGGTCAACCAAGTGACTCTGCAAACAAGAGATAGGTCATCCAAGTGACTCTACAAACAAGAGATAGGCCATCCAAGTGACTCGACTCTAACTAGATTGGTCAGCCAAGTGACTCTACTAGACTACTATGAGCAGGCCGACAATCGACTCGACTATATACCACGACATCCCCAATCTCAGACTATACAACCCCCTGGTAGGACGACATCAAAAGACTGTCCTAGTCTAAACCTGGCCAGACTCTCGGAGCGGAACGAATCACGATCCCCGATTCGACAAGTGCACGAGGCACCCCCAAGACCCGAACTAGCTAGGAACGAGATACGCCCGAAGGCGGGCAGACAATCTAAGACCTGACCGTGAGGACCAAGCCACTACGGCCAACCAGCTACACAATGGAGTCAGGTGAGAACTCGAGTACTATAGCAGCGCACAGCAGGTTTACACAAATCACAATATGTCATCTCAAAGATGTACAACAACTCAAACTCGAATGACAATCATTTCTTAAATATCTCATCATTAAACATCCAAGAAACACCTAGCCAACTTCGGGAACTAATTTGAGGCGAGAGCCGGTCTCCCTTCCGGTTGCCCGGCCGGGGGGTCTTTCATCCTCAAATCCATTACCGAACCCGACATAAGCGCCGCCCAATTTCTTGGGACTTCAAACAAGCATACGAAACATCCGGAAAAAGAATCAATCAAATCCGACATGTGTATCAAAAGTTATAAACAATTTATTATGCAACAGGGGCTCCCAGCCGGTCAGCCACAGGCTGCCGGTTGGCCGGCTGAGAGTGCAAGACTCTTAAAAATGACTTCAAAATCCAAGAGGGGCTCTCAGCCGGTTGGCCACCGGCTGCCGGTGGGCCGGCTGAGAGTCATTGACACTCAAAAACAACTTCAAAATACCAAAAGGGCTCCCAGCCGGTTGGCCACAGGCTGCCGGTGGGCCGGCTGAGAGTCCTTAACTCTCAAAACAACCTTCAAAATACAAAAGGGGCTCTCAGCCGGTCAGCCACAGGCTGCCGGTTGGCCGGCTGAGAGTCCATTACTCTCAATTACATACTTCAAAACACAAAGAAGGGCTCCCAGCCGGCTGACCGGCTGCCGGCCGACCGGCTGAGGGTCCTTCCTCAGCTTTCTTCAAAAATCAACATACGAGACTCTCAGCCGGTTGACCGGCCGCCGGTCAACCAACCGGCTGGGAGTCCCTGTTCCCAGAAAACGCATTTCGACATATCAAAATTCATCCAAATCTCATGGGATCGTTCCTACAACATGATTTCTACTCCAAACATACATTACCCAGTAATTATACACCATTCTCATACATATGCAATGACTAACGACTTCTCAAACACCCAACATACGATTAATCATCCATATCCGTCACAATTTCAAGCAACACAAGATGAACATGTTTGAGCATGTGAAACACCAATTTCATCAAGTATCTCATACAAGGAACACATAAATCAGTCATTAACATATTACTAAGTTCCTATCGACATCAATAATCATAATCTCATGTGAAACACATAATCAAAACACCAAAAGTGCTAATATAGACAAAAGGCCGAGTTTCTCATTATCGTCACCTTAAGAGAGCGATTCTTCACTTTTAAACCTCTACAATGTAAGAGTCCACTACCGGGTCTTCGAGATTAGCTCCTAAAAACAACAAAAACAGATTAAAACAACCCATTTTCGAAATTACTAAAGAACAGCCCAAAAAATGACTGAACCAAAACGTGAATTTGAAGATACCAAAATGACGGGGACGATCTCAGGAACGCGTAGCCGCAAACCTTGCCTCGATCGGAGTAGAAATGAGTTCGCAAGGTCGATTTTTGTGTAAGAGATCGGTATATACAAAAGGGGTTTGAGTTTGTCTTGAGGAAGAAGATGAGTTGTTGTGAAGGAAATTATGAGGAAACTTCCTTTTCTCTTTTCTTTTATCACAACTTAAAGTGAAGCGGGTTTTTAAGGTAGAACGGGATCTTGAGTCGGGTTTTATAAAATGTGAGGAGCGGAAATCTTAAAACGGAAATTACCAAGTAAACGTGAAATCTTTAAATTAAACAACTTAAGACGGAACTTAACGGCATTTCTTAAAATAAAACTTACGGATTAAAATTAAAATATTATTAATTTCCGTAAACTACTTTTAAATTATTAAAATTACCTTTATAAAAATACGGGCTGTTACACTATGTCCCTAGAATTCTAAAAAAATCACTGACTGGACATTGTTGCTCTACTTGAGAGTGAATTACCAAAACAATCCCGCCGTAGTCTTAGAAAATAATCAAGCTTTCATGATTTGCCTAAAAATGATTCAAGTTTTGCAATATATTCACTAAATTGTCTTTATGAATACAATATGTTTATTAGTTATTACTTTGTTCCATGTACAAGTATAAGGCCACCCCTGACGAAGTTGATGCATCCTGTGATGTGACAACCACATATACTTAAACCGCTTTTAAGTTTTTTTTGGTAAAGTTTCACGAAATAAGGTTTCGGTTTCACAAATTATGGTCCAAGATTCATGAAATAAGAAATTATACATTTTGTGAGTAAACAATCATATTAAGTTCAAGTTTCACGAAATAAGATTCCGGTTTCACAAATTAAGGCTCAAAATTCACGAAATAAGAAATTAAACAATTTGTGAGCAAACAAACATTTTTTAAGTCCAAATTTCACGAAATAAGGTTCCGCTTTCACAAATTAAGGTCCAAGATTCACGAAATAAGAAATTATACATTTTGTGAATAAACAAACTTTTTAATTCCAAGTTTCACGAAATGAAGTCCCGGTTTCACAAATTAAGGTCCAAGATTCACGAAATAAGATATTAAACATTTTGTGAGTAAAAACAAACATTTTAAGTCTAAGTTTCACGAAATAAGGTCCGGGTTTCACAAATTAAGGTCCAAGATTCACGAAATAAGAAATTAAACATTTTGTGAGTCAACTCACATTTTAAGTTCAAGTTTCACGAAATAAGGTCCCGATTTAACAAATTAAGGTCCAAGATTCACGAAATAAGATATTAAACATTTTGTGAGAGAACAAACATGTTTAGTCCAAGTTTCACGAAATAAGGTCACGATTTCACAACTTAAGATCCAAGATTCAAGAAATAAGATATTAAACATTTCGTGAATGAACAAACATTTTAAGTCCAAGTTTCACGAAATAAGGTTCAAGTTTCACAAATTAAGGTCCAAGATTCACGAAATAAGAAATAATACATTTCGTGAGTAAACAAACATTTTAAGTCCAAATTTCACGAAATAACGTCCCGGTTTCACAAATTAAGGTCCAATATTCATGAAATAAGAAATTAAACATTTCGTGAGTGAACAAACATTTTAAGTCCAAGTTTCACGAAATATGGTTCCGGTTTCACAAATTAAGGTCCAAGATTCACGAAATAAGATATTAAACATTTTGTGAGTAAACAAACATTTTAAGTCTAAGTTTCACGAAATAAGGTCCCGGTTTCACAAATTAAGGTCCAAGATTCACGAAATAAGAAATAATACATTTCGTGAGTAAACAAACATTTTAAGTCCAAATTTCACGAAATAACGTCCCGGTTTCACAAATTAAGGTCCAATATTCATGAAATAAGAAATTAAACATTTCATGAGTGAACAAACATTTTAAGTCCAAGTTTCACGAAATATGGTTCCGGTTTCACAAATTAAGGTCCAAGATTCACGAAATAAGATATTAAACATTTTGTGAGTAAACAAACATTTTAAGTCTAAGTTTCACGAAATAAGGTCCCGGTTTCACAAATTAAGGTCCAAGATTCACGAAATAAGAAATAATACATTTCGTGAGTAAACAAACATTTTAAGTCCAAATTTCACGAAATAACGTCCCGGTTTCACAAATTAAGGTCCAATATTCATGAAATAAGAAATTAAACATTTCGTGAGTGAACAAACATTTTAAGTCCAAGTTTAACGAAATATGGTTCCGGTTTCACAAATTAAGGTGCAAGATTCACGAAATAAGATATTAAACATTTTGTGAGTAAACAAACATTTTAAGTCTAAGTTTCACGAAATAAGGTCCCGGTTTCACAAATTAAGGTCCAAGATTCACGAAATAAGAAATTAAACATTTTGGGAATAAACAAACATTTTAAGTCCAAGTTTCACGAAATAAGGTCACGGTTTCACAAATTAAGGTCTAAGATTAACGAAATAAGAAATAATACATTTCGTGAGTAAACAAACATTTTAATCCAAATTTCATGAAATAAGGTCCCGGTTTCACGAATTAAGGTCCAAGATTCACGAAATAAGAAATTAAACATTTTGTGAGTAAACAAACATTTTAAGTCCAAGTTTCACGAAATAAGGTCCCGGTTTCACGAATTAAGGTCCAAGATTCACGAAATAAGAAATTAAATATTTTGTGAGTGAACAAACATTTTAAGTCCAAGTTTCACGAAATAAGGTCCCGGTTTCACGAATTAAGGTCCAAGATTCACGAAATAAGAAATTAAACATTTTGTGAGTGAACAAACATTTTATTTCAAAGTTTCACGAAATAAGGTTTCGGTTTCACAAATTAAGGTCCAAGATTTCCGAAACAAGAAATTATATATTTCGTGAGTAAACAAACATTTTAAATCCAAGTTTCACGAAATAAGGTTTCGGTTTCAAAAATTAAGGTTCGAAATTCACGAAATAAGAAATTATCCATTTTGTGAGCAAACAAACATTTTAAGTCTAGGTTTCACGAAATAAGGTCCCGAGTTCACAAATTAAGGTCGAAGATTCACAAAATAAGAAATTAAACATTTTGTGAGTAAACAAATATTTTAAGCCCAAATTTCACGACATAAGAAAAAGAGCAAAATGGATAATATTTTTAGATAGAGAAAATATTTGGGTCAAATGAATTGTTATAAATGACCCATAATTTTCATCCCATTGAAATTAGTCCAATGAACATTGAAAATCATGTGCAGCATAGTAAGGGTTTGGCGGCCTCACCGTAATAGGCGGCCTCACGTGATCCGGCCTCACCGTAATAGAGAGAGAGAGAGAGAGAGAGAGAGAGAGAGAGAGAGAGAGTGTGTGTGTGTGTGTGTGACACGGCTGTCGCAACCCTATCAAAGATAACCAACTGGCCTAACTAATGTAGCAAGGAAGTCGGGATCGTATCCACAGGGAGACAAATATGAATTCTAAAAGCTAAACTAAAGTCCGTCAAGGTAACCAGATTTGGGGGTTTTGATTTGTTTTTTTTTTAACTAAACTAAAAGTAGTGAAGGAAGAGAGAAAATAAAAGCGTAAAACAAAGTAGTGTAAAAATATAAGGGAGAGAAAACTAGGATAGTCGGTTCACCAATGATTGTGTAACGATAGGGGGTTGAGGTCGCAGATCAGTCGCAATTACCGGTCTAAGGGGTAGTGAAAAGGTCCTCTCGGATCGCTATTCGCCCTAGAATGCTTCTAACGGGCTCTCGCAACTTATTAGGGCACTCTAATGTTTATGACAGGTCTAACCCTCACCAGGCTTTCGATCTTAGGTCGGGGTTTACCATACGAATAATTAGCTACGTCGACTTAACCAATTAAACACAAATAAATGTCATAATTAACAACAAAGACAAATTACCAACAACCGATCTAACCTAAACAAACATCGTCACATTATCATTGGATCACCTATATTCTAGTCAAGCGGATTAGCTACGCATGATAGAGGGAACGATTGAGACAGAAAAAATAATGGAAAGGGAATACATGATCGATAATAAAATTGCAAGATAAAATAAAAGAAAGCAAGGAGTAAAAACAATGAGAATAAAAAGAACAAAGGTAGATTAAATTACCGAATGCAAATGGCAAAGTAGAGTTCTTGAAAGCTAGGAAAATGCTACCGAATGATTACTGATTACAAGTTTTCTATAGTAAAATCTAAGAGTATAAAGGTAAAAGATAAAAGATAAAAGTGAAGATTAAAGTAGTCTAAAAAGAACTCAAAAGCTGCTTAAAAACGAAATAGTCTTATTCCCATCCGATGACCTAATGGGCTTAGGTTAAATTTGGGCTTCGGAAAAGAAAAACTGGTCGATCGACTTGGGAACTGGTCGATCGACTTTCTTATCGAACAAAAGTGGTCGATCGACTAAAACACTGGTCGATCGACTTAGTAATCCACCAAAACTGGTCGATCGACTATATCTGTCGAACAGATTTCCTGCAATGCGCACTGAACTTCAAATGGCCGCCATTTCTTCGTTACTCGTGCAAATCAAACGTTTTTTTGTGGCGTTGGAAAGCTAAGAGGATAAGGTTTCACCTCCAATTAGAATCACTTGATTATATATTGTAGAACTCAAGTTATAGCTCTTCAAAGTAGGCACTAGCAACGTGAAGCTCTTCTTTCGCTCGATAGACTTCCATTACTTCTACGCGCATCTCAAGATGGTAGTAATAAGCTCCGACTCAACTCTTATCCTAAATGAATGCATAGGGACATGTTTTAGGCTTGTTTATGATCTTCTCCGGCTCATATCTGCAAATAACACATGACAAACCAAAGTAGACTATTCGGGGGACATTTGTAGTAAAACACTACGAAATAAGCATGGAAATGCGTGCTAATATGGCCTAAAAGGTTTATATAAAATGCACGCATCAGAGAGAGAGAGAGAGAGAGAGAGAGAGAGTCGAGTTCAAATGAGTCCACATCCTTGGTTGAGTCCTTAAGTCCTAATTACAACAATTAGATATTGGATGATGGATGGCTGAGATTAGAGTGAAAATTTGGGCTCTTATTAATGCAAAAAAAAAGCAATTAATGACATTATATTAAAAAAAAAAAAAGGAAAACGTGGGATTGATAACAGTTTAGGTTTCCAATACTGACACAACACAACACAATCATACGTTATTCTTCCCCATGCACTCCTTCGTCTTCTCCAATTCTCCTCCTTCCTGCTTTCGCCATTAACGTCGACAACAACAATCGGAACTAAAAAAAAAGTTATTCACCATATCGATTACAAAACACAAGCATTCAACATTCCGAATTCAGGAATTCCAAAAGATTTTCGTAACAACAAGCACTCGTCATTCTACCCTAGCATGAAGCATTCACAGATTGAACAATTGAACGATGGTAACTCCTTGCGTTTATTTTTTCTTTGTTTAAACGTCTTTATACATGTAATACATGTTGCAGGCAGTGTATTTCAACTTTATTTTTCTTTTAGTTCTGAATTAAGGGAATTATTTGGATTTGTAACTTACTCAAACACAGTTGCACACAACTTCCGGCGTGTTGTCTGTTTAACTTCAAAGCGTTTGACTTTATCAACCACACCTTGTGTTACTCCATTCAACAACCTTGTGAAAATCTGGTGAAGTAGTTGTGTAACTCTATTGAACAACGCGTGTAACTCCATTGAATAAATTCGTGCAATTGTATTGGACATTCACGTGTAACTCCAATGAACAGCCTGAGTAACTCTATAACATAATCTGTGTAACTCTATTACATAATCTTTGTAACTCTATTAGTGTACATACGTGTTATCCATTCAACAGCCTTGTGAAACTCTGGTGAAGTAATTGTGTAACTCTATTGAACAACGCGTGTAATTCCATTGAATAAATTTGTGCAATTGTATTGGACATTCACGTGTAACTCCAATGAACAACCTGAGTAACTCTATAACATAATCTGTGTAACTCTATTGCATAATCTTTGTAACTCTATTAGTGTACATACGTGTTACTCCATGCAACAACCTTGTGATACTCTGGTGAAGTAATTGTGTAACTCTATTGAACAACGCGTGTAATTCCATTGAATAAATTCGTGTAATTGTGTTGAACAATCACGAGTAACTCCATTGAACAACATGTGTAACTCTATTGCATAAGCTATGTAACTCTATAGCATAATCTGCGTAACTCTATTACATAATCTTTGTACCTTTATTAGTTACATACGTGTAACTCCATTGAATAAGTTGTGTAACTCTAATGACTTAATATGTGTAACTCTTTACTATTTCATAAACTTTATATCACAGGCTTACAGTAAAATGTTCAACATGTGCAGGCAGTGGGTCTAACGACAACGAACCAGTTGTCGGTGAAGAGGAATTTGCCGCTGTTTTCACAAATGTTGCAGCGGATGAGTACTATAGGGTAGTTGAAAATCAGTTTAGACCATACCTGAATCAGGTGTTCAGTACCATTGAGGAAGCTACAAAATTCTACAATGTGTACGCGCTTGCATGCGGATTTGATGTGCGTAAGTACACTGCAAAGAAGTGGCGCGATGGTACGCTGAAAACAAAGCTTCTGGTGTGTAACAGACAAGGGTGTACATACTACAAGAGGACAACGGGCAATAACGAGGACGAACAGTCCGCATACGAGGGAACCAGTGCCATGGGTGAAAATAAACAGAGTATTAGGAATAGGAAAACAATAAGGATCGGGTGCAAGGCTCATATTAGATTGTTTATGTTGAATGATACTTTAGTGGTTGACCAATTTCATGCCGGATACTTTCACGATCTTGTTGACATCAAAGATATAGAGTTCTATAAGTTGTCGAGGAAATTACACGAGTACCACAAGGGGCTTATCCTATCGAATTCGAGGGTTGTTGCAATACTCTTTATCCTTCCTTAATTTTGGAACGTTTACCATTTTTAGTTATTGACTTTACTATGGCGCATACAGTTGAAAATCGGAGCTACGCGGACATTCAAAATCTGCAAGGAACTACTTAGTGGCTACGGAAACATTGGCGCGACCCTGAACGACTTCAAGAACTTCCAGAGGGACGTTAAATGCTACATCAATCAAAGGGACGGTCAATTGTTCGTGGACCTTATTAAGGAGAAAGCAGCTACCAGCGATGGTTTTTACTTCGACTACGCGGTTGATGTTGATAGCAGTTTGACGATGGTCTTTTGGGCGGACTCCAATCACGAAAGAAATACTCCGTATATGGGGACGCGGTGTTGTTCGACCCGACGTACGGGACGAACAAGTATATGTTGGTGTTCGCGCCCTTCACCGGAGTCGACAACCACAAGCGCTCAGTAACTTTTGGTTGTGCCTTGGTTTTCAGGGAGCACCACTCCTATTTTGACTGGGTGTTCAAGCATGTTTTATTGGCGATGGGCGGCAAGGAACCCCGGTATATCATAACCGACCAAGACCCCGGGATTATACTGTCCGTGAACAATGTTTTCAGGCAGGCCCGACACCGGTTCTGTATGTGGCACATACTGAACAAGGTCCCCATCAAGTACGGGAGTTCTTCCAAAGATTATCCCGATTTCATCAAAAAGTTGAATGCCATAGTGTGGGACGATGAGATTGAACCGGATGAATTTGATACGCGGTGGTGTGAGATTATGCTGGAACACGGGGTCAACAACGTAGACTGGTTTAAGGAGGTTTATATAATAAGGAAGCAGTGGGTTTTGGCCCACTGTAGGGATCCCTTTTGTAAACTTTGGGATTTTAAAGCTTCTGTCATTGATGTTAATAGAATGGATGCCAATGTTGTTGACTTCTGTAAAACTGGTTTATGGTCTTTACCTATTCCAGGAAAATGGAAAACTTTTTTATGGAAAATTTTATCAAAATCCATTCCTGTTGGTGAGAAAGCTCAAAAACGGGGTCTTGATTGGAATTATCAATGTTGCTTTTGTTCCTCTGATAATCAACTTGAGACTTTGTGTCATCTCTTTCGGGATTGTCCACTATCTTCTAGGATTTGGTCGGCATCTCCTCTTGGTATTAGAAGTTCGTGTGGCAATAATCTTTCCATACAATCCTGGATTATTAACTGGCTTCTATTTTTAAGAAAGACTGACAAATCTGATTCTTCTATAATTTTTTTTGTTAGTAATCTATGGAGGATATAGTGAATGAGGAATGATGGTAAATTTGGCGGGTCAACGGTGGATATTGTTTCTTCGATGAGATCTCTATAGAATGATGCTCTTTTGGTCTTTGATACTTTGTGTATTGCAAAACGTACTATTAAAAATGAGCTATCTTCTGATAATGTTTTAGATGTTGAAGCAACTAATATTCGAAACTTGTATCCTCATATGATTATGGGTACACAAATTTGTTGAGGTTATATTAGGATTAAATGTGATGCTGCCTGGAAGACGGATATTAAAGCTGCTGCGGGATGGTTTTTTCAGAATGATGCTGGTACTATCATCCATCAAAATCACGCATCTTTTGGGGCAAGATCTGCGCTTCAAGCTGAAGATTCTGCGCTTTACTATGCGATTTCTGATGCCATTGGACGTGGTTATAGGCACATTGAAGCTACTACTGACTGTTTAATTATGGCTTTCCAAGTTGCAGGCATTGCTGTTCCAGATCATCATGCAAAGGGAATTATACTTTCGTTCAACAATTTACTAGTTTCAATCCATTGTTTTTCCCTTAGTTACTGTCCTAGGAAACTTAATAGGATTGCTCATTCTACAGCAAAATCTGCTTTAGTTTGAGTATATCTTTTCCCTCACTGTCAAAAAAAAAGATTATTTCACATGGAAAAATTAAGGGAAGGAAGAATAGAAATTTGGCATAAAACAATTTTTGAAGTAGAGTTGAATATAAAATAAAGTCCAACTTTTTTAAAGTGCATATTTTTTAGATTATCCCACATGGAAAAATTGAGGGAAGAAAGAATGAAAATTAGGTATAAAACAATTTTTAAAGTAGAGTTGATTATAAAATAAAGTCCAACTTTTTTAAAGTACCTTTTTAAATTACTTTACTATTTTAAGTAGGAGTAACAATATACCCCACATGGAAATAGGTAAAACAATTTTATGAGTACAAAAAAGAAAGGAAATAGAGTAAAATACAATTTTTATAGATAATATTAGGCGTTAGAGTTAATTATAAAATAAAATTCCAATTATTTTAAACTATCAGTTTAATAATTTTGTAGATTTAATTAGTAGTAACAATAATACATTATATTTTGTAGATTTAATTAGTGGTAAGTATTCCCGCCTGTCACGCGGGTGACCCGGGTTCGTTCCCCGGCAATGGCGCCAAAATTGATAAGGCTAAAGTCGTATCACCTTAATCAAAGTAAAACTATCTCAATACTAACAGAATAGCTAGTGGTAAGACAGGTATCGAATCCACAGGGAGGCGGTAATAAACGGTTTGCTAATGGTAATTAAGTCTAAAAGTAACAGTTTTATGGGGGTTTTGGTTTGTTTGTTTTGACTAAAACTAAAAACAATTGAAATAAAGGATGTGTAACAGAGATATTAAAAGTCTAGGAATTCCGGGTCACCAAGCATATTTTATTGGGATAGTTAATTAATCACTAGTTCAATCGGATTATTCAAGGTCACAAGATTGGTCAATACTATTGTGTTCTTTAGGTCAAAAACTAACATGCGATCGCTATTATTAGAATCAACCTATTTGATTATCGCAGCCTATATCAATTCTAACCCGATCGGTGAGAGAACTAATTTGCTACACTAATTATCAATTCAGATCTAAATCAATTAATTAGAATAAGAACAATAATCAAACAACAATCCTTGCGATTTTACTAGCAATCAATTAACATTCCCTTTTTAATATACTTGGATCCCCTTCATCCTAGATTAAGAAATTAGCTACACATATTGAATCTAATAACAATAATAATAAAGAGGATTGAAAACATGATTGAAGATGATAAATAACAACAATGAATAAAAAGCATAAAAACTTGAATGAATTAAATTGAACAAGAAATAGTAATACCGTAGTAATTAGCAAGGAAAGATTAAGAACAAAGTATGAATTAATCCGGCAAGTGATGATGAGAAAAGCTAGATCTAAAGTAGTGTGTAGAATAATAGGTAGTAAAACTAGGTTATCGAGCCCTTATTTATAAAAAATAAGGAAAGTCGAAATAAGGAAAAAGCGGAAATAAAATCCTGCGACGGGTTCCTCGATCGAGGACGTCACTCCCTCGATCGAGGACCCCCCCTCGATCGAGGACATCACTCCCTCGATCGAGGGTCTTCGTCAAACGGCCTTATTCAGCTCTTTTCTTCCTTGATTCTTCTCCAAACTTCCTAGAATCTCCTGGGATCCTCTTGTACTCCGCCTTGTCGACTCTCGCGATGCCTTAGTACACCAACTTGTCCCGCAAATGCACTCATCCTGCATTAAAACATAAAAGGGCGGAAGTATCGACAATCTCACTGAAACGACATATAAAATGTCATATAATATCACAAACCGTTTCAAAAACATCTGAGGGGAAGCATAAAAGTGTATGTAAATATGACTCATCAAACTCCCCCAAACCGACTCTTTGCTTGTCCTCAAGCAAAGCAAACTAAAAGAAGACCCATAAAAAAAAGACGGTGACTAGCTAACTCAGAGCCAATGCTAATGAACTAAATCCCAAGCTATGAATGTAACTAAGTGATGACTAAAGGACAGGTATTCAGTTCCCTAAGGATGGATGTTCGTCAATGGTGTTTGGCTAGAAGAGGGGCTAAGGTCAGGAGAGGGGTGGTCTATGGACTGCTGAATGCTATGATGTATCATGTTTGGTGGCAAAGAAACAAGGCTCGGGTGGATCAGATTTTGCTTAGGCCCCAGGCTGTTGTTAAGTTATTACAGGAAGATTTTAGAACTCGCTTAGCTAAATGTTGTAAAGGTCGCATCTCCCATAGGGATCGAACCTGGATCGATAGCTTGCTTAATTAATTGCTGATGTACACAAATTTTTGAAGGCTTCAAGCCTTCTACCTCTTGGTATCTTTTAATATATTTTTACATTATACCAAAAAAGTGATGACTAAAAAGAGAAAACTCAGCTCATATTCCAAGATGACAACGATGTAGACAAGCCAATTACCTTTCAATCTTGCAAGACAAATTAGTCGGATTCTCACGGATTCGCTCAAGCACTCATAAGGGGTGAAATATATGTGAGATAGAAAGAAATAAGACACTCACTCAACTTATGAAACATGCATGCAATCTAATGTGATAGAGATTTCCCCAACTAAAATGCAATCATAATGTAGACAAAAGTACATGTATCAAGGACAATAAGGATGGCAAATGGGCAAAGGTATAGAAATGGTTTGTGCCGAAACACGTTATGGAAATGTGGGGCTAAGACGGTAGTCGCAGCATTAAACCAAAACCAATTCTATAATAAGTATCACAATTCATCCCAATCTAGAGAATTTATCTCAATATTACAACATATGAGAGTCAACAAACTACCCTCCAAAGATGCATAAGACTCTAGTAGTCATCATTTCGATCTCTTAACTAAATCAAATGAAGCGTATATTTTCTTTCTTTTCTTTTTTTCTTTTTTTCTTTTTTTTTTTTCATTTTTTTCATTCATTTTTTTCTTTTTTTTTTTTTTTTTTTTTTTTTTCATTTTCTGCTTCATACTTTTTTCTCCTTTTTCCATCATAAGAGATACAACACAATTGCTCAAAATATTTCTACTACACCCACAAGTGACAAAATAAGTCCCTATCCCAACCATAGTAGTAAGAATAAACATGGTAAACAAGCAACTGCGACTGTCCCGATAAGTTAGGCAAAATCTGGATTGTAGCTATTAGATGAGATATGAAAAGGCTACATGGTTCAAACGGGCTAACAAAAAGGTAATCTGTAAGGCTTATTTGAACGGTAAGAACCGCCTATCCACATGTACTTAGTCATATGAAAGCAATAAAAGTATCAAGAAATCAATTTCACACTTATGCAGTTTGATATTACACATTCCATGAGGAGAACTACACTCAAGCCTAAAAAACAATGAGACCGGTTTATTAATGTTCCCGGCCTAGGAAGCTCTAAAGACCTCAGTTTTAACATATTTAAATTATCAATAATTTAAATATTTTTTAGATTTAATTAGAGCTGTTCATGGGCGGTATTGTCCGAAAATCCGACCCATCCGGCCCAAATTTTTACCGGGTTTGGACATCATTTTTCTGAAAAAATGGGCCAGGGGCTAACCCGGCCCAACCCATTTTAGTAAATGGGCCGGGCACGGACAAGAGAAATGTAAAGCGGGTCGGCCCATCCAGCCCGCTAAAGTAATATGAGCAATTAGTATATAATTAATTTTTGCTTATTTTTTACTCTTGCTTGGATTTTGGAACTTATATTCAGATGCCCAAGTTAGTGGTCCTTCTATTTTGTGTATTGATGTTAAGAACTAAAAACTTAATTCAATATCGGTTTTGCAAGTTTATCGCGTTGTTTATTACTTAATTAATTAATTTCAAAAGTTAACAGAAAAATATGAGCCCATCAGCCCACGGGTTGCCCGAATTTAGCAGTTGGGCGGGTAAGGGCCAGGAGAAGTGGCCCGCTATTTTGGCCCAACCCGCCCGCTATAGTCTTATAGGGCATACTTTTCCCTTTCAGCCCAGCCCATATCCGGCCCAAACCCGCATTTGGACAACTCTAGATTTAATTAAGAGTACCAATATAGCCCACATGGAAAACAAATTAGGGGAAGAAAGAAAGAAATAAAATAGGGTATAAAACAATTTTTGAGGGAAAAATATCAAAAAGTAGAGAATTTTTTTACATATTTAAACTATCTATTTAAATATGTTTTAGATTTTAATTGGGAGTAGTAATATATTACACATGAAAAAATTAGGTGAAGAAAAAAAGAAAATAGGGTATAAAATAATTTTAGTGGGGAAAATATAAAAAAGTAGAGAATGTTTTAACATATTTAAACTATCTATTTAAATATTTTTTTGAATTTAATTAGGAGTACCAATATATCCACATTGAAAAATTAGGGCAAGAAAAAAGAAATAAGGTATAAAACAATTTGTAGAGTATTAATATCAGACACTAGATTTGATTATAAAATAATGTTCCAACTTTTATCTATCTATTTAAATACTTTTTAGATCTTAATTGGGAGTAGAGTAATATATCCCACATGAAAAAATTAGGTGAAGAAAAAAAGAAAACATGATATGAAACAATTTTAGAGGAGAAGATATCAAAAAGTAGAGAATGTTTTAACATATTTAAACTATCTATTTAAATATTTTTTAGAATTGAATTAAGAGTACCCATATATTGCCCCGATTGAACTTTTTTTTTAATTATACTTATATATTAGTGTATTACCCGTGCGTTGCACGAATTCTAAAAGAATTGATTATGTGTAAAGTGTTTAAGAGTGGTAATCTTTATTTTGTAAAAAGGATTCTATAAAACAATTATAATGCTAACATATATGGACTAATATTCAATATTGTTTCACCTTTTGATTTTATTAGCTATGCTAATTGACACTTGAATGACATATTTTTTTCTTTAGATAAGAGTTTTGAGAGGTTTAATTGGTAAACAAAACAAACATGATAACCCATTTTTTTAAATTGGGTTAACGTTGTTTTATATATAATATGCAAACATCTTTCTCTTTTGATTTTTATATCTAAAGTATGATCAATTACTAATCCGGGGAAGTGACAAATAAGCCCCATACGTTTACTCTTATGTGCAAATAAACTCCATAACTTTCATTACGTGCAAATTAACCTCGTATGTTTAGCAATTTGTGCAATTTCGCCTCACTTAATTAATTCACCTGATTTCTCCTTCTCTTATTCTTTTCTTATTTAGTTTCTTTCATTTTTGCAAGAAAAATTTAGTTAATTAACCAATCTACCCCTGCACATATTCTCTCACTTGAACCTCCAACACCCCTACGTGAACGGTGAACCACCACCATGGACACCCTCTTCAATCCACGACACGGAAACAACCCAGTGAAACATGCGCACTACCCTGACCCGCGTGATGTCGACCTAAGGCATATGTCATCTAGGGATGGCAATTTGTCCAGTACCGAACCGAAACCGAACCGATCCGAGGGAAATTTACCGATCCAAATCCATGGTTTGAAAACCCATATCCATATCCATTAGTTAGAACCCTAATCCAAATCCACCCAAAAAATACCCGAACCAAATCCACGCCGATCCATTTCATAACCATAACCGACCCGATCCATCTGATCCACTTAAGATCCATCACCGACCCGAAACCGATTCATATCCACTTTTAACCCGATCCAAATTCGATCCATATCTATTTTTTCCCAGATTTAAACCCATTAAAAATGCAAAATCGACCTTAATTCTTTTCATAAGCAAAAAACCAATCTTAATTAATCTCATTCCTTTTCTAAAAAATATATTAATATTATTATTATTATTAAATTGACTAGATATTGATTCTATCCAACTCTCAAAGGAGGTCTATACCAGATATCTGCATTTAACTATTAGATTTTTCGAGTGGTTCTATTATACCAATACTTGTTAGGTGAACCCTGTGGCATTTTAACTATTAGAGAAAATTTTGTATTTCATCAATTATACCAATACTTTTTTGAATACCAATACTTGTTAGGTGAAATATATCATTTTATTAATAGTTTAACTACATCATTAAAAAGAATACAAATTCCCAAGTTCGATAATCTCACAATAACAAAATGAATGAAAGATTACTAACATGATAGATTAATGTGAAAAACCTCATAAATTTACATTAAAACTCATAAATTTTACAATAATAAAACTCATAAACTATTCATAACACTAACGATACTACTAGTACTAATTGCTCAAATTATCTTTGAAGACAACTAAATTATAATTAGGAAAGACTTTGTTCTTTTGAAATGAACTTAGAGGAGTTGAGTTGAATTAAACTCGTAGGAACTGAACTAAACTTATTTGAGTTGAACTGGATTTATAGAAGTTGAAATTGTAGGAAAATAAGTATGAATTGAACTAAAGTTTTCTGAATCCAACTTATAGGAGTTGAACTTTACATATATAAGCTCAATTGAACTAAACTTAAAAGAATTAAATTATATGAACTTTGGCCTATAGAGTTGAACTGAACTTAAAGAGTAAGATTTCAAGTATAAACGAATAAGGTGTAATGATTAACGAAGTAACGACAACTGAATTCATATGGATCGGGTTATGGATAGCGGAATTACAATTATAATGTGTGAGCTTTGAAATGGATATGGATCGGGTTATGGATAGGGTTTTGGATTGGATCATGGATCGGGTATGGATATGGATGATACAAAAAAATGGTGGATTGGATATGGATCATTGACTTTTGGATATGGATCGGGTTTGGATATGAATCGGTGATCCACTAAATAAGTGGATCGGATTTGAATCTCGCAAAACCCGATCCAACCCGATCCATTGCCATCCCTAAAATTGTCATCCAATACCGAGGACGCAACTTAGTCAGTTTAGTAGTAGCAAGGGCGGTCGGAGGTGGAGTGTGTCAAACTTGTTGTGGTGGTTGATGGTGGATTTGAGATTAATCTCATGCTTGTGGTGGTTATAGGTGATAAAGATCTTGGTGTGGTGGTACAATGGTGGTGGTATGGTAGGTAATAAAACAAATGGTAGATTTTGGTTTTTACAAATTAATAATCATGTTAATTCAGTTTTTATGTTTTAAATTATAAAAGTTTAATAATATAACAAAATTGCACCAATTGCTAAATATACGGGGTTAATTTGCACGTAATGAAAGTTATGGGGTTTATGTGCACATAAGAGTAAATGTATAAGAATTATTTACCACTTCTCCGATTAATAATATAGACACCATCAAGCCTTAGTCCTTTTACACGGGCGACACTTTTTTTAAAAAAATCACGATATATATCGCCCCAATTGAAGTTTTTGAACCCCCCTCTTGACAATTACAATGGTCGTCGGAGTTGGAAAAGCGCAAAGTAGTTGTGACGAACACTGATATGCACCGCAAAACCTGTAACCGAAATTTCCAATAAATAAATTAATCAACGATTGGATGGCCCCAAATAAGCACCATAAATCCAAACCAAAGAAGCATCAACCTCATGTAATCTCTCTCATTTTTCCTTTCTCTTTAATTTCATATGTTTCCTCATACTTTCAGTTTGTCTTAATTTCATAGTCTTAGCATATTGCACCAATGTTTACTGGATTGAATTTTAGATTCAACTTACTTAACTGTAATATAGGCCTGGAATTCATTCAGCTAAATTCGCCGCCTACAATTGCTGCTTTGAAACTCATAAGGCTAATCCGTTAGATATAGAGACATGGAGGACCTTAGTTATGCCGAGAGGCGTCGCCTGCTTCTTTTTCATAATACAATGTAAAATTATCAGTCGCCCCCTTTACCAGTAGTTGAAACTTAAATATCACCAACAAAATCAAAAGTTTTAGTTACGACTTATGAAGTAGTCTAGAGTCTAGATTAGATGGTGATTCTAACGGTTTGTAATGAAACATAGATGGAGAGAGTGAGAGACTAATTGGATTGATATTGGGTTGAAAAAAAAATGAATGTTTTTCTATTTGCTATGATATTGAATAATGTCATAATTTGGAAGTTGGAACCTTGAAATTGGCTGTTTCAACAGAGTGAGGACTGGTAAGACTCATGATATTAGATAGTGTGGCTTTATTTATTAAATTGGTGTGGGCAGGCCAAGAAGCACGGAAAGCCGGCCAGCATCTCTGATTTTCGCTCTCAGCTGGATGTGCTCGGTTTGAAGATTATACAAGTTACGGCTGACGGTAATTGCTTTTTCAGGTTCGTGTATGCTGGATAAATTCCTGCTTCTTTTTGTCGAAAGTTAGAGTTCTGCTGTGTGCATCTTAACTACTCCCTCCATCCCATATTTATTGTCCCCTTCTCTCCAAAATTTATCCCGCTTTTATTGTCCCCTTACTTAATTTAGTTTGATAAATTAGTAAACTACCACCAATACCCCTAAGTTTTTAACTATCATTCACCCTCTAAAAATTGTAATGTCATTCTTGTTCTTAATTAAAGGGGTAGAGTAGTAATTTTATCTTATTTGTTAAATCCTTCCCGAAAAAGAAAGTAGGACAATACAACTGGGATGAAGGGAGTACTTTATTGTAGATATTGGCATCTACTTATCTAGTTTATTTTTTATCTTGTTCTGATTAAGCCACACAACTCTCATAGGATTCAGACCATGTTCACATTCTCACAGGCTATCATTTGTATGTGTTGAGGGTAGGGTGGTGGAAGGATTATTCATTCATTGGCCATACTACTCATTTACTATGTCAGCTAGGGATACGGATCTGAGTTGATGATTTACTTTAGCTTGCAGGGCCTTGGCTGATCAGTTAGAAGGAAGTGAGGAGAAACATGAAAAATATCGCAATATGGTTCTGCAATATATTATGGTATGTAAGCCGTTTTTTCATCCATGCATGGCCTTCTCCACGCATATTAACAAATTGAAATCTCTACAACAGGCATCTTTTTTCACTAGGCTTGTTGTCTAATGTATCAATACATTTATGTTAGAAATTTTACGCGATAGTAGGTCTTTGTTTCCCCTCAGTTGTTTTTTCTCTACATCAAGTTGCTTGCGCAAAACAATGTTGTATTTCCATGACCCATCAGTTGCTGCTCAAGTGGGGCTCTCTTGGAAATTCTTGCTGTGTCAGAGGCACAAATTTCGGCAACTTTGTATGCTTGTGCTTCTTTTCATTAGATACCTATCGGAATTTTAGAAATGAATCACATTTTTGGTTGATGTTATAGAAAAATCGTGAGATGTTCGAGCCTTTTATCGAGGATGAGGTACCTTTTGAGCAGTATTGCCAGTCTATGGAAAAGGATGGTACTTGGGCTGGACATATGGAATTGCAAGCAGCTTCTCTTGTAACTCATAATAACATCTGCATCCATCTTGTAAGTCCTTTTCCTTAATTGGTCATTTCTTCGTGTTACCTCTCAAGTCATTTGTTTAATGATCCCGGCATTGGATACTCTGCATTGAAAATTTGGCATTGAGTTATCTATAAGATTAGGACCCGCCTTTCATTTTCTGCAGCGTTTAGGTCCCTAACTTATAACTCCATCAAAAATGCCATCACCAGTTTCGGTGCTTTTTTTAAGACTCACCGGTTACATTTTCGTCCCTTTCACTTCTTAGTTGAAAAATATAAATATTAATTGAATGAGCATTGATGAGCCTTCCCACCCACCCATCTCTCTCTTGCATTTTAATCCGCAGATTGGACACATTTAAGCTTGAACTGATCAATGCATATAGAACCCAAAGAAATTGTGATCTCAAGATTCTCAAGTCAGTATTCAACCTTTGTGCCAAGAAAAGGTCAGCAATTAACCTCTAACTTGGACATTAATAATACCTTAAAAATCAGGGTTAATTGATAACTTATACCTACTATAACACGAGTTTTCAAAACTTATACCTAAGATAACTTTTTTTTCAAAACTTATACCTAAAAGCCATTTTCTTCCAAATTTAATACCATATTTTAAAACAAGACATAATTGGATCGTTTTACCCTTGCTAATTAACTCATCCATTTTTCTTCCACCGAATCAACTCCACTTCCACCACATATATCTATCTCACCACCATCACCACAGACCATCTCCTCCCCCATCAGCATCATCACCAGTGCTGCCGCCAACGTCGCTGCCCCATAGAACATCCTACCGACAACTCCTTGTGCCACTCCCACTCCTTTTAAATTGGATTATCGAATATGGTGATTATCGAAAACCCTCTATTTACAAAACCCTATTTTACAATCTCGTATTTATAATCAGTCCACACTTCTAAATGTTATAAAACATGCAATTCTTTAATTACCCACTTCATAAAATCATTCAAAAAACAGATCTTTCTTCCTAATTACTGTTTATCTGCATTGGGTTTAACTATAATAGATTCTGATATTTACTGAATTTTTTGTGCCTGCAACAGAACTTTCAAGTTTAAAAAAAGATTAGATTATGCAAATTATACTTAAAAAAATCAGGAAAGAATACCAACACCAAAGAACCGAAGTAACACCATTATTTAACGAAAATCAAATACGTAAAATTCTAAACGCGACAGTAAATAGTGACAATCACAACCTTTCATTTCCAAAGTCATATACAATAGAAAAACAAATGTAAAAAGGCGGAACACTTGGGAGTTCTATAACCAACGCATACATGATACACATAAAAATGATGAATCTCTATGCTATAAAAGGAATAGAATTTAAAGAGATTTGATTGGCTCTTAATTTATTAAAATGAAAAAATCAATTTTGTTTTCCTTTTGTGGTAGGGACCCCACCTTCCTCCTTATTGATTTAATTGCCATCTCTCCCATTAATTAGGTAGGTCTAAATTTAATAAAAACTATACAACAAAATTTATTTAATTCGTTATTTTTACATTTTAATTTAATTCAAAGTCGGTGCAATTATATAATTTAATTTTAACTCTTATATATTTTTAATTTAATTGCCGATAAAATGAAAATTATGTTATAAGCTTAGTATATCATAGTTGTAAAACCGACCCGTGCATTTTTTTTGCACGGGAATAAAACTAGTATCATTGGAAGAGTAAGCTAGAAAATTTACGGGTCTTCACTCTTCGGGGTCATTGATAGTGGACGGTGGTCCATGGCTTGTACCAGTTGCGTTTGCCATAGAAGTGGTGTGGTAAAAAATAATGGGTAGTAATGTAGCATGAGACAAATAGGAATGGGAAGGCAGTATATATGACGGCTAAAGGTTGGAACTTGCAATGAGTGGTAGGAGTAAATATTTACCCTAGAAAATTTACACGTCGATTCCATGCTGCAACTTGTCTTACATCCAATGTCATTCCTCGACCGCCACAAACAAAAAGATACGGGAATCCAATCCAGACCAGTTTTCACCTGGTTTAGACTGGATGCACCGGAGACCGTAACACAGCATATCACAGGACCGTGGACCGGACCGGTTAAGGTTCGGGCCAGACCAGCCAATTAGGTTTTTCGGGCCGGACCTAAGTTTGAACACCCGTAGTTTTAACCATAAAAGTAATTACTATTTAGATATAAAATGAAATCACCACCAAATATGGTAGATGGTACCCCCTAATTGGTGAGTTAGGGAATTAGGCTTTTTATTTGAGGAAAAAGAGAAAAGAGTGTAGGGTCATGGAACTCACTTAATTTTTTGATACCGGCGGAAATCAGTGCACATGGAGGCATTCAAGATAGAGTGTGATGGTGGTTATGGATGCACTTGATGATGCGTTAAAATTAAAGGGAAATGTGATAGTTAAACGATGCATCAAGTGCACCCATAAACACAATGATAACAGGCGGTGATGTGCAGGTAAATAATGGTTTAACGTGGATGGAGATGGGGATAATAAATGGGTGTGGTGATGGATCAAGCTATTCCCCTTGGCTTTGTCCAGTATTCCAATAAAGGTTTGGAAGTCAGGGTTGGAAGATAAGGAAGGGAGGTAGACAGAAAGGAAAAAGTAGTCTGAAGAATATAATAGACAAGTAGATTATACTTCGTGACGAGTCCCTGACACTAACTGAATGGCAGGTCTTGATTGTATAGATAACTCACATAACAATTATTTTCTAAACACTGGTTCTGCTCACGTTCTTTTATCGTTCCAAAAATTTATGGTTTAAGATATTTTGCTTTATTTGGATCATACACGATGGTTTTGAACTATTTGCATTTGGAGTTTTACATAAAATTTTCTTGGATACATGTACTGGATTATAAATCGATTCAGCTGAAGTGATTGCTTTGCTGATCTTGTTAATATTACAGCATAGGTCTCCTCGATGGTGTATACAGAATTTCGGTTGTCATGGAAGCATGATTCATTTGTAAGTAATTTTAATTCTGCTACTCTCTGTATCTATTATGTATTGGCCAACTTGAGCTATTAACTGATAGTCAGCTTACTCAGCTATACTAGGCATGCCAGGTTGCTGATTGTCTACTGCTTGTTTTTATTCATTTAAGTGGGAGCCAAAGACCTTGAACTTGAATCCTTGGTACAGTAAATAGCCTGCTTGTTTTATAGGGCATTTGGTTAAGGGAGAATTCTCTATCAGGGATCAGACTTTTTAATTGTCTTTGGAAAATGGTTGTTTTTTTAGCTTCTTCGTGGGTTAAAGTAGGTGGTTCTTTGAAACGGTATTCCCAGTGGCATAGCCGCATAGTCGAGTTGTTAGAATGTGGGGTCAATTTTGATTATTTTCTTTTATTTTGGTATCATATATTTTTGAAATCAGACTAAGCTTAACAATGAAAACGCCGATTGTCCAAAAACCTGTGGGGCCTCACTATGTGGCTGCCACTGAGTCTTCCAGTAGCGTTTATTCAACTGAATCTGACTTTATGGGAGTACTTCGGACTTATGTTCCATGATACAGGTTCCTTGTCTCTTCCATTTCTCAGTCTTCCAGATTAGCCTTACTTTTGCCATCCTTCCTCTGTTAACAGCAGTGTTTTTTTTTATGATATCACTACACTGATGCCTCAAGTTTTAAAAGGAAGCGATGTAATGTGTAATCCCAAGCTCATTGACGTCCATTTTCTGGAGCCTCTGTCCTTGTGGAAATCGATAGTATTGAAGTGCATTAGTATGTACTCCCTCCGAGTCTGTATGATTGTTCCTGTTTCCTTTTTCATGCGAGTTTCGTGATTGTTCCTATTTCCTTTATTAGTAACTTTTTTGTGGTCTAAAATCAATTCAGTGTGGGGTAGGGTGTTTTGTGTGGTTTAGAATCATTTTCTTATTTCTTGTGCATAAAGCAAAAAGAACAATCATTCAGACTCGGAGGGAGTATATGTTTTATTTCTTTTATGTTTCACCAACTTGCGTGTGTGGAAATAACCTTTTAGGCAGTGCATTGGTATCATCACTTCATAACTTGGTGCCACATATAGGTGAAGTTCAGTATATGTTCCCAGCTTCCCACTACTTTTCTATGCATAAATTGCCTCTCTACAGGTCTTATCATGATGGAGAGCATTACAACAGTGTGAGAATGAAAGAAGATCCTTGTGATGGACCAGCAAGACCTGTCTCTATAAAGGTTTTTGTTTTTTTACCAATTTACATTTATAGATAGATTCGTTGAAACACGGCTCTACTTGATAAAGGCTTACTTTCTTCTATAAGCTGGATTACTTCGAGCATTAGTCCATGCTTTCAGTTTCTCTATCGAAGCTGGTACTGTTATTTCCTTCTTTATTGGCTTAGTTGCTCTAAAAATCACTCATATCATTAGTTTTGACTTTCTGTAGAAGAGATACTGATTCCCTCTACTTATATAGGCTGATGTTAATCTTACAGCAAGTTCACAAGCAGCAAAAAGTCCAAGTGCTCATTCAAATGGAAAAACTTCTGAGTACAGTGGAATCATGAAAATGGTCATGGCTAGCAGTAATTGCAATGATGCTGAAAAAGTTGAACAGGTGAACATACCTGCGAAAATGCAATGCTATAAAAGTTTGGCTTTCTTTGTTGTAACAGTAATAAAAAGGTGGAGTGAATTTCTTACATTGCTTTTGAAACTTGAGTAGAATGGGAAATGTTAGAACGCATGGAAATCAATTCGACATACAATAGTTCTATTGTTGTAACGATGTAGATGACGAGTCAATACGTACAAGTAAAAGTTTTAGGTGGACATAATAAATATAGAGCAAAGAGTGATTTTACAAAGCCACCATTGTGCTGCATTTTTTGAAAAAAATGCTTTTTCGCATTCCCTCTCAGAATGAGGATGAAATGTGAACATGAGCTCCCTGTACCAGATATTTGACCGAAAAGCTCCTTTATTTACTTTTCATTGGTTTTCCCTTCGCTGTTGCTCCTTTAACAGAGTTGATAAGAACTACTGATAAAGGTGAACTATTGATCAAGATGTTGCAGAGTGACCTTTGAAAACAGATTGGTCAACTGTTACTGCCTTGTTACGGTAATTTATATATCAGAAGCTCTTAAGAACTTGATATTTGCTCATTTTTTTCCTTCTTACCGCAGGTTTTACAGCTAGTAGATGGTGATGCCGATGCTGCAGTTGAGTTCCTGATAGCAGAGGGAGATTCGGGTGAAGCCATTGAGAAAAAATGTGTTCTTTTTGAGGACGGCATTGATAACAAAGGTGATTGCTGGTGTGGCATAGTTTGCATAGTTGTTCCACCTTTTGTTTGATTGTTTGCTGTCATTGAGAAACTGATTTAATTTCCATCTTTTTGCATGAACTTAGGCTTTGATGACAATAAAAACTCAAATAAACTCATGGATAATGGAACGCCAGCTAATGGTGTAGATCAATCAGTTGATGCAAAAACGGTTGTCGGATGTAAATCATCTTCGATTGTTGACAAGGTGAGTAGATTCTATGTCCCTTGTTTCCTTACCACATCTTCCCTCCCCTTGGTCTCAACAACAACAACAACAACAACATCAGAGCCTTAGTCCCAAAATGATTTGGCGTCGGACTGACATGAGTCATCCTTTGGAACCGCAATGGGTGAACTCCCATCTCAACAAGCGAAAAAAAGAAAAAACAGAAGTGGAGTGAAACATAATATAAAATACAAAGGGGCTTTGTAGATTCTAAAACGAACTTATTACATATATAAAAACCTAAAAACTAAATCGAGAATAAAGCTTAATTTTTTTTTGAAAAACGAAGCAAAACTTAAAATAAAAAGTTTTTGGAAAAAAGGTGTAATAAGTCCAAAAAGAACATTTTTTTTTTAAAAAACTTAAATAAAAACATTAAAGACTAAAAGTCCACATGTATCATTTCCCTCCATAGTGCCCTCTCCATCACCGTCACCATCCCCTCCTAAAGTCCGAGAAATCTCATATCATGCTCAATCACTCTTCTCCATGTCTGTTTTGGTCTCCCTCAACTCCTAGCAACCTTTTATGTGCCCGAAGTCTCCAACCTCCTAACCGTTGCGTCCATAGGTCTCCTTCTCACATGGTCAAACCATCTTAGTCGGTTTTCCATCATCTTGTCCTCTATTGGCGCCACTTTTACCTTCTCCCTAATCGCCTCATTCCTTAACCGGTCTTTTCTTGTATGGCCGCACATCCACTTCAACATACGCGTCTCCGTCACACTTATCTTTTGAATGTGACACTGTTTCACGGCCCAACACTCCGAGCCATAAAGTAAGGCATGCCTAATCGTCGTGCGGTAAAATTTCCCCTCTAATCTTTGGGGTATACCTTTATCGCACAAAAACCCCGTGGCACTTTTCCATTTCATCCATCCCGCTTTAATTTTGTGAGCTACATCTCCGTCTAACTCCCCTTGGTCTCAACATTTTTTTTATTTTGTTGGACACGATATTTTTCTTTCTGGGTTTCAAAAGCTAGGTCACTAGCCACTTAACTCGTGCCTTTTTTTTCTTTTAATGCCCCGCCCATTTTAAAAACATTTTATGATTTATAAACTGGAAATTTATTCTGTGGTCTTTGCTTGCAGAAAATCCCAAGAAATAAGGTCTGTCCATGTGGATCAAAGAAGAAGTATAAGGCTTGTTGTGGAGCAGCAGCTCAAAGGGCCTCTTCTAAATTTCAAGTGTATGGTTTTCAAAATAATTCTATGTACTTTTTTGCATTTGTTCCTTTGAATTTAGCGTGCAATAAATTATAAAAAGATATGGTGTCATTGGCGATTGGTAGTAACATCGATCTTTCCCTATTTTTCTTGATTGTCATGCATTTAGCTAAGTCTCGTTACTCCTATAGACAGTTACCTTCTTGCGATACTACTTGTCCTATCGAAGATGTTCCAAAAATGTTAGCAAATTTCCCTAGTAAATGGCAAAGGAATGTAGGTGGTGCTATTAATTGGAAATGTATTGATATTTGTCCGTAGTTCCCTCTCAAGGAAGGAGTACTACAGTCCTATTATGTACATAGTTTGCGTCATAAAATAGTAGTGGTTTTTGTTAAATCGAAGCTAAAGTTTGGCGACAAATACTTTCATAAGCCCGCCTTACATAATTACTATAGTAGAAGTGTAGAACCGCATGTGTTTAGTATGATTGGACTTGTTAAAATTTTCGTATGAGCAATACTAGTCAACTGAAAGCTGTGTTACTCTGACTCTCCCACAAAGTATCGTGTCTGGCATGAGTGTCCGATATGGCTCATTTGTGCAAACTTTTTGTTTTTGTGGTCTAAAGTGGAGTGTTGAAGTGTCGTGTTGAGCGAAGTGTTGGAGTAACATAGTCCGAAAGAAATAGCAGAAAATGGTCTCACCTCTTTCCGTAAAGTGGAGTGTTGAAGTGTCGTGTTGAGCTAAGTGTTGGAGTAACATAGTCCGAAACAAATAGCAGAAAATGGTCTCACCTCTTTTCCTAGGTCTTTGTGTTAAAACTAAAGGTAAACGAACAAATAAAGCATTTCAGGAACCCTTGCCTGCTTGTTGGGTCACGTTGGGTGGTTATGTTTTCCGCAATTACAGTGTTTACTGATGTATTCTGTTGCTGTGATGTCACCACACCAGTAATCACGAAGCGAACTCTGAAAGAGGCAACAGAGGGAAGCAAGGAAAGAAGGGGAAATCAGTTACCAAAGCACCTTCCACTATACCAGATGGAGCAGTGACTGATATGGGTGCATTATGCATCTGATTTTAAGGTACTACCATTTCAAAGTAAAGGCCACTTTAGAAGTCTGCCGGACTTGAGGAAGATGGTCCTGTGGTTAGAGGGGGGTTGGCTTTTTTGGCTCGGGAGTGAGTTATTTCATGTCATAGTACATTTCTTAACCAATACGAAGTATTTGTTTCCTTCAAAATTAGTCTTGCTCTATAAATTTTGTGAAAAAGCATTGTTTCGAACCATCTAATGGTAAGCAGGTAATTAAACTTAGATGTTATCTCTTCCTTAACTAGCTTCTCGTACTATTTACCTTTTCCTAAAGAGTTAACTGATGCAATGTTGTCCTCGTCTTTCTTAATTTCGTAGCTGTAGAATTGTGTCTTATATGTAATTTTGGGAGCATCTCACACTTAGCAGGAAGGATGTGTAGGGCGTGTCGTGTGACCTCGTAAGAAGGATTCAATGCATACATCGGTTACATTACCAAACCCGAAATTTGGTTACTGGTTGCGGTAGCTTGCTGTCTGCGAAAATATCGGGCGACTGCGGAGTATTTCCTTTCTAAATTTTGAAAAGGAGAGAATGATTTTAGGAGATAAAATCTATTCTCTAAATTTTGAAAAGGGGAGAATAATTTTAGGAGATAAAATCAATTAAAAATTATTAATAACCACCTACTATTTACCGTATTTTACAAATTATTACCCTGTATTTCATTTATTACAAAATACCACCCAATTTAGGGTGTATATATTCGAACTCACACTGTAATTCACTCCCGGATTTATTTTCACTTATTTTCCGACTCGATTACTAACTAACTCAACAAATTATTTTAATTAAGTCAACTCATTCAACCTGCTGTCAAAACCTGCACTTAAGTCATCCCTCATCGCACTTATATTTTCCATGATAGCTTGTTTTTCATAGTCATCCCTAATTCTCTCATGTAGAAGTACTAATTTGATTTCATTCTTTTTAATTTTTTTTTGTTAAGATGATTGAAATTAGGGTTTATTTTCTGGGTTAATTTGGGGCTTATTATCAAAAACTTATTTGAAACCCTTAATTCTTTCTTTTTTTAACCGAGGATAAATGTACCTCTGTATTGAGATCCCAGACGATGAGGCGAGCAAGCCACTATCAGACGGATACGAAATTGCTATGGCTCTGTTGCAAATAAATAAAGCTTTTGGGTTATTGGGGATTGTTGTTGAGATTGCTATGACTCTGCCTCAATTAAACGGATACGAAAGTGCAAGTGTCACTTTCATGCTAGGCTCGTCATGACTTCATGGACGACTCTTCTAGGAGTAAATCAGAGTAGTAGCTCGGGGTAGCCATTCATTAGATACGAATTTGCTCTGTCTACGAAAACTACCAACTTTCCCTCATTCTTGTGCTTTGATTGAGCAACTCCTAAATCTAGAAGTATTATCATGGTTTGTGGTGCCATTGTATGCAGATTTTTGTGTTTATGTATGAACAAAATTATTGGTTGATGGTGTATGCTATCTAGCTTATTTGTAGTTTTAGGTGTATGATACTATATAATCTAGTTTATGTTGATGACTGAAATGTTATCAAACAATGGTGTAATCTATGTGTCAAAGAATAGTAAGTCTTGCTTGTGACGGGTCACCATTTGTGACGGATATTTTGTGAGATAAAATGGATAGAAAATGAGTTAGTGGAGAAAGGGGACCACATGAATAGTATTGAAGAGAGAGAAAAAGTGGGTATTTTGTGAGAGTAAACGGTATCCGTCACAAGCTTGCGACGGATAGTGCCGTTGCAAATAAGAATTTGTGGTCAAAGAATGCATTCTTATCAATTGGTAAGAACTATGGACAAATATCTAATGTTTTGTTTTTATTTTTAATTAGGAGAGTAGGATTTACTCGGTGATTTTGCTTTCACAAGAGTATTCTGGGTATGATTAATTTGGAGGATTAATTAAGAACTTTGTTGATTTAGTTACTAATCGAGTCAAAATAAGTGAAAATAAGTTCGGGAGTGAAATACGGTGTGAATTCGGATATATATACTCTAACCTAGGTGGTATTTTGTAATAAATGAAATTCACGGTGGTAATTTGTAAAATACGGTAAATAGTAGGTGGTTATTAATAATTTTCACTAAAATCTACTCCAGTTCGGTTTGTAATATACCTTGTTAAGAAAAAAGAAACTATTAGTCATCTACATTGATGAAGTCAATCTTGTAATCAGTCCGTAATATATAATTGTTTAAGCAATTTTAACGTTTCATTTTTCTTATATAGTTTTTTCTCCAATGAATGTCAAGGATGTGTTTTATAACTTTTGAACATTCCTTTTTCATTATTAATAAATTTAATATTGGAATAATTATGGAGCAAGATTTGCGACTTTTGAGCATAATTTTTTCATTATTATAAAATGTAATATAGACATAATGAAGATAGTGGGCGAGAACACCTAAGAGGGTAAAGGGATAAATTAGGTGTGTATTTAAAAATTTAAGCTTAATGGAAAATCTTTTAAAACTCTTAAACACTTTTGACTATACTTAGATGAAAAGAGATGATACTTAGAACTACGAAGTTAGAAGTATGCAACGACAATTCAGTAAGTATAAGTCATAGTGTAATTAACAGTGGATTTTGAAATAATATCGAGAGTTAAAGTGCAACAGTAGTAAAATGTCAATAGACAAAATAAACAATGTTAAAACGGAATTACTTTTTCACATACGAACTTTACTCTTTCACATACACTTTATCATTATATTTCCATCTAATACCCTTTTAAACCTCGAATAATCAAATTAACTCTTCTATTTTTTTTTTCCCAAAACATATTCTAATTGGTCTACCACTACAACAACAAATCTTTATGTATTAAACAGTGAATCATTTTGTTTGTTTATCGATTGATAATATGATTTATTATAATATTTTAATCAATTATTAGATTTTTTTTAATCATAATTGTTGAAATTAGAGTTTATAAGAGTTATGTGATGGTGGGGATGCCGGCGATTGACGAGTCATCGTGGTGCTACGTGGTGGTAGTAATATATAGCAAAATTGATAAACACAGTGCATCATTGATTTATTGCAGCAAAACTAATACTTCCTCCATTTTAATCCAAATACCATATTTACCTTTTTCACGTTTGTCAACGCACGTTTTACGTGCCTTATATCTTTAACTACGTATTTGTAAAAATTATAAAAGTTATATATTTTCATTGTCTTCTACTTCCAAAGGAATCCCAGCATCTTCCTATTGTAAAGGTGACCCATCATCTGCTTCACCTTCATATTCTTGTTCTTACGCAGCGTACCCATCATCTTTTAATCCGTTCCATAACTTACTTTCCACAAAAGTTTTTGTAATCTCGGCTATTGTATCTAATGTACTTGCTTTTGCTGTATCTATGCCGCCCTACCTCTATGGGTCTACTGACGCCGCTCCATGTCAGAATGGATCGAGTTCTCATCTTTCTTCTTCTTTATGAGGGGCTTTTAGAGAAATTCCTAAAGTGCAAGCACGCGAGTAAGGCGCATTTCATATAGAGTAAGAAAGTCAAAAATAAAGAAGAAAGAAGAAGGGCTCTTCGATCTAGAATTTGGGCAGCCTGACTCTGAGCTTAGAAAAAGTAAAGTACGAAAAAAGCCTTCCTTAAGTAAGAACAATCTCAAGCTAAATTAAAGAGGGAGAGGCTTTTATACTCAAAGATTAAAGGAGATCCTCTAGGGAACGTCCCTTGCGAACCTACTGACTTAGACTGCTCTAGATCTGTTTTCCTTTTAACTTTTTTACGAGTAGAAGAGATAAGATTAAGAAATACAGTCTAACCTGTGTAATTAGCACGGTAAGCCTCGGTTGGGTCTCAGCAGTCCACAGGTACACGGAGTGAAATGAAAGGCCGTGCAAAGAGTTGGTAGAATAGTGGGCGTCGACTACGTTGGATGGCGGCTCAAGATCAGCCTCATGAAAACCTTATATTCCCTGAGGAGGTTCTACCCCGTGGAAACGCTCTTTAATGGAACTTTAGCTTTAGCCGATCGTGACCAGGAAACCACCGGTTTCGCTTGGTGGGCCGGGAACGCTCGACTTATCAATTTATCCGGTAAACTACTTGGAGCTCATGTAGCTCATGCCGGATTAATCGTATTCTGGGCCGGAGCAATGAATCTATTTGAAGTGGCTCATTTCTTACCAGAGAAGATATGATGCAAAATGGATCTTGTTCTATCCTTGATCATAGTAATAGATTTCTCTCTGAACAGGGAGCCCTCGATCCGCACCAGATAGAGGAGGATTTAGTCAATTCCATAGTTTGGGCTCCTAGAATGTGGACCCCCTGAAGCTTTTCTTGTATCGAAAGGCCCAATTCATTGGGATTTCCTTATTGGGCCCGGTCAGTGTGGGGCAAGTGTTTCGCTTATGATGAAGAGCTTCAAGAGAATGATTCGGAGTTCTTGCAGAGTGGAACCACGCAGGACCAGATAAAAGAGCGGGTCTTTTTTCGAATAAGCCAATTTATTTGGGACCCCGGAGATCCACTCTTTTTCCTATCCAATGATCAGCCCTTTGCGTTCCTTTCCTTCATACTTCAGTGGAGCCTTTAACGCTCCTTTAAAGCGAGGTAGGATTTGAATAACCCTTTTTGATTTGGACTCGTAATTCAATGTAAAAACCGTTATTCTTCAGACAGGACTTCCCCTCTTTACTATCTTCGACGCGCGGCGCTTTGGACTTTTCTTTCCTTTGTTCCATGAGCACTCAACTTTACACTTTACCCGGAGAATGGGGGCTGGCCACTGACGACTTTCAATGTACTCGTAAAGACGAATTAAACAAGACCTCACATGAATATATTTTTTCTTATGTATTGAGAGAAAATTGAGATTAAAGGTTGATTTGTGAATAGTGTACAAAAACTAAATATGGTATTTGGATAAAAATGGAGGAAGTACATAGATGTATACGCCATATGACGCCATTAAGCAAATAATAAGTTGAATCCTTGTTTGCATGCAGCCAAAACACGAAATGATAAGATAGGGACAATTATGTTATGTAATTACTCCCTGATTCACATCTTGATAGAGGAGGATGAAACATGTGGCAATGAAGGCTAGAGCAGGGGGGAAGCACACTGGTTTGTGAGGAGGGGATTAGTGAGATGTATTAGGGTTTGTGTGTGGAGATGAGAAAACATGAGGAGGTTAAAATTGTAAAAATCGTATGTGAAAGAGTAAATTTCGTATGTGAAAAAGTACAACCCTTTTAAAACTGGTTTGATCATTACTCCACAATCTACGTCCAACGTTATTTTATTAAGCGTTTAAGGTAAACTTATACCAAATAAAACAACGCCCCATCCTACCCCGGTTGCTATTTGCTTAAAAATTACTCCGCTTCCAAAAATCTTGCTTAAAGCTAATCGACAATAAGAATTTTGCTTTGGGCTAACTCCAACAAAAGACTCCAAGCTCAAAAGCTACTTCGCTTCGTAGGCTTCGTTGCTGGAGATAACCCTTTCCTAACTCCCGAGATTTGGTTTGTATCTACGCAGTTTTGTTACAGGACACCACTTATCTTAATGATGTTCACACAATGAACGGAGGAGATAAAGCTTAAGTACTAGCACGAAATTACTGAACAAGATTCAAATGACTAAGTGCAACACACAACTATTTAAAACACTCAAAATGATTTTACAAAACACAACTCAAAGTATTTTAAATGATAAACGGTCTTGCAAATTTACTGACTTAAAGCTTAATTATTTTCTTCGGTTTTAAACATGTTGTTGCACACTTGTAAAAATGAATTCAGCAAGGTATTTATAATGTCCAAGTAGCGTATACTTCACACATTAAAATATCTCACACAACATTAATTCAAGTGACAAAAATATTACTGTAAAAATATTGCTTGGGCAAGATGCACAAGTCAACAGTTTCTTCATCAAACAACCGATCAGTTTTTTCCTCAAGAAATCGATGCACACTAATGCAAGAAATCAATTTTGAACACAAAAAAATATGGATACAGTCTTGCATAAAAAAACAAACATATCTGGTTATGTTTATAGGAACAATAAACATTTCCATAAATGTAAAAGTAAACAACTCATTTTTGGTAAGTGTCTTTGATAAGAGCCCTTTGTTAAAGATTATCAAACAATATTTGTAGTGAACAAACTAGTAGTAAGTAGAGGTCGGATCCTAAGGGACGGTTCATCAAATGGTTATCAATGGAAGTAGAGCTGTCTTTGTGTAACAATTTGGGTTTGAGATGTAAACTAAACTACTATAACGGAAATGTAGACAAACGAAATAATAAAGCAAGAAAATAGAGCTGTAAACAAATAATTAACAAACACTAGGGTGTTATGGGTTCATAGGAAAATCAGGGTACAGTTATACAAATAAGTTATATAAACGATCACAGTTGTGTTGGAATCAATTTGATTTATGTCTTACAGTTCCTAGGGAGACTTAGGCCTCGGAGTCGAGTTGGTTTATAGATTAAGACACCTACAACGACTTGGTTCTCCCTATTCGACTACATACATGGTCTAACAATTCCTGAGTTGGTTTATGTCTTACAAGTCTTGTTGAAATAATAAAGAATCAGGCTAGGCTGTCAATTCAGCATTCCATAAGATGGTGTTGCATTCCATGAAAAGTCATGATTGTCATCTTTTTATGGAACGGTTACTTCTCGTTGCATTGAAATATTTGCTCCCAACGGGTTCTTGGAATGCAATAACTGAAATAAGCCAATTCTTCAGAGATTTGTGTACTTCAACGATCACAGTTGAGTCTATGGATCAACTAGAGTCAAACATTGCAGAGATAATATGCAAGTTAGAGAAGATATTTCCCCATTCTTTTTTTCAATTCTATGGAGCATTTGCCTGCTCACTTACCTTATGAAGCGAAGGTTGGAGGACCTGCTAAAAAAACTAAAAATTTATCGTTTTGGGTCGGAAATGAAACTATTTGTTGTAATAGTGTCCACGTAGGCTCAGAAATCTCAGAATGCGAAACAAACACGCCATTAACAATGGCGTGTTTAATAAAACACCGAAAAAATTTAAAAATAATAAGTTTGACATAAACACGCCATTGCTTACGGCGTGTATATTACAATAAACCCGCCATTGGGAATGGCGTGTCTTTCAAAGACACTCAATTTTAGTAACAACGCCATTATTACTCCCTTGTTCCCATACCTCCTGCTTAAGTCTTCAACTCCTTCGTGTCTTAGTTACCAAGCCCTTTACGAATCGCAAATCTACGACCGTCTAACCACCGATCCACTCCGATGCAGCACAGAAGGTTTGGCGACCGCTGACGCCTATCCATTCTTTTAGCCCATCTATTTCCACCCACCATAGACAACATTCAAAGCCACCATGCCTCCGCCCGTAATCACCCGCAACTACCAGTCTGAGCCTCACTAGTCACTTCACACTCCTAGGATTAGCCTCGTTTGTTATTTATGCATTAGCGGACCGGAGATTTTAGTTACCCATTTCGAATTGTTGTCGACGTTGTTCTTGGTTGAAATTAAATGGTGATTTAATTTATTCAAAAGACGGAGTGATTAATTCGGATCTTGTGGTGTGGAGACAGTAGAGGATAGTAACAGGTGATTAATTGGGATTGGTAACTGATGTGTGCATTTTGTATAGACTTTTTAGTCTTATTTTGGCACACATTTTCATGTAATTTGGTGATTTAGTATCACTTTATGCCCCGTATATGCTACTTTGTGTTTGTATAGTTGTTTTGCAAATACAGACCAAAGTGTAGCGGAAACCGAGCTTTTTCTACCTCAAGTGTTGTATTTTAGTAGATGATGGAAGAAACGTGGCTGGTTGCGCATTCATCGAGAAGCGTGAGGAGTATAATCAACCATTCATGGAGGAAGTCTAGGCAATCGACCAACTTTAGGCTTGTCGAGGACCTAGTCAAGGAAGAGAAGTCCTCGATCAAGTTGTCATGTGCTCGATCGAGAGGTTTCCATGTTCTATTTGCTCGATCGATAGCTCTTATGATCGATCGAGAGGTTTTGAAGAAGGAAGGGTCGATCGAGAACCCATATCTCCTCGATCGACCGATTTTGCTGGATTTTTGCTCGATCGAGAGGCAATTTCCCTTGATCGAGAGCTTTCTGCTGGCTCTTCGTTTTCTCAGACTTATTACAACAGTTTTCGTTTTCTCTATTTAAGAACTCTCATTGAGTTCATTAAGTTATCTTTTATCTAACAATTACCTATCTTTATTTTCTAGTTTTAGTTTACTCCTTTTTATCAGAAACTTTGTAGCCGTCACAATAATTTGGTTTATCATCTTTTTCATGCTCAAGAATTGTGTACTCTTGTTCTAGCCAGATTCTAATCGTAATTCTTTTTCCTTATCTCTTTTCTTCTGTTTTATTATCATCCTTAATCCTTATCTCCTGTTTTCGTTGTTTCCGTTTTCGTTTACATCGGATTGTATGCACATACTCTGTTTTTGTAAACTCCGTTCCATCGCTTGTTTCTCGTTCGTTTTCGCTCCTGCTAATTATCATATTGCTTCTGTTTTTCCCTTCCCTTACCATCTCTGATTATTAGTTCAGTTTCGTCGCATTATATCTCTGTTTAGAATCCATCTTTGTTTCGATTTTTGTGGGCTGTTTTTGTGCCTTGTTCTCGTTTATGAGCCTCGGAAACCGTGTCCATTTGTTCACTGTTTTCTCATCATTTTCGCTCTTCTGTCATTGTTCTCTTATATTCTGATTTTATTCACCGTATCACCATGTCACATGCTATTTTAAGTTTAGTAGTCGTAATCGTCGTCAATACCGTTATGAGTAGCTAAACCGTTTAGTATGTCGGGATAAGGGAACTAGTGTCGTAAGCATGATTGGTGGTAGTCGGGATGGATAGTTTATGGTAGGAGTAATTGTTAAGTAATATAATCCATGTTTGGTTTAGTGAGTGCACGCATGAGACCTTACATCTAGTTAATTCCTGACCTAGACCGGAAGGTTGGAAGGGTAAGACTTACTTACCTATTTTAACTAGTTTTTGTGAGAGCGGAAGTTAAGCAAAAACGACCTTAGGGCTACTTAAGACCGGAAGGTATAGTCGGGTTTGAGACATGACCGTAATAACCCAGCCTTTCTTACCAATAAACTGACCTACCCCAATTATACTGATAATGCATAAGACACAACGACCCGAGTTCCCAGCATATTCTCCTTATTCTTGATTTAATTCAACCCATCTCGTGCTTGTTTTCGTAATTTTATTCTCTTTGCATATCTCATATCTCGTAGTTTAGCTTATTATTTTCAAACCCCCAATTGTGACCAATAGGTAGAAACCGATAGTTGACAAGGTCGCTTCCCTTTGTAGATTGACCCTATTTACCACTAGCGTATGTTAGTTGTGCATTATTAGGTTTATTTTTGGTGCCTACAACGACGGTCATCAAATTTTGGCGCCGTTGCCGGGGAAGCAACGCTATTTTCTATTTTAGTTTTTATCTATTTTTGTCTTAAGGAATTTTAATTCCTTAAGACCGTTCTAATTGTTCTCTTTCAGTTTTGTATGCGCAGGTCTCAAAGGGGAGAATTGGTGGAACCCGATCCCGAACCCGGGAGAACCTTTTTACCAAGAAGGAGAGAACTAGAGAGAAACCATCGGGAGGAAGACTTGAGTACCCCCGACCAAGAGAGAACCAATTTCTTTGAGGAAAATTCCATAGTCGAACCTAACCTTCAAACCAAAATGCCTAATATAGCCAGTCACTCTGAACCCACAGCTGAATTCATTCCTAAGGGATTTAGCATAGCCACATATAAGGACGGTCAAACCTTTGATTTCAGACCGTCCTACATCAATATGGTAGAGAGAAACCAGTGTAGAGGAGCTGCGGGAGAGGACCCAAGAAAACCCATGGAGCGATTCGTTGATTATTGCTCCTCCATTCCGGCCACTAGGGGGTAACCCAAGACAAAATTAAAGAAGCCTCTTCCCTTTTTCTCTAACCAACAGTGCTAGGGAGTGGTTGTCGGATTTGGATAGGGTAGCTGTCGGGATTACAGATTGGACTTCCTTAGCCCTAGCCTTCTATAAGAAATACTTCCCACCTCAGCGGACGAATGCCCTAAGAACACAAATAACCAATTTCAAACAAAAACCGTCCGAAAACCTGAGTGAGGCGTGGGATAGATTTAAGGGTTATGTGAGAGCCGTCCCCCACCATGGTTTCGAACCATGGTTCATTTTCAACCAATTCTATAATTGTTTGTACGATGATCACCGAGCCATTCTTGATTCGGCCGCAAACGGGAGGTTCCAACGAGAGGTGGATGATGACAAGGGTTGGAACCTAATAGAGGAGATGGCTACACACACGTCCGAGTATGGTAACCCTAGGAGTGGCACGAGAACCGTAGCTAACATTGAAACCGAGGGTTTAGAGGCTAAATTTGACAAGTTATTTGCCAAGATGAAGAGGTTAGAGAGTGGAAGTGTCGGGAACCGTCAAACGGTTCATGTTTTACAAAGAGAAGAGGTTATCTTATGTGAAAGGTGTGGCGAACAAGGTCACAAGGCTGTTGATTGCTTCGCGGATAAGGAGCAAGTTTACTCCTTCCAACAATATCGGCAGGGAGGGTATAACCACGGGTACGTCCACCTCAATCTGAGGTGGACTAGTCAAAATGTCCTTAACCCATCCCCACCACCGCAACAACAACAACCTTACGTACCACCACACAAACAACAGTTTCCACCCTTAATTTCTGAACCCTCAGCATGGGAGTTCCTCAACTGGAGGAGTTTCCGAGATTGGTGAGCTGAAGTCAATGATCCAATCATTGGCCACGCAGATGTCAAAGTCCGACCAAGAAAACAACGCAACAATTAAAATACTTGAGTCGCAAATAGCTCAACTTGCCACCAACCAATCCGTAGGACAACCGGGACATTTGCCCTCCCAATCCGAGAAGAGGAAGGAAACACTTAACATAGCGACCCTCAGGTCTGGAAACACGTTTTCCAATGCTAAAGTTGCTGACCGTACTGTTTTTGCTAATTTTTCAGGTACAGAACACGTGAAAAGAGCTGAAAATGCTGTTGAAGAGCTCGATCGAGAGAATGCCGCTTCTCGATCGAAAGGATTGTCTGAAGAACTGCTCGATCGAGAGCCTACAATTTCTCGATCGAGCAATGTGACTGATGAAAGTGTTCGATCGAACACTATAGAGGAAAAAGATGCTCGATCGAGAAGGGTAGAAGGTCGATCGAGCAATTCTGCTGCTGAAACTGGTCGATCGAGCAGAGTGGAGCCTGAAAGTGCTCGATCGAGAGCCCCCAATCAAAGAATGCTGAATAATGAGCTAATCCGTGATACGCATAAGGCTAATTCTGATGAGCACGTTCCTTTCCCGGGACGTTTAAGAAAATAAAAGAAGAAAGAACCGGAGTTCGCCAGATTCGGTCAACTCGTCCAAGGCCTGAACGTTCATATTCCTTTCCTAGACTTGGTGAAAAAAGGTACCGTCTTATCTCAAGTTTATGAAGGATATTCTGTTGCGTAAGCGTTCAGTCAATGAAATTGAGACCGTTGCTTTTTCTGAAGAGTGCTCCGCACATCTTCAGTACCGAACCCCGGCTAAGCTGTCCGACCCGGGTAGTTTTTCCATTCCATGCCACATAGGACTGCATTTTATCGACAAAGCTTTATGCGATTTGGGCGCTAGTGTTAACGTCATGTCGTTGTCCTTAGCTAGGATGTTGGGGTTTAACCAGTTTCATTGCACGAACATGTCCGTTCAAATGGCCGACAGATCAATGACTAGACCTCTAGGAGTCTTAGAGGACATTCCAATTAAGATTGGACGATTCTTTATACCGGTTGATTTTGTTGTGCTTCACATTCCTGAGGACTCTTATACACCTATAATCCTTGGTCGACCATTCTTACACACGGCCCAAGCTATAGTGGATGTTGGGTTGCGTACATTGACCTTTAGAGTTGGTGGCTAGACTTGTCGCGAGTCTCCAAATTAACAATTTATAATCCACTACAAACTCTAACAATAGTAAGGGTAAGTAGGGGTCGATCCCACAAGGAAGGTCTATGTTTAAGGCGTGTTTGTGTAAAGAATTCTAATGTAACCAATTGAGGGGTGTTTGCGGTTTTAAATCTAAATCTAACAAAGCAAAATATTAAAATATTAGAGTGAATAAAATTATAAGAAAGGTCTTGGGTCTTACAATATCCACAAATGATATAGGTTTGATCATTGACACTTGTAGACTCTATTTCTCTTGAATACTTTGTTGTGAAAACATGATTTTCTACTTCTCCTTATTTTTAGTTGTTCACTGCGAAAAGCGCACATAAACAACCCTTATGGTGATGACAATCTAGTCCAAGCGTATCTAAATTCAATCATGCCATTTATTATAACTAGAGAAGCCAACAAAGAAGAACAAATGCATACACCAGCGGTTCTACACTTTAATTCTTATGATTATTATTCTCCTACAATACAACAATGATGAAAATCATACAATTGATGAACAATAGTTGCTACTAATGTCTAGGTAATTGAACAAAAGATTCAAATTCCTAAACTAGCAATATATTAGAGATAATATAAACTAGGTGATCAAACTAGTAAAAACTATCGATAATCGTAATAATGAGTTGAGAATAAAAACCAATATTCAAGAGATAAAAATATAGAGTAAAAAGTCTTACAAAACACTAATTCATTTGCTTCAATTGCTTGATCCAAGACGAGTAAATTACTCTTCCATACAAATTAAACTAACTAAAACAAACTATGGAAATTATATTCTAATTATTAAAAGGTAGAGAAAATATGTATATGAGAAGTGTAGAAGAAGTGTCAACAACATCTTCTTATATAGGTCTTCAAAGGACAACTCTTTAATGTCTCTTAAATTATAGGTATTATTACCAAAATAAATGAGAATTAGAGAGTTGTTGAAATTGTATTAAGTCCCATGTTGTGTCATAAAATAGTATTGGAATCCAATGTTGTGTCATAAAATATGAGTTGAATGTATGGAATTCATGGAATCCAATGTTCATCTTGATGTGCACTTGCTTGGACCATAGTAATTGGACCTTGACTTGCTTCAAAAACCATATTGCATGAGATATCTTTAGCCCAACAACTACCTCCAAAGAAGCCTACTCCATTCATATTAACAACTCAATCTAATTATCCCATAAAAACATGCAAATCCATCATCAACCCAATATACAAGACATGTGCACTAAAATCCAATAAAATACTCCTCAACCCATCAATTAATCATCAAAATATCATTATTAAGCCCTACTAAACTAGACTAATCAAACTCCCCCACGCTTAGACCTTTACTCGTCCTCGAGTAAAACTCGAAGATTAGTCAAAGAGAACTCACACCAAAGTCGATATAGCGAAACGTGAGTAGCTTGCTTCAACTTCAAACACATCACAAGCCCACTCCTCGCTCCAATAATTACCACTATTCACTTCTTGCACCTCAATTTTACACACAACCTCACTTCTTCTCCTTATATTTTCCATCAAATAAGCATATGATCACAAGAATAATACACATAACTTTAAAATAATGACCACACAAACATCCTCCTCATCAACGAACTTTCGACAACAAACTACATGTGAAATATGAACACGAAAAGCTCAATGTAGTATATGTCAAAATACATAACAATCACCGTCCACACCCTCCTTATCTCTCCTAAGCAACAATAAACTTAACCCGAACCACACTTCAAACCTCATTATGTCACCATCTCCAAGATAAAACAAGTAACGAAGTAACTTTTTTTTTCTTTTTTTCCCCCCTAATCTCTCATTTTTCCCAGATCGCCCGCCCTTGCGGGTTTTCAATCTAGCTTTTATTCCTTACATTACTCTCATGGCACGCAACTCAATTCTTCATTTTACCCGGAGCGCCCTTTCGGGTTTTCACTCCGTCCTCAGCCATTACCCAATATTGCCTAGGCGCCCGCCCTTGCGGGTTTTCACCTAGTCGGGTTATTTTAATTTTTTTTTTTTTTTTTCATTTTTTCATTTTTTTCCTTTTTTTTCAAAACGAAAACAATGTATATACAAATGGTATTTCCTCCCCATGCTTAAACTTCACATTGTCCTCAATGTGAGGTACAATAAAAAGGAAGGTAAGGAAAAGGAAAAGAAATACGTGGTGGAGGTATCATTTTTTTCCGGCTTTATTTTTTGGAATTTTGTTCGGTGTTTTTTCCGGGTTAGCTTGAGGTAGAAACGGGTGTAGTTTGACGATTAGTGGTTCTCATCCGACAACACAACATTTCTCAACAAAAACTCCGTCGAAGTATACAACAACACCAAACAAATTCCCTTACAACTCCAATGCTCCCTCAACAATAAACAATTTCAAGAATTCTCAATCCCAAAATAATTCACATTAAATTCTCAAGTGAACAATTATAATCCTTTTAAATTAAAGCTAGAATAAAATTCAAGCAAATAATTGAAAAGAAGAGACAAATTATAAAACTTGTATCCGAAAAATAACAAACTTGTCTCTTAAAGATGAGAATCAATGGCGTATACTCGTGTGGAAACAAATCAGATTTTCGATCCAATTAAACCCCAATTTCGACAAATTTCGATTTTCCTATTGCTAGGATTCCAGAAATTCGAAGGAGTAATTGAAATGATAATTGAAATGAGAATTTTTGCAGGAGTAAGGAATAGACCCAAGTCAGTGTGAGGAATGTGTGGGTGACAAATGTGAATGAAGAACGATAAAGAAGATGGACTGAAATCCTGTCGTTGTTGTGGTTTTGTTTTCTGTTTTTTTTTTTTTTGCTGTGCTTAAAGGAAGAAGAAATAAGAGAATGGAGGATACCTGTGGCGGTGTGTAGGTGGCCGCTGGGGTTTTCAGGTGGCCGAGAGGAGCGGTGGCACGAGAAATAGGAGAAACGGCCACGGGGACTGGTGGATGCCGAGGAACTCTAAGGTATGGTCGCTAGATGCTGATATGGCCGCACGATGCGGCTTTGGCCGCATTATAGCTTGTGAGAGGTCTGTTTTGGCCGCGTGATGCGGATATGGCCGCACCAAGCTTAGATGGGGACTGTTTTGGCCGCGTGATGCGGCTTGGGCTGCACAAAACTGCTCATATTTTCCTTCTTCTCTTTCTCGCGTTTCAGCGCTTTTCCTTTCTCTGTTAATATTTTTTCTTTTGTGTTTTTTTCCCTTTTTTTTAAATTAAACTCAACAAAAGAGAGTATTGGATCTTGCACACTTCCGTCATCACCCATGTAACCGCATGTGGAAAATTCAAACTACCTTATTCAAAACTAAAGTAAAAGCGTTAAATAACAAAAACCGGGTTGCCTCCCGTAAGCGCTGGTGTAGAGTCCCGCACGACGCAATTTGAAGCTCACGAACCAATTACGGGGTCACACAGTACTACCCCTTTAATCAAAATAACAATCAAATTAAGAGCGGAACATGTCAATGCCCGTAGGAGAAGATCATATAAGCTATCAAAAGAGTGAGTTAACACATTACAAAAGCTTATAACGATAAGAATCCATACATAGCTCATAAAGATATAATCATGAAAAACATTTTTTCCCGATTCTATTGGCATATCAAAAATAACCACATACTCGTGGTATGGTTCTTTATGCAATCGGGTCATCTTAGCCAACATGTTTTCTCCACTCCTCACCAAATTGTTATCTAAGGCCCATAATATATCACCCGAATCTCCACCCAAAAAGTCGTCATCAAATTTCGGGGGTATGGTAAAATCTATGTCGGGTTCAATAGAGGACAAGGTCAACAAACCAAAGTCATGAATATATTCTTCATCATAAATTGGGACACTCATATCAAAAGTAAGAGAGCTAGAATAATCAAGGTTGTCCATATCATCATTTTGACTCGATTCAGTATTTGTTGGGGTATCAAGACAAGGAGTAAGATTTAAAGTTGAGTTAGTCACTTCTAGTTGTCGGGAATTATCAATCAAAAGATCAAGCACATCCCATTTATTTTCATGTTTCAACTTGAAAAATCCACCCTCGCATTGTACTTGAATATCTATTTGAGTACTTTGATTAAAACTATGAAAAAGACCAACCCAAAAACCTTGACTCTTACATAAAGATGGGTGTTCTACCAAGTATATCTCTAGCCTTTCAAAGTAGTGATGAAGTAATTCATGCTCTTGTTGGGGGAAATGAAAACACATCTTCTAATTAAAAGACACAAGACCCTTAAAAAAATTACGGGAAATATTTACAAGCACACACACACAAAACAATTGCCTTCCCCGGCAACGGCGCCAAAATTTGGCTAGACTTGTCGCGAGTCTTCAAATTAACAATTTATAATCCACTACAAACTCTTACAATAGTAAGGTAAGTAGGGGTCGATCCCACAAGGAAGGTCTATGTTTAAGGTGTGTTTGTGTAAATAATTCTAATGTAACCAATTGAGGGGTGTTTGCGGTTTTAAATCTAAATCTAACAAAGCAAAATATTAAAGTATTAGAGTGAATAAAATTATAAGAAAGGTCTTGGGTCTTACAATATCCACAAATGATATAGGTTTGATCATTGACACTTGTAGACTCTATTTCTCTTGAATACTTTGTTGTGAAAACATGATTTTCTACTTCTCCTTATTTTTAGTTGTTCACTGCGAAAAGCGCACATAAACAACCCTTATGGTGATGACAATCTAGTCCAAGCGTATCTAAATTCAATCATGCCATAAATTATAACTAGAGAAGCCAACAAAGAAGAACAAATGCATACACCAGCGGTTCTACACTTTAATTCTTATGATTATTATTCTCCTACAATACAACAATGATGAAAAGCATACAATTGATGAACAATAGTTGCTAATAGTGTCTAGGTAATTGAACAAAAGATTCAAATTCCTAAACTAGCAATAGATTAGAGATAATATAAACTAGGTGATCAAACTAGTAAAAACTATCGATAATCGTAATAATGAGTTGAGAATAAAAACCAATATTCAAGAGATAAAAATATAGAGTAAAGAGTCTTACAAAACACTAATTCATTTGCTTCAATTGCTTGGTCCAAGACGAGTAAATTACTCTTCCATACAAATTAAACTAACTAAAACAAACTATGGAAATTATATTCTAATGATTAAAATGTAGAGAAAATATGTATATGAGAAGTGTAGAAGAAGTGTCAACAACTATTTCTTATATAGGACTTCAAAGGACAACTCCTTAATGTCTCTTAAATTATAGGTATTATTACCAAAATAAATGAGAATTAAGGAGTTGTTGAAATTGCATTAAGTCCCATGTTGTGTCATAAAATAGTATTGAAATCCAATGTTGTGTCATAAAATATGAGTTGAATGTATGGAATTCATGGAATCCAATGTTCATCTTGATGTGCACTTGCTTGGACCATAGTAATTGGACCTTGACTTGCTTCAAAAACCATATTGCATGAGACATCTTTAGCCCCACAACAACTTCCAAAGAAGCCTACTCCATTCATATTAACAACTCAATCAATTATCCCATAAAAACATGATCCATCATCAACCCAATATACAAGACATGTGCACTAAAATCCAATAAATTACTCCTCAACCCATCAATTAATCATCAAAATATCATTATTAAGCCCTACTAAACTAGACTAATCAGTTGGGGGTGAGGAACTTGTTTTTGTTAAACCCGCGACTCACAAGGGACCCATGCACATCTTAGAGTGCATTGTCCTACATGCCGTAGATTCCGACCCTACTCCCGTGGATAAGACACCGTCTTCCGACTCTATGCTTGTTGATGAACCCCCACATGTTATTACTCTTCCGACCCCACTAACGCCTTTGCCTCGCGCTGAGAGCAAAAGAAAGGTCCGCATTTCTGTTTTTAAATGTACAGGACCAGGCTGGGGCAATTTTGCAATAGAGCCAAGCACGGAGAAAGAGAAGAGTGTGGCGGAGTTGTTCAAAGAATACAAGGAAGAACGGAAAACGGAAAATGAACCACCGGTGTGGCGTAGGAAGGTGAAGGCCCACAAAGCGGAGACTAGTTCGTCACAACAACGGCCGAAGGATGGCCAAGATGATTTTATGGAGGATTAGCCGGGTTTGTAACCCCGTGCAAGTTGTAAATAGGATAATTTCTTTTTTGATTTTCGTTTTTAAACTTGTTTGGATTTTGTTTTGATAGGACATCCGTAGTTAGACGATAGTAGTTAGTTTAAACTGTTTGGTAGACTCGGACAAAGATTTTGTGATTTTGGGACATTGTTAATCCGCTTTTTGCAGGTACATATAAGTCGCACCAAACAGAAACTCATCAAAGTGCGTGCCAGCTGAAAAGTACTCAACCAAGAGGATTAATTCTCTCGATCGAGTAAATTTGGAGGGAGAAGTGCTCAATCGAGGCATTTATTCCTCGATCGAGAAGAAAGGAGATCAAAGGTCGCAAATCTCTCGATGGAAAAGTCACTGTTCTCGATCGAGACATCTCAGGTAAAAAAAGTTCTCGAACGAGAGGATTTTTCTCTCGATCAAGCGCTTTTTTGGTCTATAAATGAAAATTTTCGTACTTTCTCCCTTCATTTCATTCGATCGAATATTTGTGTTCTTCCCCAAATTTTCGACTTTTCATCTTAGACCTGCAAATTAAGTGCTTTCTACCCAAATTAATCAATACATTGTGTTACCCACTTGCTTCTTGCCTCAATTTAATCAAAAGCCCTTTTTGAAAAACCCGATTTCGTGCCCAAATTCGTATTTTCAACTTCTAAGGTTTCCAATTCATTTTTTTTCGAATTCTTGGGTTTTTGGTCTGGTTTCTTTGCAGTTCGTGGGTACAAAGATCATCAAGTAAGTGTTGTTTATATCCTTTTGCTTATTTAACACCCTCATTCCCGAATTTTTTGACATTTAGGATGTTAGTTTAGGGAGCTTGAAACCGTGATTTTCATTCACTCATTTCGTTTTCTTAATTGATAATTTTGTAGTTAATGGATTTAGTAGATAAAACTCCTGTTCCCGAACTCTCTGTCGAGACAATTGTCTTAAATGTTGTGCAAGAAATAACAGAGCAACACTCTGTTGCTGCTGTCGAGGTGCCGGAGCAGCCCCCTATTGCTGCCACTGACATTGCGACGGTGTCTTCCGACACCGTCATTTCTGGGGGTGAGTCTGTTGTTGGTCTACCGGCTGTTGAGGGTACAGTTGCTCCTCAAGCAACTTATGGTACCCCTGTTTTAGTAGAGGATGTTACGACGGAGTCCGAGAGTGGCTCCGAGGAAGAGACTGATTCTGATGAGAGTGAGGATGCTGGCCAACCGCGTCCTCCGTTTTCTTTGCTTGCCGCGGGTGCTACGCCGAGGTACTCCAAGCTTCCTCAAGTCCCTCGTCCTCAACCCGTGGTCACTACCACCACTCCTCCTAGGAGTCCTTTGGCCACTACTACGAGCTCCACTACTATTTCCACTGAGCTCATTGCTACTACTGGGGCCATTGCTGCCGAGCCCCGAGTTTCTGAGGCTACTGCTGTTACGCCTCATGCTGCTGAGCCCACTTCATCTAGGGCTGTTGTCATTACACGAGGGACAGACCTCGCTCCTTTGCCTAAAAGGCCTGAGGTACGCTTCATTTCCGCAGATCACCGTTCTAGGTTGTCTGCTCTTTTGACTGTTCCCCTCACCCCGACCCGTTTCCTCGCATGTACCGACCTAGAGACTCTAGGAATTTATGAGTAGGTTTGTAGTTTGCTCAACGGGAAGGGGATGTCTGGTTTGATAGGGATGGGGGAGCTCACTTTGGATAGACCGACCTATGAGTTCTTTAGCTCCTTCCTCTTCGACCCAGAGAGTTTTAGGCAAGACCGCAGTCGCCCCTGCATTTATTTTCGACTCTTGAATGAGTCGTATGACTGGACCTTGGGGCAGTTTGGGGAGGCATGAGGCCCCGTTAGTGATGGACTTATCGAACCTCCTAGGAAGCTCGTACCTCAGTTATGGGCTGCCCTTTCTCACACACCGTTTTCTGCTCGGAAGGGAGCCCATGTGCATACCCCTGCCCCTCGTTATTTCCTTCGACTGTTGGGTGAGACACTTTTTGGGCGACCTAAGCCCAATAACATCACCAACACTGAGCTAGCCATCTTAGCCGGGTACCTGAACATTGATTCACGTACCCCTTTCGTTCTTAACATTTCCTACTTGGTGGCTCAGTATTGGGATGTTATTGGGAGGAAGGTCAAGACTGTTGTGGTTTGCGGCGGATTGGTCACTAAGATCGTCCGTCGCGTTAACCCCACCTACCTTGAGACCATTAGACTGGTAGGGGAGGTTAGCCGACTTGACATAGAGGCCATGCACGTTTTTCGATGGCTAGATGGTATGACGTGGAAGATTTGTGGCTACCCATCCGTGACCTTACCTTGTGCCACACTTCCTCATCTCCTGTCGCTCCCTACTGTTGAGGGAGCAAGACCGACTCCTACCACCTACCATCTCACATTCACTACCACACCCCCTCTTCTTCTAGCAAGAAGAGGAAGCGCGAGATTGGGCAGTCTTCCCAATCTCCGACCCAGACACCGACTCGGGCTGGACCCACGTCCACGTCCACGTCCACGCCCACGTCCACGTCCACGCTCACGTCCACGTCCACGCCCACGTTCACCTTCATGCCTACACCATCACTCACTCTCACTCCCTCTCCTACTCCCGTCACCACCACCATTACCACTCACCTTCACCTTCACCTTCACCTTCACCTTCACCTTCACCTACACCTACACCTACCCCTACTCCCGCTCCTTCTGGGATGGTTTATCCTCCCAACTTTGTTGTACCTCCTGCCTTTGAGGCGCCTGCGGTCTCCGACCAAGGGCGTCGTGATCCTGTGCTTGATGGTCTTTGCAGGTACCTCACCGAGATGCGCCTGGACCAGGCTTTAGCCTTGTTCCCTATTTATGAGGACTACATTTGCACAACACGTCCCCTTCCAGCAGGATGGGTTCACCCCTCTTTCTACCGATACCCAGAGGGTGGGTACCCTGCCTCTCCTTCATCTGATGAGGAGAGGGGAGAGACACCGGTAGCGAGAGAGGTTCGCTTACGTGTAGAGGCAGCAGCGAGGCGTGCTACTAGAGAAGAGGAGCAGGATCCCACATATCGAGGGGAGGAGGCGCCTGATGGTGATGATTAGGGCTCCCCTTGTTTGATACTGGTTTGGGGAAGCCAATTTTGTGAGTACCACCTTTTTCTTCCATCTTTTTAGCTTTACTTTTTGTTTTTAGGAGCATGTATTAGGTTGTTAACCCCTTTCCCATTGCTTGCTGGTTTTGCTGTGCTGCGAAGACAACGAGGGCGTTGTCTGTTTTGGTTAGGGGAGCGTCTGCATCCTTTTGCGTCTGCATTTGCATTTCGTTTTTCATTCACGTTTATTGTTTTCATGTAAATTTCACAAATTTTCAAAAATTCCAAAAATATCACGTTTACTTTTGCATTTAGTCGAGTCGGATTGGAGTTTTTCGATGATGATAAAGCCTTTTATAGTCAAATATATTTCATGCTATGCCTTTTTCAATCTTTGCCTTGTGAAGTTTTGAGCGTTGTCTCGAATTTTGCCATGGATTTTATGTTAGATCATTAGACTTGACTCATAGTTTTGGCAATATACTACACATTCTGAGATTAGAGCCTTTAAATTGGTGACATCTATGACCGGTTACATTAGGATTGTGAGTAGTGCTCCCTGCATTTCATGTCTTGCATGTGTATGAGTCTTGGTTTCTTATTACATACACGCACCGGTTAGAGGTTGGTATTACACGTTAGGAGAACTATTACATCACCCCTTCCTCGTTTGCCCTTTTAGCTCCACTTTTAGCCAAAAACTGCCTTTTGTCCCTTAACTACATCCTATATTTTGCCTACCTTATGCTGAGCTAGGAAGTAGTGAAGGAATTTACCCATCTATATCAGTTTTCGCCTGTTTTCGTTGTTATTGGAGTGCGTACAAAGGAAATGGGGGATGTTTTGCTGAATTTTACTCGGTCGAGAGCTTTTGAAGCTCGATCGAGACGTTTTCTGGTAATGATATGCTGGATCGAAGCCTTTTGGAAAGTTTGCTCTCGATCGAGAGCCATTTTACTCGATCGAGAATTGTGGGAAAGCAAAGTCCTCGAGCGACCACCATTTTTGGTCGATCGAGAGGAATCAGCCACTGTTTATCAACCGAAGAAAAAAATTCAAAAGAAAATTCAAAAAAAAGAAAAAGAAAAAAAAAGAATTCAAAAGGGAAAAAATGCTGAAAAATGAAAAATCAAATAATCGGTTGACAGTTGGAATATAATTTGGGTTATGATGTAGTTGCCATTTCAAAGGCAAAATGCTTAATGTTTAGTCGGAAGTTTGGGGATGCGTAATCATTTGGTTTGTAGGTTCTAGCTCGGCCTTAAACTCACTTTTCCATACTTGTTTTTGCCCCTTTTATCCCACTGAGCCTCACTTACCAAAATTTGCAATAGTTCGGCGTGTAATGGACATTGACGGTGGTTGTGCGTGTGTACGGTGCTTGAAACCTTTATTCATACTAGTCTAGCATGCATGATTTGTTGGTCGTAGTTTAGGCGAGAGTCTGTACTTTTTTCTTCTTCTCTCTACATATAATTTACCATTTGCTTGATTGAGAGAAGAGAGATTCCGGGAGAGTTCGAAACTATATGAGTCTAGCAAGGTCGAAAGTCTATATGTTTTCCATGGTGTGTACAAATTCGTTCGCTCATTTTTTATCTTCGCATTGGTTGATTTTGGGCATATTGAGCATTTGGCATTGACTATTTAGTAGCTTTGAGTCTTACTCCATCCATTAGGTCTATAGTTTACTTCTAGTTTGCATTTAGTTTTCTTGAGGACAAGCAAAGGTTCGGTTTGGGGAAGTTTGATGTGTGTGTATAGACTTTTTAGTTTTATTTTGGCACACATTTTCATGTAATTTGGTGATTTAGGATCACTTTATGCCCCGTATATACTACTTTGTGTTTGTAATGCTGTTTTGCAGATATAGACCAAAGTGTAGCGAAAACCAAGCTTTTTCTACCTCAAGTGTTGCATTTTAGTAGACGATGGAAGAAACGTGGCTGGTTGCACATTCATCGAGAAGCGTGAGGAGTATAATCAACCATTCATGGAGGAAGTCTAGGCAATCGACCAACTTTAGGCCTGTCGGGACCTAGTCCAGGAAGAGAAGTCCTCGATCGAGCTGTCCTGTGCTCAATCGAGAGGTTTCCATGTTCTATTTGCTCGATCGATAGCTCTTATGATCGATCGAGAGGTTTTGAAGAAGGAAGGGTCGATTGAGAACCCATATCTCCTCGATCGACCGGTTTTGCTGGATTTTTGCTCGATCGAGAGGCAATTTCCCTCGATCGAGAGCTTTCTGCTGGCTCTTCGTTTTCTCAGACTTATTACAGTAGTTTTCATTTTCTCTATTTAAGAACTCTCATTGAGTTCATTAGGTTATCTTTTATCTGACAATTACCTATCTTTATTTTCTAGTTTTAGTTTACTCCTTTTTATCAGAAACTTTGTAGCCGTCACAATAATTTGGTTTATCATCTTTTTCATGCTCAAGGATTGTGTACTCTTGTTCTAGCCAGATTCTAATCGTAATTCATTTTCCTTACTCTTTTCTTCTGTTTTATTATCATCCTTAATCCTTATCTCCTGTTTTCGTTGTTTCGGTTTTCGTTTACATTGGATTGTATGCACGTACTCTGTTTTTGTAAACTCCGTTCCATCGCTTGTTTCTCGTTCGTTTTCGCTCCTGCTCTTTATCATATTGCTTCTGTTTTTCCCTTCCCTTACCATCTCTGATTATTAGTTCAGTTTCGTCGCATTATATCTCTGTTTGGAATCCATCTTTGTTTCGATTTTTGTGGGATGTATTTGCGCCTTGTTCTCGTTTATGAGCCTCGGAAACCGTGTCCATTTGTTCACTGTTTTCTCATCATTTTCGCCCTTCTGTCATTGTTCTCTTATATTCTGATTTTATTCCTCGTATCACCATGTCACATGCTAGTTTAAATTTAGTAGTCGTAATCGTCGTCAATACCGTTATGAGTAGCTAAACCGTTTAATATGGCGGGATAAAGGAACTTGTGTCGAATGCATGATTGGTGGTAGTCGGGATGTACAGTTTATGGTAGGAGTAATTGTTAAGTAATATAATCCATGTTTGGTTTAGTGAGTGCACGCATGAGACCTTACATCTAGTTAATTCCCGACCTAGACCGGAAGGTTGGAAGGGTAAGACTTACTTAACTATTTTAACTTGTTTTTGTGAGCTGGAAGTTAAGCAAAAACGACCTTAGGGCGACTTAAGACCGGAAGGTATAGTCGGGTTTGAGACATGACCGTAATGACCCAGCCTTTCTTACCAATAAACTGACCTACCCCAATTATACTGATAATGCATAAGACACAACGACCCGAGTTCCCAACTTATTCTCCTTATTCTTGATTTAATTCAACCCATCTCGTGTTTGTTTTCGTAATTTTATTCTCTTTTCATATCTCATATCTCGTTGTTTAGTTTATTATTTTCAAACCCCCAATTGTGACCAATAGGTAGAAACCGATAGTTGACAAGTTCGCTTCCCTGTGGAGACTGACCCTATTTACGACTAGCGTCTGTTAGTTGTGCATTAGGTTTATTTTTGGTGTCTACAACGACGGGTATCAGTAACCCAAAAAACATTAAGCATATTTTTAAAAAATTGTTTAATCATAGAGGAAATTGAGCAAAATGTACCAAATTATGAGATGAGGAGTAGTTGTAATAATTAATACTAATTAAAGGGAGAATCTTGAATTTGTTTGTTTCTAAATTTAAAGAGGTGAAAAGAACACAGAAAATAATGGATGTTGAAAGAAAGAAGAAGATGGAGTGAAAGGTTTGCGTGTGAAACTGTAAATTTGAAGAGAGAAGTAGCACTTTTAACCGGATCACATACACGCCATTTCAAATGGCGTGTCTCTCTCTATTTTTTTGGTTTTAATTTCTAGTTTTGGTAAACACGCCATACTAAATGGCGTGTCAATATCGTGTTCCAGCTTTGAAATTTTCCGAGCCTACGTGGACACCATTTCAACAAATAGCTTCATTTCCGACGCAAAACGATAAATTTTTAATTTTTGAACATTATTTTAAAAAATCGTTCAGTAAAGAAATAAAGCTCGTGTTGAGGATTCCATATGCAACGCTTTTTTGTTAGAAGAAATTGCAAACTTCTATTCCCTCTATTTTGAAGATAACATTGACACAAAAGCGAAAGATTTAGATGTTTTGAATTCCGATGACCAGCCAAATTCAAAAGTACCTGAATTATTTAATGATCAAATGGGAACTACAACTGGAAAATGTGTCCAGAGATACTTGAATGAGAAAGTGTATGAAGATGCTCATTTTTACGTGTTGAGGAACTTAGGAGAATTTTTAGCTCCATATGAAAAGTAAGTTATCATTTCATGAAAGAACATAGCACAATTGAAAAAGATATGAAACGATGTAACTACAACTCTACAAGTATAGATGAACCATCTCAACCAAAACCTTAAGCTGATGGTTGAGACTCAACTATTATTATATTCCCAATATGCTCCCTCACTCAAATGCTCATTGGGCTTGAAGAGTGGCTAGTTTGCACAGGCCCCCCCATACCGTGTGCGGGTTTCCACTTCGTCGGTTTTGAGGTTGTCAGGATTTGAGCTCGTGACCTTCGGTCACACTGGCTCTGATACCACAATAGATGAACCATCTCAACCAAAACCTGAAGGTGATGGTTGAGGCCCAACTATTATTATATTCCCAATATGTGTCTCCAAGTTATTTAATTTAAAATACGATAAAACGATTAAGAAACGATATTAATCTAATACTAAGAAAAAATAAAAAATAAATACCAAGTTTATTTAATATGATATGCAACTATGGATCTGACGAGCGGATGCTTGTTTCGTCGAAATCATCCTCGTTTTCATGATCGACCTTGTCTTGATCTCAATTTTCGGCATCTATCAAATTCTTATAGCACACTAACATTCTAAGTGTATCGGGTCTTAGACGAGTTTATTTTTCATCCAATACCCTATTTGCTGCACTAAAGCAACTTTCGGATGCAACGAAAGACACTTGAATGCTTAAGAAGTCCCTTGTCATTGCCGACATCACCGGAAGCGACTTCGTTTGATTTCGCCACCATTGCAAAAGGTCAAGGTTGTTGGACTCTTCTTCGGTCAAACCTCGCATATAATCGTAGATAGTGTACATTTGATACTCGGCCAAGTTCAATGTTGGAGTAGATTGTTGTCGACTCGGTCTTACCCGACTCATCAAACCTTTAAAAGCGGTCAAGCTCGCTCCTCGCATAGCACCACCACTAGTACATGCACTAAAAGTAGATTGAGAAGAAACACGAGTAGATTTGTTAATAATAGACTTGTAATGGTTATAGACAATGAAAAATTGCAAACTAATATTTCTCTATATTGAACTTCGTCAAAAAGTAAACATAATAGACTCCTATAAACACCAACTAATTGTATAGTTTCCTCTAATTTCCACCTAGGGTCTAAAATCATACAAAAAACGTAAATAATGGGAATATAAGACTAACACTTGAGCCACTTTGTCTCCATTTTTGGAAGTAACCCGCTAAACAAAGCATTATGACGATAAATGTTAAAAAGTTGTGCAACAAGAATAACCTTACCAATGATATAAGGAGCGATAGGTTTATAAACATGTGAAAATAGAGAGTTGCAAAGTTAAAAGCACCTAATAAATCAATATACAAATAAATTTTCGTCCAATCCTCCTCTGATAACGAGTTATCTGGAAAGGCTCGATTCCAAAAAGTAGTAAGAGGTTCTTTATAGGAAAGCATAGCACGCAACATAATGTACATAGAATTCCACCGAGTGTTATTCTCGTCGGGAATTTTTTTGCATTTAATTCCTTCGGCCACACAAAAAGCTTTTCATTGTTTTGTCTCCATTTTGCCGAGTTAAAATGCAAAACAATTTTTTAAAATTTCGCATGATAATCTTTAATACCTTCAAGGCCATCTTTAACACATAAGTTTAAAACATGACATGCACATCTAACATGCAACAAATCACCATCTAAAAAAACATCATTTAAACTAATTTTTAACTTGTTAGCAATAGAAATCATGGTAGATGCATTATCAAAACTACAAGCTAAAATTTTAGATGCAAGTCCATAATCATTAATACCATTCATGATAATTGCATGTGCATTATCGGCATTATGACGATATTCTAATTTATCAAGCTCAATGATTCGTTTTTGCATACTCTAAGTTTTATATATCCAACCAATGAGCGGTAATGCATATATACGAATACTCGGTCCCCGAATCCCAGCCATCGGCGGTTATACTAAAATTTACAACTAGTCTTTGCAAACTAGGATATAAGGTTTTGTCGTGCCGCCAAAAATAATTCCATGTTTTTATTTCTAATGGCCAACCTACTTGTTTATGTGTGACGAGATGTTTAGTCTTAAAATATTCATTAAAAGCACGGTGTTCAAATAGTGTAAACGGTTTTTCCGTTTGAATAATCATTCTAAGCAATTTTTTTTTTTTTTGCTAAAATGTGAGCTTTCCATTAGAAATCGCAAATTTACAAACACAATTTGAGCAAAGTATATGAACTTTGCACCACTATACACCCTGTGACTCTAAGCCACCAGGTTCGATCCTTGCTAGAGACTTGAAAATGACAATTTACAACACGTTCCAACAAAACTCTCCTAACTTCATCAACAACTTTTCGAGGACATAATAAGACTCCTTCAATTCGAGCTTTGTTTCTCTGCATCCATAGTTGATACCATACGATAAGAATAGCAGCAACACAAACATGCTTTCTAAATCTGGACCACCTGCGCTTCATAATACACTCCACAGCATTAAACTGACTCACATTACTCTTCAGCCAATGCCCCACCCCAGCAAGAACTCTACTGGCATATGGACACTCCATGAACAAGTGCTTGTACGTTTCACAAGCCAACTGACAAACACAGCAAGCATCATTCTCAGCAATATGAATTCTAAACAAATGATCCTTCAGTAACAGCCCCTCCTTCATGATTAACCAAGCAATGAAATTATGTTTAGGAGCACACACTCTATTCCAGATTGACTTAACCCACCTCACTTTGATCTGCTTACACCTCAACCATTGATAACCGTGCTGTACCTTTTACACACTAGACACAAAATGCTGATCCAACCATAGCCCTTCTCTGAAAATGTCTTTAACCTGACAAATTTTCTTCCAATACCAACTGGTATCAGCAGGAGCTTCATAATCAATCCATACCTTATCTTTCATATAGACATGGTGTACCCACTGTACCCAGAGCCTATCTTGTTTCACTGCCAACCACCAAACAAGTTTCCCAATCAAAGCCTGATTCCACACTTGACTTTGCCTAATTCCCAATCCACCTTCTTTCTTGGGGACACAAACTTTAGCCCAGGCAACCTTAGGAGCCTTACTGTACTCAGAGGATCCTTCCCACAAGAAATTTCTGCAAATAGCGTCCACTCTCTCCATAACACTCTTAGGTAACACAAAAATTGTAGCCCAATAGCTATAAAGAGTAGTTAGCACATAATTAACAAGCACCAATCTCCCTGCATAAGACAACTTCTTTGCTCCCAACTGCCTAATTCTACCTGTAACTTTATCAATAAGTACAGCACAATCTTTCTTTTTCAATCTCCCAGCAGTTATGGGAACACCTAGGTAATGGAAAGGTAATTTGCCTTCACAGAACCCAGACACATTCAAAATCTCTTGTCTAAGGCCAACATTAACACCATTAAAATAGGCATAAGACTTCTGTGCATTCATCTTCAACCCAGAGGCAGCTGAAAAGGATGAAAAGGCACGAAGCAAGACCATTATAGAATGCACATCGCCTTTACAAAAAAGTAACAAATCATCAGCAAACATCAGATGAGTTAATTTGAGTGGCTTGCATAAGGGATGATAGGTGAATTTCATTCTATTTGTAGCATACTTCAAAATCCTACTGAGATACTGATGAGCGGTTTTCGTCGTCAATACCGGCATCAAACACATTTGTAAAAACCCAATTAAGTAGTATAAACGGGTTGTCGAACACGAAGACGGTGGGGATAGTTGTGTAATTATGTTCTAGTTTATGCGAGAGTCGGGGGTAATAGGTTTGAGGATGACTAATGACTAAAGATCAACTTAAAACGAACAATTAAAGTAACTAAATAAGATTGAATCAAAGGATGAGAAAACTAGGGTTTCGGGGGTCACTAAGGTGGCTAGACGAAGATGCTAGAAAGGAAACTAGAAGTTCTTAAACGAATAGTCTCGGGTAGCCTCTTCTCTCGAGTCGACTAACCTAGGTCGGAATACCCTAGCTTTCGCTACAAATATCACAACCAACCATCAAACATGCTAAGACAAACCCCCAACCGTCGCTAAAGGCAAGTCACGCTAAAATCAAAGCCGAACTTTCGTTGAGGCAAATCATCAAACACCTAGCATGCAACAAATGGAAGACTACTTTTTTAAGAACAACCAATCTACTTACTAGCATAGATTCATCATCTAAACAACATCCAAGATCACCCCTTGCCCTAGCAAGGAGACTACTCACTCATGGTAAATGAACACATGTGAATAGGGCATGAACAAAAAACAAAACATCATCAACAAACAAAGGATGAACAATAGATTCAAAGGAAACTTAAATAAAAGTAAAGACTAAGTAAAGATTAGAAGAATTATACCAATAACAATAGGAAAGGAAGTGACTTGGATGACAAGTTGAAAGACTCTTTCAAATCCTCCAAAAATACAACCCAAAAAATCCTCTACAATTGCTTAAAAACAAAGCCAAGGAGAATCCTCAAGAGAGGTTACAAATATTGAAAGATTAAGTAAAGATCTAAAGAAGATTAAAATATTAAGAGTGTTTTTTGAGTCTAAGTATTGAGTAATAAAACAGTAAAAACCCTAAAATAAGCTTAAGAATGCGTAATATAAAATGACACAAGTGCGGGTTTATATAGGGCTCGAAAATACGAAAAGGGCCTCTCAGCCGGTGGACCGGCTGCCGGAATGGGACCGGCTGAGAGTCCAAATGAGGACTTCTGACTTTTTCTTCGTTTTTCTTCAATAGGCATGCATTACCAGCCGACCGGCCGGCTGCCGGTCTGGCACCGGCTGGGAGGCCTATTCTTCAATTCTGATTTCTTCTCTTCTTTTTGTTGCCTACAGGTACCCTCAGCCGGTGGACCGGCTGCCGGTTGTCCACCGCCTGGGACACCTTTTGTAGCAATCTGCCCAACTCTGCATAATTCTTCATTTTACGAAATTGGCTAAGTGTAGGATCATGATCCCAGCCGGCTCACCGGCTGCCGGTCGGCCACCGGCTGGTAGCCTTTTCTCAAAGGCCTGCAACATCTCTTCAAAATCCTAAGTCAAAGCTCCCAGCCGGCCGACCGGCCGCCGGTTGGGGACCGGCTGGGAGGGCCTGGGAAAGGACATTGCTAAATCCTTCACAATTCTTCACTTTTCGCTCTAAATTCACCTCGATTTCTCTCGTTTCTTCACCCCCGCCGTAATGCCTACAAAAATTGGACAGAATAGGAATATACGAGGCAACGGACGTAAAAACACCTAAAGACACGCAAATCGAGGTCGAATCGTGACCGAAAACAAAGAAAATGTAAAGGAAATGATGACCAAAATGGAGCTCATCAGATACTCCATACACAGAGTAAAAAGAAGGGGAGTCATGGGATCCCCTTGCCTCAAACCTCTTTTCCCAGGAAAGTAACCAAAGGTTTCCCCATTCACAGCAATTGAAAAGGTTGCAGAGCAAAGACATTGCATCACCAGATTCTTAAACTTCAGAGGGAACTCAAAAGCATCAAGTAATTCTCCCACAAACTTCCAGCTAACAGAGTCATAAGCCTTCGTCAAGTCCATTTTGAACATACATCTAGGAGTACAAGCTTGCCTATTATAAAGCCTGACTAAGTCTTGACAGATTAAGATATTCTCAACTATGCTCCTACCCTTCAAAAAACCACCTTGATTCATACTGATCAACTCAGGGAGCACTTCAGCTAGCCTAGCACAAATTAACTTGGATATACACTTATAAAGAACATTGCAACAGGCAATAGGTCTGAATTGTGTAACTAGAGAAGGCATTTGACACTTTGGGATCAGAGTCAAAACAGTAGCATTCAATTGTTTCAAAAGATTTCCAGACTGGAACACATCCATAATAGCATCACACACTTCATCACCAATTATACTCCATGAGTCTCTAAAAAACCCACTGGAATAACCATCAGGGCCAGGAGCCTTATGAATTGGAATAGAAAACATCACCTTCTTGATCTCCTCTCTAGAAACAGGTCTCAACAGTATAGCTTTGTGACTCTCAGAACAAATAGCCCCATTTCTAATGATAGGCAAGCAAACAAGAACAGTCAGGCATTCAGTCCCTAACAAGCTCATGTAGTAATCCAGAAATGCATCCTGTATATTTTTTGGATCCACACACTCCACCCCATTCATATCTCTAATATATAAGACTTGATTTCTCATAAATCTACTCTTTATCACACCATGGAAGAATTTTGTATTACAATCTCCATCTTTAATCCACTCAGTTTTCGCTTTTTGACTAAGGAACAACACAGCTGCATCATTTAACTCCTTAAACTCAATGCTAGCATCTATTTCCTTCTGGAGCCAATCCTTATCACCAGGGAACTCAGCCACCTTCTGTTGAATATACTCCAATCTCTTCAATGCAATGCCAGCTGAATTCTCAATATCAGTAAAATGATCTTTGTTGAACTGCTTCAAAATAGGTTTTAAATTTTTCAATTTCTTCACAAGCCTAAACATTTTTGTACCTTGAATAGACTGATTCCACCAAACACCAATGCAGGAAGCAAACTGAGGAGCTTTCCCCCACATATTAAAATACTTAAAAGGTTTTCTAAAACTCTCAACCTGCCCAGTAGTCTTGATCACACAAGGAGTATGATCAAAACTCCCTTCAGGAAGGAAGTGAGCAAACAACTCCTTAAAGCAGACACTCCAATCATGATTCACCAAAACTCTATCAAGCCTGCTATAACGTCTAGACTCAACTCCTTGCTTATTATTCCAGGTGAAAAAAGAACCCATAGCAGGGCAATCCATAATAGCACAGTTCTGAACACAAGCAAGAAACTCATCCATCTCCTGTTCACTGGTATCACCACCTAATCTTTCAGCACGAGCCAAAACACAATTAAAATCCCCACACACAATCCAAGGGCCTTTAACAACACTACTAATATGCTCAAGCTGAAGCCACAAATCCCTTCTCCCATTCAGATCATTAAAAGCATAAACCATAGATACAAAGAACTGTGAACCAGTTGCTTTCTCCACCACTTCCACACTAATACACTGGGCAGAATAGGTAAAAGGAGTCACACAGAAAACTGCAGGATTCCAAACTATCCATACCCTACCTCCTTTATGGTAGTTATTATTAGTAGTAACACACCACCCATCAATTAGAATATTTCTTAAACAATTCTGATCTAAGGTTTTCACCTTAGTCTCAAGGAGACCAAATAACCCAACACAATGTTTATGGATAAACCACTTTACATGTCTTTGCTTAGTAGGTTTATTTAGCCCCCTCACATTCCAAAACCCAAAGTTATACATTCCCCACCATACGGTGAGGAACACTACTGCTTGTCCCAATGCCTTCCTTGGGTGTATAGGAGTTGTTAAGCGCTTCCATGAATGTAAGTTGACCAAACCTGTGCATACTATAAGCACCATCAGTCGGTTCTTGCCTCACCATTCTCATTAAAGGTTTTGCAGGAGTATTCCCCATAGTATACTGCCCAGAAGGCTGCCAAACTACCGGAGTCTTCAACTGCACTTCAGAAACAAACCCATTTAACACAGAAGGTTGCCCTTCCACAGGCTGAGTAACTACCTTCTGTACTTCTTTAGGCTTCCATACCATAGTGGGGCCCTTTTTCTGTCCTAATGGAGGTTTGGGTTTAGCCACCTTCCTGCAATCCTTCACGAAATGACCAACACCCTTACAGCCATCACACAGTAAAGGTTTCCACTCAAATTCCACATCAATTTCAACAATATTGCCATGCTCATCCAAAAACCTTACATGATCAGGGATTTTAACTCCAAAAGCTACTTCAATCATAGCTCTAGCATACCCAATTCTAGTCTTATCCTCAGTAGCAGGATCACACCGGATAAAATCACCTAATATCCCTGCAATCCTACCAATACCATTACCCCAGAACTTCAAAAGCAATCTATGAAACTTAACCCAAACTGGCACAGTTTTAACATCAAATTTCACAAGTTCAACCTCAGGAGTCCATGACTTAACTATTAAAGGTTTATTATCAAAAAGGAAATGGCCATGAGTAAGAATATGTTCCTTAGCATCACCATTATGGAATCTAACTAAGAAGACACCATTAGGTAAGAAAGAAATTTTATCAACCTGATGTTTGTGCCAAAGCCTCCTTATAAATCCTTCAACCACTTCCCATGGAGGATTTGCCCCTAAGATGAAACAGTAGACTGAATCCTTCCAGTATTCCAATTCAATGTTGATCTCCTCTGCAGTAAACTGAACCATCGAAGGCTTCTCCAGAGAAACTTGATCCTCCAAAACTTCATTGCGAATTTCTTCAAAAACCGTCTCTATATTCTCTGCTTCCTCAGCTTCAGTATTCTCCACCAGTGTCTCCAAATTCAGAGGAGGAATACCCATAATTCCAGCCATACTACGCTCCTTATGTGGCTCCTGACTCGAAGGTCCATTAAACTTGGAAGAATCTGGGTTATCTCCTGAAATATTTGATAAAGCTGCAAATTTATTCTGAGTTTGTTGATTTTTTTCTTTATTTTTTGATGGGGACGATGAAGGAATATTCTTTCTGGGTGTCATCACTGAAACTAAGGAATTCTGTTATTTCAGAGCGTTTATCTCTCCTCTTTTTCTCTCATTATTTTTTCTTCATTCTCATTCTAAGCAATTTAGTGGTACATTTATCATAATTATAATTGGACGATTGACTATCAGGGTGAGTCATGAATTAGCCCATGGTAGGTTGACCACTTTCAGGTCGTTTTTTACAAGCTTTACAATGTCGATTTAAATGACCGGTATCATCGAAAGTAACGCAACTAAATATTTTATCACAATATATACATTTGCAAACTACTTTATTTTTACACTTAATAAAATGATTCCACGCTTCACTAGAACGACCCGTTTTACGTATTTCGTCCATTTCATATTCAGTTAACCATACATATTCTTGGGGCTGCGTTGTCTGGGTAGATGACCCATGTTCGGACGGTGGTCTTATCTCACCCGTCACAAAAGGCGGTAAATCAGGCATTGTACTATGTCCTTCAAAAGGTTATTTTTGAAAATAGTATTTTCAAAATTCATGTTTTCAAGTTCTGACGGAGTAAAATTCATATATTGGTTCATGTTAAATTGTGGTTCGGGATTTGGTTCCGATTCACTAGTATAACGTGACCTCTTTGACGAGTTTTGTGAGTCCATAATTATAATATTTTTTTTAAAGACAAATTAAAATTTAAATAGAATTAATTAATTAAATTAAAACAATATAATAAAAGGTAGAGTTAGAAAATGCAAACAAACCTATCGGAACTCGGACCATCGAAATGAAGAATTGAACCTTTGCTTGAACCCGAATACCCGATTCAACAAACCCGATATTATAAAACCCGATTGAACTCTTGCTTGAACTTCCGATTCAACAAACCCGATTAACTAATTACTTTATATAACTAATTATTTTATATTACTAGTTATTTTATATAAGATTTTTATATGTTTATAAGTTATATTGTAAAATTATAAGAATGATATAATTAAGATAAGTAGAAAAGAATAATAAGAGGATTAAATTGTGAAGAATGAATTGAATTAAATTGGTATTTATAGAAGTTGGGGATGGGCAACAATAAACCGTTGGAATTATTAAAAAAAACAAAGGAAACAAACAGAGTAGAAACAAACAATAGGTTGGTCATATCCAAGATGATCAACCTAGTTTCCTTACCTTATCAAAAAAAAAAAAAAGCAACTTGGCTAGCGCAAGGTTTATTCGATCACGCTCGTGACAAATGTAATTTCAGTGGGTTTGGAAATTGAATTTTCCACCAAAATTGAAATTTTTTCTTTGGAAAGCATGTGTTGAAGGTCTCCCAACGAAAGATAGACTTCTCAAAAGTCATATTAATGTCCCACCTCATTGCATTTTGTGTAACTACCAAAGTGAAAATAAAAACCATTTCTTTTTCGAATGTCCTTTAATTGTGTCTATTATCCAAGAAATGAATATTACTAGTTACAACAATTTTTTGTTAAATTTTGAAAATTTTGCAAGTCAAAATTTTCTAATGAAGCTTAATTATCTCAAAGATTTAATTCCACAAGATGATTTTGTTAAGATCATTTTTATTTGGTGGAGTGCATGGTTTTATAGAAATGATATTATCTTTAATAATGTTAATTTCAACTTAAACAAACTTATTACTTTATGTAATAATAGCATTAAGGCCTGGAATGAAACTAGACATACAGATCTCAACAATCCCGAGTAAGAAAAGTCTGCCAGAAACACTTCTAGTAAGAAGGAAATCTGGTGGGAGAAACCTAGAAATGGTTTCCTAAAGCTAAATTTTGACGGATCGAGAATAAATGGCAATAAAGCTGCTTTAGGATTTTGTATAAGAGATCATAATGGTGAAATCGTGTTGCTAGGAGCAAAAAAGTGTGGATCTAATAGTATTCTTGTCGTAGAAGCACTCGCTTTAAAAGAAGGTATTTTAGCCGCTAAACGCTTAGGAGTCTCTAAGTTAATTGTGGAGGGGGATAATTTATGTGTTATCAATTCACTCCGTAGCACTTGGCAGATCCCGTGGGAAATCTCCAGTATTATCAAGGATGTGAAATTTGATCTTCATCTTTTGGATGAAGTTATAATTAAATATTGCTTCCGTGAAGCCAACAAGGTTGCTGACTTCATGGTTTATGTTGGACATTCATGTCCAACTCTTTCGAGGTGGGTTGAAAGCCGGTGGCTTCAACTTACCTTACTCATTCGAGAGGATGAAATAGGTTGGTCCTATCCAAGAGAATCAACCTAGTTTCCTTACCTTATCAAAAAAAAAAAAAAAAAAAAACAAACAAACAAACAGGGAAAACAGTCGGATGAGATAGGCAGATAGGCAGATGAAGTAAACCTTTATCTCTAGCCCAAAGGAGGACCTATGTAAATATGTAATACCAATTGCATGTGCTTGTTCTGGAGATTCCGATAAAGTAGAAAAATATGTGATTTGTACACTAAGGTAAGGTCACGTTCTTTTTAGCTTAATTTCAGCTCATTTTTAATTTTAAGTTTTATTTACGTTCAATCAATTATGTTCAATTAATCTTTTCACAAAATTAATTTTTAATTTAATTAAATTCAGTCCACCCCAATTCCACTCAATTTAGTTCAATTAAGTTCTACTCCAATTAATTCAATTCAGCTCGTTTCAGCCGAAAAGAACAGGGCCTAAAACCTTCAGTATTGAATCCATCAATCCAAGTCCACCCAATGCCTGTAAAAAAAGACCATCCTTTCCTTCCCAGCAAGCAAATTCTAATCACCTCTTTTTATCGTAGAAAGAAGACATTCCTCATCAAAGGCCTGACTTGGCATTGTATGATTCCTATTTTCTCCAAGTTGAGACCTTCCATGGATGCGCCCAATTCCAATTCATATAGATTCATAATCCCTATTATCTTACATCTCTCACTGCCAAATCTATTTCTTGCTACCCAAATCCTTGACAGTAAGGAAAATCAATGATGAAATCATTCAGTCGTTATCCTTTTGCAAAAGGAAGTAATTCAAATCCTTTTGCTTTAGACTCCTGCGTTAAACCGGCCTCTATATCTCATGTCCTGCTTCTATCTTCTCATTCACTGTTTCTGTCCTCGCTTTCAAGAAAGAAAATGAAATGTATTTGGGTAATGTTGTGTGTTAGTATTAGTAAGTGAAAAAAGGTGATTTGGGAATTTTGCAAACAAACTTTATTTAACAAGTAGGAAAATATGAAACACGATGCTCGGCGTAATGATACGGTGGTAGTTGAGAGTATAAACTCAAGGTTGGGATGTTATTTGTAAATATGCAAAACTGCAAATCCATAATGGTAATTTGTAAAAAGAATGTAAAAAAGAAAGTAAATACACGGTGCTTATTTGAAAATTTTCCCAAGTTTAATCAGGTCTATGTACTGAACCTACATAGATTTCCAAACCTACAAAGTTATTCCTATCAAACTTTCACCACAAATTCTATTCTTATTGAAGACGGACACTATCCGTCACAAGTAGTTAAAGACGGATAGTGTCCCTCTCACAAAATGCAAGTGAGATTATCCATGAAATGCTCCATTTAGCCCCACTTGTCCTCCCACTTGCCTTGCTGTGAGAGGGATACTATCCGCAGTCCATTTAGCCCCACTTGTCCTCCCACTTGCCTTGCTGTGAGAGGGATACTATCCGCAGCTTGTAACGGATAGTCTCCGTCATCTTCTGTAAGACTCTTTGAATTTTCAGCAATAAAAAAGATGCGATGGTATCAAATCTTCATATTGGAGATTTGGAGGCATAATATTTCATTATTCACCTCAACTTGCACCATACAACTAAAGCTTCTTCAGAATGTTTTTCTACAGAATCAAATTATCAAAAGAGTATACAAAAGAATGACACTCTGTAAAAAGATGCCCTCTAAAAAACTTTTAAAAAAAAATGTACGATAAAAAGTACTCGTATCAGATTCAACCAGGAACGCTTGTGCAATTAAGCCAATGAATGATGTTTGCAGCAGCACAATTTAAAGGATATACAAATACCCTCAAGTCAACAAACACCCAAACACACCAGACACTACATCAGCAGCACAGAAACAAAATACTTGAGCAGATGACTTGGGAAGGAAATTTAGTTTCCAAACAAATTAACACTACCGGAGTCACTACATATTAACGAAAGTCAGCATTTATACATAAAACACGTATCTGGAAAGCAGTTCTTAAGGAGCACGCACTGCAGCCTAACATGCTACCAAACCCTTAGCGGATATATTAGGTTGACTGTCAAACAGCAGCCGGGTACTGTTTAGCCTGTTGGCGAACCCTTCTTTTGTACTCTGTTGTATCCTGAAACAATTAAAACTTTTGTTATAATATGAAATCACTAAATAGATGAAAACGATTTAAAATGGAGACGACAAATGCTCTTATCTTTCACATAAACATAAATTGATCTCAAGAGGGTTCATATTTACACTAGGGGTATAAATTTTGTCATGCTTAAATAGAAGGCTAGATTCCCCACCATTTTAGCCCAGGAAGAACAATGAAATGATATAACACCAACAGCAGCATTACAAAAATGACCCCAAAACAATAAAAACTTTGTAATAGATGATCCTACTTAGAACATCCTACATGAATCTGGCAGTCTGGCACTATGATGATGTACTAAATTTTTAATTTATATCCACACCTGAATAAACAGGTGATATCCTTCTGTCTGTGCAGGATCTTGCGGGTTAGGCTGATCCAATAAATCCTGAATGCCAACAAGAATCTGCTTCACAGTAATTGCGGGTCTCCAGTCCTAAAACGAAAGGAAATGAGAATGGGTACTTCAACAGTCAAAGAAAATAACGCAACATTGGCAAAAAAAATCACGAGTACTCACACAATCTTCATTCAAAATGGACAGGCACACTGTCCCAGACGGGTAGATGTTAGGATGGAAGAAACCTTGGGGAAACTTGCACTTGGGTGGTTTGCTGGGGTACTCTTCGCTGAAGTGCATAGTCAACGGATAGAAACCGCCCTCCCAATCAGTCTGCATCGATGTGAACTCTCAATCAGTAATCAATACTGAACTTTGAACTTAAAAGAAGCATGCCATTATTTAAAATGCATTTAACAGTAACTTCTGGCCTTCTGGGAAATAATCCCTATACATTAAAGGACAAAGTTGGTAGCCTCAAAGATTCCTGACAACTTAGATACTCACTCATCTTAGAAAGGTAGCGAAGTAAAGTGAACAGTAAATTTTGATGTTACTAGAAGAGAGAGTAGTCCACAAAATGTGCATCTTATTAGGCTTCTTAAGGTCAACTGTGCTGACCATTTTGAAGCTCTAGAGTGGCTTAGACAAGAAGCCAAGAGTGAAAAGAGTAAGTCAGAGGGTAGCTAGAAGAGAGGCAAAAATTCCACGGGAACATTGCTTGTCTAGAGAGAGAAAGTGAGTGTTCAACATCTTCCTAGAGAGAGAGAAAGCAAGGGATAGGTCGGATTTGAGAGAGGGTAATATAAAGTTAACCACTTCAGGAGTACGTGCAGTATAGGACTCTTTAGTCTCCCAACAAATACATCAGGTGAGTTATCATCCACTCTTATCATTCAGACTCTTTAAACAAAGTAATACACTCACAAATCACATAAATAAGGCAGCAAGGAAATTCCGGAAATACAATGGAGGAGATATACTGAGAGTTAGGCACACATACTTGAATGACTAAAACAGTGAACATCATGTTACAAACTCAAAGGAAATTGCAGAGAACCTAAACGTAAAGGTTGATCGTGATACTAACAAACTATCTATGGCAATAGTTTGCAAGCAATTGCACGATCAAAACCTCGACATCAACCACGGCAATTCAACACACTAAAAAAACTCATCTAAAATCCTAACTCTGACACTAATTGGCAACAGGGAAAAGAATGATAATCAAGTGTGATATAATTGGGTATGAGCGCAATAAAACGACCCAAAAATGATCTAATCGTACCATACTTAAACATGATAAGTCTAATCAGTAATTAATGCATTGAAAATGCAATTATGAAGAAAATAAAAGGAGAGAAAAATTCAGAAAAAAAGATAGAAAAACATACACCAGGTTTGCCAGGGATAATGCAATTCCACATGAGTAAATTAACAGAGCCATCCTGTAAAGTCTCAGGCTTCGCCACAAAACCCTAATTGAATTTGATTAGAAACAAAAACCCTAAATTTCAATATTCATAATAAAAAAAGTGATTATAATTAGTAAAAAATAAAAGAATACTAACGTGAGGATGATTACGACGCCATGATTTCCTCTCTTCAGAAAGACGGCCGCGAGCAATGCCACCAGACATGGTTACTTTCCTTCCTTAGCTTTATCTCTGTGGGAATTAGAAGGCGTTTTGTGCGAGGGTGGAAATGAGAGAGGGGGTTAAACGGGGTTGAATTTATAAGGAGATGGCTGACCTTGGGAATGTCGGCTGCTGTGCTTAATCAACCAAAGTGGGGTACAGCATCATGATCGTACGGTTAAGTTAAGACGTTCTTATTCCACACAACTCCCTTTTTTTTTGTTTTTTTTTTTTTTTTAAAATAATCCAACATATACCTCATCTTCTCATATTAATCCCTACTAACGATTAATTGAGAAAAATCCAACCTATAACCTCAATTATCTTTCATTGAACTTTGTCTATTTTTGAACTCTTATTTTCGGTAAGCAAGCACGTATCTTGACTTACTTTTTGTTTTTCCTTTGTCCTGTACAAAAAGTAAGTGGAGGTGACATGCTAGTCTACCGATAATAAGAATTTAAAAATAGTCAAATTTCAATGAAAGATAAATGAGGTTATAGATTGGATTTTTCTTAGTTAATCGTGAGTATGGATTAATATGAGAAAATGGGACATAAGTTAGATTATTCCCATGAAATAACTTTTTTTTAAAAAAAAAAAAAAGTAAAACAAAACTAATTAGATTTTGACTTTTGTAAGATTAGGAACAATCTTATTGCATAACAAATGAAAAAAGGAGTAAGAGGGCCAAAACATTCACTCAATAGCAAGTTTTAAATTGAGGGTTGAAAATTTAAAACTCAATTTAACAAATTTGATGAGTTGACTATTGACTCGTTTTAAATGAAAACTATTAAATGAATAGATTTCATGTGTTATTCTTTTTTATAAAAAAGAAAAGTAATATAAAAGTAGAGTTTGGAATCACATATAACTCTCTCTAATTCTCTCTCTAAAAAAAACTAAACTATAATTAATCATCTTGGGGGCTGCCGTCTACCGGTACCTTCATTGTTGATCCTATGGAGATAAAACTGCTGTGAGATTGCTCGTTACAAACTTTTTGGTCAAAAGAACTTGATTCTTGTAGGGCAGAGTATGGATTGAGTATCTGATCCGAAACCCTACTTCAGATCGGATATCCGATCCAAAAATCCAAAATTTTAGTATCCATGATCTGATCCTAAATGTTCGGATATCCAAAATTTAGTATCCGAAACTATCCAAAAATTTCGTATCATTTATCCGATATCCGAGATCCGATCAATGTAAATATATATTGTGAAAACTGTAATAAAAAAGAAAAGTAGTGTAATAAAAATGAAAATATTGGTTTGTGAATGTGGAATTGTTGATTATTGGTTTTGTTAATGAAAAGAAATTAAAATTTACGGTTTTGTAAACGAGGGTTATTTACGGTTTTGTGAATAACGGTTATTGAGTGAGATGAAATTAGCTAATATTATTTAATATTTATGGATCAAATCTCGGATACGGATCGGATATTACATGGATATCGGATATCGGATATCGGATATCGGATATTTGATATCCGATCCGATAATTTTCGGATATCGGATATCCAAATTTTTAAGCCAGATATCTATATCTGATCCAATATCCAAATATTTCGGATACGGATATCCGAACCAAACCATTTTTCGGATGAGATATCCATTAATTCAGATCAGATACGGATCGGATGTCAGTTTAATTCGGATCATCGGATTTTTTGCTCAGCCTTAGATTCTTGTCAATGCTTTAGAAAATTTGGAAAACCCTCTTGTGAAAAGCCGTAGGAGGTGATATGTTAGAGGATGTGCAGAAGCGTTTCACGAGCCCATCAAGTTTAAAAATTTTCGGTTGATCGATAATGTAGTTTATTTGATTTTAATCGTTTTGTGTCTTGTCATTCTTGACATATGTTTAATGTTTTAAACGTATTAAAAAACAAAAGCTTAAGACATTTTAATTAAAACGTGTATATCCTTGTCATTTTTTTCATCACTCACCCATTTGATTTTTTTGTCCCTTCCTTTATCTCCCTTGAAGAGTATTGATCCAAAATAGGGGGTGACTTGAGTATCAAAACTTTTGTAAAAAATTTCGATTAATTAAAAATATCCTCGTATGATTAATTATTTAAAGTGATGAAAAAAATGACAAGGATTATAAAATATGCTTGAATGTAAACGAAATAAGAAAACAAACACAAGGCGACGACACAATATTCTCGATTAATAATTTTAATACCTATTTCGGATTATAAAATTATCAACCCACACTCGTACAACTAACTCTATTTGTAACTCAAACAAGTACCGTTAAATACTTGTAACACTACGAATATTATTGTTAAATACTCAAAACTATCTTATGCTAATAAGAGAGTGTATTAATTGTTCCTTACGTGTTCACAATTGAACGAACTAGAAAACAAATTTTTCACTAAGATCTTATAACGATATAGAAATAACCAACACGATTTAAAAGCACACAATCTTTCGAAAACAATTTATGAAAGCAAAAACAGGAGATGTATTTTTAAAACATTTTTGCTCGAAAACTTTGTTTGGCCGTGAAAGATGTGAATTGGAATTGTGACAACACTTCTCTTTTATACGGATGGATAGATTTGTAGGTTTAAGGAAACCCTACATCTTTTAAGAATAATAAAGATATTATTCTAGATAAAAATCTATTACAAAATCTTTAATTAGGAACTAGTGTAACACCCGTGAAAAATCACGGGGTTGTGTACACTTATTTTTAAAGACGACGTCGGTATATTTATTTCAATATATAACAATTATGTTTATTCGAACGAATTGTTTTTTAACGGGATGTTTGAATATAAGATATATTCGGTGAAAAGGTGAATTTCCTGGTGCACTAATTTTCGAATAGCTATTAGTAATGATGATAATATTTGGAGTACTTATGATAACATTAATGAATAAGCTATATAAGAAAAAACAATAGACGAATAAAAAAAGATTAAATAACAAATAATGAGTAGTTTGGAAAGTTACTGTCTTTTGATGAATTACTTACGGAACATAATTTGACGGGCAAATATGATGAACAAAATAACTGATCAGGTACAAATATAAATTAAATGGGTGTATTAAAATTCGATAACCCAAGACGAAAATTACAGTTTCTCGAAAACCTCCTTGTAAACAACATTTGTTGTTGTATTAGTCATCCCTCCTTCTTCATCAAGAAGTAGCACTTTTAGACCTTTCTTACTCGTGGCCCTGTATATAGCAACGTACAGTTGGCCATGGGTAAAGACTGGTCTTGGAAGATAAAGTCCAACACGGGATAAAGATTGACCTTGACTTTTGTTGATAGTCGTGGCGAAACAAACTGCTAAAGGAAACTGTCTTCTTTCAAACTTAGGCTAACCTTGTCTGCTTCGTTGTGCTGGAGCAGGAAAATATATGCGTGTGTTAATTGTTCACCAGTCACCACCATAACCATAGAACTACAAATTAGCTCATAAAAGATTAAAGCAAATTACAATTACAATAAAATAGATCGGTGGCCAGGAACATCTTGCTTATTTACAAATTTAGGAGCATACCAATTTTTTTTGCCATGAAATATGAAATAGACGGAGAAGAAGATACAAATGCAGGGCACATATTAAAATCGTGAGAGAATGATGAGTGGCGGCTAGAAAAAGTAATTTATTTATAAAAGATACTCCGTATTATTTTGCCTTACGTTCAACGTTGGAATAGTTACAATATATACAGATTGCTAGGTACTCAATTCCTTTGATTGAGCCTAGAATCGTGGTGATTGATTCCTAGGTTAGGAAATACAATCTCTAAATTAGGTAGGAGAATATTTAGTTGGACTCTTTGTATAATAGTTGACGTAATATCAGCAAATTCCTAAAATATGTTAATAGCAGTAATAAATCTTAACGGGGTGTAGAATATTAATTCCTAATATCCGTATAGAATATTCCTAATAAATCTTCACAATATTCCTAATTTCAGTTTAGTTGATTTTGGTTTGACGAACTTTATGACATAGAATAGAATATTATATATTATATATTTATTATATTAATTCCTAAAATATCCGTGTAGAATATCCGTGTAGAATATTAGATACTGCTAGACTTCAAGCAGTATCAGCATAGTGTACAAAGTTAACTCGTCGGCAGCATAAGAAATTGCATTTGTACCCCGAATTTGAGCCATTGAACAGAATAATACACGTCTTACCAACTACCTTCACAGGTTGGTACTGCTAATGAAGTCTAGCTTAGCTTAAATTTTGTCTTTCTGTCTTTGATTTCATAAAATAAGCAGCTTAAATTATCCAGGCAGATACAATCAACGCTCTTTCAAAAGGAATAAGAAATGGAAATATAGCTAGACTATTCCAGAAAAAAATCAAGCTTAAGCCGTCTAGTAAACAGATACGGCGTACATTCTCTTACCCCTAACAGGTGCATAATATCAGGAATTCTAGGAGTTTGTTTTATCCTTAATAAGGTCATTCAGTGCACAGTTCCGATCTTCTCATGTGTCAAGATGTAAGAGCTAACCTTTCCCTGCAAGAAAGTTTCCAGGACATTTCTCGCCTAGACCTCTTAAAACTTACAATCCCGGTATAAAGAACTTGGCGCTTACACCTTTGTATCTCATAAAACATGCAGAGGATTTGAAGTATCCATTTACTTTTACATAACCCAACAATGGCTACAAACTGACTTCTAATATTTATCCTTAAAAGGGCAAAGTAGCAGAAGCTTACATGTTCCAGAATCTGTTTCCTGACAATGGCCCTCATTAGATAGTGCCGATCTTACTTGAACTAAACTGTAATCAAAACCCTTCCCCCCAAAAGACACCACCAACACATGTCCATACATGGTACTTGTAGTTAATCAAATCGAAAACCCCTCAACCACTTAGACATTCATACATAGATACCTTATCTGCTACAAATCGGCGGACGCCGGACATTCTCACAATCACACTATTCCTCCATTTGAACAAAAAAAATCCAATGACTTGATCATAGAACTAAAGGGTGCCTATAAACATCACTGATTCAGCTCTCATTCGGCGATATTCAAATTATTTCTTAATTATTTTCACCCAAGCATCCATTAGATACCTCCTCTATCCTCTGAGAAGTTTCAATTCAATCCACAAAAACAGAACTTTCAACCATAAACATTACAATGGTCACACTTTCAAGCAAAACGAATAAAAAATACCCCTCACAATAAACAAAAAATAGACAAATGATTGAGACAGAAGGAGTAACGATAATAGTGAAGACGTTAATTTACCTCTTCTCTGAGAAAAGAGGGGCGGACCCCCCATTCTTTGCGCAAAAAACTCATACTGATTCTGAATAGCATCCTCTTTCTTTGAGTTTGCAAAAATTGACCTGAACCATTCCTCTTCATCATCATATACCCTAACAAAATTCATCATCATCATCATCAACATAATATATAAAAAGAACAAAAACCCAGTTTAAAAAATCAAAAATCAACATCATTGTAAAATACAACTGTGTTCTCCATATCTCCCACAATTAGGGCAGCCACCTCTGAGACGGTGGGTAAATTATATGTTCTCCCATCGGTATGACGTGCACTAATGAGTCGTAACCTGACCTCACCTTCAGGTCGTTGGTGTAGCCGATCTCTAACCATTCTAAACGATTTTACCAAAACATTGTGACGATCAAGCATTTGTTTCAAATCCGTCATTAGACCATCATCAAATTGAATACTGCTAGCAGAACTGCATAATTAATTGTTATAGGTTAATATTTTAAACTGAAAAATAATTAGCTGAAATTTATTTATACAAAAACTGATCTGAAAACAGCCATTTATTTACTTTTTTACTATATTAGCCCTTAGCACTGAACCAAGACAAAAGTAAACAAAAAATTCAGACGACGCAACAGGAGAGTACATATACCCATTAATCCCTGGGTCAACAAAACATTCCTCAAGACGTGTCAAATCTAATCTTTAGTTACTCATTCAATAGATCAGCCCATATTCATGTCGGTATTTTTAGTGAATCAGCTGCAAGGCGAGTTGGATAGAGAGGCTATCATATCCTAAACAACGAAAAAACGAAAAATATACACTTCTTATTTAATTTGTTTGTTGAAGTTAGTCTACTGCATTACTATCTCGCTTACAAAACTTCGAAACTTCAATAATCGCGCCGCCGCTTGCGCTGCCACTGAACGCATCAATTTCAATGAATCAATGAACACTTATCAAGTCAACACACTCCAATGACATCAATTCACCAGAATTACTAATCAAACGCTAATTTCCGCAATCAAACACAACTCATTAACTAAAATTACTCTGCGAAAAGTTCAAATCAAGCAAAGTTAACAGCTTTCTCCAAATCGTAACTTACATAATCAAGCAAATCAATGACGATCACATAAAAACAGCGAAAACAGCAAAAACTGAAAATCAAAACTAATAATTAATCAATTAATTCGAACAAAAATGATTGAAATCGATACAAAACCTGATTGAGACTATCTTCAGCAGCTTTGCGTTCATCAGGATTAGGACTAAGTGCGGCGCGAAGAATTACGGCTAAACTCGGAAGATCCATACTTCAATAGTACTGTAACACCCCCATTTATTTAAGGGCCTGAACTAGGACTCCTCAGGTAAATAAAGGTGTTACCATCTCGGTTTCCCGAGGCAGTAGATACAAAGGAAGATAAACAGTACTTTAAATTAAATTTAAACTCAAACATGTTCTTACATAGCCAAATGATAAAACTGTTCGGATCAAAAAGAAAGTACAACTCATAGACTATTCTCAAGTGAACTACGCTCTAAACAGGTCCAGATCCAAGCTTCTCACTTCCCTAAGCTCCCATAGTCTTTAACCTGTCAATCTGCTCCCCAATAGTTGGTTCATCACAGGTGATCACGAATACACAGGGTCAACCACGAGGTTGAGTAGGGAAAACCATAAATAGAAAACATTACTATAAATAGAAAGCTGAATATCCCCACTCCGAATCACAGACCCTTTTCTCCGCACCGAACACAGACCCTTTATCTCCGCGCCACACAGACCCTTTTATCTCCGCACCAAACACAGACCCTTTATCTCCACACCACACAGACCCTTTTCATCTCCTCATCTCATATCGTATCACAAAATATATATAAACAAATATCATAATATACCAACCAAATATTAGTATAAAACATTCATGGAAATCATCAATAACAACTGAGTAATCATTATGATATGCATCGTATTTCCCCTACCTGTAATTGCAGAAGCAAATGATAAAATGCACAACCGTTCTCAGAAGTGCTCCACACGAAAACTTCCACCTAGATAAGTATTACTTTAATTAATATTTCCCTAATTCACGTATAACATACACACATTCTATTACTAGCCACTTACTATACTTAGAAAGTTTTCCCAACAACCGAGTTACCCAAAATAGTAACTTTCTAAATATAGTAGCTACTAAAAATAGTAACTCCGACAAGTAAATAAACACTTGGTTTAAAATTCAAAAACTAAATCTTTACCATAAATATCAATTAAACATATACTATAATTATCATATTACCCCTTAAATGCAAACATTCTAAACTCATTAATAAAATTAATAATGGAAATAAAAATAAGAATAATAATAATGATATTAGTAATAATAGTAAAAATAAGAATAATAAACAACCCACCATTACCACGAACCCAGCCCTACAACGAACTCAACAACCCGACAGAACAGCCCCTCAACTCGAACAGCCTTCAACAGCCGTGAACAGGCCCTTCGGCCACCAGTACACGCACCCCCCTAACACTCCTAACCACCTTCTACCACCGCGACATCACCTCCCTACCCCTGACCTCCGGCGAGCAACCAAAAACCCGTGACAAACACCACCCTTCACTGACCTGTTCTAAACACCTGCAACCAACCCTCTTAACCCAACCAAAACAGACCCAAAACGACACCACCACCAGTACCGACAACCCCTGGAACCACCACGCTGACACACCCTGACACTCGTACTAGACACCACGGTGGTGCCACTGTGTCGACCTCCCCCGAGTCAACAGTGGTACCACCTCCCTTACTCCCCCCTGTGACAACCCAAACAGCCCTGAGAACTACACCACTCGACTGACACAACGAACCCCCCTTTTTACACCACCCGTGATATCCAACACCCACCACGACTCACCCCCGACCACCTCTTAACCACCATAAGAACAACCAAACAAAAACCATAACCAAAACGACACCACAACCCTTCTCGAAAGAGCAACAAACATCAGCAGTATAAACGAATTGTAAACAAAACAGACACAGGTTACCTGCTTACCCGTTTTCTGACTCAAATCGAGGCTAGACCGGGTCAAAACAACCGTGAGAGTGTCCTCCTTCTTGGGGTGTGGTGGCGGCTGAGCAAATAGGGTAGAGGTGATTGTAGTAGATAGGTCAGAAAAGGTGTGTCAAGGCTCCTCATATAAGGCGGCTGAGTAGGGTGTAGGATAGGTTTTAGCAAAAAAAGAAATCGTGGGCTTGTTGTCTCATGTTTGCACGAAATTCGAGGCCCATGGCCGTGCTGCCATGGGTCCTGGGTTCGAATCCCATCAACTACACTCTACCAACATCATCCCTAGGTGGCTAGTTCCCATATTCGAGTCACAAATTAGACCTAAACAACTCGTATAAAACGAGTACGAGCAAGCTTATAACACGAACTATTTAAAATAAAAGTAACGAAAAAACGAGGTATTACAGTCTTCCCTCCTTAAAAAGAACTTCGTCCCGAAGTTCCCATACTTAGGTGACAAACAATCAACTTACGACACAAACAACACAAACAACTTAAATCACAGAATGTCACATTCCACCCCCCTTAAAGAAAAGTTACGTCCGCGTAACTTACCTCAATCAAAGAGATGTGGGTAACGCTCCCTCATAGATGCCTCAGGCTCCCAGGTAGCCTCTTCCTGATTATGATTCGTCCACAGGACTTTTACCAATGACGTCTCCCCATTGCGAGTCTTCCGAATCTTCCTGTCCAAAATCTCTTTCGGAGTCTCAATGTATGCTAACTGCTCATCGACCTCAATTACCTCATGCTGAAGCACATGTGATGGATCACTCACGTATTTCCTCAACTGAGACACATGAAACACATTATGGACCTTGGATAGGGTTGGAGGCAAAGCTAAGCGATATGCCACCTCTCCAACTCTGTCCAAGATCTCAAATGGTCCAATAAATTTCTGACTCAGTTTGCCACGCTTGCCAAATCTCATCACCCCCTTCATCGGAGAGACTTTCAATAGTACCTTCTCTCCGACCTCAAACGAAATATCGCTCCTTTTCAGATCGGCATAACTCTTCTGTCGATCCTGAGCGGCCCTCATCCTCTGACGAATAATCTGAACCTGCTCCACCATTTCCTGAATCATATCTGGCCCCAAAGTCACAACATCAGCTCGATCATCCCAACACACAGGACTCCGACACTTCCTCCCGTATAGTGCCTCGAAAGGGGCCATGCCTATGCTTGCATGGTAACTGTTATTATAAGAAAACTCGATCAATCCCAGTCGATCCTCCCAAGATCCTCCGAACTCAAGTACACAAGCTCTCAACATATCCTCAAGAGTCTGGATCGTCCGCTCAGTCTGACCATCAGTAGCCGGATGGAAAGCTGTACTCATCTTCAATTGGGTACCCAAAGCAGCCTGCAACTCCTGCCAAAATCTGGATATAAACCTCGAGTCTCGATCAGAAACAATGTCCTTGGGTACGCCATGAAGTTTGACCACATTCCGAACATATGACTTGGCCAACTCGGCTTTACTCCAGGTATCTTTCATTGGAATAAAGTGAGCTGACTTAGTCAAGCGATCCACGATCACCCAGATCATGTTGTTGCCCCTCTGGGTTCGAGGCAACCCCACGATAAAGTCCATCGAAATATTTTCCCACTTCCACTCGGGCACATCTAAAGACTGGACCTTCCCCTGAGGTCTCTTATGCTCTCCTTTCACTCTCTGACAAGTCAAACACCTGGACACGAACTCTGCGACTTCCTTCTTCATGTTAGGCCACCAGAACGTCTTCTTAAGATCTTTATACAGCTTATCACCCCCTGGGTGAACAGAATAAGGAGTAGCATGAGCTTCGGTCAGGATCTTCTTCTTTAGTTCTTCTACTTCTGGAACACACCATCGTCCACTGAACCTCAAGCTACCATCTGTATGAATACTGAACTTGGATACCCCATCACCATTCCCATTTTCCACCATCAAACGCCACTTCTGGATTCTCTCATCGTTCCGCTGTAATTCCCGAATCTCCCCATACAATTCAGGCTCCACTGTCAAGTCACCAAGAGCGCCCCCTTTCCGGATCATGAATATTCCCATCTCCCTTAGCTCGTCATGCAACCTTACTCTCGATCTGGCACAACTCAAAGCATGCACTGACTTCCTACTTAGAGCGTCAGCTACCACATTCGCCTTGCCCTCGTGGTAGACAATCTGCATATCATAGTCTCCGATCAACTCTATCCACCTCCTCTGCCTCATGTTCAACTCTTTCTGGGTGTAGATGTATTTCAGGCTCTTATGATCAGAAAACACCTTAAAAGTGGCTCCATAAAGGTAATGACGCCACAATTTCAGTGCAAAGACCACAGCGCCCAATTCCAAATCATGAGTCGGATAATTTTCTTCATAGGTCTTCAATTGGCGAGAAGCATACGCGATCACTCTCCCATTCTGCATTAGCACACAACCCAACCCATGTTTCGAAGCGTCGGTGAATACTTCAAAATTATCACTCCCAACTGGCAAGGCCAGGATAGGAGCTGTTGTCAGGCGTTCCTTAAGGGTTAGGAATGCCTTCTCACAACTCTCATCCCAGATATAACGGTTCTCCTTCCTCATCAACGACGTCAACGGCTTTGCTATCTTCGAAAAGTCTTTGACGAATCTCCGGTAATAACCTGCTAACCCCAGAAAACTTCGGATCTCACTCACATTCTTCGGACTTTGCCACTTAGTCACAGCTTCAATTTTACTAGGGTCTACAGATACCCCCTCTTTGGAAATGACATGCCCCAAGAACGCCACTTTCTCCAACCAGAATTCACACTTACTCAACTTAGCATTGAGTTTATGTTCTTCCAGAGTCTGAAGTACCTTCCTCAAATGATCTTCGTGTTCCTCCGCATTCTTGGAATATACCAGGATATCATCGATAAATACCACCACGAACTTGTCGAGATACGGGCTGAAGACTCGATTCATCAAGTCCATGAACACAGCTGGAGCATTAGTCAATCCAAAGGGCATGACCACAAATTCATAGTGGCCATACCTTGTTCGGAAAGCGGTCTTCGGAATATCTTCATCCTTTATCCTCAATTGATGATACCCGGATCTCAAATCAATCTTGGAGAAAACCCCAGCCCCACTTAACTGATCGAACAAGTCGTCAATTCTCGGCAACGGATAACGATTCTTGATGGTTACATTATTCAGTTCTCGGTAGTCAACACACAACCTCAAACTCCCATCCTTCTTTTTCACAAATAACACAGGTGCTCCCCAGGGCGACACACTGGGTCGGATGAACCCTTTCTCAGCTAGCTCATCCAATTGCTTCTTCAACTCCTCCATTTCTTTCGGTCCCATACGGTACGGTGATTTAGATATTGGTCCCGCTCCTGGTTTGAGGTCAATGGAAAATTCCACTTCCCTCCTCGGCGGTAACCCTGGAACGTCGTCTCGAAAAACTCCCTCAAACTCCCGTACCACAGGTATCTCACTAGTCTTGGGGGTCTCAGCCTCACAATCCCACATTTGGCACAAAATTAGGCTTTCTCCTTTCCTCAAGCTAGACTTCAAGGTATTGACGGATATGAATTTGATCTTTGGTTTGACTCTATACCCCTTGTAGGATACCCTCACTCCCTTGGGTCCCTTCAAGGAAATTTTCTTTTGATGACAGTCGATAAAAGCCCTATACTTCCCCAGCCAATCCATCCCTAGGATCACCTCAAAACCTCCCAGAGGAAATTCTATGAGGTCACAATAGAAAATTGCTTCCCCGATTTTGATGGGTACACTACCATAGACTCTATTACAAGTTATTGACTCTCCTGAGGGTATGGTCACTGAGTCTGCGACCCAGTCGAACCTCTCGAGTCCCAAAACTCTAACATGGTCTCTAGACACAAAAGAATGGGTGGCACCGGAATCGAAAAGCACGAAAGTAGGTTTAGAGTTCACAAGAAAAGTACCAGTAACCACATGAGCGTCCTCTTGAGCGGCCTGCTTTCCCATGGCAAAGAGGTTGCCACTGGACTTGACCCCACTCTGGCTGGCACCTGATGTCCCAGCCTGCTGATTTCCTGCCGTCCCCGTCTTGTTGCTGTTCCCTCCTCCATTGTACTGATTTTGATATGAACGGTTCTGATTGTTGTTGTTGTAGTTCCTATGGTAGTTGCTGCTGCCACCAGACTTCGCACCCCCACCATAGTTTGTCATGGGTGTGCGATAGCCATTGCTGCCATAGGACTGAGTGCGAGGTCCCTGGTATCCGGAAGTAGGTGTACGATAGCCCCCGGACTGGTTCACTCCAGACGAGCGACACACTGCCTGCTTGTGCCCAATTTTCCCGCAACCGAAACAAACCACTCCCACTGAACCACTACCAGAACCTCCACTCTTGAAGTTGCCCCCACTCTGGTTCCTCCCGCCACCAGAGGCGCTACTCCCGAAATACCCACTATACTTGTTATTACTTTGCTTTTTCGATCCTGAACCCTCCGCTACTGTTTCAGCTTTCCTCTTTTCTGACTTGGATTGTTTATCCTTTTTGATCATATCCGAAAGCCTCTCCGCCGCCCCAGCCCTTAAATAGATGTCACGGATTGTGGTTGGCGGAGCTGCAATCAGTCTCTTCTTGACGGCGATTGATAACCCCCTCTCAAACTTCATGGCTAGCATAGCATCATCAAATCCCATATCTCTCACATAGTGTACCAGCTGGATGAATTTCCGGTAGTAAACCTCTACGGTCATGTCCTCCGACATCGTGAATGAGTCGAACTCCTCCCTCAGCTTGCTCTTTTGGAATTCTGGTAGAAACGCCTCGCTCAGAACCCCCTGGAATGCGTCCCACGGAACAAACGCGGACCCACCCTCTAAAGCTGCTTCCCGGAGCTCTCCCTTATTCGTGGTCCACCAATCTCCAGCCATACCCCTCAGATAGTGGGCAGCCTGGTCTACCTTCAACTCTTCAGGGCAATCCAGCAACTCGAATAGGTTATCGAATTCCCGGCACCAAGCTCCTAACAGGTGAGGTTCCCCCTCCCCAGTGAATTGGGTAGGGTGATGCCTTGCGATGATTGTGCTCATTTTCGCGGAGTCCATTCGTTTGGCCTTTAGGGCCGCATTTTCAGCTATCAGACGGTCCACCTCTTCTTGGGTGATGTTAACGGCATTCTCTCTTCGCGGAGGCATACTATAAAATAAGAAAGGAATGAGTCCCGACATACATGGGTACCCATTTGGTTTAGAGCTATGTTCCCTAAGCATCAAAATCTATCAACACTTATAATATAGAGTAGTTCTATTCCATAACATGGCTTAGGGTTCACATAACCGCATATCACTAGACATGATGAAAGAAGAATTACTAGCATGTTCCAAATTACTTATTATACCACAACAATATACACCTTTTATTCAAACAAGTAAGGATTCATTCATGTTCATGCCCCTTCCGGCTTTTCCATAAGTCTCGTATACACAGAATCTCATAACACACTAATATCACAGTATGCTATCACTTTCACCACCTCCTATTCTACCCTTTTTCTCTCATATATGCACTCTGGGTTCCCGGGTAAGACTGATAGGGCCTATGGTTTGGTGTGAGGGGGCCCCAGACTCATACTTCCCCTTTAGTGTGCTCCTAACAGTCCTATCCCGGGGTTCATTTTATTTAGACTCTCCTATATTCATTAGGTTCATTAGGTTAGGCCTGAGGATCGTTCGCTCTGATACCACTTTGTAACACCCCCATTTATTTAAGGGCCTGAACTAGGACTCCTCAGGTAAATAAAGGTGTTACCATCTCGGTTTCCCGAGGCAGTAGATACAAAGGAAGATAAACAGTACTTTAAATTAAATTTAAACTCAAACATGTTCTTACATAGCCAAATGATAAAACTGTTCGGATCAAAAAGAAAGTACAACTCATAGACTATTCTCAAGTGAACTACGCTCTAAACAGGTCCAGATCCAAGCTTCTCACTTCCCTAAGCTCCCATAGTCTTTAACCTGTCAATCTGCTCCCCAATAGTTGGTTCATCACAGGTGATCACGAATACACAGGGTCAACCACGAGGTTGAGTAGGGAAAACCATAAATAGAAAACATTACTATAAATAGAAAGCTGAATATCCCCACTCCGAATCACAGACCCTTTTCTCCGCACCGAACACAGACCCTTTATCTCCGCGCCACACAGACCCTTTTATCTCCGCACCAAACACAGACCCTTTATCTCCACACCACACAGACCCTTTTCATCTCCTCATCTCATATCGTATCACAAAATATATATAAACAAATATCATAATATACCAACCAAATATTAGTATAAAACATTCATGGAAATCATCAATAACAACTGAGTAATCATTATGATATGCATCGTATTTCCCCTACCTGTAATTGCAGAAGCAAATGATAAAATGCACAACCGTTCTCAGAAGTGCTCCACACGAAAACTTCCACCTAGATAAGTATTACTTTAATTAATATTTCCCTAATTCACGTATAACATACACACATTCTATTACTAGCCACTTACTATACTTAGAAAGTTTTCCCAACAACCGAGTTACCCAAAATAGTAACTTTCTAAATATAGTAGCTACTAAAAATAGTAACTCCGACAAGTAAATAAACACTTGGTTTAAAATTCAAAAACTAAATCTTTACCATAAATATCAATTAAACATATACTATAATTATCATATTACCCCTTAAATGCAAACATTCTAAACTCATTAATAAAATTAATAATGGAAATAAAAATAAGAATAATAATAATGATATTAGTAATAATAGTAAAAATAAGAATAATAAACAACCCACCATTACCACGAACCCAGCCCTACAACGAACTCAACAACCCGACAGAACAGCCCCTCAACTCGAACAGCCTTCAACAGCCGTGAACAGGCCCTTCGGCCACCAGTACACGCACCCCCCTAACACTCCTAACCACCTTCTACCACCGCGACATCACCTCCCTACCCCTGACCTCCGGCGAGCAACCAAAAACCCGTGACAAACACCACCCTTCACTGACCTGTTCTAAACACCTGCAACCAACCCTCTTAACCCAACCAAAACAGACCCAAAACGACACCACCACCAGTACCGACAACCCCTGGAACCACCACGCTGACACACCCTGACACTCGTACTAGACACCACGGTGGTGCCACTGTGTCGACCTCCCCCGAGTCAACAGTGGTACCACCTCCCTTACTCCCCCCTGTGACAACCCAAACAGCCCTGAGAACTACACCACTCGACTGACACAACGAACCCCCCTTTTTACACCACCCGTGATATCCAACACCCACCACGACTCACCCCCGACCACCTCTTAACCACCATAAGAACAACCAAACAAAAACCATAACCAAAACGACACCACAACCCTTCTCGAAAGAGCAACAAACATCAGCAGTATAAACGAATTGTAAACAAAACAGACACAGGTTACCTGCTTACCCGTTTTCTGACTCAAATCGAGGCTAGACCGGGTCAAAACAACCGTGAGAGTGTCCTCCTTCTTGGGGTGTGGTGGCGGCTGAGCAAATAGGGTAGAGGTGATTGTAGTAGATAGGTCAGAAAAGGTGTGTCAAGGCTCCTCATATAAGGCGGCTGAGTAGGGTGTAGGATAGGTTTTAGCAAAAAAAGAAATCGTGGGCTTGTTGTCTCATGTTTGCACGAAATTCGAGGCCCATGGCCGTGCTGCCATGGGTCCTGGGTTCGAATCCCATCAACTACACTCTACCAACATCATCCCTAGGTGGCTAGTTCCCATATTCGAGTCACAAATTAGACCTAAACAACTCGTATAAAACGAGTACGAGCAAGCTTATAACACGAACTATTTAAAATAAAAGTAACGAAAAAACGAGGTATTACAAGTACAGTAAAAATCGGCGAAACAAAAAGCAACAAAATTGAAGAAATAACAAACTTAATTGATGAAAGTAGCGCTTATCAAAAAACAAAAGTGATCAAAGAGAAACTTTCAAAGCAAAAGCAAATTCCAAACTTTTTTGCAGAATGTTTATCCTCAAAACATTTCATTCACTCACATATGAAGATGAAAAACATGTCACCATAAAGCATCACTGACAAATGGAAAAAGTTCATCTCATTAGTCACTAATATAACTTTCGTGACTTCGTCAAGGCCATTCTTGCATTAAACACATAATCATTAAATCTTTGACGATATGATCACAAAAGACGCGAACTTTCAGGAACAAAAGCACTCTTCAGCATAACAGGTATCAATACAACATCACTTCATGAGAGCAAACATGCTAAATCACAGATAAATTAACAATTTAATATAATTCTCAACACCAATGCAGGACCACAAATCACAAGATCACCTGAATTACAAAATTCTAACAGTTACAAACAGCCAAATGCCTACAAAAACACACAAATCTCGCGCAATTAAACCGAAAAAATCAATCCTCACCCAACCAACAGAAATGGAGCACATGATGCGAATGATAATTGTCTTAACCATCATCATACAGCAATGCAAGACTTAAAAATCACAAGATCACCCGAATTACGAAATTCCAACAATTAAAAACAATCAGATTGCTTAAATAACTTCCAAAATTAACAATCAAACGTAAATAATTGATCCTCACATCAACAATTTTGGCGACAGGCGACTCCTTGAATGTTTTAACCCAAGGAAATTGAGCAGAAACAACACCAGCAAACGCGCGTCCAAAGAAATCAGCAAATCGCATCAATTGTACATCCTCCTGTGCTTTATACGTAGCCTAATCCAACACAAAACCACAAAAAAACAACAATTTTCAGTCAATTTAATAAAATTCAATACAATTAACCCTAAATCCCCAAATCAAAATAAAATCAAATCAAATCCTCACCGAAATATCAACCAAAAACGCAGCTAAACTCTCAGAATCAATCTTCGATCCAGCATCAGTAACAGAAACCTTAGGTTTCTTCTCCGCTTTCGGTTTCTTCTTCTTCTCCTTCTTCACCTCATTAACACCACCAACATTATCATTTTCTCTCTCATCCACATCATCTGAATCACTCTCATCCGAATCACGCTTCTTCGATCTACCATTCTTCTTACCGGTATAATCCTCATCATCATCGATCTCCGCCGTCGAATTCTTCTTCGCTTCAACGATTCTACGGTGTCGATCCTCCGATTGCAGCTCGATCGCACGGAATATGTTTTAGAATGATTGTATTCAGAATGATTGTATTCAGAATGATTATGATTATATTCTGGTAAAATGAGAATGATTCTCAGATTGATTTTATTTTGTGCAGATTTGGAAGGATTTTATTCTGGTTCAGTTTTTGTATTTAATAATAAATAAATTATTATTAAATTATTAAATTATTAAATTAATATGAGGTGGCATAGATGAGTAAATCTGATTGGTCTACAAAAATGAAAATGCTGAGGATGAATGTGAGAGCTCGAAACCCTCAACGCGGAAACCTGATTGCGCCAAGTCAGCGGAAATACATCCTTCTTTTATAGTAATAATGAAGCGTAGTATCTTATGAGATACAAAATATCTTGATACTATTATTATATTTCCTAATACCTTAAATAAGAGAATATAAGAATAAAAATATTTTATACTCTTATCCTAAAAAGATATAGATTATCTTAATATATATTTTATTCCTTTGATAAGATAATATAAGAATAAAAAAAATTTATTTTCTTATCCTAAAAAGATATGTAATATCTTAATATATATTTTATTCGCTTGATAAGATAATATAAGAATAAAAAGATTTTATTCTAAATATGTTAACCAATTGTGCAATTATATGATATGTAAAAGATTTATCTCTTAAGATAAGATATTTCTCATATACTAGGATTTTAATGCCAATCCATGACTTTTGGGTCGTGAATAAGGTGGCACGCAAACTAATGCACTGTTTTGACTTCTTGATCCATGAAACCCTATTCATATTTAGGGTGGATCAAGGCTTTAGGGTTTGGTTTACAAAATCATGTGTATTAAAAGAGGCAATGACTCATAAGCCCAATATACCTCATAATAATACCATTATATTTCAGAATTCCAATATAAAAGATTTTATCCATAAAGTAATTTATTAAAAAATGCAGTCATTTAGAAAAGAATTTAAAATATTTGAAAATATATATAAAACAATTGAAGTGTGCTTCTCTCGTGTAGCCTAAGATTATAGCTCAAGTACTATAAACTTGACTCATTTTCTACGTAAGGTTATAGTTGTTGAGCTATAACCTTACCACAATAAAAGGTAAGTTATTTTGATACCATTATAAGATAGAAAAACGTAGGCCCTGTTCTTTTGGACTTATTTTTGATTAACTTAACTTAAATTAACGTATTTTTTCTGAATTTTTCTGAAGTTAACTTATATTTGCTGAACGTAACTTATTTTTGCTGAACTTTTCTGAACTTATTTTTGCTGAACTTAACTTAACTTATTTTTTCTGAACTTAATTTATTTTTGCTGAACTTTTTTGAACTTATTTTTGCTGAACTTAACTTAACTTATATTTGGTGAGGTTAACTTATATTGCTTAAGATTTATAAACTTAACTTTTGTGAACTTAACTTATATTAGTCTAACTTTTTCGAACTAAATAAATATTAACTTAAATAATATAAATTATATAAATAATAAAAATAATAGTAGTAATAATAATAATAATAATAATAATTTCTTTTATTAAAAAAATAATAATAATAATAGTTTCTTTTTTATATAAATATAGTATGTTCATTATCTCACTTCAATACATAATTAAAAAGTAAATCACATATCACAAATTTTTTAATAATCTATTTCTATATTATCACAATTTTTTTAATAATTTATTTCTATATAAATATAGTATGTTCATTATCGTACGAGAATTATTGTGTGTAAATTTTAACCTGCGTATTCTTCGGAAAATCCGACTATTCTTTTGTTAATTGTGACACTTTTGGGTAATTAAAAAAAATGGTCGCACATGAGACATTTGTACGATAGAATTTGTGAAAATCTTAAATTTTTCAAAACTCGTCAATACTATAAACGGCTATGAGTATTTGCTTAACTTTTGTGAACATATTTTTGCTTAACTTTTCTGAACTTATATTTGCTGAACTTAACTTAACTTATATTTGCTGAACTTAACTTAACTTATTTTTGCTGAACTTTTCTTATTTTTGCTGAACTTTTCTGAACTTATTTTTGCTGAACTTAACTTAACTTATTTTTTCTGAACTTAACTTATTTTTGCTGAACTTTTCTGAACTTAACTTATTTTTGCTGAATTTAACTTAAATTAAGCAAAAATAAGTCCAAAAGAACAGGGCCGTAGTCTATCTAAATCTTCCTGGAGATCTTCTGTAGAACCCTTCGCGGCAGCGGAAAATAAAACATACAAAAGCATGCAATTTTGCGTGGAATTAAAACTTTTAACATGCTTAACTAACATACGAGGTGAAGTACGATAACAAAAAATGCGGAAGAAATAAAACATAGATAAGTAATTAAGTTATATACAAATGTCCACAGCCCGGATAGCATATCCCACAGGCAACCAAAACCGAAATGTAAAACTAGAGTCTAGCTAACGAAATAGGGTAAGTCAATCGATGAAGGATCATCGCTCGCTAGCTCTCTGTGAATCCCCCGACAAGATCAGCACCAACCTACATACATGAAACATGTACGCCACAGTCAGTGGGGAGTGACAAGAGATTCTCCCAGCCACCTATTGTCATAAACACATAACATGTAAACACATCAACATGCTCCAACATAAATATGATTATGAGAAGCATACATTCACCCATCATCAACTCAACATACATAACTCTTGGTAAATAGATCAACAGCCACGACTCAGGCCTATCTAAACCATTCATTCGACAATGATTAACATACTACCCCAACTCAGGCAAGCCACATACATATGTTCAGCAACATGTAACACTGTACCCGGACTCAGGCAAGTTAGATGCAATTAATTCAACAATATCTAATCCGACCCCGACTCAGGCAAGATTAAACATACACTGTCAACAGTATCTAAGTCAGACCCCGACTCAGGCAAGACCAGACACAAACAATCAACAACACCCAAGCCACACCCCGACTCAGGTAGGCTTGGAGCACAATCAGCTAGCATTCCTTCGTAGACCCCGACTCAGGCATGAATAAACACAGTCAGCTAGTATTGGTTCAGAGGTGCCGACTCAGACATCAACCAATACTCTTCATAGTAATCAGAAGTCCCGACTCAGACATGATCCACTACGATCATCCAAACTCACAAAGGAATAGAGGTCCCGACTCAGACATATGCCAATGCATCATCCGATCATCCAAACTCACAAAGGAATAGAGGTCCCGCCTCAGACATATCCCAATGCATCATCCATACACGTAACAGCTTAGAGGTCCCGACTCAGACATGATCCCTTACGCGAACATACACACACGTATCCAAGACAGAGGTCCCGACTCAGACATGCCTTCGATACGCAACATCCAAGACACGTATTGTACTCTAGAGGTCCCGACTCAGACATATTCTAATACGCATCCACATAGTTCACATTAAATTCCAACTTAACTTAATAGGCTACCTCACGACGATTATACAACACGAGTATAAGGGGAAATAACCCATCTAAATTAAGTTCATTAGCCACTTAAGGCTCATATCTAATAAGCCTAACATCTATTATAAGTTAACTAACTTAGTCCGACAAGCTTTATAATCAAATACTTAAGAATGAATCAACTTAAGACAAGTAACTAACCACTTTGTTAATTCTTACTTAGCTCAAATATATATTTTTAACTAAGTATTAAATTACATTCGAATTAAACGGTTCAATCGATAAAGGAAATAACCGTGAATTAATTAAAACTCATATTAAATAACATATATTCTATACAGAATTAATTACGTATATAGAATAACTAACAAATCATAAGTTAATTATATGGTTCATTCGGGAGGAGGAAACGTGAGTCAACTTGACATTTCATATTGCATCCTCATATTTTCTATATAAAATTAACATGTGAGAAATTAATATAACATGCTGTATATTAATTATTCGGGACACGATTAGCGATTTACATTATTTATAAACATGCTTCTTAAAAATAAAACCGTAACGCGTTACTAATTCGTAACAATTTCTAACGTATTATACTTAAACATAAGCAAGCTAGCAAGCACGTACGTAAACTAATTAAATACAAGCAGTCTAGTAGACACGTACGTAAAATAATAATAATAATATAATAATAATAGTAATGCAGTCGTAGTAGTCAACTAGTAATATTGGTTAATAATTGTAATAATGTAGTAGCAGCCAATAGCGTAGTAGTGAACAACAATAAAAGTAGTAATAGTAGGTGTTGGGGCTGGTGTCCTTGACAATTAGTACAATGACTTACTAAATCTTTTAAAGAATCACAAGGGCATACTTCAGTATTATCAGTTGATCCACGTTTATCAATAACGGTTGGCTTGCTAGATAAGTTTGACGTTATTGTCATACAGATGACGGTGATCAACTGGTCCCTATACGTCACACCTATAGGACACGTTTGAGAGATGTGAAGGTATGAAAATACAGTCACATTTATGCCGGATACGACTAAACAGTTAGTCAGAGGTATTAACTATTAAATTAGTCAATAAGATGTTGAGATTATTATTTAATACGGATTAAATAATTTTAGCTAATACGGATTACATGATTAATTCGTATATTAAATATAAACGGTTATATTTAATTAAATATTGTATTCGCGTATTAATATAAACAGTTATATTAATTTGGGTAATTATACAATATCGTAATTTTTATCAGACCATTATTAATACATCGACTGTATTAATATCTGATAACATGTGTACGATTTATAATAAATACCCGCGAATAATATTTAGCAAAACGGGTCGAATCACGCAAAGGAATAAGGTAAGAGTGGAGAAAGCCCACTCTCACCCACCCAATTCGGCCGACCCATAAGTACTACATAAGGAGAGTCCTTCTCCTTTTGTCAGTAACTGGTTAATTCATAATCTCAAGAATTAGGGTTTTGAGAACATTCTTTTCCCAAAACTCAGATCTCACATCTAACCTCACAAAAGCTCTCCCCATATTGCAAGGCAATTGGAGAGTATTTCTAGCACACGCGGCAACATCTCATTCAAGTCTTGGGTGCAAGTTATAGGAGAGAATTTACTTTAATTCATTTTCTTAGGCCTATTCGAGCAAGGACCTAAGGTTGTATTCCTTTTTTATGTTTTTATTAACTTATGACAATAATCTCAATTGTAAAATTCGTTATAATCCTTCACGTTTTAGGGCGAATACATGCTTTATTCCCCACAAGTGGTATCAGAGCCAAGGCCACGAGATTTTACTTTTGTGTTTTTCATAAGTTTTAATTTAAAATTTTGAAAATCGTTTTCTGCCGGCGTGTGTGTCGGTCGACCCATTATTGTGGTCGGTCGACCACCACACGCGTAGGGTTTCTGTTTTTTCGGCAGTTTCTCTTTTGTGTAATCGATCTTGTTTTCGATTCCTGTTTACATATTGTTAATTAATCGATATTCTTGACAATATGTGAACCCTTGTTGCTATTTATTTTGATTTACGCGTTTTGAATCAAAGGTTAAAACTTGTTTTGATTAAAAGTGCAGCAATTTCGCGTTTTCAGAAACTCGACTTCGTGTTTTGTGGTCGGTCGACCCGTTTATTGAGTCGGTCGACCACTCTGCAGTTACAGGAAAATTAATTTTTTCTGTCAGGAGGTCGGTCGACCTGTTTAATGGGTTGGTCGACCACTATGCAGTTACAGAAATTTTTTCAGGAGGTCGGTCGACCCCATGTTGAGGTCGGTCGACCACTTCCTTGTAACAGTCGTGTTTTATTTTTCCGAAAATAACTTGTTTTTATTTTCCCTTGGCCAAAAGTAATATGCTGTATACGGAAATAGTTTATTATTTTTGTGAAACGGTTCACTCTCGCATGATACATATTATTTTAAAACGGTTTAAGATAATGGATTATTAACTTGTTAAAATTAAAGTGGTTAAAACGGTATAATCACATAATTTTAATCCCGTAAAGGTGGTTTGGTAAAATTTGTTAATCATAATAACAGTATTATGTCATGTATGAATTTTAATTTAGTTGATGCATTTTATTTATCGTCTTGTTGAATGTCTTTTGAATGCTTTCTATAACGTATTTAATTTTGCAAACAGTTGTAACTTAGTGTGGCCTTAGAAGATTGTGTCACCGTAATGATGGGACACAGTCTTGCTTGTAATTTTGAGATCTTGAATCTCCATTTTGGGTTTTTGCCATGTAATTACTTTTGTATTTAAATTAGAATGTAAATAGGGTTAAATTTGTAATTTAAATTAGTAATTTTGTGAAGACCAAAGACGGAGACCGGATGCTCACTCCCGCTGCAAGGACCAAGATGGAACATCAAGACAAGCTTCTAGGGTCCAATGGTGGATTCCAAAGTTGTTTTTATGTTTATTTTGGTAGGATAGGCCACACTAGGACTTTTATTTACGTTTATCGCATTTATTTTATGCTTTCATCGATAATAGCTTGCATCATATTCCGCCTAAAACCAAACCACCTATAACATGCCTGAAAACTGACTCATGTAGAGGTTACGCGTTAGTTTTCTGTGACAATACAGATGTCACATGTCAATTGCAAAGCCATCACTTTATTTCATTCATTCACGCATATGCTAGATATTAGTTCACTTAAAATGGATAAATGTAAGTTGATGGGGTCTTCCTCGTATAACCAAAAATTGACATATCATTTCCGAATTCACTCATCGACATATCATTTCTTCAAAACTCATTTCACAGTAACAACAAAACACCATTTTCATCTTCTTTAAGAAACTTCAAAAGATCATCTCGAGCCCTTCCTCAACTCGAATCAAGGTAAATTTTATATTTTTGGAATCCTCTCGAAATTTGTGATCTTTCTATCACTTCCGATTTTATTTCGTTCACTTTCATTTTTGGGCTGTTTTGCCAATTCGTTTTTAATCTTATAATTTCCGTCTTTGGTGTTCTTAGGAGTTAGCCTAGTCGATCCCGAGGTTGCCTTGCTCGTGGTGGAAGAAGATTTCGGAGCTTAAACCGCTTTGAGGTGACGATAATGAGCAACTCGACCCTTGTCTTTAATTAATTTGACATTTATGTTTTTGTGAATGTTTATGTGGTTTGATGATGAATATAAGATGTATAAATTGTGGGTTAATGTAATTGATGAAGGGCTTAGTTGGTTTGGGTTTGGGTGTTAACAATTTATGAAATACCATGTCACACGTACTGCTGGTCTATGCTATTATTAGTTAGCTGCTGTACATCACTACTCATATGCATCCTATTGTTGCTGCTACTTCCTACTTCTATTTCTGCAACACTGCACCACGCCTTTAATGCATTTCTGGTCTGTACCCCTGCACATATGCTACCACTGCAGTTACTACTCTACTTTCCTACATTATGACATTCCCGCTACTGATGTACTGTCTACGCTTCTCTACTGCCAGACCCCCCCCAATTCCGCACTGCACTTCGATTTCCGATGCGTGCTTATTTTATACACTTTTTGGCATAATTTAGCACGCATTTCTATACATTTTCATGCACTTTACGTGCCATTTTGCCTCCTTTTTCTTCCTTTGGTGTATTTTCTGTTATTTTGCAGGAATTATGCAAAAGATGAAGAAACCATGCTTTTTCTGTCCATTTTGAGCTCTTTTAGAGGATCAAGCAAGTCAAGAAATCCCATAGCCCCGATTTTGCAGTACAAGGCCTAAAGGAACGGTAACCGAGGCAAAGCCGAAGGACAAACACAAGAAAGAAGCGAAAAAGAAGCACTGCATCTGTCATTTACTCGATCGAGTAAACACCAGAAATCGATCGAGTGGATGCAGGAGGAGAAAGCCTCGATCGAGCAGTCTGATACCCGATCGAGGAGTCTGCAGGAAGGACCCAACCTTCGAGGTTTCCAGACTTACCCGATCGAGCCCTTTTTGAAGAACAGCTACTCGATCGAATGGTTAAGTCACTCGATCGAGCAACTCACTTAACCGTACCGGATTCGCTATTTGCGTTTTAGGTTTAGTTTTCTTTAGAGTTAACCTAATCCTTATTTAAGGATTAGGTTAGCAGTCTTTTGAGTATTCAGAAACAGACATTCACTTTTTACATTTCAGTTTTACTTTGCAATTTCTTAAGCAGTCATTAGATCTAGAAAACTTCTACTTAGGGTTTTTCTTCATTCAAGCATTTTTGGATCTTGTTCTTCCTTTCTGACCACTACTGTAATTCACTTTCTACCCTTTTTATTATTGTTCTTAATTTCATTATTTTATGATTTATATTAATTCATCTTTTTTCGCTATGTTGAATGTTATTGTTATCTTTGTTTTTATCAGTTTAGTTTCCCTAAGCATGCGTAGCTAATCCCTATAATATGTTAGGATGAAGGAACTCACGGTAGTCATGTCGTAGGAATTGCATGTTAGTCGTCCTTACGACGAAGTTTACCCATAAACAATATATTTATAAAACTTGTCAATTGAGTGCACGCAGGAGACCAGTTTACCTAGTAAAACCTTACCTGGATTGAAAGATTGGTAGGTAGGCTTGTTTAGGGTGATTTACGAAACCTAACTAGAGATCGAAAGATTGATAGGGGAGTCCAGGGGTGATTTCAGACCGAAAGGATGTTAATCGTTCCCACTTCGTTGTTGTTTCGACTGACCTAACCTTTATGTGACTTTAATTACCGCGACGACCTGAATCCTGACATATTCCTCCTTTTATCGTTTGAAACTCGTTTTTGTCATTTTTATTTTAAGTTCTTTTATATATGTCTTAGTTTTAATAAAAAAACAAACCCCCTAATTTTGTGACCTATAGACTGACCTCTACTTTAGACCGTGTCTCCCTGAGGATTCGACCCTACTTCCACTAGCTCCCAGTTAGTAGACTTAGGTATTTATCATTGGTGCATGAACGACACGCATCAAATTTTGGCGTCGTTGATGGGGAGGCAATAGGTTTAAAGTTTTTGTTAGTTTATTATTGTTGTTTTCGTCTTAAGGAATTTCTTTTAATTCCTTAAGACTGTTGTTATTCTTTCTCTCAGTGTTGTGTATGCCCAGGTCTTCCAGGTACGAATTAGTTGCTGCTAATCCTGAACCGGAAAGAACCTTCAGACGCCGCATAAGAGAAAGAAGAAGGGCGAGTCAGGAAGAAGTCTTGAGTATTCCTGAACCAGTTACTGTTGTACCAGTCAACCAAACCGTAAGAATGCCGAACATCGCGAGCCATTTCGAACCAAAAGCTGATTCCATTCCAAAGGGTTTCACTCTCCTTGCTGATGAGGCCGGGAAAGCGTTCGATATTCGACCATCCTATATTAATCTGGTTGAGAGGAACATGTACCGCGGCACAGCGGGAGAGGACCCGAGGAAGCACATGGAGATTTTCACAGACTACTGCTCCACCATTCCAACTTCTGCGACGGTCACGTAGGATAAGATAAAGGAAGTCCTTTTTCCTTTCTCCTTATCCGACGGAGCTAGAGAATGGTACCGGGATTTGGATAAAGAAGCTGCAGAGATCAATGATTGGAAGTCCCTAGCTTTGGCCATGGTGAGGACATGCTCTCCGTTCCCAGATTACAAACTTCAAACAGTTTGGGACGGAGACTTACATGAGGCTTGGACCAGATTCAAGAAGCTTGTGAGAGCATGTCCTCACCATGGTTTCCAACCATGGTTCATGTAACACCCCCATTTATTTAAGGGCCTGAACTAGGACTCCTCAGATAAATACAGGTGTTACCATCTCGGTTTGCCGAGGCAGTAGATACAAAGGAAGAAAAACAGTACTTTAAATTAAGGTTAACTCAAGTCATGATCCTTACAACTGTATCAAAAGTCTTAACAACGTAATCAAAGTACAACTCGTATAAAACTGACTAAGGTGATCTAGACGTCTATTCAGGTCCGGATCCAAGCTTTTTCTCCCATAGCTCCCCCTTAGTCTCAGCCACCTGTCAAATCTGCTCCCCAATAGTTGGTTCATCACAGGTGTTCACGAATACACAGGGTCAACCGCGAGGTTGAGTAGAGAAAACCATATATAAATAAACAACATTACTATAAATAGAAAGTTGAACTTCTCCACTCCGAATCACAGACCCTTTTTCTCCGCACCAAACACAGACCCTTATCTCCGCGCCACACAGACCCTTTTTCTCCGCACCAAACACAGACCCTTATCTCCACGCCACACAGACCCTTTTATCTCCTCGTCTCATATCGTATCACAGAATATATATAATCAAATATCATAATATACCAACCAAGTATTAGTATAAAACGTTCATGGGAATCATCAATAACAACTGAGTAATCATTACGATATGCATCGTATTTCCCCTACCTGTAGTTGCAGAAGCAAATGGCAAAACGCACGACCGTTCAAAAGTGCTCCACACGAAAACTTCCACCTAAAAGTATATTACTTAATTAATAAACTTCCTACTCACGTAATACGTATTCACATTCCATTTATAGTAACTTTCTATAAATAGCAACTGCCAAAAATAGTAACTTGGTTTGAAATTCAAATTATTGAGATGTGCATAAATACTAGATCTTACATTAAATGCCCAAAATCATTTCCTTAATAAATAATATACTTTACCATAAATATTAATATACTTGCCATAAAAGATATTCATTTTTAAAATCAAATAATAATGATAATAATATCTCTAATAATAATAATAGTAATAATAAAAATAATAATAGTTACAATAATAATAATAATACTAATAATAATAATAATAATAATAATAATAACAATAATAATAATCAAAAGCATAAAACAACACCCAAAACCGACAGCCCTAACACCCCTGACCCGCGACTTCCACACCCCTGTTCCAGCCGTGTGTCTAAACCAAACACCACCGACAACCACCAGACACAGCCCCCACACCGTCCCCTACACCTCTGACCACCACCACCCTGGTCGACTACTTCCGGCGAGGGGAACCAGAGCCATTACCAGGCCTGGTTCACGACCTGCTGTACAAAACACCACCAGACCCCTTCTGCGAAAACCCCTGCAACCACCTCCTACAGCACTGACACCGACTCCACCGACCCCTACCACCATCACCGACACCAGACACCTACGACCAACCTGGTGCCACCGCATAGACCTCCCCCTAGTCGGCGGTGACACCAACCCAACACAACCCCTTCGACACACAGACACCAAGCAACCTCCCTGACCTAACTCGAAACCCTCCAAAACACCGTGACAGACCTCCCATTGCCACCGTGGTAAACACCAACCAAATCACCCAACCACCACCAGTCATTCCAACCCACGACCCATAAAAAATATAGACTATAACGACCCATACATACACTAAACCAGACACCCAAAAACATGTGATAAAGAAACGAATAACAGTACTCAAAAACCCATCCCTGTAACGAGTAAAAACACCCCTCACGACACCCTTTTAACTGACCACGACCACCAAACCATGTTCTTTATACGTTCATTACATGATCCGTCACAAAATTATATAAAAACATCAAAGATTCATCGCATTATACCTGACTGATATCGTAAGCAAACAAGCAGACTGACAAAAATATAACAACGTGTGTGTGTGTCTGCCTAGTTTCTGACCCAATTCGAACCACCGTGGGCTAGGTTGTGACCACCGTGAGAGGCTCCCTTTCTTCCCTGTAGTGACGGCTAAGTTTTGGTGTTTTGAGATCTGATGTTGGGTGTGTAGGGTTAGGGTAGATTAGAGTTTAAATAAGGCGGCTGGGATGAGTGTTGGCTGAGTTTTGAAAACTTCTCAACGTGGGCTGCCTGTATGCACGCATTTCGAGGCCCATGGCCGTGCTGCCATGGGTCCTAGGTTCGAATCCCAACAAGCACCTACTACAAGTGTCAACCTAGGGTGGATAGATCCCCCTTATCAAGCCCCACCGATCACCAAAACACGCCATAAAGACGAGTACTCGTGAACTAGTATAAACAATTTATTAACCATCGTTACGCTAATCGCTTCATCGTACGACCACTATATAAGAGCAAGATAAAAATCGTAACTAAAAATTCGAGGTATTACAGTCTTTCCCCCTTAAAAGAACTTCGTCCCGAAGTTCTAACATACCTAAGTGACAAACAAACAACTCAAACAAGCTCGAAACACAAATATCACAACACCATTTGCATAAACTTAATTAAATCGCAGAATGTCACATTCCACCCCCCTTAAAGAAAAGTTACGTCCGCGTAACTTACCTCAATCAAACAGATGTGGGTAACGTTCCCGCATAGATGCCTCAGGCTCCCACGTAGCCTCCTCCTGATTATGATTTGTCCATAAGACTTTCACCAAAGATGTCTCCCCATTACGAGTCTTTCGTACCTTCCTGTCCAGAATTTCCTTCGGGGTCTCAATGTATGCCAATTGCTCATCGACCTCAATTACCTCATGCTGAAGCACATGTGATGGATCACTCACTTATTTCCTCAACTGGGACACATGGAACACATTATGTACCTTGGATAGGGTTGGAGGTAAAGCTAAGCGATATGCCACCTCCCCAACTCTGTCCAAAATCTCAAATGGTCCAATAAATTTCTGACTCAGTTTGCCACGCTTGCCGAATCTCATCACTCCCTTCATCGGAGAGACTTTCAGTAATACTTTCTCTCCGGCCTCAAATGAAATATCGCTCCTTTTCAGATCTGCATAGCTCTTCTGTCGATCCTGAGCGGCCCTCATCCTCTATCGGATAATATGAACCTGCTCCACCATCTCCTGAATCATATCTGGCCCTAAAGTCACCACATCGGCCCGATCATCCCAACACACAGGGCTCCGACACTTCCTTCCATACAGAGCCTCGAAAGGGGCCATGCCTATGCTTGCATGGTAGCTGTTATTATAAGAAAACTCTATCAACCCCATTCGATCCTCCCAAGATCCTCCGAATTCAAGTACACAAGCCCTCAACATATCCTCAAGAGTCTGAATCGTCCTCTCAGTCTGACCATCAGTAGCTGGATGGAAAGCTGTACTCATCTTCAATTGGGTACCCAAAGCGGTCTGCAACTCCTGCCAAAACCTAGATATGAACCTCGAGTCTCGATCTGAAACAATGTCCTTGGGTACGCCATGCAGTTTGACCACATTCTGAACATATGACTTAGCCAATTCAGCTTTACTCCAGGTATCTTTCATAGGAATAAAGTGGGCTGACTTAGTTAGACGATCCACAATCACCCAAATCATGTTGTTGCCTCTCTGAGTCCGAGGCAACCCCACGATAAAGTCCATCGAAATATTCTCCCACTTCCACTCTGGCACATCCAACGGTTGAACTTTCCCTTGAGGTCTCTTATGCTCCCCTTTCACTCGCTGACAAGTCAAACATCTCGACACGAATTCTGCGACTTCCTTCTTCATATTAGGCCACCAAAACGTCTTCTTAAGATCCTTGTACAACTTATCACCCCCTGGGTGAACAGAATAAGGAGTAGCATGAGCTTCAGTCAGGATCTTCTTCTTTAGCTCCTCAACACTCGGTACACACCATCGCCCACTGAACCTCAAACTACCATCGGTATGAACACTGAACTTGGATGTCCCATCACCATTTCCATTCTCCACCGTCAAACGCCACTTCTGGATTCTCTCATCGTTCTGCTGTAACTCCCGAATCTCCCCATACAATTCAGGCTCCACTGTCAAATCACCAAGAGTGTCCCCTTTCCGGATCATAAATATTCCCATCCCTCTTAGTTCACCATACAACCTCCCTCTCGATCTGGCACAATCCAAAGCATGTATTGACTTCCTACTAAGAGCGTCAGCTACCACATTTGCCTTGCCTTCGTGATAGACAATCTGCATATCATAATCTCCGATCAACTCTATCCACCTCCTCTGCCTCATGTTCAACTCCTTCTGGGTATAGATATATTTCAGGCTCTTATGGTCAGAAAACACCTTAAAAGTGGCCCCATAAAGGTAATGACGCCACAATTTCAGTGCAAAGACCACAGCGCCCAATTCCAAATCATGAGTCGGATAATTCTCTTCATAGGTCTTCAACTGGCGAGAAGCATACGCGATCACTCTCCCATTCTGCATTAGCACACAACCCAACCCATGCTTGGAAGCGTCAGTATAAACTTCGAAGTTATCACTCCCTACTGGCAAAGCAAGGATAGGAGCTGTTGTCAGGCGTTCCTTAAGGGTTAGGAATGCCTTCTCACAACTCTCATCCCAAACAAAACGGTTCTCCTTCCTCATTAGCGACGTCAACGGTTTTGCTATCTTCGAAAAGTCTTTGACGAATCTCCGGTAATAACCTGCTAACCCCAGAAAACTTCCGATCTCACTCACATTCTTCGGACTTTGCCACTTAGTCACAGCTTCAATTTTACTAGGGTCAACAGATACCCCCTCTTTGGAAATGACATGCCCCAGAAATGCCACTTTCTCTAACCAGAACTCACATTTACTCAACTTAGCATTGAGTTTATGTTCCTCCAAAGTCTGAAGTACCTTCCTCAAATGATCTTCGTGCTCCTCCGCATTCTTGGAATATACCAGGATATCATCGATAAATACCACCACGAACTTGTCGAGATACGGGCTGAAGACTCGATTCATCAAGTCCATAAACACAGCTGGAGCATTAGTCAATCCAAAGGGCATAACCACAAATTCATAGTGGCCATACCTCGTTCGGAAAGCGGTCTTCGGAATATCTTCATCCTTTATTCTCAATTGATGATACCCGGATCTCAAATCAATCTTGGAGAAAACCCCAGCTCCACTCAACTGATCGAACAAGTCGTCAATTCTTGGCAACGGATAGCGGTTCTTGATGGTTACATTGTTCAGCTCTCGGTAGTCAACACACAACCTCAAACTCCCATCCTTCTTCTTCACAAACAGAACAGGTGCACCCCAGGGCGACACACTAGGTCGAATGAACCCTTTTTCAGCTAGTTCATCCAACTGCTTCTTCAGTTCCTCCATCTCTTTAGGTCCCATACGGTACGTTGATTTAGATATTGGTCCCGCTCCTGGTTTGAGGTCAATGGAAAATTCCACTTCCCTCCTCGGCGGTAACCCTGGAACGTCGTCTCGAAAAACTCCCTCAAACTCCCGTACCACAGGTATCTCACTAGTCTTGGGGGTCTCAGCCTCACAATCCCACATTTGGCACAAAATTAGGCTTTCTCCTTTCCGCAAACTAGATTTCAGGGTATTGACAGATATAAACTTGATCTTTGGTTTGACTCTATACCCCTTGTAGGATACCCTCACTCCCTTGGGTCCCTTCAAGGAAATTTTCTTTTGGTGACAGTCGATAAAAGCCCTATACTTCCCCAGCCAATCCATCCCTAGGATCACCTCAAAACCTCCCAGCGGAAATTCTATGAGATCACAATAGAACATTGCTTCCCCGATTTTGATGGGTACACTTCCATAGACTCTATTACAAGCTATTGACTCTCCTGAAGGTATGGTCACTGAGTCCGCGACCCAGTCGAACCTCTCAAGCCCCAAAATTCTAACATGGTCTCTAGACACAAAAGAATGGGTGGCACCGGAATCGAAAAGTACGAAAGTAGGTTTAGAGTTCACAAGAAAAGTACCAGTAACCACTTGAGCGTCATCTTGAGCGGCCTGCTTTCCCATGGCAAAGAGTTTGCCACTGGACTTGACCCCACTCTGGTTGGCAGAAGATGTCCCAGCCTGCTGATTTCCTGCCGTCCCCGTCTTGTTGCTGTTCCCACCTCCATTGTACTGATTCTGATATGAACGGTTCTGATTGTTGTTGTTGTAGTTCCTCTGGTAGTTACTGCTGCCTCCAGACTTCGCACCCCCACCATAGTTTGTCATGGGTGTGCGATAGCCACTGCTGCCATAGGACTGCGTGCGAGATCCCTGATATCCGGATGTAGGTGTGCGATAGCCCCCGGACTGATTCCCTCCAGAAGAACGACATACTGCCTGTTTGTGCCCAATCTTCCCGCAGCCAAAACAGACCACTCCCACTGAGCCACTGCCTGAACCCCCACTCCTGAAGTTGCCCCCACTCTGATTCCTTCCACCCCCAGAGGCACTACTCCCGAAATACCCACTGTACTTGTTATTACTTTGCTTTTTCGATCCTGAACCCTCAGCTACTGTTTCAGCTTTCCTCTTTTCTGACTTGGACTGTTTGTCCTTTTTGATCATATCCGAAAGCCTCTCCGCCGCCCCAGCCCGTAAATAGATGTCACGGATTGTGGTGGGCGGAGCTGCAATCAGTCTCTTTTTGATGGCGATTGATAATCCCCTCTCAAACTTCATGGCTAGCATAGCATCGTCCAATCCCATATCTCTCACATAGTGTACCAGCTGGATGAATTTCCTGTAGTAAACCTCTACGGTCATGTTCTCCGACATCGTGAATGAGTCGAACTCCTCCCTCAGCTTGCTCTTTTGGAATTCTGGTAGAAACGCCTCGTTCAGAACCCCCTGGAATGCGTCCCACGGAACAAACGCGGATCCACCCTCTATAGCTGCTTCCCGAAGCTCTCCCTTATTCGCGGTCCACCAATCTCCAGCCATACCCCTCAGATAGTGGGCAGCCTGGTCCACCTTCAATTCTTCAGGGCAATCCAACAACTCGAACAGGTTATCGAATTCCCGGCACCAAGCTCCTAACAGATGAGGTTCCCCCTCCCCAGTGAATTGGGTAGGGTGGTGTCTTGCGATAATTGTGCTCATTTTCGCGGAGTCCATTCGTTTGGCCTTTAGGGCCTCATTTTCAGCTATCAAACGATCCACCTCTTCTTGGGTGATGTTAACTGCATTCTCTCTTCGCGGAGGCATACTATAAAACAAGAAAAGAATGAGTGCCGACGTACATGGGTACCCATTGGGTTTAGGGCTAAGCTCCCTAAGCATTCAAAATTTATAAACACTTATCATATAGATTAGTTTTTCTTATATAACATGGCTCAGGGTTCACATAACCGCATATCGCTAGACATGATGAAAGAAAATTACTAGCATGTTTCATATCGCTTAACATACCACAACGAGATATACTTTTTATCCGAACAAATAAAGGTTCATTCATGCTCATGCCCCTTCCGGCTTTTCCAAAAGTTTCTTATGTACAGAATTCTCATAACATTCTTTTCACAGTATGCTATCACTTGTACCACCTCTTATTCTACCCTTTTCTCTCGTATATGCACTCTGGGTTCCCGGGTAAGACTGATAGGGCCTATGGTTTGGTGTGAGGGGGCCCCAGACTCATACTTCCCCTTTTGTGTGCTCCTAACAGTCCTATCCCGGGGTTCATTTTATTTAGACTCTCCTACATTCATTGGGTTCATTAGTTTAGGCCTGAGGATCGTTCGCTCTGATACCACTTTGTAACACCCCCATTTATTTAAGGGCCTGAACTAGGACTCCTCAGATAAATACAGGTGTTACCATCTCGGTTTCCCGAGGCAGTAGATACAAAGGAAGAAAAACAGTACTTTAAATTAAGGTTAACTCAAGTCATGATCCTTACAACTGTATCAAAAGTCTTAACAACGTAATCAAAGTACAACTCGTATAAAACTGACTAAGGTGATCTAGACGTCTATTCAGGTCCGGATCCAAGCTCTTTCTCCCATAGCTCCCCCTTAGTCTCAGCCACCTGTCAAATCTGCTCCCCAATAGTTGGTTCATCACAGGTGTTCACGAATACACAGGGTCAACCGCGAGGTTGAGTAGAGAAAACCATATATAAATAAACAACATTACTGTAAATAGAAAGTTGAACTTCTCCACTCCGAATCACAGACCCTTTTTCTCCGCACCAAACACAGACCCTTATCTCCGCGCCACACAGACCCTTTTTCTCCGTACCAAACACAGACCCTTATCTCCACGCCACACAGACCCTTTTATCTCCTCGTCTCATATCGTATCACAGAATATATATAATCAAATATCATAATATACCAACCAAGTATTAGTATAAAACGTTCATGGGAATCATCAATAACAACTGAGTAATCATTACGATATGCATCGTATTTCCCCTACCTGTAGTTGCAGAAGCAAATGGCAAAACGCACGACCGTTCAAAAGTGCTCCACACGAAAACTTCCACCTAAAAGTATATTACTTAATTAATAAACTTCCTACTCACGTAATACGTATTCACATTCCATTTATAGTAACTTTCTATAAATAGCAACTGCCAAAAATAGTAACTTGGTTTGAAATTCAAATTATTGAGATGTGCATAAATACTAGATCTTACATTAAATGCCCAAAATCATTTCCTTAATAAATAATATACTTTACCATAAATATTAATATACTTGCCATAAAAGATATTCATTTTTAAAATCAAATAATAATGATAATAATATCTCTAATAATAATAATAGTAATAATAAAAACAATAATAGTTACAATAATAATAATAATACTAATAATAATAATAATAATAATAATAATAACAATAATAATAATCAAAAGCATAAAACAACACCCAAAACCGACAGCCCTAACACCCCTGACCCGCGACTTCCACACCCCTGTTCCAGCCGCGTGTCTAAACCAAACACCACCGACAACCACCAGACACAGCCCCCACACCGTCCCCTACACCTCTGACCACCACCACCCTGGTCGACTACTTCCGGCGAGGGGAACCAGAGCCATTACCAGGCCTGGTTCACGACCTGCTGTACAAAACACCACCAGACACCTTCTGCGAAAACCCCTGCAACCACCTCCTACAGCACTGACACCGACTCCACCGACCCCTACCACCATCACCGACACCAGACACCTACGACCAACCTGGTGCCACCGCATAGACCTCCCCCTAGTCGGCGGTGACACCAACCCAACACAACCCCTTCGACACACAGACACCAAGCAACCTCCCTGACCTAACTCGAAACCCTCCAAAACACCGTGACAGACCTCCCATTGCCACCGTGGTAAACACCAACCAAATCACCCAACCACCACCAGTCATTCCAACCCACGACCCATAAAAAATATAGACTATAACGACCCATACATACACTAAACCAGACACCCAAAAACATGTGATAAAGAAACGAATAACAGTACTCAAAAACCCATCCCTGTAACGAGTAAAAACACCCCTCACGACACCCTTTTAACTGACCACGACCACCAAACCATGTTCTTTATACGTTCATTACATGATCCGTCACAAAATTATATAAAAACATCAAAGATTCATCGCATTATACCTGACTGATATCGTAAGCAAACAAGCAGACTGACAAAAATATAACAACGTGTGTGTGTGTGTCTGCCTAGTTTCTGACCCAATTCGAACCACCGTGGGCTAGGTTGTGACCACCGTGAGAGGCTCCCTTTCTTCCCTGTAGTGACGGCTAAGTTTTGGTGTTTTGAGATCTGATGTTGGGTGTGTAGGGTTAGGGTAGATTAGAGTTTAAATAAGGCGGCTGGGATGAGTGTTGGCTGAGTTTTGAAAACTTCTCAACGTGGGCTGCCTGTATGCACGCATTTCGAGGCCCATGGCCGTGCTGCCATGGGTCCTAGGTTCGAATCCCAACAAGCACCTACTACAAGTGTCAACCTAGGGTGGATAGATCCCCCTTATCAAGCCCCACCGATCACCAAAACACGCCATAAAGACGAGTACTCGTGAACTAGTATAAACAATTTATTAACCATCGTTACGCTAATCGCTTCATCGTACGACCACTATATAAGAGCAAGATAAAAATCGTAACTAAAAATTCGAGGTATTACAGTTCATCAGCAACCAATTTTATAACGGGTTGTTTGATGACCACCGAGCCATCCTTGATGCTGCTGCAAATGGGAGGTTCCAAAAGGAGACCGAGGATGACAAGGGGTGGGGTATTATTGAGGAGATGGCTAATCATTGTGCGGAGTATGGAAATCCGAGGTCCGGGACGAGAACAGTAGCCGGAATAAATACTGAGGGTGTTGAGGCTAAACTTGACAAGCTGGCTGTGAGGTTTGACCTTTGGGACAAACAACAAGAGGGGAGTCAACAGACGGTTCAACTAGTTCAAAAGGGTGAACCATTGATGTGTGAAAGATGTGGAGGTGCTGGGCATTTTGCTGTTGAATGTCTAGCCGAGAAAGAACAAGTGTTTTCCTTTTAACAGTTTCGTCAGGGAGGAAATTTTTATAACCAGAACCAAGTTTACCCCAACCTAAGGTGGACTAGTCAAAATGTGCTCAACCCAACCCCACCACCACAACAAAACTATATCCCCCCTCACCGCAACCAAAACAATTTTCAGAAGCCACCCCAATTCCAACCGTCACAAGCTAGTGCTTCCTCATCTGGAGGAAATTCAGAACTCAGAGAGTTAAAAACTCTAGTTCAGTCCTAGGCATCCCAAATGCAAGTTGGGCATGCGTCCATTAAGTTGCTGAAGTCGCAGATCGCTCAACTGGCGGTCAAGCAATCATCTCGACCCCAAGGGCAACTACCCTCTCAAACCGAACAACGAAACGAGACCATTAACATGGTAAGGCTGAGGAGTGGGCGTGAGTGTGAGGGACCAAGGAAGGAAGTTGCTGATCAGAATGGCGAGGAAAGCAGGGTCGAAGAGGCTGTTATCGGAGATGTGTTCGATCGAGGAGTCGCCAGGGCTCGATCGAACGAAAGTCAGGAAAATTTACTCGATCGAGGAGTTGTCAGAGCTCGATCGAGTGAGGTTGACGAAGAGGTCCTCGATCGAGCAGTACCACTTGCTCGATCGAGCATAGCAGAGGAAAGGATCACTCGATCGAGTGATCCGATGGCAGAAAACACTCGATCGAGTGTTCTACAGAAGAGAAAAGAAAAGCGTGAGCTAGAGCAGGCTGAGTAAGAGAAGCAGTGTGCGGGAATCCGAGCTGATATGAGAGATATCCCGTATCCGTCTAGATTGGTGGAGAAAGAGTTCGCCTAATTCGCGGATACGCTACGAGAATTAAAGGTACATGTTCCTTTTCTGGAATTATTGCTTAAGGTACCTTCTTACTTAAAGTTTATGCGTGAGATTCTGATGCGCAAGCGTACTGTCGATGTCAGCGAAACCGTTGCCTTGACGGAGGAATGTTATGCATTCCTCTAAAATAAGACCCTACCTAAGCTAGCCGACCCAGGTAGCTTCTCTATACCATGTCAAATAGGAACCCACGTCATTGATAATGCGTTATGCGACCTAGGGGCGAGTGTTAGTGTGTTACCCCTATCGCTAACAAGTAAATTAGGGTTTACTAAGTTTAAGTGTACTAACATGACGGTCCAGATGGCTGACCGTAGTGTATCGAGACCTTTAGGCATCTTGGAGGACATTCCTGTGCAAAAAGGAGAGTTTTTCATACCTGTTGACTTTATGGTCCTCAATATACCCGAGGATTCCTATACGCCGATCATCTTGGGTCGACCTTTTCTGCACACTACGAAAGCAGTGATAGACGTAGGCACTAAGACACTGACCTTCCAGGTTGGTGGCGAAGACCTAGTTTTTAGGCAGTTAAGCACGTCACGGTCACCCATGTCTGTTGTCCCATGCTATTCCATGTCCGATGATTTATCTACAGATTCAGAATTGTTAGAACTAACTCCTCTGCCTCAGTTTGAGAGCAAGATAGAGGACGATTTCTTGATTATCACTGATGCAGATACCGAGCCGGATTACAACCCAGATGGTTGGGGTTGGTTAGCATTGCAGAATAGGAAGAAGAATCCTCACCTACCGAGGCCACAGTAGAAGAGGCCACAATATGTCATGACGTACAATCCAGTTGATAGCTCCGTCGTTTGGAAGTTTGAAGATGAAGTCGTTACAACCGCGGAAGGGAGCTCCACGAGTCAAGAGCCCAATCGTGGGCAATGAACATTTGATTTTCTGAACTTTTAAGCCGGGTTTGCAACCCCATGCAGCTTGTTACAGATTATTTATTGCTTTTTAGACTTAGACTATTTTGTTTTTATGCTTAATCCGTAGAATTTTTTTAATATCCGTAGGTAGAACAAGACTATGTGTGAATCCGAGACAATTTTTGTGGTTTTTCTGTTTGGTTGTAGTGTTTGGTCATCTTATGCAGGACCGAACTTGAAAAAAAACGAAGAAAAAGAGACAGAAACAGAAGAGTCGAGGAAAGAACAAGGCTTCGCAAAAGAAAAGCCTCGATCGAGCTCAGTAAAGCGCTCGATCGAGTAACCACCAGTGGAGAAAAACTCGATCGAGCCCGCAAGAGCTCGATCGAGGGGAACCCAGTCGAGGGGAGCTCAGATTTGACAACCACTCGATCGAGTGGACTTCAGTACTCGATCGAGGAGATTGCCTTAAGTGAGTTCCTCGATCGAGCACTTCTCAGAACTCGATCGAGCAAGTCTCAGCCTATTTATAAGGGGAGTCCTCAATGCTCTTTCATTTCACTCGATTTCAGTTTTTCGCACTCCCTTCTCTTCGATTCCTCTCATTTTCTTTGTTTTTCAGCAATCAATCACTATAATCTTACTTGTTATCACTTTAATTTGAGTAATCAAGCGAAAGCCTTATCAATTTCCAAATTAATTTCGAGTAATTCGAAATTTTCGAAAACCTAGGGTTTGTTCGTTCGAGTATTTCGAATTTGGGTCGTTAATTTGTGGTTTTATTGCTCTAATCATCCTTGTAATCATCCAAGTAAGTCGTGTTATGTTTAATTCCTATTTTAATTTCATTATTTTTGCCCCAAATTTCGAATTTAGGGCTCTTGAATAGGATTGACGTTTTTTGCGATTTTGGGTATGATTGTTGTGATGATTTCGATTGATTGTGTGATTGTTGTGCAGAAATGGACGGGAAGGCGACCACCATAGCCACCACCAGTACCATGGCAGCAGCCGCGGCAGCCGCCCGTACTCCCTCCACTATTGCCTCAGCAACCACCACTGCGTTAGTGGTTGCTCCACCCCGTGTTCCAGCTCTTGTCTTACCACCGCCACCAAGCACCACCACCTACAGAGCCACCTCCATCACAACCATGGCACCAGTCGGGTCTTCTTCCTCAGCTGATAAGGGGAAGGAGAAGGTTCTGGTTCTAGGGCAGAAGAGACGGAAGTCCGTACTCGGCATGCCACCTCGACGCGCTCCACGCCCACCAACTCCACCTGCGATTCCCTCACTTGAGGAAATCCCCGAGGTAATATTCGCCGACACTCATCAGAGAGATCAGATGGAGGCTCTTGTTGAAAATAATATCCGTACTAGTCGTTTTTTGTATCGTCTGGACTTAGAGATACTAGGACTGCTTAGGCCCCTAGTTGACCTTTTGACTGGTACGGGGATGGCTGGGTTGGTGACCACGTCTGAGGCGACCTGCCGAGTACCCACTTTGGAGTTTTTCAGCTCCTATTCCTTTTCCCCTGACACCTTTCTGAGACTCCCGACCGAGCCCTGTATTCACTTTCGACTCAGAAATGAGTCGTATGCCTGGACTTTAGCTAGGTTTGGACAGGTTTTGGGGTTGGTTAGTGACGGGCACCTGAGACCACCTAGGAACTTGGTTCTAGAGAAGTGGGCGGCCCTTTCACACGTACCTTTCGCTAGCCGAAGGGCCGCCTACGTTCACAGCCCTGTAGTTCGTATTTTCCTCCGTTTGCTAGGAGATACTATTTTTGCGCGACCTGAGCCAAACAACATTCGTAATCCTTAGTTGGCCATTATCGCGGGGAACCTGAACATTGATGATGCGTGTCTATTTTATGATGTTTTACATCTATTTTTACACGCATTTGGTCGCTCATTTACTATGTTTTAGCCCTTATTTCCCAACAATCGTGTACTTTCGTATTTTTATGCACTTTTGCAGATTTATACGGAAAAGGGACGATTTTACATCAAACTTATGCCCTCGAGACTTTTGCATAATTAAGGAACGAAGGAAAGTCAATTGGAGTAATTATTTAAGTACCAAAAGTCAAATCAAGAAAAACCGGAGAATATCTACGTAGAAACGGGTCGACCGACCTACTATATGGGTCGGCCGACCAGGCCTGAATTTTAAGAAGTCCAGAATCTTAAGAAAGCCCAGATTCTTCCTAAGCCCGTAAAAGAGGTCGACCGACCCACATAGTAGGTCGACCGACCTCAGCGAAGCCCAGAGAAGCTTTTCGGAAATAGTTTAGAAGTATGGAGTCTTTAAGAAACTCTCAAATTCTGCCCTATATAAACTAATCTGGTGATTAGGGTTTTGCATTCAGTTTCTAATAGAGTTTTGCTCAGTCTTTAATTTAGTTTTATCTTTAGTTGTAATCTTCCAATAATCATCAAACACTTTTAGTTTTGTTCTTCAAATCTTTCAAGCATTCATCAATAAAGTTTGTTCCTTTCTGCCTTAATTCCGATTTCCGGTAATTACTCTCTTAAATCTAGTTTCATTATTGTTCTTATTATTGTTGCATCCGGTTTAAGTTAGAATTCCAAGCTTTATTAATTCTTGCATATTTAGATTATCGTTCATTATGTTTTCCATGATGATTCCCTTTTTCATAATTGTTTTAGTAACCATGAGTAGCTAAATTTCATATGTTAGGATGTAGGGGATGAATATGCATAGGTAACGTAAATTCCGAGACCGACCTGTAGCAGAGCCATGGTCGGCCGACTCAAATAATGGGTAGGTCGACCAAGGCGGTGGTCGGCCGACTGGACTAGCCGGTCGGTCGACCCACTCGCGTCTGTTTTCTGTTTCGTCTTTCTTTGTTGACTATAATACCCTACAATGAGACTAAAAGGAGATTTGTAGGATGTTAGTAATGACCTACCCAAGATTGAGAGATACGGGAAGGGCATTGGTTTACACCTTAAGACGGCTAGGTTACTCAAGACTGAAAGGTATGTGACCTAGGATTTAGGAATCTCCCTTATTGTTGACACCCAATAATTGTGAGACCTAGGAACTAATAGCATAGGCCGAAAGGAGCTATTAGGTACCATAGACCAAAAGGATATGTTACACCCCTTACGCGATTGCAATACATGTTGACCTTAGGATTTATATTACCTTAGCTATTTATTACCCAAACATCCTAGCATCTCTTTTAATATAGTTTTTTTCTCATCTTTATTTTCTTGTTTTATTTTTATCTTTGCCTTAGACTTAGTACACAATCAATCAATCCCCCAAAAATTGTTACTTTAGACATTAACATCAAACAATAAACATTCCCCACCTCCTTGTGGTTCGACCCTGACTTTCACTATCTATTGTTAAAGTTAGGAATTATAAATTTTAGTCTTTGATACCCTCAACGACGGGCATCAAATTTTGGCGTCGTTGTCGGGGAGGTGACGCCAGTGTTTATTGTTTTTGTTTATGTTTTCTTTTTTTCTTTTACCGTCATGACCATCGCCCCTTTTTCGCAGCTCGAGCATGAACCTTTGTATATCTATTGTGACAGATTAACCTCTTTCCTTTCTCAATCTGACTATCCTATTAGTATTGGGGAGGTTTGTCGTATCTTTTATGATGGAGTTACTGGTAAGACCTTGATCGAGATTGAGAGGAAGTGTGGATGGGAATTTTTAGACCTACCCTGTGAGAAGCAATGGGAGCTTCTCAAACACCTAATCCGAGCCAGTGTAGATACGGAGAGGTATGAGGGCATTGATATTAGTAACCCGGATGTCCCTGTCGAGTGTGATCCTAACACACCCGTCACTGAAGAGTCACTCATTCTTATGGATGAGTATGATAGGTTACATGATTCCCTCTCCCTCCCCGTTGATGACACTGACTTGGACTTAGATACAGCTGATGAGTTAGAAATTTACCCTTTGACTGACAAACCTATTTTTATAGGCGTTAGTAATGAACATATTCCTGACATGATTGAACCCTCTGTTGATGAACCTTGTTTTTTGCAGGATTCATTTATTGACATTCCTGATGTTTTTAATAATATTAGTGAATGTTCTATGCAAGGATCCTTTACAAAGGATCCTTCGGAGGCTTTGATGTGTTTTGAGACATGTGCAGGTGAATCTCTTGCGCAGGAGGCTGATTTGGATGCTCCAGAAATTGCGACACTAGTGGTAGAGTCTATAGGCGGTAGGAAGAGAGATGTTCTTGATCGAGTAGTACCACTTACTCGATCAAATGATGTAGAGAACGAGGTCACTCAAGCAAGTGATCATTTGGCTGAAGAAAAGAGCCCTAAGAAGAAGAAACCCAGGAAGGTGTCGGCCCACGACTTAGGAGTCGACAACCCCGGGAGATGGATGGCTAAAGCTATGGATGATGACCCACCTATCTACACGGTGGAGAGAAACTCATCTACCCAAATCACCATAGCTGAAGGAGTAGCCTGTAGTCAGAGACCTTGGTCAAAGAAACGCCAAAACCTTCGCGGATGACTTTTTCTTTTTGCTCGTTTCTGTTTTTCTAAAGACATTTCTTTTGTTTTGTTAAGACTTTCTAGTTTGCTTGCTTTAAGTTCTTTTTAGGACAATTTTGCTTTTGTTGCATAGTTAAGACTTTTGGACTTGGTTCTGGGATCTCGCGCACTTGTTGGGTGCATATTGGATGATTTTTCAGGTTTCAAGAAGAATGACTTGGTTGACACAAGTTTTTCCCGAAGAAAAGAAGACCGCTGTGCAGCAAAGGGGTCGACCGACCGGAAATATGGGTCGGCCGACCTGATCCTTGCATTCCTGGAATTCCTACAGTCCGCAGGAAGGTCGGTCGACCTAAAATATGGGTCGGTCGACCCAACCATCCGTCACAGCCTGTTCGTTTCTTTCTCGGGAATCGTGCACCAATCTTGGGTACTTGAGTGGCACTGCTGGCCACCAAAACCTCCCAGCTCACGCTGGTTTGGGGAGGTTTTTCACGCACTTCATAACCCAGTGAGTTCTTTCCAGTTTTTCCTTAGTTTTTATTTACCTGCATCTTTCCTTTTAATTTTCTGAAACCTTTACTTAGGCTAATGCACAATGGGGACATTGTGCAGGTTGGTTTGGGGAATGGTTTCGTGTCACATACATTGCATTTTGTCACACGTTTATTGCATTTTTGTGTTTCATTGTTCTTTTCTTTATTTTATCTACCTATACAAAAAATCCAAAAAAAATAAAAATGAAAAAAATTCAAAAATTCCAAAAAAATGCACGTTTATTTTAGCATATAGGTCGAGTCGGAATGATAGTATTTCAAGGATGATCTTTGCTATTTTACATGTTTATGCCTTTATCTTGCCTTGTCAACTTGTTTTAGTATGAGAGTCTTTTGCATATCTACGAGTTTTTGTCAATTTGTATATCTTGAGACTTGACTTATACCTTGGCAACCTACTATACATTCTAAGTTTTAGAGCTTATTTCCTGGTTTCATTCTTAAACCAGTTGTCTAGGATGTGAGTAGTACTCCCCTTGGAACATGTTACATCAATATGCATAAACATGAACTTAAATTACTATATACTTGTTTTACTATCTCGTTTTGTGAGTCTTGATACGTGCATTTGGGATCCCTTTTCTCATATTTACCCAAAAGCTTCACATAGCCGAAATTGCCTTTTTATTCCCCCAAAACTACATCCCATACTTAGCCTACCTTTCCAAGCTAGTATTTGTGGTCTTTGGTTTAACTTTTGAGGCATCTTGGTTTATATGCTATCTTGAGCAAAGAGAGAATGAAGAAAAAAAAGAAAAAGAACAGAAAAATCCAGAAAAGGAAAAGAAAGAAAAGAAAAAAAAACGAAAAAATCAAAACTTACAGGAAAGAAGTCGACCGACCTCCTTTATGGGTCGGCCGACCACCTGACAACATCAGAATGAAAGGAAGAAAAAAAAATCGTTCCAAAAATCCTTTTCTTTTATGTGTTATCACTCCCGTACTTCATTCAAAAATATTTGGGAGTCCCTTCTTATATATAATGTGAGAGTTGTGCTACAAAGGAGCACTTTCTTAGTATCAAAAGTTGTGAAATATGTTGTTGGGAAACGGTTTTACTAGCTTGGCTACTAACCCCACATACCCAAAAACATCTTAACCACTTTTACCTTTTATCTCACATATCTTTCATTACCTCAATTGCATGTATCTAGGCCACTTAAATGAGATTGTTGTACAAAGTTGTAGAATTCTTGTTCATGTTAGATTGCAGGCATGTTTTCATGGGTCGCAGTTAGGTGAGTGTCTCTACAAAATTACTTCTTTCTATCTTTTACATATACTCACCCTTTGCTTCATGAGTGTCTCGAGCGTACCGCGAGAGTCCATGGTATAAAGTCTCTATAGTCTTTATGTTTGCAAGTTTGACGACGCCATAACTCGTTTGCATGATTTTAATACCTTCTCATTTTGTACTTGGCATTGGTATAGGCTTACATGTAAATTTCGCTCTGAGATTGAAATTGTTCCATTAGTTAAGATCGAGTCTACTTCTTGCTTGAGGGCAAGCAAGGTTTGGTTTGGGGAATTTGATGCGTGTCTATTTTATGATGTTTTACATCTATTTTTACACGCATTTGGTCGCTCATTTACTATGTTTTAGCCCTTATTTCCCAACAATCGTGTACTTTCGTATTTTTATGCACTTTTGCAGATTTATGCGGAAAAGGGACGATTTTACATCAAACTTATGCCCTCGAGACTTTTGAAAAATTAAGGAACGAAGGAAAGTCAACTGGAGTAATTATTTAAGTACCAAAAGTCAAATAAAAAGAAACCGGAGAATTTCTACGCAGAAACGGGTCGACCGACCTACTAAATGGGTCGGCCGACCAGGCCTGAATTTTAAGAAGTCCAGAATCTTAAGAAAGCCCAGATTCTTCCTAAGCCCGTAAAAGAGGTTGACCGACCCACATAGTAGGTCGACCGACCTCAGCGAAGCCCAGAGAAGCTTTTCGGAAATAGTTTAGAAGTATGGAGTCTTTAAGAAACTCTCAAATTCTGCCCTATATAAACTAATCTGGTGATTAGGGTTTTGCATTCAGTTTCTAATAGAGTTTTGCTCAGTCTTTAATTTAGTTTTATCTTTAGTTGTAATCTTCCAATAATCATCAAACACTTTTAGTTTTGTTCTTCAAATCTTTCAAGCATTCATCAATAAAGTTTGTTCCTTTCTGCCTTAATTCCGATTTCCGGTAATTACTCTCTTAAATCTAGTTTCATTATTGTTCTTATTATTGTTGCATCCGGTTTAAGTTAGAATTCCAAGCTTTTTTAATTCTTGCATATTTAGATTATCGTTCATTATGTTTTCCATGATTATTCCCTTTTTCATAATTGTTTTAATAACCATGAGTAGCTAAATTTCATATGTTAGGATGTAGGGGATGAATATGCATAGGTAACGTAAATTCCGAGACCGACCTGTAGCAGAGCCGTGGTCGGCCGACTCAAATAATGTGTCGGTCGACCAAGGCGGTGGTCGGCCGACTGGACTAGCCGGTCGGTCGACCCACTCGCGTCTGTTTTCTGTTTCGTCTTTCTTTGTTGACTATAATACCCTACAATGAGACTGAAAGGAGACTTGTAGGATGTTAGTAATGACCTACCCAAGATTGAGAGATACGGGAAGGGCATTGGTTTACACCTTAAGACGGCTAGGTTACTCAAGACTGAAAGGTATGTGACCTAGGATTTAGGAATCACCCTTATTGTTGACACCCAATAATTGTGAGACCTAGGAACTAATAGCATAGGCCGAAAGGAGCTATTAGGTACCATAGACCAAAAGGATATGTTACACCCCTTACGCGATTGCAATACATGTTGACCTTAGGATTTATATTACCTTAGCTATTTATTACCCAAACATCCTAGCATCTCTTTTAATATAGTTTTTTTCTCATCTTTATTTTCTTGTTTTATTTTTATCTTTGCCTTAGACTTAGTACACAATCAATCAATCCCCCAAAAATTGTTACTTTAGACATTAACATCAAACAATAAACATTCCCCACCTCCTTGTGGTTCGACCCTGACTTTCACTATCTATTGTTAAAGTTAGGAATTATAAATTTTATCTTTGATACCCTCAACGACGGGCATCAATTGACAGTGGTACCCCTTTTGTCCTTAACATAACCTATCTCGTGGCTACCCATCTAGGCGACATAGGTCGCAGAGTCACTGGCGCTATCGTAGGTGGTGGACTTGTCACCAGGATATACAGATACATTTTCGAGACTTTGCCTGATGGCGAGCCTATCACCGACGATAGATACATTTCTATGAGCGCAATGGTCCAGTTGACCTGGTTTGCTCACGCTGACCGCCGGACCTGGAGGATTGCTGGGTCACCTGCAGTAGTCCTCCCCTCTGACTCTTTACCTGCACTCATTCCTCTCACCACCGTTGAGGAGCCTAGACCACCATCCTCCTACCGCATCTCTTTCACTCCTTCCTCTTCAAAGAGGAAGCGTACCTCACCTGAGAGAGAGGTCAGAGCCACTCCAGGTTCTCGACCTTCACCGTCATCGCGACCATCATCATCCTCCCAGCCGACCACCTCTCATACCACTACACACACCACCACCATTCCTACACCTACACCCACACCTTCACCTTTCACTGCTCCTTCTTCATCATCATCATCCACCCCAGGTTTCCATGCGCATTTTATTTTACCTCCTATTTTTGAGGTACCACCGGCCGCATACTGGGGGTACCGTGATCCTCTGCTTTTTGAGCTTCTCAGGGCCTAGTCCATTCTTCAGAGGGACATGGCCTTGGTCAGCTTTCCGGATTACAACGCGAGGATGCGCACTGGCACATTCCGACCTCCTAGTGGTCCTCACCCCTCTTTTTACCGATACCGAGATGGCGGGAACCCCCAAACCTCTTATGAGGCACCTGGAGAGACAGCGGTACAGAGAGAGGTGAGGCGACGCGCGGAGGAGGCCGCTCAGCATGCCAGTGTCAGTGGAGGAGCAGAGGCACAAGAGAGCTCCGAGGAGGAGGATGGTAGTGGTAGTGGGAGTGAGGAGAGTGGTAGTGGTGATGAGGAGAGCTCGGAGGAGGATGCGGTGTGATAGTTGCAGCTGGTTTGGGGAGGTTATGTATTTCTTTCCTTGCTTTCATCTTAGTTTTCTTTTCTGCTTTTTAGTTTTGTATATTTTTTCACCCCATAGGAACATGTATTAGGTTGTATACCCCTTTCCCTGTTTTGTAGCCAATGAGGACATTGTCCAGTTTGGTTTGAGGAGGTGTAATGCATCCTTTTGCGTCTGCATTTTTCATTTTGCATGCATTCACGTTTAATTTTCGCATTTTTTTTTCGATTTTCTTTTCGATTTATTTTATCTTTCTCACATAAAAATTCAAAATACAAAAAATGCACGTTTACTTTTGCATATAGTCGAGTCAGAATGGAGTTTTCTGTGATGATATTGCCTTCTAGGATCTTTGAGTTGATGGTCTTTTGCAGTTTTTCATCATCATTTTGTCAAAACCATATAGCATATCTCGAATTCCGTTTTGGAAATTACACTTGGACTTCTGAACTTGACTTGACTTGTATTTGGCAAACTACACATACTTTCTGAGTTTTTAGAGCCATAACTGGTGACATCCATGACCAGTTTATCTAGGATTGAGAATAGTACTCCCTTCATATCATTGCATTCACATGTATGACTTTTGATTGCTTTTTGCCTGCACGCATGGTTTGTGGTTGGTATCACATGTTAGGAGAGTACTTACATTTTCCCTTTCTTCATCATACCCATATAACTCCACATTTAGCCAAAAAACTGCCAGTTGACCTATAAACTACACCCAGATTTAGCCTACCTTGTGTCGAGCTAGCCGAAGTGTTGTTTTGTGGTATATTTTCATTGTATCAGTTTTTGGTTTGATCTTTATTTTCGGAGTTGGTATTTGAGAATTTGGAACTTGAATTCGGATGTATGATTTTTGTCATGAACTTAGCAAAAGAAAAAAAGAGAGAAAAAGAAAAAAAGAAAAAGAAAAAGAAAAGAAAAAGAAAAATGATTCCCGTGCTTATTTATATCTTTTGGGAATAGAAAAAAGAAAAAGAAAAAGAAAGTGTTTGCTAAGCATGATTGTGTAACCGATTCAAGTTCCGGGGTTAGTTGTGTGATATGCCGAGCATGGCATTGTTTTTGAGTATTTTGGAAGGTTTTACTTTTGGTTGAGTCTTGGTAGCTAGCTCGAGCCGTTACCTCTCTTAGCCATACTGTTTTTTTGCCTCCTTTTACCCATTTCACCTCACATAACCATATTTATGCAAGTATTCGGCATGTGATGGACTTTGACAGGTTGTTGTGCGTGTGTATGGTAGTTAGAATCATTTGTCATACTAGTTGGATTGCATGATATGTTGGTCATAGTTAGGAGAGTGTCTACATTTTCTTATCCTTCTCTCTTATACATATATGTTTACCCATTGATTGAGAGAAGAGCGATCCGGGAGAGTCCAAAGTACACAAGTCAGTCGAGTCAGTCGTCCAAGTTGTTTTCATTGCATGTATGAATTCGTTGCTTTTGGTTTTGAACTCTATGTTGGTTAATATCTGCATTTGCATAGTCAACGACATGATCCATAGTTGGTTCTGAGGCGATTCCATTCCATTAGGTAGTTAGTTAGTTGTTTTCTTCTTCTAGTTGCATTAGTTTGCTTGAGGACAAGCAAAGGTTTGGTTTGGAGATATTTGATGCGTGCTTATTTTATACACTTTTTGGCATCATTTAGCATGCATTTCTATGCATTTTCATGCACTTTACGTGCCATTTTGCCCCCTTTTTCTTCCTTTGGTGTATTTTCTATTATTTTGCAGGAATTATGCAAAAGATGAAGAAACCATGCTTTTTCTGTCCATTTTGAGCTCTTTTAGAGGATGAAGCAAGTCAAGAAATCCCATAGCCCCGATTTTGCAGTACAAGGCCTAAAGGAACGGTAACCGAGGCAAAGCCGAAGGACAAAAGCAAGAAAGAAGTGAAAAAGAAGCACTGCATCTGTCATTTACTCGATCGAGTAAACACCAGAACTCGATCGAGTGGATACAGGAGGAGAAAGCCTCGATCGAGCAGTCTGATACTCGATCGAGGAGTCTGCAGGAAGGACCCAACCTTCGAGGTTTCCAGAGTTACTTGATCGAGAAGTTGCCAGCCTGAAGTTACTCGATCGAGCCCTTTTTGAAGAACAGCTACTCGATCGAGTGGTTAAGTCACTCGATCGAGCAACTCACTTAACCGTACCGGATTCGCTATTTGCGTTTTAGGTTTAGTTTTCTTTAGAGTTAACCTAATCCTTATTTAAGGATTAGGTTAGCAGTCTTTTGAATATTCAGAAACAGACATTCACTTTTTACATTTCAGTTTTACTTTGCAATTTCTTAAGCAGTCATTAGATCTAGAAAACTTCTACTTAGGGTTTTTCTTCATTCAAGCATTTTTGGATCTTGTTCTTCCTTTCAGGCCACTACTGTTGAAAGTCTATTGATACGATATACTCAAGAAGGGGGGGTTGAATTGAGTATGCCTTCTTTTTAAAATCTTCTTCGATGCGTGTGAATGTATGATGAACGTTGAGTAGAGCAAGTAATAAATAGAGACACGATATTTTTGAAGTGGTTCAGTTTCACAATTTGAAACCTACGTCCACTATTCTAGATTAATAAAATTAGTACCGACTCCGGATTACAATTTTATCAACCCTACTCGTACAACTTTGATGTTTGTTGTAACTCAATCTAGATACCGTTAAATATCTAGCTACGCCAAGTACCGTTACTTGCTTACAATGAGTACCGTAAAATACTCGATCTATCTTACGTTAATAAGATAAGTCTTCAATGTTCTTCAATGTCACAGTCTTGGTTGAATAAGATCAATGCTTGAGCACTTGAATCTTGAAACGAATATGACAATTTAAGCTCGAATCTTTGAAGAATTATGACCGGCGGTTTGTCTCGATTTGCGTGAATATATGTGTGTGATTTCGTGTTTTTCAATGTGTCACAAGTATCCTATTTATATGGAATTGTATCTAGGTTATTAAAACCCTAGATGATTTAGAAATATTACTTAAACTAGAATTCTAGTCTTTTAGTAATACTACCATAAATCTAATCTTAATATATTTAGGAAAGATTTAATAAGATACTTTAGGTATTATACAAGGAATCAATTTCCTAATTCATATTTAGGAAAGATCTTATATAATAAATAAATAGCAACCTTATTAAAATCAACTTCCTAAACTTCGTCAAAGTATAATAAATTATATTATCATAATATAATCTAGTTTGTTTAGGATATTAAATAAATACATAATATTTATTTAACCAAACCTACACAAACACTAAAACGTGTGATTCTACACGATTTCCAAAACCGCTTAGCACGTTTCTAGTATTATATTATTTGACAATAAAGTTAAAAAAAAATTCTTAGTTTATTAGAAATAAATAATTAACTCATAAGAAAATTATTTATTCGTTTTTCACTAAAAGATATTTTATATTAACCCATCAAGATTAATAATTCCATATTCTAGAAATAGAATACCAATTAAACATTAATTGTTCACGACGACTTTGGAAACCAAAATTGTTTCAACCATCACAAATGTTTCGATCATTTCTTCTATATGGAGTTATAGCTCCAAGCTATAACTTGAACCAATTTCATACTAAAGTCATAGTTGATAAGTATAACTTTAGTTCATTATGCACTTGTGATCTACTTTCAATCTTCGACTTAGTCAATCCATTGACTAATATTCTCGACTCTTTTGTACTTGATTGATGAGATCCTTTAACTTAATATTCTGTATACTTAGCACACCATTATACGCACGAGTATATAATATATATATAGCTAGACTCGTCATTATCAAAACATAAACATATATACTTAATATATATATTCGAATATATGGTTCAACAAATTCCCCCTTTTTGATGATGGCAAGTCTTTCTTATATTTGTGTCTAAGTGTACATTCCCCCTCAATATAATAGTGGTCATTCATAGCAAAGATCAACTTAGGGTTTTTATCTTTTAACTAATCCAAATCCTTTAAGAACCCTAAGAGACAATGAATTACGACAAGGAGCAAGTTTAGGCAAATTCTAATCTAAGTCGCATTTTTCCCCTCTTGACATCATCGAAAAGATGCGAACAAAGACATGAAACGACTAGAATGATATACGACGAAACATAAGTAAGCATGCAATACGAGGCAAAAGATATGAACACACACAATATTATACAAGCACATACGAATGTTAAAAATATACACAACGAATCCGAAAGTACTAAGCCAATGGGCCGAAGAACAAAGTTTAGAAAATTGGGCCGGCTAGGGTAAAGCTTATAATGGGCCAGGCAAAAGAAATAGTAATGTAATTGGCCAAAAGCAAAAGAAAGCTAGGGAATCCGAGGGAAGGCAAAATGAATCAGGGGCCTCGGATTCAATGGGCCTGGTAGATTAGTTGGGCCACGATCAAAACAAGAGTTTTTTTATAAGTCCAATCCCGGACTTAAACACCAACAACAACCGAAAAACAAATTTAACAACAACCGAAACAGGGAATTAAGAACGAGAGCTAGAAGCTGGGGCCTTGGCATATGGACTGATATATTCGGGTCGGGTACGGAATTCGAGAGTGTCCAGGCGGTCCAAACAGCTACTCATGTTGCGACCTTGAGCATTAAGAGCGAGCTCGAAATTGAGAACCTTCAACAAAAGTGCCTTTACAGCCTCAAGTGCTTGACTAGCATCCTTTCGCAACAACTTGTGGTCTCTCACCATTACTCCTCCTTGAGTGGTCAGGAAGGAGAGACGGTCACTAATGACCAACAATTCACTACATAACACCGACACCTCCGTGCCAACCTTGTCGAGTTGTTTATCGACCTTTGCCATCCACGCCCTCAAGTCCTCTTCAAACCTACGACTGCTCTTAGCACCACTACCCTACTACAACGAAAACTGAAACGGGCGACAAAAATTGGCGACTGAAATCAGTCGCCAAATACCTATTGGCGACGGAAAACAGTCGCCAAAAAGTCGTCGCTGACTTTTGTCGCCAAAAAAAATCGGGCGACTAATGTCAGTCGCCAAATTTGGCGACGGAAATGGTAGTCGCTGTAACAGCCCGCATTTTCGTAAAATATATTTTTAAGCATTTAAATTATTTTATGTAATAAAATAATATTTCCGTAAGTTTTATTTTAAGAAGTGCCGTTAAGTCCGTCTTGAGTTGTTTAACATAAAGATGGCTCGTTTATTCGGTAAATTCCGTTTTAAGTTGTCCGCTCCTTATATTTTACAAACCCGACTCAAGTCCATAAAGGACACCCTCCTTCTTCTTTATCACGTGGAAACCCTTCACCAAATAATAAAACAGTAACTTGTTTTCCTCCATTTCCACTCTTTTCATCTTCACTAAATCATCATCCATTTTCTCGTTTCAACTCGGTTTGACTCAAGGTTTTCACCATCGCATCCCTCTCTTCATTTCTGATCTTTCTATCACTTTCGTTTTCAATTTCGTGAAACTTCATTTCGGGGTTGTTTTGCCTTAATCACGAAATTATCACTTTAATCCGTGTTTTTGTGCTTGAAGGTGGAGCTAATAACAACCCAGAGGAAGAGCTTGTGATCCTTGAAGAGTAAACCGGAGCATTCGCGGAGTAAAGGTGACGATAATGAGAAAACTCGGCCTTTTGTCTAAATTAGCACTTTATGTGATTTTTGGTTGTGTTTGATGAATGTTAGTTTAGTCTTAAGTTCTTAATGTTATTGTGAAGTTATATAAACTGATTTTGGTGATGATTTGAGGAAGAATTTGATGAGAAAGTGGATTTAAGAGTATACATGTTAAGACCGGTTTAATTTGTGATTTTGTTGTTAAGACACGAAATGATTGTTTGTATACATGTTTTTATGTGTATTTGATGTGGTAAACATGCTGGGAATGTCGAATTATTACTTAGAAACATGTATAGGAAGGATTGGTATTGGATTGGGAACGATTTCAATTGTCGAAATGTGCGATTTTGGGAACAGGGACTCCCAGCCGGTTGGTTGACCGGCGGCCGGTCAACCGGCTGAGAGTCTCGTAGGTGGATTTTGAAGAACACTGAGGAAGGACCCTCAGCCGGTCGGCCGGCAGCCGGTCAGCCGGCTGAGAGCCCCTTCTTGGTGTTTTGAAGTGTGAAATTGAGAGTAAATGACTCTCAGCCGGCCAACCGGCAGCCTGTGCTGACCGGCTGAGAGCCCTTTTGGTATTTTGAAGTTGTTTTTGAAGAGTCAATGACTCTCAGCCGGCCAACCGGCAGCCTGTGGCTGACCGGCTGAGAGCCCCTGATGCATAATAAATTGCTTATAACTTTTGATTCACATGTCGGATTGCATTGATTCTTTTTCCGTATGCTTCGTATGCATGTTTGAAGTCCCCGAGGTTCGGGCGGCACTATATTGGGTTCGGGAATAGAGTGAGGATAGAGACCCCCCGGTCGGGCAACCGAAAGGGAAACCGGCTCTCCCTCGGCTTAATTCCCGGGGCCAATTAAGTGTTGGTTTAAGTATACATCGTGGCATAGCTAGTTATGAATTGAGGTTGTTTGGTACTGAAATTGTCTGACTATGATTTGGATTAGGTCATAGTTTTTTCGTGTAATGTGTTGTAGAACTGTGATTTGGATTAGGTCACAGTTTGGAATGTATTGTATTGTTGTAGGACTGTAATTTGGATTAGGTTACAGTTCTGTGTTGCCTTTGGATTATGGGGTATGTTGTGATAGGACTGTAATTTGGATTAGGTTACAGTTCTGTGTTGCCTTTGGATTATGGGGTATGTTGTGTTAGGACTGTAATTTGGATTAGGTTACAGTTCTGTGTTGCCTTTGGATTATGGGGTATGTATTGTGGTGGGACTGTAATTTGGATTAGGTTACAGTCTTGTTTGCCTTTGTATTTGAGGTGTATTGTTGTGAAACTGTGATTAGGATTAGGTCACAGCTTTTGGTTGCCTTTGTTTTTATAAGGTGTATTTGTGCATATGGATACTAATTGCTGATATGGTATATACTTGCCTAGGATGGGGTACGGTGTTATATACTTACTGTTGTATATCTGATTTCCTAGAGTTGGTACAGTGTCAGATATGTATGTTGATAGTGATGTGTATATCACTTTGATTATAGTGTTGTTCATCCAAGGCATTGGATGACTCTTTAATTGGTTTCGTAAATGGTTTGGATTGAAAGACCCCCCGGCCGGGTAACCGGAAGGGAAACCGGCTCTCCTTCCAAATAGTTTCCGAAGTTGGTTGAGAGCCTTGCATAGTATTTGAATGATGATAAGAGTTTGAGAAGTTGAGATATATGCTTCACATGATTGTTTATGTCGGAGTATAATACTTGTAATTACATGTTCTATGTTGTATGACATTAGGTGGCTATGAGAACTCTAGTCACTCCCCACTGACTGTGGCGCATATGTTGTATGTGTGTAGGTATTTGATGCTGTTCTTCAGGGGGTCACGTTGAGGCTAGCGAGCGATGATCCTTCATCGATGATTTTACCTATTCGTTAGCTAGACCTTAGCTTTATGTTTTCCGTATTTTTGTGCCTGTAGGGATATGCTATCCCAGGCTGCTTTTGTATAGTACTTATATACTTATCTATGTTTTATCTTCCGCATGTTTAGTTTGTTAAAACACCTCGCATTTTTAATTATGTTAAAAAGTTTTAAATTCCGCTGCATATTTGGTACTTTGTATGTTTTATATTTCCGCTTTCGCGAGGGGTTTTACAGTTGGTATCAGAGCATTATTGCTCCCGACGCACTCATGTAATCCCCAAACTTAACTTGACCTATAACATCAAATAATGAATGAGAGATTTGGGTAGACTTAAGGACAAGTGGTAGACTGTTTGTACTTGCTAATTGTTAAGGTAACACTGTTTTCTCTTTTGAAGGATGGTGAGAACCACGACTGCTGAGAACATTATATTGCAAGCAATTCATCACTTGCTCGAGACTCAGAGACAGCAAGCAGGGAATGTTCCACCTCCTCCACCGCCAGGCAACGAGGCTAATCGTCCTGGTAGTTTCTCATGGATAGCTTCACAGATGTCCCGTAGCCATGTGAAGACTTATGGTGGTGAGGTTGATCCGGTAGCTCTTACCGAGTGGTTCAGGGAGATGGAAAAGAGCTTTACCCTGTATGCGGTGGGTAGAGAGGATAGAGTGCGGCTAGCCACTCACTTTCTGACCCTTGAGGCCGATAGGTGGTGGGCATTGACTGGACCTACTTTCACTCTTGATCCTTTGTTCGATTGGGAGGTTTTTAAGGATAAGCTCGAGACAAGGTTTTACCCTAAGGAGCTCAGATCACAGCGACTCAAAGAATTCATGGATTTCAAGCAAGGAGACCTTACAGTGCAGGAGTTCACGGACAAGTTTAATCAGTTAGCTCACTTTGCTTCTCGGTTCGTAAGGGATGAATCCGAGAGAGTCTACTTCTACAAAGGAAAGCTAGGTGCCCGCATCGAGAGTATAATTCGCAGAGATTCTACTTCTTTCGTGGAGGTGTATGATGATGCTATTTGGGCTGAGAATTCAATCAAGGCCATAGATGCTGAGGCTAGAGCTTCTTCTGCTCTCAGTTCCCCTCAGGCTCGCTCTCTTGGGAAGAGGCCCCTTGATCCTTCACCTGATTCTCCAGAAGTTCAACATGAAAAGTTCCAGAAGATTGGTTCCTCCAAGACCATGGATCCCCGCCCTGCACCTGATCCTTCCTTGAAGTGTTTCAAGTGTCACAAGGCCCTTCATCCTGGTGTTAACTGTAACGGTGATCCCTACTTGTGCTACACCTGCAAGAAGCCTGGACATCGCTTCTACGAGTGTCCGGAGAAGAAGACTGTTGTTGGGAGGACCGCTACTGCTGCTGGTGCTGTTCGAAAGCCGAAGACCAAGGGTACTGTGTACGTGATGAGCAGAGCTACTGCAGAGACTTGCCCTCAGTTGATCACTGGTACGTTTTCATCTTTGACATTTCTCTCCTATCTCCTTCTAAGACCCCAAGGTCTTATCATTTGCTCTAAATCTTAATCTCTCCAGTGCACCGATTCTTGTTTGTGCACCTGTAATTCACCAAGCTACCTTCCTTTCGGTCAATTGCAACTTGTAAGATTTCGCAAACTTTGCTCTTCCTGAAAATTTTGAAAAGTAAGTGTGTTTTCGAAAGGATTTTGGTTAAAGGAAGTGGATAATCTTTCAACTTTGATAGGTTTTGGTGATAATTTTTCGGGAAACCTGGTTTTAAAGAGTTACTTGACTTGCAATTTGATTAATCTCAGCGTCGATTGTCACTTGAACTCGTTATTGGAGACATCTGATAACCTGAGCTATGCATATCGACACCAGATCGATCTAAGTTTTGGATTTTAATTGATTTACTTTTGGGACTCGTCTCAGATTTGGAATGTCGGGCTCTTGAATGTACAACGAGAACCCCAACGTCCATTGACGAAGACCGGTGCCTTAAGAAGTTGTTTTCGAGATTTGTGAAAAGAACCTGAGGTTGGAATAACCGTTTAAGTGAAAACTTTGTTTTGTTAACTTTGTCCTTGCTACTGCTTTCAAGTTTCGAGGACGAAACTTTTTGAAAGATGGGGTGATTGTAACAGTCCGCATTTTCGTAAAATATATTTTTAAGCATTTAAATTATTTTATGTAATAAAATAATATTTCCGTAAGTTTTATTTTAAGAAGTGCCGTTAAGTCCGTCTTGAGTTGTTTAACATAAAGATGTCTCATTTATTCGGTAAATTCCGTTTTAAGTTGTCCGCTCCTTACATTTTACAAACCCGACTCAAGTCCATAAAGGACACCCTCCTTCTTCTTTATCACGTGGAAACCCTTCACCAAATAATAAAACAGTAATTTGTTTTCCTCCATTTCCACTCTTTCCATCTTCACTAAATCATCATCCATTTTCTCGTTTCAACTCGGTTTGACTCAAGGTTTTCACCATCGCATCCCTCTCTTCATTTCTGATCTTTCTATCACTTTCGTTTTCAATTCCGTGAAACTTCATTTCGGGGATGTTTTGCCTTAATCACGAAATTATCACTTTAATCCGTGTTTTTGTGCTTGAAGGTGGAGCTAATAACAACCCAGAGGAAGAGCTTGTGATCCTTGAAAACTAAACCGGAGCATTCGCGGAGTAAAGGTGACGATAATGAGAAAACTCGGCCTTTTGTCTAAATTAGCACTTTATGTGATTTTTGGTTGTGTTTGATGAATGTTAGTTTAGTCTTAAGTTCTTAATGTTATTGTGAAGTTATATAAACTGATTTTGGTGATGATTTGAGGAAGAATTTGATGAGAAAGTGGATTTAAGAGTATACATGTTAAGACCGGTTTAATTTGTGATTTTGTTGTTAAGACACGAAATGATTGTTTGTATACATGTTTTTATGTGTATTTGATGTGGTAAACATGCTGGGAATGTCGAATTATTACTAAGAAACATGTATAGGAAGGATTGGTATTGGATTGGGAACGATTTCAATTGTCGAAATGTGCGATTTTGGGAACAGGGACTCCCAGCCGGTTGGTTGACCGGCGGCCGGTCAACCGGCTGAGAGTCTCGTAGGTGGATTTTGAAGAACACTGAGGAAGGACCCTCAGCCGGTCGGCCGGCAACCGGTCAGCCGGCTGAGAGCCCCTTCTTGGTGTTTTGAAGTGTGAAATTGAGAGTAATTGACTCTCAGCCGGCCAACCGGCAGCCTGTGCTGACTGGCTGAGAGCCCTTTTGGTATTTTGAAGTTGTTTTTGAAGAGTCAATGACTCTCAGCCGGCCAACCGGCAGCCTGTGGCTGACCGGCTGAGAGCCCCTGATGCATAATAAATTGCTTATAACTTTTGATTCACATGTCGGATTGCATTGATTCTTTTTCCGTATGCTTCGTATGCATGTTTGAAGTCCCCGAGGTTCGGGCGACACTATATTGGGTTCGGGAATAGAGTGAGGATAGAGACCCCCCGGTAGGGCAACCGAAAGGGAAACCGGCTCTCCCTCGGCTTAATTCCCGGGGCCAATTAAGTGTTGGTTTAAGTATACATCGTGGCATAGCTAGTTATGAATTGAGGTTGTTTGGTACTGAAATTGTAGGACTATGATTTGGATTAGGTCATAGTTTTGTCGTGTAATGTGTTGTAGAACTGTGATTTGGATTAGGTCATAGTTTGGAATGTATTGTATTGTTGTAGGACTGTAATTTGGATTAGGTTACAGTTCTGTGTTGCCTTTGGATTATGGGGTATGTTGTGATAGGACTGTAATTTGGATTAGGTTACAGTTCTGTGTTGCCTTTGGATTATGGGGTATGTTGTGTTAGGACTGTAATTTGGATTAGGTTACAGTTCTGTGTTGCCTTTGGATTATGGGGTATGTATTGTGGTGGGACTGTAATTTGGATTAGGTTACAGTCTTGTTTGCCTTTGTATTTGAGGTGTATTGTTGTGAAACTGTGATTAGGATTAGGTCACAGCTTTTGGTTGCCTTTGTTTTTATAAGGTGTATTTGTGCATATGGATACTAATTGCTGATATGGTATATACTTGCCTAGGATGGGGTACGGTGTTATATACTTACTGTTGTATATCTGCTTGCCTAGAGTTGGTACAGTGTCAGATATGTATGTTGATAGTGATGTGTATATCACTTTGATTATAGTGTTGTTCATCCAAGGCATTGGATGACTCTTTAATTGGTTTCGTAAATGGTTTGGATTGAAAGACCCCCCGACCGGGTAACCGTAAGGGAAACCGGCTCTCCTTCCAAATAGTTTCCGAAGTTGGTTGAGAGCCTTGCATAGTATTTGTATGATGATAAGAGTTTGAGAAGTTGAGATATATGCTTCACATGATTGTTTATGTCGGAGTATAATACTTGTAATTACATGTTCTATGTTGTATGACATTAGGTGGCTATTAGAACTCTAGTCACTCCCCACTGACTGTGGCGCACATGTTTTATGTGTGTAGGTATTTGATGCTGTTCTTCAGGGGGTTATGTTGAGGCTAGCGAGCGATGATCCTTCATCGATGATTTTACCCATTCGTTAGCTATACCTTAGCTTTATGTTTTCCGTGTTTTTGTGCCTGTAGGGATATACTATCCCGGGCTGCTTTTGTATAGTACTTATATACTTATCTATGTTTTATCTTCCGCATGTTTAGTTTGTTAAAACACCTCGCATGTTTAATTATGTTAAAAAGTTTTAAATTCCGCTGCATTTTTGGTACTTTGTATGTTTTATATTTCCGCTTTCGCGAGGGGTTTTACAGTCGCCATACTTACAATTTTGCGACAGAAATGGTACTTGCCAAATTAGCGACAGAAAGAGGGTAGTCGCCAATTTGGCGACGGCCAGTCAGTCGCCAATTTGCCCATTCCGTCGCCAAAGTCACTGACTTTCCAGGGGTTTTGGTTTTTGTTGCTCTGTTTTGGCGACTGAATTCAGTCGCCATTTACATCGTTTCAGTCGCTAAATATCCTGTGCATTTTTCATGAAAATTCATTTCGTTTTTGCCAAATCCAATGCGAAATAAATTCAGTACATCTGCAACCATAAAGTAACCAGCAATTGGTGACGAACACCCTTTGAAACAACAACCAAATCTCCTTTTATAGAAAAAGAGAACCATTATCAAATTACAAGAACCCGTTACCTAAACTAATAAATCTCCACGTTCGACAATTTTTCCTAAGTTACTAAACTAATTAACTACTTGAAATCCCATGCTAGCTCCACTATCGTCGCCTCCCTTTCCACTTGGATCGTTAGGATCTTCATTAAATGGCCGTGAACCGGGGTAACAAGAGTAGAAATATTTCTCCATGGCCTTAAGACGTTCTCTCATCAACCGCATATCCTCATCTCTTTCCGCATTTGCGGCTCTTTCTTGGTCAAGTTGCGATTGCAATTGACTTACAAGAGATGGCTCGTAGGTTTGTCGCGGCTCATATGAGGACCTTCTAGCCGATTCCTTGAAAAATACCCCATGAGCTTGTCTGGTCCCATATACCATACCCTTCTTGTAACCACCACCAATTTGAACCAAATTTCATTATCTTCCCGCTCAGGGTGGGCCTCTTTCTCTGCCTCATATGCCTCCTATAACATTGAGAAAACTATTATTAGTTAAGCAAAAACAATCATTATCGAAGTTAACAAAAAAACATCATTAGTTGAGAAAAACTATCTTACATATAACTCTTTGTCCTTCGCCTTAATCCAGATTCTTCTCTGCGTCTTTTTGTTGACCTTGGAATGCGTGTCAAGGAAAAGTTCGGGGACCGTCATCATCGGCTTCTTGCCGCCGTCTTTGTTGCTGCCGTCTTTATTGCTGCTATCCTTCTTCTTCTTCTTCCCTCCCTAAATAGGGAAAATTGTTAATATAAGAAGTATAGTATATTCATTCAAAAAAGAAGTATTCATTCAAAACTTACACTAAAAATACGCGTCAAAAATGATCGTGATCCCCCGTGATGGGTAGGCTCGACCTCTGCATCTTTCTTCCCTCTTCTTTTGTTGATCTTCTTTTGAGCGGACACGGCTTGGAACTCGGGAGTCTCGCGCCGCTTCATGAGATCTTGATATTACTCACCTACAATTAAAAAGTATGTTAGTAGTATTAAGATATTTCATTAATTCTTGTATTTACAAGTGACAAAACTTATATATTACATGTACCTTTAAGATGCTCCGGTTCCTTCTTTCTTGAAACAATCTTGTAGATATAGTCTCTATATCTTGTTTTACCAACTTCATGATACCTATCAAGGACGGATTGTTCATGTTCAGGAGCCCAATAGAAAGATTGCTACACAAAAAAAAAACATTAAATGTAAGTAGTAGTTAGATTAATGAGTTAAAAAAACAACGATATTAAGTATTTGACTAAAATAATTAAAAAACAACTATAATTAATGCAATTACCCGATACGCATTGAACCAAGCTTCCTTTTGAGCCTTACTAGCTTTCCCCCAAGAAGTAGGCACAGGACCTAACAAACTCTCCTTTGTGCTAGCAGTTACCCCTCGACGAGGAGTCTGATGTCTAAACCTGTAACAAAAATTGTTAATTATAACAAATCAATTTATTACTTTAAAAAATGAATAATACACATTTAATAAACAACAACATTTACCATACTCCCGCCGGATCAAGTATAATCCGGCCATCCTGGGTGTACTGAATCTGTACACCATCGTCCGAGTTCTCCTCCACTTCAGGCTCGATCTGTACCTCTTCTTCTACTGGTTTCTCTTCTTCTTGCACGGATGACATATTAGCACGATTACTACCACCGCCTCGCTGTCTACCTCGACCTCCTGCCATCTACAATCACATAAATGAAAATATTAGTAGGTGAAGAAAAAACATAAAATAAACCTATCAAACATGAATTTAAAATTGTACAACTATTATATACCAAATTAATCATCATCCTCATCCTCTTCTTGGTCTTCATCATCATCATCACCAACATCCTCATCCTCATCCTCATCCTCATTGTCAACATCATCATCATCATGCACTCCCACTACTTCTTCAACTTCCTCCCATCCTTCTTCCAACTCAATATTAATAGTCTCATTATCCTCTTCCTTTTCCAACTCATCGTTATCTTCATCTTCATTATCGTGAATGATTTCGTCTGTTGGAGACAAAATTGTCCCATTTGCTACTATTTCTTTTTGAAAAAAGGAGGTATCAATTTGTGATCGTGCCTTTGTCTTAATGACTTCCCACCATGCCTTACTATTTCTATCATTTGTCGTGCTTGGATAGGAAGCGAAATACACTTGTTGAGCCTGATGTGCAAGTATAAATGGATCATACTTAGAGTATGTTCGGGTACGATTCACTTCTACAAGCTTGTAACATTCATGTGTTCTCATTCCAGCCGGGGAATTATCCTTCCACTCAATCTTGAATAAGGTAGTCTTGTAAGCACGATCACGACCATTGTAAGACATCTCAAAGATGTCCTCTATAATACAATAATATTCGTGGTCATCAACGGAAGAAATAGTAACACCATAATTGTATCTAGCCTTACCCTTACCATGGTCGAATGTGTGGAAATTAAATCCATTAACTGAATATCGGTTCCGCGTCTTAACCAAGCGTGAAGGACCGAAGGCTATACTCCGAAGACTAAAATCCATCATCTTGGATATTGAACTCAATCACATGGTTCAGAAACCATTTTGGGAATTTGTCTTCATGTTTATCCCAAACATCATCCCTACTTACATTAGGATGTTCCTTAATGAAATCATTCACAAACTTCGTTTCATATGACTCTAAGATCTCACTATTTGATAGAACGTATAAGTGAGCACGATTTTATTCCTTGTCATCCAAATATCTCGTTCCACGTTTAGAGGAACAACCTTCACCATCTTGAGTTTGAAAAAACTCGGGTAAACTTGTATCAACTTCATCTGCTTCATCAAGATTCAAGTTTTTTGCTTTGGTTTCTATATGTTTTTCAAAGTAGAGAGAACGAAAATTTGCAATCTCTTCCGTTAAATAGGCATTGCATATAGAACCTTCAACCTTTGCTTTGTTTCCAATCTTTTTCTTCAAATGATTAAGAAACCTATATATAAATGATTCATTCATTACGTTGTTGTTAAATAAAGTTTGTAATATATTAGTTAATCTAAAATTTCAAGGCTACACGGTCATCATTATTGGCTACATTAAACTCCATGGCATCAACAACCATATCTCTATATGGGTTCTCGTCAATATGTTCGATGTGAGGTTGTTCGTGAATTGGGGAATAGACTTCTCCATGAGAAATCCAATTATAATAATTTGGACGAAACCCATTTGTATAGAGATGTTCTTGTACCTCAATGACATATAGGTATTTCATATTTCGACATTTGCTACAAGGACACCTAAGTTTATTTTCTAACGAGTCATATTCCTCTTGTTGCTTAGCAAATTCAATAAACTCGGCAACACCCTCTATAAACCTAGCATTAGAACGTCTCTTCTTAATATCTAATAACCCTCCATCATACATCCATGAACGTTCCAATCTCTTCATTTTAATCTAAACAAATAAAAAAACCCATAAAACAATTTTCAACAATAAAAATACATATATCTAAATTAAAATTACACTCACTTAATTAAAGAACAACCTCAATCACATAATAATAACAATTTATTAACAAGAATTTCCAATTATACAATTAACCACAACCTAATAAGCTAGTTTAAGACGGTCTTAATAAGTTAGTATAATCTAACTAATATCCTAATAAGCTATTAAACATCCTAATCGACTACTTTAATCTAATTAACAAACATCAATAAGGCTAACAACATCGTCTTATACAAACTTCTTATAAACCCTAACCCACAATTATCTAATTAATATGTTAATTGGCTTCTAATACCTAATTAATCACAACCTAATAAGCTAAGACGGTCTTAATAACCTACTACAATCACTAAATGCACAAAACAAACCAACAATCAAACAAAAAATTGAAATTGAAATTGAACTACAAGGGAGTATACAAACCTTAAATGAGTTGAATGAAGGGAAGAACAAGTAGGGTGGTGGTGGTGGTGGCCGGAATCCGGTGGCAGTGGTGTTGAGGGTGGCCGGAACACGTAGGGTAGGGTGGTGGTGGTGGTGGTTTTCGCCGTTCGTGGGTTTGTGTGTTTGTTTATTTGCGAATAAGGAATGGGGACTGATTTGTGCGCTGTTTGTATACCGCGAATTGGCGACGGACTCAACAAATTGGCGACGGAAATGTGCTGTCGCCAAATTTAGCGACTACTTTTTGTCGCCAAAATGCATTTTCTATCGCCCGGTTGTGTCGGTGGTGGGAAATTTGGGGAAAAAGGCCAGTCGCCAAATTGGCGACTGATTTCAGTCGCCCGAATTTTTATTCCGTCGCCAAATTGACGACTACCCGTTGCAGTCGCCAAAAACTGTCACCCGATCCAGTTTTTCTTGTAGTGCCCCCTGCTTCTTCTTTTTCCTTCTTTACGTCGCACATGCCAAGAAGCTTATCCACTTTGGCTTCAAGGCCTTCGAAACATGGCGAGGGGCAAGGCATGGGCTCCGTACCTACATTCTTGCCAAAAGTAAGATCAACCCCTTCAAAACAAATTCCCATTAATTTTAACAACTTGTCACACATCCGATCACGAGGAACCACTCCGAAATTCGAATCATCCACAACACCCTTTTTAAACAGAAGCTCGGACACCCACATTCCATATGGAATGTCGAGTGTTGAGCACGACTTCTCCTTCACAAGAACACTTGAAACATGAATAATCTTGTTACATACAAGAGACGCCGAATCGATTTTAATTCCCTCCAACCAACTATAAAGTGCCACTGCCTCAATACTAGACAACTTGTCACGACCTCCCCTCCTTGGCAACTGATACGTGCCTATACTATGCATTTTATTTATACTTTCAGCACGTATTTCTTATGCATTTTCGTAACTTTTAGTTACTATTGCTCCCGAAACGGTTTACTTTGGCATTTCTATGTTTTAAATGTAGGAACAAGCGGAAGTAAGCAAAATCAAGCTTTAATCGTCCCCCGGAAGCTATTTTAAGTGAATGCACGAAGCAAGGATCCGAACTCTTAAGCCAAGAGGTGCGTGCAAGCCAATTTAAGGCTGGAATACACAGGAATCGGTCGACCGACCTACCTAACAGGTTGACCGACCAGCGCACAGATTTCAGAAGGCCTGATTACAGCACGAGAGGTCGACCGACCTACATACCCGGTCAGTCGACCAGCCGACGGGTTTCGCTGTTTCGTTTTCGGCTTTTATTCTTTTAATCATGTAATTAGAAGGGTATTTAAGGACGTTTGAGCATTGTAATTAGGTTAAGTAGTCACAATTAGCAAAACACCTTAGTTTAGAGAGAAGAATACCAAGTTTTCAGATTTGTTCTTAATTTCCAATTGGTTTTGTAAGTTTTATGCAATTCAATCTTTCCTTGTCATTCAATTCCATTGTTCTTTTTATTATTGTTATTTTTATTCAATTCATGTTTTACCCTCTTGAATCTTCATCTCCAATTATGTTATCCTACTTGTTGTTCTTGAATATTGTTAGTATTAGTTTCTTGATTATGCATAGCTAATTCTCGTGATTAGGAATTAGGGGAACCATGGCTAAACCTAGGATTTAATGGTTTTATGATTAGTATACCAATCCCCATTGTTGTTGGTGAACTAATTCTTTAAGATTGAAAGATTGTTAGAATTAGTTTAACAACAACTTTGGGATTGCCCTATGAACGAAAGTTTAGTGCTTTACTAGGACCCTAAGACCGTAAGGATTGGGTAGAATATTGACCTAAAGGTTTGTTCTTTGTTCCTTAGGATTGTGTTATTTGACTATTTACCCTTTGTTGACTTGCCATAGCCATAGGGTGTGGGGAATAAAGCATGTATTCGCCCTAAACTTGCAGGATTATAATGAAAATTACAGTTGTGATTATTGTCATAAGATAAATAAAAACATGAAAAAGAATACAACCTTGGGTCCTTGCTTGAATAGGCCTAAGAACAGGAATTAAAGTAAATTCCCTCCTATAACTTGCACCCAAGACTTTGTTTGAGACGATGTCGCGTGTGCTAGAAAGGCTCTCCAATTGCCTTGCAATATGGGGAGAGTTGTTGAGGTTTTAGATGTGAGATCTGAGTTTTGGGAGAAGAATGCTCTCAAAACCCTAATTGTGTGAATTATGATTCAACAGTTACTGACATAAGGAGAAAGACTCTCCTTATGTAGCATATGGGGTTCGGCCGAATTGGGTGGGGTGAGAGTGGGCTTTCTCCACTCTTACCTTATTCCTTTGCGTGATTCGACCCAATTTGCCAAATATTATTTGCGGGATTTTTATTATAAATCGCATACGTGTTATCAGATATTAATACAGTCGATGTATTAATAACGGTCTGATAAAATTACGATATTGTATAATTACCCAAATTAATATAACTGTTTATATTAATACGCGAATATAATATTTAATTAAATATAACCGTTTATATTTAATTTACGAATTAATCATGTAATCCGTATTAGCTAAAATTATTTAATCCGTATTAAATAAATAATAATCTCAACATCTTATTGACTGATTTAATAGTCAATACATCTGACTAACTGTTTAGTCGTATCCGGCATAAATGTGATTGTGTTTTCATACCTTCACATCTCTCAAACGTGTCCTATAAGTGTGACGTATAGGGACCAGTTGATCACCGCCATCCGTATGACAATAACGTCAAACTTATCTAGCAAGCCAATCGTTATTGATAAACGTGGATCAATTGGTAATAATACTGAAGTATGCCCTTGTGATCCTTAAAGAGATTTAATAAGTCATTGTACTTAATTGTCAAGGACACCAGCCCCAACAATCTCCCACTTGTCCGTACAAGGTGATGCGTGTCTATTTTATGATGTTTTTCATCTATTTTTACACGCATTTGGTCGCTCATTTACTATGTTTTAGCCCTTTTTCCCAACAATTGTGCACTTTCGTATTTTTATGCTCTTTTGCAGATTTATGCGGAAAAGGGACGATTTTGCACCAAATTTATGCCCTCGGGATTTTTTATGACTAAGGACAAGAAGGAAAGAAGCCTAGCGCACATTTCAAGGCCTGAAGATAGCTTTAACAAGCAAAGAATCGATCCACGACATTGCAGCCTGTTTCAAATGACTATATCTCGAGTTCTAGAGCTGATAATGGAGTGATTCCAGTTGGAGGTGAAAGCTTATCCTCTTAGCTTTCCAACGCCGCGAGAATCGCTTGATTACGATAAGTAACGAAGAAGTTTCCCGACAATCAGGTCGACCGACAATCAGGTCGACCGACCTACTAACTGGGTCGACCGACCACAGCACAGACCCAGAAGTTTCCGCGAAGCCCATTAAAGTGTTTAGGTCATTGGGAAACTCTTTATTTCCGCCTATTTAAGCCAAATTTCGTGATTAGGGTTTAGAATTCAGACTTCCATCAAGTTTTCTACCTAGTTTTCTATCATAGAGTTACATCTAGTTTTAGTTTTAATCTTTCCATAATCATCAAACACTTTTCTTTAGTTTTATATATTGTTCTTCATCAATCTTTCAACATTAATCAATAAAGCTTGTTCTTTTCCGCCTTAATCCTTATTTCCGGTAATTCCTCTCTTAATTTATGTTTTATTAATGTTAGTTTATAATTATTGCATACGGTTAAGTTAGAATCCCAAGCCTTTATTCTTATTGCATGTTTAGATTGATGTTCTTTATAATTTCCATGTTTATTCCTATTTTTATTATTGTTTCAATAGTTATGAGTAGCTAATTTCATATGTTAGGATGTAGGGAGTAAATATGCATAGGTAGTATAATTCCCGAATTGACATGTCGCAGGCAGGAGGTCGACCGACCACCATTACAGGTCGGCCGACCGACTCGTGTTCGAATTCTGTTTCGCTTTTATTTGTAGACTATAATAACCTACAATGAGACCAAAAGGAGACTTGTAGGATGTTAGTATTGACCTACCCAAGATTGAGAGATTTGAGAAGGGCATTGGTTTACATCTTAAGACGGAATCACCCTTATTGTTGACACCCAATAATTGTGAGACCTAGGAACTAATAGCATAGACCGAAAGGAGCTATCAGGTAGCATAGACCTAAAGGATATGTTACACCCCTTACGCAACTGCAATACATGTTGACTTAGGATTTATATTATCTTAGCTATTTATTACCCAAACATCCTAGCATCTCTTTCATCATAGTTTATTCTCATCTTTATTTACTTGTTTTATTTTATATTTGTTTTAGATTTAGCAACAACCAATCAAACCCCCTCTCTTTATTATTTTATAGATTAAAAATTAGTAAACGGAATTAACCTTGTCTCTCTGTGGTTCGACCCTTACTATCACTATCTATAGTTTTAGTTTGGTTTATAAATTTTATCTTTCACACCCACAACGACGGGTATCAAATTTTGGCGCCGTTGCCGGGGAGACGGTATAATTTTGTTTGTTAATTTTTAGTTTTTTTTTTTTTTTTTCTTGTCTTAAGGAACTTCGGTTCCTTAAGACCGTTACTTACCTTTTCTTCTAGTTTTGTTTTAGAAGACAGGTTTTTGAGAGGAAGACTTGAGTACTCTCAGTGCTATTACGATCATGTCTACTATTTCTGATAATCTTCAGCCAGCAGCACACCACCTTCCCCAGGGATTTACTCTCCCCTATATAATCGATATCCCCCATATCGAATTGGTGGAGCAAAGTCAGTTTGCAGGCTTACCAGATGAGGACCCTTTAAAGCATTTGGAGCTATTTACAGATTATTGTTGTTCCATATCCGTACCGGCTGGAGTGGCGCTAGATAAGGTTAAGGAGACGTTGTTTATTTTCTCCTTGAAAGATTCTGCGCGTGATTGGATCCGCTACCTTGATAGGGTAGCGGCTAAAATTACAGATTGGACATCTCTGGCATTAGCTTTTTGCAAGCAGTACTTTTCGTCGGTAAAAACCGATGCTATGAGAGATCAAATTTATAATTTCCAGCAAGGACCCGATGAGAAATTTCCTGAAGCGTGGGCCCGTTTTAAGAAGTTGGTTCGATCCGTTCCTCACCACGGCTTTGAGGAGTGGTACCTTTGCCACCGATTCTATAGCTCTTTGTATGATGCCTACAGAGCCATCCTTGATTCAATTACAATTGGTAGATTTTATAATGTAGTTTTTGACAAGGGTTGGGTTACTATTGAGGAGTTGGCGGTTCATAGAGCTGAAAATGGAAACTCATGTGGGGATTCACTGAAAACAAATATTGAAATAAGTCATGTTTCCGCAATTGAAACATCCAATAACGCCCGTTCCGAAGAACTTGAGAAAGCTTATGAGGAACCAACCCCAAAGGATGATGCTGCCATAGTTCAGGACGAAGAAATTGATCCCGTGCACAGGTCAGAAGGTCGACCGACCACAACATCAGGTCGACCGACCTCGACACCTGACGTGAGATCAGTCTCTGCAGAACAGAAAATTTTCGCTGATACGGAGTCTGGTCGACCGACCGCTATACCAGGTCGACCGACCACTGTTCCTGAGCAGAATGCAGTTTCTATTCCCGAATCACTAGATCCTTCCCTCATTCAAAACCTCACCATGATACCTGAACAGACTATGAAGTCGCCTCCTGAGCTACCTGACTCATCTTTCATCAATGACTCGACGGAGATTCCAATGTTAAAAGAGCCAAAGATTGCTGATTCTGCGACAAGCCTTGCAGTCCCGTATCCAGATCATTTAGAGAAAGCAAAGTTGGAGTTTCAGTTCGGAAAAATCTTGGAGATCGTCAAGGGCCTTGAGCTTAAGAGAAAATTGGAGGACCATCCTATTATTTCTTTTGGTGCAGGTCATGGTAAAAAGGGCATAGGAGATCCTGGTGATACTGGGGAGACAAAATTGGAGCAAGCTGCTGAAGAAGATAGGCCGGGCAAAGTAAAGAAGCGTGTCATAACTTATGCGACACCAGATACCGTTCCTCCGGCTAGGCCTGTTGTCTGGAGGCCCAGAGTAGCGGTCTATACTGCTGAAAGGACCTATTTTAGCCAAGTGCCCTACCTTGGGGTATCTTGCTGTTGAGTCATAGTGCTAGTCCAGTGTTTTATTTCAGTTTTAGTTGGACTGTTTTTTTTGTTCTTGTTTTTAGACTTAGACTCTCTTGTTTTTGTTGCTTTGTTTTGAGACTTTTTTCTGGGATTTTGCGCATTTGTTGGGCGCATATATGATGATTTTTTCAGGTTTAAAGAAGAATGACTTGGTTAATACAAGTTATGTCCGAAGAAATAAAGACAGCTATGCAGCAGAGAGGTCGACCGACCTAAAATATGGGTCGGTCGACCCACCCGTCCGTCACAGCCTGTTCGTTTCTTCCTCGGGAATCGCGCAATCATCTTGGGTACTTGAGTGGCACGGCTGGCCACCAAAACCTCCCAGCTTACGCTGGTTTGGGGAGGTTTTGCTCATACGTCTATTTACCCAGTGAGTTCTTTCCAGTTTTTCCTTAGTTTTTATTTATTCGCATCTTTTCTTTAATTTTCTGAAACCTTTACTTAGGCTAATGCACAATGGGGACATTGTGCGGGTTGGTTTGGGGAATGATTTCGTGTCACATGCATTGCATTCTGTCACACGTTTATTGCATTTCCGTATTGCATTGTTCTTTTCTTTATTTTCCTTGCATATACAAGAAAAATACAAAAAAATGAAAAATTCAAAAAAATTCCAAAAAAAATGCACGTTTATTTTAGCATATCGGTCGAGTCGGAACGAAAGTATTTCAAGGATGATTTAGCTATCTTACATGTTTATGCCTTTACCTTGCCTTGTCAACTTGTTTTATTATGAGAGTCTTTCGCATATCTACGAGTTTTTGTCAACTTGCATATCTTGAGACTTGACTTATACCTTGGCAACCTACTATACATTCTAAGGTTTAGAGCTTATTTCTTGGTTTCATTCTTAAACCAGTTGTCTAGGATGTGAGTAGTACACCCCTTGGAACATGTTACATCAATATGCATAAACATGAACTTGAATTGCTATATACTTGTTTTTACTTTCTCATTTTGTGAGTCTTGATACGTGCATTTGGGATCCCCTTTCTCTTATTTACCCATAAGCCTTACATAGCCAAAATTGCCTTTTTATTCCCCCAAAACTACATCCTATATTTAGCCTACCCTTCCAAGCTAGTATTTGTGGTCTTTGGTTTATTTTTTTGAGGCATCTTGGTCTGTATGCTATCTTGAGCAAAAAGAGAAAAGAAAGAAAGAAAGAAAAGAAAAAGAAAAGAAAAAGAACAGAAAAATCCAGAAAAGGAAAAGAAAGAAAAACGAAAAACGAAAAAAAAAGGTCAAAACGTACAGGAAAGAAGTCGACCGACCTCATTCATGGGTCGGCCGACCACCTGACAGCACCAAAATTAAAAGTTCGTTCTGAAATCCCTTTCTTTTATGTGTTATCACTCCCGTACCTCATTCAAAATATTTGGGAGTCCTTTCTTATATTTAATGTGAGAGTTGTGCTACAAAAGAGCACTTTCTTAATATCAAAAGTTGTGAAATATGTTGTTGGGAACCAGTTTTACTAGCTTGGCTACTAACCCCACAATTCTTAAAACATCTTAACCACTTTTTACCTTTTACCTCACATATCTTTCATTACCTCAATTGCATGTATCCGAGTCACTTAATGGGTTTGTTATACAAAGTTGTAGAATTCTTGTTCATGTTAGATTGCAGGCATGTTTTCATGGGTCGCAGTTAGGTGAGTGTCATGACAAATTTACTTCTTTCTATCTTTTACATATACTCACCCTTTGCTTCATGAGTGTCTCGAGCGTACCGCGAGAGTCCATGGTATAAAGTCTCTATAGTCTTTATTTTTGCAAGTTTGACAACACCATAACTCGTTTGCATGATTTGAATGCTTTCTCATTTTGTACCTGGCATTGGTATAGGCTTACATGTAAATTTCGCTCTGAGGTTGAAATCGTTCCATTAGTTAGGATCGAGTCTACTTCTTGCTTGAGGGCAAGCAAGGGTTTGGTTTGGGGAATTTGATGCGTGTCTATTTTATGATGTTTTTCATCTATTTTTACACGCATTTGGTCGCTCATTTACTATGTTTTAGCCCTTTTTCCCAACAATTGTGCACTTTCGTATTTTTATGCTCTTTTGCAGATTTATGCGGAAAAGGGACAATTTTGCACCAAATTTATGCCCTCGGGATTTTTTATGACTAAGGACAAGAAGGAACGAAGCCTAGCGCACATTTCAAGGCCTAAAGATAGCTTTAACAAGCAAAGAATCGATCCACGACATTGCAGCCTGTTTCAAATGGCTATATCTCGAGTTCTAGAGCTGATAATGGAGTGATTCCAGTTGGAGGAAAAAGCTTATCCTCTTAGCTTTCCAACGCCGCGAGAATCTCTTGATTACGATAAGTAACGAAGAAATGGCAGCTGTTTTAAGATCGACGCGCGCTGCAGTCCCGACAATCAGGTCGACCGACCTACTAACTGGGTCGACCGACCACAGCACAGACCCAGAAGTTTCCGCGAAGCCCATTAAAGTGTTTAGGTCATTGGGAAACTCTTTATTTCCGCCTATTTAAGCCAAATTTCGTGATTAGGGTTTAGAATTGGAGATTTCCATCAAGTTTTCTACCTAGTTTTCTATTATAGAGTTACATCTAGTTTTAGTTTTAATCTTTCCATTATCACCAAACACTTTTCTTTAGTTTTATATTGTTCTTCATCAATCTTTCAACATTAATCAATAAAGCTTGTTCTTTTCCGCCTTAATCCTTATTTCCGGTAATTCCTCTTTTAATTTATGTTTTATTATTGTTAGTTTATAATTATTGCATACGGTTAGGTTAGAATCCCAAGCCTTTATTATTATTGCATGTTTAGATTGATGTTCTCTATAAATTTCATGTTTATTCCTACTTTTATTTTTGTTTCGATAGTTATGAGTAGCTAATTTCATATGTTAGGATGTAGGGAGTAAATATGCATAGGTAGTATAATTCCCGAATTGACATGTCGCAGGCAGGAGGTCGACCGACCACCATTACAGGTCGACCGACCGCCTCGTGTTCGAATTCCGTTTCGTTTTTATTTGTAGACTATAATAACCTACAATGAGACCAAAAGGAGACTTGTAGGATGTTAGTATTGACCTACCCAAGATTGAGAGATTTGGGAAGGGCATTGGTTTACATCTTAAGACGGATAGGTTACTTAAGACTGAAAGGTTTGTGGCCTAGAATTTAGGAATCACCCTTATGGTTGACACCCAATAATTGTGAGACCTAGGAACTAATAGCATAGGCCGAAAGGAGCTATTAGGTAGCATAGACCTAAAGGATATGTTACACCCCTTACGCGACTGCAATACATGTTGACTTAGGATTAATATTATCTTAGCAATTTATTACCCAAACATCCTAGCATCTCTTTTATCATAGTTTATTTTCATCTTATTTACTTGTTTTATTTTATATTTGTTTTAGACTTAGCAACAACCAATCAAAACACCCCTCTTCTTTTTATTATTTTATAGATTAAAAATTAGCAAACGGAATTAACCTTGTCTCTCTGTGGTTCGACCCTTACTATCACTATATATAGTTTTAGTTTGGTTTATAAATCTTATCTTTGACACCCACAACGACGGGTATCAAATTTTGGCGCCGTTGCCGGGGAAAATTGGAGGTCGTCAAAGGCCTTGAGCTTAAGAGAAAATTGGAGGGTCAGCCTATTACTTCTGTTGCTGCAGGTCATGGTAAAGAGGGCATAGGAGATCCTGTTGGTACTGGGGAGACAAAATTGGAGCAAATTGCTGAAGAAGACCGGCCGGGCAAAGTAAAGAAGCGTGTCATAGATTACGCGACACCAGATACCCTTCCTCCATCTAGGCCTGTTGTCTGGAAGCCCAGAGTAGCGGTCCATACTGTTGAAAGGACCTCTTTTAGCCAAGTGCCCTATCTTGGGTATCTTGCTGCTGAGTCATAGTGCTAGTCCAGTGTTTTATTTCAGTTTTAGTTGGACTGTTTTTTTTTGTTCTTGTTTTTAGACTTAGACTCTCTTGTTTTTGTTTCTTTGTTTTGAGACTTTTTAGACTTGGTTCTGGGATCTTGCGCATTTGTTGGGCGCATATATGATGATTTTTCAGGTTTTACGAAGAAACGAAGACCGCTGTGCAGCAGAGAGGTCGACCGACCTAAAATATGGGTCGGTCGACCCACCCGTCCGTCACAGCCTGTTCGTTTCTTCCTCGGGAATCGCGCAACCATCTTGGGTACTTGAGTGGCACGGCTGGCCACCAAAACCTCCCTGCTTACGCTGGTTTGGGGAGGTTTTGCTCATACGTCTATTTACCCAGTGAGTTCTTTCCAGTTTTTCCTTAGTTTTTATTTATTCGCATCTTTTCTTTAATTTTCTGAAACCTTTACTTAGGCTAATGCACAATGGGGACATTGTGCGGGTTGGTTTGGGGAATGGTTTCGTGTCACATGCATTGCATTTCGTCACACGTTTATTGCATTTTTGTCTTGCATTGTTCTTTTCTTTATTTTATCTACCTATAAAAAAAATCCAAAAAAAAATAGAAAAAAATTCAAAAATTCCAAAAAATGCACGTTTATTTTAGCATATAGGTCGAGTCGGAACGAGAGTATTTCAAGGATGATTTAGCTTTCTTACATGTTTACGCCTTTACCTTGCCTTGTCAACTTGTTTTAGTATGAGAGTCTTTTGCATATCTACGAGTTTTTGTCAACTTGTTTTTCTTGAAACTTGACTTATACCTTGGCAACCTACTATACATTCTGAGTTTAGAGCTTATTTCCTGGTTTCATTCTTAAACCAGTTGTCTAGGATGTGAGTAGTACTCCCCTTGGAACATGTTATATCAATATGCATAAACATGAACTTGAATTGCTATATACTTGTTTTACTTTCTCGTTTTGTGATTCTTGATACGTGCATTTGGGATCCCTTTTCTCATATTTACCCATAAGCTTCACATAGCCAAAATTGCCTTTTTATTTCTCCAAAAAACTACATCCCATACTTAGCCTACCCTTCCAAGCTAGTATTTGTGGTCATTGGATTATTTTTTTTGAGGCATCTTGGTTTGTATGCTATCTTGAACAAAAAGAGAAAAGAAAGAAAGCAAGAAAGAAAAAAAAAAAAAAAGAACAGAAAAATTCAGAAAAAGAAAGAAAGAAAAAAGAAAAACGGAAAAAAAAAAATCAAAACTTCCAGGAACGAAGTCGACCGACCACCTTAATAGGTCGGTCGACCGCCTGTCAGCACCAAAAATCAAAATTTCGTTCCAAAATCCCTTTCTTTTATTTGTTATCATTCCCGTGCTTCATTCAAAAATATTGGGGAGTCATTTCTTATATTTAATGTGAGAGTTGTGCTACAAAAAGAACACTTTCTTAATTTCAAGAGTCGTGAAATATGTTGTTGGGAATTGGTTTTACTAGCTTGGCTACTAACCCCACAAATCCAAAAACATCTTAACCACTTTTACCTTTTACCTCACATATCTTTCATTACCCCAATTGCATGTATCTAGGCCACTTAAATGAGATTGTTGTACAAAGTTGTAGAATTCTTGTTCATGTTAGATTGCAGACATGTTTTCATGGGTCGCAGTTAGGTGAGTGTCATTACAAATATACTTCTTTCTATCTTTTACATATACTCACCCTTTGCTTCATGAGTGTCTCGAGCGTACCGCGAGAGTCCATAGTATAAAGTCTCTATAGTCTCTAGTGTTGCAAGTTTGACGACACCATAACTCGTTTGCATGATTTATATACTTTCTCATTTTGTACTTGGTATTGGTTTAGGCTGACATGTAAATTTCGCTCTGAGATTGAAATCGTTCCATTAGTTAGGATCGAGTCTACTTCTTGCTTGAGGGCAAGCAAGGGTTTGGTTTGGGGAATTTGATGCGTGTCTATTTTATGATGTTTTTCATCTATTTTTACACGCATTTGGTCGCTCATTTACTCTGTTTTAGCCTTTTTTTCCCAACAATTGTGCACTTTCGTATTTTTATGCTCTTTTGCAGATTTATGCGGAAAAGGGACGATTTTGCACCAAATTTATGCCCTCGGGATTTTTTATGACTAAGGACAAGAAGGAACGAAGCCTAGCGCATATTTCAAGGCCTGAAGATAGCTTTAACAAGCAAAGAATCGATCCACGACATTGCAGCCTGTTTCAAATGACTATATCTCTAGTTCTAGAGCTGATAATGGAGTGATTCCAGTTGGAGGTGAAAGCTTATCCTCTTAGCTTTCCAACGCCGCAAGAATCGCTTGATTACGATAAGTAACGAAGAAATGGCAGCTGTTTTAAGATCGACGCGCGCTGCAGTCCCGACAATCAGGTCGACCGACCTACTAACTGGGTCGACCGACCACAGCACAGACCCAGAAGTTTCCGCGAAGCCCATTAAAGTGTTTAGGTCATTGGGAAACTCTTTATTTCCGCCTATTTAAGCCAAATTTCGTGATTAGGGTTTAGAATTCAGACTTCCATCAAGTTTTCTACCTAGTTTTCTATCATAGAGTTACATCTAGTTTTAGTTTTAATCTTTCCATAATCATCAAACACTTTTCTTTAGTTTTATATATTGTTCTTCATCAATCTTTCAACATTAATCAATAAAGCTTGTTCTTTTCCGCCTTAATCCTTATTTCCGGTAATTCCTCTCTTAATTTATGTTTTATTAATGTTAGTTTATAATTATTGCATACGGTTAAGTTAGAATCCCAAGCCTTTATTCTTATTGCATGTTTAGATTGATGTTCTTTATAATTTCCATGTTTATTCCTATTTTTATTATTGTTTCAATAGTTATGAGTAGCTAATTTCATATGTTAGGATGTAGGGAGTAAATATGCATAGGTAGTATAATTCCCGAATTGACATGTCGCAGGCAGGAGGTCGACCGACCACCATTACAGGTCGGCCGACCGACTCGTGTTCGAATTCTGTTTCGCTTTTATTTGTAGACTATAATAATCTACAATGAGACCAAAATGAGACTTGTAGGATGTTAGTATTGACCTACCCAAGATTGAGAGATTTGAGAAGGGCATTGGTTTACATCTTAAGACGGATAGGTTACTTAAGACTGAAAGGTTTGTGACCTAGAATTTAGGAATCACCCTTATTGTTGACACCCAATAATTGTGAGACCTAGGAACTAATAGCATAGACCGAAAGGAGCTATTAGGTAGCATAGACCTAAAGGATATGTTACACCCCTTACGCAACTGCAATACATGTTGACTTAGGATTTATATTATCTTAGCTATTTATTACCCAAACATCCTAGCATCTATTTCATCATAGTTTATTCTCATCTTTATTTACTTGTTTTATTTTATATTTGTTTTAGATTTAGCAACAACCAATCAAACCCCCTCTCTTTATTATTTTATAGATTAAAAATTAGCAAACGGAATTAACCTTGTCTCTCTGTGGTTCGACCCTTACTATCACTATCTATAGTTTTAGTTTGGTTTATAAATTTTATCTTTGACACCCACAACGATGGGTATCATAAAGGTATGTGCAATGACGTTATCACACTACATGTGGAGGACACAAGGCTCCAACAAACTCCCACTTGTCCGTACAAGTGTAGGTGTGATAACCGATTCTCATATCCTTTTAAAATTTCTCCCACTCAATGTAAGAAAATTTGCAAATCCGCATTCGCAAAGGTCGTATCTCACAAGCGATCTGTATCAAGAGTGGTTTCCCCGACTAGAGAGTAACTTAACTGATAAAGCGAATCTGTATTCGAGCATCGCCATGCATTTCAGTTACTACTCCTCGAGTGGCCCTGAGAAATGATAAAATCCTGATAAGGGTTTGGATATTTCCCTCAACTCGAATCCTGCCGATGTAAGCGCAGCATGAAATAACCCAGAAAAAATCCTCTCGGCCCCTGTTACGGAAGACCGTGGGAAAGAAACCAAAGTTACCCAAAATCTGCCTTAATCTCAAGAGACAGTTGAAAGTCAAAAGACTCGACTCTAAGGAACACTATGGAGGTCCTATCCACGACCTGGCACCCAATGTTATAAAACATTTAGGACTCCATAACGTTGTCACGGGGTGTCCTACGAGATATCCGTATAACTCGCCTTTGTGATTGGTCAGTCATCCGCGTGACTTATGGCTCGTTGAACCCACCATCAACCAACGTCACAAAATGATTACCTGAGTTATCAGCTCAAGTGGGTAATCAAGGACTAAAAACGATGTAATGTTATTCAGTTCACTTTGTGGTGTTCAAAATTGGCGTACAATTCCACATGAAAAACAAAACATTATATATCATAACAATGAGGTCGAATAGAGTACACGAGAAAATGAATTATTACATGAATTCATAAAAGAGTACTACAACTTAGGAACACATCTAATTCCCATGGAATGAATGTGCCCTTCATGCTTATCACGTGGTAATGCTTTAGTGAGAGGATCAGCTATGTTGTCATCCGTAGCGATCTTATCAATGAAAATCTCCTTTTGCTCCACGTAATCTCTGATTAGATGAGCTTTCCGTTGTACATGCCTAGCCTTGTTGCTAGACTTATGCTCCTTAGCTTGGAAGATGGCACCTTTATTATCACAATAAACGGTGATTGGGTCATTCGAACTAGGCACTACTGATAGTCCTTGTAAGAATTGACGCATCCATATTGCTTCCTTAGCTGCTTCTGAGGCGGCATAGTACTCGGACTCAGTCGTAGAATCTGCTGTAACACTCTGTTTAGAACTTTTCCAGCTGACAGCAGCGCCATTAAGAGTAAAAACGAATCTAGACTGAGATTTCGAGTCATCTCGATCCGTTTGGAAGCTAGCATCTGCGTAACCCGTGGCGCAGAGCGTTGAGTCACCTCCATAAGTCAATCCCCAATCTTTAGTCCTCCGTAGGTACTTAAGAATGTTTTTCACGGCCATCCAGTGTTGTTCACCTGGATGAGCTTGGAATCGACTGGTCATACTCAATGCATATGCAACGTCTGGACGTGTGCATATCATGGCATACATGATTGATCCTATTGTCGAAGCATAAGGAATCTGACTCATGCGCTCTTTCTCTTCCAATGTCTTAGCTTATTGAGACTTGCTCAAGTGAAGCCCAGTAGTCATAGGAAGAAACCCTTTCTTGGAGTTCGTCATGCTGAATCTCTCTAGAATCTTATCTATATAAGACTCCTGACTGAGAGACAACATCCGTCGTGATCTATCCCTGTAGATACAGATGCCCAAAATTCTTTGTGCCTCTCCCAGATCTTTCATCTGGAAATGGTTTTTCAACCATGCTTTAACCGAAGAAAGGAGAGGTATGTCATTCCCAATCAAGAGTATGTCGTCGATATACAGTACTAGGAATACAATCTTGCTCCCACTCAACTTGATATAGAGACATGGTTCCTCGACTGATCGAACAAATCCATTCTCTTTTATCACTTGGTCGAAGCGATGATTCCAACTCCGCGATGCTTGCTTAAGTCCATAGATGGAACGCTTAATCTTGCAAACCTTCTTAGGATGTTCTGGATCAATAAAACCCTCGGGTTGTACCATGTACAACTCTTCCTCCAAATAACCGTTTAAGAAGGCGGTTTTAACGTCCATTTGCCATATTTCATAGTCATGAAATGCGGCTATCGCTAAGATAATCCGAATGGAACGTAGCATGACTACGGGTGCAAAGATCTCATCGTAGTGCAAGCCTGGCACTTGGGTGAAACCTTTAGCAACTAGTCTTGCCTTATGGATGTCTTGTTTACCTTCCACGGCATGCTTTAACTTGTAAAGCCATTTGCATTGAAGGGGGCGTACCTTTGCAAGTAGGTCCACAAGATCCCACACGTTGTTCTCATACATGGAGTCCATCTCGGATTACATGGCTTCTAGCCATAGCTTTGAGTCAGAACTGGTCATGGCACCTTTATAGGTTGAGGGTTCATTACCCTCTAGGAGTAAGACGTCATCCATATCATGTTCCTCGACCATACCAATGTATCTGTCCGGAGGAATAGAGAGTCTTCCCGACCTCCTAGGTTCCTCAGGAATATCTACCGCAGCCTCGGTTGAAGGAACTGTTTCCTCCAATGGTTGCTCGGTAGTTGGTTCTTGAACCTCCGATAAATCGAAGGTTCTATTACTCGACTTGTTCTCGAGAAATTCTTTCTCTAAGAACGTCGCACTAGCCGCAACAAAAACACGTTGTTCGGTTGGCGAGTAGAAGTAATGACCAAAAGTTCCCTTTGGATAGCCTATAAAGAATGTCTTGACCGATCGGGGGCCGAGCTTATCCTCGTGTCTCCACTTGACATAAGCCTCGCAGCCCCAAACCCGAATAAAGGACAAGTTGGGGACCGTTCCCTTCCATAATTCGTATGGAGACTTGTCAACAGCTTTAGACGGACTTCGGTTAAGAATTAGAGCGGCCGACAAAAGAGCATAGCCCCACAATGAATCAGGCACAACGGTGTGACTCATCATGGATCGAACCATATCGAGTAGAGTTCGATTTCTCCGTTCGGACACACCATTTAATTGTGGTGTTCCAGGTGGAGTTAACTGTAGAACGATGCCACAGTCTTTAAGGTGTTGATCAAACTCGTGTGAAAGATATTCACCACCACGATCAGAACGTAGTGCTTTAATCTTTCTTCCCAGCTGGTTCTGTACCCGATTCTGGTATTCTTTGAACTTGTCAAAGGATTCACTTTTATGTTTCATTAAGTAGACATAGCCATATCTACTCAAATCATCCGTGAAAGTGATGAAATACCTATAGCCTTCTCGTGCGTTGATCGACATAGGGCCACATACGTCCGTATGTATGAGTCCTAATAGGTCGGCAGCGCGCATTCCAACACCTTTGAAGGAAATACGAGTCATCTTACCGATGAGACATGATTCACACGTGCCATATGATTCGAAATCAAAGGGCGAGATAGCTCCATTCTGTATGAGTTGTTTCACGCGTTTCTCATTTATGTGTCCCATACGACAATGCCATAGGTAAGTTTGATCTTTGTCACCTACCTTTAATCTTTTGTTATTCACATGTAATATCTCGGTGGTTTGATCTAAAACATAAATTCCATTCATGGAAATTGCCTTGCCATAAATCATATTGTGTAAGGAGAAAATACAGCTATTATTCTCTATTACAAATGAAAAACCGAGTTTGTCAAGCGCAGAAACTGAAATAATGTTTTTGGACAAACAAGGAACATAATAACAGTTATATAAAGATAACTCGAATCCACTTGGAAGCTGGATCACGTATGTTCCCCTCGAGATTGCAGCAACACGTGCTCCATTCCCGACACGCAGGTCAACCTCACCCTTGATTAGGGGTTCTTGGTTTCGGAGGCCCTGCACATGATTACATAGATGATAAACCACAACCAGTATCTAGTACCCAAGTTCCGTAACTTGCATGGTTAATCTCAATCATGTGAATAAAAGAAGAAGAAGACATACCAACAGGAGTAACGCGGCCTGCCTTAATGTCCTCACGATACACGGGGCATGAGCGCCTCCAATATCCAGTCTTGTGGCAATGGTGATATTCCATGCTAGTATCCTTGCTCTTTGTTTTGCCCTGTGAGTTGCTTGACTCACCTGGCCCACTCTTAGTAAATCCTGACTTCTTAAACTTGGGCTTGCCTACTGTTAGGTCGCCCTGAGCTTTAGCTTTACCCTTACCCTTACCCTTACTGGAAATCATGAGAACATCTTGCTTCACGCTCCCACTTAATTTCAGATCCTTCTCGGTCTGTACGAGAAGGGAGTGGAGCTCATGAGGAGACTTCTTCATGTCGTTCATGTAATAGTTGGCCCTAAAGAGGGCGAACCCATCATGAAGCGAATGAAGCATTCGATCAACGATTATGTTCTCACTGATCTTGCAGTTTAGGGCCTCCAGTTTCTCGATATTCTCAATCATGTGAAGAATATGTGGACTAACAGCTTGGCCCTTCTGGAGTTTCGCCTCAAATAAGCGACAGGTATGCTCATAAGAAACGATTCTCGGAGCCTTTGAGAATTCGTTAGTGAGCGTGGTGAAAATCTTGTTTGCACCATGGGCTATGAAGCGTCTTTGCAAATTGGATTCCATTGCATAGATGAGTACGTTCTTTATCGCACCCGCTTCCATGACGAAGTCGCTATGAGCGCGAACTTCGTTAGCTCTAGCTCCAGTTCCTGGGTGTGCCGGAATGGGCTCAGTTAAGTACTTAAGCTTTCCGTAAGCAATGGCAGCATTCCGTAGTGCTGCCTCCCAGTCAGAGAAGTTTGACCCATCATTCCTCAGTCTAGTAGACTGATTCATGGAGTCCATGAAGGCTTTAAGCCAGGATTCACGTGCTAGCTTGGCACTTGGCATTGGGTCTTCACCAGCCATTAGTTATACAGCAGTAACGTGTTCTACACTGAAAAGAAGATAAAACAGAACCATATAAGCAACTCATTGTTGTGATTTAAGTCTATATTAAAATGTATTTAAACTCGTAGACTCATGCATTTATATAATTGATATTCCTCAAGAATTATATAAACGATCCCAAGACCGTATATTGATAAGCCCACAGCTTGGCTAATACCACCGTTGGAACTCTTGGTCGATAGATTTCCGTAAATCCTATCTATTAGTCCATCTCAGTCGCTAGATAGTATCGAGTGACCATGATGTTGAGATAAAATAAATCATCTGTTCCCACTTACCCGACGTAGAAGGGGTCATATAATGCCTACCGACAAAGAAGGAATTCATGGGAGTCTGATTTATAAAGACTAGTCTCAATTTTTGGTTATACGAGGAAGACCCCATCAACTTATATTTATCCATTTTAAGTGAACTAATATCTAGCATATGCGTGAACGAATGAAATAAAGTGATGGCTTTGCAATTGACATGTGACATCTGTATTGTCACAGAAAACTAACGCGTAACCTCTACATGAGTCAGTTTTCAGGCATGTTATAGGTGGTTTGGTTTTAGGCGGAATATGATGCAAGCTATTATCGATGAAAGCATAAAATAAATGCAATAAACGTAAATAAAAGTCCTAGTGTGGCCTATCCTACCAAAATAAACATAAAACAACTTGGAATCCACTGTTGGACCCTAGAAGCTTGTCTTGATGTTCCATCTTGGTCCTTGCAGCGGGAGTGAGCATCCGGTCTCCGTCTTTGGTCTTCACAAAATTACTAATTTAAATTACAAATATAATCCTATTTACATTTTAATTTAAATACAATACTAATTACATGGCAAAAACCAAAACGGAGACACAAGATTTCAAAATTACAAGAAAGATTGTGTCACATCATTACGGTAACACAATCTACTAAGGCCACACTAAGTTACAACCGTTTGCAAAATTAAATACGTTATTGAAAGCATTCACAAGGCATTCAACAAGACGATAAATAAAATGCATCAACTAAAAAAAATTTATACATGACATAATACTGTTATTATGATTAACAAATTTTACCAAACCACCTTACGGGATTAAAATTATGTGATTATACCGTTTTAATCACCCAATTTTAATAAATTTATAATCCATTATCTTAAACCGCTTTAAAAAAATATGTATCAAACGAGTGTGAATCGTGTCACAAAATTAATAATATACTATTTCCGTATATAGTATATTACAAAAGGCCATGGGAAAATAAAACAGGTTATTTTCGAAAAGGAAAAAAAACGACGCCTGTTACAGGGGGGAGGTCGACCGACCACAACAAGGGGTCGACTGACCTCCAGACGAGAAACAGGAATTTTCTGCAACAGCATAAGCGGTCGACCGACCTATCAATCAGGTCGACCGACCACCAGATAGTAAAAACGAATTTCAAAAAACGCAAAACGCTGCAACTTTTGAAATCAAAACAAGCTTTTACCTTTTAAACTTTGATTAAAACGAGTAAATCAAAATTAACATCAACAAGGGTTCACATATTGTCAAGAATATCGATTAATTAACAATATGTAAACAGGAATCGAAAACAAGATCGATTACTCACAAAAGAAAGACTGTCGAAACAGAAAAATACGCAGGAGGCGGTCGACCGACCACAACAGGGGGTCGATCGACCGACTTAGCGGCAGAACACGATTTTTCAGTTTTTAAAACTTTATGAAAAACACAAAAATAAAATTTCATGGCCTGGCTCTGATACCACGTGTGGGGAATAAAGCATGTATTCGCCCTAAACTTGCAGGATTATAATGAAAATTACAGTTGTGATTATTGTCATAAGATAAATAAAAACATGAAAAAGAATACAACCTTGGGTCCTTGCTTGAATAGGCCTAAGAACAGGAATTAAAGTAAATTCCCTCCTATAACTTGCACCCAAGACTTTGTTTGAGACGATGCCGCGTGTGCTAGAAAGGCTCTCCAATTGCCTTGCAATATGGGGAGAGTTGTTGAGGTTTTAGATGTGAGATCTGAGTTTTGGGAGAAGAATGCTCTCAAAACCCTAATTGTGTGAATTATGATTCAACAGTTACTGACATAAGGAGAAAGACTCTCCTTATGTAGCATATGGGGTTCGGCCGAATTGGGTGGGGTGAGAGTGGGCTTTCTCCACTCTTACCTTATTCCTTTGCGTGATTCGACCCAATTTGCCAAATATTATTTGCGGGATTTTTATTATAAATCGCATACGTGTTATCAGATATTAATGCAGTCGATGTATTAATAACGGTCTGATAAAACTACGATATTGTATAATTACCCAAATTAATATAACTGTTTATATTAATACGCGAATATAATATTTAATTAAATATAACCGTTTATATTTAATTTACGAATTAATCATGTAATCCGTATTAGCTAAAATTATTTAATCCGTATTAAATAAATAATAATCTCAACATCTTATTGACTGATTTAATAGTCAATACCTCTGACTAACTGTTTAGTCGTATCCGGCATAAATGTGATTGTATTTTCATACCTTCACATCTCTCAAACGTGTCCTATAGGTGTGACGTATAAGGACCAGTTGATCACCACCATCCATATGACAATAACGTCAAACTTATCTAGCAAGCCAATCGTTATTGATAAACGTGGATCAATTGGTAATAATAATGAAGTATGCCCTTGTGATCCTTAAAGAGATTTAATAAGTCATTGTACTTAATTGTCAAGGACACCAGCCCCAACAATCTCCCACTTGTCCGTACAAGGGTATGTGCAATGACGTTATCACACTACATGTGGAGGACACAAGGCTCCAACATAGGGAACCGAAGTTCCTAATCATCCTTTTACTTTTGTTTAGTTTTCTTGTCTATTTTGCTATCTTAGTTGTTAGTCTCAACCTTCAATCAAAACCCCATTTTTGTTACTTTCAATAAACTTTAAATTCACAAACAATATTAACCTTGTCTCCTTGTGGTTCGACCCTTGACTTATCCTATGTAGTTTAAGCTGAGGTTTTTATAAATCTTATCTTTGGCACCCCACAACGACGGGCATCAAATTTTGGTGCCGTTGCCGGGGAGACGGTATAATTTTGTTTGTAGATTTCTAATTTATTTTTCTTGTCTTAAGGAACTTAGGTTCCTTAAGACCGTTACTTACCTTTTCTTCTAGTGTTGTTTTTGCATATTAGAAGACAGGTTTTTGAGAGGAAGGCTTGAGTACTCTCATTCTTAGAGACATGGGTACTATCTATGATCACATACAACCAAAGGTACAAGATCTACCTAAGGGGTTCACTTTGCCTACACCTACTACTGGTTCTTTTGAGCTCCACCCGAACTACATCATTCTGGTGGAGCGGAACCAATTTTCTGGTCTACCCGACGAGGATCCGTTGAAGCATGTTGAGACATTCACGGATTATTGTTGTTCCATACATATTCCAGCCGGGGTGACTCAAGATGAAGTGAAGGCAATGATGTTCCTCTATTCATTAAAGGACTCTGCGAGAGATTGGTACCGCTACCTTGATAGGGTAGCTGAGAAGGTTACAGATTGGACTTCCTTGGCATTGGCTTTCTATAAAAAATACTTCCCTCTTGCGAAGGCCAATGACTTGAGAAGTCAAGTCACTAACTTTCAACAAGGTTCGGATGAAGAATTTTGTGAGGCATGCGGTCGGTTCAAGAAATTGGTCCGTTCTATTCCCCATCATGGTTTTCCTTAATGGTACTTGTGCAACCAATTTTACAACGCCCTTTATGATGATTATAAGGTGATTTTTGATGAGCCGCCAATGGTAGATTTCAAAATAATACCAACCATATGAAGGGTTGGAACACTATTGAAGACATGGCGGTGCATAGGGCCGAATTTGGGAGTTCACGTGGGAATTCGTGAAGGTTGAATGTAGAAATGGATAGGGTGTTAGCTTTTGAGACAACAATTGAAGCTCGTTTTGAAAAGCTTGAGGCGGCTCAGCTGAAGCAAGAAAGTGCGAACCTAGTTACTACGGTTGACAACACGGGTGAGACGGCGGAGTTAAGAGAGCTTGTTCATGCTCTAATTCAACAAATGATGGAAATGGAAAAGGCTCAAGTGGCTTCTTTGAAGACTTTTGAGGACCAATTAGCAATCTTAGCTGCTAATCAGATTGCTAGCTCTCCGGGCAGTTGTGAGAGTTCCATAGAGATATTAAATACTATAAATCTCAGAAGTGGTCGTGCTTATGACAGACCAACTTCCAAGGATGATTCTGCTTAAGTTCGGGATGAAGAAACTGATCCTGTACACAGGTCGGGAGGTCGACCGACCTCTACATCAGGTCGACCGACCGAGGTACCTAACGTGAGATTAGTTTCTGGAAATCAGAAGAATTCCGATAACAGCGCGTCTGGTTGACCGACCGGCACACCAGGTCGACCGACCAGGGTTCCTGAGCAGAACGCGGATTCCAATCCTGAATTGTTAGACCCGTCCCTCATTCAAGACCTCACTGAGATTTTACAGCTGAAGAAGCCGAAGATAGCTGATCCTACGGCTAGTGTTACCGTTCCGTATCCCGAGCGATTGAAGAATTCAAAAGAGGATCGGAAATTTGGTAAGTTCTTAGAGATGGTGAAGATTCTTGAGGTAACCATCCCCTTCACTGACCTAATTACCCAGGTACCTTCTTATGCTAAATTTATGAAAGATATTTTAAGTCGTAAGAGGAAATTTCAGGACGAAGGTGCTATTGCTTTTGTGGAAGAATGTTATGTTCTTTCACAAAATAATATAGCACCCAAGTTGAAAGACCAATGTAGTTTTTCTATCCCATGTACTATAGGAAATCATGTTATTGGGAAAGCCCTTTGTGATCTAGGGGCTAGTGTCAGTGTTATGCCTTATTCTGTTTGTGAGAGACTTAACATAGGTAGACTTAAGGTCACCAATATTACCTTACAGATGGCAGATAGATAAACCCAAAGACCATTAGGGGTCTTGGAGGATGTCCCAGTTAGAGTGGGAAAGTTCTTTATTCCTGTTGATTTCGTTGTTTAGACATTGCTGAGGATAGTCAGATACCTATTATTTTAGGTAGACCCTTTTTACACACAGCTGGGGCTGTGATTGATGTCAAACGCGGGATCATTACTTTAGAGGTTGGAGATGACACTATCGAGTTTAGTCTTGCCCATAAGGCAACTACTCTTACTGATGATACTTGTTGCTCCATTGATATTATTGACAGGAATGTTATCCGTATCTAGAGGGAATCCTTGACCAAGGATCCCTTAGATGATTTAACAGTTTTGGATAAGTGTGCAGGTAATCCAGCTGAGAATGCCGAGGAGCTGGATGTTGTGGAAGCAGAGATAGAGGAATATGAGCTGACTGAGGAAGAAGATGGGAAGCTCAAAAGCTTGGCTAATGCTAATCTGGTAAACATGTGCTATTCAATTAGTACTGATTCTGTTCATGCCGTAGAGGTAAAGGTACCAGAGCGTAAGCCACTTCCTCCTAATCTTAAGTATGTTTTCCTAGATGACATTGAGCAGTATCCTGCAATTGTTAGTTCTAAACTTGATCCTAACCAACTTTCTGCCTTAATGGTTGTTCTCAAAAAGAACAGGAAAGCTTTAGGTTATTCTTTGGATGACATTAAGGGCATCAGTCCTGATGTTTGCGTGCATAGGAAAGAGTTAGAGGAAGGGCATAAGCCCTATAGACAGGGTCAACGTAAGTTGAACCATAAGATGCAGGAGGTAGTTATGTCTGAGGTGATGAAACTTCTTGATGCAGGTATTATTTATTCAGTTGGCAACTCCAAGTGGGTTAGCCCAGTTCAGGTGGTTCGTAAGAAAGGAGGAACCACTATGGTTAAAAATGAGAAAAATGAATTAATACCTACTAGAGTAGTGACTAGGTGGCGGATGTGCATTGATTATAGACAGTTAAATGTCGCCACCAAGAAAGACCATTTCCCCCTTCCTTTTGTTGACCAAATGACTGAGAGACTTGCTTCTAATAAATTCTTCTGTTTTCTAGATGGCTATTCAGGTTTTTTCCAGATTCCCATCCATCCTAATGATCAGAGTAAGACCACTTTTACATGCCCACAAGGTGTTTTTGCATACCGCAGAATGCCTTATGGGTTGTGTAATGCTCCTGCCACCTTTCAGAGGTGTATGATGGGTATTTTTTTCTGATTTTATAGAAACCATTATGGAGGTATTTATGGATGATTTTTCTGTTTATGGTAATGCGTTTGATCCATGCTTAGCTAACCTTGATAAAGTCTTGCAGCGTTGTATTGATGTAAACCTTGTCTTAAACTGGGAAAAGTGTCAGTTCATGGTCACTGAAGGGGTAGTGTTAGGGCATCTTATATCTGATAAGGGTATACATGTAGATAAAGCAAAGGTGCAAGTGATTGAGCTATTACCCCCTCCTGTTAATGTTAAGGGGGTGAGAAGTTTCTTAGGACATGCAGGTTTTTACCGGCGTTTCATTAAGTACTTTTCTAAGATTGTTAAACCACTTACACAATTGCTCCTTAAGGATGTTGTCTTTGAGTTTACTGATGACTGCCTTTCAGCTTTTAACAGGTTGAAGGAAGCTTTGGTCTCAGCACCGATCATTCAGCCACCAGATTGGGATCTCCCATTTGAGATCATGTGCGATGCCATTGACTATGCTTTGGGTGTTGTGCTAGGCCAAAGGAAGAACAAGGCTCTTAATGCTATATACTATGCGAGTCGTACATTAGATGAGACTAAAGTCAACTACTTCACCACTGAGAAGGAGATGCTAGCTGTGATCTTTGCCTTAGAGAAATTTCGATCCTATTTGGTAGGTAATAAGGTAATTGTTTATACTGACCATGCAGCTTTGAAGGGCCTCTTCCTAAAGAAAGATTCAAAGCCAAGGCTGTTGAGGTGGATTCTCCTTCTGCAAGAGTTTGACATTGAGATTAGGGACAAGAAAGGCGCGGAGAATGTGGTAGCTGACCACCTATCTCGCCTTCAGCTGACTGATGGGAAGATTCTTTACCTATTAATGATTCATTTCCTGATGAGAGTTTATTTATCATTAATAGTTCAGGTTCTTACCCCCCTCCGTGGTATGCTGATTTTGCTAACTTTGCTGTCACAGGTAAAATTCCTCCAGAGTTGTCATGGCAACAGAAGAAGAGATTTATCTTTGATGCAAAGCAGTATTTTTGGGATGACCCTTATGTTTTCAAAGACTGCGGAGATGGACTTATCCGGAGATGCGTCCCCCAATGGGAGGTGAAGGACATTCTGGAAGCATGCCACTCTTATGCATATGGTGGTCACCACGGTCCGTCTAGGACCGTGGCTAAGGTATTACAGTCTGGGTTTTATTGGCCTACTTTGCATGCTGACTGTAGGAATTTTGTAGGTAGCTGTGATGCTTGCCAGAGATCTGGGAATGTCTCCAAAAGACATGAGATGCCGCAGGTTGGTATTTTAGAGGTAGAGATTTTTGATGTCTGGGGCATTGATTATCAAGGACCTTTCCCCAATAGTCAAGGTAACAGGTATATTCTTGTAGCTGTTGATTATGTGTCTAAGTGGGTACAAGCTATTGCTACTCCCCATTGTGATGCAAAGGCTGTTATTAAATTGTTTAAGAAAATCATATTTCCTCGCTTTGGTGTCCCTAGGGTTGTCATTAGTGATGGGGGTATGCATTTTAAAGAGAAACAATTAGGTGTTTTGCTAAATAAATTCGGTGTCCAACATCGTAGGGGTCTAGCATATCACTCTCAGACTAGTGGTCAAGTTGAGATCTCTAATAGAGAACTCAAGGAGACCCTAGCCAAAGTTGTTTCTAAGTCTAGGAAAGATTGGCGTCTAAAGCTTGATGATGTCTTATGGGCCTATAGAACTGCGTTCAAAACTCCAATCGGAATGTCACCATTCCGGTTGATATATGGTAAGACTTGTCACTTACTAGTTGAGTTAGAACGCAAGTCTTGGTGGGCAATTTGTGATCTTAATTCAGACCCTAACCTTTCGCGTGAGAAGTGGTTGTCGCAGCTCAACGAGTTGGAGTAAATTAGGTTGCTTGCCTATGACAATGCCAGGATCTACAAAGAGAAGACTAAGCGCTGGCATGACAAGAGAATCATTAGGCGTGATTTTCAGGTAGGTGATAAGGTTTAACTTTTTAATGCTCGTATTCATCTTTTTCCTGGTAAGCTGAAATCCAGGTGGAGTGGACCTTACACCATCACAACTGTCTCAAAGTTCGGGTCGATTGAGTTAGAAACCTCATCCGGTGAGAGGTTTAAAGTTAATGGTCAATATGTGAAGCACTTCCGTGGAGAGAATGAATTCATTGGGAAGGTTGAAGTTTCTTACTTTGACCCTTTTTCGGATGCTTCATGATAGGTAAAAAGGTCGTGCGAGACCTCTTAAACCAGCGCTAACCGGGAGGCAACCCGTGTTGTAGCTTAATTTTGTTTTTCCGTAATTTCCCTTTTAGAGGTACACGTTTTCTATCATGTTTTTACACTTTTTATGGAATTTTGAGTTTTTGCAAGAAAAATAGGCAGAACTGTCAGGTATTTAGGTCGACCGACCTACTATTGAGGTCGACCGACCATCTGACTACATTAAATGGCTGCTGGAAAATCAGGTGCGCAGTGATCAGGTCGACCGACCACAACCCGCGGTCGATCGACCAAGAGGCAGACTACCGGGTTTCGAAAAGGGGTTTTAAGTCTATTCTTTTTTAAAACAAATCATTATTTTCCTTCACACTTTTGAACACCCCCTTCTCTCTAAAACCCTAACCTGCCTCCCTCCTTCATTCTACCTCGTTTTTTTTTTGCGCTCTCTCATTTTTCCTCCACTTAAGGTATGTTTTCTTTTAGTTTTTCCTTTCCTCTTTCATTTTATAGTTTCCTAATTCCGTTTTTAGGTAGTTTTTCCTTAGATTTTCAGTTTATCTTTTGTTCTAGGGTTTATTTTTCTTATGTTTTTGTTCTTTCTTTATGTTTTGCCTTTCTTTTTAGCTTTCTTAGTTTCAGATCTGTGTTCTTGTGTGGTTTTTGTGCTGTTAGGGTTAGCTTATTTTTTCCCCTAATTTTCTATGCTTAAAATCGGTCGAAAAAGTAAGCCGTGTGTTCATTCTGTCATAATCGTCGGTCGGTTGACCTGGGTTGACAGTCGGCCGACCTTGGGAATGTTACAGGGGATCTGCTGTTGCTGGCAGATGGTCGGTCGACCTCGAGGTGAGGTCGGTCGACCACGACACTGTTACAGAAACTTTTATTTCGCACTCAAGCTCTTTAATTTTGATAAATAAATGTTTCTAGTGTCGCAAGAAGTCTAAGTATTGAGAGCAATTGTTATAATTTTTGCAGATTTATCATGTCGAGCCGAGGACAAGGAGGCAAAAGATCTCGCACTTCACAGGCTAGCACTTCTAGGGGTTTAACGGCACTCAACACGGATAGTCTACCGGACTATCCGCAGGTTATTTTCCACACTCCGGCTCAAAAGGCCCGGTCCCTTCACCTTGTGACCTACTGTCAAGTGGTAGTCACCCGCTTCTTGTGTGAGCCGGCATTGAGAGCTTTGGGGTGCTGTGATGATGTTGTGAGCCTGCTTAATCGGACGGGTTTTCAGGGACTCGTCACCATGGATGAGATCACCTATCCCATCCTTACTCTTGAGTTGTTTTCTTCCTTTCTTTTTGATGTTTCTGCTTACAGTTCTGGCTATGTTAATAAATGCATCACTTTTAGGTTGTTTAATGAATCCTATCCGCTGACCTTAGGCGAATTTGCTGAGTACTTGGGTTTATCGGCTACGGGTCGTACGGGTGACTCTGCTGAGTCATCCGCTGTCATGTGGTCTTGCCTTTCTGATTCCCGCGACGGGAAAAATAAGAGCATTACCGTTCACTTACCCGCCCCCCGTTATTAATTGCGTCTTTTGGCCAACACTGTTTTTGGCCGCAAAGAGTCTCAAAATGTTAAAAACATTGAGCTCTCTATTTTGTCTGGCTATCTTAATGTCAGACGTTTGGGTCAAACGTTTTATAACACAGCTTATCTGGTCGCCTCTCACTTTGTGGCGGTTAGCGAGAGAACTTCTTTGACCACTATTGTCTATGGTGGGTTAGTCACTCGTTTGGCTAACTCACTTCTCCTTCAGTTCCCCCGCTATGAGGAGGCTCTTCACCCCACCTCCCGGTACATGGACATGGCTTATGTCAAGCCCGTGCATTGGGTGACTAGGAGTGATGTTTGGAAGGTGGACACATATTCTAGTGTTTGCATTCCCATCACCGATGCTCCCCCCATGCTACCCTTTGATACTTTTCAAGGGGAGCCTAGACCCCTCCTTCCATCCTACCGCCTTCCACTTAGGGGAGGCACCTCTAGAGGTCATAGGGTTCCCGCTCCTGGTGCCCACTATGCTGCACCAGGGACGGGTTACCCATCCGATTTTACTGCTCCTCCTAACGTTGCTATTCCTCCTGTCATTGATCACAGGTTCCTCCCGCACATGATGGCAGACTTTTGCAGGCAGTTCAACCAGAAACAGTTGGACGATTGTCTCTACCAGTACCCGTCCTACTCGGAGTATGCTACTCAGGGTAGGCTCCCTACCGGCCCATGGACTCACCCCTCCTAGTACACACCTCAGGCGGGTGGTCAAGGACACAGGGAAGCATCGGGATCTGCCTCAAGAACAGGCGTAGGTTCCGATGATGAAGAGGAGGAGGAAGAGGAAGCTAGTGGCTCGGAATATGAGCTATAGGATTACTGTTGAGCCCAAACCTCCCCTCTTCGATGTTCGGTTTGGGGAGGCTCCTTTGTCTTGTAAGTCATCTTTTGTTTTTTCTTTTTATTTCATTTAGCCTCTTTCTGCTCCCATTTAGCCTCTTTCTGCTAGCTTAGTTTTTTTCTTTTTCTTTCTTTTGTTTGTCTTTGCCTATCCCAATCCCTATGCTGTGGATTTATGTTGTTGAGCACAATGGGGGCATTGTGCGTTTTGGTTTGGGGAGGGTATATGCATCCTTCTGTTGAGTTAGCATTTGTTTAGCTAGGTGTCTTTTGTCTTCTTCCTTTTGTTGTGTTTGCATCTTCATTTCATCTTTTTCTGTTGCACGTTTACTGCATTTCAGTTACTTTTTCTCCTTTCAGTTTGCCAGTTACTTTTTCTCCTTTCTGTTTGCATACATACCAAAAATTCAAAAAAATGCATGTTTCCTTTAGCATATAGGTCGAGTCGGAACGGACGGTACTATGACAATTTTGCCTCACATGTCGCCTAATGCCTTGCCTTGCATTTTCAAAAAAAATTCAAGCTAGTCTTTTGCATTGTCTACGAGTTTTTGTTGATTTTATGCTAAATTATTAGACTTGACTCTCTTTTTGGCAAGCTACTTCATATTCTAAGGTCTAGAGCTTAATAAATCAGTGACATTCATGACCGATTTCATGTAGGATTGAGAGTAGATTCTCCTCCTAAGGCATGTCACATCAACTTGCATAAGCATGAATTTTGTCTACTTAATACCTATATGCATTCGGGTTTGTGGTTTGTTGACACATGTGGTAGAGGTTTCCCTCTTCTTGTTTGACCCATAACCCTCACATAGCCAAATTGCCTCTTTTATCCCATATACTACATCCTTAAATTGCTTACCCTAGCCGAGCTAGTAACATGGTATATTGGGACTGTTTTGACCGTCTTTTGGTTTTATGCTTCATTGGAGAATCCTTTTGTGTGAGAATGGTGAAAAAGGGAAAAGAAAGTGAAAAGAGAAAAATTTATGAGTTCAGAAAAAGGAAAAGAAAAGAAAAGAAAGAAAGAAAAGAAGGAACTCAATGAAATAAATATATGAAAAAAAAAAGAAAAAAAAATTGAAGCTGCCTGTTTTCAGGGGTGGTCGGCCGACTGACATACATGGTCGGTCGACCACGACCACTGAACAGGTGTATTATTTTGAAAAAAAGAAGAAATAAGAAGAGGAGGAGTTGTGATAATTTGTGGTTTTGAAAAAAAAAAAAAAAGAAAAAAAAGAGATGGATGTAATTTTATAATGTGGTTGGATGGTTGTTAGCTCGGTTTAACCCCTCTTTCCATAACTCATCTTAGCCCTTTCTTACCCTTAACCTCACAATCCCAAATCACCTCGGCATGTGTCATGGTCATTTAAGTGTTAGAATGCATATGTACGGTTGTAGAGACTTTGTTCATGTTAGACTGCAGGCATGTTCTTATGGGTCGTAGATAGGTGAGAGTCTATATTCTTGTTTATCTTCTTGTCTTTCACATATTTATCACCCTTTGCTTCATGAGTGTCTCGAGCGTACCGCGAGAGTCCATTTGGAATGAGTCTTGCAAGGTTGAAAGTTTAGCATTTTATTCCAACATGCTTAATTCGTTTTGCTTTTGGCAATATGCTTGATTTTCTTTGGAAGTTGCATTAAATTGGTTAGGCATGGCGTTGTCTTTGGTTCTAAGTATGAAATCCGTTCCAAGTAGAAGTCTTTCTTTTTAGTTGAGTCTTAGTGCTTGCTTGAGGAGTATGAGGACAAGCAAGGTTTGGTTTGGGGAGTTTGATACGTGCCTATACTATGCATTTTATTTATACTTTCAGCACGTATTTCTTATGCATTTTCGTAACTTTTAGTTACTATTGCTCCCGAAACGGTTTACTTTGGCATTTCTATTTTTTAAATGTAGGAACAAGCGGAAGTGAGCAAAATCAAGCTTTAATCGTCCCCCGGAAGCTATTTTAAGTGAATGCACGAAGCAAGGATCCGAACTCTTAAGCCAAGAAGTGCGTGCAAGCCAATTTAAGGCTGGAATACATAGGAATCGGTCGACCGACCTACCTAACAGGTTGACCGACCAGCGCACAGATTTCAGAAGGCCTGATTACAGCACGAGAGGTCGGTCGACTAGCCAACGGGTTCCGTTGTTTCGTTTTCGGCTTTTATTCTTTTAATCATGTAATTAGAAGGGTATTTAAGGACGTTTGAGCATTGTAATTAGGTTAACTGTGAACCCCCGCGATTTAGCGGAAAAAAATAAACACAAAAAGATACGAAAAATACGAGGTTTTTAAAACTTTTCTTGCAGAATTAAATAACTAACATGCGAAGGTTCAAACTAAAATAAAAGTGCGGAAATAAAAGAAACCATACTAGTTATACAAACATAGTAAAGAGTGTACGGGGAATATAAATCCCACGAATAAAAACATAACGTAAGGTAGTCTAGTGATACGAAGTGAAACTAAAGTCCAAGGGTAAGTGCTCGCTAGCCACACGTCTTCCCCAAACAGCACCAACCTACATTCATGAAACATGAACGCCACAGTCAGTGGGGAGTAACTCAGGGTTCTCCCAGCCACTTTACGTCAGAATACAAATAGATAACAATAAGAACATACTGTATATGGAGTAGCACATGTGAATGTGAGAATTATCAAATCATGATACTCAAAATCAGGTAAACAACCAGGTGATCGAGTCAGAGGCCAACAACTAGGTGGCATGTCCAATCACGCAACCAACAAGAAACCGAGAATAGAATGAACGCCGTCAGGTAACATAACCGCTACAACTGACAGTCAGGAAGTATAACCGCTCCACTAACAGGCTAGGGCGTATAACCGCGCCCTAGCTACCGGAGCGCATAACCACGTTATGCGGGTACTATGTATAGCGCATAACCGACAACTATATGCCTAAGACCTGGCCAGACCTCTTGATGTAATAACCTACACCGAACGACACACGGGGACCGGGCCGCATAACCACGGACACCGACCAATCCCGAACATAGTTAGATAAAATCCCATAACAGGAGTGGCGTTTGTTCATTACAGTGATACACAAATCGTATCACCGCTATCTATTCACAACCAAGGTAACATAACCGTCACCAACACAACTTAGGATGACATAACCGTCACCTACACAAGCTTAGGATAACATAACCGTTAACCCACTCATTTAAACATACATGAGCCAATAAAAGATGAATTAGACAACACTTAAGACCATTCCATACGGGAGAAGAATAAACGAAACTGATTAATAAAACATAAGTCTTAAAAGCGTTTTACATTTCAGCTGTCCTCTGCCGTAAAATTCATAATTAATTCAAATAAAATCTAAATGATACAAGGCCAATTGGGTCGGTTTAATAAGACTTTTATCTACAATATTTGTCAAATAAACATTTCCAAAAGACGAACTTAACAAGGGGTTATTGACTGATATTTACAGTGTATCAGAAACCGTCACACAAAATGTATTGCTTCATAAAATGGGTTTAACAAATCATTTTGGGGAAAAGCAAACTCCTAACATCATCTAAAGTCTTTAAAGTTTAATTTTTGAAAAGGACCAGAATCATTTCAAAGTTTAAAAATGGTTTTCGAAACAATCTTTGAGCTACTGTCCGTTCTGCGAGTATTTCAGCGCACTGTTCGTAAATAATTTATTGTGAACAAACGACATGCAAGAAAATTACGAAATTTCAGAGGTAGACTCTTAACTCAAAATAAACAGGGTTTCTTTTCAACATTTTCAAAGAAGAATAATCTAAGATGCCGAAATAAATTGTACAAGACAATGGACAGATTTGTCAAGGTGCTGAAACATCATGAATTAACCATTGTAAGCAAAACACTATGAACTTGAAAGACTATCAAACTAATCATCCTCAATGATCATAAACTCATTTAACCATACAATCCTTAATGAATTTCCACAATTAAAAACTCATCCAACACAAGCATGCATGATGAAATTCACCCAAACATATGATTTATTATCCTAATCATGCCACCACTTAATCAAAACAATCCTAGTATACTAAACATTACTAGCATATAGTCATGCAAACAAAGACGATAAAGTCGAGTAAACCATCACTGTTACCTTTTAGTCTAAACTCTCGTCAATCTCGTATGTATCGCCCTCCGGACCACTTGACTCGAATCCTACAAACAAAAGGAGATGTTAAAAACGGAAGTAACTAGCTTGGGTCAAAGCTTTGGATTTCGAAATTAATAAGGAAGAGGAGGAGATGAAAACTTCTTATTTAGACAGTAGGGAAACGACGAGAGGATAAAAATGGCGCGAGAATCGTCGAAAACGGATGAGAAACGAAGATTTTGTGACCGTTTTACGGTTGAGGTGCACAACAATGGTGTCCTCTTGTTTTCTTTGTGTTTTTGTGAGTTTCTTCTGAAAAAATGAATGATTTGAAGAAGAAGGAAGGTAGAGGATGACCTTGGGCATCAAGGCAAGGCTTAGTACTCAGCCATGTGTCCCAAAGGACATGTGGAAAAGAGTATAGAGTAAGCAACGAGCATGGGTCTCGTTAGCGGATGGTCCGTGACAGCCTTTCGTATTTTCGACATAATTTCCTCCACAGAACTCCGTTTAACGTGTTTTCGGTGGCGTTGGAAAGCTAAGAAAACGATCTAAAACTTTTATTTTATAAGCAAGAGCTAAATATGCCTTTAAAATATCTCAAAATTAGTAACAACGACAGAGTAGTTGTTCGTAGTTTAAGGAGTATAGGTTCAAGACGGGCATTTTTAAATATCGTTGTCAAAAACGATAAAATATAGATTGGAATATTATTTATAGGATCATACTTATTATTAAAATATTATTTTAATAATATAAGATAACATGGAATTTATCGGGGTGTTACAATCTTCCCTCCTTTTGAAAAGTTTCGTCCTCGAAACTTGAAGAAGAAAGGGTTTTTACCTAGATGAACAAATACGGATACTTGACTTGCATGGAAGCTTCTGTCTCCCACGTCTCTTCCTCCACTTCACCGCCTCTCCAAAGCACTTTCACCAAAGGCACTAACTTGCTTCTTGACTTTTTATCCTTACGATCCAAAATTCTCAAAGGCCGCTCTTCAAAGGCGAGATTCGGCTCTAGATCGGGAATCTCGTGATGAAGAATATGGCTCGGATCGCTCACATACTTTCGAAGTTGAGAAACATGAAAAACATTATGAACCTTGCCCAAATTAGGTGGCAAGTCCAAGCGGTAAGCGACATCACCAATTCTTTTCATTATCTCGTATGGTCCAATGTACTTAGGGCTTAATTTTCCTTTGACCCCAAATCGCTTAATTCCTTTCATTGGTGAAACCTTAAGGAAACACGATCACCCACATCGAACTCCAACGGTCGACGACGGATGTCGGCATAGGATTTCTGACGATCTTGGGCGGCTTTCATCCTTCCACGAATTAACTGGACATGATCAACGGTCTCGGTTAACTGCTCGGGTCCTAAACTACGAACATCACTCGATTGATCCCAACAAATCGGGCTACGACACTTCCTACCATAAAGAGCTTCATAGGGAGCCATCTTGATCGAAGCATGGTAACTATTGTTGTACGAAAACTCAACCAAAGGTAAGCATTTCTCCCAACTAGCTTGAAAATCTAAAGCACATGCACGGAGTAAATCCTCATGGGTCTGAATCGTCCTCTCAGTCTGACCATCGGTCGCGGCGTGAAACGCTGTACTCATCAACAAACGACTACCCATAGCCTCCTGAAGGGCCTTCCAGAACCTCGAACAGAAACGGGGATCACGGTCCGAAACGATGTCCTTGGGGACACCATGGTATCTCACAATCTCATCCACGTAAGCCTTTGCAAGCTTGTCCAAGTTCCATGTTTCTTTAATCGGGATGAATCTAGCACACTTAGTCAAACGATCAACTATTACCCAAACGGCATCCTTGCCTCCAACGGTCTTCGGTAACGCCATTACAAAGTCCATAGATATTGATTCCCATTTCCATAACGGAATTTCCAAAGGTTGCAACAATCCACCAGGTCTCTTGTGCTCAATCTTGACCCTTTGACAAGTCAAACACTTTCCCACGTACTCTACAACATCGCTCTTCATTCTAGGCCACCAAAACTGGAGCTTCAAGTCATTATGCATCTTGTCACCTCCCGGATGAATAGAATATGGGGACAAATGAGCTTCGTCTAGAACCTTCTTTCTCAATGCGAAAACATCAGGGACATACAAACGGCCACGAAATCTGAGGTAACCGCTAGCATCCACCTCGAAATCTTTCGCTTCACCACTGGCTATCTTAGCCTGGAACTTCTTAAATGTCGCATCCTCGTCCAAATTATCTCGAATCTCGCGGTAAAGCACAGGCTCAGCAGTCATAGCACCCAAATAGTCGAACCCTCTCTCAACGAACTCCAGGTTTAACTTCCGGAACTCAACACAAAGTTCATCGGACAGAACACGAACGACGCTCAAGGAATGAGTCGTCTTCCTACTAAGAGAATCAGCCACAACATTAGCCTTTCCTTCGTGATAAAGCATCTCCACGTCGTAATCCTTAACCAACTCTAACCAACGACGCTGTCTCATATTAAGGTCCTTTTGGGTAAAGATATACCTCAAACTCTTATGGTCAGTGTAGATTCGACAATGAGATCCAATAAGATAATGTCTCCATATCTTCAAGGCATGCACGACAGCAGCTAGCTCAAGATCATGGGTCGGATAGTTCATTTCGTGAACTCTCAACTGTCTCGAGGCATAAGCCACCACTTTCCGGTTTTGCATCAATACACAACCTAAACCCATCTTTGAAGCATCGCAGAAAACATCAAAGTCAACACCTTCCTCGGGCAAGGTTAATACGGGCGCGGTAGTCAACCTAGTCTTCAATTCTTGGAATGCTTCCTCACAACTCTTGGACCATAGAAACTTGGTTTCCTTCTTTAAAAGCTGAGTCATAGGCCTAGCCAACTTGGAGAAATCCTTAACAAATCGACGATAGTAACCAGCTAAACCCAAAAAGCTACGAATTTCACCGACATCTTTCGGACTCTTCCAATCCACGACAGCCTCAATCTTCGATGGGTCCACCATCACACCCTTACTCGAAATTACATGACCAAGGAAAGACACTTTAGGCAACCAAAACTCCCACTTAGAAAACTTGGCATACCACTTCTGGCTACGAAGAATCCCTAGGATAATGCGAAGATGTTCGGCATGGTCCTCTTCGGTCTTAGAGTATATCAAGATATCATCAATAAACACTACCACACACTTGTCAAGGTAATCACGAAAGGTACGGTTCATCTGGTCCATGAAGATGGCAGGGGCATTGGTTAGACCAAATGGCATAACTTTAAACTCGTAATGTCCATAACGAGTACTAAAAGCAGTCTTGGCTATATCGGTCTCTCGAACGGGGATCTGGTGATAACCCGATCTCAAATCAATCTTGGAGAAGCAAGAAGCACCACGAAGCTGATCAAACAAGTCTTCAATCCTCGGCAACGGGTACTTATTCTTTATGGTAACACGATTCAATTCTCGGTAGTCAATGCAAAGTCTCATGGAACCATCCTTCTTTTCACGAACAAAACCGGAGCACCCCAAGGTGAGGCACTAGGACGAATGAACCCTTTCTCAATCATCTCCTCAAGTTGCTTCTTCAATTCCTTAAGTTCAGGAGGAGCCATGCGGTAAGGAGCTTTTGCGATCGGTGCGGTTCCGGGCACCAACTCAATCGAGAACTCTACATCTCTCTCAGGAGGAATCCCGGGCAACTCATCGGGAAACACATCGGCGAAGTCGCGAACAACGGGCACTGCATCAAGCTTTGGTAGAGCAACATCGGTAGAAGAAACAACACACAAGAAGGTTTGACAACCTTTCCTTATTAGATTGGAGGCTTTCATAGAAGAGATAAGGCGAATTCCTTCATGGGGACGAGTTCCCTTATATGAGACACAGATTCCAAGAGGAATTTTTAGACACAACTTTTGATCTCGGCATTCGAACCTAGCATGATAGCGGGAAAGCCAATCCATGCCAAGTATGATGTCAAACTCTTCGAGTGGGAAACGGAGAAGGTTTGAGGGAAAAGCCACATTAGCGATCACGATAGGAACATCCATGTATGAAGATGAACAAGAGATGATTTCTCCAGATGGTAAGGAAATAGAAGTCTCCTCACAAGGTGTAGACTTAAGGTTGAGTCTATCTGAACACTTGGTTGATATAAATGACAGAGACGCACCGGTATCGAATAAAATAAGGCAAGCAAGATTATGTACGGAAAACATACCGGCAATTATATCAGGGTGAGCCTCAGCCTCCGCTCGGCTCATGACAAATATAGTACCCTTGGGCTTGGGCTGGAAAGGAGTAATACTCTTCTTCTCGGGACAATCTCTAGCACGATGGCCCGACTTCTTGCATTCAAAACAAAGGAGGGGTTGAGCCTCACAATCAAATCCCGGATGCCATGGAGCATTGCATCGGAAACAAAAACGGCTCTGAGAAGGAGTAGCCTTGCTGGATTGAGGACGAGAGGCTTGGTTGTTAGGCACAAACCTCCGCTTGTTGAAATGGGAAGTAGAAGATGGAGGCACATAGGGCCTTTTTCCTTGGTAAGATGGACGGGAAGAAGTATGATTAGAGAAAGACTTGATCTCATCTTCAATCGACTTGATGGAAGTCTCCGCCCAAATAACATCATCGTAGACCGCCACAAAAGAGGTAGAGTCGCGGCGCACCATACTTGCTATCTTCGGAGAAATTTTGCTTTTGTAGAAGTACACCTTGTCATCTTCCTCCTTGACAAACTTGGTTGCAAAATGAGCAAGTTCGTTGAATTTGTCGGTGAAGGCTTGCACCTATAGCTTTCCTTGCCGAAAGTCCATGAATTCCTTCATCCTTTGTTGCTTCAGCTCATTAGGGTAGAACCTAGTCTCCACCATTGTCTTGAAACAGTTCCAATCGAAAGTCGGGTCAAGGGTCACTGTCGGACTAGTCATTGTCCACCATCTATCGGCCTCACGAACTAAGAAGTGAGAGGCAAGCTTGACTTTTTCATGGTTCGGCACATCATACATCGAGAAACCCTTTTCCATCTCACGAAACCACTCGGTAAGAGCCACGGGGTCGACTTCTCCACCATAAGCTTTGGTGTTGTTCCTCGATAATTGGCTTGCGACCCAAGCAAAGCCACCTTGACGGTTAGCATCATTCCTAGGAGGAGTAGCCTCATGACGATTGAGTTGTTCTTGCTGGTTTTGTTGATTCTGAAGGACTTGCAAAAGAGCTTGCATGATAGCATTATCGGAGTTTGTCGGCCTCACCATCCTTCTACAATGCAAGAGCAAACGGGTTACCATAGCAATTAGCAATCACATAAAGACTACAAACTTAGGTCCTTAGTGTCTACCCAATCTCTCACTTATTATTAAAGTTTTGGTCCAGTTATGGTTAGGGGAAAACACGTGTGTGCGTCGGGAGCAACTTAGGCTCTGATACCAACTGTGAACCCCCGCGATTTAGCGGAAAAAATAAACACAAAAAGATACGAAAAATACGAGGTTTTTAAAACTTTTCTTGCAGAATTAAATAACTAACATGCGAAGGTTCAAACTAAAATAAAAGTGCGGAAATAAAAAAAACCATACTAGTTATACAAACATAGTAAAGAGTGTACGGGGAATATAAATCCCACGAATAAAAACATAACGTAAGGTAGTCTAGTGATACGAAGTGAAACTAAAGTCCAAGGGTAAGTGCTCGCTAGCCACACGTCTTCCCCAAACAGCACCAACCTACATTCATGAAACATGAACGCCATAGTCAGTGGGGAGTAACTCAGGGTTCTCCCAGCCACTTTACGTCAGAATACAAATAGATAACAATAAGAACATACTGTATATGGAGTAGCACATGTGAATGTGAGAATTATCAAATCATGATACTCAAAATCAGGTAAACAACCAGGTGATCGACTCAGAGGCCAACAACTAGGTGGCATGTCCAATCACGCAACCAACAAGAAACCGAGAATAGAATGAACGCCGTCAGGTAGCATAACCGCTACAACTGACAGTCAGGGAGTATAACCGCTCCACTAACAGGCTAGGGCGTATAACCGCGCCCTAGCTACCGGAGCGCATAACCACGTCATGTTGGGGCTGGTGTCCTTGACAATTAAGTACAATGACTTATTAAATCTCTTTAAGGATCACAAGGGCATACTTCTGTATTATTACCAGTTGATCCACGTTTATCAATAACGGTTGGCTTGCTAGATAAGTTTGACGTTATTGTCATACGGATGGCGGTGGTCAACTGGTCCCTATACGTCACACCTATAGGACACGTTTGAGAGATGTGAAGGTATGAAAATACAGTCACATTTTGCCGAATATGACTAAACGGTTAGTCAGAGGTATTGACTATTAAATTAGTCAATAAGATGTTGAGATTATTATTTAATACGGATTAAATAATTTTAGCTAATACGGATTACATGATTAATTCGTAAATTAAATATAAACGGTTATATTTAATTAAATATTGTATTCGCGTATTAATATAAACAGTTATATTAATTTGGGTAATTATACAATATCGTATTTTGTCAGACCATTATTAATATATCGACTATATTAATATCTGATAACATGTTACGATTTATAATTAAAAATACCGCGAACAACTTAAAGCTAAATGGGTCGAATCACGAACCAGAATAAGGTAAGAGTGGAAAGCCCACTCCTACCCTACTTAGGGTATTTCGGCCGAAACAACTACATAAGGAGGTGGACTCTCCTTATGTCAGTGACTCTTGTGGCACTGTAAAATAATCTCAGGGTAAAATTAGGGTTTGAGAGCATTCTTCTCCCAAAACCTCGGATCTCACATCTAAAACCTCAATGGCTCTCCCTATATTGCAAGGCAATTGGAGAGGATTTCTAGCACACGCGGCCACGTCTCAAACTAAGTCTTGGGTGCAAGTTATAGGAGGGAATTTGCATTAATTCCTGTTCTTAGGCCTTTTGTGCGAGGACTAAAGGTTGTACTTCTTTTCTCATGTTTTTAATCTTATGACGATATTCACAATTGCATATTTCATTATAATCCTGCAAATTTAGGGTGAATACGCGTTTTATTCCCCACAAGTGGTATCAGAGCCTTAGTCCATGAAATTTTTACAATTGTGTCTTTCATAAGTTTTAAAAATTTTGAAAACCGTACACTGTGCTTAGGCACTCGATCGAGTACCAGTTGCACTCGATCGAGTGCCCTCGTACCAGGCCCGTGCGTGTGATTTTTGTGAGAAATCGATCTTGTTTTTCGATTATAATTTGCATATTGTTAATTAATCGATATTTTTAGCAATATGTGAATCTTTTGTTGTTGTTTATTTATGATTTACACGTTTTAAATCCAAGTTATAAACCCGTTTTAATTTAAAAGTGCAGCGATTTGCAATTTTACGAGCCACTCGATCGAGCCCTGCTGCACTCGATCGAGTGACCCTGACACTCGATCGAGTACCCCTGTTACTCGATCGAGTGCTCTCGTTTCGGGGTGTTTATTTTCGAAAATAACTTGTTTCTTATTTTCACATGGCTTAAAATAATATACTGTATACGGAAATAGTATATTATTTAGTGAAACGGTTCACCCTCGTTTGATACATATTGTTTTAAAACAGTTTAAAATAATGGATTATATGTTTATTAAAATTGGTGATTAAAGCGGTATAGTCACATAATTTTAATCTAAAAAGGTGGTTTGGTATAAATTTATTAATCATAATAACAGTATTATGTCATGTATAAATTTTATTTAGTTGATGCATTTTATTTATCGTCTTGTGAATGCCTTGAATGCTTTCAATAACGTATTTAATTTTTGCAAACGGTTGTAACTTAGTGTGGCCTTAGAAGATTGTGTCACCGTAATGATGGGACACGATCTTGCTTGTAATTTTGAGATCTTGAATCTCCGTTTTGGGTTTTTGCCATGTAATTACTTTTGTATTTAAATTAGAATGTATCTAGGACTACTTTTGTAATTTAAATTAGTAATTTTGTGAAGACCAAAGACAAGACGGAGACCGGATGCTCACTCCCGCTGCAAGGACCAAGATAGAACATCAAGACAAGCTTCTAGGGTCCAACGGTGGATTCCAAGTTGTTTTATGTTTATTTTGGTAGGATAGGCCACACTAGGACTTTTATTTACGTTTATTGCATTTATCTTTACGCTTTCATCGATAATAGCTTGCATCATATTCCGCCTAAAAACCAAACCACCTATATCATGCCTGAAAACTGACTCATGTAGAGGTCACGCGTTAGTTTTCTGTGACAATACAGATGTCACATGTCAATTTAAAAGCCATCACTTTATTTAAATTCATTCACGCAAATGCTAGTTTTTAGTTCACTTAAATATGGATAAATAAGAGTTGATGGGGTCTTCCTCGTATAACCAAAAATTGAGATTAGTCTTTATAAATCAGCCTCCCATGAATCCCTTCTTCGTCGGTAGGCATAATATGACCCCTTCTACGTCGGGTAAGTGGGAACAGATGATTTATTTTATCTCAACATCATGGTCACTCGATAATATTCCAGTGACTGAGATGGACTAATAGATAGGATTTACGGAAATCTATCGACCAAGAGTTCCAACGATTGGAATTAGCCAAACTGTGGGCTTATCAATATACGGAAATTGAGTCTTGGGATCGTTTATATAATTCTTGAGGGAGATCAATTATATAAATGCATGAGTCTACGAGTTTAAATTCAATTTAATATAGACTTAAATCACAACAATAAGTTGCTTATATGGTTTTGTTTTATCTTCTTTCAGTGTAGAACACGTTCATTAAAACTGCTGTAAAACTAAAATGGCTGGTGAAGACCCAATGCCAAGTGCCAAGCTAGCACGTGAATCCTGGCTAAAAGCCTTCATGGACTCCATGAATCAGTCAACTAGACTGAGGAATGATGGGTCAAACTTCTCTGACTGGGAGGCAGCACTACGGAATGCTGCCATTGCTGACGGAAAGCTTAAGTTTTTAACTGAGCCCATTCCGGCACACCCAGGAACTGGAGCTAGAGCCAACGATGTTCGCGCTCATAGCGACTTCGTCATGGAAGCGGGTGCGATAAAGAACGTACTCATCTATGCAATGGAATCTAATTTGCAAAGACGCTTCATAACCCATGGTGCAAACAAGATTTTCACCACGCTCACTAACGAATTCTCCAAGGCTCCGAGAATCGTTTCTTATGAGCATACATGTCGCTTCTTTGAGGCGAAACTCCAGAAGGGCCAAGCTGTTAGCCCACATATTCTCAACATGATTGAGAATATCGAGAAACTGGAGACCCTAAACTGCAAGATCAGTGAGAACATCATCGTTGATCGCATGCTTCATTCGCTTCATGATGGGTTCGCCCTCTTTAGGGCCAACTACTACATGAACGACATGAAGAAGACTCCCCATGAGCTCCACTCCCTTCTCGTACAGACTGAGAAGGATCTAAAGTTGAGTGGGAGTCTAAAGCAGGATGTTCTCATGATCTCAAGTAAGGGAAAAGGTAAAGGGAAGGCTAAAGCTCAGGGCGACCTAGCGGTAGGTAGGCCCAGGTTCAAGAAACCAGGATTTGCTAAGAGTGGGCCTGGTGAGTCGAGTAACTCACAAGGCAAGACAAAGAGCAAGGATACAAGCATGGAATGTCACCATTGCCACAAGACTGGGCATTGGAGGCGCTCATGCCCCGTGTATCGCGAGGACATTAAAGCAGGTCGTGTTACTCCTGTTGGTATGTCTTCTTCTTCTTTTATTCACATGATTGAGATTAACCATGCAAGTTGCGGAACTTGGGTACTTGATACTGGTTGTGGTTCTCATCTATGTAATCATGTGCAGGGCCTCCGAAACCAAGAACCCCTAATCAAGGGTGAGGTGGACCTGCGTGTCGGGAATGGAGCACGTGTGGCTGCAGTCTCGAAGGGAACATACGTAATCCAGCTTCCAAGTGGATTCGAGTTATTTTTATATAACTGTTATTATGTTCCTAGTTTGTCCAAAAACATTATTTCAGTTTCTGCACTTGACAAACTCGGCTTTTCATTTGTAATAGAGAATAATAGCTGTATTTCTCCTTACACAATATGATTTATGGCAAGGCAGTTTCCATGAATGGAATTTATGTTTTAGATCAAACCACCGAGATATTACATGTGAATAATAAAAGAATAAAGGTAGGTGACAAAGATCAAACTTACCTATGGCATTGTCGTATGGGACACATAAATGAGAAACGCGTAAAACAGCTCATACAGAATGGAGCTATTTCGCCCTTTGATTTCGAATCATATGGCACGTGTGAATCATGTCTCATCGGCAAAATGACTCGTATTTCCTTCAAAGGTGTTGGAATGCGCGCTGCCGACCTATTAGGACTCATACATACGGACGTATGTGGCCCTATGTCGATCAACGCACGAGAAGGCTATAGGTATTTCATCACTTTCACGGATGATTTGAGTAGATATGGCTATGTCTACTTGATGAAACATAAAAGTGAATCCTTTGACAAGTTCAAAGAATACCAGAATCGGGTACAGAACCAGCTGGGTAGAAAGATTAAAGCACTACGCTCGGATCGTGGTGGTGAGTATCTTTCACGCGAGTTTTATCAACACCTAAAAGACTGTGGGATCGTGCTACAGTTGACTCCACCTGGAACACCACAATTAAATGGTGTGTCCGAACGGAGAAATCGAACTTTACTTGATATGGTTCGATCCATGATGAGTCACACCGTTGTGCCTGATTCATTGTGGGGCTATGCTCTTTTGTCGGCCGCTCTAATACTTAACCGAAGTCCGTCTAAAGCTGTTGACAAGACTCCATTCGAGTTATGGAAGGGAACGGTCCCTAACTTGTCCTTTATTCGGGTTTGGGGCTGCGAGGCTTATGTCAAGTGGAGACACGAGGATAAGCTCGGCCCGCGATCGGTCAAGACATACTTTATAGGCTATCCAAAGGGAACGTTTGGTCATTACTTCTACTCGCCTACCGAACAACGTGTTTTTGTTGCGGCTAGTGCGACGTTCTTAGAGAAAGAATTTCTCGAGAACAAGTCGAGTAATAGAACCTTCGAGTTATCGGAGGTTCAAGAACCAACTACCGAGCAACCATTGGAGGAAACAGTACCTTCAACCGAGGCTGCGGTAGATATCCCTGAGGAACCTAGGAGGTCAGGAAGAGTCTTTATTCCACCGGACAGATACATTGGTATGGTCGAGGAACACAATACAGATGACGTCTTACTCCTAGAGGGTAATGAACCCACAACCTATAAAGGTGCCATGACCAGTTCTGACTCAAAGCTATGGCTAGAAGCCATGCAATCCGAGATGGACTCCATGTATGAGAACAACGTGTGGGATCTTGTGGACCTACCTGCAAAGGTACGTCCCCTTCAATGCAAATGGCTTTACAAGATAAAGCATGCCGTGGAAGGACAACAAGATATCCATAAGGCTAGACTAGTTGCTAAAGGTTTCACCCAAGTGCCAGGCTTGCACTACGATGAGATCTTTGCACCCGTAGTCATGCTACGTTCCATTCGGATTATCTTAGCGATCGCCGCATTTCATGACTATGAAATATGGCAAATGGACGTTAAAACCGCCTTCTTAAACGGTTATTTGGAGGAAGAGTTGTACATGGTACAACCCGAGGGTTTTATCGATCCAGCACATCCTAAGAAAGTTTGCAAGCTTAAGCGTTCCATCTATGGACTTAAGCAAGCATCGCGGAGTTGGAATCATCGCTTCGACCAAGTGATAAAAGAGAATGGGTTCATTCGATCAGTCGAGGAACCATGTCTCTATATCAAGTCGAGTGGGAATAAGATTGTATTCCTAGTACTGTATGTCGATGACATACTCTTGATTGGGAATGACATACCTCTCTTATCTTCGGTTAAAGCATGGTTGAAAAACCATTTCCAGATGAAAGATCTGGGAGAGGCACAAAGAATTTTGGGCATCCGTATCTACAGGGATAGATCACGATGGATGTTGTCTCTCAGTCAGGAGTCTTATATAGAGAAGATTCTGGAGAGATTCAGTATGACGAACTCCAAGAAGGGGTTCCTTCCCATGACTCCTGGGCTTCACTTGAGCAAGACTCAAGAAGCTAAGTCAGTGGAAGAGAAAGAGCGCATGAGTCGGATTCCTTATGCCTCGGCAATAGGATCGATCATGTATGCCATGATATGCACACGTCCAGACGTTGCATATGCATTGAGTATGACCAGTCGATTCCAAGCTCATCCAGGTGAACCACACTGGATGGCCGTGAAAAACATTCTTAAGTACCTACGGAGGACTAAAGATTGGGGATTGACTTATGGAGGCGACTCAACGCTCTGCGCCACGGGTTACGCAGATGCTAGCTTCCAAACAGATCGAGATGACTCGAAATCTCAGTCTGGATTTGTCTTTACTCTTAATGGCGCTGCTGTCAGCTGGAAAAGTTCTAAACAGAGTGTTACAGCAGATTCTACGACTGAGTCCGAGTACTATGCCGCCTCAGAAGCAGCTAAGGAAGCAATATGGATGCGTCAATTCTTACAAGGACTATCAGTAGTGCCTAGTTCGAATGACCCAATCACCGTCTATTGTGACAATAGCGGTGCCATCTTCCAAGCTAAGGAGCATAAGTCTAGCAGCAAGGCTAGGCATGTACAACGGAAAGCTCATCTAATCAGAGATTACGTGGAGCAAAAGGAGATTTTCATTGATAAGATCGCTACGGATGACAACATAGCCGATCCTCTCACAAAAGCATTACCACGTGATAAGCATGAAGGGCACATTCATTCCATGGGAATTGGATGTGTTCCTAAGTTGTAGTACTCTTTTATGAATTCATGTAATAATTCATTTTCTTGTGTACTCTATTCAACCTTATTGTTATGATATATAATGTTTTGTTTCTCATGTGGAATTGTACGCCAATTTTGAACACCACAAAGTGAACTGATTAACATTACATCGTTTTGGTCCTTGATTACCCACTTGAGCTGATAACTCAGGTAATCATTTTGTGACGTTGGTTGATGGTGGGTTCAACGAGCCATAAGTCACGTGGATGACTGACCAATCACAAAGGCGAGTTATACGGATATCTCGTAGGACACCCCGTGACATCGTTATGGAGTCCTAAATGTTTTATAACATTGGATGCCAGGTCGTGGATAGGACCTCCATAGTGTTCCTTAGAGTCGAGTCTTTTGACTTTCAACTGTTTCTTGAGATTAAGACAGATTTTGGGTAACTTTGGTTTCTTTCCCACGGTCACCGTAACAGGGGCCAAGAGGATTTTTTCTGGGTTATTTCATGCTGGGCGATATCGGCAGGATTCGAGTTGAGGGAAATATCCAAACCCTTATCAGGATTTTTTCATTTCTCAGGGCCACTCGAGGAGTAGTAACTGAAATGCATGGCCATGCTCGAATACAGATTCGTTTTATCAGTTAAGTTACTCTCTAGTCGGGGAAACCACTCTTGATACAGATCGCTTGTAAGATACGACCTTTGCGAATGCGGATTTGCAAATTGTCTTACATTGAGTGGGAGAAATTTTAGAAGGATATGAGATTCGGTTATCGCACCTACACTTGTACGGACAAGTGGGAGTTTGTTGGAGATTGTGTCCTCCACATGTAGTGTGATAACGTCATTGAACATACCCTTGTACGGACAAGTGGGAGATTGTTGGGGCTGGTGTCCTTGACAATTAAGTACAATGACTTATTAAATCTCTTTAAGGATCACAAGGGCATACTTCTGTATTATTACCAGTTGATCCACGTTTATCAATAACGGTTGGCTTGCTAGATAAGTTTGACGTTATTGTCATACGGATGGCGGTGGTCAACTGGTCCCTATACGTCACACCTATAGGACACGTTTGAGAGATGTGAAGGTATGAAAATACAGTCACATTTTGCCGAATATGACTAAACGGTTAGTCAGAGGTATTGACTATTAAATTAGTCAATAAGATGTTGAGATTATTATTTAATACGGATTAAATAATTTTAGCTAATACGGATTACATGATTAATTCGTAAATTAAATATAAACGGTTATATTTAATTAAATATTGTATTCGCGTATTAATATAAACAGTTATATTAATTTGGGTAATTATACAATATCGTATTTTGTCAGACCATTATTAATATATCGACTATATTAATATCTGATAACATGTTACGATTTATAATTAAAAATACCGCGAACAACTTAAAGCTAAATGGGTCGAATCACGAACCAGAATAAGGTAAGAGTGGAAAGCCCACTCCTACCCTACTTAGGGTATTTCGGCCGAAACAACTACATAAGGAGGTGGACTCTCCTTATGTCAGTGACTCTTGTGGCACTGTAAAATAATCTCAGGGTAAAATTAGGGTTTGAGAGCATTCTTCTCCCAAAACCTCAGATCTCACATCTAAAACCTCAAGGGCTCTCCCTATATTGCAAGGCAATTGGAGAGGATTTCTAGCACACGCGGCCACGTCTCAAACTAAGTCTTGGGTGCAAGTTATAGGAGGGAATTTGCATTAATTCTTGTTCTTAGGCCTTTTGTGCGAGGACTAAAGGTTGTACTTCTTTTCTCATGTTTTTAATCTTATGACGATATTCACAATTGCATATTTCATTATAATCCTGCAAATTTAGGGTGAATACGCGTTTTATTCCCCACACGTCATCCGGGTACTATGTATAGCGCATAACCGACAACTATATGCCTAAGACCTGGCCAGACCTCTCGATGTAATAACCTACACCGAACGACACACGGGGACCGGGCCGCATAACCACGGACACCGACCAATCCCGAACATAGTTAGATAAAATCCCATAACAGGAGTGGCGTTTGTTCATTACAGTGATACACAAATCGTATCACCGCTATCTATTCACAACCAAGGTAACATAACCGTCACCAACACAACTTAGGATGACATAACCGTCACCTACACAAGCTTAGGATAACATAACCGTTAACCCACTCATTTAAACATACATGAGCCAATAAAAGATGAATAAGACAACACTTAAGACCATTCCATACGGGAGAAGAATAAACGAAACTGATTAATAAAACATAAGTCTTAAAAGCGTTTTACATTTCAGCTGTCCTCTGCCGTAAAATTCATAATTAATTCAAATAAAATCGAAATGATACATGGACAATTGGGTCGGTTTAATAGGACTTTTATCTACAATATTTGTCAAATAAACATTTCCAAAAGACGAACTTAACAGGGGGTTATTGACAGATCTTTACAGTGTATCAGAAACCGTCACACAAAATGTATTGCTTCATAAAACGGGTTTAACAAATCATTTTGGGGCAAAGAAAACTCCTAAAATCATCTAAAATCTTCAAAGTTTAATTTTGGAAAAGGACCAGAATCATTTCAAAGTTTAAAAATGGTTTTCGAAACAATCTTTGAGCTACTGTCCGTTCTGCGAGTATTTCAGCACACTGTTCGTAAATAATTTATTGTGAACAAACGACATGCAAGAAAATTACGAAATTTCAGAGGTAGACTCTTAACTCAAAATAAACAGGGGTCTCTTTTCAACATTTTGCAAAGAAGAATACTCTAAGATGCCGAAATAAATTGTACAAGACAATGGACAGATTTGTCAAGGTGCTAAAACATCATGAATTAACCATTGTAAGCAAAACACTATGAACTTGAAAGACTATCAAACTAATCATCCTCAATGATCATAAACTCATTTAATCATACAATCCTTAATGAATTTTCACAATTAAAAACTCATCCAACACAAGCATGCATGATGAAATTCACCCAAACATATGATTTATTATCCTAATCATGCCACCACTTAATCAAAACAATCCTAGTATACTAAACATTACTAGCATATAGTCATGCAAACAAAGACGATAAAGTCGAGTAACCCATCACCGTTACCTTTTAGTCTAAACTCTCGTCAATCTCGTATGTATCGCCCTCCGGACCACTTGACTCGAATCCTACAAACAAAAGGAGATGTTAAAAACGGAAGTAACTAGCTTGGGTCAAAGCTTTGGATTTCGAAATTAATAAGGAAGAGGAGGAGATGAAAACTTCTTATTTAGACAGTAGGGAAACGACGAGAGGAGAAAAATGGCGCGAGAATCGTCGAAAACGGATGAGAAACGAAGATTTTGTGACCGTTTTACGGTTGAGGTGCACAACAATGGTGTCCTCTTGTTTTCTTTGTGTTTTTGTGAGTTTCTTCTGAAAAAATGAATGATTTGAAGAAGAAGGAAGGTAGAGGATGACCTTGGGCATCAAGGCAAGGCTTAGTACTCAGCCATGTGTCCCAAAGGACATGTGGAAAAGAGTATAGAGTAAGCAACGAGCATGGGTCTCGTTAGCGGATGGTCTGTGACAGCCTTTCGTATTTTCGACATAATTTCCTCCACAGAACTCCGATTAACGTGTTTTCGGTGGCGTTGGAAAGCTAAGAAAACGAGCTAAAACTTTTATTTTATAAGCAAGAGCTAAATATACCTTTAAAATATCTCAAAATTAGTAACAACGACAGAGTAGTTGTTCGTAGTTTAAGGAGTATAGATTCAAAACGGGCATTTTTAAATATCGTTGTCAAAAACGATAAAATATAGATTGGAATATTATTTATAGGATCATACTTATTATTAAAATAGGATTTTAATAATATAAGATAACATGGAATTTATCGGGGTGTTACATAAGCAGTCACAATTAGCAAAACACCTTAGTTTAGAGAGAAGAATTCCAAGTTTTCAGATTTGTTCTTAATTTCCAATTGGTTTTGTAAGTTTTATGCAATTCAATCTTTCCTTGTCATTCAATTCCATTGTTCTTCTTATTATTGTTATTGTTATTCAATTCATGTTTTACCCTCTTGAATCTTCATCTCCAATTATGTTATCCTACTTGTTGTTCTTCAATATTGTTAGTATTAGTTTCTTGATTATGCATAGCTAAAACTCGTGATTAGGAATTAGGGGAACCATGGCTAAACCTAGGATTTAATGGTTTTATGATTAGTATACCAATCCCCATTGTTGTTGGTGAACTAATTCTTTAAGATTGAAAGATTGTTAGAATTAGTTTAACAACAACTTTGGGATTGCCCTATGAACGAAAGTTTAGTGCTTTACTAGGAACCCTAAGACCGTAAGGATTGGGTAGAATATTGACCTAAATGTTTGTTTTTTGTTCCTTGGGATTGTGTTATTTGACTATTTACCCTTTGTTGACTTGCCCTAGCCATGGGGAACCGAAGTTCCTAATCATCCTTTTACTTTTGTTTAGTTTTCTTGTCTATTTTGCTATCTTAGTTGTTATTCCCAACCTTCAATCAAAACCCCCGTTTTGTTACTTTCAATAAACTTTAAATTCACAAACAATATTAACCTTGTCTCCTTGTGGTTCGACCCTTGACTTATCCTATCTAGTTTAAGTTGAGGTTTTATAAATCTTATCTTTGGCACCCCTCAACGACAGGTGTCAGCAACATAGTGTTCCACAAGAAATTAACAAATAATTTCAATTTCGGACGGAAAGATACGGTTAACAGGGGACTGTTTTCGGTTGCAGACTCGTCAAAATATTTCTTGATTACCATTTTTTGATCTTTCGATACCACACTCCACTCCTTCTTTGGATCAAGAACAAGACCGTTTTGATCGAGTTTAAAGATTTCACAAATATCAGATTTGACACCAACACATCCTTTCCGTTTACGACTGCACGCAACCCTTCCTCACACCCCTTGACAGACGCAAAGAACTGGACAAGTTCAATCGGAAAAATCAACCCAGAAAAATTACTAATGTACTCCCATCCCTGAAACTTCAAGAACTCCTTAAAAAATCCTAAAGACTTCGAATTTTCGACCCAAGACGTCGGATAATATCGACCCGCATGAATAGAGTAAGGAAGGACACAATCAATTAACATACCTTCATTCTTGGTCATTCGGACATTCTCAAGACCCTCTCTTGTAGCTTCCATGGAGTATTCACGAAACAGAGGACGTGGATTTTTCGAACTGGACCCAAGTTCTTGCATGTCTTCAGAGGCGGATGAAGAGGAGCGGTTGAGTTTTTTTCGTTTTCCGTTGCCTGGTGTCGGAGCGGTGGTGGAGATGGGTGTCGGAGATGGTGGAGGTGATGGGGTCGGTGAAGGTGAAGATGGTTTTTTGTGTTGAGATCGGGTTGCTCGGGAGGGTGGCATTGTCGTTGTGATGAATAATGGTGGTGTTTATTCGGATTTTTATGGAGGTTTGACGGATTTAATGGAGGTTTTTGAGTTTTGGGTTTTGTGGAATTAGAGGTGATGGAGGTTGGGTGTGGTAATAATGATGAAGGTGAGGTAAGTTGAGGGAGTTGGGTTAATTAGTTGGGGTAATAATGGTAGGGTAGGTTGTAGGGACACGTGGCATGTAGGTGGGGGGCTCAATGGTTCACGGTTTTGGTGAGGTAAGTTTGGTTTCTTTTTATTTTATTTTTTGTTTTATTTGGTTAATATGTATAATATGTGTATGTATATTATTATGTATAAGGTGTAACATTAATATGTATGTAAGGTGAATTATAATATGTGACGTATTATTATTTTGAGATTCGGTTGTGCACACGCACATATATGAGTTGCATAACATAAATATGTTCGCATAAATTTTCATCGAGTACACACATACCCATGCAGTGGAGTATAATCTCATCTTAACCGTAGTCAATTATTGGGTTATTTTTGCTTTTAAGATTTGATTAGGTGCCACCGATTAAACCAATTTCCAATCGCAAAGTCTCAAAACGTTCTCTAGCCAATGGTTTAGTGAAGATATCTGCCCATTGTTTTTCCGTACTACAAAATTCCAATTTTATATTTTTCTTTTCAATATGGTCTCGTAGAAAGTGGTGTCTAATTTCAATGTGTTTAGTTCTCGAGTGTTGGGCTGGGTTTTTAGATATAATAATAGCACTCGTATTATCACATAAGATAGGCACACATCCAACATCAATACCAAAATCATGTAACTGTTGTTTTAACCATAAAAGTTGAGAACATACCAGTGTGGCTGCAATATATTCTGCTTCTGCAGTTGAGAGAGCGACAGAATTTTGTTTCTTGGATCCCCAAGATATAATACAAGGACCTACAAAGGTAGCAAGTCCCGAGGTTCTTTTTCTGTCTAAGGAGCATCCTGCATAATCCGCATCTGAATACCCTACTAGGTTAAAGTTACAGTCCATAGGATACCATAGATATAACTTTGATGTTCCGATTAGGTATCTTAGTATTCTCTTAACCGCAATCATGTGCGATTCTTTTGGTGCAGATTAAAATCTTGCACAAACACAGACACTAAACATAATATCTGGACGACTTGCTGTAAGATAAAGAAGTGAGCCAATCATACCTCGGTAAGTTGTTTCATCTACAGACTTACCATCTTCGTCTTTGGTTAACTTCTTATCTGTGACCATTGGAGTAGGCATTGCATGAGAGGTTTCCATGCCGAATTTCTTTAGCAACTCCTTGACGTATTTTTGTTGATGAACTTTGATTCCTTCTTCAGTTTGTTGTATTTGAAGTCCAAGGAAGAACTTTAGTTCTCCCATCATACTCATCTCGAATTCAAAAGTCATCAACTCGGAGAAGTACTTGCACAACTTTTTATTAGTTGAGCCAAAAATAATATCGTCAACATAGATCTGAACAACTAGTAGATCTGAGTTCTCGCTTTTAAGAAATAAGGTTTTATCCACAGATCCTCTCTTGAATCCACTCTCCAATAGGAACTTTGATAATTTGTCGTACCATGCTCTAGGTGCTTGTTTTAGGCCATAAAGTGCTTTGTCTAATTTGAATACATGATCTTTGAGTTGCTGTCAGGAAATCCAGGAGGTTGTTCAACAAATACTTTCTCTTGGAGATAGCCATTAAGAAAGACAGTCTTAACGTCCATCTGAAAAAGTTTCATTCCCTTGTGTGCTGCAAATGCAATGAGTAGTCTTATTGCCTCAAGACGAGCAACAGGTGCAAAGGTTTCGTCATAATCGATCCATTCATGTTGGTTGTATCCTTGAACCACTAGTCTGGCCTTATTTCGTACAATGACTCCAGTGTCATCCAATTTGTTTCTGAATACCCATCTAGTTCCAATGACAGATATGTCCTTAGGTCGAGGAACAAGATGCCAAACTTTGTTTCTTTCAAATTGCTGGAGTTCTTCCTGCATGGCAACTATCCAGTCTGGTTCTACGAGAGCTTCCTTGATATTTGAAGGTTCAATGGTGGAGAGAAAGGAGTAGAATGAGGAAAAATTGTTTAAACTCCTTCGAGTTTGAACTTCATCTGTCAAGCTACCTATGACATTGTCCAAAGGATGAGAGCCCTTGTATCTCCAGTTCCTTGATTGATTATTTGCATTACCTGTACTTGACTCGGGATTTTGGCTTGTTCCCCCTGAATCTAAACCTGGGTTATAGTAGGATCAGGTATAATTCTGACCTCTTCCCTTTGGTTTTGATTCAAAGTTATAGCTTCATTAGCTGTAACTCTGGGTTCCAAGTCATTGGCTTGAGAGTTATCTACAGTATCATCAACTGTAGTTTCATCTCTCGCACCGTTTTCTCCCAAGTTAAGTTCATCAAGAATTCCTTGAGGTTCACCTTCTTCAATTTCCATTTCAGGAGGATCTTCCCTTGACAACCTGAAATCAGGTTCGTCTAGGTTTTCCTCTACGTCCTGTAAAGGCTTATCGAAGACATTGTTTTCATCAAAGATAACATGAATACTCTCTTCTATGCATAAGGTACGTTTGTTAAAAACTTTGTAGGCTTTACTATGATCCGAATATCCTATAAAAATTGCTTCATCACTTCTAGGGTCGAATTTGCTTAATTTGTTTTTACCATTGTTATGAACAAAGCATTTACTCCCAAAACATCTTAAATGAGATATATTAGGTTTACGACCTCGAAGAAGTTCATAAGGTGTCTTTTTAAGGATAGGTCTAATCATAGCGCAGTTATGAATATAGCAAGCTGTACTAATAGCCTCAGCCCAAAAGTTTCTAGGTAGACCACTACAAAGAAGCATTGTTCTAGCCATGTCTTCTAAGGTTCTGTTCATTCGTTCTACGACTCCATTTTGTTGTGGGGTTCTAGGGGCCGAGAAGTTATGTCCAACACCGTTGGTCTTACAGAACTCAATAAAAGCATGATTGTCAAACTCAGTTTCATGGTCAGTACGGATTGTTACTAGGTTTGATTTATATTTGTTTTGGACAAGTTTCATGAGACTAACAAATTCATCGAATGTTTCGTCTTTAGAGTGGAGAAAGATTGGCCAAACATTGTATTTTACATTTAATTTTGTTTTTAGGAAGGCCTTACAAGGATTTATTTATGCTTTTAAAGTTTAATGCTTTTAATTTATGCTTTATATATGTTTGCATTCATAGCCAAATCGTCATTCCATGTCATGCATGTTCATCGAGTTTATCGACCGTGTCAATTAAATTTATCGATAATTCACCGACTTAGTTCACTTAAAGGAGATAGATAATAACTGACAAGATCTCTTTCGTATTCAAATATTGAGACATAGCCTTACCAAAAAGTAAAGAACCCATGAATCCCTTCTTCACAAGGAAGTGGGCTAGGCTAAACCGGGGTGCTAAACTTGTTACGTTGAGTAAGTGGGGTAATATGATTACTGTTGGGAAATGTGTCCTCAACAATAGTGCGATCACGACAGTGATAAAAATCATTGTCATAAATCTTATGAAAAGAATATGCAAGGGACGATCCGATATTTGATATAGTCAACTGACCAACATTAATCGGTAATGATTGGCTGACTAGAGTTTGACATTACTGTCGTATGACGGTGGTGGTCAGTTGATCCCTTTAGGTCACACCTATAGGACAGACCCCTTAAATAATATATTGATCAATTGTATATGATACGAATTGATCGATCTCCTTAAAACCGTATATCGAGTAATCAGAGGTTGAATCTTAAGGTAAGATTTATATTTGAAATTGAAATGTGTCATTTGTCAAATATTAATCGATATTTATGAAATGTCGAAATTAGAATGAGAAGGGTTCGTGGTTATAACAAAGGTTGTATATCGTATTGACGAGTATTATAATAACCATATTGTGAGACGGTAATTATGAATTACTAAATAAAATTTGTTAAATATGATTTAATTAATTTAGAAATATTATTTATATGATAAATATATTTTAAATTAATACAATTGAATTATGTCACATAGGATGTCACATATTACACAATTGTACAAATTACAATTTTGTAAAATGAAGTCCATTTTACATATTATGTGTGTCGGTTTTGGTGGTGGTTTAAAGGAGTTTATAGTTGCTTATCAAACACTCTAAAAACATAATGATGTTTTGTCTTGATGCCTAAGGGAGTAGGCATGCAACCCTAAGCTTTTAGGTAAGACAAAAGAGAGCATCTAACCCTTATAAGACTCACTACCCCACGCCTCACTCTAGCATACAACATACATACATGTGATTTGTTCACATTATAATTCTATTCTAACCCTTAGAAGTTTTCTAATGTAAGAAAACCAAAATCCTCTTAAATATTATTTACATAATATTTTTAGTAAACTAGTAAAGAGATACTAGTTTACGGTTTTAAGTGATCCGATTCCGTCTCCTAGCTCGGGTTCGGTCTTCGGTGTTCAAGGGTAGGTCTTGGGTGCATCGTAAAGGAGGCAAGCTAAATTGGTTGCTCCGTGGAGGATCGTCCTAGCACTATTTCGGACCGTTTGTAAGGCCCTTTTTCATTATTGTTCCGCATTTACTTTGCATGCATAAGATCGACTAAATTAATGAGTTAATTTGTTAATTTATTAGTAAGACTAAATAATATGAATATGCTAGTAAGACTACACGTTTTCCTTCAAGTGGTATCAGAGCATTAGGTTGCTTGCATGCAACTCGATTTTTACGTCTTTTGCGAGAAAATAAGATTTTAATTAAAAACGAAAATGATTAGTACATATAGGATATGCACGAAAATCATATTGCATGTATACTTTCTAGTCTTAAAATAGTTTTAAGTCATTTTGATGATTTATGGAATAATATTGTTCAATATTGTAATTAAATTGTTTAATTAATACTTAAATTCGGTTAAAAACGTTTTAATATGGGAAAAATAGAAAAATAATGTTTCTGGCCTTGAATTTTAAATATGTTCTCAAATGCATTTAACATATTATGAATATATATAATTCTCGAAATTATTGAGTTTTATGCATGGTTTATGATTTTTAAAGGTTAAATAGTCATAAAATGAGATAAATATGGGTTAAATAGTTATATTATGAATTTAACTATAAATTTTTTGTAGATGTCACATGCAATATATAAAATATATGATAAATTTTTCAGAAATGTTTCTTTAATATTGCATGAATATTGATTTTTATCGTAAAAATCGTAATATTAATGACATATTTTAGCTTAAATAGTTTAAGTTCGAATTTGACCATAAAACTTTTATATAGTGTCACATATATTATTTCTAGCATGCATGTGAATTTTGAGCTTTTAATCTCGAATTTTGCATGAGAAATGATTTTAATCGGTAAAATCGCGTAATATATGACACAAATTATTAAAAATAGTAAAAGTTACTTAAATGGTCCGAAAAATTCACCCATATTAGTCATATTAGATATGATCATCAACATATTTTTATTTAGTGCCAAAAGTTTCTGAAATTTTGAATTTTAATTTTAAAAGTTAAAGTTGAAATTGAGTGTTGTAAGAGTCATAATCATTAATTTTCAGACCTTAAACAGTGTTTTTCAGCCTGATTTTTCTGCATTTTCAGATACTTTGAGTGTCTAGGAAGATGTAAAAGAATTATATTGGTATTTTATTGCATGATTTTGAAGTAGTTTTGAATTTTTCGATTAATTATGCATAATACACGGCTATTTTACGAAATAAATAGTATATTTCGAAAATATTTAAATTTTTAGGATCTGAAATTTTAGAAAATTTTCAGTATGTTCAAAATTTTGAATTTTGAATTTTCGGAATTTTTATGATTCGTTTGATTATTTTAACGCTATTTCCCGTAAAACCGAACAATATTAAAATAAAAGTTAAGTTATTTCGAAATTTGAGTAAGACTAAATTTTGAATCCTAAAATGTGTTAGGAAACTTAAATAAATCATGAATGGTGATTCATAAAGTGATTAGTGATTTTAAAATTGTTTAAATCACGTTATTCCATAAAACTGTGTTATTACGAATAACGATAATTAAAATGTGTTTAAATAGGACGATTTGGCTTAGGTTTTGCATTTTACATAAGCATTGCATATTTAATTATTGTTTATGAATGTCATAATTTATTTACGTAATTTTGAATTATGTAATTTGCTTAGTATGGCCTTAGTTTTTAATCGGTATTTCCCGTAATGTAAGGGTTTATCGATTCGGTTGTAATTTAATGTGATCTCGCATCACTTTATTTTATTTTGTTTTATTTTATAATGTATAAAATAGATAGAAAATTTGTAATTATTTGTAATTCCGGAGATCCTTGAAGACGGTGCCATTTCGGAAAGGAGTTCCGACCAAGACAGAGTTTGCCTTGGGATGCGTGCCGCGTGTGAAGTTCAAGGGACCAAAGGAGTTGGTTTCCGAATTTTTAATTTACTTTATTTTCTATTTTAGGAAGGCCATACTAGGGTTTTATTTATGCTTTTAAAGTTTTATGCTTTTATTTATGCTTATCATGTTTGCATGTATAGCCAAATCGTCATCCAAACTCATGCATTTCATCGATTTTATCGACCGTGTCAATCAATTTATCGATAATTCACCGACTTAGTTCACTTTAAGGAGATAGATAATAAATTGACAAGATCTCTTACGTTATTTAAAAATCGAGACATAGCCTTACCAAAAAGTAAAGAACCGCGAAGGATCTTCTTCATAAGGGAGTAGGCTCGGCTAAACCGGGGTGCAAACCTTATTATTACGTTGGTGAAGTGGGGTAATATGATTACGTTCTCGAAATTTGGTTGATCTGATCTCGACGAAGGTATTCGAGCCACCGTAGTGGTAATAAGTTAGGGCTAAGATAAGAATTAGTGTAATTTTATCGACCGAGAGTTCTAAAAGTAGAATCGATTAAGGGGTTAATCTACCGAGTCACATTAATGAGAGATGTATCGGCTAAACCGTGCCCGAGTTAGTGTGTATTTGGGTCTCGGGATCATTTACTTAATTGGGTAAGAGATCATTAAGTAGATGTTTAACTTGTTTAAATTTACAAGTTTAAATTAATTATTAAAACGATAATTGTGTTTTAATTCCTTTATTTTCATTTGTAGTTCATTTTCGACTATCAATCAATGGCAAATAACGCTCCACCACTCCCACACATTTCATGGCTTCGGTCCTTATGGATCGTTGCAAGCTTGAGAAGCATGACGCCAATTTCAAGGATTGGGACGCCCAATTGGTATTGGCCGCGGAAGCCGACGATAAGACTCGTTATCTTACCATTGCCGCTCCTCCCACTCCCGGTGCTTGTTCATCGGAAGCGACTCGTGAGGCCTATGAGACCTACATGAAGGAGTCACATGCTTTAAAGAACGTGCTTATATTTTCGATGGAGCCGGATCTCCAAAGAAGAATGATTAAGCTAACCACGGCTAATGAGATTTATACTAGAATTGCGACCATGTTTTCGCAAGCTCCTAGGGTAATCCAATATGAGGCGGCCTCCGCCTTCTTTGATTTGACCTTAAAAGAAGGTCAAAGGATTAGTCCTCATGTGCTCAAACTAGTTGAGCTAGCCGAAACCTTGAAGTTGCAAGGGGTGAATGTTCCTGACTCGCTTATTATTGACAAAATTCTTCACTCCCTCAACAAAGTGAAATCGTATGTTCAGTTTCGGGTAAACTACAACATGCGTAATCAAATAACCTCCTTGGACGAGTTACATAAGATGTTAGTCCAAGCGGAGAGCAATATGGGACTTAATGAGAGTTCCACGAAGGATGTGCTAAATATCGAGAAGAAAAGCAAAGGGAAGTTTAAGCGCAAGGCTAACAAGGGTAAAATTGCCAAAGCCTTCAAACCCGCATCTCCTAAGGAGAAGACTTTTACGAAAGGTGCTTTTTCTTCGTCGTCATCAAAGGTTGTAGACAAGTATCATTATTGCACTAAGATGAGGCATTGGAAGCGCAATTGCCCGAAGTATCTCCATGACCTCAAAGCTGGAAAGGTTCTTGCAGTAGGTATAAATTCTCGTCTAATTCATGTTATTTAATCAATTTTTGTATATTGATACAAGTTATTGATTCTTACTCATTTATAAATTGTTTATAAATGGGCTCCTACCAAAGACGAAGGCAAGGAGAAGGAGAAGGAAGCTTGAAGTTCCTTCCATGGATGGCTATGGTAGCATCCGAGATTGAAGACATAAAGAGCATGGCTCTAATTTTTCATTTTGATGTCTTCTTTCCTTTTGCATTTTAATTTAAGAACTTTGTATTTCTTGTGTGACAAGAATATTGTTGAAACAATGGTTGTAATATTGGTGACTTGGTTTTCAACCCAAGTCATCCTTTTGTTCTTAATCAAACATGTTGGTTTTAAAATGCTTTTATGATACATAACATGATTTCATATGATTTTCATAGATCGTAATAAAGTACTTTGAATGATTCATCGTACAATAGACATGATTTGATCATTATTAAAGTAATACGACTTACTTAAAAACGAGAATTGCATCCCGTGAAATACTTCAAATTCAAACATAAGAACATTAGTTCATTAAAAGATTTTCACCTTAAATGAATAAGAGTGCTAATGTCTCAATACTCACATAATTCTTTATCCAATACATTGTTGACGGGCGAAAATGCTATCCTTCTTAAATAACGGTTATTTTAAAGGATAGAGTGGGAGAAATTCTACGCCCGCAAACCAATGAAATAAACATAGGATCTTGGAGAAGAGTCCTATGAGGAGTCCTTAAGAAGAACTCTGATAGATTGGATAGAAGAAACTACGAGAGGACAAAGAAGAAACTACGCGAGGACACAAAAAGGAAATGTTCCATATGTTGTCATTAGTTCCTAGAGAGGACAAAGGGAACCGCGTGTGTGAACATAAGGAAATCGTTTCCATGATGTAAATGTTTTTTGTTTTTTATAAGATAATAGAGGAGAAATTGTCTCCCGCTCTCGTGATAATACTAAGATTCTTTCCGTGGGAAGAAAAATGAAAATAAAATGTTCATAGCGAGTTGAGAAGATGTTTGAAGTAAATCAAAATGAAATGTTCATTATGAGTTGAGAAGATGTTTGAAGATGTTATCAAAACACTATGAAGATAGTGGGAGTTATTAAACTATAAGATAGTGATACGAAATTCAGTGGGAGAAAAGTTATTAAGGAAACGGAACCTACCATTAAGAGAGAATGGTGATTCTTTAAAGGTTAAACAATATGAGGTTTCAATTCTAGTTGAATATATGTTGAGATCATAAATCATAAGTGAGTTTATTATATGATAATAGAACGTCACCGATTAGTTTACAAGGTTTGGATATGAATCCAAGATATGAAAATGTTAATTCATATAACCTTGATTAAAATGCCATAAGTTGGAACAATACCTTATTTCGATACAAGTTTCTCGAGGAGAACTAGTGGATCGAATCTAGGTTAACTACAATATGAATTCTAGTACAATATGACTATGTTCATAAGGATGACATATCATGAGTTTTAAGAAAACAGTGGGAGCTTCCTTAAAGTAAGGAGACTCGAGTCGAGTATAAAGACTTGAAATGTACTTGAATAAGATCATATTATGCGAGATAGTATGAGTGATAAGGAAACCGGAATTTGTAGGTTAAAGGATGTGAAGATATGGTATATTCACATACTAAAACCATTAATACAAATTGATGTATGAGCATCAAAGATTGTTTATGTGGAGCAGCAATATCGTATTGATTGTTCGCACATAGCAATCACTCTTATCGTTTGAGTTATTATTAACTCACAATTTATACTTTGTGAAATCCAAATGGGTTGTAAGAGACAATTTTGAACTCCATAAGTGAACTGGATTAACTTAGTATAGCCCATAGTCGCTTGTATGAGGTGACGTCTCGAAGCGACTAGAGTGTGAGGCGATTGATGGCAAGTTCAAATGTCATAGAGTCATATGGGATGACTAGTCGATCACATAGGCAGACTGTGTGACACTTTGTCGGGCATTAAGTGACCTCTTATAGAGTTCTGGAAATTTTATAATTTGCCTGGTCGTGGCGAGAGCTACTATATTATTCACATGAGTCGATTCTTAGACTTGAGACTATTCACCCAAGGTGACATAGCCTCAGATTGACTTTGATTTTTGCTCTACGATCAACCGTTAAAGGGGGTCAAATGGGCTTCTTTTGGGTCATGATGGACTGTGTTAGTCGAACGGAATAGTAGGAAAGGAATTGTCCAGTCCCTCGTCGGGGTTGTCTTAAAATCTCAGGGCCACTCGAGGAGAAGTTTAACTGAAAATGTGTGGCCACGCTCGGAAGGTATCTATGGTAGATAATTCCGGTCAAAACAGCTAAATCTCCAGATCGAGAAAACCGCTCAAGATATGATCAAATGCAAGTACGACCTGGAAGACACCTTGCATTGAGTGGGAGATGATGTAATAGGACAAGAGAATTGGTGACGCACACTTGTCGAGAACAAGTGGGAGATTGTTGGGAAATGTGTCCTCAACAATAGTGCGATCACGACAGTGATAAAAATCATTGTCATAAATCTTATGAAAAGAATATGCAAGGGACGATCCGATATTTGATATAGTCAACTAACCAACATTAATCGGTAATGATTGGCTGACTAGAGTTTGACATTACTGTCGTATGACGGTGGTGGTCAGTTGATCCCTTTAGGTCACACCTATAGGACAGACCCCTTAAATAATATATTGATCAATTGTATATGATACGAATTGATCGATCTCCTTAAAACCGTATATCGAGTAATCAGAGGTTGAATCTTAAGGTAAGATTTATATTTGAAATTGAAATGTGTCAATTATCAAATATTAATCGATATTTATGAAATGTCGAAATTAGAATGAGAAGGGTTCGTGGTTATAACAAAGGTTGTATATCGTATTGACGATTATTATAATAACCATATTGTGAGACGGTAATTATGAATTACTAAACAAAATTTGTTAAATATGATTTAATTAATTTAGAAATATTATTTATGTGATAAATATATTTTAAATTAATACAATTGAATTATGTCACATAGGATGTCACATATTACACAATTGTACAAGTTACAATTTTGTAAAATGAAGTCCATTTTACATATTATGTGTGTCGGTTTTGGTGGTGGTTTAAAGGAGTTTATAGTTGCTTATCAAACACTCTAAAAACATAATGATGTTTTGTCTTGATGCCTAAGAGAGTAGGCATGCAACCCTAAGCTTTTAGGTAAGACAAAAGAGAGCATCTAACCCTTATAAGACTCACTACCTCACGCCTCACTCTAGCATACAACATACATACATGTGATTTGTTCACATTATAATTCTATTCTAACCCTTAGAAGTTTTCTAATGTAAGAAAACCAAAATCCTCTTAAATATTATTTACATAATATTTTTAGTAAACTAGTAAAGAGATACTAGTTTACGGTTTTAAGTAATCTGATTCCGTCTCCTAGCTCGGGTTCGGTCTTCGGTGTTTAAGGGTAGGTCTTGCGTGCATCGTAAAGGAGGCAAGCTAATTTGGTTGCTCCGTGGAGGATCGTCCTAGCACTATTTTGGATCGTTTGTAAGGCCTTTTTCATTATTGTTCCGCATTTACTTTGCATGCATAAGATCGACTAAATTAATGAGTTAATTTGTTAATTTATTAGTAAGACTAAATAATATGAACATGCTAGTAAGACTGCACGTTTTCCTTCAATTACACTCTTAAAATTTGGTCGATCTCAACGAAAGTATTCGTAACCATTTTTGCAATAAGTTCGGGCTAAAAACAATTTAAAGTAAATTGTCGACCTGGAGTTCTAATCTAGAACCGATTAAAGAGTTAATCCACCAAATTGTGCTAAGGAAAGTGGGAGAGATCTGTTGGCCACCATGGAAATTAGTGACGATTTGGGTCTCGGGATCATTTACTTAATTGGGTAAGAGATCATTAAGTAGATGCTTAACTTGTTTAAAATATTTACAAGTTTTATAAACGATAATTGTTTTAATTCCTTCATTTTATTTGTAGTTCATTTTCAACAATCATCAAATGGCTCTTAACGCTCCACCTCTCACGAATGTATCTTGGCTTCGATCCTTCATGGATCGTTGCAAACTTGACAAGCATGGCACCAATTTTAAAGATTGGGATGCTCAATTGGTTTTGGCCGCGGAAGGTGACGATAAGACTCGTTACCTTACCATAGCCGCTCATCTCACTCCCGCCACTCATGCATCGGAGGCGGCTCGTGAGGCCTATGTGACCTACACGAAAGAGTCGCATGCTCTTAAGAACGTGCTTATATTCTCCATGGAGCCGGATCTCCAAAGGAGAATGATTAAGCTAGTCACGGCTCATGAGATTTACACCAAACTTGCGACCATGTTTTCGCAAGCTCCTAGGGTGATTCAATATGAGGCGGCCTCCTCCTTCTTTGACCTCACCTTGAAGGAGGGTCAAAAGATAAGTGCTCATGTGCTCAAAATGGTTGAGCTAGCCGAGACCTTGAAAGTGCAAGGGGTGAATGTTCCCGACTCTCTCATAATAGATAGAATTCTTCACTCCCTGAACAAAGTGAAATCGTATGCTCAGTTCTGGGTGAACTTTAACATGCGAAATCAAGAAACCTCCTTGGACGAATTGCATAAGATGCTCGTCCAAGCGGAAAGGGATATGGGACTTAATGAAAGTTCCTCGAAGGATTTGCTTAACATTGAGAAGAAGAGAAAAGGGAAGTTTAAGAGGAAAGCTAGCAAAGGCAAAGGCATCAAAGCCTCCAAACCCACACCTTACAAAGAGAAGACCTTTTCGAAAGGTGCTTCTACATCATCTTAAAAGGTTGAAGACAAGTGTCATTATTGCACTAAGGTAGGTCATTGGAAGCGAAATTGCCAAAAGTACCTAAACGACCTCAAAGCTGGAAAGGTTCTTGTAGTAGGTAATAATTCTCGTTTAAATTCTTGTTATTTTGTCAACTTTTGTATGTTGATACAAGTTGTTGACTCTCACTCGTTTATAATTGTTTTAAAGGGGCACCTTCCAAGGACAAGTGACGCGTGTCTATTTTATGATGTTTTACATCTATTTTTACACGCATTTTGTCGCTCATTTACTATGTTTTAGCCTTTATTTCCCAACAATTGTCTACTTTCGTATTTTTATGCTCTTTTGCAAAATTATGCGGAAAAGGGACGATTTTATACCAAATTTATGCCCTCGGGATTTTGCATGACCATGGAGCAAGGAAAAGTCAACTCAAAGCGTGACCCAAGTACCATGAAGTCAACCCAAGGCGAAATCAAGATTGACGTACGGGAAAGTGGGTCTACCGACCTACTACCTAGGTCGGTCGACCTGAGGACTGCTACCTTAAAATCAGAAGTCCACCAAAGCCCGACAGTAGGTCGACCGACCTACTACCTAGGTCGGTCGACCACAGCGCAGTCTCAGAATTTTCCGCAAAGCCCAATCGCGTGATTAGGTCATTAGGAAACTTATGTTTTCAGCCTATTTAAGCTAATCTTGGGATTAGGGTTAAACATCTTTTATTTATCAAGTTCTCTATCTAGTTTTAATCTTTCAATTATCTTAAAACACTTTCCTTTAGTTTTATTCATTGTAATCATCAATCTTTCCGCGGGATTCAATAAAGTTTGTTCTTTTCTGCCTTAATCCTTGTTTCCGGTAATTCTCTTCTTAATTACAGTTTCATTATTGTTATTTTAGAATTGCTAGCATCCGGTTTAAGTTAGAATCCCAAAGCCTTTATTGTTATTGCATGCGTAGGTTAATGATCATCATGAATTCCGTTTTTATTAATGTTATTATTGTTATTTCAATTTCTATGAGTAGCTGAATTCCGTATGTTAGGATGTAGGGAGTAATTAACGTAGATGGTGCGAATTCCGAGACCGACTGTAGCAGCGCCTTGGTCGGCCGACCAGCCTAACTGGTCGGTCGACTGAGGTGTTGGTCGGCCGACTGGACTAGCTGGTCGGTCGACCGACGCGCGTATGTTTTCAAACCGTTTTTCTTCGTCGACTATAATAACCTACAATGAGACTGAAAGGAGACTTGTAGGATGTTAGTAATGACCTACCCAAGATTGAGAGATACGGGAAGGGCGTTGGTTTACACTTTAAGACGGCTAGGTTACTTAAGACTGAAAGGTATGTGACCTAGAATTTAGGAATCACCCTTATTGTTGACACCCAATAATTGTGAGACCTAGGAACTAATAGCATAGGCCGAAAGGAGCTATTAGGTACCATAGACCGAAAGGATATGTTACACCCCTTACGCGACTACAATACATGTTGACTTAGGATTTATACTATCATAGCTATTTATTACCCGAACATCCTAGCATCTCTTTTATCATAGTTTATTTCATTCTTAATTCTTGTTTTATTTATATCTTTATTTCTAGACTTAGTGACAATCAATTTAAACCCCCACTTTTGTTACCTTAAAACATTGACATCAAACAATAAACATTCCCCACCTCTCTGTGGTTCGACCCTGACTTTCACTATCTATAGTTAAAGTTTAGGAACTATAAATTTTATCTTTGACGCCCTCAACTACGGGCATCAACAAGGGCAAGGAAAAAGAAAAGGAAGCTTGAAGTTCCTTTCTAGGATTGCTATGGTAGCATCCGAAGAATGAAGACATGAGGAGCTTAGCTCTAATTTTCATTGATGTCTTCTTTTGTTTATGCATTTAAATTTTAAGAACGTTATTTTCTTGTACGACAAGGATTTAGTTATCAAACAATGGTTGTAATGTTGGTGACTTGGCTTTCACCCCAAGTCACCCCTTTTGTTCTTAATCAAATTGTTGTTCTTAAAATGCATTATGTACTTTATAACATGAGTTGATATGATCTTGATAGATCGCAAAGTAAGTACCTTGAATTGTTCCTCGTATGTTAGAAATGATAGGATCAAAATGAAAATCAAATAAAGTGATTTGATTTATTTAAAGGAGAATTACCCTTAGTGACAACACCCAATTAATATAAGATATAAACATATGGTAACATCCCATATTTTCGTAAATAATATTTTAATACTTTTAAAGTACTTTCCGGAATATAATATTATTTTAATAATAAATCGTAAGTTTTATTTCAAGTTTTCCGTTAAGTTCTGTCTTGAGAATATTTTAATCTTAAGACATTGTTTCGCTTGGCATTTCCGACTTGAGTTTCCGTATCACTTAAATAATTAAACCCGACTCAAGTATATATGTGAAAGACAACCTAAAACCCTACACAAACCCTATTCATCGACATCTTCACTCTCCTTATTTCATTTCACTGTAAACTTAAAACTCCTTTTTCCTCTCTTTTCTCCAAGCTTCAAAAGACACTCTCGACCCCTTCCGCAACTCGTATCAAGGTAAATTTTATATTTTCGGAATCCTCTCGAGATTTGCAATCTTTCTATCACTTTCAATTTCAGTTTTGTCGACTTTCATTTTCGGGCTGTTTTGACTCAATTCCGTTTTTAGCCTTTAATTTCCGTTTTTATGGTTGTAGGAGTTGGATTAGAGGATCCCGAGGTCGACTGTTACGTGGTGGAGGAAGACTTTGGAGCTTAAATCGCTAAAATGTGACTATTATGAGTACCTCGACCTAATTTGTTAAATTAGCACAATTTGTGATGGTTTGTGGTGTTGTTTCTGAATTTATGAGTTTATGTTGATGTATGAATGTAGGAACATGTTAGGAACCTGTTTTACTTGTTCAATATGTGGTTTAATTGATGTTTATGAAGTTCCATAGCTTTCACATGTTCATTTTCAGTTTTGAGGAAATTGCGACGGATACAAATTACGATCTTAATATGTGTTCTTCTTGATTCTTAAGTGATGTTGATTGTTGTATATAAGTGTTAACATGCTGGGTAAACTTTTTTTCTTGCAATTATTAAGATTTGTATCGATTTCCTTGAAGTTTAGAATCATTGTCGAATTACGTTTTGGTGCTCAGGAACTCTGAGCCGGTCGGCCGGCTGAGAGGCGTTCTATGTATTTTGCGAAAACTGAGAAATTGTATGTAGGGCTCTGAGCCGGGCCGGCCGCCGGTCCACCGGCTTAGAGACCCTATTGGTTGTGCATTTTTTAGAAAAAGAAGCTAGGAATGGATTCCTAGCCGGTAGGCCAGCGGCCGGTCGGCCGGCTAAGGATCCTTTCTCCATTTTTGTGAAATTAGTAGAAGTACGTGGGGGAAGGGATTCCCAGCCGGGTGGCCAGCAGCCGGTCCACTGGCTGAGGATCCATATTCCTTGATTTTCAATGTTGGCTGCAGATTGGGAAGGGGACTCCCAGCCGGCTGATCGGCGGACAGTGTGGCACCGGCTGAGAGCCCATATTCTCATTAAATCGTCTTTAACTTTTGATCGGCTTGTCCGATTTGCGTGAGACTTGTTCCGTATGCTTTTTTATGTGTGGTTGTGGTCCCCGGAGTTCGGGCGGCACTATATTGGGTTCGGGAATGGAGTGAGGATAGAGACCCCCCGGTCGGGCAACCGAAAGGGAAATCAGCTCTCCCTTAACTTAGCTCCTGGGGTCAATTAAGTGTTGATTAGAGGTCAGTAAAGTTAGGACTAAGGATTTGGTTGTAGTACATATCGGAATATGTCTGCGTTGGGACCGCTAGAGTACGATATGTACTGATGTTTGATGCGTGTGAAGGTATGATCTGAGTTGCGATCCTCTAGTTTGACATGTGAGTGTTTGTGGCATGACGGCCTAGTCTGAGTTGCGACGTACGGACCGTCTCGTGTATGGATGATGCGGTAGGAGATGTCTGAGTTGGGACCTCTGTCCTTTCGTGAGTTTGTTTGACCGTAGTGGGTTGGGTCTGAGTTGGGATCCCGATTTCACTACGAAGGGTAATGGTTCTGACTGAGTTGCGTTATGAACCTTATTAGCTGATTGGTATCCATCCGTGACTGAGTTGCGGCTACGGATGTCTACTTGCTGATTTGTGTACCAAGTTTACCTGAGTTGGGGTGTGACTTGGACACTGCTGATTGTGTTTAGTTCTTGCCTAAGTTGGAGTAGGTTCTAGATACTGCTGACTACATCTGCTTGCCTGAATTGGGGTACAGTGTCAGATGTTGCTGATTGATTGTGTTTATATAGAGTGTTGGTTATCCTAGAATTGTTCGTCCAAGGCATTGGACGACTCTTAGTCTGGTTTCGTAAATGGTTTGGAGTGAAAGACCCCCTGGCCGGGCAACCGGAAGGGAGACCGGCTCTCATGTCAAATAGTTTCCGAAGTTAGTTGAGAGCCTTTGTAAAGTATTGCATGTTGATATGAAAATTAGGATATATATATATGTATATATACATATAGGGTTGAGATCCGGTGAGAACCACCTTACAATGAGAACCGGTGAGAACTCTTCCTTACGGAATTTTTTAAAAAAAATTAATGACATAATTGGATTCGGCATGACATTTTATAGTTAGAGAACATATTTCTTGGTCTAGAAAATAAATACTAGTGGCGGAAAAATGATAGATACGAAAAAATAGATAGTAGATGCATGCAAATAAATAAAACGTATCTCACCTTGATTTCCGTCACTAGTATTTATTTTCTAGACCAAGAAATATGTTCTCTAGCTATAAAATGTCATGCCGAATCCAATTATGTATTAATTTTTTTTTAAAAAGTCCGTAAAGTAGAGTTCTCACAAAGTTCTCATTGTAAGGTGGTTCTCACCGGATCTCAAGTCTATACATATATATATACATATATATATATATACATATATATACATATATATATATACATATATATATATATACATATATATATATATACATATATATATATATACATATATATATATATACATATATATATATATACATATATATATATATACATATATATATATATATACATATATATATATACAGGGTTGGGATCCGGTGAGAACCACCTTACGATGAAAACCGGTGAGAACTCTTCCTTACGGAATATATACATATATATACATATATATATATATATATATATATATATATATATATACATATATATATATACATATATATATATATATACAGGGTTGGGATCCGGTGAGAACCACCTTACGATGAAAACCGGTGAGAACTCTTCCTTACGGAGTTTTTTTAAAAAAATTAATGACATAATTGGATTCGGCATGGAATTTTATGGCCAGAGAACATATTTCTTGGTCTTGAAAATAAATACTAGTGGCGGAAAAATGATAGATACGAAAAAATAGATAGTAGGTGCATGCAAATAAATAAAACGTATCTCACCTTGATTTCCGTCACTAGTATTTATTTTCTAGACCAAGAAATATGTTCTCTAGCTATAAAATGTCATGCCGAATCCAATTATGTCATTAATTTTTTTTAAAAAAAGTCCGTAAGGTAGAGTTCTCACAAAGTTCTCATTGTAAGGTGGTTCTCACCGGATCTAAAGTCTATATATACATATATATAAATATACACATCTATATACATATATATATATATATATATACATATATATATATATATACATATATATATATATACATATATATATATATGTTTCACATGTTATAAATGTTGGAGTATGTTGGATGCTTATGTGTTACGTGTCGTTAACAATAGGTGGCTAGGAGAACTCTAGTCACTTCCCATTGATTGTGGCGTACATGTTTTCATGTATGTAGGTACATGACAGGTGGCTGATGGGTTACAGGAGGCTAGCGAGCGATGATCATATCATCATTTAAACTTACCGTTTATCGTGTAGCTAGACTTAGTTTTGACATACATTTGAGTGCCTGTAGGGATGTGCCATCCCAGGCTGTTTTTGTACTTATACTTTTCGTACTTAGACTAAGGTACTTATCTATGTTTTGATTTATTTCAGTTTGTTTTAATTCACCTCGTTTTATCTTGCATGTTAAAGTTTAAATTCCGCGTAAATTTTGGCATGTTTGATTGTTTTATTTTTCCGCTGCGACGAGGGGTTTTACAGTTGGTATCAGAGCGTTATCGCTCCCGACGCACTCATGTGACCCTCAACCTTAACTTGACCATATAATTGAATAATGAATGAGAGATGGGGTAGATTTAAGGATTTATATATTGTAGTCTGTTTGTGATTGTTAATTGCTAAGTTAACACATGCTTTTCTTTTGAAGGATGGTGAGGACTTCTGCCGTAGAGAATACGATAATGCAAGCGCTCCTTCAGGTTCTTGAGAACCAAAGGACTCGAGCTGAGAATGTTCCTCCTCCTCCGCCTTGTAATGAAGCTAACAGACCTGGTGGCTTTTCCTGGATTGCCTCTCAGATGTCCAGGAGTCACGCAAAGACCTACGGCGGTGAAGTTGACCCAGTTGCTCTTTCAGAGTGGTTTCGAGAGATGAAGAAGATTTTTGCCATGTATTTAGTAGTCAGGGAGGATAGGGTGCGTTTAGCCGCTCACTTTCTGACATTGGAGGCTGATAGGTGGTGGACTCTGACTGGTCCGACTTTTCTACTTGACCCACTGTTCGATTTTGAGATATTCAAGGAGAAGATTGAGACTCGCTTCTATCCTAAGGAGCTTCGTTCGAAGATATTGAAGGAATTTATGGATCTTAAGCAAGGGAAGATGACGGTACAGGAGTTCATAGACAAGTTCAACCAGCTAGCTCACTTTGCTTCTAGGTTTGTGAGAGACGAGTCAGAGAGGGTGTACTTCTACAAAGGGAAGTTGGGACCCCGTATTGAGAGTATGGTCCGCCGAGACTCTACTTCCTTTGTTGAGGTGTACGATGACGCCATCTGGGCAGAGAGTTCGATCAGGGCTATTGATGCTGAGACTCGTGCTGCTACTGCTAGTGCTTCTTCACATCAGAGATCTATTTATCAGGGCAAGAGGCCTTTTGTTCCATCTTCTGCACCTGCTACTTCTCAGAAGAAGAGGTTTGAGAGGTTTATCGCTCCGGTCGCTAAGACCACTGTTCACACAGATACTACTTCGGGTACTTGTCACCGTTGTTATAAACCTTCTCATCCTAGTTTTGATTGCTTCAAGAATGCCTACATGTGCTACACTTGTAATGGATTTGGGCATAGGTCTTTCGAGTGTCCTGAGAGGAACACTGCTATTGGCAAGGCTGTCATTGCTGCTGCAGCTACTCGTGGAGGCAAAGAAAAGGGGAAGATCTTTGTTATGACTAGAGCAGAGGCGGAGGCTCATCCTGATATCATTGCTGGTATATTTTCTATTCTCGGTGCTGAGTGTCTGATCTTATTCGATACCGGTGCTTCATTGTCTTTTATATCGACTCAGTTCGCCGATAGACTAGCTCTGGAGTCTTCGATTGTTGAGGAGACTTCTATCTCATTGCCTTACGGAGATGTTTTCTCTTGCTCTTCTTCCCATAGGGATGTTCCTATTGTTATTGGATGTGCCACATTTCCAGCGGACTTACTGAGGTTTCCTCTCGAGAAATTTGACATTATCCTCGGTATGGATTGGTTATCGCGATACCATGCTCGCTTCGAGTGTCGCGACCAGAAAATCTGCTTGAGGAGTTCTTTAGGAGTTCGTGTTTCCTATAAGGGAACTCTCCCCCGAAAGGGTGTTCGCATCATTTCTTCGATGAAAGCTTATTATCTTCTTATGAAGGGTTGTCAAGCCTTCCTGTGTGTTGTTTCAGCTGCTAAGCCTTTGCTACCGAAGCTTGAGGACGTAGCCATTGTTCGAGAGTTTCCAGATGTCTTTCCAGAGGAGTTGCTGGGTATACCTCCTAAGAGAGATGTTGAGTTTACTATCGAGCTTGTACCAGGTACCAGACCTATATCTAAGGCTCCATATCGTATGGCTCTGCCTGAATTGAAAGAATTGAAGCAGCAATTGGAAGAGATGATCGAGAAAGGATTCATTCGACCGAGTGCTTCTCCTTGGGGTGCTCCAGTGCTTTCGATGAGATTGTGTATCGACTACAGGGAATTGAACAGGGTTACGGTGAAGAACCGATATCCTCTACCTAGGATTTATGACTTGTTTGATCAGCTTAGAGGTGCTTCCAGATTTTCCAAGATTGATCTACGGTCAGGGTATCACCAGATTCCATTTCGTGAGGTTGATATTACCAAGACTGCTTTCTGTACCAGATATGGACATTTTGAGTTTGTGGTCATGCCTTTTGGGTTGACCAATGCTCCTGCGATATTCATGGATCAGATGAATAGGACGTTCAGTGAGTACTTGGACACTTGTGTTGTGGTGTTCATTGATGACATTTTGATATATTCGAAGACTGATGCTGAGCATGCCGAACATCGTCGTTTGATACTTGGAATTTTGCGCCGACAGAAGTGGTTCGGTAAGTTTTCGAAGTGTGAGTTTTGGTTGTCTCAGGTTGCATTTTTAGGACATGTTATATCTAGTGAGGGTATTATGGTTGATCCCGCTAAGATAGAGGCTGTGATTGATTGGGAGAGTCCCAAAGATGTGGGAGAGATTTGTAGTTTCCTTGGATTGGCTGGTTACTATAGACGGTTCGTAGAGGACTTTTCTAGACTTGCTCGTCCGATGACTCAGTTGCTGAAGAAGGAACCAAATTTATATGGACTGATAAGTGTGAGAGTTCGTTCCAGGAGTTGAAGACCCGATTGATGACCGCTCCAGTACTTACTCTTCCAGAGATTCGTGTTGATTTTGATGTCTATTGTGATGCTTCTATGCTTGGACTTGGTTGTGTGTTGATGCAGAGTGGGAATGTGATTGCTTATTCCTCCAGACAATTGCGAGTTCATGAGGTGAACTATCCTACGCATGATCTTGAGTTAGCCGCAGTTGTTCATGCTTTGAAGATGTGGTGTCATTATCTTATTGGATCGCATTGCCGCATTTTCACTGATCACAAGAGTCTGAAGTACATTTTCACACAGAAGGACCTTAATATGCGACAACGTCGTTGGTTGGAATTGGTCAAAGACTATGACATAGAGCTATTGTATCATGAGGGCAAGGCTAACCTGTCTTCTAACTGTGTAAAACAAAACTAGAAGAAAAGGTAAGCAACGGTCTTAAGGAACCGAAGTTCCTTAAGACAAGGGAAATAAACTAAAAATTAACAAACAAAATTATACCGTCTCCCCGGCAACGGCGCCAAAATTTGATACCCGTCGTTGAGTGTTTCAAAGATAAGATTTATACACCAAACTAAAACTATAGATAGCGATAGTAAGGATCGAACCACAGAGAGACAAAGTTAATTATGTTTGCAAATTTAAAGTCTATTGAAGTCAAAATTGGGGGTTTTCAAAGTTTGATTGGAACTAACGACTAAGATGACAAAATAAGAGAAAGTCTAAAACAAGGGGTAAAAGAATGATTGGGAACTTCGGTTCACCATGGCTAAGGTAAGTCCAAATTGGGTAAACAACTCATAAAGACAATCTCAAGAACAAAGAATAAACCTTTCAGTCAATATTCTACCAAATCCTTACGGTCTTAGGGTTCCTAGAAAAGCACTAAACTTTCGTTCAAAGGGCAATTCCAAATTTGTTGTTAAACTAATTCTACCAATCTTTCAATCTAGGAGAATTAGTGCACCAACAAATGTAGAGATCGGTACAAAAGTCATAAAACCAAAGAAAGCCTAATTTTCGCCATGGTTCTCCTAATTCCCAATCATGGGGATTAGCTATTCATAATCATAAGACTAAAACTAATGAATCTAAAGAACTTCATGCGAGACAACATGGTTAAGCAATAACAATTCAAAAGAACAAAATATAAATTGAAACTACAAGAATAACAAAGAAGATGGATTGAAACAATAAATAAGAATAATCGCATTAAAACTTACAACCAAACGGAAATTGATGATCTTATCTGAAAATTGGAGTTTCCTCTCCTTAGGTCTAAAGTATTCTACACTAATGAGGCTTAACCTAATTCTAATTACCGTTGTTTGCTTAATAGTCTTTCCAAATTACAAGATTAAGAAAATAAACCGAAATAAAGAAACGAAATAGTTCAGCCCGTGAACTGGTCGACCAACCGGACATAGTGGTCGGTCGACCACTTGTGTTGTAAGTCGGTCTTTCTGTAACAGCGCCTTGGTCGGTCGACCAAATGGGTAGGTCGGTCGACCGCTTACTGCTCCTCTTCAGCCCCTGATCAGATTGCACACATCTCCAAAACCTCGAGTTCGGACCCGTATCTCGTGAGTTTCCTTAAGATAGCTTCTAAAGGACGATTAAAGCTTGATTTAGCTCACTTTTGCTTGTTCCTACATTTAAAACATAGAAATGCCAAAGTAAACCATTTCGGGAGGAAAATAGCTAAAAGCTACTAAACATGCATAGAAATACGTGCCAAAACTATAAATAAAATGTATAGTATACGCACGTATCATTGGTGTCACCATTGTTTTCTTCATTTTCGCATTTCTTAGGACAAAACCACCTAATATGCCCAAGGTCACCACACTTGAAACCCTTCACATCATTATTAGAAGCGTTCCTGGATCAAGACCTGCCATGCTTCGATCCATACTCCCTGTTAAACGATCGACCTCTCCGATCCCGAGCAAATGCAATTGTACCCGTACTGTCACTCTGTACCCCAACCTTGTCCTTCTTCCTCGCATCAAAGGACAATAAAGCTGTTTGTGCTTGCTCCATCGTAATGGTGTCCTTTCCGCACAAAATAGTATCCACATAAGTCTCATATGTGTCCGGGAAAGAATTTGGGAGTAACAACGCCTTATCTTCCTCCTCAAGCTTTACTTCGATCTTCTTTAACTCGTCTAACAGACCATTGAACAAATTCACCAATTAAATTTTCATCCTCATCCATCCTCAGCCGATATAACCGTCGCTTCAAAAACAACTTATTAGTCAAACTCTTTGCAATGTAGAGATTCTCTAACTTTTCCCATATCACCGATGGAGAGTCGTCATCAAGAACACAATTGATGACGGAATCCGAGATACACAATTGATGACGGAATCCGAGATGCACAACCTAATAGTTGAAATGTTTATATGGAGAAATAGGAATATACATCGGAGTTACTATCTCACACTTTTCTTAGTTTTTGAGCATATATATATATATTTTTGAGCATATGAATGTTTTTTTGAGCTTATGAATATTTTTTTGAGCTTATTACCTTAAACTTTATTTGCTTTTGAGCATATGAGTTTTTTTTTGAACTTATTACGTCAAACTTTATTTGTTTTTGAGCATATATGTATTTTTTCTTAGCTTATAAAAATTTATAAGTTAGATTTTAATTTTTTTTTTCGTTTAAAATAGAATATAACTAAGTGTATAGGTAATGTTTTTGAGTTTTATTGTAAGCTTTTGAGCTTAATGTTTTAATAACTTAACTCAAAAAATTTATACCAATACTCATAATTTTTAAAACAAAGCTCAAAAACATTACTGTATTATATAATTGTTTAAAAAAGTATAAAATTGGTGGTAGTAGATTAGATATTGGTGATAGTACATCGGATGTCCTACTTATTTATATGTATCTTCCGCACTTACAAAAGCTAATTATTGATTGTATTTACATACAAAAATCACTTGGGACAGCGGAAGAAAGGGCGCGGAGGAGGGGTTGCTTGGTTTCTGATTCCCCATTTCATTTCCAAAAGCCATTAAAAAAAAAGCAGCGAAAGAGAGAAGAGAGCGCCAAAATTATAACGACACTGACAGGAATCAAACGGAAGTTAGAAAAAAATAACATGGGTTCCTCAAACACCGGCGACAGAAAAGACGATTCCGGCAACCTTAATGCCACCGTCGACGGCAGCGATTCTTCCAATGGCGCTCTTCCTGATTCTAAACCTAGCCTTTTTTCCGACGGCGAAAAAGTCCTTGCTTACCATGGTCCTCGTATTTACGAAGCCAAGGTTTTCAATCCTTTTCTTTTTATTGATTCTTCTTCTAATCTCTCTACTTTGTTCTATCATGTCTTACCTAGTTATAATGTTTAAGCCTTGTCCAAATTTTACTGCCTTGGGTTTTCTTAGGGTTTTCGTTTATTATACGGAGTAGATAGTTTTCTTTGAGTTCTGGATTGCCAAGATTCGGCTACTTGTCCTCCATCCCATTCATTTGTTTACCCTTTATTAAAGTACTCCCCGTCAAGAATTAAAAACTATTCATATGTCTGAGACAAAGGTAATAATACTTTGCTTTTGAAATTAGTCCGTTTTAGATTTATGTTTACAGTAGTTTGTATGGTTGAATGAATCTTAGGGGTTTCAGCTCTGACTAGCTGAATCAATCTAGTAGTGTTTGGAAATGCGAAATTGATTTCAGTCGTGGAAACCAAAATGTTTGAATTCTTTTCAATTCCAATTGTAGGGATTCCCAAACGCTTAAAATTGCTCAATTACGGAATTCAATTCCAATTGTAGGGATTCCCAAACGCTTAAAATTGCTCAATTACGGAATTCAATTTGAATTCTAGGTTCCCAAACATACCACTAAGAGTTTCATCGGAGCTTTTGTGGTGTACTGCAATGTATTGACAGGCCTAATTGATGTGCGGAGTAATTATTTATGAAATGTCAACAGCTACATGTGTCAATTTTTTAATTCTTACCCCGTGTTGGTTTGATGCGTGTCTAATTCCATCTGTGAAGTCCCTACTCCCTAATGATATTGTAAATCCAGGTTGAATTGAGCAGTATTAGGTGGAAATATAGTTTTCTAGTGGGTGTAGGTTATGTTTAGGATTCAAGAATCAGGAGTAAGATTATGAAAAACTCGACCCCACCGCCATTACCAGTAGTGCATCTATGCTTATGAATACTTTATGATGTTTCAGGTCCAAAAGGCTGAGATTCGTAAAAAGGAGTGGAGATATTTCGTTCACTACCTTGTAAGTACAAAATCTTCAACTCTTCATTTGTTTATTAGTTTCCTCAATCAGCAAACAACATTGTTGCACATTGCCTTTGATTTTATTGTTTACTCTGATCTAATACTGTCAGTGTATCCTTATTGCTACCCTTGATGCAGTCACTCAATGATACATGTACTTTTTATCATGTGCAGGGTTGGAACAAAAAGTAAGTAAACTTCCATCAAGCTTAGTTTGCTAGAGCCTAGATGTCTTATGGTATTGATCAGTTCCCCTTGTTTCAGCTTACCTAATATTTTGAGGCTTTCAGGTGGTTTTAGAGTTTGATCTTGTGATACTTCTGCATTTATGATTGACCACAATATATTGGCTGACTTTAACTTTGGGAATTTGGCTTTAATGAGAACACATTCCCTTTTAAGTTTAATATATAACGATGTCAAACATTTTGCTGTTATTTCTGGTATTTGTCTTGTAGCTAGGTTGTCTTTTTCGCTCCTATTATTCCTGTCTTAGTTGAAATCCCGTATTTGACTAGGCACATTGCCATATTGGTTTTATGTCCCCGATTCCCATACTAATCTTACATTAGCCGTCACTTATTAGTTACAGCACAATGATTAATTGAGATTAATAGTTCCAGTATAAATCTCACCTTGTGTGTGAACCACATTAAATTCACAAGACAACATTGATGAGGCACAGTTAATCAATCGGAAGCAAGACAAATTCATTGGGGTCAGTGGAGTAAGAAATACAAACAAGTTTGATGTGTTCCATTGCTTAGTGTTCACATATTTCCACAGCTGGGATGAATGGGTTGGAACAGATCGCCTGATGAAATATACTGATGAAAATATCCAAAAGCAGCAAGAACTTGAAAGGAAGCAGGGTGCAGACAAGAATCAAAGGTCTGGGCGTTCTTCACAGGCAAAGCCAAAAGGCTCTGCAGGTACCCATTCTGTCATACAGTATATTGATTTTACATGTGCAAGGTAACAATGTTTTTCTTATGTATTGTCTTTTTGAACTGTTGAGTTTGACTCTTAATGTTATGGCTCAAGAATCAAGAGTTAGATAGTAAACAAAAGAAACTATTTTAACATTTGGTTTCAAGAATCTGAGACACAAACTCATTTGAGGTTTTATATATACTAGTTAAACAGGGAGTTAGCCCCCTTTTCAACTTAATGGCAATCCTTTGTTCCCAAATTCTCCTTTGTATGTGGGGATTGAGACTGTTAATTACTAGTTTATTATGTTTATATTGTGGAGGCTTGATATGTGTGTCTTTCTTCTATTGGGACTTTGGGAGCATGGCACAATATGTACTCCTTCCAATTAATTATGCTTTTTGGTATTTAGTTACTGGATGCAATAGTGATCTTATGCTCAGAAATTATTTTGCCATTGACGTACTCAATTGCTGCTGGTTGCAGATGCAAAAGGAGATAAAGAGGATGCAAAGATCAACGGTAATGCAGGCAGATGCTCTAAGACTATTGTGTTTGGTAATTTATTTTGTGCTTATTTTGAGAAATGTGATCATCCTAATTTCTCTTCCAAAGTGATGAACAAATAGTCAAATACCGTATTCCTCGTCTCGTACCTGTTTACGAATAATCTTCTTTCATACTCTTTTCCCTTATTGGCAATGACGGTCATTGATCTGCCTCAGATTTCAGGGTAGCTCTGATCTGACTGCTATAGTTTTTGCACATCATTGTCCATTTATTACCATAAAAAATTTAAGTTGTCAGAGCAATGGATTCTGGCAGATATATACGTCGTGGTAACCTAGTAAACTATTTATCAGTACAAACACCTCGGATTGAGAAATTTGACGCTGTCCGAATGGCTGAAGGTCCATTTTCCTTTTTCTTTTCTTTTCTTTTCTTCTCTTTTCTTCTCTTTTCTTTTCTTTTCTTTTCTTTTTCTTTTTCTTTTTCTTTTTAATTTTTTTAGTATTTCATCGACAAACTATGGAGTCAGAATTAAAGTGGTATTAGCTTTTTAAACTCTCTTATGGAAATCTTGATACTTGAATTGACAAATCATTTAAAGCAATAAAACCTGAGATGTGAGTCAAGACTTCATGAATTTTTGAAATTAATGGACAAATCATTAAAGGTGACCTTTGTTAATTGATTTGGGTCATCAAAACTAACCTCTCAGTGCTTGAACATAAGAGTACGTTGCACAGTTTCCCCACCCATAGGTAGGATCCCCCTGAGGTACTTCGGTAATGTTATTGTGTTGTTTATATCTTTTGGAAAGTCCTAAAGTCTCTTAAGAAATTTCCTAGTTCTGTTGGATAGGAAAGATAAAATGGAACTGTTGTCCATAATAGCAAGTGTGGCACCTTTGGCTGCAATTACAAGTGTCCGATACTGTACCTCAAATCTAATACATTTAGGTTGGCATGACTTTGTAGGAAATTGGAGGTAAAGCCTATGTTGTGTTTTGAGACAACGCAACCCTTTGACCCATTCCAACAACCGCAAGATTCCCTTTCTGCTGCCCCACCAACCCTGCATCTCTTCCTGTTTCCCACCCCCTGAAACACTTCCCATGTTTTCTGTTCACTTACCTTGCTCAGCATAAAATTTATATGCAAGGAGATCTGTGTTGATTGGCAAGTGGTGCAAGTTTTGTTGTGGTAGGCAGGCATGGACCTGGTGAGTGACACAAAGGAGAGAATTATGAAGGAGAAGAGAGATTTCAAAGATAGAAATAGATAATGTTATTGCTGTTCTGAAGGAGTAGGGGTAGGTCCCAACGGTTGGGGTGACTGAGGGAGGATGACTGAGCTGGTTGGGGGATAGAGTTGAGAAGGTTGTAGCTGAATAAGGGTAATTTAGGGAAAAAAAATTCAATAAAGGAAATAAGAGTAGAGAATTGAACGAGGCTCAGGGAATGATTACTGAAGAACTACCTTCAACTTTCTAATTCTTGTGCCTATCCACCTTTGGTAGATTTAAGAAAAATTGTGATTTTCCCTTAACTAGTATAAATTTTTTTATTTTTTGCTTTCTACTCCCTCCAATTATTTGGAATTACCCTACTTTTTAGATTTGTGAGGACTATTTTAAACAAATGGGAAATTCCTAGGAATCGGAGGGAGTAACTCTTAAGAGGTTAATGTTCTTACTCTGTACTTCTTATATATAACATGGTACAGTGGCAAAAGGGAAGAAGCGGAAGGTTGACGAGGTTTGAATCTGTTCATTACTAGCTTTGTTGTGCTTGTTTGAAAATTCAGAACTGTATGTCACACCCTTCATATCAACTCTGAAATAAATTTTTTAGTTCCTGTCGTCAACAATTTTCCTTTCTCTTGGATTAGCTTTTCTGTTTCCCTCTCTTTCTGACAATTGGTAGGCTTCTCTTGTAAAATGAAACATGACACATTATGAAAGTGGGTTACCCTTTTAAAGTTGCACTGATACCATTCTAGGTCACTAGATGCCGTATAAACAAATTCTTGTAGCTACTCTGTTGTGATACTTAGTACAAATATGCCTTGTTTCGCTTATTCTTTTGTCTTTGGACCAAGTACCAACTCTTATCTTTCTTCGCTCGAATCGTGTATGCATGTTTTTATTCTCTTGAAATGAGAAATGAGCTCCATCCAAATTTATTATTCCCAACTTGCTAGCCTTGATGGTCAACTAATGCCAACTTTGACCATCCAACTTTCTTACGGTGTCAACCTTACGAACCAACTAAAACGAATTGTTTTTTTACGTTGGTTCGTACGGTGTGCACCGTAAGAAAAATCGCACGGGATATTGACCTTATATATATATGTATATATATACAACAACAACAACATCAGAGCCTTAGTCCCAAAATGTTTTGGGGTCGGCTGACATGAATCATCCTTTGGAACCGTCATGAGTGAACTCTCATCTCAACAAGAGAAAAAAGAAAGAAAAGAAAAAAACGGAAGTGGAGTGAAACAAAGAAATGAAAGGCAAAGGGGTTTTATATATTTTAAATCGAACTTATCACATGTATAAAAACCGAAAACAATAAATCAAGGATAAAGTTTAAAGTGATTTTGAGAAATGAAGTAAAATTTAATATAAGAGTTTTGGGGGAAAAAGTGTAACAAAATCAAAAAGAAATTTTTTTTTAGAAAACTTAATAAAAACATCAAAGGCTAGAAGTCCACATGTATCATATCCCTCCATAGTGCCCTCTCCATCACCATTCCCTCCTGAAGCCCGAGAAATCTCATATCGTGCTCAATCACTCTTCGCCAAGTTTGTTTAGTTCTCCCTCTACCCCTAGCAACTTGTTCTGCACCCCAGGTCTCCAACCTCCTAACCGGTGCGTCCATAGGTCTCCTTCTCACATGGCCAAACCATCTTAGTCGGTTTTCCATCATCTTGTCCTCTATTGGGGCCACTTTTACCTTCTCTCTAATCACTTCATTCCTCAACCGGTCTTTCCTTGTATGGTCGCACATCCACCTCAACATACGCATCTTTGCCACACTCATCTTATGAATGTGACATTGCTTCACGGCCCAATACTCCGAGCCGTAAAGTAAGGCAGGTCTAATTGCCGTACGATAAAATTTTCCCTTTAATCTTTGGGACATACCCTTATCGCACAAAAACCCTGTAGCACTTTTCCATTTCATCCATCCCGCTTTAATTCTGTGGGCCACACCTCCATCTAACTCTCCATCTTTTTGGATAATAGATCCGAGATATCTAAAGGAATCTGACCCCTCAACAACATTTCCATCGAAATTAATGCTCCCCACCGCCGTCGATCTCGGCCCCGCAAATTGACACCTCACATACTCGGTCTTACTCCTACTTAGCCTAAACCCACGAGTCTCCAACGTATGCCTCCATAATTCCAACTTTCTCTCAACCCCCTCTTTCATCTCATCAATCAACATAATATCATCCGCAAACATCATACACCAAGGGATCTCGTCCTGAATATCCCTTATCAACTCATCCATAACTATAGCAAAGAGAAAGGGACTAAGCGCGGAACCTTGATGCACACCAATGGTAATGGGGAATTCTTCCGTTCTCCCAACATTGGTTCTAACACTTGTACTAGCCCCCTCATACATGTCCTTTATGAGGTCGATATATTTTCTTGACACACCCTTTCTCGCCAAAGCCCACCGAAGTATTTCTCTCGGGACTCTATCATATGCCTTCTCCAAATCAATAACAACCATATGCAGGTCTTTCTTCCTCTCCTGATGGTGTTCCATCAACTGTCTCATGATAAAAATTACATCCATAGTCGATCTCCCAGGCATAAAACCAAATTGGTTTTCCGAGATATCTACACATTTCCTAAGCCTCTGCTCGATTATCCTCTCCCATAATTTCATCGTATGACTCATAAGTTTAATTCCCCGATAAATGGAACACTCTTGAACATCAACTTTATTCTTATACAAAGGGACTAGAGTGCTTCGTCTCCAAGCTGAAGCCATCTTGTTACCCCTCCAAATCTTGTTGAAGAGCAATGTTAACCACTCAATGCCCTTCTCCCCCCAAAACCTCCAAACTTCTATGGGTATACCATCCGGCCCCCCTGCCTTCTTTGACCTCATCTTCCTTAATGCCTTCCGAACTTCACTCTTTTGTATTCTACGCACAAATTCCCGATTAACCATGCTTGGCGTTACTTGTACATCTCCAAAACCTTGCTCCCGAGGTCCATTGAATAGAGTATCAAAATAAGAACTCCACCTAGCCTTTATTTCGTTATCCTGAACGAGTATCTTGTCGTTCATATCTTTCACACATCTAACTCTCCCAATATCCTTCGTCTTTCGGTCTCTTATGCGAGCCAGTTTATAGATATCCTTCTCACCTTCTCTCGAATCCAACCTCGCATACACCTCTTGGTTAGCTTTGGCCCTCGCATCGCGCACTGCCTTTTTAGCGGCTCGGTTAGCCTCCTTGTACTTTGCCAAGTTCTCATCACTCCTGCATTTCCCCAAAACCTTATAACATTCACGTTTTGTCTTTATCACTTGTCTCACGTCATCGTTCCACCAAGATGTGTCCTTACTTGATGGTCTATTACCCTTAGACTCCCCTAACACCTCCTTCGCCACATCCTTTACCACAAGCTCCAATTTATCCCACGATGCATCTACGTCTTGCTCCTTGCAATCCGACCAAATGTTGTTCCCTCCGACCTTATCCACAAACGCTTGTTGGTTTTCCCCTTGTAGCTTCCACTACTTGATTCGTGCCTCACCGACTACCTTTCTCTTCCTGAAGTCTTTCCTAACCCGAAAATCAAGCACCACCAGCCTATGTTGTGTAGCGGTACTTTCACCGGGTATGACCTTACAATCGGTGTAATCTTTCCTCCATACATTCCTTACCAAAAGGAAGTCAATTTGACTAACATTTCCACCACTCCTATAAGTCACCAAATGAGAATGCCTTTTCTCAAACCAAGTGTTCATTATACCCAAGTCATATGCTAGAGCAAAATCCAAGATAGCACTTCCTGCTTCATTTCTCTCACCAAAACCAAAACCTCCATGAATGCCTTCGAAGCCAACTCGACTAGTACCCACATGCCCATTAAGGTCCCCACCAATGATCAATTTCTCTCCAATAGGAACCCGTTTTACCACCTCTTCTAGGTCTTCCCAGAAGGCTCGTCGACAAGAAGCATCCAATCCAACTTGGGGTGCGTACGCACTTATGACAGTAAGCACCTCATCCCCGACTACAGGCTTAATGCTCATAATCCTATCACTCTTTCTCGATACTTCTACTACATCATCGATGTATTCCTTAACGATGACAATACCCATTCCATTACGACTTTTCTCCTTACCTGTGTACCACAGCTTATGACCCCATGGCGCTATCACCCTTGCTTTATCTCCAACCCACTTTGTCTCTTGTACACACATTATATGAACCTGCCTCCTCTTCATAACCTCCCCTACCTCGGCTAATCTCCCCGTCAAAGATCCCACGTTCCAAGTAACAAAACGCAAGCGGCTACCCTTCCTATAGGTTTGCCCCGTTTTCTTTACCCGCTCTTGACCATGCTTCCTAGATCCAAACCCATTTGTCACCACACCCATAACTCATAAAGGACTAGAGTTATACTTACACTCATAAACTCATAAAGGACTAGAGTTACACCTACACTCACAAAATCGCTTTAAAATTTTTAAAGTTACACTCGTAAAGCATCACAGTGTAAAATGCTAAAGATATAAAAATTCAAATTATATACAAAATTGCCTAAAAATTTCACATATACACTCGTAAAGCATCGCAGTTACACTCATAAATTTCGCCTAAAAATTTTCACTCGTAAAGCATCACATTTAAAATCATAAATTTCAGAGTTACACTAATATATCCCCGAAACTAAAAAATAATAAATATTCACATTTACGCTCGTAAATTTCAGAGTTACACTCATATATCCCAAAACTGAAAAATAATAAAATTTCACACTTACACTCGTAAAGCATCACATTTACACTCGTAAAACATCACATTTACACTCATAAATTTCAGAGTTACACTCATATATCCCAGAAACTGAAAAATAATAAAAATTCGCATTTACACTCGTAAGTATCACATTTACACTCATAAAATTCAGATTTACACTTATATATCCCTGAAATTGAAAAATAATTAATTAGGTGCTAGAGAGCGAAAGACAATTAATTAGTGCATAGGAAATTGATTAGTTCTAAGTGTTTATTTTCCTTCAATCTCAACCATTCATATTGCTTAATCCAATCTCAACATTTTTCCTTTTTATTTTGTGCCTTAATGCACCTATTTCTATGCATTTATCTTAGCCCTTTATCTAATCCATCTAGTGGCCTTTATAAGGACTTGTGGACTCAAAAATTATGGAAGACTCTTTCTATATCTCTCTATATATATTTAGAGAGAGAGAAGTTCAAATGAGTCCACAAGGTAAGTTGAGTCCATTGAGTCTTGTAACTCCATTGCACTGTTTTTGTAACTGCATAACTCCATGGCAGTTTTTGTGTAGCTCTAATTATGGTGTAATTATAATTTTCAAGTTACACCAGAATTGGAGTTATATATATATATATATATATATATATATATATATATATATATATATATATATATATATATATATATATATATATATATATATATATATATATATATATATATATATATATATATATATCCCGTGCGAACCTATCACAGTTCAAACCCTACGAACTACCTAGATACACTTAGTATTACTACTAGTTTATCACAACAACTTTATTACCTTTATTAAAAGGTTGTAAGTATTACGGAGTATATTGTTTGTAAATACCAGTTGAAGTCAACCGTCTTTGACCACTAAAGTCAAATTGGGATGATAATATATGGGATGGAGCCATGGCGGGATGAACTCTTTGTGTAGTTTATCATCGTCGAACTTCTCTTACATCTATTGTAGTTTTGGTATAGCATTTATCCCTTTGTGATTCACAAGAGCTGGACTGAGAGTCTTCTGATATTACCCAATTGACATTCGAAGTGTACTTGTTGGCTTAAACCTATCAGACTCTTGTTAATCCTTAACTTCTGTGGGTTAAGTTTGAGATTCAAACCTAAAGTGATATTCTCATTGTTCGTTGTTTAATGTATACATTTTCAGTTTTCAGAAGCGACTCTTTCATTCTGAAACACTCTGATATTTATTTTCCATGATATAGTTCCTTATCCTTGGTTTAAAAAAAGTTCCTTATCTTTATGCTGTGGATCACTCTGTAACATTATGTTTAATGAAACTTAAAGTCAAGCTACTTTTGTCTTAATATCATTGTACGTGGTTATAACCAGTCTTTTGATAGTTTGCATTGTGTATGCCAGAAGGAAAATTTCTCCGCTGAAAAACTTGTTAAGATCCAGATGCCGTCAACGTTGAAAAAGCAACTAATTGATGACTGGGAATCAGTTATGCAGAAAGATAAGGTATGTTACCAGAGTTGTTCTGTGGCGACTTCTGACCAGGTATCTCAGATGTTAGTTTAACTCAATCTCTTTTCTTACAGCTTGTCAAACTACCCCGCTCTCCTAGTGTGGACGAGGTTTTAAAAAAGTATCTTGAATACAGAACAAGAAAGGATGGCACGTAAGTCCCCTTAAGTGTCTAACCTTCTGAAATTATGTCTTGTGCATGTATAATGTCACTTATACTGGGTTCTTGTACTGTGTATATGCATGTCTGTTATTGTGTTTATAAATCTCGTAGTTGCGTAAAGGACAAGTTAACAGTGCGATAGATAATGGGATTGAATCTACTTGTATGGGATTGAATCTACTTGTATGAGATTGAATTTAGACTTTGCTCACTTTGGTTCACGGCAAATGGTGAGGCACCGTCCACCAAATCTCCACTTTGACTCACTATTTTGATGAAAACACTCTCTTCGCCATAGACACCTTACTTAAGTGTGAGTGATACCAGCTAAGTTAAGACAATGATCGAACTCAGGTGTTGTAAGTGGCTTGGTTAACATATCTGCAGGATTTTCGGTTATATGTATCTTCTACAACCTTCTTGACAGTAAGATAATAATATCTCGGATAAAGTGGCGCCTTATATAATGTGCTTGGTCTTCGAGTTATGTTTGCTATTCTTGGTCAAGTGGACAACACTTTGACTATCGCAAAATACAACAAGAATATCTTGTTGTAGACCAAGTACACTTACTAAGCCCTGAAGCCAAATAGCTTCTTTCACCCCCTCGGTGGCAGCAATATATTCTGCTTCAGTAGTTGACAATGCCGCAATGGCTTGTAATGAAGAATACCAAATGAAAGTCCTTCATATCAAACACAGAGCCTTTAACTTGTTGATAAGAGACTTGTCTCGCGCCGCGATCAACACGTCGTTGACATAAAGTAACAAGTATATAAAAGACCCATCTGACATCTTCTGAAAATAAACACAATTATCATAACTACTCCTTGAGTAGCCATGTCCAACCATGAAGGAATCGAACCTTTTGTACCAGTGTCTTGGAGATTGCTTTAGACCATAAAGAGACTTTTTCAAACGACATACATAGTCCTCTTTATTAGGGACAACAAAACCCTCGGGGTTGATGGATGTAGATTTCCTCTTCAAGATTACCATGAAGAAAAGCAGTTTTGACATCTAAATGCTCCAACTCTAAATCATGCAAAGCAACGAGAGCAAGTAATATACGAATTGAGGTGTGACGAACAACTGGAGAAAATACCTCATTGAAATCAATGCCTTCTTGTTGATCAAAATCTCTGACAACAAATTGCTTTGTACCTTGCATTCTCAACACCCGGAATGCCTTCTTTTCTCTTAAAGATCCACTTGCAACTGATAGCTCTCTTACCATCTGGTAACTTCACCAGATCCCAAGTTTCATTTTCATGAAGACTCTCGATCTCTTCTTACATAGCTGCAACCCATTGTGCTGAATCTCCATTGGAGGTAGCCTCAAAATAACTTTTAGGCTCATGACAATCATCAATTTCTTGTGGAGCAGCCAAAACATAAACAATATTAGCACGTTCGCCGACGTATCGTTGAGTCGATTTTCTTGGTCTCCAGGAAGCAGGAAGATCTCGAGCCATACACCACGGTTGTGGTAAACCTCGTCTTAGAGGTTGACGTTGTTGTTGTGGATTTCTATGGTCGGTGGTAACGGTCTCATCATTGGAATTTGGTAGAGGGTAGGAAGTTGGGACATCTTCCTCCGGAGTATTCTGGGCTGCTACCTTAAACTCCACCTTCTCTACGGTACTCTTTGTATCATTTGTACCAGTAGGGGAAGCAACAATATCTCTTCCAGAAGATCACAAAGCATTCTCATGAAAGATAACATTTCGACAATGAAAGCTTTGTCGAGAATCGAGGTCATATAAACGGTACCCTTTAACCCCCCAAGCCATAACCTAAGAAACTACATTTTTTCGCACGAGGTTCCAGTTTTCCCTCGTATACATGAGAATATGCAAGACAACCAAATATTCTGAGATTAGAATAATCAACAAACCTGCAACACATACAAGCTACCAGATCAATTTTCCTTTAATAATACAAGATAACCTTTGGACACTTTCAAAACTCTACCTTTGAATACTTACACCCAAGTGACTCAAGAGTGCCTAACGAAATGAGATTTCTTTTTAAATCGGGGACGTGTGACTAGTCAGTGACACCATCATGTGTTTGTGTTTTAATTGTAACTGTACCTTCACCAACAACTTTGCATTGAGCATCGTTGCCCATCAAAACAAGACCACCATCTATTAGGTGGAAAAGTAGTCTTTATTAGGTGACATGTGAAATGTACAACCAAAATCAAGTATCCACTCATTTTTGGACCTTTGCTCAAAGTCAGCAACTACTAATAATTCCCCATCTGACTCGGACTCATGACACTAGCTAGCATGGTAATCGGGTTGTTTACCTTTACCTTTATCATCTCTTTCTTGCTTATTTTTCAATTTAAAGCATTCCGAGACTTCGTGACCTTTTTTGTTGCAACTTGCAATAACGACAAAACTTAGAATTTTTAGCTCTAGATTTTGACCTGAACTTATTGTTACTAGGACTACCCCTTTCAAAAGTTCTCCCTCTAATATAACCAAGCCGTCACCGAATTTTCAGAATGAATTTCGGTATCAAACTTTTTTTTTGACAATAAGTTGGACTTGACATCTTCAAAAATTAATGTATGGTTGTTTCCATACAATATGATTTTTTTGAAGTGTATATGAGGGTGGTAGTCAGACAATAAGTAAAACAACTTTATTCTCATCTTCAATTGTGACATCTAGGTTCTCCAAATCTACTAAAATAGAATTGAACTCAGTTAAGTGAGTTTGTATGGGAGTACCTTCTCACATACGAAGTGTGAAGAGACGCTCCTTTAGGCGGAGCTTATTTGCGAGGGTTTTGGTCATATAGAGGGACTCCAACTTAATCCATATTCTTTAGCGGAATTCTCTTTAATGACCTCCCGCAACACCTCTCGTGAGTCATGACCGTGATAGACAGAGTTGGATCACAGACAACGCCTTCTTGTTAAGTTCTTCCCATTGATCATCTGTCATAGTGGCTGGTTTCTTTGACTTACCATCCAAGGCTCTCTTTAAACCATTTTGGATAACAATGGCTTGCATTTGGACTCGCCAAATTGCAAAACTAATTTTACCATCAAATTTCTCGATGTCGAATTTCGTCGACATGGTGAAATATCCTAGCTGAATATAAAGAGGCTCTGATGGCAATTTGTAGGGGTATAGAGCGCATCGGAAGCGAATAGATTTAGCTAATGATAAAAGAGAAATTAAATAAAGACGATAAAATTGACACCGAAATTTTATGGTGGAAAAACTCTCTTGATTAAATAGAGGTAAAAAACCACTGGTGAGAGAGCCAAGTAATTCCACTATAATAAAATGGGAGTACAAGAATATTTCCTCAAAGGCTGATAGAAAATAGCCCAAATATTATACTCTCTACTGGTTAAACAATTATACCCGAAATATTAGAGAATAAGAAAGAGGAATGATAAGGGAGAAGTAGATTGTGTTGTGGTGTACAGAAATGAGCATCCGCCAAAGGTATTTATAATACCAAATGCTAGTATGGAAGTATTAAATGACTAGTACTCCATAACCCTTCATAGGTACTGCAACCTTGAAAATATGTAAATCTACTCGTATTCATATACTTTGGTTCACAGCAAATGGTGAGGCAACGTCCAACAACTCGAGATGGAAATCGCGTCGATAAATGCATCGGGGGATCGCTACTTCACAAAAGAAAGAAGCGCAACCACTTTAGTGAGCCATTTTTATTTATTTCACCATATTCAGAATCAAAGAGCAATGAGTCTTTGGCTCCATTGGAAATAATGTAAATCTACTCGTATTCATATACTTGGGATATTTTTTTTATTAATAACCGATGGACTTGTTTGCTTGTTCTTTCTTCCTCTGTCCTATTCCTTTTTTTTTATTAAAAATATCTATCTGTTTGTAGGATGATTGATTCAGTCGCAGAAATTTTGAATGGACTGCGTTGTTATTTTGACAAAGCGCTGCCGCTGATGCTTTTGTACAAAAAAGAACGGCAGCAGTATCATGAATCAGTAACCAATAATGTATCTCCATCAACTATATATGGCGCTGAGCACCTCTTGCGCTTGTTTGGTATGTTTATGTCTTTGTTATATTTTTCAGATTCTGACTCTGTTCTTTTTACCTGGGAAATGTTTTAAATCCTAATCCAGAGTCTTCTGATAAATAATTATTGTTTTTGCCTTTTGAGATTATGATTGTCTATTTCTTTGTCAAAGAGTAAAAATCAAATTTTCCTTATCCTTTACACTTGTGTTGTTTATGGTGCAGCTATTTTCTGAATTCAAGTATATTACAGGGATAAGATAAAAACTGACAGCATTAGTGCATTTCTAATATACTATGTGGTGAGTGCAGTTAAATTGCCGGAGCTGTTAGCCTACGTAAACATGGAAGAAGATACATTGAGTCAATTGCAGCAAAAATTAGTTGACCTGCTCAAGTATGAATCTTGTCCTGATAGCCATTTCTTAACTCATTGCGTAATACTTTTATCCCTTTATCTGAATGTCCCTTGTGGTGACGGGAAGTGAGAGTTGTGTGCCTAAAAAGGTGCACAGAGTCTTTTGAGTTCGGTTCTACTTGATGGGTGCATGCTTTATTGTGTAAGCTTTAGCACGATCTTATAAATGATTGGAGGGCAATTGGATGAAAGGTCTCTCCTTGTGTCCTACTCATTTCGGTCTCATTTTACTCAAAAAAAAGGAAATTTGTAGAGTAGCACACCTTTAATATTATGTCAAATTTAGTTTTTTTTTTCCCTTAAATTTGCACTCATAAAATAGCCAACTGTAATAGGGAGAAGTTAAAAAATTGCATGTATTCCTTACCCCTAAGGCCCTTATCGGTTCTTGTGAGGTGAATCTTGTTATGTGGTAGTAGTATTTTAACAAATACACATATATCAGGAACTCAAATAGTGCCATTGGTCAAGGCTTTTAACAATATTTTACCCCCTTGTTGTGTAGGTTTCTTCAGAAGAATCAAAACACTTACTTCCTGTCTTTCTTGCGTAGGTTTCTTCAGAAGAATCAACACACTTACTTCATGTCTGTCTATGATAGTTCGAAAGCTGTGGGAGGAGCTAGCAAGGGTAAAGATAGTTGACTAAAGTGGGTTTAGCCGTTGGACTTGTGGCTTTAATCTAGACCCTAATTCTAAACACCATTGTCTTGTTGTACCATTAGTTGTTTACTTAGCAATTCATCCTCAATTGTAGAGTGGTTTCCTGTAATTGCACGTCTGAGGATTCTATTTGTCGGTGAAAATAGAAGAAATGCCTGCTTTGTGTACACGTGGTAGTAATTAGTCATCGTCATTGTCAGTTCCGCAAAAATACACTTGTTTTGTCTCTGTGTGGATAAGCCGGAGTGGTTTAGATCTGTTGTTAGATCACACTTGGTTGATGATGTCAAGTTTCTTATGTTTTTAATAGTTTGCTTTTTAGTTATTTTAAATTATTTGAAGGTTACAAGTTACTCTCTAAAGAAGGTGCAAGAATGATTAAGATAAAGAAAATCTCTAGCCTAAGCCAAATGTTGTAAGCGAGTGTAACATTCTAAACATGTCAAAGTGGTTGCAAAATTCATGCAATAGTGTGATGGATGTTGCTGCCCAAAAAAAGTGTGATGAATGTAGTTTCTAATGCAACAAATGGATAAATTTTTTAAGATGAAATAAATTTCGAAATATGACTAGTGTTTAAACTTTTATAAGACTTCTTGTTTTCCAAAAATATCATTTACATTTGAATAACAAATAGAATATGTTTGCAATCTAATTCATAAGATACCAATCTTGTTTTTGCAAGTTGATTTCAATTCCAAAAATGGGACTTTTGCTTTTTCATTTTCAACAAAAATATAAGTTCCCATAAAAGCTTGTTGGGAATACTCCTTACATTGAAAATGAATTTTTGTTTGGAGTCTACAAACGGATGGTTCTAAATAAGTATTTTTAAATGAGATTACCTTTTATAACTCATGGGTAATAAGAGTAAAAAAAATGTTTTTAGGATTCTTTATTTACACACTTTTGTAAATAACCTTTTTATTTCTCATTTATTACCAAGACGTTAAAGAACATTTATTGAACACTTTGAATATCATTTTTGAGTCAAACTTTCTTTTTCTTAAGTATTTGCAAAATCATTTTAGGTCTTAAAGTCTTCAACTGTTTTCGAAAAAGCTGTAAAATCTCCTTCAATCAGTTCATTGCACTGTGTCGTAATGAGTTTGTTCTATGATTTTTGTGTTTAAGTCTTAACTGCAAATCTTCATGTTCTTAATTCAACCACTGATATTCTGACTCTGTAACCAATGAGATATAACTACCAAACTCTTGAAGAGGAGTAGCTTTAAGTTTGAGTTACAACCGGGTTGGTAGTCGAGTCATTTTAATTGTAATAGGTTTAGTAGTTTGAGTAAATTTCTAAACAAACAATAAATTAACGATCACACGTAAGCCGCGAAGTAGAGGTTCGGCCAATTTTCTAAACATTGGCTTATTTGTTTATTTACTTTTACGATTCACTTATCATCGCTTAATTCGTTCAATCATTGCTACAACTCTCTGTCACACTCAATCACATAGTGACATAGACCTATTATCTCTTCTGAACTCATAAGAACTTAAGTCTTCTTAAGTTTGATACCACATCATCTTACTTGTGTTATCAATTAACCAAGTTAAAGAGAAATTTTTAAAAACACACATAATTTACTCCCTCTTTCTCTTAGGTGTTTATCGTTCTTAACTCTGAAATTGATATCAGAGTCTCATGATCTTGATATTGGTTAAATCCAAAGAGTTGATCCTATAGTTATGAACGATTTAAAACACACTAAGTATGTCATCTTCAAGGGACATATTTATGCCTGGTGGAAACACCACATGGAGCACTATGTCAAAAGTGCAGACTATGAATGTTGGCAGATTATTCAAAAGGGTCCACTATCTTAGGTGTTTATAGTTCTTAACTCTTCAATTGATATCAGAGCATCGTGCTCATGATATTGGTTAAGTCCAAAGAGTTGATCCTATAATTATGAACGATTAAAAACACACTAAGTATCTCATCTTGAAGGGACAATACAGTGCCTGGTGGAAACATCGCATATAGCATTATGTCAAAAGTGCGGACTGTGAATGTTGGCTGATTATTCAAAAGGGCCCACTCGCGATCACGATCACTAATGCTGATGGCATTAGTTCCCCGAAAAGTGAGGACAAATATGTTGAGAGTGACGATAGTAAGGTCGAGAAAAACTCTAAAGCAATGTCCATTCTTCAATATGGCGTTGACAAATATGTTGAGAGTGACTATAGGAAGGTCGAAAAAAACTCTAAAGCCTTGTCCATTCTTCAATATAGCATTGGTGAACAAGAGATTAATTGTATTTCCGGTTTCACCTCGACCAAGGAAATTTGGAACACCCTAATCCTTGCTTATGAGGGAACTTCACAACCAGAAAAATATCGAGCCGATTTTCTCATGCAACAATATGAAATGTTCAACACGACTAAAGATGGGCCCATTAATAGTTTGTGCTCTCGTTTATCTAGTATTGTCAATGACCTCAAGAGTCTAGGTAGGGTCTTTGAACCCGAAAACCTAATACACAAAATGTAGCAACCCGACCCGTCACCATCGTAACACAACCCAATAAGATGGGTGTGCACCATTGAGCTCGTTATTTGTCCTCACTTAAGCCCAAAAGTGCAAGGCTTTGTTACTAAGTGGTGGGTGGGAGCTATTATAAACATATCACAGGCCTCACATTCTACCAATATGGGACAAATCTCCACACAAACTCACATTCTACCGATGTGGGACAACTCTTAGAGTGATACAAACTCACCCCCTTAAGAACACAACGTCCTCGTTGTGCCTTAAACCTGACCGCAACCAGGGCCAGAATCCTCCCCCGCTAGGTGTGTGACTTGGGTACTCCCGACCACAGGCTCACCACACGGTCGCAGGGTCGCTCTGATACTACTTTGTAACACCCCCATTTATTTAAGAGCCTTTAGCAAGATATTCTCAAATAAATAGAGCTGTTACCATCTCTAAATGACCGAGGTAGTGTATAACAAAGTAAAACAACCAAAGTACTTTATATAAATTAAAACTGATAAAATTTAAACTTTTGTTATTACAATTACTGCTCAGCGGAAAAGAAAATACAACTGATGACTTCTCTAGATGTGATATAATTCTAAGTCGGTCCAAAGTCTGCATCTCACATTCCTGCCCCAGCTCCTAGATCATCTATCTCTTTCCTGTAAAGTCTACTCCCCATTCCGGATCATCATAGGTGTCACACGAATACACTGTTAACCTCGCGGTCGAGTAGGATAACACAAAATCATAATGCAACAAATATGATATGCAAATGTCATGATATGCTCGAGTTCAATCACAATCTCATTCTCAAACCCGTAACACCCAGCCATACCGAACCTCCCGACAGACTATAATCGGCCGTCGCCGAACACCAGGCTAGCTCAATAGCTGATAAGACACCAGGCCTGGTCTGCAGAACCACCCTGGGCTTTATATCAGAACAATATCTGATCCATATCTTTCTCAGTAACCAATGCATATGCCATGCTCATGAATGCAACACTAAAATAAATAACCATTAAATAGCGTGCTCATATAACTCATACTTGCATCCATAATATACAAGACAACATCCATTCATAACACATCACAGAGTAAACATCCATTCATAACACTTCGTAGAGTATAGTGCCAGTGTATCCTACCTGGATAGCAATACAGTCCAATAGTAAGCCAGCAAGTAAATAGAATTATGCCACTTCAAGACCGTCACCTAACAAATATAATATGAACAATTACTAACTAATATAACTACGTAAACAAGGTATAATATATCAACCAATAAATTTAATTAACCAATTAATGTATTACGCATAACGAGACTATATTAAGCACGACAGTCAATTAACTTAATTAGGTGATAAATGAAAATTACCGTCACAACACTATTTAAACAAATTAACTAAACCAGTTTAACTAATCAAACTAATTGATCCCTACTAAATAAACATGAACTAACCAATTTAAATTATTAACAACATCAACATAAACTAATAAAATAATATCAATAACAATCACATAATTATTATAAATACTAATAATAAACTTATAATAACAATACTACTAATAACTTATAATAATAATAATACCAATACTAACAATAATAATAATAACAAAAATAATAAATAATAATAGTATTAATAATAATAATAATAATAATAACAACAACAACTACGCAAACACAGCCCAAAGGCCCCAAACCCCTCGACAATCTCCGAAAACGCAACAGCACACAGCCCTTGACAGCCCCCTAAACACAGCTCCCTTCGACACCTTCTCACTGCCCGAATCACCACCACGACACGGTGGCTGCCACCACCTGAAGGAATATATCTTAAATATCCATTTAAAGTATTAATCGAATTAATACTGACAAGGATTATATCAAAAACGAATTGATGCTAAAACAATAAATTAAATTAAAAAAACATGGAGCATAGAAATAACCTTTAGTCCTATGAGATAATGGTCTAAGAACAACCTAGTAACCCAAGTTTCAATGTAGAAACTCTCCTTAGATTTCACCCAAGATGATCTGAGAAATATGCCCTTCAATTACCACCTTGATTACTATTAACTTTAAAGGCTTTTGTTTTTAAGGTTTTTAGATGATAAAACTGATGAGCAACCAACTTCCATAAGAGAAACCCTATTCTCTTATTAGTAGTAAAACCACACGGCCCACCACCACCACTCACACGTGTGATTGGGCTTTTGGTTTGTGTTGTGTGTTGTTTTACATACATCCGAACTTCAATTAAACTATCTTCGTATATTTCAATGCATGTACTCGGAACTAAATATCCCATATTAATTTCCGGTGAACATATTCGGAAATGTACCATATACACAATATTGGGAGAATGTTAATTAATCATCTTATAATTAATTAACCTAAAATATCATATATTAAAATATATAATTAATATTTATATATATTTGATAGAATTAACATTTAATTTATTTCTCCTAATTATCATTTAATCATATTAAATGTTTATCATCTATTTAGCTACATTTAGCTAAGTTTGGCATTTTCGTAATTATATCAATATATAATCACATTTCTCAGTGCTATCCTATAGGTGTGACCTTTAGGGACAGCTGATTACCGCCATCATATGACAGTAACGTCAATCTTCTAGTAAGCTAACCGTTACCGATAAACGTTAATCAACTGATTAATATACTAAGTATTCATGTGTGATCTTGTAAAAGATTTACTTAAATAATTACACACTGTGGAGGACATTTACTCTAACAATCTCCCACTTGTCCTACAAGTGTGTGTGCGATTACGATTCTCAAATCCATAAATTTCTCCCACTCAACGGAAGACAAATTGCAAAGTCCCACCTTACAAGGTCGTATCTCCCAAGTAATCATATTAAGAGCGGTTTCCTCGACTAGAGAGTAACATAACTGATACGAATCATATTCGAGCATGGCCATGCGTTTAAGTTACTACTCCTCGAGTGGCCCTGAGAAATGTATATAAAACCTGTTAAAGGCTGGATATTTTCTTGACTTATAACCTGCCAATGAAAACACATCATGAAATGGCCCAGTAAAAGTCCGATTGGCCTCCTTTTACGGTGCGACCTAGGACAGAAACCTAAACCACCCAAAAACTGTCTATATCACATGAAATAAACAATGGTCAAAAGAACCGACTTTAGGAATCACAATAGACGTCCCATCCACGACCAGGCACCTAATGTATCTTAACATTTAGGACTCTATGTTGGGGTCACTATGTCCTATGCGATATCATATACCCATATTTGTTATTGATCAGTCAAACGCTTGACTTATGGAATATTGAGCCTTCCATCCTTCAACTAACAAAATAATCACCTGAGTTATCAGCTCATATTGGTGTTTACGGACAATGCAGACAAATAAAGTAAAACAGTTCACTGTGAGGTGTTCAAAATTGTCATGCAATCCACATGTAATACAATATAAAGAAATTCAATGATTTTATTAAGTAATAATTGAAATGATCAAATATCAATAAAATAATGTTTAATACAACTCTGGAACACGTTTTATCCCCATGGATGAGATGTGCCCTTCATGTTTATTATGCGGTAATGCCTTAGTCAGCGGATCTGCAATGTTGTTATCCATTCCAATCTTGCACAACGCTATCTCCTTTTGCTCCATGTAATCTCTTATCAGATGAGCTTTTCTGTGTACATGTCTAGATTTGTTGCTAGACTTAGGCTCCTTAACCTGGAAGATGGCACCACTATTATCACAATATAGGGTGATTTGATCTTTCACACTAGGTACTACCTTTAGTCCTTGTAAGAAATAACGCATCCAAATAGCTTCCTTTGTAGCTTCGGAAGCTGCCAAGTACCCAGACTCTGTTGTAGAATCTGCTGTAACGCTCTGCTTAGAACTCTTCCAGCTGACTGCTCCACCATTAAGACTAAAGACAAAACCCGACTGAGATTTGGAATCATCACGATCGGTTTGGAAACTAGCATATGTGTAACCTTTAGCACATAGCTCCGTGTTTCCACCATATACCAGAGCCCAATCCTTAATCCTTCGTAAGTACTTAAGGATGTTCTTGACGACTATCCAGTGACTTTCACCTGGATTATTTTGGTAACGACTGACCATACTCAATGCATATGCCACGTCTAGATGTGTGCACATCATGGCATACATGATCGATCCTACTGCCGAAGCATAAGGTATCCGACTCATGCGTTCAGTTTCTTCCGGTGTTGTAGGTGATTGAGTCTTACTCAGATGCACCCCATGAACAACATGAAGGTAACCCCTTATGGAGTTTGTAATACTGAATCTGTCAAGAATCTTATCTATATAATCTTCTTGACTCAATACTAACATCCTTTTCGATCTATCTCTATAGATACAGATGTCTAGAATCCTTTGTGCCTCACCCAAATATTTCATTTTGAAATGGTTCTTTAACCATGTCTTAACCGACGAGAGCATGAGAATGTCGTTTCCAATCAGTAGTATGTCATCTACATACAATACTAGGAACACGATTTTGCTCCCACTTGACTTGATATATAGACATGGTTCTTCGACACTTCGAATGAATCCGTTCAGTTTTATCACGTCATCAAAACGATGATTCCAACTCCGTGATGCTTGCTTAAGTCCATAGATGGAACGCTTAAGCTTGCACACTTTCTTAGGATGTTTAGGATCGATGAAACCCTCAGGCTGTATCATATACAGTTCTTCTTCCAAAACCCGTTTAGGAAGGCGGTTTTCACATCCATTTGCCAAATTTCATAATCATGAAATGCGGCTATCGCTAAGATAATCCGAATAGATCTAAGCATTACGACTGGAGCAAATATCTCATTATAGTGCAACCCGTGTACTTGAGTGAAACCTTTTGCCACCAATCGTGGTTTATAAAAATCTGGTTGTCTATCTAATGCACGCTTTATCTAATAAAGCCATTTGCACTGAAGGGGTCTTACCTTTTCAGGCAAATCAACCAAATCCCATACTTGATTCTCTTGCATGGAATCTATTTCGGATTGCATGGCTTCAAGCCATAGCTTAGAGTCGGAACATGTCATGGCTCCTTTGTAGGTAGCTGGTTCGTTACTCTCACGGTGTAAAATGTTTTCTACACCACCTTCCTCAACCATACCAATGTATCGGTCTGGGGGGTGAGAAACTCGAACCGACCTCCTAGGTTACTCTGGAATGAATACAATAGCAGGTGTGGAAGGAACACTTTCTTCCATCACACTGTTGGTTTCTGGTTCTTGAACCTCCGACAGATCAAAAGTTCTACTACTCTGTTTGTTCGAGAGAAACTCTTTCTCTAAAAACTTTGCACTAGCCGCAACAAACACTCTTTGTTCGGTAGGTGAATAAAAGTAGTGACCAAAAATTTCTTTCGGATACCTACAAAGTAAGTCTTGACCGATCGTGGGCCTAGCCTGTCTTCGTGTCTCCACTTGACATAAGCTTCATAGCCCCAAAACCGAATAAAAGAAAAGTCAGGAACTTTTCCTTTCCACATCTCATATGGAGTCTTGTCCGCTGCTTTAGTCGGACTTTGGTTAAGTATTAGAGCAGCCGATTGAAGAGCAAATCCCCATAATGAATCAGGCACAACCGTATGACTCATCATGGATCGAACCATATCTAATAAAGTTCGGTTTTTCCGTTCGGATACACCATTTAATTGTGGTGTTCCAGGTGGAGTCAACTGTGATACAATACCACAGTCTTTTAGGTGTTGATCAAACTCAGTCGAAAGATATCCGCCACTATGATCAGATCGAAGTGCTTTAATCTTCCTATCCAATTGGTTCTCAACCTTGTTTTGGAATTTCTTGAACTTGTCGAAGGATTCACTTTTATGTTTCATCAAGTAGACATACCCGTACCTACTCAAATCATCCGTAAAAGTGATAAAATATCTATAGCCGTCTCTTGCTGTGATTGTCATAGGACCACACACATCTATATGTATGAGTCCTAAAAGATCACTAGCTCGCATTCCAATACCTTTAAAGGATATACGAGTCATCTTTCCGATAAGACATGATTCACACGTACCAATTGATCCGTAATGAAATGGTGGTATTGTCCCATTCTTAATGAGTTTCTCTACGCGTTTTTCATTGACGTATCCCATTCGACAGTGCCATAAATACGTTTGTTCTTTATCACCTATTTTAACCCTTTTATTATTCACATGAGAAACCTCGGTGGTTTGGTCTAAAACATATATTCCGTTTATGGAAACAACTTTGCCATAAATCATATCGTTTAATGAAAAAGTACAACAGTTTTGCTTAATATTAAAACAAAATCCTTCCGTATCCAAAACAGAAATATAAATAATGTTTTTCGACAAACTAGGAACAAAATAAAAATTATTCAAAAATAATTCAAAACCACTAGGTAGTTTGAGTACATAAGTTCCTATGGAGACAACTGCAACCTTTGCTCCATTTCCAACGCGAAGGTCTACGTCCCCCTTCTCAAGTTTACGGACGTCCCTTAAACCCTACAAGTGATTACACAAGTGAGAACCACAACCAGTATCAAATACCCATGTTGCTGAACTTGCATGGTTTATTTCAATCATATGAATAAATGAAGATATACCTGTAGCTGTCACACGTCCGGCCTTGATATCATTGAGGTACTTAGGGCAGTTCCTTTTCCAATGCCCAGACTCGTGGCAATGGTGGAACTCTCCCTCTTTCCCTTTGCTCTTAGCTTTACCCTTTGAGTTACTGGTCTCACCAGGTCCACTCTCGGGCTTAGGCTGCTGTTTCTTCTTGAACTATGGCTTCTTAACATTTAAGGAAGCCTTTGCCTTTGCCTTTCCCTTTCCAATTAGATTGTATGACGAGGACGTCCTTCTTAGCACTCCCACTCAAATTGAGATCCTTCTCAGCTTGCACAAGCTGAGAGTGGATTTCATGAAGACTTTTCTTCATGTCATTCATGTTGTAGTTCACCTTGAATTGGGTGAACCCATCATGAAGAGAGTGTAAAATACGGTCTACAATGACTGACTCCTCAATCTTGCAACCAAGAGACTCCAGAACTTCCACATTCTCAATCATCTTGAGGATGTGTGGGCTAACAGCTTGGCCCTTTGTCGGTTTTGCCTCAAAGAAGCGCACTGCTGCGTCATACCTCATGATTCTCGGAGCTTGCGAGACCTCATTGGTAAGGGTGGTGAAAATCTTATTTGCACCTTGTGAAATGAAGCGGCGCTGCAAATTGCTTTCCATTGCATATATAAATACGTTCTTAATCGCACCTGCTCCACGAACGAACTCATCATATGCAGTTCGTTGGGCTCCAGTCCCGGCAGTTGGTTCAGCCAAATCGGCTCAACCAAATACTTCAGCTTGCCATCAGCAATGGCAGCATTCCGTAATGCTGCCTCCCAATCGGTAAAGTTACTCCCATCATTCTTAAGGCGAGAACTTTGATTATATGAGACGTGGTCCATGAAGGAGCGTAACCACGACTCCCTTGTGAGGGTGGTGTGGGGAATAAAACATGTATTCGCCCTAAAACATGAAGGATTATAACGAAATTTACAGTTGCAAATTATGGTCATAAGATAATTAAAAACATGAAAAGGAATACAACCTTGGGTCCTTGCTTGAATAGGCCTAAGAACAGGAATTAAAGTAAATTCCCTCCTATAACTTGCACCCAAGACTTGGTTTAAGACGATGCCGCGTGTGCTAGAAAGGCTCTCCAATTGCCTTGCAATATGGGGAGAGTTTTGTGAGGTTTTAGATGTGAGATCTAGGTTTTGGGAAAAGGCAGTTCTCAAAACCCTAATTTTCTTGAGATGTGTGAATTACCAGTAACCTGACAAAAGGAGAAGCACTCTCCTTTTGTATTGTTTCGGTCGGTCGAATGGGTTAGGGTAAGGGTGTGCTTTTTCCACTCTTACCTTATTCCCTTGCGTGATTCGACCCGTTTTGCTAAATATTATTCGCGGGTATTTATTATAAATCTTATGCATGTTATCAGATATTAATGCATTTGATAACATCAATAATGGTCTGGCAAAATACGATATTGTATAATTGGCCTAATTAATATAACTGTTTATATTAATACGCAAATTCAATATTTAATTAAATATAACCGTTTATATTTAATTTTACGAATTAATCATGTAATCCGTATTAGCTAAAATTGTTTAATCTGTATTAAATAATAATCTCATCATCTCATTGACTAATTTAATAGTCAATACCTCTGACTAACTGTTTAGTCGTATCCGGTATAAATGTGACTGTATTTTCATACCTTCACATCTCTGAAACATGTCCTATAGGTGTGACGTATAGGGACCAGTTGATCACCGCCATCCGTATGACAATAACGTCAAACTTATCTAGCAAGCCAACCGTTATTGATAAACGTGGATCAACTGATAATAATACTGAAGTATGCCCATGTGATCCTTAAAGAGATTTAGTAAGTCATTGTACTAACTGTCAAGGACACCAGCCCCAACAATCTCCCACTTGTCCGTACAAGGGTATGTGCAATGACGTTATCACACTACATGTGGAGAACACAAACTCCAACAAACTCCCACTTGTCCGTACAAGTGTAGGTGCGATAACCGATTCTCATATCCTTTTAAAATTTCTCCCACTCAATGTAAGACAATTTGCAAATCCGCATTCGCAAAGCTCGTATCTCACAAGCGATCTATATCAAGAGTGGTTTCCCCGACTAGAGAGTAACTTAACTGATAAAACGAATCTGTATTCGAGCATGACCATGCATTTCAGTTACTACTCCTCGAGTGGCCCTGAGAAATGATAAAATCCTGATAAGGGTTTGGATATTTCCCTCAACTCGAATCCTGCCGATGTAAGCGCAGCATGAAATAACCCAGAAAAAATCCTCTTGGCCCCTGTTACGGAAGACCGTGGGAAAGAAACCAAAGTTACCCAAAATCTGCCTTAATCGCAAGAGACAGTTGAAAGTCAAAAGACTCGACTCGAAGGAACACTATGGAGGTCCTATCCAGGACCTGGCACCCAATGTTATAAAACATTTAGGACTCCATAACGTTGTCACGGGGTGTCCTACGAGATATCCATATTGCTTCCTTAGCTGCTTCTGAGGCGGCATAGTACTCGGACTCAGTCGTAGAATCTGCTGTAACACTCTGTTTAGAACTTTTCCAGCTGACAGTAGCGCCATTAAGAGTAAAAACGAATCCAGACTGAGATTTCGAGTCATCTCGATCCGTTTGGAAGCTAGCATCTGCGTAACCCGTGGCGCAGAGCGTCGAGTTGCCTCCGTAAGTCAATCCCCAATCTTTAGTCCTCCGTAGGTACTTAAGAATGTTTTTCACGGCCATCCAGTGTTGTTCACCTGGATGAGCTTGGAATCGGCTTGTCATACTCAATGCATATGCAACGTCTGTACGTGTGCATATCATGGCATACATGATCGATCCTATTGCCGAAGTATAAGGAATCCGACTCATGCACTCTTTCTCTTCCAATGTCTTAGCTTCTTGAGTCTTGCTCAAGTGAAGCCCAGTAGTCATAGGAAGGAACCCTTTCTTGGAGTTCGTCATGCTGAATCTCTCTAGGATCTTATCTATATAAGACTCCTGACTGAGAGACAACATCCGTCGTGATCTATCCCTATAGATACGGATGCCCAAAATTCTTTGTGCCTCTCCCAGATCTTTCATCTGGAAATGGTTTTTCAAACATGCTTTAACCGAAGAAAGGAGAGGTATTTTATTCCCAATCAAGAGTATGTCATCGACATACAGTACTAGGAAGACAATCTTGCTCCCACTCGACTTGATATAGAGACATGGTTCCTCGACTGATCGAATAAACCCATTCTCTTTTATCACTTGGTCGAAGCGATGATTCCAACTCCGTGATGCTTGCTTAAGTCCATAGATGGAACGCTTAAGCTTGCAAACCTTCTTAGGATGTTCCGGATCAATAAAACCCTCGGGTTGTACCATGTACAACTCTTCCTCCAAATAACCGTTTAAGAAGGCGGTTTTAACGTCCATTTGCCATATTTCATAGTCATGAAATGCGGCGATCTCTAAGATAATCCGAATGGAACGTAGCATGACTACGGGTGCAAAGATCTCATCGTAGTGCAAGCCTGGCACTTGGGTGAAACCTTTAGCAACTAGTCTTGCCTTGTGGATATCTTGTTGTCCTTCCACGGCATGCTTTATCTTGTAAAGCCATTTGCATTGAAGGGGACGTACCTTTGTAGGTAGGTCCACAAGATCCCACACGTTGTTCTCATACATGGAGTCTATCTCGGATTGCATGGCTTCTAGCCATAGATTTGAGTCAGAACTAGTCATGGCACCTTTATAGGTTGTGGGTTCATTACCCTCTAGGAGTAAGACGTCATCTATGTCATGTTCCTCGACCATACCAATGTATCTGTCTGGAGGAATAGAGAGTCTTCCTGACCTCCGAGGTTCCTCAGGAATATCTACCGCATCCTCAGTTGAAGGAACCGTTTCCTCCAATGGTTGCTCGGTAGTTGGTTCTTGAATCTCCGATAGATTGAAGGTTCTATTACTGGACTTGATCTCGAGAAATTCTTTCTCTAAGAACGTCGTACTAGCCGCAACAAAAACACGTTGTTCGGTTGGCGAGTAGAAGTAATGACCAAACGTTCCTTTTGGATAGTCTATAAAGTATGTCTTGACCGATCGCGGGCCGAGCTTATCCTCGTGTCTCCACTTGACATAAGCCTCGCAGCCCCAAACCCGAATAAAGGACAAGTTAGGGACCGTTCCCTTCCATAATTTGTATGGAGTCTTGTCAACAGCTTTAGACGGACTTCGGTTAAGTATTAGAGCGGCTGACAAAAGAGCATAGCCCCACAATGAATCAGGCACAACGGTGTGACTCATCATGGATCGAAGCATATCAAGTAGAGTTCGATTTCTCCGTTCGGACACACCATTTAATTGAGGTGTTCCAGGTGGAGTCAACTGTAGAACGATGCCACAGTCTTTAAGGTGTTGATCAAACTCGTGAGAAAGATATTCGCCACCACGATCAGACCAAAGTGCTTTAATCTTTCTGTCCAGTTGGTTCTGTACCCGATTCTGATATTCTTTGAACTTGTCAAAGGATTCACTTTTATGTTTCATTAAGTAGACATAGCCATATCTACTCAAATCATCCGTGAAAGTGATGAAATACCTATAGCCTTCTCGTGCGTTGATCGACATAGGGCCACATACATCCGTATGTATGAGTCCTAATAGGTCGGCAGCGCCCATTCCAACACCTTTGAAGGAAATACGAGTCATCTTACCGATGAGAGATGATTCACACGTGCCATATGATTCGAAATCAAAGGCCGAGATAGCTCCATTCTGTATGAGCTGTTTCACGCGTTTCTCATTTATGTGTCCCATACGACAATGCCATAGGTAAGTTTGATCTTTGTCACCTACCTTTAATCTCTTGTTATTCACATGTAATATCTCGGTGGTTTGATCTAAAACATAAATTCCATTCATAGAAACTGCCTTGCCATAAATCATATTGTGTAACGAAAAAATACAGCTATTATTCTCTATTACAAATGAAAATCCGAGTTTGTCAAGTGCAGAAACTGAAATAATGTTTTTGGATAAACTAGGAACATAATAACAGTTATATAAAGATAACTCGAATCCACTTGGAAGCTGGATCACGTATGTTCCCCTCGAGACTGCAGCAACACGTGCTCTATTCCCGACACGCAGGTCAACCTCACCTTTGATGAGGGGTTCTTGGTTTCGGAGGCCCTGCACATGATTACATAGATGAGAACCACAACCAGTATCTAGTACCCAAGTTCCGTAACTTGCACGGTTAATCTCAAGCATGTGAATAAAAGTAGAAGAAGAAGACATACCAACAGGAATAACGCGGCCTGCTTTAATGTCCTCCTGATACACGGGGCATGTGCGCCTCCAATGCCCAGTCTTGTGGCAATGGTGGCATTCCATGCTTGTATCCTTACTCTTTGTCTTGCCCTGTGAGTTGCTCAACTCACCAGGCCCACTCTAGCGAATCCTGACTTCTTGAACTTGGCCTTACCTACCGCTAGGTCGCCCTGAGCTTTAGCTTTCCCTTTACCTTTCCCTTTACTGAAGATCATGAGAACATCCTGCTTCACGCTCCCACTTAGTTTCAGATCCTTCTCGGTCTGTACGAGAAGGGAGTGGAGCTCATGAGGAGTCTTCTTCATGTCGTTCATGTAATAGTTGGCCCTAAAAAGGGCGAACCCATCATGAAGCGAATGAAGCATTCGATCGACGATTATGTTCTCACTGATCTTGCAGTTTAGGGTCTCCAGTTTCTCGATATTCTCAATCATGTTGAGAATATGTGGGCTAACAGCTTGGCCGTTCTGGAGTTTCGCCTCAAAGAAGCGACATGTATGCTCATAAGAAACGATTCTCGAAGCTTTTGAGAATTCGTTAGTGAGCGTGGTGAAAATCTTGTTTGCACCATGGGAAATGAAGCGTCTTGCAAATTGGATTCCATTGCATAGATGAGTACGTTCTTTATCGCACCCGCTTCCATGACGAAGTCGCTATGAGCGCGAACTTCGTTAGCTCTAGCTCCAGTTCCTGGGTGTGCCATAATTGGCTCAGTTAAGTACTTGAGCTTTCCGTCAGCAATGGCAGCATTCCGTAACGCTGCCTCCCAGTCAGAGAAGTTTGACCCATCATTCCTCAGTCCAGTAGACTGATTCATGGAGTCCATGAAGGCTTTAAGCCAGGATTCACGTGCTAGCTTGGCACTTGGCATTGGGTCTTCACCAGCCATTTGTTATACAACAGTTTAAATGAACGTGTTCTACACTGAAAAGAAGATAAAAACAAAACCATATAAGCAACTCATCGTTGTGATTTAAGTCTATTTTAAATTGTATTTAAACTCGTAGACTCATGCATTTATATAATTGATCTCCCCCAAGAATTATATAAATGATCCCAACACTCAATTTCCGTATATTGATAAGCCCACAGCTTGGCTAATTCCACCGTTGGAACTCTTGGTCGATAGATTTCCGTAAATCCTATCTATTAGTCCATCACAGTCGCTAGATAGTATTGAGTGACCACAATGTTGAGATAAAATAAATCATCTGTTCCCACTTACCCGACGTAGAAGGGGTCATATTATGCCTACCGACGAAGAAGGGATTCATGGGAGTCTGATTTATAAAGACTAGTCTCAATTTTTGGTTATACGAGGAAGACCCCATCAACTTATATTTATCCATTTTAAGTGAACTAATATCTATCATATACGTGAATGAATGAAATAAAGTGATGGCTTTGCATTTGACATGTGACATCTGTATAGTCACAGAAAACTAACGCGTGACCTCTACATGAGTCAGTTTTCAGGCATGTTATAGGTGGTTTGGTTTTAGGCGGAATATGATGCAAGCTATTATCGATGAAAGCATAAAATAAATGCAATAAACGTAAATAAAAGTCCTAGTGCGGCCTATCCTACCAAAATAAACATAAAAACAACTTTGGAATCCACCGTTGGACCCTAGAAGCTTGTCTTGATGTTCCATCTTGGTCTTTGTAGCGGGAGTGAGCATCCGGTCTCCGTCTTTGGTCTTCACAAAATTACTAATTTAAATTACAAATATAACCCTATTTACATTCTAATTTAAATACAAAAGTAATTACATGGCAAAAACCCAAAACGGAGATGCAAGATCTCAAAATTACAAACAGGACTGTGTTCCATCATTACGGTAACACAATCTTCTAAGGCCACACTAAGTTACAACCGTTTGCAAAAATTAAATACGTTATAGAAAGCATTCAAAGGCATTCAACAAGACGATAAATAAAATGCATCAACTAAAATTAAAATTCATTCATGACATAATACTGTTATTATGATTAAAAAATTTTACCAAACCACCTTACGGGATTAAAATTATGTGATTTTACCGTTTTAATCACTTTTATCTTAATAAAATTATAATCCATTATCTTAAACCGTTTTAAAATAATATGTATCATGCAAGAGTGAACCGTTTCACAAAAATAATATACTATTTCCGTAGACAGTATATTCCTAAAGGCCAAGAGAAAATAAAAACAAGTTATTTTCGGAAAAATAAAACGCCTGTATACAGTAACGTGGTCGACCGACCTCACCACAAGGTCGACCGACCATCTGCCAGTCAAAAACAAACTTCCTGTAACAGCACCAGGTCGACCGACCTCCAAACTGGAAAAACGAGTTTCTGAAAAACGCAAATCGCTGCACTTTAAAACCAAGACAAGTTTTTACCTTTTAATCTTTGATTTAAAACGTGTAAATCAAAATTAAACAACAACAAGGATTCACATATTGCTAAAAATATCGATTAGTTAACAATATGTAAACAAGAATCGAAAACAAGATCGATTACTCACAAAAGAAAATTGCCGAAATAGAAAATTCACGCAGGAGTTGGTCGACCGACCGCAACAGGAGGTCGATCAACCCACACGGCGACAGAAACGCGATTTTCAAAATTTTAAATAAAACTTATGAAAAACACAAAAGTAAAAATTTCGTGGCCTTGGCTCTGATACCACTTGTGGGGAATAAAACATGTATTCGCCCTAAAACATGAAGGATTATAACGAAATTTACAGTTGCGATATGGTCATAAGATAATTAAAAACATGAAAATGAATACAACCTTGGGTCTTTGCTTGAATAGGTCTAAGAACAGGAATTAAAGTAAATTCCCTCCTATAACTTGCACCCAAGACTTGGTTTAAGACGATGCCGCGTGTGCTAGAAAGACTCTCCAATTGCCTTGCAATATGGGGAGAGTTTTGTGAGGTTTTAGATGTGAAATCTAGGTTTTGGGAAAAGGCAGTTCTCAAAACCCTAATTTTCTTGAGATGTGTGAATTACCAGTAACCTGACAAAAGGAGAAGGACTCTCCTTTTGTATTGTTTCGGTCGGTCGAATGGGTTAGGGTAAGGGTGGGCTTTTTCCACTCTTACCTTATTCCTTTGCGTGATTTGACCCGTTTTGCTAAATATTATTCGCGGGTATTTATTATAAATCGTATGCATGTTATCAGATATTAATGCATTTGATAACATCAATAATGGTCTAACAAAATACGATATTGTATAATTGGCCCAATTAATATAACTATTTATATTAATACGCAAATTCAATATTTAATTAAATATAACCGTTTGTATTTAATTTTACGAATTAATCATGTAATCCGTATTAGCTAAAATTATTTAATCCGTATTAAATAATAATCTCATCATCTCATTGACTAATTTAATAGTCAATACCTCTGACTAGGGCTGTTCAAAAATCGGTCCAGACCGGATTTTTAGACCGACCCGGACCGGCCGGTCCAGACCGACCCGGACCTACTGTGCACCGGTCCGGTCCTCGGTCCTCGATATTGTTATATTCGGTCCCCGGTCCAGACCGGTCCAAACCCGGTCATATCCGGTCCAGACCCGGAGACCGGTTCTTCCCACCATAATTCTGATTTCTGAGTTTGAGTTTCTGAGTTTCTAAACTTGTGGGCCAGGCCCAAATGGCGAAAGTTTATAGACCACAATTTTGATCCAACTTTCAATTGTAAACAAACATATCAATATATCATACATTACTCATATACCGCATAATTGTATGAATCTACTAACCTACTAACCCCCATATCCCAATTTCCTGAAACCCCCAATTTCCTAAATCCCTAATTTCCAAAATTCATTATCTAATACAATAAAATTTCCTAAAGCACGTCTCTATGAAGATTGAAGATCAAGATTTCATCAATTTCGACTTTCCTCCATGCTTCAGACTTTTAGTTAAGTTAAGTTTCTATTTTTTATTATATAGCATAATTAAAATCCAGATTTTAGGCAAACTACAAACACTGCTAATTTATTTTCGTATATATACTTTGTTCATCTATTGTAGGCTTATTACTTGTCCAAATCTTATTCACAAGATCATAACTTTAGTCGTTAGCTAATTGTCAAAGTGGTAAGTTTTTCTATTTTGCCTTTTTAAATTGTTTGTTTTCTATTTCTTAATTACTGTGATATTAGTGAACTAGTAATTACTGTGTTGTATTTAATCTAATGGTCTGAATCGTCTTATGTTAGTAATGTATTGATCGTCTTCTGCATATTGGTCTGCATATGTAGTTAGTGAAGTATTGAACACCGTCTGCAACTCTGCATATTGGTTTTCTGCCTTTCTTAAATCACTGATGAAGTGATGACTAATTTAGTGTTTTACTATTATTGGTTTTAGACTTTTAGCTGCATATGGATGATATGGTTTCAAATTAATCTTATACTCTCTTAACTCTTAATATCAGAAATTCAGAACATGGCTACTTCTTCAAAAAAAAGGAGAATGGACTCTGATTTAGAAGATGCTACAACAGAGACTACACAAACAATTGAATCGCTCACAAATAACGATGGAATGGAAGAGAATATGACTGTCAATCAGCCACAAGATTCGAAGTCTCCCTTATTGCCACCTCTCCCCAAAGTCACGGGACGTGAATACATCTCTGTCAAAAACAGGAGAGCTGATTATTGGGTGCATTTTCGTGAGTATACGGAGCAAGGTATGCGAAGAGCTGAATGTCTATATTGTGAAAATAGAAACTTTGCATCTGATGGCAATAAAAATGGTTCTAAAAATATAAAAAATCATTGGCTTGTATGTCCTGCGAATCCTAGTGCTCCCATAAATAGATCTAAGGGTAGACAACCCGAGTTAGTCTTTGATAGAGGTGCAAATGAGGGAGAAGGGAAATTGAAGGGATGGACCTCAAATCTTGAAGAGGTTAAGGAAGCAGTAGTTGCTATGATAATACTTGATGAGTTACCTTTTCGTTTTGTGGAAAAACCTGGTTTTAAACGTCTTATGTTTGTTACTTGCCCCAGTTTTAAAATTCCTTCCCGTGCCACCATTACACGTGATTGTTATAAGCTCTATAGTAATGAAAAAGCAAGATTGAAAGAGTTACTTAGAGTTTCAAGTCAAAGGGTATCATTTACTACCGATACATGGACAAGTATTCAAAAAGTGAACTATATGTGTTTGACTGCCCATTACATTGATAATGACTGGAATTTTCAGAAGAAAATTCTCTGTTTTTGTCCTATTTATAGTCACAAGGGTAAGGATATAGCAAACCTTCTTGATAGCTGCTTGAAATCTTGGGGTTTAGACGATAAGGTTTTTACTTTGACGGTTGATAATGCTAGTTCTAATGACACCGCTTGTGTAGAATTAAAAAAAGTTCTTCAAAAGAAGCCTAACACTATTGGTAAAGGGAATTATTTGCATATGAGATGTGTTGCTCACATTATTAACCTTATTGTATGGGATAGCTTAAAAAAGAACAAAAAATCAATTAACAAGGTTAGATATGCTGTGAAGTTTGTTAAGAGCTCTCCTGCAAGGTTGCAATTCTTTAAATATGTTGCAAAGAAGTATAAAAAATGTGAGTTGTCATTATCTCTGGATGTCCCCACTAGATGGAACTCTACATACACCATGTTAGAGACTGCTTTAAACTATAAGGATGTGTTTCCTGATGTAAATGTTCCGATAAATCCGAGAGGTGATGAACTTGGTAGTGTTGATACAGAGATAGATGATGTGGATGAATTTGGAAATCCTATTGAGGGTGAAATAGATCATTCTGGTGCTCCAAGTGACTGTGATTGGGTTATTGTTCATGCATTGAAGGTATTTCTAAAAGAGTTTAAGTATTTAACTGATCAAGTCTCAGGTTCATTGTATGTGACTAGTAACATTAGTTTCTTTATCATTGCTCGTGCACTTCGTCAACTAAATACTTGGAGTCAGAGTGATGATGAAGATTTTAAAGCTATGTCTATTACAATGAAAAAGAAATTTGATAAGTATTGGGGAGATGTTGATAAGATGAATGTGTTGATTTATATGGGAGCTATTTTAGATCCAAATGTTAAGTTAGTTGGATTAAAGATCGCTTTCAATGCTCTTTATGATTCACCTAAAGATGAAGAGTTAACCCAAAAAGTGTACAACAAAGCGACTGTTTTATTTGAGGAGTACAGGGTATTGTATGGTACTCAAACTGATGAGAGCAGCGATGTGGGGTGTAGTGTTGGGCATGATGATTCCTTAGATTTCAAGAAAGCCATCGAACGTAAAGTTCGTATGACACGGTCAGATGGTGGGTATGCAAAGTCCGAGTTTGATCGGTATTTAAATGATGTACTAGGAGAGCATGAACAAGTACGTGATGTGTTAACATGGTGGAAAATAAATGGTCATAGGTATCCGGTTTTGTCACGATTAGCTCGTGACGTATTAGCAGTACCCATTTCTACCGTAGCTTCCGAGTCGACTTTTAGTGCTGGCCGTCGTCATCTTAGTCCATTTAGAAGCTCTATGACCCCTAAGGTAATGTATCTTCTATATTCTTTATTTTTCTAGTGTTATTTCTTAACTTTTATAATATACTAAGTCTCACCAATTAACCATGCTATTGTTATTTGATTTGTAGATTATAGAATCGCTTTTATGCACACAAGATTGGATTCGACCACGAAATGAGTCAGATGAAAGTGGGGTCAATATTGAAGACAATTTAGAAGATTTGGAACGACTCGAAAAAGGTTATGAATTTGAAATATACCGTGTTTTCGATTTCATATTTTTTCACGTCTCTTATACTAGTTTTTGTACTCTTATTTTTTTGTTGGGTAGATTTGGTAAATACAACCATAATTGATGAAGAAGATGATTCTATTCTTTGAAGTTTGACTCAAGAATTACAAGTTTACAACTTACGTTTCAAGAGAACACTTATCAAGATTCAAGAATTAGCTTATTTTGTTATTTATTAATTTACTTTTGTTCTTGTTATTTACTCATTTAGTCATTTGTAATAAAGTGGCAAAGTACTATAGACCTATAGTGATCAGTGGCACTGTCCAGGCGTACAACAGTACGTCAGTACTAGTGCAGGACTGCAAGCTGTCTAAGCTAATTAAGTGTCTAGTAGTTTTAGAGATTTGCAATAAATTTACAAACTCAAACAGATTCACAACTTGTAGCCTGTAGCTAGTACTCTAATAGTGCATTACACTCTATTCCGGGTCACCGGGTCGGTCCGGTCCAAAAACCGACTTCCCCGGTCCGGTCCATGTTCGGTTTTTATGTTAGTCGGTCCGGGCTCCGGGCAAGAGATTCTAGAGCTTCGGTCTTCGGGTCAGAGTGGTCCGGTCCGGTCCGGTTCCGGACCGGTGAACAGCCCTACCTCTGACTAACTGTTTAGTTGTATCCGGCATAAAGGTGACTGTATTTTCATACCTTCACATCTCTCAAACGTGTCCTATAGGTGTGACGTATAGGGACCAGTTGATCACCGCCATCTGTATGACAATAATGTCAAACTTATCTAGCAAGCCAACCGTTATTGATAAACGTGGATCAACTGATAATAATACTGAAGTATGCCCTTGTGATCCTTAAAGAGATTTAGTAAGTCATTGTACTAACTGTCAAGGTCACCAGCCCCAACAGGTGGCACTAGGTCCCGGAGTTGCATTTGGATTAGACATTTTAAAGCAGATTTGAATTGATCTATAATTGAGAAAATAAATAAACATGAGTAATCATCGAATTTAAAATCTTTTAATCAAAGATTAATAACATAATATAATTGATCTCACTAAAAGAATTATATAATGTATTTCAAGACCCAATCCCGATTTGGTGAGTTAACCTTTTAACTGGTTCTACACTAGAACTCTCAGTTGACAAATTTCTTAAATTTATCTTTTAGTCCACAATGACTTTAAGAACTTAATTGAATCATTGTGTTGAGTTCAACTAGGTCACAACACACTACTTACCCGAGGTAGAAGGGGTCCATATGGAGATAACAACAGGTCCTGTATGCCCACCGATGAACAAGGGATTCATAGTAGTTTTGACTTAGAAAGGCTAATTTCTCAATTTTATGTAGAGTGAGATCCCATCATCATTTTAAACTCATTTAAGTGAACTATTTAAGGTGAGTAGGAATGACTGATGGCAAATATAAAACATCATATGTCAAAATGCAAAATAAACTACATGGGTCATTTTACATGCATATAGATGGTTTGGTTTAGGCGGAATATAATGATATGCAAAAACAAGCAATGAAGAGAATAAAAACATAAAATCCTAGTGTGGCCTATCCTATGAAAAACAGTAAAAACAACTTGGGAATCCAATCACATGGACCCGAGAAGCTTCGTGGGATCACCGTTCTTCATCTTATGATGTAAAATGGACTCACCAAAAGCTGGAAATGAATGCTTCAATCTCCTCTTCTTCTTCTTCTTCTTCTTCTTCTTCTTTATTCTAAACTATTACAATGCAAATCCTATTTACATTTAATCTAAAATAAAGAATAAATAAATTACAATGGGGAGATGCGAGATCTCATAAAATACATTACTGGATTACTTTCCACCATTACTGAAAAGTAGTCCAAAAACTAAGGCCACAATATATTACATAGCGGAATATTACAACAATTACAAAAATAAATAAAACCTTCATTGTGAAGCAATATCATTAACAATATAATAAAAACATTCATAATGCAATATTATCCAAACCACCATTACTAAAATTGTGAAAATTACATGTCATACATGTAAATCATAATCCAATTAAATTATAAACGATTTTAGAATCTAGTGAGTATCATCAAATTAGATATAATAAACATTTTAAAATAAATAAATAAATGATTAAAAAGACCGAAAATTATCAAATAATTTTCGTTAATTTCTCGGTCCCTCACGGCATATAGGCTGTTTTAATTTTAATTTTTTTTTATTTAAAAAGAATGATTTGTCATAATTATAAATCATCATTTATAAATAGTCAATACAAATATTATCCTATAATATAAATAAAAACTAAAACAAATCAATTAACCCTTAAATCATATTTTATGGTTTTAACACCCTTTTTATTATCTTTATACAATTGTTCTAATTATAAATCTATATTTATAATTTAGTTAATACAAACATTATCATGTAATATTAATAATAACAAAAGTAACAAATCACAAAAATAAGGAAAGGGCCGAAAAAAAAAACTCACGGTCCAAAAAAAAATTCACGTTATTTTTTTTTAAAAATTAAATTAGGTAATTACTCATATTATGAAATAATATCATGTCAATCGACATCTTCATAAGATATTATACCATTTCCTTAAATGGTATAATCAAGGTAGAAATAGATTTTGGAAACTTTACTAATTCGTGAACTTTCTTAAAATTACTCATAGTAGCACAAAAATCATCTTATAATTTATGTGTTATAGTTCTAATCATATTAGATCTTAAAAATTTCCAAATATTGTCATTAATATTAACCTTTAAAATCACATGATCAATATATTCATTCATCTTACCAATTTAAAATAAACAAAACTAATCTAAAACTAATTATGTCGATTGTTTTTTTTAATAATCATTAATGTACATCAAGATTATGTATATCATCACATGACAATTATTTTAACAATTAAAATAACAAAAGGAAAAAACAACAAGAAGAACCGGAAAAAAAAACTGGCGTGACATGATAAAAAAAATTGGTTTTGTTCTAAAAATCATTGATCTATATCAATATTATGCATATCATCATATGAAAATTATTTTAACAATTAAAATAACATAAACCAAAGAAAAAAAACGAGAAAACGAAAAAAGATTGGACCGTGTGATATTGCCGTGAGGAAGAGAAGAAAGAAAAATTGTAAATTTAATTCTCAATTATCATCAAAACGATTTTTGAACAAGGTTTTGATACTGCTTGAAGTAATATATCTTAAATATCCATTTAAAGTATTAATCGAATTAATACTGCCAAGGATAATATCAAAAACGAATTGATGCTAAAACAATAAATTGAATTAAAAATACATGGATCATAGAAATAACCTTTAGTCCTATGAGATAACGGTCTAAGAACAACCTAGTAACCAAAGTTTCAATGTAGAAACTCTCCTTGGATTGCACCCAAGATGATCTGAGAAATATGCCCTTCAATTACCACATTGATTACTATTAACTTTGGAGGCTTTTGTTTTTAGGGTTTTTAGATGATAAAACTGATGAGCAACCAACTTCCATAAGAGAAACCATATTCTCCTATTAGTAGTAAAACCACACGGCCCACCACCACCTCTCACACGTGTGATTGGGCTTTTGGTTTGTGTTGTGTGTTGTTTTACATACATCCGAACTTCTATTAAACTATCTTCGTATATTTCAATGCATGTACTCGGACCTAAATATCCCATATTAATTTCCGGTGAACATATTCGGAAATGTACCATATACACAATATTGGGAGAATGTTAATTAATCATCTTATAATTAATTAACCTAAAATATCATATATTAAAATATATAATTAATATTTATATATATTTGACAGAATTAACATTTAATTCATTTCTCCTAATTATCAATTAATCATATTAAATGTTTATCATCTATTTAGCTACATTTAGCTAAGTTTGGCATTTTCGTAATTATATCAATATATAATCACATTTCTCAGTGCTATCCTATAGTTGTGACCTTTAGGGGTCAGTGATTACCGCCATCATATGACAGTAACGTCAAACTTCTAGTAAACCAACTGATTAATATACTAAGTATTCCTGTGTGATCCTGTAAAAGATTTATTTAAATAATTACACACTATGGAGGACATTTACTCCAACACGACCGCACTTCGGCGCACCCACTGACACTCATCACCACCCCTGACTCGACTCCAGCAGCCCACGACACTGGTCCCAAAACCCCTGGTCCCAACCCCAAACTCCGAACCCAACTGACAGCCACTGTAACCCGCCTCTTAGCAACCTATTATCACCACCCTAACCAATACCCATCACCACCCTCGACACCCCACAACACCCACGACTACCTAGTGGAAAACACCAGACCTCGACACCCCAACAACCCCCTTAAACAACCGCCACAAAAGGCCCCACCACACGTCTCTTCTCAGCGTTTCCCCCCTATTTCCCTCTTAAATTGTCTCCCTTAAACAACCAGGCTTCTGGTGGTATTCTAGCCACCATGAGCCACCCTACAAAACACCCACTCAATCTACCAACGTCCTACTACCATACCCATAAGCTCGTACTCAAAATCAGGCCCTTAACAACAATCAAATACGCAATCAAACACGAATAGTTGACGCATAAACAATGATAATGTCTACACTTATGGTGTTTGTGGTGGGGCCCTTGGTGGTCCTATGGCTGAATGACGATGGTAAGGGTGTTAAGGGTCCTATAAAGAATAGCCCAGGCCAGCAAACACTAAGTCGAAGGGTTGATAAGCATGAGAAAAAACGTGTTAACTTACCTTGTGAGGAAGATGGTGATGATGGTGTTGTCACGCCTTTGTCTCCCCTTCTCCTTTGCTCTATTCAACTTCAGGTGGTCAAGCATGGGTTTCTGTTTTGTTGATTAAGGAAGGCAGACTAGGGAGGGAGGCATCCGAATGATGGAGGCAGACGAGTGATGGATGAATAGGGTTACATTGGTGTACGCTGATGGAGGCAAAGTAGTATAGGGTATTAGGGTTTGTGAGGGTAGAATGTCGATGGGTTGTATGTTTTAGGTTGCTATTATTCCCCGGCTCTTACTACCCTAACCCGAGTCCAAGTCCATCACTAAAAGTCCGTCACGCATCTCTAGGTAATTGACCTCTATTTACCGTCCTCAACTCGTAACTTCAAATAAACGAGTACATATAATTTATTTAAACTAATTAAATTAATTATGAAAATATAATTTTGTTAGGACTAACATAAAATATATAACATTAGGATTTAAATATAATTATGACTAAAAAATAAAACAAGTATAAATGAGAAATAAATATAAAATATGAAATATATTTAATTATAAATATATTATCAAAATAAAGAAATACGAATGAAATGTCATTTTATGAAATAATCATCAATATAAAATGATTATGAAATACGAAGTAATCGTAGAAATACGACTTACAAAATAATAATAGTTTACGTAAAATACTTTATAAACATTTCGTTTGAAATACGTGTATAAAACATGGTTTGACTGTCGTTGGCCGAGGCTAACATACAGGGTATTACAGTATAGTGAGGCCTGTGATATGTTTATAATAGCTACCACCCACCACTTAGTAACAAGGCCGTGTACTTTTGGGCTTAAGTGAGGACAAATAACGAGCCCAATGGTGCACACCCATCTTATTAGGTTGTGTTACGATGGTGGCGGGTCAGATTGTTACAAAGTGGTATCAGAGCGAACGATCCTCAGGCCTAAACCACATGAAAAATAATGAACATAGGAAGAGTCAAATAAAATGAACCCAGGCTAGTAACTGTTAGGAGCCCCAGGATTGGGATGAGTTAGGGGCCCCCTCAAACCAAGTCACTGGCCCTTTCAGTCTAACCTAGTCACCCTTGAGAGATGTAGAGAATGGGTAGTATAGAATAAAGGAAAAGACCCAATTTATATTGTACTAACTTTTCCGCAGGAAAGGAACGAGGTAAGTTATGATGTGAAATATCGTTGGTTATGTGTATTGTGAAACATGAGGTTGATATCGAATGTTAATTGAGATAGATGATTTCAAGTATTGAGAACATGAAAATTGGAATATGAGTTTGAAATATAAGCTTGACTTGTATGATGATGTGCATTAGAAGAATACAATTGATATTGAAATGCTGATTGATCTGGATGATTGAATTGAAATTTTCAGAGAATGGATGTATATTTATTGAACAATAATTTGAAGTGATATGATCATATGATTTTGGTGTTTCGTAATGTCTATATGATATCTGGCTATTAAATGACTATCGTAACAATGTAATATATTGTTTGGTATTTGAATAAGAATGATCAGATTTATATGTTATATTAATCCATGTCTGGTGATATGAATGCGGCTATATGATCCCTGAACCCTTAGGTAGAGATATAGTATAATGATATGTGTAATGAGTTGCTGACAAGTAGCACCTTAGTGATTTCTAGGATATATTTACGTACTTAAATAAGTTGTGATTGTTACGGTGGTAGAAATAATGCATTGTCTATACATACATGATTATTGAGTTACTTAGTTGATTTTATTTTCGGTTTCGCAATCTTTACCGTTTTCTAGATGACAATTACATGTTATATGGTGCAATATGATTTCTATGCTTCAAATGATATGTCAAAATGTTTTGGAGGAAGAATGGTTGTGTGATAATGTGAAGTAATTTTAAAGGAACCAATTTTTTTTAATAAATCCAGAATGTTACCTTGTTTGTACGGGCTGCCATTTAAAATGTGTTCTTTATACGAATGTGAAAATTTTATGTGTGATAACCGTCTGATTTAGCTTTCCAATGCTTTTGATTTCATGTTAAAACGACTTATATTTTGAGAGAAATAGATATTTTAGTTGACAGTGGTATGATTGTTACTGCACAGTTCTGTTTTGACCCATGTTTTTGTAAAATAAACCATTTATAACGTGGTTATTTTTTATGCATAATTCCAATTCCACTGTTTAGAATATTCATTCACGTTTTCAAAATGATAAGCCACGTAAAATCTTAACCAACCGTTATTTAATAGTAATTTTTGCAAGTTGCTCAATTGTTTGTCTAATCGCTGTAAAGTTTCTGTCCAGACCAACCAAGTTGTAAAAATCGTTATAAATAATTCCCTAAAGATATGCATTTGATTATTTTTCCTATGATTAGTTAATTCCTTATATTTTCTAAAAACTATAATAACTCGCAAAATATCTAAGCGGTTATTTAATTATGATTTTTGGAAGTTGTTGCGTGATGTGTGATTGTTGAAATGATATATTTTAAATATAAAAGTTTAATCAAATATGAATTATGTGATGCAACCATGTGATATCCTGATATGAAATTTGTGGCATGAACAGTATGCATATGATATGAACATGAAATTTATTATATGATAATAAACCTCTTATTTTGTAAGTTATATTTATTACCGGTTTCATGATAAATGATGTAATGTGAGTAGATGGGAAATGTAACTATATGATTTTAACTTATTTATACCTAGAAATGCTAAGTTGACTTGCTAGTCTATGATTGGTGTATATCTCGTGAAATATGTCATTTCTCCGTGTTTGCATTAATTAAATAATTGCCTAATGTCTTTCTAAACTTGTGTGCATAAATATGATTTTGCTTCTATAATATGAGTATGAGCATGAAATGGTTTAATTTGTCAAGTATGAACTATGGGTTAGCGGATTGACTACATTGGTGTAAATGTGTTCTGTAGTGTTAAAATTTCAAAGGGTATATAAGTGTTAGTTACCTTGATTTTGTTTTACTGCGTAGTGTGAATTGACAAGTATGTTTGTTGCTTTAAAAGTCGTATGCTAGTTGCCTAGTATAGAGTAATTAACTTATCAGATGAATTGTGACTATTGTTTCGGTGATTTTCTTGAGCATTGAATGTGAAATTTTATAATGAGGTTATGGGGATGTAGCCATGTTTTAAGGAGGATAGGATTGTAAAATCTTATCGATTTATAATCTGGCTAGTTGTTATGACATGGCAAATCGGTATGTTGTGATTGGTTGACTGAGATTGACCATGCATGGAGTCCACTGTTTTAATTTGTTATATTTCGGTCAATGTTACGGTTCTTTAAGTGTCATGTACTTCTGTCGTATGTTAAACTTTGGGGACAAAGTTTCTTAAGGGGGATAGAATGTAACACTTCGTGTTTTAGGGCTTATATATAATAACTACTTGTGTTTGTCTTATGTTGTGGAGTGTTTTGTTATCGTTACGGGGTGATGAACTTCGGGACGAAGTTCATTTTAAGGAGGGAAGACTGTAATACCCCTTGTGTTAGCCTCGCCCAACGACAGTCAAACTATGTTTTATACACGTATTTCAAACGGAATGTTTATAAAGTATTTTGCGTAAACTATTATTATTTTGTAAGTCGTATTTCTACGATTATTTGGTATTTCATAATCATTTTATATTGATAATTATTTCATAAAACGACATTTCATTCATATTTCTTTATTTTGATAATATATTTATAATTAAATATATTTCATATTTTATATTTATTTTGTCATTTATACTTGTTTTATTTTTTAGTCATAATTGTATTTAAATCCTAATTTTTATATATTTTATGTTAGTCCTAATAAAATTATATTCTCATAATTAATTTAATTAGTTTAAATAAATTATATGTAGTCGTTTATTTTAAGTTACGAGTTGAGGACGATAAATAGAGGTCAATTACTTAGAGATGCGTGACGGACTTTTAGTGATGGACTTGGAGTCGGGTTAGGGTAGTAAGAGACCGGGGAATAATAGCAACCTAAAATATACAACCCATCGACATTCTACCCTCACAAACCCTAATACCCTATACTACTTTGCCTCCATCAACGTACACCAATGTAACCCTATTCATCCATCACTCGTCTGCCTCCATCATTCGGATGCCTCCCTCCCTAGTTTGTCTTCCTTAATCAACAAAACAGAAACCCATGCTTGACCACCTGAAGTTGAATAGAGCAAAGGAGAAGGGGAGACAAAGGCGTGACAACACCATCATCACCATCTTCCTCACAAGGTAAGTTAACACGTTTTTCTCACGCTTATCAACCCTTCGACTGAGTGTTTGCTGGCCTGGGCTATTCTTTATAGGACCCTTAACACCCTTACCATCGTCATTCAGCCATAGGACCACCATGGGCACCACCACAAACACCATAAGTGTAGACATTATCATTGTTTATGCGTCAACTGTTCGTGTTTGATTGCGTATTTAATTGTTGTTTAGGGTCTGATTTTGAGTATGAGCTTATGGGTATGGTAGTAGGACGTTGGTAGATTGAGTGGGTGGCTCGTGGTGGCTGGAATACCACCAGAAGCCTGGTTGTTTAAGGGCGACAATTTTAGAGGAAAACAGGGGAAAAACGCTGAGTAGAGACGTGTGGTGGGGCCTTTTGTGGCGGTTGTTTCAGGGGGTTGTTGGGGTGTCGAGGTCTGGTTTTTTCCACTAGGGAGTCGTGGGTGTTGTGGGGTGTCGAGGGTGGTGATGGGTAGTGGTTAGGGTGGTGATAACAGGTTGCTAAGAGGTGGGTTACAGTGGGTGTCAGTTGGGTTCGGAGTTTGGGGTTGTGACCAGGGTTTTGGGACCAGTGTCGTGGGCTGCTGGAGTCGACTCAGGGGTGGTGATGAGTGTCAGTGGGTGCGCCATAGTGTGGTGGTGGCAGCCACCGTGTCGTGGTGGTGATTCGGGCAGTGTGGTGTCCAAGGGGGCTGTGTTTAGGGGGCTGTCAAGGGCTGTGTGCTCTTGCGTTTTCGGGGATTGTCGAGGGGTTGGGGCCTTTGGGCTGTGTTGGCGTAGTTACTGTTATTGTTATTATTATTATTATTATTATTATTATTAATACTATTATTATTATTATTTATTATTATTGTTATTATTATTATGGTTAGTATTGGTATTATTATTATTATAAGTTATTAGTAGTATTGTTATTATAAATTTATTATTAGTATTTATAATAATTATGTGATTGTTATTGATATTATTTGATTAATTTATGTTGATGTTGTTAATAATTTAAGTTGGTTAGTTCATGTTTATTTAGTGGGGCTCAATTAGTTTGATTAGTTAAACTGATTAAGTTAATTTGTTTAAATAGTGTTGTGACGGTAATTTTAATTAATCACCTAATTAAGTTAATTGACTGTCGTGCTTAATATAGTCTCGTTATGCGTAATACATTAATTGGTTAATTAAATTTATTGGTTGATATATTATACCTTGTTTACGTAGTTATATTAGTTAGTAATTGTTCATATTATATTTGTTAGGTGACGGTCTTGAAGTGGCATAATTTTATTACTTGCTGGCTTACTATTGGACTGTATTGATTGGTCTCCAGGTAGGATACACTGACACTATACTCTATGAAGTGTTATGAATGGATGTTTACTCTGTGATGTGTTATGGATGGATGTTGCCTTGTATATTATGGATGCAAGTATGAGTTATATGAGCACGCTATTTAATGGTTATTTATTTAGTGTTGTATTCATGAGCATGGTATATGCATTTGTTACTGAGAAAGATATGGATGGGATATTGTTCTAATATAAAGCCTAGGGTGGTTCTAAAGACCAGGCATGGTGTCTTATTAGCTATTGAGCTGGTGTTCGGTGACGACCGATTATAGTCTGCCGGGAGGTTCGGTATGGCTGTGTGTTACAGGTTTGAGAAAGGGATTGTGATTGAGCTCGAGCATATCATGACATTTGCATATCATATTTGTTGCATTATGATTTTGTGTTATCCTACTCGACCTCGAGGTTGACAGTGTATTCGTGTGACACCTACGATGATCCGGAATGGGGAGTACACTTTACAGGAAAGAGACTGATGCTCTAGGAGCTGGGGCAGGAATGTGAGATGCAGACTTTGGACCGTCTTAGAATTATATCACATCTAGAGAAGTCATCAGTTGTATTTTCTTTTCCGTTGAGCAGTAATTGTAATAACAAAAGTTTAAATTTTATCAGTTTTATATAAAGTACTTTGGTTGTTTTACTTTGTTATACACTACCTCGGTCATTCCGAGATGGTAACAACTCTATTTATTTGAGAATGTCTTGCTAAAGGCTGTTAAATAAATGGTGGTGTTACACAAAATCCTCCGTAGTCTTACTGAAAAGTGGCAGCCAAAAGTTACTGTTATTGATGAGGAAGCTAAAGATCTATCCAAGCTACTCCTTAATGAACTTATGAGCTTACTTATAGCTCATGAGCTAACCCTCATGAAGCGTTCAAATAAGAGTTCTAAAGAGAAAGGACTCGCTCTCTCAAGTGTTGACGAGGATATGAAGATGACGAGTTCGCAATGTCCATTAAAAACATAGTTGGCATCTGTTAGAGTAAGTGTCCTCCACAAATAGGGCGTGAATATAATAAATCTTGTTAATAAAATATAATTCAGGATGATTTATTTCTCGTCAGTTGATTAACGTATATTGGTAACGCTCGGCTAGCTAGAGTTTGACGTTACTGTAATTTAATGGCGGTGATGAACTGGTCCCTTTCGATCACACCTATAGGAGCGAGTCCCAACATTAATCTAATTATTTGCATACGATACAGTTTAATTAGTCCCTTAATAAATACTTTTTGAGAGATCGAATTACGAATTCGAGGCATTGGAATTATTAATCGTTTATACGACAATTGATTAATTAATTTATTGAGACTAGTTTTAATAATTAATTTTTAATTATACTAATTGGCTAATATGATTAGTATTTGTACATGTTATATATATGTAAATGTACATGTATATAAATGGAGTGCTAGTAGACAAAATAATGTGAGAACACTTAATCATATAAGATGATTATGTGGGTTTTTTGACAACAGTAAAGTAGGATTAAACAATAGCCTTTGCAAGATTATGGGCGATCTTGTTCAGGCTTCTAGGGATAAAGCTAATGCACAAAAAATGAAAAAAGGAAGTAAATATATTAGTGATGACAACCTTATTTTTGTTGTCCGACTTTTCCGTTCCCGCCAAATGATAGATCAATTGAAGACGGTCCGATGCAACTTCCAAATGGCGACAGTTTGCGGCCTTTGCCCAGAACATAACCTCCCTTAAACCCAAAGTCTCAGCTTGAAGAGAAGATTCAGCAAGGAAACTAGAAGAGAAGCTACCAAAAAGAAAACCATTAGGATCGAAGATAACCCAACTAGCCGATGAATGCATAATCGTACTCCAACTCGCATCCACCTTAACCCTAAAACGATGGCATGTCTCAGACCCCTGAACAAGTGCGTACGAGAAGAAGTTTTTAATACCCTTTCGAACGGGGCACTCAGGAAGAGCCGTAGAGGGTCCTCCCTTCAGATTACGTGAGAGAGCAAGGGAGGCAGCCTCCATAGCAAGGTTTACCGAAACATTATGCATCTGGAAGAAAAGGATAGGTGGGGTCTCACATTTAGAGAAAACAACATTATTTCTCAAACACCAAATGCTCCATATCATCACAAGAAAAGAGATTTGCCTCTCTACGAAGTCTGGCCCAGAAGTGAGAAGGAAAATCCAATTAATAATCCAATCAGAAAGAGCCAAAAACACCTGACCCTCAACTCGAATACCAATAGGTGAAGATGCCCAAAGAAGTTGAACAAAAGGACAATCTCGAAACAAATGCTCCAACGTCTCCATAGACTTATCATTTAAGCAAAACGGACACCAAATATTGTTGATCAAATTGCGTTTACCAAATTCAGCCCCCCACCGACAGAGAACCTAAAATAATACGGCAAATAAGTATCTTCCACTTATTAGGTCCAGGGAGATGCCAGAGTTTCTTCTTACAGAAATCTTTGGATTTAGCATTAATTCTTTCCACATCCTTTTGTGAACGTGAGGAATCCAAGAACTTATTAAGGCAGACCGCATACTCCGATTTCACACTATAAACTCCCTCCTTAGTAAACCTCGAAAAAATATCATTTGTATTTTTCGTTAAACAAATAGGGATAACACAACTCTTATCCGCCCAATCTTTCACAAAAAGATCATAGATAGCATCAAAGTCCCAAACATTGGAAGGAGTAAGGAGGTCGGATATAGACCAACTCAGGGTGGCCTGAGGCGGCAAGAGACCCAGACTCGTAAGGAGAGGGGGTTTCTGACCGTCAATCCAGTTGGAGCTCCAGATGTTTAGAAGTGACTCATGATGAGCATTCCAGCCAACCCCATCAAGGATAAGGTTAAGACCATACCGAAAGCTACTACATCCCCACGACACACCAGGGGTCACCCGAGGACAGAGAGGGTCTGATCACTATCCGTACCCTAGATGATTTTGCCGTAAAAAATACGATTGATCAAGGAATCTCGAGAGACCAACACCTTCCAAGCAACATTACCAAGAAGGGCTTTATTCATACATCTTATATTACGAATACCAAGACCACCGCTAGACTTTGGGAAACTGATAAAGTTCTTACTAGCCTAGTGGATCGTAGACGCAGAACAAGTACCAGCCCACCAAAAATGTGACAAAATCGAATTGATTTTATTAGCCACACTTACCGGAATTTTAAAAACCGTTAGGACAAAATTAGAAAGGGTGGACAAAACAGACGAGATAAGAGTCAACCAACCATATGAAGATAGAAAAATACCATTCCACGAGGGTAGTCTCTTTTTAACCTTTTCAATGACTTCTTCAAAAATAAGACGCTTGGATTCAGCAAAGTCAGATTCAATTCCAAGGTACTTACCAATTCCTTTATTATTAGTAATACCAAAAGTCACAAGACCTTCACGAACCGATCCTAGGGTAGTGCTAGGGCTGAAAATAATTCCCAATTTCTTTCCGTTCAAAGTCTGGCCCGAAGCCAGACAAAATGAATCCAGAATTTTCCGAAGGACCTTATAGGCACCCCTTTTATCCTGAAGGATAAAAATAGAATCATCCGCGAACAATAGGTGAGAAATAGGGGGACTACCCTTGCGACACCCGAAGACCAAAAAGGGACCCATTATTAGTAGCATAAGTAAGATTGCGAGAAAGAACCTCCATGCACAGAATAAACAAATAAGGTGACAACGGATTTCCTTGACGAATACCACGACCCGGCTTAAATTGTTTTAGAGGTGCCCCATTAAAAAGAATCTCATAGGGAATAGAAGTCACACAACCCATTATTTGATCAATAAGACTGACAGGAAATCGAAAGGCAGCAAGAGTATCACGTAAGAAACCCTACCGGATGCGATAATATACCTTACTCATGTCAGCTTTAAAAGCAAAACGACAATTTTTACCCACCACATGTTTGTTTATAGAATGAATAACTTCGTAGGCAATCAGAATATTGTCTGAACTCTAGCGCCCCCGAACAAAAGCATTTTGAAAATCTCCCACCAAATAACCCATAACCCTTGCCAGTCATTTAGCTATACAACGTGTTACCACTTTCAACACCATGTTGCACAAACTAATAGGCCTAAAATCTTCCACTCTTTTCGGGTGAGGGCACTTAGGAACCAAAACAACAAAGGTTTTATTCAACTCCGCAGGCACTCCTCCAGAATTAAGAATCTCAAGCATTTTAGTTGCGTGTTCAACAATAAAGTTGTTTGACTATAGGGAATAAACTACGACATACTCCGTTATTCAGATGCATCTCCTTCTTCTTCTTCTTCTTCAGACGATGTATCGTCCTGTTGAAAAACGTAGTGTTGGTGTCAAAAGCATGTCTATAAAAAATATTACAGGTTAAAAAGATCGAACAAAAAATATAAAGTTTGATAGAATTAATACATACATTGGTTTTAGCATTATTAGTAATACCAAAAGTCACAAGACCTTCACGAATCGATTCTAGGGTAGTGCTAGGGCTGAAAATAATTCCCGATTTCTTTTCGTTCAAAGTCTGGCCCGAAGCCAAACAAAATGAATCCAGAATTTTCCGAAGGACCTTATAGGCACCCCTTTTATCCTGAAGGAAAAAAATAGAATCATCCGCGAACAATAGGTGAGAAATAGGGGGACTACCCTTGCGACACCCGAAGACCAAAAAGGGACCCATTATTAGTAGCATAGGTAAGATTGCGAGAAAGAACCTCCATGCACAGAATAAACAAATAAGGTGACAACGGATTTCCTTGACGAATACCACGGCCCGGCTTAAATTGTTTTAGAGGTGCCCCATTAAAAAGAATCTCATAGGAGATAGAAGTCACATAACCCATTATCTGATCAATAAGACTGACATGAAATCGAAAGGCAGCAAGAGTATCACGTAAGAAACCCCACCGGATGCGATAATATACCTTACTCATGTCAGCTTTAAAAGCAAAACGACCATTTTTACCCACCACATGTTTGTTTATAGAATGAATAACTTCGTGGGCAATCAGAATATTGTCTGAACTCTGGCGCCCCCGAACAAAAGCATTTTGAAAATCTCCCACCAAATAACCCATAACCGTTGCCAGTCATTTTGCTATACAACGTGTTACCACTTTCAACACCATGTTGCACAAACTAATAGGCCTAAACTCTTCCACTCCTTTCGGGTGAGGGCACTTAGGAACCAAAACAATAAAGGTTATATTCAACTCCGCAGGCACTCGTCCAGAATTAAGAATCTCAAGCATTTTAGTTGCGTGTTCAACAATAAAATTGTTTGACTATAGGGAATAAACTACGACATACTCCGTTATTCAGAAGCATCTCCTTCTTCTTCTTCTTCTTCTTCTTCTTCTTCTTCTTCTTCAGATGATGTATCGTCCTGTTGAAAAACGGAGTGTTGGTGTCAAAAGCATGTCTATAAAAAATATTATAGGTTAAAAAGATTGAACAAAAAATATAAAGTTTGATAGAATTAATACATACATTGGTTGTAGCAGGGGCCTTTTTGACAAATGGATTTGCGCAATTTCTTTTGTCATGATAACTCATTCGTTTGCAATTGTTACAGAGTCTTTTTGTTTTTTTTTTGCCTTTTTAATTGCCTTTTACTTAAGAGACATCAATCTTTTGCCACGACCCTTATTCTTTTTGCGATGCGGTGGTAATATAGTAACAGTAGAAGATGAACTGCAACCCAACAGCTGCTCCAATTCTTGGTCCTTTGTTAATGGAAGTTTCTGAGAACAGAATTTCTCAGGGTAAGAACTCAACAATTTTGAGAGCTCTTTAACTTGACCCTCCGACAGCGACTTCAGGACATGAATGATGGAATAAAACTCTGTCCACACCCCAGCGACAGTTAAGTTGTGATAGTGAGTAGCATCGACATTCTCATCAACAACGCCCTCCGCATCAAAACTACTTATGTATGAGTTCTTTGTCCACCGTTTCAGGATATATTTGTCAGGGATTGATGTAATTTTTTTCCCCTGCCAGACACAAATAATATGACTGCACAACAGTCCTTTCCTCACAAAGAGCTTGCAAGCACATGAAGCTTCTTTACTTGAAATTGTGGACACAACTCGGAATGTTTTCCCGATAATCCCATCCCCCACATCAGAACACTTGCGATCAATGTCATGTGTGACATCAATTATACCACATGAGCATATAGCAGCCTCCACTTCTTCTCGAAAATCTTTGAAGACGGCATGAGTATACACAGTTGAAGCATGCTTCTCTATTGGTAGTGGTGATACTAGTTCAGGGAGTGAATGATCACTCGCTTTATCAAGACATTGTGTTGTATACCGTTGCTGGTCCATAGCACTTTGGAATCTCATCCAAAATTCAACCAAAGTGCCAAACTTATTCTCAAAACGCTTGAAAAAGGAATTCTCGCTTTCAGATCTTTTGAGTTGTTCTCAGTATAGAACCCATATGCAAATCGGTAAAGTAGGCAGTAATCCACTGTGCATGGACAACATAAATGCTCCTCAGCCAGTCGTTATCTTCTAGCTTATATTCTTGAATAATGTTCGTCCACTTAGACTCAAACTCAGCAACATCCAAGGTACTATCCCAAACAATTGAATTGTATCGAGAAAGGAAAACTGTGTCCTTAAACAAGGCTACACCTACTTTCACGCCCAGTTTTTGCATGATATGCCACATGCAGAATCGATGACGAGCTTTCTTAAAAACTGCAGGGACAACAAGTATTGCTCCAGGGGCCTGATCAGTTATAACACACTGGGTTCTTTTTGATTCATTGCATCCAATTTTTTTTCAAAGCACCACTTAAATGATTCCTTGTCCTCATGTTCGAGCAGTGTTGCAGCAAATGTAACAGACCGCTTGTAGTGATCAACACTAATGAAAGGTGCGAACACCATATTATACTTGTTGGTTCCATAGGTTGCATCGAAACTAAAAGAATCCCCAAAAAACGAATAGTTCTGCCTACTTTGTGAATCACACCAAAAAACTCTAGACAAAACCTGTTCTTCATTAGTGTAATAGGCATAATAAAAACCCTTATTTGTTTCAGAAATCTCTTTAAATCGATCGATCATCATCTGAGCATCTTTACTGCCTATAAAACACTTTATATCCTTGTTAAAATTCTTGAAATCTATTAATGTTGCGCCCACATTTTCATACCCGTCCGCATACTCGTTACAAAGCCTAAAACTCATTGAAGCCCCAATGTTAACCTTAGAGTTGTTAATAATTGTTTGCTTGTGAAATGTATTAAGCTTTCTAGTCAAATTCTGGAGATGAACATCCTTAACATTGCCAAGAATGTGGTTGTGAAAATCATGAAGCATGTCAACAAAATATCCTGGCCCATTATATGAAAATCTTATCATTGCAGGGCAGCCTATCCTTGTAATTTTCACAGACCTTGTGTTACTATTCCTTTCCCTATTCCTATTTTCCCTAAAACCTTTGCGATTGCAAACAACAGACTTCTTACATATTGCACCATCTCGTTTTCTCTTTGTAGTATACAGCCTCGGTTCGAAACCACATGATAGGGCATAAACCTTGTAAAACAACAGCCCGTCCATAAGAGTATTAAAAAACATCCCCAATTTAGGAGTGAACTCCTGTTCAACCCTCCGCAACCATTGCTCGCTACCACCAGGTGTATAACTCAATATTAGTGGATGCCTATTATGTGTACTAGAAGACGATGCACCACATGTAAGTGTACGGTGAACAACACTATTGTTGCTTGCTCCAAAATAAAAGAATAACAGAGAATTATAAAAAAAGATATAAAACACAAACGAAAACAGCTGATTGGAAAATAAAAATAACACAGAGAAAACTAAACGAGAATACACATCACGTAATCATACAAAAAAATTGATTACCAGAATTAGGAGCAGAAGTAGTAGGAAGTTCAGGAATTCCATTGATATCAATTAAGGCAGCTGAAGTATGAACAAAAAGAACGATCAAAATTAATAGTCTAAAACACAACAAAAAGCATAATAAAAACAAACAAAAATATTACCAGAATTAAGAGTGTCGGATGTAGGAATTTGTTCAATTTCGTGAATTTGCATTGCTGACGAGCTTGAATTCATAATGAAAAACACAAAAACATCCAACGTTGAAGAGAGAATACAACCAACCGATAATTGGAAATTTAGGTTTTAAAAATTTGACAAGAAATAAAGAGAGGAAAATAAAATATATAGGTTGCAAAACAGATTCATTATGGAATAAGGAAAGTGAAATTGCCTAAAATATCTTATTTAACGTAGGTGAGCCATAGTCTAATATAACAACTGTTCAAAAAATTGACAATTTAACAAATTAAAAAGTGTAAATTTTAAAAGCTAGCTTTGCACACATTATAATTTGAAGGGGGATTAAAATTTTTGAATTTAAAAAGGGGATGAAATGAATACTGTTAAAAATATAATAGTGAAAACCTAAAAATGTAACACTTCTTATAGCTAAATGTAACATGTTTGATTTTAAGGGTAAAAATGAATAGATGTCTAATGTAATACTGAAAAGGTATATTGTAACACTACTAACAGTTATTTGTAACACGTTTGAACTAATACTGACAAAGCGTAAAATATTTTTAAAAAATCAATAAATGTTTAATGTAATAGTGAAAAATGTAAATTGTAACACTTTTACCGTTATTTGTAACATTAATTATTGAATTTCAAAAGTTATAAATGAATAAAATGTTTGATGTAATACAGAACAAGTGAATTGTAACACATCTACCAGCTATTTGTAACACGTTTGAAGTTCAAGTATTTTAATTGAATAACTGTTTAATGTAGTAGTGAAAACAGTGAATTGTAACACTTATAAAGTTTTTTATAACATATTGGAAGTTCAAACGTTTTAAATGTATAAATATTTGATGTACTATTGATAAATGTAAATTGTAATAGTGAAAAATGCAAATTGTAACATTTCTACTTTTTAACTGTAATATTGAAAATATATAAATTGTAACACTTCTATAGTGATTTGTAACATGTTTGAAGTTCAAAGTTTAAAATCAAAAAAGTGTTTGATGTAATACTGAACAAGTGAACTGTATCACTTCTACCAACTATTTGTAACGTTTGTAGTTAAAGGATTGTAATTGAATAACAGTTTAATCTAATACTTAAAAAGTGAATTATAACACATCTACAGTTACTTGTAACATATTTGTAGTTCAAAGGGATTATTTGAATAATGTTCAATGTAATACTGAAAACGTAACTTGTAACACTTCAAACAAAAAATAGTAACACATTTGATGAACTCCAATTTACAGACGGCTTGACATAGAAATCTTTGTAACATCCCAATATTTTGGGAGTTGGAAGTTTAAAGATTTTAAGTTCAAGTTCGAGAAATAATTTATATTTCGTAATTCTTGGTATTTCATTTAAATAACTGATTAATTTATGTGAAAATATTTTAAAGGATTTAAATAAGATTTCATCTAATTGCGTAATTTACGTCTTAGCAATTTAATATCATAGTCCGGAAAATATTTCTATCGTCTTAAGTTTATAGTGACCTTAAGTCGGTGTTCTTAGCTTAAACCGTCTTAAAACTTGTCTTATGGGCCTAACTTGCTAATGGACCCATTTCCCCTCTTTTGCCTCACAAAACCCTAACTCCACCATCCTATACCTCCCTCCTTCATTTCATTTTTCAGATTTGTAACAAACACCATTTTAATTTTCTCCTCCAAACCTTAAAACTCTCATAAAACCTTCGTTACTCATCCGATTGAGACGATTTTCGCGGCCACGGATTCCTCTTCTCGCTCTCCATCTTTCTAGGTAAGTTTCTACACAAGATAATTCCGTCTTATATTCTAACCGTGACCCTAAGGTCACGTTTTTCAAGGTTTAAGAATGTTTGTTGTGTTTCTAGCGCGGACTCGGACAAAGGAGTAGCTTGGAGTCAGAATTTCGTGGATTTTAAGAGTTATAAGGTGACAATTACGAGTTACTCGACCTTTTTGTTAACATAGCACATTTCTTGATGATACTTGTTAAAGTTTCTTATTTTTGTGGTTAATGTTGTTGTTTAGACTTAAAAACATGTTAGGGTTTAGTCTTATATGATATTCACATGATTGGTTTGATGTTCATAAGCTTATTTGTACATTTTCAGTTTTGACATCCTTAAGACGAATATGAGTTATGATCTTAATGTGGCTTTGTTGTTGAAATTTATGCTTGCTATTGAATCACATGAGTATTATATATGCTGGGTAATGTATGCTTGTTGCAATTTTGGATGTTTGGTATCGATTTTTGGAGTTTAGAATCATTTGCGAATTTGCGATTTTCTCGTGCAGGGACTCTGAGCCGGTAGGCTGACCGGCTGCCGGTCGGCCGGCTCAGAGTCAGGCTTGGTTGTTTTTCGTATGTTTAAGAATGTGTGAAAGAACTCTAAGCCGGGTGGTCGGCCGCCGGTCGACCGGCTCAGAGTCTCTTCTTGGATGCGCGTTTTTGAAAAAGTGAAGGCTGGGACATGATTCCTAGCCGGTTGTCCGGCGGCCGGTCGGCCGGCTAAGAATCAGTCCCTATTTTTGAAATGAGCGTAGAAGGTAGGTGGGAGAGGATTCCCAGCCGGGTGGCCGGCAGCCGGTCCACCGGATGAGAGTCACTCTCCCTTGTTTTTGAAAGGTAGTCTGCATATTGGGAAGGGACTCCCAGCCGACAGACCGGCAGACGGTCCACCACCGGCTGAGAGCCCTGTTCTCGCTTAAACGGTTTTATCTTTTGATCGACTAGTCCGATTTGCTTGCAACTCGTTCCGTGTACCTTGTATGTGTGTTTGAGGTCCCCGGAGGATGGGCGACACTATATTGGGTTCGGGAATGGAGAGAGGATAGAGACCCCCCCGGTCGGGTAACTGAAAGGGAAACCGGCTCTCCCTCAACTTAGTTCCCGGGGTCAATTAAGTGTTGGTTAGAAGTCTAGAAAGATAGGACAAAGTATCTGGTTGTAGTATATATCGGAATATGTCTGAGTTGGGACCGCTAGAGTACGATATATACTGATATTTGTATGCGTGTCAAGTTATGATCTGAGTTGGGATCCTTTAGCTTGACATGTGAGTGTTTGTGGCGTGACGGCTAAATCTGAGTTGGGACCACTGGACCGTCTCGTGTATGATTGATACGGTAGGAGGTGTCTGAGTTGGGACTACCATTCTACGGTGAGTTTGTTTGACCGTAGTGGGTTGGACCTGAGTTGCGATCCGATTTCATTACGAAGAGTAATGGTCAAGACCGAGCTGGGTCTAGGAACCATGACTAGCTGATTGGTATCCATCCGTACCTGAGTTGGGGTTTACGGGTGTATGCTTGTTGATTTGTGTATCAAGTCTAACCTGAGTTGGGGCGTGACTTGAACACTGCTGATTTGCATCTGCTTGCCTGAGTTGGGGTACAGTGTCAGATGTTGCTGATTAATTATGATAGATAGAGTGTATTGATTTATAGAACTGTTCATCCAAGGCATTGGATGACTCTTTGGCTAGCTTCGTAAATGGTTTGGACTGAAAGACCCCCCGACTGGGCAACCGGAGGGAAACCGGCTCTCCTTTCAAATAGTTTCCGAAGTTGGTTGAGAGCCTTGCATAATATTGCATGATAGATATGAGTTGAGATATTGAGATTTATATGCTTCACATGTTATATATATGTTAGAGTATGTTGTGTGTTTATATGTTACGTGTCGTTACAAAAGATGGCTAGGAGAACTCTATTCACTCCCCACTGATTGTGGCGTACATGTTTACATGTATGTAGGTACATGACAGGATGGTTGGCAGAGGGTTGCATGGAGCTAGCGAGCGATGATCCGTTGTTCATCGATTGACCTCACACTTTCGTTAGCTAGACTCTAGATTTCATTTCAGTTTTTGAGTGCCTGTAGGGATGTGCCATCCCAGGCTGTTTGTATATATTTTACTTTCAGTACTTAGATAGTTATACTTATCTATGTTTTGAGTTTTTATCAGTTGTACAGTTTTAGTTTTAATTCACCTCGTTTTTATGCATGTTAAAGTTTAAATTCCGCTTAAATTTTGGCATGTTTTGTATGTTTTATTTCCGCTGCGACGAGGGGTTTTACAGTTGGTATCAGAGCGTTATCGCTCCCGACGCACTCATGTAACCCCCAACCTTAAATTGACCATATAATTGAATAATGAATGAGTGATGGGGTAGATTCAAGGACTATATTGTAGTCTGTTTTAATGATTGCTTTTATTAGGTTTTAACATGTTTGTTGATTGTCATTGATTTTACTTTATTGTCTTTCAACCGACGAACCGTGGGCTTATCCATTTGGCGATCAAGACCGGAGTTTCTACCGAAGATAGAAGATTCGTGCTACTGTTGGAGAATGCTTCTGAGCCTCGAAGATACTCATCCTTCTTTGTGCACCACCTTCTTTGATAACTCCGGATGCACATCCTTCTTTAGAATATTTGTCTATCTTACTTGAACATATCTTCATACCTTTTCAACTCAACCTTGTTGCTTGCTTTCTCAAGGTGCCTTGTAGGTAATCTTCCCTTTGTACAATTTTGAGGAACTAGTCACAGTATAATAGTGAATCCGTGTGATGAGAAGGTTGTTTTCTTTTTGGTGAAATGTGAGTGTTGTATATATATATCAAGCAAAAATATTACAGGAGGTCCCTGGTTCGAGCCCCAGGGCAGGCTTAACAATCAAGTGCAACAACTCTCAAACCAAACTTTGGTTTGATCATCAATACCTTCTAACTTTTTCCTCATTCTATTCCTTACTTCAGTTATCACACGGGCTGCTACTATTTCTGGTCTAAGGAGACTCTCTTGGACTCTAGCATTATTCCTTTGGACCCATAGATGATACTGGAGGGCATTAAAGATGGCAGTTCGAATTTTCCATTGATGTTGGTTTTTATTCCCTGCACTCAGGATGGCCACAGTAGGGAACTGGGTACCAAACCAGTGCTTCAGATGGTCATGTACTCTGATAGAATAAATGCATTGCTCAAACAAATGATCAATAGTTTCAGATTGTCTTTGACAAAGCCAGCAAAGATCATTTGGACAGTAGCCAATACTATGAAGTTTACTCATAGTGTTCATACCTCCTTGAAGTCTAAGCCAAGTGATTATAGAATGCTTTGGGATGTTGTAGCTATTCCACACAACAATAGACCAGTCCTGAAATGGGTGATCTGTGCAGAGCCATTGATAGCAGCTTCTGATAGTATATCCTTTAGGATTACAGTCCCATTTGTTCCTGATAAACCCAGCCTTAATTCTTTCCTTAACTTTGCAGATAGCTTTCCATCCCCAAGGGGAATCATTTGGAGGGCAATATTCATCCCAATTCTGCTCTTTCAGATATACTTCACTGATCCATTTGATCCATAATCTATCCTCATTAGTATAAATCCAGTTCACTAGCTTACCAACTGCAGCCAAGTTCCATAACTCATTGTTCTTTATGCCTAACCCACCCTGGTCTTTGGTCAGAGTGACCCTCTCCCAGGCCACCAGTCGGACTCTGTGATATTCTGAGTTGCTTGCCCAGAGAAAATTTCTGCAAATAGCACTGATTCTGTTGATGACACTCTTGGGTATGATAAACATTTGAGCCCAATAGTTGTGAAGTGTATTTAAAACAGAATTGATAAGAGTCAATCTGCCTGCATAAGACAATTTTTTTGCACCCATGCTCCTTATTCTGGCCACCATTCTTTCTGTCATGGATATGCATTCCCTTTTAGACAATTTACCAGGTTGAATAGGAACACCTAAGTATTTAAAAGGAAATTTTCCTTCCCTGAATCCAGTGGCTTGGGTGATACCTGTTTTCAAATCCTCATTGACACCATTAAAGAAAATTTCAGTTTTAGCTGGATTGATCTTAAGCCCAGTTGCTTTAGAGAATGAGGCAAAGGCCCTCAGTAGCAACTAGATTGAGGCTGCATTTCCTTTACAGAACATAAGCAAATCATCAGCAAAGAGGAGATGGGTCAGCTTCAGTGTTTTGCACATTGGATGATATTGGAAAGGCCATTTCAGAGTAGCATATTTGATGAGCCTTGTGAGGTACTCCATACAGAGAGTGAACAGTAGGGGAGAAATTGGATCCCCTTGTCTAAGCCCTCGTTTACCTTTGAAATATCCAAAATTACTGCCATTCAGAGAGATTGTGAACTGAGGAGTGGTCACACATTGCATAACCAAAGTAACAAAATGAGGAGGAAATTTCATTCCCTGCAGAATTTGCTCCACAAAAGCCCATTCAACTGTATCATAGGCTTTTTGGAGATCTAATTTGAACAAGCATCTTGGGGTCACATTTTTCCTTCCATAAAGATGGATAATGTCTTGGCAAATAAGAACATTTTCCATGATTGACCTCCCTTTAACAAAGGCTCCTTGATTCTCATGAACAAGCTCAGGGAGCACACTTGCTAGTCTATTGCAAAGCAACTTAGAAATAACCTTGTACACCAGATTACAACAAGCAATAGGTCGGAATTGACTTACTGATGAAGGTCTATCTATCTTGGGGATAAGAGTGATATTAGTAGCATTGAGCTGAGTGAGCATCTGACCATGGTGAAAAAAATCCAAGACAGCCTTGCAGAGATCCTCCCCAACTACATCCCAGGCATCCTTGAAGAAGGCACTAGTAAACCCATCTGGACCTGGTGCTTTATCACTGGGGATGGAGAAAACAGTAGCCTTGATCTCCTCTGAAGTAACAGGAGCATTTAAAGTAGTAATTGTGGGGAATAAAGCATGTATTCGCCCGAAACTTGCAGGATTATAATGAAAAAAATACAGTTGTGTTTATAGTCATAAGATTAAAAGGATAAGAAAAGAAGTACAACCTTTAGTCCTCGCGCAAAAGGCCTAAGAACAGGAATTAATGCAAATTCCCTCCTATAACTTGCACCCAAGACTTAGTTTGAGACGTGGCCGCGTGTGCTAGAAATCCTCTCCAATTGCCTTGCAATATTGGGAGAGCTATTAAGGTTTTAGATGTGAGATCTGAGGTTTTGGGAGAAGAAAGCTCTCAAAACCCTAATTTTACCTTGAGATTTATTAAACAGTGCAACAAGAGTATTTTACATAAGGAGAAACCCTCTCCTTATGTAGCCTCTGTTCGGCCGAATTGGAGACTGGGTATGAGTGGGCTTCCCACTCTTACCTTATTCCAATGCGTGATTCGACCCAATTAGCTTTAAGTTGTTCGCGGGTTTTATTTATAAATCGTAACATGTTATCAGATATTAATACAGTCGATATATTAATAATGGTCTGACAAAATACGATATTGTATAATTACCCAAATTAATATAACTGTTTATATTAATACGCGAATACAATATTTAATTAAATATAACCGTTTATATTTAATTTACGAATTAATCATGTAATCCGTATTAGCTAAAATTATTTAATCCGTATTAAATAATAATCTCAACATCTTATTGACTAATTTAATAGTCAATACCTTTGACTAACCGTTTAGTCATATCCGGCAAAATGTGACTGTATTTTCATACCTTCACATCTCTCAAACGTGTCCTATAGGTGTGACGTATAGGGACCAGTTGACCACCGCCATCCGTATGACAATAACGTCAAACTTATCTAGCAAGCCAACCGTTATTGATAAACGTGGATCAACTGATAATAATACAGAAGTATGCCCTTGTGATCCTTAAAGAGATTTAATAAGTCATTGTACTTAATTGTCAAGGACACCAGCCCCAACAATCTCCCACTTGTCCGTACAAGGGTATGTTCAATGACGTTATCACACTACATGTGGAGGACACAATCTCCAACAAACTCCCACTTGTCCGTACAAGTGTAGGTGCGATAACCGAATCTCATATCCTTTTAAAATTTCTCCCACTCAATGTAAGACAATTTGCAAATCCGCATTCGCAAAGGTCGTATCTCACAAGCGATCTGTATCAAGAGTGGTTTCCCCGACTAGAGAGTAACTTAACTGATAAAACGAATCTGTATTCGAGCATGGCCATGCATTTCAGTTACTACTCCTCGAGTGGCCCTGAGAAATGATAAAATCCTGATAAGGGTTTGGATATTTCCCTCAACTCGAATCTTGCCGATATCGCCCAGCATGAAATAACCCAGAAAAAATCCTCTTGGCCCCTGTTACGGTGACCGTGGGAAAGAAACCAAAGTTACCCAAAATCTGTCTTAATCTCAAGAAACAGTTGAAAGTCAAAAGACTCGACTCTAAGGAACACTATGGAGGTCCTATCCACGACCTGGCACCCAATGTTATAAAACATTTAGGACTCCATAACGATGTCACGGGGTGTCCTACGAGATATCCGTATAACTCGCCTTTGTGATTGGTCAGTCATCCACGTGACTTATGGCTCGTTGAACCCACCATCAACCAACGTCACAAAATGATTACCTGAGTTATCAGCTCAAGTGGGTAATCAAGGACCAAAACGATGTAAAGTTAATCAGTTCACTTTGTGGTGTTCAAAATTGGCGTACAATTCCACATGAGAAACAAAACATTTTATATCATAACAATAAGGTTGAATAGAGTACACGAGAAAATGAATTATTACATGAATTCATAAAAGAGTACTACAACTTAGGAACACATCCAATTCCCATGGAATGAATGTGCCCTTCATGCTTATCACGTGGTAATGCTTTTGTGAGAGGATCAGCTATGTTGTCATCCGTAGCGATCTTTTCAATAAAAATCTCCTTTTGCTCCACGTAATCTCTGATTAGATGAGCTTTCCGTTGTACATGCCTAGCCTTGCTGCTAGACTTATGCTCCTTAGCTTGGAAGATGGCACCGCTATTGTCACAATAGACGGTGATTGGGTCATTCGAACTAGGCACTACTGATAGTCCTTGTAAGAATTGACGCATCCATATTGCTTCCTTAGCTGCTTCTGAGGCGGCATAGTACTCGGACTCAGTCGTAGAATCTGCTGTAACACTCTGTTTAGAACTTTTCCAGCTGACAGCAGCGCCATTAAGAGTAAAGACAAATCCAGACTGAGATTTCGAGTCATCTCGATCTGTTTGGAAGCTAGCATCTGCGTAACCCGTGGCGCAGAGCGTTGAGTCGCCTCCATAAGTCAATCCCCAATCTTTAGTCCTCCGTAGGTACTTAAGAATGTTTTTCACGGCCATCCAGTGTTGTTCACCTGGATGAGCTTGGAATCGACTAGTCATACTCAATGCATATGCAACGTCTGGACATGTGCATATCATGGCATACATGATCGATCCTATTGCCGAAGCATAAGGAATCCGACTCATGCGCTCTTTCTCTTCCAATGACTTAGCTTCTTGAGTCTTGCTCAAGTGAAGCCCAGGAGTCATAGGAAGGAACCCCTTCTTGGAGTTCGTCATGCTGAATCTCTCCAGAATCTTATCTATATAAGACTCCTGACTGAGAGACAACATCCGTCGTGATCTATCTCTGTAGATACGGATGCCCAAAATTCTTTGTGCCTCTCCCAGATCTTTCATCTGGAAGTGGTTTTTCAACCATGCTTTAACCGAAGATAAGAGAGGTATGTCATTCCCAATCAAGAGTATGTCATCGACATACAGTACTAGGAATACAATTTTGCTCCCATTCGACTTGATATAGAGACATGGTTCCTCGACTGATCGAATGAACCCATTCTCTTTTATCACTTGGTCGAAGCGATGATTCCAACTCCGCGATGCTTGCTTAAGTCCATAGATGGAACGCTTAAGCTTGCAAACTTTCTTAGGATGTGCTGGATCGATAAAACCCTCGGGTTGTACCATGTACAACTCTTCCTCCAAATAACCGTTTAAGAAGGCGGTTTTAACGTCCATTTGCCATATTTCATAATCATGAAATGCGGCGATCGCTAAGATAATCTGAATGGAACGTAGCATGACTACGGGTGCAAAGATCTCATCATAGTGCAAGCCTGGCACTTGAGTGAAACCTTTAGCAACTAGTCTAGCCTTGTGGATATCTTGTTATCCTTCCACGGCATGCTTTATCTTGTAAAGCCATTTGCATTGAAGGGGACGTACCTTTGCAGGTAGGTCCACAAGATCCCACAAGTTGTTCTCATACATGGAGTCCATCTCGGATTGCATGGCTTCTAGCCATAGCTTTGAGTCAGAACTGGTCATGGCACCTTTATAGGTTGTGGGTTCGTTACCCTCTAGGAGTAAGACGTCATCTGTATCATGTTCCTCGACCATACCAATGTATCTGTCCGGAGGAATAGAGACTCTTCCCGACCTCCTAGGTTCCTCAGGGATATCTACCGCAGCCTCGGGTGAAGGAACTGTTTCCTCCAATGGTTGCTCGGTAGTTGGTTCTTGAACCTCCGATAACTCGAAGGTCGTATTACTCGACTTGTTCTCGAGAAATTCTTTCTCTAAGAACGTTGCACTAGCCGCAACAAAAACACGTTGTTCGGTAGGCGAGTAGAAGTAATGACCAAAAGTTCCCTTTGGATAGCCTATAAAGTATGTCTTGACCGATCGCGGGCCGAGCTTATCCTCGTGTCTCCACTTGACATAAGCCTCGCAGCCCCAAACCCGAATAAAGGACAAGTTAGGGACCGTTCCCTTCCATAATTCGTATGGAGTCTTGTCAACAGCTTTAGACGGACTTCGGTTAAGTAATAGAGCGGCCGACAAAAGAGCATACCCCTACAATGAATCAGGCACGACGGTGTGACTCATCATGGATCGAACCATATCAAGTAAAGTCCGATTTCTCCGTTCGGACACACCATTTAATTGTGGTGTTCCAGGTGGAGTTAACTGTAGCACGATGCCACAGTCTTTAAGGTGTTGATCAAACTCGTGTGAAAGATACTCACCACCACGATCAGAACGTAGTGCTTTAATCTTTCTACCCAGCTGGTTCTGTACCCGATTCTGGTATTCTTTGAACTTGTCAAAGGATTCACTTTTGTGCTTCATTAAGTAGACATAGCCATATCTACTCAAATCATCCGTGAAAGTGATGAAATACCTATAGCCTTCTCGTGCGTTGATCGACATAGGGCCACATACGTCCGTATGTATGAGTCCTAATAGGTCGGCAGCGCGCATTCCAACACCTTTGAAGGAAATACGAGTCATCTTACCGATGAGACATGATTCACACGTGCCATATGATTCGAAATCAAAGGGCAATATAGCTCCATTCTGTATGAGCTGTTTTACGCGTTTCTCATTTATGTGTCCCATGCGACAATGCCATAAGTAAGTTTGATCTTTGTCACCTACCTTTAATCTTTTATTATTCACATGTAATATCTCGGTAGTTTGATCTAAAACATAAATTCCATTCATGGAAACTGCCTTGCCATAAATCATATTGTGTAAGGAGAAAATACAGCTATTATTCTCTATTACAAATGAAAAGCCGAGTTTGTCAAGTGCAGAAACTGAAATAATGTTTTTGGATAAACTAGGAACATAATAACAGTTATATAAAAATAACTCGAATCCACTTGGAAGCTGGATCACGTATGTTCCCTTCGAGACTGCAGCAACGCGTGCTCCATTCCCGACTCGCAGGTCCACCTCACCCTTGATTAGGGGTTCTTGGTTTCGGAGGCCCTGCACATGATTACATAGATGAGAACCACAACCAGTATCAAGTACCCAAGTTCCGCAACTTGCATGGTTAATCTCAATCATGTGAATAAAAGAAGAAGAAGACATACCAACAGGAGTAACACGGCCTGCTTTAATGTCCTCGCGATACACGGGGCATGAGCGCCTCCAATGCCCAGTCTTGTGGCAATGGTGACATTCCATGCTTGTATCCTTGCTCTTTGTCTTGCCTTGTGAGTTACTCGACTCACCAGGCCCACTCTTAGCAAATCCTGGTTTCTTGAACCTGGGCCTACCTACCGCTAGGTCGCCCTGAGCTTTAGCCTTCCCTTTACCTTTTCCCTTACTTGAGATCATGAGAACATCCTGCTTTAGACTCCCACTCAACTTTAGATCCTTCTCAGTCTGTACGAGAAGGGAGTGGAGCTCATGGGGAGTCTTCTTCATGTCGTTCATGTAGTAGTTGGCCCTAAAGAGGGCGAACCCATCATGAAGCGAATGAAGCATGCGATCAACGATGATGTTCTCACTGATCTTGCAGTTTAGGGTCTCCAGTTTCTCGATATTCTCAATCATGTTGAGAATATGTGGGCTAACAGCTTGGCCCTTCTGGAGTTTCGCCTCAAAGAAGCGACAGGTATGCTCATAAGAAACGATTCTCGGAGCCTTTGAGAATTCGTTAGTGAGCGTGGTGAAAATCTTGTTTGCACCATGGGTTATGAAGCGTCTTTGCAGATTAGATTCCATTGCATAGATGAGTACGTTCTTTATCGCACCCGCTTCCATGACGAAGTCGCTATGAGCGCGAACATCGTTGGCTCTAGCTCCAGTTCCTGGGTGTGCCGGAATGGGCTCAGTTATAAACTTAAGCTTTCCGTCAGCAATGGCAGCATTCCGTAGTGCTGCCTCCCAGTCAGAGAAGTTTGACCCATCATTCCTCAGTCTAGTTGACTGATTCATGGAGTCCATGAAGGCTTTTAGCCAGGATTCACGTGCTAGCTTGGCACTTGGCATTGGGTCTTCACCAGCCATTTTAGTTTTACAGCAGTTTTAATGAACGTGTTCTACACTGAAAGAAGATAAAACAAAACCATATAAGCAACTTATTGTTGTGATTTAAGTCTATATTAAATTGAATTTAAACTCGTAGACTCATGCATTTATATAATTGATCTCCCTCAAGAATTATATAAACGATCCCAAGACTCAATTTCCGTATATTGATAAGCCCACAGTTTGGCTAATTCCAATCGTTGGAACTCTTGGTCGATAGATTTCCGTAAATCCTATCTATTAGTCCATCTCAGTCACTGGAATATTATCGAGTGACCATGATGTTGAGATAAAATAAATCATCTGTTCCCACTTACCCGACGTAGAAGGGGTCATATTATGCCTACCGACGAAGAAGGGATTCATGGGAGGCTGATTTATAAAGACTAATCTCAATTTTTGGTTATACGAGGAAGACCCCATCAACTTTTATTTATCCATATTTAAGTGAACTAAAAAACTAGCATTTGCGTGAATGAATTAAATAAAGTGATGGCTTTGAAATTGACATGTGACATCTGTATTGTCACAGAAAACTAACGCGTGACCTCTACATGAGTCAGTTTTCAGGCATGATATAGGTGGTTTGGTTTTTAGGCGGAATATGATGCAAGCTATTATCGATGAAAGCGTAAAGATAAATGTAATAAACGTAAATAAAAGTCCTAGTGTGGCCTATCCTACCAAAATAAACATAAAACAACTTGGAATCCACCGTTGGACCCTAGAAGCTTGTCTTGATGTTCTATCTTGGTCCTTGCAGCGGGAGTGAGCATCCGGTCTCCGTCTTGTCTTTGGTCTTCACAAAATTACTAATTTAAATTACAAAAGTAATCCTAGATACATTCTAATTTAAATACAAAAGTAATTACATGGCAAAAACCCAAAACGGAGATTCAAGATCTCAAAATTACAAGCAAGATCGTGTCCCATCATTACGGTAACACAATCTTCTAAGGCCACACTAAGTTACAACCGTTTGCAAAAATTAAATACGTTATTGAAAGCATTCAAGGCATTCACAAGACGTAAATAAAATGCATCAACTAAATAAAATTTATACATGACATAATACTGTTATTATGATTAATAAATTTATACCAAACCACCTTTTAAGATTAAAATTATGTGACTATACCGCTTTAATCAGCAATTTTAATAAACATATAATCCATTATTTTAAACTGTTTTAAAACAATATGTATCAAACGAGGGTGAACCGTTTCACTAAATAATACACTATTTCCGTATACAGTATATTATTGTAAGCCATGTGAAAATAAAACATGTTATTTTCGGGAAAAGAAAAAAAATAAAAAAAAACGAGTCCGTTACAGGGGGGAGGTCGACCGACCAGAACTTGTGGTCGACCGACCTCCTGCCGAAAAACGGAAAATTTCTGCAACAGTAAAATCGGTCGACCGACCTATTAATTAGGTCGACCGACCAACAAGCAGTAAAAACGAATTTCAGAAAACGCAAAACGCTGCACTTTTTGAAATTAAAACAAGTTTTTACCTTTAAATTTTGATTAAAACAAGTAAATCAAAATTAACATCAACAAGGGTTCACATATTGTCAAGAATATCGATTAATTAACAATATGTAAACAGGAATCGAAAAACAAGATCGAAAACTCACAAAGGAAACTGTTTTTAAAAAAAAAAACAGAAAACTCACACAGGGGCGGTCGACCGACCGCTAAAACTGGTCGACCGACCGACACAGCGGCAGAAACGAGATTTTTCAAAATCTTTTAAATAAACTTATGAAAAACACAAAAGTAAAATTTTCATGGCCTAAAGCTCTGATACCACTTGTGGGGAATAAAGCATGTATTCGCCCTAAACTTGCAGGATTATAATGAAAAAAATACAGTTGTGTTTATAGTCATAAGATTAAAAGGATAAGAAAAGAAGTACAACCTTTAGTCCTCGCGCAAAAGGCCTAAGAACAGGAATTAATGCAAATTCCCTCCTATAACTTGCACCCAAGACTTAGTTTGAGACGTGGCCGCGTGTGCTAGAAATCCTCTCCAATTGCCTTGCAATATTGGGAGAGCTATTAAGGTTTTAGATGTGAGATCTGAGGTTTTGGGAGAAGAAAGCTCTCAAAACCCTAATTTTACCTTGAGATTTATTAAACAGTGCAACAAGAGTATTTTACATAAGGAGAAACCCTCTCCTTATGTAGCCTCTGTTCGGCCGAATTGGAGACTGGGTATGAGTGGGCTTCCCACTCTTACCTTATTCCAATGCGTGATTACCCAATTAGCTTTAAGTTGTTCGCGGGTTTTATTTATAAATCGTAACATGTTATCAGATATTAATACAGTCGATATATTAATAATGGTCTGACAAAATACGATATTGTATAATTACCCAAATTAATATAACTGTTTATATTAATACGCGAATACAATATTTAATTAAATATAACCGTTTATATTTAATTTACGAATTAATCATGTAATCCGTATTAGCTAAAATTATTTAATCCGTATTAAATAATAATCTCAACATCTTATTGACTAATTTAATAGTCAATACCTTTGACTAACCGTTTAGTCATATCCGGCAAAATGTGACTGTATTTTCATACCTTCACATCTCTCAAACGTGTCCTATAGGTGTGACGTATAGGGACCAGTTGACCACCGCCATCCGTATGACAATAACGTCAAACTTATCTAGCAAGCCAACCGTTATTGATAAACGTGGATCAACTGATAATAATACAGAAGTATGCCCTTGTGATCCTTAAAGAGATTTAATAAGTCATTGTACTTAATTGTCAAGGACACCAGCCCCAACAGTAATCTGATCATCATTGCATAAGTTTCCATGTTGAAGCACCTCAAACCTAACAGGCTCAGTGGGAGAACTGCTACCCAATAAATCAGTGTAGAATTCAAGGAAAGCACCTTGCATACTCTCCCTATCAGTGCATAAATGGCCATGCTTATCTTCAATTTGGATAATATTGTTGCGCATACATCTGGCTTGAATAGCTTTGTGGAACAGACCAGAGTTACAGTCTCCTTCCTCTACCCAGGCTGCTTTGGCCTTTTGTCTCAGGAAACTGAGCTTGGCCTGATTCCAGAATTGCACCTCTTTTGTTAACCCATGCTCCTGCCTAATAAGCTCAGTATTAGTGGGTTCAGCTTGTAATTGAAGCTGAACATGCTCCAATTGTAGTGAATACTTGCAGGCAGACACTTCATCTTCAGAAAAACAATGCTTATTCAAATCTTTAAGTTTAGGCTTGAGCCCCTTCAGTTTTTTAACCAAAGAGAACATCAGAGTCCCTTCCACCATTCTATCCCAGCCATTCTTCACCTTACCAAGAAATTCAGGAGCTGCACCCCACATATTAAAGTATTTAAAGTTAGCATTCCTTCTCCCATCCAGCTTTACATTCCTGACAATACAAGGATTATGGTCCAAGAGACCCTCTGGGTGAAAATGAGCCTGCATTTCAGAAAAGATATCAGACCAATGAGAATTAATCAGAAATCTATCCAATCTACTAAACTTCCTATTGGCTTCATCTCTTTTGTTTGTCCAAGTATAAAATGCACCAGTGGCTTGAATGTCTGATAGCCCACAGTAATGCAAACACTCTATAAAGTCCTCCATATCAGCCTCTTTAGTGGTACCCCCAAGCCTCTCATCAGGGTGTAGGACAGTGTTGAAATCCCCTGCAACTGCCCAAGGCAAGCTACAGTTATCAGCAATCTGTTTCATTTTCTGCCATAAAGGAACTCTTTCACTCCCTTCATTGAAAGCATAGACCATAGTAATGAGAAATTCTTTGTGATTCACTTTGCAAGTAGCTTTGGCATGAATAGATTGAGCATCAGTATGAAGGATGAGGAGATCAAAGACAGAAGGTCTCCAAAGAAGCCAAACCCTTCCTCCCTTGTGCATATGACAGTTGGTGGTAACACACCAACCATCGACCATAAAATTAGAAACATTAGACACATTATCACCATTTATTTTAGTCTCCAGCAAGCCAAAGAGGTAAGCATCATTATTCTGAATAAAATTTTTAACTGTAATCTGCTTATTTACATGGTTGAGCCCCCGAACATTCCAAAACCCTATATTATTCATGAGACATGGTATTAGAATGGTTACCATTATCATGAACTGGAGGTATAGTCACCTTAGGCATCATCTGCTGCTCATTAGTCATAGAATTTTCTCCTTGTTCCACTCCTTCCTGACTATCTGTCTGTGCCCTAGTCCCACCAGAACTAGGACCTGGTACAGAAGTACTTGGAGAGGATGGAATGGTAGCTGGAGCAGGAAGGGCAGGAAACTCCTTCTCTGAGAGATCAACCACTGGTTTGTTCACTGGTTTCCACACCCTCTTGGCAGGCTGTCTAGGTTTGACCCCAGGAATTCTTCGACAATTGATGCCTTCATGCCCCATTCCCTTACACTTTTCACAAATAAGAGGCTTCCATTCATATTCTATTCTAGCCTCAACAATGCCCCCATATTCATCTTTAAATTTCACAGAATTGGGGAAAATCTGTCCTACAGTCAGTTCCACCATTGTACGAGCAAATCCAAGCCTTGTTTTTGCTTCTGTTGCTACATCAGATTTCACATACTTGCCTATCATACCTGCCACAGTAGGTAAGCATTTACCCCAGAATTTAAGAGGTAAGCCATGACTCCTAATCCATGAAGGTACTATTTTAACATCCTCCTTCATAAGATCAATGTTTTCCTTCCAAGCTTTCACAATAAGTGGTTTATTATCGAACATGTGGTAACCAGCATCCAAGACTGCCTCCTTACCCACCATGTCCTTAAACCTCACCATAAATATGCCATTAGGTAAGAAGGATACCTTATCAATACCATGTTTCCCCCATACGCGATGCACATAGCCATTTAAGATCTCCCAAGGAGGATTGGCCCCTAGGACAAAGCAATACACGGCCTGACTCCAATAGTCTATTTCTTCCCTGGTATCATCTGCTGAGAACTGGAACAGAGCAGGCTCCTCTGGTTCAGGCATCACCAAGGTCTCCTGCTGGGCTTCTGGTATATGTGAGGATTTCTTCTTACGTCTATGAGTAACCAGTTGAAAGGTGTCATCAGGATTATCTTCATCATCAAAGGACAGCCCTGGAATAGGGTTTACTTCATGCATAGCTTTTGTACGTAGTATATCATCTTCCCTAGGCCCTTTCTGTTTGTTATTGTCATTATTAGGTACTTGTTTACGAGAATGGTTATTGTTTGGTATAGATTTAGGAGATGAAGATCGTGAACGAGCCATGGAAGCACGGTTTACAGAGATCGCCTCATGCAGCCATTAGGGTTTTTGATTACTGATAATATTCGATTCTGGTTTTTGTAGATTTAGGTGATGAGAAGGTTGTTATCGAGGGAAAACTTAAGAGGTATCGAGAGACATGTTTTGATGATCCAAGTGTCTAGTTGTCCATCCAATTGGGAGAGTGAAAGTGAGTGATAGGGTACTTGCTTGAAGGTTGAGTTGTATACTTTGTATTCGGTGGAATCTAATCTTGAGAACCATGCTTAGATTGTGAAAATTTGTGGATTGAAGAGTATTGTTTAAGGAGTTAGATAAGATACTTGAGGATATAGAGCGACCTAGAAGAATAGGCTTAAGATGCTAAGGATGATGAGTGGATGAGTGAAGTGAGTTAGTATCACTTGACTTAGGTGAGTGATTGAGTTGGGAAAGGCCCGTTGTTGAGGAATGTGAATCATTGGCTATAATAGTTGAATACTTGAAGAGTTTATGACTTAAGCTTAGAAGAAGTGAACCACCATTTGACCCTAGGTTGCTTAATGAATATTAATGTTTATTTATTGAAAACCTTAAGAGAAATTTGAGGATGCACCACCGGTCTGTGGATAGAATAAAATAATCTATTGGGAGACGAGAATTCGGAAAACTTGATGGTTTAGGGATTGTTATCTGGTGGACAGTAAGGTAAGTAAAGTAGATATAGTATATAGGGGTGATGACCTGAAAGTGTTATTGAATTGTCATTTGAGGAACTAGTAGAGATGAGACATCTCAAACTTTTGGGAATAGGTCGTTGTAATGATGATATCGTTTAAAGTTTGGAACATTAGGGTATATAAATCATTGGAGGAATTATTCGTGAGAACCGATAATTGAATGACTTGATTTGGAATGTAAGAAGTGAGAACCCCGTGAGGATAGTGAGAGACCCGCACCTTGGAAGATTCCGCAATCGTTCCTTTCACGTTGCTTCTCTCCTTTCTTCTCCTTTGCTTCTCCGTCTGCTCTTGGCTTCAACTTTGATTGGGGTCCATAGCCTAAAGTTCCCTACCTTGTCATCTTGTTGTTCCTCGAGCCGTCTTCCGTGTGTTTCTCTCGAGACCTGTGTCGTGTTTATCCCTGAAGTTCGTATCTCATCTCCTCTTCTGTGAGCCTTGTTCCTTTTCATTTAGATTAGCGGCGAGATCGACTTGTTCTTGGAGTAGTGATACATGCCCTGAGGAATACTTGGTTTTGCGTTGCCAGAATTTGGTTGAGAGAGTTTATGATAATAATATTCGGGTGATATTGGATAGTGTGCCGTCTTGAAAGCTTCATGTTAGATGGCTAGATGTAAGTGGTAATTGTAGATTTGGAAGTACCAATTTAGGATTTAAATACGATACTTGGAGTCCTAGGTGATTTTGGGAGGTACATGCTTAAGATGATGATGATGTGGTTAAATGGATGAATTAGGTAAGTTAGTGCTACTTGATCTTGAGGAATCACTTAATTGCAGAAAGGACCACATACTTGAGGCACGAGAGTTATTGGTAACGGTCTGAGGATGTTGAGACATTTACAAGTGGACTTATAGAGCTGACTGAGTGTCGACCTTAAGTTACTTATGGAACCTCAACGTTTACCTATTGGGATACTTAATGGAATTTAGAGATGCACCCTGGCTAGGTGGATCGTTTATGATAGCTTATTGGATAATGGAAGCCTGTTGGCTTAATAATACTCAGGAGTGGTTGACAGGAAGCTATTGACATTTGAGGTATCATAGTATAGAGATTTGCGACTTGTAAGCGTTCATAGATACCATTTGGGAAATCTCGGAATGTAAATGACTAAGTCTTATGGAAACTGTAGGAGTGAAAGTTGTTACTTCTTCGGAACTTTTCTTTGGAGTGTATATTGTTGGTAAGTGGTTAGAAACCAGAGGATTTAGAAGTTGTTACTCTAGTAAGGCCTTAACTTGAATGTTCACTATGGTAATAAAATTTGGGATTTGAGGATCTTGAGATGCCTGTGGAATGAATTTGATGGAATTGAACTATGTAGGACTAAAGGTTATGGATGATTTTGGTTATGGCGTATCTGATTGGGAAGAGTCATGGTGTAGAGAGTTTGGTGTCCTAATTTTTGGAATTTGATGTTATAATTGAATTTTTGGCTTAGAATTTCGTAAGTGTGCAAACCTTGATCTGGAATATGAGCTTATGCTTCTACCGCGAGTGAGGAAATGTCTTGTTCTGTGGATGAGATAATGGTAAGAGGGATCGTGAAACCATTGAGAGTCTAGAGATCACTTGAATTGGCTTTCTTGGGAGATATTGGGAATCATTGTAACGATGCTTTGATTATGGATTGAGTGGTTAGTGACCCCACGTTTAGCAAGATTTACCATCTTCCTTGACCTTTAACCTGGTTGTTTCGTTCCTTCGATCCTCCCTTGCATGTTCTGTCAGCTGTGAAACTAGAAACTTATGATCCTTCGCGTCAAGGGTAATCTCTTTGATCGTTTCTGCGCTCCCGGTGACTGTTTTTGAAATTTGTTCCCCTATTGTTAACTTTAATTTTGTTGTTTTTGGAAAATCTTACTGCTTTTGGAGTTTGAAACTACTTCCTCTTCCGTTGGAGGTAAACTTTTGTCATTGTTACAATGATACTCTTTCAAGAATTTGAGAATAAAGGTCGATTTTGAGGAAAACCTGGTTTAAAGAGCCGAATGTTTTACAACTTTGATGGATTTCAGCGTTGACTGCCACTAGAACTTGTTATTGGAGACGTCTGATAACCTGTGCTGTGCTTATCAACACCGGATCAATCTAAATTTTGAACCTTACTGATTTAATTTTGGGACTTGTCTCAGATTTGGAATGTCGGGCTCTTGAATATGTAACGAGAACCCTAATGTCCATTGACAAAGACTTGTGCCTTGGAATCTATTTCTTCTTGAAACCTTTTTAAAAGATAAAGTCTTAGGTTACCGAAACCCAGGTAGTACGTTTGGATAGCTAGTGGTGTTTTCTTACTTATTTCCGTTTTCAAGTTTCGACGACGAAACTTTTTGAAAGATTGGGTGATTGTAACATTCCAATATTTCGGGAATTGGAAGTTTAAAGATTTTAAGTTCAAGTTCGAGAAATAATTTATATTTCGTAATTCTTGGTATTTTATTTAAATAACTGATTAATTTATGTGAAAATATTTTAAAGGATTTAAATAAGATTTTAGCTAATTGCGTAATTTACGTCTTAGCAATTTAATATCATAGTCCGGAAAATATTTATATCGTCTTAAATTTATAGTGACCTTAAGTCGGTGTTCTTAGCTTAAACCATCTTAAAACTTGTCTTATGGGCCTAACTTGCTAATGGACCCATTTTCCCTCTTTTTCCTCACAAAATCCTAACTCCACCATCCTCTACCTCCCTCTTTCATTTCATTTTTCAGATTTGTAACAAACACCATTTTAATTTTCTCCTCCAAACCTTAAACTCTCATAAAACCTTCGTTACTCATCCGATTAAGACGATTTTCGCGGCCACGGATTCCTCTTCTCGCCCTCCATCTTTCTAGGTAAGTTTTTACCCAAGATAATTCCGTCTTATATTCTGGCCGTGACCCTAAGGTCACGTTTTTCGAGGTTTAAGAATGTTTGTTGTGTTTCTAGCGCGGACTCGGACAAAGGAGTAGCTTGGAGTCGGAATTTCGTGGATTTGAAGAGTTATGAGGTGACAATTACGAGTTACTAGGCCTTTTTGTTAAAATAGCACATTTCTTGCTGATACTTGTTAAAGTTTCTGATTTTTGTGGTTAATGTTGTTGTTTAGACTTAGAAACATGTTAGGGTTTAGTCTTATATCACTATTACAATATGTGGAATAAGTAACACTAAATAGAGAACACACGATTTGGATAAGCGTCTTCTAGATTAATAGAGAACACTCTAAACATAAAAGTGTTATTTAAAACTATAATATAGAACGCCTAATATAATAACCGTTATCTATTTCTAAAATATAAAGCGCCTAATATAATAACTGTTATCTATGACTAAAATATAAAACGCTTAAGATAATAAGCGTTATATATGACTATAATATAAAAATCACCTAATATCTATAACAATACTCCTATCAATATTATATTAATATTTAATTTCACCACCTCAAATAATAAGGAATGAAGGTTTATACGGTATTTCTTGTTTTCCTTATTATCAGCTATCTAATATTATAATAATAATAATAATAAGGAAAGAAGCTAATTAAATTTAATTTCACGCCCAAGTCCACAATCGTCCTCAAATATACATACACTGTTTCTCCTTCTTCTTCCTTAATTGTCATCTTCCTGCCCTGTACGAGACACTCAAAATTTCGCGCGCCGCTTCCGTTTTTGCCGCATCCTTTTCAATTTCTTTTCATCTTCTTAAATTTAGCTGTATCCTCATCTCCTTCATCCTCTTCAATTGGTAAGTTTTTTATTCTTGTCTAATTATTCGTTTTCAATTTGAAGTAACTGTAATTTATTCATCGTCTTCAATTGTGTTAGTTTTCAATTCGATTTTTTGATATAATTGCACAACTTTTTAATGATGATGATGGGATTCTTCTGGTTTTTCTCAATTAACTAATTGGGCATTCATAAATTATGTGGCATTCGTCTTTCGATATAATTGGGCATTCATAATTGCCCAAGCTTAAAATCTCTTTAAAAATCTGTAAGCTTCATAAATCTCTCCAAGTTTCTGAAGCCCAAGCCTCCCTCTTTCTTATCCCACGCAACCAAGGGAGGACGACTGTAATCTGGTCTAGAATCCCACAGGAAGTTTCGACATGTGGCCTCTTTATTGATTGTTACCTTGTTCAATTTCACTAATCAATATGGCATGTATGTTTTTTGTTTTGCTGTTGATTTGTTTGTTCTCGGTTCGTTTGTGAAAATAGTGCGTTGGTTGTGATTTTGTTTAACAACTGCTGCGTTTGTCATATAGTCTCGGAGTAGTGTAGTCTGTCTCAATAAGATGGCTGTCACCCTTGCATTTACCACAAGATAGAATTTTAGTTATTGTGTAAATGGATACATTCTGCTAATCTTTTTTTTCTTAAAGTGGGAGCCAGAATGGATACATTTTGCTAATCTTATCTACATTTTGCTAAACATAAATACCGTAGATGGCCATGTCTATTCTCGCCTTGTTTAGTGTACAACTTCATCTATATATTATTGCATCTGAAATTAAATACTGGATACTAGGATACATTTTGCTAATCTTGTCAATTTATGAGCAGCCTGTTTGATAGAACATACAAATAAAAACTCAAATGTTTATACTAAATGCATTAGTACTAACTTTATTTAATAATTAACTTTATAGAGGTTAGAATGGATCAAGATTGGATAACAACGTCTAAACTAGGTGACGCAAATTATGATGCTGGAGTTATGGAATTCATTAGATTTGCTATGGAGAATAATAGAGAAGGTCGTGAAAAGTTGCCATGTCCTTGTTATGTGTGTCATAACCTTATGTATTACAAAGTTGATGTAATACTTTGTCATTTGAGAAAATGGGGATTTGATAGAACATACACTTGTTGGCATCGTCATGGTGAAGAACGTGAACAAATTTCACCGAATACTCAACAAGGCCATTCTTCTAATGATGGCGATAGATTAGAAGACATGATGAATGAATTTGTGGAAATAGTTGACAATGATGCTAATGTAGTAGGGGATTTATTGAGTGATTTTGAAAAGCCCTTATACACAGGCTGTATCAAAAACAATAAATTGTCAGCTCTACTTAAGTTATACAATCTGAAAGTGGGTCATAGTTGGACAGATCAGAGTTTTACAGCATTACTTGAGTTGTTGATTGACATTCTCCCACCTGATAATGTTTTGCCTAATAATACATATGAGGCCAAAAAAATATTGTGCACTATGGGGTTGCGTTATGAAAAAATTCAAGCTTGCCCGAATGATTGCATACTATATCTAGATGAATTTGAGTCACTAAAAAGTTGTCCTGAGTGCAAAGTGTCACGGTACAAGAAAAAGGAAGGAGTTCCGGCTAATGTTCTATGGTATTTTCCTATAATACCAATGTTTAAATGATGGTATTCAAATCCTCAAGATGCAGAGAATTTGACATGGCATAAATTTGGTCGAAAAAAAGACGACGGGTTACTAAGACATCCAGCTGACTCCCCACAGTGGAGATTTATTGATGGAAAATTCCCGGATTTCGGTAAAGAAGAACGAAACTTGCGTCTTGGATTGTCCACGGATGGTATGAATCCATTTAGATCCCTTAGTAGCAGCCATAGTACTTGGCCGGTCATGTTGGTGGCTTATAACTTGCCTCCTTCTTTGTGCATGAAAAGAAAGTTTATCATGTTATCAATGATTATCTCTAGTCCAAAACAACCCGGAAATGACATTGATGTTTACTTAAAACCGCTCATTGATGACTTAAAATTGTTGTGGGAAAAAGGGGTAGAAGTTTTTAATGCCAGTAGGAATGAAATGTTCAACTTAAGAGCAATGGCGTTTTGCACCATCCAAGATTATCCGGCATATGGTAATCTCTCTGGGTATTCGGTCAAAGGGGAATGTGCTTGTTGTATATGTGAAGATGGCTTCAAAGGGAAGTGGTTAACGTCATCGAGAAAGATGGTTTACTATGATCATCTTTCATTTCTTCCTGATGATCATGAGTATCGTAGGCTAAAAAAAGCTTTTAATGGAGAACAAAATTTTAATACTCGACCAAAAGTCTTTTCTAGTCAAGAAGTGTTTGAAAAGGTAAAAGACATTCAAATTAAATTTGGTAAGTCAAAGGTTAATAAACGTGGAGTTCCTAAAAAGCGGTACAAGAAGTGTTCATGTTTTTGGCGCCTTCCTTATTGGAGATTTCTATTTGCGAGACATTCTCTAGATGTGATGCACATTGAGAAGAAAAATTTTGATAGCTTGATTGGCACATTACTGAATATCCCTGGGAAAACAAAAGATGGTCTTAACGCTCGACATGATTTGGAGAAAATGAATATTAGAAAGGAACTTCATGTTGTTGATGACTCTGAAAAAAAAAGTATATGCCACCTGCAGCCTATACACTATCTAAAGAAGAGAAAGTTGAGCTTTGCACTTCATTAGCAGAAGTTAAAGTGCCTTATGGTTATTCTTCGAACATTTCTTCCCTTGTTTCAATGGAAAATTTGAAACTTATGGGACTGAAGTCTCATGACTGCCATGTTTTGATGGAGGATTTCTTGCCTATTGCTATTCGCTCAGTATTGCCTAAAAATGTACGATATGCCATTACTAGGTTGTGTTTTTTCTTCAAGGCAATATATAGTAAAGTCATTAACCCAAGAGAGTTGGATTCTTTAGAGGCTGAAATTGCTGTTGTTTTGTGTCAGTTAGAGATGTATTTCCCCCCTGCTTTTTTTGATATCTCAATACATTTGCCTATCCACTTGGTGAGAGAGATCAGGTTTTGTGGTCCTGTGCACTTAAGGACTCAATGGGCTTTTGAAACGCAAACGAAAACGTACAAGGGGTATGTCAAGAATGCTTACCGACCCGAAGCTTGTATTGCTGAGAGGATGCTTTATGAGTTGGCTGTGGAATATAGCACTCAGCATCTGGGAAATATGGAGACAATAGGTCTTCCTAGAGCTCGACACGATGATGAAATCGATGGTAAGGGAACCATAGGCCGTAGAGAAGTTGACATGTCTTTTGAAAAATGGCATAGGGCTCACACATATGTTCTATTCAATGAAGATGAAGTTCAACCTTATGTGAATCGCCACATGTCTTTCTTGGAAACTCAAAATCGGAAGGTTAATCGGAAATCATTAGCTACTGAACATAGCAAATTATTTCGTATTTGGTTCAAAGATGAAGTAATGAAGGAGCTCCAATTATCGTCACAACCCATTTCTGACCGTCTTAAGAGTTTATCCTACGGCCCAGATTTTTCGGTCTCATATTACTCAGGATATGTCATTGATGGCAACACATTTTATACAAAGGATCAAGATAATAAAAGTACTATGCAAAATAGCGGGATATCTCTTGAAGCTGAAGCAATGCATTTTTCTAGTGCTAAAGACAATTGTCCTGTGTACAGTAAAATGCAATACTATGGGGTGATTGAAGAAATTTGTGAGTTGCATTATTTGGGGTTTTCAATACCTATTTTTGGTTGCAAATGGGCTGACAATAACAATGTTGTTTGTGATAGTTTAGGGCATATTTCAATGAATTTAAACAAACTTCGTCATAAGGAAGATCCTTATATTTTGGCTAGTCAAGCTAAGCAGGTCTTTTATATGACTGACCCACTTGAGAAAAGAAGGTCAGTTGTTATAACTTCTAAATCCCGAAATGCCATCAATGACCATGATGACAATATTATGTATGCGGAAAGTTCAACACCATATGAACTGGAAAATACAAATGATACTCTTGAAGATACATCAACATATGTGTGTAGTGACCACAAAGAAGGGATTTGTTTTGATGAAGGAAATAGTAATGCAAATTGTTCCACAAAAAGCGTCGTCGTGCAGGTCTTTAACTGCTGCCCAATATTTCCTTTTTAATTAGCTACTGAATATGTTTGGGGCTGTTTAATTAACTTCTATTTATATAAGATATTCATAGTGATCAGCAAGGTTATTTTAATTAGTTGCTGTTTAATTAACTCTTTAATTAGATTCATATATATGTTTATCTTTATACAATGAATATGTTGACATATAGTAAATGTTCTTTGTTTGCAGATTGATGGCGAAGAAGAGAAATCAAAGTGGGATCTCTAAAGATGATGTAAATGCGAACTCTGGATCTGATGACACATCAGATGAACGTGAGAATCGTAGAGGTCGCACAGTACTTAACATAGTTGGAAAAGCAATTAAGAACGAGACTAAAATACCCTTACAATGGAGTCGCAATAAACTACCTATAGGGAATAACAGGGAAACGTTTGCTAATTACATTTGTGTGGTTGTCCATGAACGCGTGAGTATCAATTATCGTGAGTGGGACGATGTGCCGGAAGATAAAATTGATGAAGTTTATCACTTCATCACGATTAATGCATAATTCCTTTTTTGATACTTTAGTTTGAATAAGTTGGAAGTGCAAATTTGATGTATGAAGTTTTGAAAGACGGACATTTATTCATATTTTATTTAGAAAGCTTTGCCCCATTTCTGTCTGATTTCTGCTTTACTAGAATTGATTGTTCTAAAGATTTCTACCTAGCTCAGATAAAAATGAAGTGTAATCAGGCAGTAGACATCCATCCATCTGATGTAAGAATGCAGGTGCTACGCAATGGGGTAAGAGTGCAGGTGTTATAATCAGGCATTATTTGTTTCTCACTAACATTTTCTTGAGTTATGTAGAAGGGATTCGAAGTGCCAGACGAACGCAGAGATTATGTGTTAAGGAAAGCTAGTGTGCAATGGAGAACTTTCAAAGCTCGATTAAGAAGAGACTGGATGTATGATTCAAAGGGGATGAACAAAAATCAAATAATAACGAAGCCACCTTCCATATATTCTTGGATAGATCAAGATCAATGGGACAAATTCATCGAAGCATCCACTGATCCTAAGTTTAAGGTAATATGGCATTTGTATTCGAGATGTTTGTGATTGAATGATGTTATACGTACAACATTTCCTGTGTTTTTCTTCTATTTTCCACAACTCAATGCTACTACTGTCACATTGTTACTGCACGTACTCCGACATGTGACTTCTATCTACACATTACTACTCTACTGTCTCTGCATTGCAATTCCCCCTATTGCTGCTGCTACTGCCGCTGTACAGGACTGCACATCTACTTTGAACTTGCTGCACTACCACCCTAACCTTACTGCTACCTACATCTGTTTCTGGCTACCTACGACTATCTGATACTGCTACACTACAGTCACTATGTTCTACTGTTCTCTACACTTACTGCTACTGCTATGCAACCACTGCTACTTACTAACTACCCTATTGTACTTCCGTCATGTTAAAACTACTCACGACTGTTGCACATTCATCTGTCACCGCATTAATGCTCTACTACTTGCTACTGTTTTACATTCATGTTGGTCATGCTACCCCACTGTTGTACTACGCTGAACTGTTATTTCTGATGCATAATACGACCTGTCACTACACTCGCATCTGTACTGTCTACTGTGTTACATTTCTGCTGCGACTGCACTATACTACTACTTGTTACTGCACCGTGCTAATTACTATTTGTCCGACTTCCCCTTATACTAGTGGTACTACACAAGATAAAGCAGAAGTGGAAACGGGTTCATTCGAAAAAAGAAGAGAAAGCTCCTTTTCTACAAGTCTTTCTTATTTACCTGTTTTACAGAGCATTATAAAAGAGAAAGCCAGTAGATGCATTCTTTATACTTTTTTTGTACCACAAGACGAAAGCATCCTAAAATAGGTCTAAGTTTTGGTGGGATTGAACCTATTACATGGATAAAGAAAGATAAGGCGTCGGAAAGTAAAGGCAGTTCCCTTTCACTCACTAAGTTTGTGTACAAGTAATAAAGTAGTAAGTTTATAGAAGGTGTCATCTTAACGAGTCGGAAAGTAAGTTGCTTATAAGTTGCAGACCTAGCATTCTGATAAACTTTAGGCCCAGTTTCCAACTTACTGCTGCTGTACATTACGCTGAACTGATATGAGTGACTTTATTCATACTGTATCTGGATTTAAGGGCACCATGAAAGTAAGCTGTATTCGCGTCTCCCTGCTCCTGCCACTGGAGTTTTGATTTTTGAGTTAGGAAACTGGTACGAGCTTTTGTCAGTCCCATCAGAGAACCAGAAATTTCCCTTTCATGAATGATAAGGGTTGCATTCTGAGGGTCTGTTTCAAGTAATCCCGGAGACTGCTCATCAGTCTGCCCATCACCAATACATAGCTTTTAAAGATTGCTTTTTATTGTCAGTAATCCCTGAGTTTAGATTACATATTTGCTTATGTGATGTAGAGACTGTCCGCTATGCTTTAGAGTCCCAGCCGGATTACTACGAAGCCGGATTACTACGATCCTTTGCCTGCCAACCAACCAATACCAGTGTTCACTAGGATACTTCAGGCTATTCCACTAGTTTTCCCCGATTGTTGAACTAGAACTAAGATTTGATGCGCCTACTGGTAACAATTTTGTTAGGTTTGCCTTTATTTCCTGCTCTTTAATTGGTTGTCTGATATCAAAATTCATTTATCACTAACATTTATTTACATCCAATGGAAAGGAACTAAGTGAGCTGAATCGAGAAAGAGCAAAAGGAAGAGTTTCAAGATATCGAGGAGGTCGGAAAGGATACTTATATTATGAAGAAGAGCTTGTAAGTTTATATAACATATTTGACATTATCAACACAATTTTACATAGACATTTATTTTTGTTATAATTATATTATGAATTGTTAGGCTAAAGAACTTCAGATACAAAAAGTCCCAACTAAAGATTTACCTCGGCATTTGGTTTGGATAAGAGCTCACTCTAGACAAGAAGGCGATAAGACATACTTTGACAATCCCGCTGATTTTGAAGTTGCTCAAGCAATAGTAAGAAAAAATTAAACACGTTCAAATCAAATGTTTCATTTTGCTGTTACACAATTATGCTAATAGTTTTATTTGTTATATATTCATTGAAATTGTTAGAAAGCATTGGAGGCTCAACAACTTCGTGGATAAATTGATGCCACAGGGCGAAATGATATACTAGGTAGAGCACTAAAAACTCCTGAACATGGTGGTACTGTTAGGGGTGTCGGATCATGTGTTACAAACAAGCAATACTTTGGATATAAAAAACCAGCACCATCCAGCCAATTGCAAATAAAACTAGGTATCGTAAAATCACAATTAGCTGATGTGGTAAACAATCATAAATTGTTGTTATCTTGCTTAGTGTCTAGTGATGAAATTAATACTGAACCATTGAAACAATTAGCTGGCGTCCAAGTCTTTGGTGATTATTGTAGTGGTGCTGGAAATCGGTTGAGTAACTATGGCTCTGACGATGGTCATTATCAAGGGGTTCAGGATACCCAATTTCAACTTTGCCAAAAGAGTGGCTTAGGTGGTTTTAGTAGTACCATTCATTATGAGAAACAACTTCAAAGTGATAAAGTTCAAACTCAGACATATAAGGTTCAAGAGAAAGAAGTTCAAAGTGAGACATATAAGGTTCAAGAGAAAGAAGTTCAAACTCAGACATGTAAGGATCAAGAGAAAGAAGCTCAAACAGAGACATATCGTGTTCCTTGGCCTGAGCCTCATGATATGCTGCAAAATGATAAAGTTGTAACTGATCAACCATTTCCGAAGGTAAAGTAGATTGTTAATTACATAGTATTGTGTTCAAATCTCATTTTTCATAGTCTCTGTTTATTACATAGCATTGTGTGCCAATATAATTACATAGCATTGTGTGCTAATATATACTATCTGATACTAAAACTAATAGTGTTAGTTGAACTGGCTAGGGTGCTGATAGTCTATGTTCTTTGGCAATTGAGAGTGGAACATGGGTCCATATAGTTGCTGTTGGGGATGTGTATGTTCCAAATGAAGGAGAAGTTGTCAAGCATCATTGCAAGCCAGTACCAAGTGGTTATTATAGAGTATGTATTAGAGAAGAAATTAACCCAAATGCTCTATTGCCATGTCCTGAAGGGGAAATAAAATTTATTTGCCAAGGGAAGGGTTACTTTTTGATCTGACCAGTGCACTTGGTTTTCCCGATACAAAAGGTAAGTTTTTATTAAGCTTTTATCACTAAAATGTGGCAAATAGAATTATTAGGGATAAGCTCCATAATCCTTATATTTGTTATGTCAAGGAGAATGAGCAAGTCCGAATGGAATTTAATTCAACATATTCGCGCTCTCCATCTTCACAAACATCATCCACTCGAAAGTACACAGTGACTCATGCTGATAAGTTAAAGGTGACCACTCGTTTAATTCAAGTTTTCAAGGATGTAGCTATTGGCATGAAAAAGGACGGAAAAACAAAATCTTTCACAATTCCGTCTAAAGATTTTCAAGTCGAGCAATGTCTTAGTCTAGACTATGAAGACATGCTTGATTGGTGCTTCCAAAGGAAGATTGGAGCATCTCATATATCCATTTTAATGATGTAAGTGTATGTTGTATTTCGATATTTACACTTAAATATATAAATTATTATTTCTTCATTTGGATGGGTAAAATGTTTTTCAATGTTCAAGGTATTTGAGTGAGATGGTTCACGCCGAAGGAATCTCGGGACTGTATGGATTTTGTGACTCGAACTATCTATCCCCGCTAACTCCGATAGAGAATGAAGACGATTGATCAAATTATCTATCTAGGGTCTTTGCGTGCAATTATGGCAAAAACAAAAACCAACTCTTTTTTGCGCCTTATCATGAAAGGTAACTAATTTCATTTAGCATTTGTAATAATTATATATTTTTTGCCTAAGATAATATGAATAAGGGTAGGTGCAAGTAAGCGGAGCATTCTCTAAAAGCTCCTTCTCGTAGCATAGCATAGGGATTGAGGGCGCCTCTCATGGAACCTACCAGCCTCCTGCCAGCAACCTGAAACCAACCTGCCAACAACCTGCCAGCCTCCATTTGATATTGTTTTCTTTTCTCCTTTTGTTTTATCTCAAATATTTTTGTTTTTATGTGTAGCCTACATTGGATGTTGGCTGTTATTTGTTTATGGGTTGGATTGGTGCACTGGCTAGATCCAGCAGGAGTAGAAAATGAGCCTCGTGAATTTGCTTAAAACATAATCAACGAGTATGTTATTCTATCTCAATATTACCCCGAAAACCCTAAATAGCTTTATTTATAATTGAATTCAAGTATAAATGGGCAGGCTAGCGTTACATTGGCACGAAAGTAGTATAGATTTGGTCTGGTGCAGCGTGATTAGACATGCAGTGCGTGTGGCAGGTCTGTACGGGTACTGGACTGGTTCAATAATAATAATAAGAGCAGGCGTTTACTGGACTGGTTCAATCTGGTTCAGTAGCAGTTTGCAAGAATAGGGCAGTACAATAGCTGTAGGGGCTGTGGTACTGGTGTGGAGCATAATGGGAGTTATGCTCATTTTGCTTTGAATATGAACTATGTGCAGCCCAAGCGTGTTGCAGAAGAGTAGTGCGTGCATGTTGCAGGACATGGGGCATTCATATGTATGAATAAGATCAGTGGCAGAGGGTCTATGGGACAGTCAGGCTGTTTACTGGTCTGGCTTGTCTATTCCTCTGGACTGGCTTTAGAGGGTATGGAATATGGCTGGGTTTGGCTGCTGTCAATGGCAGCGTAGTAGAGTAGCTGTTGCTAGCTAAGGAGTTGGTTCTACATGTTTTAGGCATTAAGCGGATGTTTTTTATCATAGCAATCACTACTAGGCTAGGTCTTAGTTTTAGTTTTTTTTTTGATATAGTATCTCCTTGTAATTGACTTTTGTTATTGATATATAATACTTACATTTCACCAAAAAAAAAAATTCAAGTATAATTCTTATTTTTTGTCTTAACATTTGAAAATCAAGGGGGATCATTAAGTTTAGCATGGAACACATAAAAGATATCATGAAAATTAAGAAGAATCCCTACATTAAGTGGAAAAATATTGAGGTATTGTATTTCACATGCATTTTTATAGTACTTCAAACATATTGGATTAACACAATTATATTAGTGATGAATGACAATTTTTTTTCTTATGAAATTGTGCCCTCGTCAACCATTAGGTACAAATGATTGCGGATATTATGTGTGTCGCTACATGATTGAGATAATAGAATCCAGACAGCTATTTGTTCCTGACAAGGTATTGTACACGCTCCTTGTTTAATATACAATTTAGTTTCAAATTTGAGATTTCCACTAAGACTCTTCTAAGTTCTATGGCCTTCTATACGCGTCTACGCCTGCTTATTCATATACTTTCAAATTTAGTTAGTGCTACTCTCTTAGTTTCCACATTATATAAAAATCCTACATTTAGCCTGCTCTACTTTTATAGAGGAATAGTCTAACTCAAAGCTTTTATTATGGCTAAAATAGCTACTCCATCTACTCCGTAAATATATCCTTCTTATCCGCCGCTGGATAAGTAAGCAAATGAGAAGTAAGGTAAGTCCCCTGGGCCTGGTCTACTCGGGGTTCGGCAGGCTGATGAGCAGCTCAAGTTACTACAAGAGGGGGTAGGCTAGTAGCTTTGCGTGCAGTAACAATTGGGTTTATGGAGGTTGTGAAAATAAGTTGGCTGGCAGTAATGTGGGCGTGTAGAGGACAGGGCAGTCTAGTTTGTCTGGTATTCAGGAGTTGCTGTGCAAGCAGCCTGTTGAGTAGCAGGTCTGTACTAGTTGCAGAGTATTGCAGGAAATTCTGAACTGGATATGAGTAAGCTTGGAGTAGGTGCGTGTTTGGAAATCGAATAAGTAGAGGAGGTATTGCGTGCAGGATTTATTGCAGACTGAGCGAGGGCAGTGTGCAGCAGGTCTGCACGTGGTAGTGTCTGGTCTGTAGATGCAGGCAGAAGAGCTGTAGCGTCAGTTGGTGACGTAGTGCAGTTAGGCTGTTGCAAGGTCAGTCTGGTCTGTTATGCAGCAGGCCTGGTTGTATTGCAGTCAGATTGGAGTAGGAATCTGGAAGGCTGTACTGGTTTTGATGTGGGAATGTGTAGAGCAGAGGGTCTGTAGGCTGGCAGAGGCAGCGTTTTGTTGCTGATGGCCGAGCGGTCTTCTTTCTTGGCAGTCTTCACAAAAACCTGCAAAGCGAGAGCTTTTATTGTTCGTAGAAAAGGGTAGTGGAAAAATTGATTGTGGCAGTCGGAATCAAAGAGTAGCCTTTGGGTGAGCCTGATGGTAGTGAAGAACGGAAGAATGAAAGACTACAAGGAGTTATCATAGAGCAATCGTAGATTGTTTACGAATACATTTTTATTAGCTGTAGTCTATTTTGTACATTTGCCTTTTGATATAATTTATACTTACCTGTTACAAAAAAAAGAAACTAGAATAAGACTTCAACTTCATATACTTGCATATAGCCTTCTAGGATTTCCCCAATTGAATATCAACGGCCTTGAAGCATAACTAGGACACGCACTGGGATTGTTTTCTTTGTTGTCATCTCGAACCAATTGTGACGAATCTAACCACTTTATTTATTTTCTAAATTCTCACAATACTTTCGTTTTGAATTATTGTAGTATTTTGACAAGGTTCCTTCCACTTATTCTCAAGAAACTATTGACGAGCTTACGGAGACGTGGATTTCATATGTTACTGAAAATCATCAGCCGGGTAGCGAAGACGATGATGATCTTTTTGAGTTGTAGCTGGATTCCATTTTTTTGGTTTATACTATCATAGAATTTTTTTTTCCCAATAGGAAATTTTGAGTTGGTTTTTTCACAATAGCAAAGACGATGATACACTATTTTGGTGATCAAGAATATGAAATGTAGCCGCTTTCGACAATGTCATCATTAATGAATTTTTTTTGATTTTTGATTTCTAGTTTCTTGTTGGATGACTTCTTTACAATTTACGTAATTATTTATTGGTTATATCTTTATATTAGGTATATAATATTTGTATTATTTGTTTTTTTTTTTAAAATAGCAAAAAGTTAGAGAACTGTGATCTATCTCAACTGTTCTCTATTATATGAGATAGAGAACTATCATCTTTAATAGCCGTTCTCTATGGTACAAGAAAAAAAAAACGCCTCCCAATTATAAGCGTTCTCTAATAGTAAATGAATATAGAACGCTTTACATGCTAAGTGTTCTCTAATATATAGCATATAAAACGCCCCCCATGTCCGTTCTCTATACATTAGAGAACTCTGAGTTGAAGAACGCCTATGAAGCGTTTTCTAAAGCCTTTTTCAACAGTTCTCTAAGCCTCTTTTTGTAGTAGTGTATGATATTCACATGATTGGTTTGATGTTCATAAGCTTATTTGTACATTTTCAGTTATGACATCCTTAAGACGAATATAAGTTATAATCTTAATGTGGTTTTGTTGTTGAAGTTTATGCTTGCTATTGAATCACATGAGTATTATATATGCTGGGTAATGTATGCTTGTTGCAATTTTGGAAGTTTGGTATCGATTTTTGGAGTTCAGAATCATTTGCGAATTTGCGATTTTCTCGTGCAGGGACTCTGAGCCGGTAGGCTGACCGGCAGCCGGTCGGCCGGCTCAGAGTCAGGCTTGGTTGTTTTTCGTATGTTTAAGAATGTGTGAAAGAACTCTGAGCCGGGTGGTCGGCCGCCAGTCGACCGACTCAGAGTCTCTTCTTGGATGCGCGTTTTTGAAAAAGTGAAGGCTGGGACATGATTCCTAGCCGGTTGGCTGGCGGCCGGTCGGCCGGCTAAGAATCAGTCCCTATTTTTGAAATGCGCGTAGAAGGTAGGTGGGAGAGGATTCCCTGCCGGGTGGCCGGCAGCCGGTCCACCGGCTGAGAGTCACGCTCCCTTGTTTTTGAAAGGTAGTCTGCATATTGGGAATGGACTCCCAGCCGGCAGACCGGCAGACGGTCCACCAGCGGCTGAGAGCCCTGTTCTCACTCTAACGGTTTTATCTTTTGAACGGCTAGTCCGATTTGCTTGAAACTCGTTCCGTGTACATTGTATGTGTGTTTGAGGTCCCCGGAGGATGGGCAACACTATATTGGGTTCGGGAATGGAGAGAGGATAGAGACCCCCCGGTCGGGTAACTGAAAGGGAAACCGGGTCTCCCTCAGCTTAGTTCCCGGGGTCAATTAAGTGTTGGTTAGAAGTCTAGAAAGATAGAACTAAGAATCTGGTTGTAGTATATATCGGAATATGTCTGAGTTAGGACCACTGGACCGTCTCGTGTATGATTGATGCGGTAGGAGGTGTCTGAGTTGGGACTACCATTCTACCGTGAGTTTGTTTGACCGTATTGGGTTGGACCTGAGTTGGGATCCGATTTCATTACGAAGAGTAATGGTCACGACTGAGCTGGGTCTAGGAACCATTACTAGCTGATTGGTATCCATCCGTACCTGAGTTGGGGTTTACGGGTGTATGCTTGCTGATTTGTGTATCAAGTCTAACTTGAGTTGGGGCGTGACTTGAACACTACTGATTTGCATCTGCTTGCCTGAGTTGGGGTACAATGTCAGATGTTGTTGATTCATTGTGATAGATAGAGTGTATTGATTTATAGAACTGTTCATCCAAGGCATTGGATGACTCTTTGGCTAGTTTCGTAAATGATTTGGACTGAAAGACCCCCCGGCCGGGCAACCGGCTCGCCTTCTAAATAGTTTCCGAAGTTGGTTGAGAGCCTTGCATAATATTTCCATGATTCATATGAGTTGAGATATTGAGATTTATATGCTTCACATGTTATATATATGTTGGAGTATGTTGTGTGTTTATATGTTACGTGTCGTTACAAAAGGTGGCTAGGAGAACTCTAGTCACTCCCAACTGATTGTGGCGTACATGTTTACATGTATGTAGGTACATGACAGGATGGTTGGCAGAGGGTTTCATGGAGCTAGCGAGCGATGATCCGTTGTTCATCGATTGACCACACAGTTTCGTTAGCTAGACTCTAGATTTCATTTCAGTTTTTGAGTGCCTGTAGGGATGTGCCATCCCAGGCTGTTTGTATATATTTTACTTTCAGTACTTAGACAGTTATACTTATCTATGTTTTGAGTTTTTATCAGTTGTACAGTTTTAGTTTTAATTCACCTCGTTTTTATGCATGTTAAAGTTTAAATTCCGCTTAAATTTTGGCATGTTTTGTATGTTTTATTTCCGCTGCGACGAGGGGTTTTACAAGCTTGCTAAACTCATCAACAACCATCTCAACATCTTCAGAGTTGACATCCCCTTGATAATTCTGAACCTCCACTAATATTGATGAACTGCAATTCACAGGCTGTTTATCAAAATTGATAGTTCTTAAACATGCAATTCTGAACATAAAGTTGTTTATGATTCTTAACTTTTCGAACATACCAATGTTTGTTGCCTGTTTATGGAGAGAATCCTTAACTGACATAACAGAATGATCGTGAACAGCATGTAACATGTCAACAACATAACCTTCTCCATTGTATATATATAAACCTGATCATAGCATTACATCCAGTCCTTGGATTGCCCCTATTGCTATGTGTGTGATTACCATGGTAACTACAAACCACATATTTCACCCAATTCCCACAAAAATATATTGGTTTTTGACTGAATGGTCTGGGTTGAAAACCACGTGAAATAGCATAAAACGGATAAAACAATAGTGCTTCCTTAAGTGTGCTAAAACACATCCCCAATCTAACAGTAAACTGCCTCTGTAATCTTCTCATTCGTTCGCTGCTACTAAGACGTCTAGCACGCGCAGACAAAGAGGATGCAACAGACGTACACACGCCATTAACATCGCCATGGATAGCTAATAATAAAACAGATACAAATTTCAACACACATATTTTACCAGGAGAACACACATTGAAATGAAACATGTTGAAAAGCAGACAAAAAAGACCAGAATTAAGAGTTATTGAGTCAAACGCAAGTTGAATTCCATTGAGATCCATCGCAAAACCTGAAATAAGGAAAACAAAAGAAACGCAACAAATTAAAATTAGGCGAGTATTTGATCCGAGAACGCAAAAAAAACGATTGAAAAAATGAAGATCGAAACTATAAAAAATGAAATTAAACGCATGTAGACTTTCAAGTGAGATCTATGGCGAAAACTGAAAAATAAGTAAAACAAAACGAAAGGACGATAAAAATTAAGCGAAGAATTGAACGAGAACGCAAAAATGAAGCAACAAATATAAATCGAAAACATTGAAAATTGAAAGTAAAAAAGAAATTAATAAAAAATATACCAGTAACTTACCATACGTTTTATTCAATAACTCTAAAACTGATCGAATGAATGTTAGATGAAGTGATTTACCTGAATAATAGAAGTATTTTTCATATGAGAGATTTGAAAACAATTTGCTGATTTGAGAGATTTCGAATTTGCTGATTTGAGAGATTTGGTAAGAAAGAGAAGAAGATGCGAGGGATGCCACAATTCAAAGAGCAGGAAACCCTAAAAAAAAGACCTTTTATATGGTATCACATAATTACAAACCTACCCCTCTAATCTTGGGTAACAATCGTGGCCGCCTATTTGATTAGATCCAATGGCTGGGAAGTGGACGCAAGACTCATTTGAAGAGGGTGGACTCTCTTGATTCAATTTCTCTCTCTCTCTCTCTCTCTCTCTCTATATATATATATATATATATATATATATATATATATATATATATATATATATATATATATATATATATATATATATATAGGGTCAGGATCCATTGAGAACCACCAGTATAATGAGAACTGTGAGAACCAATTAATAACCCTTGGATCTAAAAGTCTGATTAAGTCTGCCTAATTCAAAACAAAAAAATTGACGCGCGTCCCCACCCCCAAACCCGACTAATCTCCTCATTTTCCAAATTCATTCTCTCTCTCCTCCCACTTTATCTCTCTTCGAATATGAAAACCGCCCGCCATTAAACCCTAATTCTTCGACCATCAAAACTTTCGCCATTACTCTAATTCTTCGACTATCAAATTTACTCTCTAAATTATTCGACAATCAACCTTTAAGCGTTGCTTCAATCAATGGAGCCTTTTAATTCGAGGTAAAGTTTCGATTTTTATGATTTTTTTTGTGAAATTAGTTGAATTAGTTGATTAAATTAGTTGAATTTAGGGTTGAATTATCGTTTTGATTCATCGATTAACTTTCTGCCTTGATGAATTATGCTTCTGAAATTAGGGTTTCGTGAATTCAATTGGCGAAACTGAGAAATTAGGGTTACGGAGTTTTGTGAATTCAATTGGGGAAACTGGGAAATTATGGAGTTTCGTGAATTCAATTAGGGTTAGGGAGTTTCGTGAATTCAACTGGGACACTTAGAAATTAGGGTTAGGGACTTTAACTGACTTCCTAAATTTGTTGAAATCATGCAATTGGATACTGTTTATGTGCATCTAATACATGTTTATGTGCATCAAATTAAGATTTTGTGAATGAGATTGGCTTAATTGAGATATTAGGGTTGTAGAAATTGAGAAATCACATAAAATTCTTGAAATTTGAACACTGGAGACTGTTTATGTGCATCAAATTCCTATTATGTGCATCAGATTCCTGTTCAGGCGCATCAAATTGTGATTTTGTGTATCAAATTCCTATTTAATTTTTGACGTTTCGTGTTGCAGCAATAATAGCAATAATGACAACTGCTCTTCTTCAAATGTCAATACAAAAGAAGGAGTGATTGTTGAAGTTGTATCAGAAGTATCTGCACTAGCAGTTGAACATGACCCTGAAGTTGTGACTTTCGAATTTGTTGAAGGTACAATTTTGTTCATCCTTAAATTTTGAGTTTCATGGTTGTCTTAGTTGTCTAATGATCTTTTGGTTTTAATGATTTGTATTGCTTGGACCTCGGACCTGAGATAATAGTCCAACTGGTAGTTGCTTGCTTGATGTTTTAAGGTTTTTTTAGGCAATTAGTCTTAGGTTTTGAGGATATCCGTCCTCTTTACATGCACGAAATAAGGATCAGTGTGCACGAAATAAGGTTCTGTTTTCGTCAAATAAGGTGCCAATTTTTATTGTGCAGTAGTACAGTGGTGTATATTTTGTTTGATGTGTATTAGAGAACAAGATTTTACGTATTTGATGCATATAGAAGTTTATTCCATGCACATCTAACACTTTTCAAAGCATGTATAAGACAAGTATTTAGAGACTCTCGCTTTGGAGGTTTGAATGGTGATGTTCTAGACATGTGGTTATGTAATAGAATGTTTATGGTCAGGGGGAGTGTACTTGGATTATCCAACAACACTAACACTATTTTGTGAGAGTGTAATTCATATTTTGCACCTCCCTTCATCTTTCTTACTTTAATTGCACCACATATATAGGTATCATAGTAGAGCAGCCTGTACAGCAGCCAGAGGACGAGGAGGCAGCATAAGGTTCTTCAAGCAACACGAATCGGATTTTTGAGTGTGCCATCCATCTTAAGACTGTTATTGGTATGTTGTTCAATACGCTTGACTTGGGTGTTGAGTTTTATGAGACATATGCCAAAGAATGTGGATTTGTTACTAAGTTAAGCTCCCAAAAGTCTAAAAATGGTGTCATTACACAAAAGAAATGTGTTTATAAGAAGGCTGGAGTATGTCAACGCAAAGGGAAAAATCACCGGAGGCAAAGGACTAGGATAGAATGTCCTTCTTGTATTAAGTTTAAGCGAATTATGAATGAAGGTCCTGATATTGGTAAATACCAAATTTATGATTTTCATGAAAGTCATAATCATATGCCACAAACACCTACAACAATGGTACATTTGACCCAAACAAGAGAATTAAATATATTTCACAAGAAAATGATAATTGATAACTCCAAAAATAACATTGGACCAGTTAAGTTTTATAGGTTATTTAAGGAGTATGTTAGGGGTTACAAGAATGTGGGTGCGTCATTGGATGACTTTAAGAATTTTTCAAGAGATATCAAAAATTATTTGTCTGAGGGGGATGCTCAAATGCTTATTGAGCATTTTATGAAGATCAAACACATGTGTCCCTCATTTTACTTTGATTTTGAGGTTGATGATTTAGGTCGATTGTCACACGTATTTTGGGCTGACCCTATTAGCATTAAACACTATTTGATCTTTGGAGACATGACCTCTTTCGATACCACCTTTAGAAAAAATAAATATAGGATGATTTTTGCACCTTTCACGGGGGTGGATAATCATAAGAGGTGTGTGACATTTGGGGCTGGACTTCTTAGTAATGAGAGTAAGGAATCATTTGCATGGCTTTTTACTAGATTTGTAGAGGCGATGGGTGGTCATCATCCCGTTTGTGTGATTACGGATGAAGATTTGGGGATAGAGGAAGGAATGAATATTGCATGGGGAGAAAAAGTGCAACATAGATATTGCATGTGGCATATCTTAAAAAAACTTCATGAGAAAGTAGGGCCTTTAGTTTGTAAAGATACCGAGTTTCTGAAAGAGATAAACCGGTGTGTCTGGAGTGAAGATTTGGAGCCGCCTGAATTTGAGGAAAGGTGGACAGAAGTAGTTGAGGCTCATGGGTTATCGGATAATGAGTGGCTTACGGAGAAGTTTAGGATTAGGAATAGCTGGATTCCGGCTTATTTCCGGGACCTATTTTTAGGAAGTCTGATGAGAACCACCTAGAGGTCCGAGTCAGAAAACCACTTTTTCAGCAACTTCACTAATCCTAATTTAACCCTAGTTGAGTTTTGGATTAGGTTTGAGAGTGCGATGGATGCACAAAGATGGACTTAATCGAAACTCATTGCACAATCAAAGAACTCATTCCCCCACTTGTTGACTAAAGTAGCCCTAGAAAAGCATGCATCAAAATTCTACACTCCAACAATCTTCGATGAGTTTCAAAAGGAAGTCGAAGCAGCTTGCTTTTCATGTGGTGTTGGGGATAAAGAAAAACATCCAACCCTTCTAATTGTATACATAGAGATCATAGATCATGTTCGAAACAAAACGTATAAGGTTGGTTTTGATCAGGATGATTCTGCAACAGTGTGCACTTGCAAGAAGTTTGAACGACATGGAATACTTTGTCTACATGCTCTGTGTGTCCTTAAAGATCGGGGAATTCAGAAAGTTACAAGTGACTTCCTACTTAGTCGGTGGAGCAAACTAGCAACCTGCAAGCCAATCGTCGGCCCTAATGGCCAGTTGCTTGCAGACTGTACATAAATGGATGTACAGAAAAACAAAGTAGGATAGTTATGGTCAGAGTTGTTTGGTTGCGTGGCACTTGTTGAACAGAGTCTGGCGCAATGTGATGAGTTGCTTGGGATTTAGCGTGAGTTCAAGGAAAGGCTAAAAAATGCCCCTGATGAAAGTGGCAGCAATACTAGTAATGCAAAGGGAAAGGACAAGAATGCTGAAATTGGGATGCTTTTAGGAACAAGCAGGCCTACTGAGATTACTGTTTTGCCTCCAAAACAGTGTAAAAATAAAGGTTCAGGGAAAAGGTTGATCTCACAGAGAGAACGAGCAGGGGAAGTGAAGAAGAAACCACTAAGAAAATGCAGGGCTTGTGGGGAGATTGTGAACCATGACAGCAGGAATTGTGACCGAAGGACAACCGAGGATGAGCAGACGCAATAGGACTTATTATTCACTTTGCAGGCAGGTATCTTTCTGTTTACTACATTTTAATTCCTTATTTTAGCAGCCTTTTCACTTGTTGTTTCTTTTTTAAAGTCTTGTAGGAGCTGATGAACTACTAACGATGTCAAAGAATCAATTGAAGCATGCACGGCCAAAATTTTTAGTAGCTGTCACAGAGAGGGCTGTCACAGTTTTGTTCAGAGCGTGGATTGGCGGTCTCGTACTCTCGGATGACTAATTTATTAGAATTATCTAGGGCTATAATTAATATCTTTGGACATTCGTTTCGTAATGCAACTTTGTATTAATGAGGTCAGCTAGGAAGACAAAATTGTAACTCTGGATTTTTTTGACATGCAAAATGTGAGTTTTCCTGTCACCATTATTTCATGCACGTACAACGATATTTCATGCACGTACAAAGTTATTTCATGCACGTAGACAAATATTTCATGCAAAAATCACGTTGATGTCATGCACACATTAGGCCATATAAGAGGACGAAAAGTTTGAGTTTAGTAGGGTTGTGAATTTTAAAAGTTAATTAATTATAATAATTTTACAGTTTATTGAATTAAGAAGTAAAAAATTATTGAATTAATAGAAGAATAGAAGGAAGAAAGAAAGTAATTAATTAGTTGGAGGATCATGGGGGCCTACATTAACATTAATCAAATTCTTTTATGAAAATCAACAGCCAATAAGAATGCTTGAAATTTTATTCTTATAACCAATAACCCAAATTCTCATAGAAAACGGGTATTATACGTACTAATAAAAGGTCAAAACATGACTTTTTTTGGTCTCATAGGCTTGTTTGTTTAATTATTAAAAGTATGATTTATTGGGCTCATATGCATGAAATAAAGTCATGACTTTATTGGGCTCATAGTTCGACCCGTAGACTTGACCAACTCTAGTGTAGCACCACCTCGATTTTATGTAGTGGTCCAATGTGATAACCCACTTCCTGGTTCTTAATGGTTACTAGTGGGCCTTCTTATCTTATTTTTATTGGGCTCATAGGCCTGTTTGTTTAATTATTAAAAGTTACGGGTAGGTGGATACACGACTTTATTTCATGCCCGCACACTGTTATTTCATGCACGTGGAACATGTTTTAATGCATGTACAATGTTAAGAGAGCTTTTCTGCTCAAATCTAATATGCATTCAGAATTAGTACAATTATGTACCAAAAATCTAATATGCACTCTCAAGACTTGGTAGTGTATTAAATATTCTAGAATAAATTATGTACCAAGAATCTAATATGCACTCTCAAGACCTGATGGTGTATTAAATATTCTAGAATCAATTATGTCCCAAGAATCTAATATTTCATGGTTTACTTCCTTTGCACCTCACTCGAAAAAAACATCAGCAGAAAATGCAAGGCTTAGGGTTTCGAATGTTGGAATAAGTCATCTGCCACTCCCTTTGCACATCACTAGACTCAAGTGTTTAGAAAATAACACCTAGTGATAATCCTACAAAAAAGGGGGGGAAATACCGTTACGTAAAATTCACCTGAGACAGAAACTAATGAAAAGAAGAATAAAATTAGGCAAAATTTAAATTAGGCATTCGAATGTTCTTGATATTTACCTTTCTCTTGTTTAGCTCCCATTTGATGAGACGTGCAATCATACTCGTACAATATTCATCCAAATCCTACATATAAATTTCATTTGACAACAAATATTGAAAGGCTTGAAATAAAATATACTGAATAATGTTTACAAAAGTAGGAAGAAAATTTATACCTCGTAAGAACGCTTATCAGTCCATGATGCTTGATCAGACAAATTTTCAAGCCACTTCAACATATGACCTCCACAAGCATACCAATTATTTTGTCGAGGCACATTCACAAACTCCCACTTAAAATCTTTCATCTCCAACAACCTTGAGTAACTCGGAAAGTCCCTTGTGATGATGTCCACAGCAGGCAGGAGCTATACAAAAACAAGACAGTGAGTGATTGTGATTGTACAAGAAAAGCCATTAAATGAGGCAAATTGAGATAAATAAATCATAAATAAAGATCTGGGTAGTTGCAAGTAGTGGAACTAAATATTAGGTACACCAAACTCTTCTACAAGCAATTAAATGACTTGACACAAACTCAAATGACTCAACTCGAATAATTTGGTCAAGAATGATATAAGTCGGCAGTCGGGTTTCTCAATACAAGACAAATCATACCTGATCCACTAAAAATTGACGTCTCACATCAGGGTGCCTGGGCAGGTTCGAGTCAAGTCTGAAGTTCATCCTTTTCCCGAAGTCAGTAACACAAGCAAACCAATGTTGTTTATCCACACAATAAGGAAAGAAAGCCTGAAATATTACAAAGTAGTCAAGTCGGATGTATTATATAAACGTCAATGGCCTGAATTAAATTACAAGTAAGGGTATTGCCATTATATCTAAACATTAAGAATTGAAAAAAAAAAGAATGTTTATTTACCCATTTGGCTGTGCTTAGATCACGGGGCAAATAGGAAAGTCGGATGTACTGACTTCGAAACCCATTTTTACGAACAATTGCCTGAAAATTGAGAACATCTCATCTGTCAAACTTCTTTGTAATTTTAAAAACCAAAAAACAAGCAGATGGGCTGAATAAGGAAGATTAATACACTTATTATTGTCGGAAAATACACAACACTTGGGTTTCCTAGCTTTGTACGAACACCAACAGCATCAATAACCATATCCATGACCCAATTTCCAGGCAGCAAGGTGTGCAACCCGTCTTTGGTTACTTGCAGCCAATCGGTGTCTACAACGACCTCACTGATGATGCACATGTCATAATTAGAAACCACAGAACAACAAAGAGTGGATAAAAAACAGAAGTTTTTAAAAAGTTGTATGGTCAGTTAGAACATACTGATTATCTCCCGCATTTTCCCTAATATAGTTGATCAACTGTAAATCTGTATATCCAACTTGTGGCCCTTGATTACTGCGAAAAAGGGAAAATAAAAGCTCATTGATTGTAAGCCTATAGACACTGTTGTTAACCCAGTGTCTTTGAATGAATGAACATGGGATTGTAGAAATGGGTGTTGTAACAATGGCGACAATGATCAGGCAAACAAGTTACGGAATAATAGTACGTCTTACAATCTAGTAATTATTCCAGCTCATAACACGGTTAGGATGTATCTCTGATATCATTTAGCCAGTAAGAGTTAAAGCACATAAATCTTCTACAAATTGCATCCTTTTTTGGACTTTTGCAAAATATGGCTTTCGCCTTTTCATTACTAGTTTCATCTAAGGTCATCAATTTATTTCATGAATCTTGTGTCTGCTTTTTTTTTCTTATTAGTTTCAGCTCAACGTCAATGGCTACTAATGCCTAATAACTGTAGTATACTTATGGTTTTGATGTATTTGAGCGGTTTATATTCAAGAGAGGATGAAATATAAAAACTGATCTCTGCTGCAGTAAAACAGAGGGCAAACAAGGGAGACAATTAAACGGAAAAAGGAAAAACGGAAAACAAATCTACTTAAAATTTCAAGCGTTACCAAATCTGACTGCCATGATTGTAAGCCTTTGCTGCAGCAATCACATTAACTTTGTGAGAGTTGTGTTGCCAAGTTAAAATTTCATTGCAAACCCTCACAATGTAACGTTTTACATCAACTCTCTGAAAAATATCAACAACAGAAATCAAACATCAGTGTCGTGCCTTCATATTTGATGAGACCACAAAGCTAATTAATGCATCTGCAATGAGACTTAGTTAGAAATACTAGATAGAAACTTACTTCCTTCATGCCCACCTTTGAACCAAAGCGTGCCTTAACACCGTTGTACATCTCCATATGACGCATGAGGTAGATTCCAGTATCACACTCCACTTCTATGTCATAGAGCGGGAGATACAAAGTAGGCGTCAAAAGCCATGAAGACGCCAGTTTTGGAAAATCTTACTTGAAAGCGTAAGCAATAAGTTCATCTGATAAAGAAAAAGTAATGAATTGTAAATAATCTCTCACAAAGATTAGACGAAAATAACTCACTTTATTGCCAAAAGATCTGAAGACATACCACAGGTTTAACTTGGCGAGAATAGTCAGTTGACGGAGGCATCAAGTGCATCACATCTAGCACGTTCTTGTCAACATAGTAACAGAAAAGAAGTGGCAAGGGAGTAACAATAGGAATGAAAACCTGGACGACAATGAAAAAACCACAACAATGAATTTATGTTGTCTAATCTGTTGTTTGTCTTCAATTTAGATCAATTCATCTCAGTTTACACACGGTATTGTAAGAATCTTCAAGGACTTACCAACTTCACGTCTGCAAAGCTGAGATCCAATGTCGCAATCTGTTCATTACTTTAGTTGACCCATATTAGTGAAAAAATAATGTAATAATTGAATTGTTATTTCCTAAATGTACAATATTGTTTAATGAATATAGATTGTTGTTTAATGCATTTATAAGGTTACTTCATGGATTCATAGGTCTGAACTATTACAGAACTTTAAATGAGAAACTTACGTCAGTTGTATCTGTTAAAAATAGACGGCAAGGGGATTTACGATCTCTGAATCTGTTTAGCTCATTCAAATAATCAAACCATATAGAAATGACATCTGGATGAACTTGACCACCAAGAAGCAAACTCTTCAAATGACTTCGTGTGAGAGTCTTGCCCGCATGGCAAAACAAAACCTCCATATACAGATATGAAAGCATGAAACATTAGTGTCAGACAAATAAGATATAATACATATATGCTGAATCAGATTAAAAAACGTAGGACTGATACGTACTCTTCAACTAAATCATTTGAAAATGCATAGTCTCCCACTAGTCTTTCCAACTGAGTCAAGTCACGAACCATGTCCATATTCTTGATAAAGAAAGGCGACCGGTAAACATCAGCGACCTCAACAGACCTCTTAGGTTGCACCCTCTTAGCTAGCACAGTCTCAGCAGGTAAGACAAGACATCTCTTAGCAGCCATCTGCCTCTTAGATTGCCGAGTCTCCATTGTATAATCTGTGGGGGAAGTTGGGGGATCTTCTACTGGCGAATCCAATGGTTCTTGAGAGGATATAACAACAGGAAATGGTTCTTGAGAGGATAGTTGAGACGAAATCAAAATTGGCGATATTGGCGATGATGTGCTTGCATGAATAATAGGTGGCATAGTTGATGTGCTTGCATGGGGAACGCTTAAATGCATGGCCTACATCCTCGACTCAAGGAACTCCTGAGAGGTATACAGTGCATCATCACCACTAAAAATGCTGAAAGATGGTCCTTCGAAAATCGCTTTTTCCTTTGCCTTTTTTTCCTTCAAATCTGCATGGTGCGAATCAAAAACTTTGCCAACATGGTCATATGCATCATTGAGGAGTCCTTCTAATTCAGCCATGAGAGAGGGATCGGCTAAAAATGCATCATCTACAGAACTCACATTGAATTCCTTCTTATTCAGCTCCCCTTCATCCTTATTCAGCACCTCCTCCATTGCCCCCTCATCCTTCTTCAGCTCCTCCTCTTCCCCCTTATCCTGCTTCAGCTCCTCCCCCACTTCCCCCACCTCCTTTCTCTTATGTATTTCTTGTTGGAGGAAGTGTCCTCGACAATAGTGTGTTGACATAATTAAAACTCATTTGAATGAAACACAACTGGGAGTGTTACTCTTTTAAAGTCGACTGATCAACATTTATCGATAATGATTGGCTGTCTAGAGTTTGACATTATCGTCATATGATGGTGGTGATCAGTTGATCCCTTAAGGTCATATCTTTAGGGAATTCCGTCTCAATGGAATAATTAATTAATATTGTATTGGATACAAATTAATTAATAACTGGAAATTTTGGAAATAATTTTATATGACGAATATTTTTATAATGGGATTATAATAATAATAAAAGTCAAAGTAATAAAATTGTTTTATTACTCGGTTTTATTTATTCGTTTAGGAAACGATTAAATTGAGAATGAACACGGTTGATCATAAAATTACAAAGAGTTGTAATTAAATTATGACATTACATTTTTATACAATAATAATTTCGAAATTATTAGTGTAATTATTTAAATGTAATAAATTTGTAAATTATGAATTTTAATAGTTAAAATTGCACAATTAACAAATTGGGTCATGTGTTATGGAACATATGTGACATGTTACAAATTAACACAATTGACAAAAATAAAATGGGTCCATTTTGAACCACATTTCAGCCGTGTAAGTGTAGTATATGTGATAGTTGTGTGTGCAAGTGTATAAGATGTTGAGTGTAGAATGCAAAAGTGATTTTGTAAGGAATCTTGCTAGCTTTTGTGTAAGAGCTAGAAGAGCATGCATTGGCCTTATAAGGCTCATGTTGGCCGGCCAAATGCACTCAAATGAGAGCATGTATTGCTCTATATAAGACATACATACACACTTCACAAAATGGTGGTTGTTAGTTTTTGATGCATGATTATTCCACACAACACTACAACATCATTCTACCTATATTTCTAGTAAAAGAGTTTTCCTAAGAAAATATATTATTTCCATTACTAAATAATATTAAGGGTAATATTATTATTATTTCTAGTATACTTATACTAATTTTCTAGTAACAAAATTAGTATTAGTTTGAGATCGGGTCCTTGATACGCATCTTTTGGAGACGATTTTTCTTAGATCGTTGAAAGGGTATTTCGGTTTGAAGACTCAATCAATAGGTGATTGTTGAGTATAAACCTTCTAAAACCAATGTAAGGACTATCTCATCTTATGATATCATCTTGCATGCATAAGATCTATTTAAGTTTTTATGACTAAACTTAAAGAAACAAAACTCACATTAGATATGAGTATAAAATGTGGAACTTAGTTTCCAACAATTGGTATCAGAGCATTACGGTTGTTGCATGCATGATCGGATTCATGATTTATGTTAAAATCGGTTTAACATGCATTTCGAAATTTTCGAAATATTTTGATTTATTATGATAAATCACAAAATAATTTTGCATGTTAAAGTTTCTGTTTCTAAAATGGTTTTAGGACATAAAAATAATTTTATGGATTTTTATTGTTCATTTTTATATTTATTTGTATATTTTGTAGTTTAAATCGGTTTTAAACAACAATTAATGGAAAAATAGCTAAAAATAGTTTCTGGCCGAGATTTTTTGATATGTTCTCACATGCATATTTAATATATTGTATATGATTTTTCGTGAGAAATGGAGTTAATATGCATGGATTATGAATTTTATGAGATAAATAGTCATAATATGAGTAAAAATGGGTATATATGGTTATATTTCGAATTTAATCTTAAAAATTTTATGAGAAGTCACATGCAATATATAAAGTTCCTGTATGAATTTTCGAAATTATTGGAATTATTTTGCATGATTAATGATTTTTATAGTAAAAATCGGATTAATAGTGACTTAAATTCGACTTTAATAGTTATAGTTGGAATTTTGCCATAAAAACTTTACACAATGTCACATGCAATATTTACAGTATGTATGTAAGTTTTGGGAATTTATTCTCAAGTGATGCATGATTTATGATTTTAATGGTTAAAATCGGATAAATAGTGACTTATTGTGTTAAAAATAGTTAATCTTAATATTATGGCATGAAATTTTACCCATAGATGTCTTATATGATAGGAACATCAGATCTAAAAGTTAGATGTCAAAAAGTTTCTGTTTTTATGATTATTAATTTTAGTGAGTTAATTAGTTAATAATCGTAATTTATGAGTCGGAAAAATAAAATTTCGAGTATGGTCTGTAATTTTTGGTCATTTTCAGATTCTAATATGTATTTTAGGATGACTAAAAATTTATAGCAATTTATTGCAAGTTTTTATAATTTAAATCGGATTTTAAACCATAAAAACGGCTTTTATACGATTTATTTAAGAAATAAACCATAAATATTTGCATAAGACCATTTTATTAATTTCTGAATTTTTAGAAAATTTCCAGAAAGTTTAAAATTTTTGAATTTTAAATTTCGAATTTTATTGACTCATTTGGCCATATTTTGTTTATTTTTCCCGAAAATACAAGTAATTTATGAACAATAATGCAAAATCAAGTTAGATCATGATCAAATATTAGTAGAGACTAAACATTGATTCCTAAAGTAAGTTAGGATGATTAACTTGGACATAAATGAGATTTATGAAATTTTGGATGATTTTAATAGTTAAAATCGCGCATATCCGTAAAAACCGTAAACAAATATGAGATATTTGCTCCCATAAGGCGATTTGGCATTAAAAATTGAGCATGTGCATACATATTTTATTATTGCAATTTATTTAATATGAATGTCATATTTTGAAGGTTATTTATATAATTTGGAATTATGTAATTTTTCTTAGTATGGCCTTAGTTTTAATCAATATTACCCGTAATGAAAGGGAATATTGATTCGGTTGTAATTTATGTGATCTCGTATCACGGGTTTGTAATTTAATTTAATTTTCAGTTTTACAATAGAATAGTTGTATTATTTTATTGTAATTCCGAAGATCCAAAAAGACGGTGCCATACGGAAAGGAGTTCCGACAAGACGGTGTTTTCTTGGATGGCGTGCCAATGAAGTTCAAGGGACCAAGGAGTTGGTTTCCGAATTTGTAATAGTTAATTAGTTTTTACTATTACTAGGAAGGCCATACTAGGATTTTATTGCTCTATTGCTTTTACTTTTGCATTTTAATATGTTTGCATGCATAGCCAAATCGCCATAAACATGCATATTAGTTTAGATCGTTAAAAACGACCGTGTCAATTATAATTATCGAGTTCACCAATTTAATTCGCTTAAAGGAGATGGATAATAAATTGACAAGACCTCTATATTAAACAAAAACAATTGAGAATTAGCCTTACCAAATAGTAGAACCCATGAGCTTCTATTTCGTGGGGTGGTGCTAGTCCAGTGGGCAGTACGAACCCCATTACGTAGGATAAGTGGGGCGATGGGATGGATTCAGTCCAGTGGGCGGATCGCATCCCGATGCATTTGAAATTTGGTTTGTACTCAACGGAAGTGTAGAGGACCAGTGGTCAATGTGTTCCGGGCTAAGATGAATAAATAATGATTTGTCATCAACCAAGAGTTCTAGGGTAGAACCGGTTTATTTTAACCCACCAAACCATATTGTTGGGTCGGAGTTCCAGTGGTTCACGATTTCGATAGTATGGGTTTGGGTCTTGGAATCATTTATAAAATTGGATAGAGGTCATTTTATAGATGCATCAACTTAGTAAATATGTTTACAAGTTAAAATGAAAATTAAAACGATTAGCATTTAATTTCTTCATGTGTTCAAAATTTTGTAGTCTCCGTTTCAATATCAATCATGACTACTTCCTCTACTACAAACTCTTCATGGTTACGTTCCTTCATGGATCGTTGTAAGCTAGAAAAGAATGGGGCGAACTTTGCCGATTGGGATGCCCAACTATTGTTAGCGGCAGAGGGAGACGGTAAGACCGAATTCCTCATTGAAGAATCACCCCCTGAACCTGCAGAAAATGCCACCGCCGCAGCAAGACGACCCTATGATACTTATCAGAAGGAGTCTGCGGCAATCAAAAATGTTTTGATCTTCTCTATGGAGCCGGAACTCCAAAGGAGTGCCATAAAGATTGGCACGGCCTATGAGATCTACTCCAGGCTTGTGACAATGTTCTCAAAGGCTTCGAGAATTGTCCAATACGAGGCGGCATCGGCCTTCTTTGATCTCAACCTTAAGGAGGGGCAAAAGGCTAGCCCACATGTGCTCAAGTTAATTGAGCATGTAGAAACCCTAAGGATGAATCAAGTGGACATTCCTAAGGAACTTGTGATTGACAGAATCCTCCACTCCTTGTCTAAGGTGAAAACTTATGTACAATTCCGGGTGAATTTCAACATGAGAAACCAAGACATCTCTCTCGATGAATTGCACAATATGATCGTGCAAGCTGAAAGGGATATGGGCCTAAATGTTAGTGCCCCTAAGGATGTGCTCAACATTGATGTTAAGAGCAAAGGAAAGTTCAAGAGGAAGGGTAAGGCAAAGGGAAAGAAACCTTCAAAAGGTTCAAAGAAAGTGTCTTTTGAGGCAAGCACCTCCAATTCCAAGAAGAACCCTCATCAAGGGGCCAAATGCTTTTACTGCAATGGCAAAGGACATTGGAAGAGGAACTGTTCCAAGTATCTCAGCGATCTCAAAGCTGGGAAGATTCTTCCAGTTGGTACGATAACTATCCCGATTTTATGTTAATCTCAACTAATGTATTATGATACAAGTTGTGATGAGAATGCTCTTCTTACTTGAATTAGGGCATGAAAGCAAAGATAAGGGAAAAGAGAAACAAGCTTGATGGATCAAGGGAACTAAGAGTAGCTCCACTCGGGATGATCAAGGAGCTTTGTTTTTTCCGCTTATTTTGCTAATATTTCAAGTGTTGTAAGAACAATTTAAAAACCGTATTTTATTTCCTTGTTGGACGAGGAAAGGTTAATCCTTTAGACAATTGGTTGTATTTTGGATAATGTGGTGACTTGGTTTTCAACCCAAGTCACTATTGGTTTTATATTTATGTTCTTAATTAGTTTAAACACTTGCAAACCTTAACATAAAATAGAATTGATCGTCAATGTATGACCATTAAGATGAGATAAGTATAGGATACTTAATTCAAATCAAATCAAAATCAAATTAAGTTTAGAACTTAATTAAAGAGGAAAAGTTATCAACCATTCTAAACTATCTAAGCTTTAAAAACGAATATTTTCTGTAATAAATCATAAGGGTACACAAACCAACATCAAAGTCATTGCTTGTGGCCTTAGTAGCTATCTTTGGTGATAAAATGGGATTATTATTACAAAGATAGAGTGGGAGAAATTTAAAAAAAAAAAAAAAAAAGCCACAAATAGCATATGATTTTGATAAGCACAATGGACATGATCTATTAGTGAATAGTAGGATTTATTGTGTTTTGGTTATGTGAAAGGTAAAAGGTAGATTAGGCTGTAGATAAGATTCTACGGCTTATCATCCCAAAAGTTGTAGATAAGATCTACGGTTTGGTAAAAATCTACGCCTTATATCCCAAGAGCAATCTACACCTTATGGTTGTAAAAGGTAGATTAGGGTGTGGATAAGATTCTACGCCTTATCATCCCAAAAGTTGTGGATAAGCCCAAAGGTTGTAGATAAGATCTGCGGTTTGGTAAAAATCTACGCCTTATATACCAACGGCCCCGGCCCTGGAGGATACTTCAAAGATAAATTCTTGAAGTTTGTAAGGAAAAATTCTATACATGGATAAGATCCATGATATAGTCCTCGTACAGTACAAGATAAGATAAATGTGGGGAACTGAAAGTTCCTACACACAGAAATTGTATACCGTAAGAAAAGACTCTTATAGAAACTACGGGAGGACACTCGAAGAAAATTATTCAAAAGATTTTTGCAAAGGCTCAAGAAAGGGTTCTTGGATTTAGATGGTGATCTAAATGTGTCAATGCAAATTCTAAAGACCATGAAATTTATAAGACATACATGCTAATAAATGAGATTTATTGGGAGAAGCATACGTTGACATGTGGATGCCAGCAGTCTGCAAAGTTAAGGGTAACTTTGTTGAAAGTAGTAAGGTAATTCATTGAGAATGAATTCAGTAAACTCAATAACCATTTTTCAAAAGGGTATTTGAAAAGGATGTGACTATTAGCACATATGGTGAAGTCCCAACCATTTCAATTCATCAAATGTTAAGGAACATTGAATTGAGTGGGAGCTTTATGATTTACGGTTAAATGTAAAGTTCAGTGGGAGTTCTCGCTCCAGGATTTGAAGCTATTGAGTCATGGGTATGACTTCAGGATCTTCAGAATCAGGCAAGAACAAGAGTTTAGTGGGAGTAAACGTTATCTAAAAACAACTCATTGCTCGTTTGGAATGAAGCATTGATACTTCTGAAAGGTACACGAGTTTTTGGTTCTAGATGACATATTGATATGAATTAATTCTAATTGAACATGGGATGTTTGGTTAAGATTATAAAAGACGTCTTGTTTATAAAGTTTTAAGGTTGTTCATGGAGATGAAGATAGTATAACCATGATGGGATCATGGAAATTTATCGAACCTTAAGTACTATTGTTTGCACGTTTAAATCACTAATGTTTCCGCCATTAGTATAATCGTGTAAAGTGGATGCGCACCGCTTACAGGACAACCCGTAGAGCAGTTTTTTCAATGATTAAACCTTGATCAATTGTCAAAGTATTCTCCAATGAAGATGAAAGACAAATTCAAGATCTTGGAAGATAACTTAGTCGCATGGTAAAAGGTTTACAACGACTCAAGTTCCAAGAAACCAAGCAAAGATTTGTGATAATCTTTGGCTTACATTCATTGACTATGCATCTCAATGACTTGTATTTTAACTACATGGTCATCACAAGATTCTACAAAATGTGTACGTTCACAAATTATGTAAAGGCATTGCTATGGCTGGGAGTTACACAATGCACATAATCTTATTCGCTAGTCATAAGAATGACTTGTCTCTTTCAGAGGAAAAATCAATGTATGGATATGATCCGCAAAGTGAACGATCGCACGAACCGTGGTAAACCTGGTTTACTCAAAATGGAGATAATTACAATTTTAAGGGATGTAAACGAGAGACCCTAAAGCTGATTGTAAATTAAATAGGTGTTCAAAGGTTGACCACTTGGATGGTGTAATCCACTAATTGTTTGAGTTATTTATAACTCACGAAAGGTCAAGTAAAATTCAAATGGGATGGTAAGACCATATTGAACCCCATTAAAGTGAATTGAATTATCATGACCTCGCCCCTAGTTGCTTAAGTGAGGTGACATCTCAATGCAACCGGATGTGTGATGCGATTGATGGCGAGTTCAATTGCCATAGAGTCATACGGGATGACTAATCGATCACCTAGGCATAGACATGTTAAGACACATTTGCCGGGCTAATGACCGCTGATAGAGCTCTGGCGTACTCTTATTGAAAGACTGCCTGGTCGTGGCGGGAGCATCTATCGTGTTTCACATGAGTCAGTTCTTGGACTAATGACTGTTCTCTGAGGTGGCATAGTTTTCAGATTAACTTTGATTTATGTCCTAACACCTTCGTAACTGGGGTTTATAAGGACATATTTTGGGTTATGATGGACTATGGCCAGCCGGAAGGAATAAGTCGATTAGGAATTGTCCACCCCTTGTCAGGGTTGAAAAATATCTCTAGGCCACTCGAGGAGAATAATAACTAGAAATGCGTGGCCACGCTCGGAAGGTATCTATGATAGATAATTCCGGTCAGTAGTTATAACTCCAGATCGAGATAAACCACTCTAGATTTTAATCAATTGTCGGCACGACCTGAGAGGACGCCATGCATTGAGTGGGAGATAGTAATAGGGCAAGAGAATTGGTAACACACACTTGTCTCGGACAAGTGGGAGATTGTTGGAGGAAGTGTCCTCGACAATAGTGTGTTGACATAATTAAAACTCATTTGAATGAAACACAACTGGGAGTGTTACTCTTTTAAAGTCGACTGATCAACATTTATCGATAATGATTGGCTGTCTAGAGTTTGACATTATCGTCATATGATGGTGGTGATCAGTTGATCCCTTAAGGTCATATCTTTAGGGAATTCCGTCTCAATGGAATAATTAATTAATATTGTATTGGATACAAATTAATTAATAACTGGAAATTTTGGAAATAATTTTATATGACGAATATTTTTATAATGGGATTATAATAATAATAAAAGTCAAAGTAATAAAATTGTTTTATTACTCGGTTTTATTTATTCGTTTAGGAAACGATTAAATTGAGAATGAACACGGTTGATCATAAAATTACAAAGAGTTGTAATTAAATTATGACATTACATTTTTATACAATAATAATTTCGAAATTATTAGTGTAATTATTTAAATGTAATAAATTTGTAAATTATGAATTTTAATAGTTAAAATTGCACAATTAACAAATTGGGTCATGTGTTATGGAACATATGTGACATGTTACAAATTAACACAATTGACAAAAATAAAATGGGTCCATTTTGAACCACATTTCAGCCGTGTAAGTGTAGTATATGTGATAGTTGTGTGTGCAAGTGTATAAGATGTTGAGTGTAGAATGCAAAAGTGATTTTGTAAGGAATCTTGCTAGCTTTTGTGTAAGAGCTAGAAGAGCATGCATTGGCCTTATAAGGCTCATGTTGGCCGGCCAAATGCACTCAAATGAGAGCATGTATTGCTCTATATAAGACATACATACACACTTCACAAAATGGTGGTTGTTAGTTTTTGATGCATGATTATTCCACACAACACTACAACATCATTCTACCTATATTTCTAGTAAAAGAGTTTTCCTAAGAAAATATATTATTTCCATTACTAAATAATATTAAGGGTAATATTATTATTATTTCTAGTATACTTATACTAATTTTCTAGTAACAAAATTAGTATTAGTTTGAGATCGGGTCCTTGATACGCATCTTTTGGAGACGATTTTTCTTAGATCGTTGAAAGGGTATTTCGGTTTGAAGACTCAATCAATAGGTGATTGTTGAGTATAAACCTTCTAAAACCAATGTAAGGACTATCTCATCTTATGATATCATCTTGCATGCATAAGATCTATTTAAGTTTTTATGACTAAACTTAAAGAAACAAAACTCACATTAGATATGAGTATAAAATGTGGAACTTAGTTTCCAACATTTCTTTCTCCTTGTCATCATCCACCACCTGATCCATGGTAGTAGCCTCAGTAGCACCCTTATCACCTTCCCTTTCACCTTCTTCTCTACTCTGCTGTGAAAGGGAGAAGCCTTGAAACAAAGATTCTGCCAAATTTGACATTTGGGTGACAGCTGGGAAACCAGGAACCTTACACTCCGCTTTTTTAACTGCTTTGGTGAACTCACCATAAACATCTGCAAGTCGAATAACTGTCTCCGCCAAATACTTGATGGATTATTTCTTTTTATCAAGCGGTTTAGCTTCAACTTCTGTTTCAGCTTGAGGAAGAGAGTGACGTTCATGTTCAGGTTGAGGTTGAGACTCGTGTTGAGCTTCAAGTCTAGGTGCAGCATATACAAATAAGGGTTGAACAGACCCCTTACCAAAGCCGCCCCTTATGCTTCTCCAACTTGACCCTTTCTCGGATCTTCTCATCTGTCCAATTTGCTAACAATGGAAATGATCGAGCCACTATTCTCGTCATGAAAAAAACTCGATCCAAGTAGATGATCTGGAAAATCAGAATCGGCCCCTTAAAATAAGCTTTAGGGGAGGTAGCTATAGCCGCCTTCCAGGACATGACATTCTCAATCATATTCGACCGTGCAAATTTACACCAATTCATGGAAGGGACATCAGACAGATTTGAAATGCAGCTTAACATTCGAGGACTCGGATGATCACCTACTACCCATCAGACAGAACATTGGCGACATAGATGAGGAAATTCCTCTTGAAATCGTCTCCGCCATCACGTTGCCCCATCATCTTTTCCAAAAGATCTTTTTTCGTAATATCTGATGTCGAAAATTGATCTCTATATTGCTTCACAGCCTCTGCGTACTCTTTTTCTTTACAAAACATCCTGGCTGGAACTACATCAATACATCCTATAGGAAGTCCAGTTGCAACATGGACATCCTCATCCGAGATCACCAACTTGTGGTCCATCAATGAACAGTCGAAAGGATTAAATGTTTCGACAATCCATCTGCCAAATGGCCATTGATTTCTTCCGACTGAAGTTGCAAAAGACCTCCGAACCCCATAATTTTGATGGCTTCAATTTTCTGTTCAGAGGGGTCCATCTTGAACAAATTAGTGATCAACGAAGGACTCATACGGGTGAGAAGAGGCTTGTACTGATCAGACCTAACCCTTGTTTTGGCAGGAACTTTACTGCTGTCGGGAGCCTTCCTCTTGTTCTTGGTAGGACGTAAATCTCGTCGGACTTCCTCGGAAACATTAGGTTGACTAGGTTGACATATTGGTATTTGGTCTGCTCCTGCTCCTGTTGTACCGCTTCTCATACGGGTGAAGGGAGGCTTGTACTGATCAGAGCTTTTCATTTGTTTGGCAGCAACTTTACTGCTGTCAGGAAGCCTTCCGCTTGTTCTTGCTAGGTTGATGCTTTGGTATTTGGTCTGCTCCTGCTACTGTTGTACTGCTTGTGCAGGGAGGATTATCTGCATAAGTAATTAAAATTAACAATGTAAGGGTAAATGTTCACCATTGTCATTCAAATGCGTTATAAAATCAGAAGAATTAGAGTTGAGTACTGCACATGAATTGTTTTTTATGCTTCCACAAAGCTACTTCATGCATTAGTAAGGGTAAATGCTCACCATTGTTGTCAGTAGAAGGCAGATTTGATGTCACTTGCTTGGTTACTATTTGTTGGATACGTGGACTCGTTCGACGTGGAGGTCTTTGTTCTGCTGCAACACCATTTGTGGAAGTACCTGTGAAAGTAATTAGTAACCGGGAGGCATCTTGTTTAATGCATATATAGTGTTATTTCATGCACGTAGATAGGATTTTGATGCAAGTAGAAGGCAACTACAAAAAATTTAGAAGTCTACTGCACCTAAAAAACGTCTATGTTAACAATTGAACATGTGAACATGAAACAATGGAAGCTCAAAGTTTGACAAAATATGGAAAATGAAATTTAGTAGAGAAACATTCTGGTTCTACAACGGTAGTAAGTACAACTAGGTTTGGTACGAGTATCGGTCTAAGTAGTGTGACGGAGGCAACTTGTTTCAAGCATGTATATTTTTTTTGATGCAAGCAGAAGGTATTGTATTGTACAAAACTAGGAAAATAAAAATACATTAAGATAAAATATCATACTTAATTTGTACAAGGGACAACATGTAACATCCCGTATTTTCGTAAATAATATTTTAATGATTTTAAAATATTTTTCGGAATATAATAATATTTTAATAATAAATCGTAAATATTATTTTAAGTTTTCCGTTAAGTTCCGTCTTAAGAATATTTTTAATTCTTAAGATGTTCACTTGGCATCTCATTTACCGACTTGAGTCCGTATCACAAACAAATAAACCCGACTCAAGAATAAGGTAAAAAGGATAACTAAACCCTACATAACCCACCCCCTTCATCGATACTTTCATTTTCACAATTCCTTTCACTGTAAACAAAGAAACATCATTTCCTCCATTTTCTTCAAGCTTAAAATCATCATCTCGACAACTTCCCGAACTCGTATCAAGGTAAATTTTATATTTTCGGAATCCTCTCGAGATTTTCAAGCTTTCTATCTCTTTCAATTTCAGTTTCATTGACTTTCATTTTGGGGCTGTTTTGACCCAAATCTGTTTTAAGCTTATAATCTCCGTTTCTTTGGTTGTAGGAGTTGGTCTAGAAGACCCGGAAGTCGACACTTACGTTATTGAAGAACAATTTGGAGCTCAACCCGCTTAAAAGGTGACTTTGATGAGTAACTCGGCCTTTTTGTTAAAGTAGCACAATTTGTGTTGTTCTTGATGTTGATTCTGATTTTTTATGAGTTATATTGATGTATGAACATAGAAGCATGATAGGAATTTGTTTTACATGTTCTCCATATGGTTTATTTGAGGTTTATGATATTCATATGCTCATTCCATTCATTTTACAGATTTTGAGAAGTTAAGACGAACGAATATAATGTTTGATCTTAATATGTGTTCTAATTGTTTAAAAATCGTATATGAGATGTACTTGGGATTTTTATGGGTTAATATGTGCTGATATTATAGGTTGATGCTAGAAATCATAGTTTAGAAGTGGTTGTCGAAGGTTTGATAGAAATGGCGATTTGCAGGAATTTCGCGAAACAGGCATGCCCGTGCTTGGGCGCAGGCTGCGCAACCCCAGGCGCAGGCTGCCCAATTCAGGCGCAGCTGCGCAACCCACTTGCGCATGCTGCGCAAAAACCACTGTAGCTTTTGATTGTTTAATTGTTTTCGTGTTGTTTTGGGGACTTGTTTCCCAATTGGTTAAGTGATGTTTAAGTGATGTTTAAGGATATTTATACTTAGTTTTACATGTATGTTTGAGCTAATTAAGATTTAACAAGGTGGTTAGCTAATTGTCTAATGATTAGTCATTCCTCAATTGTTCGGTTGTAAGGTTCTATATTAGCCTTATAGTATGTTTGAGTATCATATAATGATATGTTTATACTTGAATCGTAATGGGTAATGTAGCAAGTATTAAGTTACCAAGTTTATTTCTTATCTAAAGTTAGTTTATTCTTAAAGGTAATGGGTAATTTAGTAAACAATGTTTTAGCATGTTGTTTCTTATCCTAAGTTAATCATTTTCTTAGGTTGCTTATGAGACCTAGTGGTTTTAGTTAGCTGAATAGGAACCCTTAGACTTGTAGAAGAGAGTCTTAGGTTGTTCATGGTTTTATCGAACTTGGTCTTCTCTTACATGTGTATGTGTGTTTGAGGTCCCCGAGGTTCGGGCGGCACTATATTGGGTTCGGGAATGGAGAGAGGATAGAGACCCCCAGTTGGGTAACCGAAAGGGAAACCGGCTCTCCCTCAACTTAGTTCCCGGGGTCAATTAAGTGTTGTTTAGAGGTCTAAAAGATTAGGACTAAGGTTTTGGTTGAAGTACATATTGGAATATGTCTGAGCAGGGACCGCTAGAGTACGATATGTGCTGATGTTTGTATGCATGTCAAGATATGATCTGAGCAGGGATCCTCTCGATTGACATGTGAGTGTTTGTGGCGTGACGGACATGTCTGAGCAGGGACCGCTGGACCGTCATGTACGTGTATGGTTGATGCGGTAGGAATATGTCTGAGCAGGGACTGCTATTCTACCGTGAGTTTGTATGACTGTAGTGGCTTGGGTCTGAGTTGGGATCCTAATTCATTACGAAGGGTAATGGTCACGACTGAGCTGGGTCAATGAACCATTATTAGTTGATTGGTATCCACTCGTGCCTGAGCAGGGGTTCACGAGTGTATGCTTGCTGATTTGCGTACCAAGTTTACCTGAGTTGGGGTGTGACTTGGACACTGCTGATTGTGTCTAGTTCTTGCCTGAGCAGGGGTAGGTTCTAGACATTGTTGATTGCATCTGCTTGCCTGAGTAGGGGTACAGTGTCAAGTGTTGCTAATTGATTGTGTTTATATAGAGTGTTGTATATCTTAGAAATGTTCGTCCAAGGCATTGGACGACTCTTAGTCTGGTTTCGTAAATGGTTTGGATTGAAAGACCCCCCGGCAGGGCAACCGGAAGGGAGACCGACTCTCTTTTCAAATAGTTTCCGAAGTTTGTTGAGAGCCTTTGCAAGTATTGCATGTTGATATGATATTGAGATATTGATATATAATGTTTCACATGTTATAAATGCTGGAGTATGTTGGATGCTTTATGTGTTACGTGTCTTTAACAATAGGTGGCTCAGAGAACTCTAGTCACTTCCCACTGATTGTGGCGTACATGTTTTAATGTATGTAGGTGCATGACAGGTTGGTGGCTGATGGGTTACATTGGAGGCTAGCAAGCGATGATCCTTTCATCATTGACTTACCATTTCTATCGTTAGCTAGACCTAGATGTTTTGTATTTCATACTTGAGTGCCTGTAGGGATGTGCCATCCCAGGCTGTTTTGTATTTATACTTTTCGTACTTAGACATATACTTATCTATGTTTTGTTTTATATTAGTTTGTACATTTTAGTTTTAATTCACCTCGTTTTTCATGCATGTTAAAGTTTAAATTCCGCGTAAATTTTGGCATGTTTGTATGTTTTATTTTCCGCTACGACGAGGGGTTTTACGGTTGGTATCAGAGCGTTATCGCTCCCGACGCACTCATGTAACCCCCAACCTTAACTTGACCATATAATTGAATAATGAATGAGAGATGGGGTAGATTTAAGGATTTATATTGTAGTCTTTTTGTGATTGTTATTTGCTAAGTTAACACAATTTCTCTTTTAAAGGATGGTAAGGACTTCGGCAGCAGAGAATACGATAATGCAAGCCCTTCTTCAGGTGCTTCAAAACCAAAGAAATCAAGCTGAAGCTGTTCCTCCTCCTCCTGCGCCTGACAGTGATGCCAACAGACCTGGTGGCTTTTCATGGATCGCACCTCAGATGTCCAGGAGTCACGCGAAGAGCTACGGCGGCGAAGTTGACCCAGTTGCTCTTTCAGAGTGGTTTCGAGAGATGGAGAAGAGTTTTGCCATGTATTCAGTGACCAGAGAGGATAGGGTGCGTCTAGCCACTCACTTTCTGACGTTGGAGGCTGACAGGTGGTGGACCCTTACTGGTCCTACCTTTCTACTTGACCCACTGTTTGATTGGGAAGCGTTCAAGGAGAAGATTTAGACTAGGTTCTATCCTAAGGAGCTTCGTTCACAGAGACTGAAGGAATTTATGGATCTCAAGCAAGGGAAGATGACGGTACAAGAGTCCACAGATAAGTTCAACCAGCTAGCTCACTTTGCTTCGAGGTTTGTGAGAGACGAGTCAGAGAGGGTGTACTTCTAAAGAGGGAAGTTGGGACCCCGTATTGAGAGTATGGTCCGCCGAGACTCTACTTCCTTTGTTGAGGTGTACGATGACGCCATCTAGGCTGAGAGTTCTATCAGGGCTATTGATGTTGAGGCTCGTGCTGCTACTACTAGTGCTTCTTCACACTAGAGATCTATCTACCAGGGAAAGAGGCCTTTTGTTCCATCCATTGCACCTACTACTTCTCAGAAGAAGCGGTTTGAGAGGTTTGTTGCACCGGTCGCTAAGACCACTGTTCACACAGATACTACTTCGAGTGTTTGTAACCGTTGTGGTAAAACTCTTCATCCCGGTTTTGATTGCTTCAAGAATGCCTACAAGTGCTACACTTGTAATGGATTTGGGCTTAGATCATTTGAGTGTCCAGAGAAGAACACTGCTCTTGGAAAGTCTGTCACTGCTGCTGCAGCTACTAGAGGAGACAAGGCAAAGGGGAAGATCTTCGTCATGACCAGAGCAGAGGCTGAGGCTCATCCGGATATTGTTGCTGGTCTATTTTATGTTCTCGGTGCTGATTGTCTGATCTTATTTGATACTGGTGCTTCATTGTCTTTTATATCGACTCAGTTCGCCGATAGACTAGCTCTGGAGTCTTCTATTGTTGAGGAGACTTCTATCTCACTGCCTTCGGGAGATGTTTTCTCCTGCTCTTCTTCCCATTGGGATGTTCCTATTGTTATTGGTTGTGCCACATTTCCAGCGGACTTACTGAGATTTCCTCTCGAGGAATTTGACATTATCCTCGGTATGGATTGGTTATCGCGATACCATGCTCGCTTCGAGTGTCGCGACCAGAAAATATGCTTGAGGAGTTCTTCAGGAGTTCGTGTTTCCTATAAGGGAACCTGCCCCAAAAGGGGTGTTCGAGTCATTTCATCGATGAAAACATCTTATCTTCTTAGGAAGGGTTGCCAGGCCTTCATGTGTGTTGTTTCAGCTGCGAAGCCTTCGCTACCGAAGTTTGAAGATGTAGCCATTGTTCGTGAGTTTCCAGATGTCTTTCCAGAGGAGTTGCCGGGTATACCTCCTGAGAGAGATGTCGAGTTTACTATCGAGCTTGTTCCAGGTACCAGACTTATATCTAAGGCTCCCTATCGTATGGCTCCGCCTGAATTGAAGGAATTGAAGCATCAACTTGAAGAGATGATCGATAAGGGATTCATTTGACAGAGTGCCTCTCCTTGGGGCGCTCCTGTGTTATTTGTCAAGAGGAAAGATGGATCGATGAGACTTTGTATTGACTACAGGGAATTGAACAGGGTTACGGTGAAGAACCGATATCCTCTACCCAGGATTGATGACTTGTTTGATCAGCTTAGAGGTGCCTCCAGATTTTCCAATATTGATCTTCGTTCAGGGTATCACCAGATTCCAGTTCGCGAGGCTGACGTTGCGAAGACTGCTTTCCGTACCAGATATGGACATTTTGAGGTTGTTGTCATGCCTTTCGGTTTGACAAATGCTCCTGCGATATTCATGGATCAGATGAACAGAACGTTCAGTGAGTACTTGGACACTTGTGTTGTGGTGTTCATTGATGACATTTTCATATATTCGAAGACTGATGCTAAGCATGCCGAACATCTTCGTTTGATACTTGGGATTCTGCGCCGACAGAAGTGGTTTGCAAAGTTTTCGAAGTGTTAGTTTTGGTTGTCTCGGGTTGTATTTCGTGGACATGTTATCTCTAGCGAGGGTGTTATGGTTGATCCCGCTAAGATTGAGGCTGTGATTGATTGGGAGAGTCCCAAAGATGTGGGAGAGATTCGTAGTTTCCTTGGATTGGCTGGTTACTACCGACGGTTCGTAGAGGACTTTTCTAGATTGGCTCGCCCGATGACTCAATTACTGAAGAAAGAAGCCAAATTTATATGGACAGATAAGTGTGAGAGCTCGTTTCAGGAATTGAAGACTAGGTTGACTTCTGCTGCAGTACTTACTCTTCCAGAGATTGGTGTTGATTTTGATGTCTACTGCGATGCTTCTATGCTTGGACTTGTTTGTGTGTTGATGCAGAGTGGGAAAGTGATTGCTTATTCCTCCAGACAGCTGCGAGTTCATGAGGTGAACTATCCTACGCACGATCTTGATTTGGCCGCTGTTGTTCATGCTTTGAAGATGTGGCGTCATTATCTGATTGGATCACATTGCCGCATTTTCACTGATCACAAGAGTTTGAAGTACATTTTCACACAGAAGGACCTTAATATGCAACAACGTCGATGGTTGAAATTAGTCAAAGACTATGATATTGAGATATTGTATCATGAGGGCAAGGCGAACGTGGTTGCTGATGCGCTTAGTCGCAAGACTTCTCATTCGTTGAGTGTCATTCGTGTATTGCCAGAGGAGCTTTATTCTGAGTTCAGAAAGGTGAGATAGAGATGGTTGGTAGAGGATTTGATTGGTTATCTGCTATGACTGCTGAGCCGACATTGTATTGGGAGATTCGCAAGAGTTTGCCTACAGATGCTACTTTCAAGAAGTTCGAGACCAAGATTGCTAGTGGCGAGGCTAGAGATTTTGTGATTGATGCTGACAGCTTTCTTCGTTTTCGTGGCCGAATGTATGTTCCTGATGCTCCTAGCTTGAGGAAGAGAGTGTTGGATGAGGCTCATTTGACTCCTTATTCTATTCATCATGGTGGTGAGAAGATGCATAAGGACCTTAGGCTTTTGTTTTGGTGACCTGGGATGAAGAAGGATATTTTGGATTAGGTGATTAGATGTTTGACTTGTCAGCAGGTGAAGATTGAGCATAAGAGACTTAGTGGTCTGCTACAGCCGCTCCATGTTCTTCAGTGGAAATGGGAGTGTATTTCAATGGACTTCGTGACCGCTCTACCTAAGACCGTTGGCGGTAAGGATGTTATTTGGGTAGTGCTCGACAGGTTGACTAAGTGTGCTAGGTTCATACCGATTCGTGAGACTTGGGATATGGATCGCCTTGCTAAGGCCTACATTGCAGAGATTGTTCGTTACCATGGAGTTCCGAGAGAGATTGTTTCCGACAGAGATCCGCGTTTCTGTTCCAAATTCTGGAAAGCTCTTCAGGAGGCCATGGGTAGCCGACTTTTGATGATTACAGTGTTCCATGCTGCTATTGATGGTCAGTCAGAGAGGACCATTCAGACATTGGAGGACCTATTGCGAGCTTGTGCACTTGATTTTCAGGGTTTGTGGGAACAGAGTTTACCAATGGTTGAGGTCTCTTACAACAACAGTTATAACTCGTCGATTCAGATGGCTCCATACGAGGCGCTTTATGGTCGGAAGTGTCGTAGCCCTATCTGCTTGGATCAGTCGAGCGACGTTCACGATTTAGGACCTGACCAGTTGGTTGCGACTATTGATCACGTTCAGCTTATCAGAGGTAGGATGAAGGCCGCACAGGATCGGCAGAAATCCTATGTAGACGTTCGTCGAAGACCACTTGAGTTTGAGGCTGGTGACAGAGTGTTCCTTCGAGTTTCTCCGATGAAAGATGTCAAGAGATTCGGTGTCAAGGGCAAATTGAGTCCTAAGTATATTGGGCCGTTCGAGATTTTGAAGAAAATTGGTGCTGCTGCTTACAGATTGGACTTACCTCTTAGTTTGGGCGAGGTTCATAGTGTCTTTCATGTTTCACAGCTCCGCAAGTACGTTAGTGACCCTAGTCACGTGCTTCAGAGAGAGATCGATAACCTAGAGCCGAACCTTGGGTTTGAAGAGCGTCCAGTGAAGATTTTGGATCGTCAGGACCGGAAGTTGAGGAGCAAGGTGGTGCCCCTGGTGAAGATCTTATGCCATTGTGGCGACGTTGAGGAGCAGACTTGGGAGACAGAAGCTTCGATGCGCGCTTCGCATCCTTTTCTTTTCGATTGAGGTATAGTTTACTTAGATTTATCTTCGTTCAAGTTTCGAGGACGAAACTTTTTAAAAGTTGGGGTGATTGTAACATCCCGTATTTTCGTAAATAATATTTTAATGATTTTAAAATATTTTCCGGAATATAATAATATTTTAATAATAAATCGTAAATCTTATTTTAAGTTTTCCGTTAAGTTCCGTCTTAAGAATATTTTTAATTCTTAAGATGTTCACTTGGCATCTCATTTCCCGACTTCAGTCCGTATCACAAACAAATAAACCCGACTCAAGAAAAATTTAAAAAGTACAACTAAACCTTACATAACCCACCTCCTTCATCGACACTTTCATTTTCACAATTCCTTTCACTGTAAACAAAGAAACACCATTTCCTCCATTTTCTTCAAGCTTAAAATCATCATCTCGACCCCTTCTCGAACTCGTATCAAGGTAAATTTTATATTTTCGGAATCCTCTAGACATTTGCAAGCTTTCTATCTCTTTCAATTTCAGTTTCATTGACTTTCATTTTGGTGCTGTTTTGACCCAAATCTGTTTTAAGCTTATAATCTCCGTTTCTTTGGTTGTAGGAGTTGGTCTAGAAGACCCGGAGGTCGACACTTACGTTATTGAAGAATAATTTGGAGCTTAACCCGCTTAAAAGGTGACTTTGATGAGTAACTCGGCCTTTTTGTTAAAGTAGCACAATTTGTGTTGTTCTTGATGTTGATTCTGTTTTTTTATGAGTTATATTGATGTATGAACACAGAAGCATGATAGGAATTTTTTTACATATTCTCCGTATCATTTATTTGAGGTTGATGATGTTCTTATGCTCATTCCATTCATTTTTCAGATTTTTAGAAGTTAAGACGAATACAATGTTTGATCTTAATATGTGTTCTAATTGTTTAAAAATCGTATGTGAGATGTACTTGAGATTTTTATGGGTTAATATGTGCTGATAGTTAGGTTGATGCTAAAAATCATGGTTTATAAGTGGTTGTCGAAGGTTTGATTGAAATGGCGAATTGCACGAATTTCGCGAAACAGGCCTGCCTGTGCTTGGCACAGGCTGCGCAACCCCAAGCGCAGGCTGCGCAATTCAGGCGCAGCTACGCAACCCACTTGCGCAGGCTGCGCAAAAACCGCTGTAGCTTTTGATTGTTTAATTGTTTTCATGTAGTTTTGGGGACTTGTTTCCCAATTGTCTATGTGGTGTTTAAGGATATTTATACTTAGTTTTACATGTATGTTTGAGCTAAGTAAGATTTAACAAGGTGGTTAGCAAATTGTCTAATGATTAGTCATTCCTCAATTGTTTGGTTGTAAGGTTCTATATTAGCCTTATAGTATGTTTGAGTATCATATATTGATATCTTTATACTTGAATCGTAATGGGTAATGTAGCAAGTATTAAGTTACCAAGTTTATTTCTTATCTGAAGTTAGTTTATTCTTAATGGTAATGGGTAATTTAGTAAACAATGTTTTAGCATGTTGTTTCTTATCGTAAGTTAATCCTTTTCTTAAGTTGCTTATGAGACCTAGTGGTTTTAGTTAGTTGAATAGGAACCCTTAGACTTGTAGAATAAAGTCTTAGGTTGTTCATGGTTTTTATTGAACCTGGTCTTCTCTTACATGTGTATGTGTGTTTGAGGTCCCCGAGGTTCGGGCGGCACTATATTGGGTTCGGAAATGGAGAGAGGATAGAGACCCCCGGTCGGGTAACCGAAAGGGAAAACGGCTCTTCCTCAACTTAGTTCCCGGGGTCAATTAAGTGTTGTTTAGAGATCTAGAAGATTAGGACTAAGGTTTTGGTTGAAGTACATATAGGAATATGTCTGAGCAGGGAACGCTAGAGTACGATATGTGTTGATGTTTGTATGCATGTCGAGATATGATCTGAGCAGGGATCCTCTAGCTTGACATGTGAGTGTTTGTGGCGTGACGGACATGTTTGAGCAGGAACCGCTGGACCGTCACGTGTATGGTTGATGCGGTAGGAATATATCTTAGCAGGGACCGCTATTCTACCGTGAGTTTGTATGACCGTAGTGGGTTAGGTCTGTGTCGGGATCCCAATTTTATTACGAAGGATAATGGTCACGACTGAGCAGGCTCAATGAACCATTATTAGCTGATTGGTATCCATTCGTGCCTGAGCAGGGGTTCACGAGTGTATGCTTGCTGATTTCCGTACCAAGTTTACCTGAGTTGGGGTGTGACTTGGACACTGCTGATTGTGTCTAGTTCTTGCCTGAGCAGGGGTAGGTTATAGACATTACTGATTGCATCTGCTTGCCTAAGTAGGGGTAAAGTGTCAGATGTTGCTGATTGATTGTGTTTATATAGAGTTTTGTATATCTTAGAAATGTTCGTCCAAGGCATTGGACGACTCTTAGTCTGGTTTCGTAAATGGTTTGGATTGAAAGAGCCCCCGGCCGGGCAACCGGAAGGGAGACCGTCTCTCTTTTCAAATAGTTTCCGAAGTTAGTTGAGAGCCTTTGCAAGTATTGCATGTTAATATGAGATTGAGATGTTGATATATATATTCTTCACATGTTATAAATGTTGGAGTATTTTGGATGCTTTATGTGTTACGTGTCGTTAACAATAGGTGGCTAGGAGAACTCTAGTCAGTCCCCACTGATTGTGGCGTACATGTTTTCATGTATGTAGGTACATGACAGGTTGGTGGCTGATTGGTTACATTGGAGGCTAGCGAGCGATGATCCTTTCATCATTGACTTACAATTTCTATCGTTAGCTAGACCTAGATGTTTTGGATTTCATGCTTGAGTGTATGTAGGTATGTGTCATCTCTTGCTGTTTTGTATTTATACTTTTCGTACTTAGACATATACTTATCTATGTTTTGGTTTATATCAGTTTGTACAGTTTAGTTTTAATTCACCTCGTTTATCATGCATGTTAAAGTTTAAATTCCGCGTAAATTTTGGCATGTTTGTATGTTTTATTTTCCGCTGCGACAAGGGGTTTTACACAATATAATCCGGCCAGCTGACTACATAATTTGTACAACGCAAAACGAATCAAAGAGTTTAAACACAGCCAGATACGTACATAATTTCTACAATCCAAAACGAATCCAGAAGTTTAAACAGCCAGCATGCTATATAGTAGAAATCCTAAAGATTAAATAGCTTATACAAAGCTTATCCAAGGCTAGTTGCCAGAACACAAGAGGTCACCACATCAAACTTCAGTACTCCAACGAAGCTAAGTCAGGAGGAAATAATGTCATCCGTCTCAACATAATGATTGCGAAGGTATCTATTAGGCTATTCGCTTCTGATGGTGTTTCCAAAGACTTTATGAAATCATTAAGTTCTGCTATTTCATGAGCTTCGAGGTCGCGAAGGTGTTCTCGTTGGAACTGATTTCGTTGTTGACGGTAATGCAAGAGAGTCTGAACTCCATAAAATGTAGGCTCGAAACACTTGCACCTTTTGTAGATGATTCTGTCACCCTTACGAATAATACGGACACCATTAATGTGGTTTGTGCGCAGGGTAAGACGATATGACATTTCAATGAGTGGCGCACGTGGATGAAAAAGAAAAAGCTGACACCAATTTTCGCAAACCATTGCCATGTTTGCTTTATCGCCGTTACTAAGTCGCTGAAATATGTTAGAACTAAGTCTTGATTGTTGAGAACATAATCTAATGGTGCTTGGTTACGGTTTCTAGTGAAGTCGACGTTCGCTAATGGATGAAATGGGAAACTCATATTCTGTTTTTTGGCATTAGCGTAATCTTCTAAATCTGCTGCAACACCATTGACTACCCAACCCTTACACCAATTGGCGATAACCATGCTTTGATATGTATAACTAATAAAGAAGAAAGCAGAGAATGAATTATAAGCATGACAAGCTAAGATGCACGATGAAAGTACATAAATAGAAACATGTAATGAAGCAAACAATGTATGTGTGTAAACAAAAGAAATTATGCATATTTTGGGGTAAGGGGTGCAACACAGGAAAAAACAGACGAAGGTACACAGAGTTTCATACTGAACGTACTTTGGTCAACGACATCATTTATGGTTGGATTTCTTGGTTTTGGTGGGAAATAATCATTCACGGATCTACCTCCTCGTAATGGTAATTTTTTGACTGGTGATTTTTTCTTCATTGCAACAGTTTTTCGCCTCATATCTGTAAATGCATTGACTGATTTTAACACGGCTACAAGTATATATTTCAGCGAATGCAGAATTGAGCGCATTAAAACCTAAGCCGATTTTACGCTAAGAGAACCTTATTTGATGCACATTGGACCCTATTTGACGCACACTAAACCTTACTCCATGCATGTTCACAGGACGGGTATCGTAAAACCTAAGCCTACTTGTTATAGAAAGCTGAAAACATAAAGTAACTACTAGCTGGACTATTGTTTCAGTTCCGAGCAATACAGATCATTAAAACCAAACGATCATTACAAATCAGCAAATTCAATTATAAATAATTACTTGAACAATATAAACTATGAGTTTTGCAATCAGAACAAAAATGCAGAACTAACTAAACACTAAGCAACATATAACTATGAATTTCGATGCAAATGAGTTCAATGCATAGTCTTCATTGAGAATGAAAACATTCGTGCAGACAGAACCTTATTCGATTCGCAAAGAACCGTATTTGATGCAGGCTGAACCTTATTTCATGCATAGTGAACCTTATTCCATGCATGTTCACAGGACGGGTAACCTAAAACCTAAGCCTAATTAACTAAAAATAACTGAGTAAATGAGTTCAATGCATAGTTTTGACTCTTGAGACAATCTGATGCTATTGCAGGAAAACTTGAAAAATGTACAAATTTGATTCAAAATGAATTTAATGTGAATTTGTGACACAATCTGATTATCATGCTAAGACACTCGAAAGTTGTAATCCGCAAAACCTAAAACTATAACTAACATCCGAAATTACATCATCAAATTAGGGTTACAGCTAATTAGGGGAAGAATATGATAAACAACAATGAGTGACACGATTAGAGAAATTACAGCAAATTATGGTTTATAGCTAGTTAGGAATTCTTAAATGTTGCAGATAAAATACATATAAGAAAAAAAATAGAGTGAAATCGCCATTAAATTGAGAAGGATATTACCTTAATTTGTCACGAAAATGTTGGTGAGGTGAATGATAGGAGAAGCAGATGATCGGAAAGTGATAATTGGAGACGATGAAGGTAGCAGAGTGATGATCAGAGACGATGATCGGAGAAAACGATCGTAAATGGCAAGGGGCATGATGATGATCGTAGAGGGAGAAAAAGAGATGAGTGAGAAAGCGAAAATGGGGAAATGAGGGTTTGGGGATGGGGCTCACAGTTCAGCACGTAAAACAAATTTCCTTTTTTTTTTAAATAAAAAAATAAAAAAAAAGGCCACCATGAATCGAACCCTAGATGTCCACGGTTGAAGGACGGAATACATACCAACTGAGATACAAGCTTACTAATGCTATATAACGAAAATACTAAATCTATAAAGATGAAGTAGCGCGAATAATATCGAGATAGATAATATTGTTAGTTTTAATTGTTAATAAAAATTGTGGAACTCGAAATGCAAAATACAAAATATTGAAGCCGATTTTTAGAATGGTTGGCACGATTTTGTGAAAAAAAAACCGATAAAGTAAATTACTTTGATTTTCGACCCTTGATCCTTCCTTCAATAGCTGCAAATGCATTAAATTGTATAACAATATAATCTATCTCGATACCTTTATAGGTCAAGCGTAAATATGGCATTTTTATTAACAATTAAAAATAACCATATTTCAAAGTTCTGATTCCAATCTCTCTAATTGTAAATTTCCCTTTTTTGGGGGACGGGTGAAAACTATGGGGCCGGGTATTCCTAAAACGGGACGGGAAAGGGTTTATGGTTGGATTAGGCGGATCCACTACAGCGGATCCCTCTAATCCAACCCTAAACCCTTCCCTTGCTTCACATACGAACGACAATAAGACCAAAAGAGACCCTAGATGGGGACAAGTGAAAACTATGGGACCGAGTATTCCTAAAACAGGACGGGAAAGGGTTTAGGGTTGGATTAGGCGGATCCGCTACAGCAGATCCCCCGCGGATCCGCCTAATCCAACCCTAAACCCTTCCCTTGCGTCACATACGAACGACAGTAAGACAAAAAGACACCCTAGAAGAGGACGGGTCAACCATTTTTTGGGGGACGAGTGAAAACTATGGGGCCGAGTATTCCTAAAACGGGTCAGGAAATGGGCTACCGCGGATCCCCCTAATCCAACCCTAAACCCATCCATTGCTTCACATACGAACGACAATAAGACAAAAAAACACCCAAGATGGGGACGGCTGAACCCTTTTTGGAAGACGGGTGAAAACTATGGGACCGGGTATTCCTAAAACGGGACGGAAAAGAGTTTATGGTTGGATTAGGCGGATCGACTACCGCGGATCCCCCTAATTCAACCCCAAACCCTTCCCTTGCTTCACATACGAACGACAATAAGACAAAAAGACACCCTAGATGGGGACGGGTGAACCCTTTTTTGGGGACGGGTGAAAACTATGGGACCGGGTATTCCTAAAACGTGACGGGAAAGGGTTTAGGGTTGGATTAGGCGGATCCGCTCCCGCGGAACCGCCTAATCGAACCCTAAACCCTTCCCTTGCTTGACATACGAACGACAGTAAGACAAAAAGACACCTAGATGGGGACGGGTGAACCCTTTTTTAAGGGACGGGTGAAAACTATGGAGCCGAGTATTCCTAAAACGGGACGGGAAATAGCTTAGCGTTGGATTTGGCGGATCCACTACCGCGGATCTCCCTAATCCAACCCTAAACCCTTCCCTTGCTTCACATACGAACGACAAAAAAACAAAAAGACACCCTAGATGGGGACGGGTGAACCCTTTTTTGGGGGACGGGTGAAAACTATGGGACCGAGTATTCCTAAAACGAGACGGGAAAGGGTTTAAGGTTGGATTAAGCGGATCCGCTCCCGCGGAACCGCCTAATCCAACCCTAAACGCTTCCCTTGCCTCACATACGAAAGACAGTAAGACAAAAAGACACCCTAGATGGGGACGGGTGAACCCTTTTTTAGGGGACGGGTGAAAACTATGGGGCCGAGTATTCCTAAAACGGGACGGGAAAGGGCTTAGGGTTAGATTTGGCGGATCCACTACCGCGGATCCCCCTAATCCAACCCTAAACCCTTCCCTTGCTTCACATACGAACAACAATAAGACAAAAAGACACCCTAGATGGGAACGGGTGAACCCTTTTTTGGGGGACGGGTGAAAACTATGGGACCGGGTATTCCTAAAACGGGACGGGAAAGGGTTTAGGATTGGAATAGGCGGATCCGCTACCGCGGAACCGCCTAATCCAACCCTAAAACCTTCCCTTGTTTCACATACGAACGATAGTAAGACAAAAAGACACCCTAGATGGGGATGGGTGAACTCTTTTTTTGCGAACGAGTGAAAACTATGGGGCCGGATAGTACTAAAACGGGACGGGAAAGGGTTAAGGGTTGGATTAGGCGGATCCGCTCCCGCGGAACCGCCTAATCCACCCCTAAAATCTTTCCCTTGCTTCACATACGAACGACAGTAACACAAAACGACACCCTAGATGGGGACGGGTGAACCCTTTTTTGGGGGACGGGTGAAAACTATAGTGTCGGGTATTCCTAAAACGGGACGGGAAAGGGTTAAGGGTTGGATTAGGGGGATCCACTGTAGTGGATCCCCCTAATCCAAACCTAAACCCTTCCCATGCTTCACATACGAACGACAATAAGACAAAAAGACACCCTAGATGGGGACGGGTAAAAACTATGGGACCGGGTATTCCTAAAACAGGACGGAAAAATGTTTGAGTTGGATTAGGTGGATCCGCTGCCGCGGATCCCCCTAATCTAACCCTAAACCCTTCCGTTGCTTCACATACGAACGACAATAAGACAAAAAGACACCCTAGATGGGGACGGCTGAACCCTTTTTTGGAGGACGGGTGAAAACTATGGGACCGGGTATTCCTAAAACGGGACAGGAAATGGGCTACCGCGGATCCCCCTAATCCAACCATAAACCCTTCCCTTTCTTCACATACGAACGACAGTAAGACAAAAACACACCCTAGATGGGGATGGGTGAACTCTTTTTTGGCGAACGAGTGAAAACTGTGGGGCCGGATATTCCTAAAACGGGACGGGAAAGGGTTAAGCGTTGGATTAGGCGGATCCGCTACTGCGGAACCGCCTAATCCACCCCTAAACCCTTTCCCTAGCTTCACATACGAACGACAGTAAGACAAAAAGACACCCTAGATGGGGATGGGTGAACCCTTTTTTTGGGGAAGCGTGAAAACTATGGGACCGGGTATTCCTAAAACGGGACGGGAAAGGGTTTAGGGTTGGATTAGGCGGATCCGCTACCGCGGAACCGCCTAATCCAACCCTAAACCCTTCCCTTGCTTCACATACGAACGACAGTAAGACAAAAAAGACACCCTAGATGGGGACGGGTGAACCCTTTTTTGGGGGACGGGTGAACCCTTTTTTGGGGGACGGGTGAAAACTATGGGGCCGAGTATTCCTAAAACGGGACGGGAAAGGGCTTAGGGTTGGATTTGGCGGATCCACTACCGCGGATCCCCCTAATCCAACCCTAAACCCTTCCCTTGCTTCACATACAAACGACAATAAGACAAAAAGACACCCTAGATGGGGACGGGTGAACCCTTTTTTTGGGGGACGGGTGAAAAGTATGGGACCGGGTATTCCTAAAACGGGACGGGAAAGGGTTTAGGGTTGGATTAGGCGGATCCGCTACCGCGGAACCGCCTAATCCAAAACTAAACCCTTCCCTTGTTTCACATACGAACGATAGTAAGACAAAAAGACACCCTAGCTGGGGATGGGTGAACTCTTTTTTGGTGAACGAGTGAAAACTATGGGGCCGGATATTCCTAAATCGGGACGAGAAAGGGTTAAGGGTTGGATTAGGCGGATCCGCTCCCGCGGAACCGCCTAATCCACCCCTAAACTCTTTCCCTTGCTTCACATACGAACGACAGTAACACAAAACGACACCCTAGATAGGCACGGTGAACCCTTTTTTGGGGGACGGGTGAAAACTATAGTGTCGGGTATTCCTAAAACGGGACGGGAAAGGGTTAAGGGTTGGATTAGGGGGATCCACTACCGTGGATCCCCCTAATCCAACCCTAAACCCTTCCCTTGCTTCACATACGAACGACAATAGGACAAAAAGACACCCTAGATGGGGTCGGGTAAAAACTATGGGACCGGGTATTCCTAAAACAGGACGGAAATATGTTTGGGTTGGATTAGGAGGATCCGCTGCCGCGGATCCCCCTAATCTAACCCTAAACCCTTCCCTTGCTTCACATACGAACGACAATAAGACAAAAAGACACCCTAGATGGGGACGGCTGAACCCTTTTTTGGAGGACGGGTGAAAACTATGGGACCGGGTATTCCTAAAACGGGACATGATATGGGCTACCGCGGATCCCCCTAATCCATTCATAAACCCTTCCCTTGCTTCACATATGAACGACAGTAAGACAAAAAGACACCCTAGATGGGGATGGGTGAACACTTTTTTGGCGAACGAGTGAAAACTGTGGGGCCGGATATTCCTAAAACGGAACTGTAGAGGGTTAAGTGTTGGATTAGGCGGATCCGCTACCGCGGAACCGCCTAATCCACCCCTAAACCCTTTCCCTTGCTTCACATACGAACAACAGTAAGACAAAAAGACACTCTAGATGGGGATGGGTGAACCCTTTTTTGGGGACGCGTGAAAACTATGGGACCGGGTATTCCTAAAACGGGACGGGAAAGGGTTTAGGGTTGGATTAGGCGGATCCGCTACCGCGGAACCGCCTAATCCAACCCTAAACCCTTCCCTTGCTTCACATAAGAACGACAGTAAGACAAAAAAGACACCCTAGATGGGGACGGGTGAACCCTTTTTTGGGGGACGGGTGAAAACTATGGGGCCGAGTATTCCTAAAACGGGACGGGAAAGGGTTTAGGGTTGGATTAGGCGGATCCGCTCCCGCGGAACCGCCTAATCCAACCCTAAACCCTTCCCTTGCTTGACATACGAACGACAGTAAGACAAAAAGACACCCCAGATGGGGACGGGTGAACCCTTTTTTAGGGGACGGGTGAAAACTATGGGGCCGAGTATTCCTAAAACGGGACGGGAAAGGGCTTAGGGTTGGATTTGGCGGATCCACTACCGCGGATCCCCTTAATCCAACCCTAAAACCTTCCCTTGCTTCACATACGAACGACAGTAAGACAAAAAGACACCCTAGATGGGGAAGGGTGAACCCTTTTTTGGGGGACGGGTGAAAACTATGGGGCCGAGTATTCCTAAAACGGGACGGGAGAGGGTTTAGGGTTGGATTAGGCGGATCCGTTCCCGCGGAACCTCCTAATCGAACCCTAAACCCTTCCCTTGCTTCACATACGAACGACAATAAGACAAAAAGACACCTTAGATGGGGATGGGTGAACCCTTTTTTAGGGGACATGTGAAAACTATGGGGCCGAGTATTCCTAAAACGGGACGTGAAAGGGCTTAGGGATAGATTTGGCGGATCCACTACCGCGGATCCCCTTAATCCAACCCTAAACCCTTCCCTTGCTTCACATACGAACGACAATAAGACAAAAAAGACACCCTAGATGGGGACGAGTGAACCCTTTTTTGGGGGACGGGTGAAAACTACGAGACGGGAAAGGGTTTAGGGTTGGATTAGGCGGATCCTCTCCCGCGGAACTGCCTAATCCAACCCTAAACCCTTCCCTTTTTTTCACATACGAACGACAGTAAGACAAAAAGACACCCTAGATGGGGACGGGTGAACCCTTTTTTAGGGGACGGGTGAAAATTATGGTGTAAAACCCTCGCGAAAGCGGAAATATAAACATATAAAAGTACCAAAAATGCAGCGGAATTTAAAACTTTTTAAAGTAAACTAAACAACATGCGAGAAGTCTTAAACTGAAAACTGGAAACAGAACTGATATGAACAACAATAGATAAGTAGCAGTTCTAAGTATCAAACCGAAAGTTAAATACAAAGCCTAGGATGGAACATCCCTACAGGCACCAAAACAAATGTATCAAACTACGAGTCCAGCTAAACGATATAAGGGTAAGTCATGGTGAAAGGATCATCGCTCGCTAGCTCTCGTGAACCCCGCTCCAACCAGCATGTACCTACATACATGAAAACATGTACGCCACAATCAGTGGGGAGTGACTAGAGTTCTCCTAGCCACCTTTTGTAACAACACGTAACACATAATACAATACAGAATACTCCAACATATAACAACATGTGAAGCATAAACATCTCATCAACTGATATCACACTATCATGCGATTCCAATGCACGGCTCTCAACCAACTTCATAAACCGTTAGGAAGGAGAGCCGGTCTCCCTACTGGTTACCCAGTCGGGGGGTCTTTCAATCCAACTATTTATGAAACCGAACTAAGAGTCATCCAATGCCTTGGATGATTTAACCACAAATCGATTAAACATAAATAACTCATCATGCATATCTGACACTGTACCATCATCAAGGCAAGCAGATAAAACATCCATAATACTAGCAACGGGTCCAGAAGTGAACTTAACACATATCCCATTACTACACTATGTCGGGTCCAGAGGTGAACTTAACACATATCCCAACATACAATTCAAGTAAAGGGTCCAAAGGTGAACTTAACACATATCCCTAAACTTACAATCATGAAAAGGGTCCAGAGGTGAACTCAACACATATCCCTAATCATCCAAAAGCAAAGGGTCCAGAGGTGAGCTTAACACATATCCCTAATCATCCAAAAGCAAAGGGTCCAGAGGTGAGCTTAACACATATCCCAATGCTACAAACATGTATTGGGTCCAGAGGTGAACTTAACAAATATCCCAATACGCAGTCACCGCACAACGGGTCCAGAGGTGAGCTTAACACATATCCCGTGTACGACAACCGATCACGTGTCAGATCCAGAGGTGAGCTTAACACATATCCTGACACGCCCAAGCAAAACACGTAACGAGTCTAGAGATGAGCTTAACACATATCCCGTCACGCGACATATAAAACACGTAGTGGGTCTAGAGGTGAGCTTAACACATGTCCCACCACGCGACAATCAATGTATCCACTTGATACCCGTCGTTGTGGGTGTCAAAGATAAGATTTATAAACCAAACTAAAACTATAGAGAGTGATAGTAAGGGTCGAACCACAGAGAGACAAGGTTAATTCCGTTTGCTAATTTTTAATCTATAAAATAATAAAAAGAAGAGGGGTGTTTTGATTGGTTGTTGCTAAATCTAAAACAAATATAAAATAAAACAAGTAAATAAAGATGAGAATAAACTATGATGAAAGAGATTCTAGGATGTTTGGGTAATAAATAGCTAAGATAATATAAATCCTAAGTCAACATGTATTGCAGTCGCGTAAGGGGTGTAGCATATCCTTTAGGTCTATGCTACCTAATAGCTCCTTTCGGTCTATGGTATTAGTTCCTAGGTCTCGCAACTATTGGGTGTCAACAATAAGGGTGATTCCTAAATTCTAGGTCACAAACCTTTCAGTCTTAAGTAACCTATCCGTCTTAAGATGTAAACCAATGCCCTTCCCAAATCTCTCAATCTTGGGTAGGTCAATACTAACATCCTACAAGTCTCCTTTTGGTCTCAGTGTAGGTTATTATAGTCTACAAATAAAAGCGAAACAGAATTCGAACACGAGTCGGTCGGCCGACCTGTAATGGTGGTCGGTCGACCTCCTGCCTGCGACATGTCAATTCGGGAATTATACTACCTATGCATATTTACTCCCTACATCCTAACATATGAAATTAGCTACTCATAACTATTGAAACAAAAATAAAAGTAGGAATAAACATGGAATTTATAAAGAACATCAATCTAAACATGCAATAATAATAAAGGCTTGGGATTCTAACCTAACCGTATGCAATAATTATAAACTAACAATAATAAAACATAAATTAAAAGAGGAATCACCGGAAATAAAGATTAAGGCGGAAAAGAAGAAGCTTTATTGATTAAGGTTGAAAGATTGATGAAGAACAATATATAAAACTAAAGAAAAGTGTTTGATGATTATGGAAAGATTAAAACTAAAACTAGAGGTGAGATTTGATAGGTAACTAGGTAGAAAACTAGATGTAAATCTTGATGAATAACCCTAATCACGAAATTTGGCTTAAATAGGCGGAAATAAAGAGTTTCCCAATGACCTAAACACTTTAATGGGCTTCGCGGAAACTTCTGGGTCTGTGCTGTGGTCGGTCGACCCAGTTAGTAGGTCAGTCGACCTGGTTGTCGGGACTGCAGCGCGCGTCGATCTTAAAACAGCTGCCATTTCTTCGTTACTTATCGTAATCAAGCGATTCTTGCGGCGTTGGAAAGATAAGAGGATAAGCTTTTACTTCCAGCTGGAATCACTCCATTATCTGCTCTAGAACTCGAGATATAGCCATTTGAAACAGGCTGCAACATCGTGGATCGATTCTTCGCTTGTAAAAGTTATCTTTAGGCCTTGAAATGTGCGCTAGGCTTCGTTCCTTCTTGTCCTTAGTCATGAAAAAGTCCCGAGGGCATAAATTAAATTTGGTATAAAATCGTCCCTTTTCCGCATAAATCTGCAAAAGAGCATAAAAATACGAAAGTAGACAATTGTTGGGAAATAAATGCTAAAACATCGTAAATGAGCGACAAAATGCGTGTAAAAATAGATGTAAAACATCATAAAATAGGCACACATCAAATTCCCCAAACCAAACCTTGCTTGCCCTCAAGCAAGAAATAGACTCGATCTTAACTAACGGAACGATTTCAATCTCAGAGCGAAATTTACATGTAAGCCTAAACCAATGGCAAGTACAAAATGAGAAAGTATTTAAATCATGCAAACGAGTTATAGGGTCGTCAAACTTGCAAACTGGAAACTATAGAGACTTACACCATGGACTCTCGCGGTACGCTCGAGACACTCATGAAGCAAAGGGTGAGTATATGTAAAAGATAGGAAGAAGTAATTTTGTAGAGACACTCACCTAACTGCGACCCATGGAAACATGCCTGCAATTTAACATGAACAAAAATTCTACAACTATGTATAACAAACCCATTAAGTGACTCGGATACATGCAATTGGGTTTGTGAAAGATATTTGAGGTAAAAGGTAAAAAGTGGTTAAGATGTTTTTGGATTTGTGGGGTTAGTAGCCAAGCTAGTAAAACCGGTTCCCAACAACATATTTCACAACTTTTGATATTAAGAAAGTGCTCTTTTGTAGCACAACTCTCACATTAAATATAAGAAAGGATTCCCAAATAATTTGAATGAAATACGGGAGTGATAACATATAAAAGAAAGGGATTTTGGAACGAATTTTTGAATCTGATCCTGTCAGTTGGTCGGCCGACCTATGATGTTGGTCGGTCGACTGACTCCACTGAATATTTTGATTTATTTTTTCGTTTTCGTTTTTCTTTTCTTTCTTTTTCTGAATTTTTTCTGTTCTTTTTCTTTCTTTCCTTTCTTGCTTTCTTTCTTTCTTTTCTCTTTTTGCTCATGATAGCATACAAACCAAGACGCCTCAAAAAAATGAACCAAAGACCACGAATACTAGCTTGGAAGGGTAGGCTAAGTATGGGATGTAGTTTTGGGGAATAAAAAGGCAAATTTGGCTATGTGAAGCTTATGGGTATATAAGAGAAAAGGGGATCCCAAATGCACGTATCAAGACTCACAAAACGAGAAAGTAAAACAAGTATATAGCAATTCAAGTTCATGTTTATGCATATTGATGTAACATGTTCCAAGGGGAGTACTACTCACATCCTAGACAACTGGTTTAAGAATGAAACCAGGAAATAAGCTCTAAAACTCAGAATGTATAGTAGGTTGCCAAGGTATAAGTCAAGTCTCAAGATATGCAAGTTGACAAAAACTCGTAGATATGTGAAAGACTCTCATACTAAAACAAGTTGATAAGGCAAGGTAAAAGCATAGACATATAAGATAGCTAAATCATCCTTGAAATACTTTCGTTCCGACTCGACCTATATGCTAAAATAAACGTGCATTTTTTTTGAAATTGTTTTTGAATTTTTTTCGATTTTTTGGATTTTTTTATAGGTAGATAAAATAAAGAAAAGAACAATGCAAGACAGAAATGCAATAAACGTGTGACGAAATGCAATGCATGTGACACGAAACCATTCCCCAAACCAACCCGCACAATGTCCCCATTGTGCATTAGCCTAAGTAAAGGTTTCAGAAAATTAAAGAAAAGATGCGAATAAATAAAAACTAAGGAAAAACTGGAAAGAACTCACTGGGTAAATAGACGTATGAGCAAAACCTCCCCAAACCAGCGTAAGCTGGGAGGTTTTGGTGGCTAGCAGTGCCACTCGAATACCAAAGACGGTTGCGCGATTCCCGAGGAAGAAACGAACAAGCTGTGACGGACGGGTGGGTCGACCGACCCATATTTTAGGTCGGTCGACCTCTCTGCTGCACAGCGGTCTTCTTTTTTTCGGAACCACTTGTGTTTACCAAGTCATTCTTCCTCAAACCTGAAAAAGCATTAAATATGCGCCCAACAAATGCGCAAGATCCCAGAACCAAGTCGAAAATGTCTCAAAACAAAGCAACAACAGCAAAAAGAGTCTAAGTCTAAAAGCAAAAAGTAAAAAAAAAAAAATAGTCTAACAGAAACTGAAATAAAATACTGGATTAGCACTAAGACTTAGTAGCAAGATACCCCAAAGTAAGGCACTTGGCTAAAATAGGTCCTTTCAGCAGTATGGACCGCTACTCTGGGCCTCCAGACAACAGGCCTAGATGGAGGAAGGGTATCTGCTGTTGCGTAAGCTACGACACGCTTCTTTACTTTGCCCGCCCAGTCTTCTTCAGCAATTTGCTCCAATTTTGTCTCCCCAGTATCACCAAGATCTCCTATGCCCTTTTTACCATGACCTGCAACAACAGAAATAATAGGATGGTTCTCCAATTTTCTCTTAAGCTCAAGGCCTTTGACGACCTCCAAGATTTTACCGAACTGAAGCTCCAATTTTACTTTCTCCAAATGATCCGGGTATGGGACTACAATGCTTGTCGCAGAATCAACAATCTTTGGCTCTTTTCACTTCGGAATCTCCGTCGAGTCATTGATGAGAGGAGAGTTAGGTAGCTCAGGAGGCGAATCCACAATTTGCTCAAGAACACTGGTCGGTCGACCTGGTATAGCGGTCGATCGACCAGGCTCTGTATCATCGAAATTTTTCTGTTCTGCAGAAACTGATCTCACGTCAGGTGTTGAGGTCGGTCGACCTGATGTTGTGGTCGGTCGACCTTCTGACCTGTGCACGGGATCAATTTCTTCGTCCTGAACTATGGCAGCATCATCCTTTGGGGTTGGTTCCTCATAAGCTTTCTCAAGTTCTTCGGAACGGGCGTTATTGGATGTTTCAATTGCGTAAACATGACTTATTTCAATATTTGTTTTCAGTGAATCCCCACATGAATTTCCATTTTCAGCTCTATGAACCGCCAACTCCTCAATAGTAACCCAACCCTTGTCAGAAGCTACATTATAAAATCTACCAATTGTAGTTGAATCAAGGATGGCTCTGTAGTCATCATACAAAGAGCTATAGAATCGGTGGCAAAGGTACCACTCCTCAAAGCCGTGGTGAGGAACGGATCGAACCAACTTCTTAAAACGGGCCCACGCTTCAGGAAATTTCTCATCGGGTCCTTGCTGGAAATTATAAATTTGATCTCTCATAGCATCGGTTTTTGCCGGCGAAAAGTACTGCTTGCAAAAAGCCAATGCCAGAGATGTCCAATCCGTAATTTTAGCCGCTACCCTATCAAGGTAGCGGATCCAATCACGCGCATAATCTTTCAAGGAGAAAATAAACAACGTCTCCTTAACCTTATCTAGCGCCACTCCAGCCGGTACGGATATGGAACAACAATAATCTGTAAATAGCTCCAAATGCTTTAAAGGGTCCTCATCTGGTAAGCCTGCAAACTGACTTTGCTCCACCAAATCGATATGGGGGATATCAATTATATAGGGGAGAGTAAATCCCTGGGGAAGGTGGTGTGCTGCTGGCTGAAGATTATCAGAAATAGTAGACATGATCGTAATAGCACTGAGAGTACTCAAGTCTTCCTCTCAAAAACCTGTCTTCTAAAACAAAACTAGAAGAAAAGGTAAGTAACGGTCTTAAGGAACCGAAGTTCCTTAAGACAAGAAAAAAAAAAAAAACTAAAAATTAACAAACAAAATTATACCGTCTCCCCGGCAACGGCGCCAAAATTTGATACCCGTCGTTGTGGGTGTCAAAGATAAGATTTATAAACCAAACTAAAACTATAGATAGTGATAGTAAGGGTCGAACCACAGAGAGACAAGGTTAATTCCGTTTGCTAATTTTTAATCTATAAAATAATAAAAAGAAGAGGGGTGTTTTGATTGGTTGTTGCTAAATCTAAAACAAATATAAAATAAAACAAGTAAATAAAGATGAGAATAAACTATGATGAAAGAGATGCTAGGATGTTTGGGTAATAAATAGCTAAGATAATATAAATCCTAAGTCAACATGTATTGCAGTCGCGTAAGGGGTGTAACATATCCTTTAGGTCTATGCTACCTAATAGCTCCTTTCGGTCTATGCTATTAGTTCCTAGTTCTCACAACTATTGGGTGTCAAGAATAAGGATGATTCCTAAATTCTAGGTCACAAACCTTTCAGTCTTAAGTAACCTATCCGTCTTAAGATGTAAACCAATGCCCTTCCCAAATCTCTCAATCTTGGGTAGGTCAATACTAACATCCTACAAGTCTCCTTTTGGTCTCAGTGTAGGTTATTATAGTCTACAAATAAAAGCGAAACAGAATTCGAACACGAGTCGGTCGGCCGACCTGTAATGGTGGTCGGTCGACCTCCTGCCTGCGACATGTCAATTCGGGAATTATACTACCTATGCATATTTACTCCCTACATCCTAACATATTAAATTAGCTACTCATAACTATTGAAACAAAAATAAAAGTAGGAATAAACATGGAATTTATAAAGAACATCAATCTAAACATGCAATAATAATAAAGGCTAGGGATTCTAACCTAACCGTATGCAATAATTATAAACTAACAATAATAAAACATAAATTAAAAGAGGAATCACCGGAAATAAGGATTAAGGCAGAAAAGAACAAGCTTTATTGATTAATGTTGAAAGATTGATGAAGAACAATATATAAAACTAAAGAAAAGTGTGATGATTATGGAAAGATTAAAACTAAAACTAGAGGTGAGATTTGATAGGTAACTAGGTAGAAAACTAGATGTAAATCTTGATGAATAACCCTAATCACGAAATTTAGCTTAAATAGGCGGAAATAAAGAGTTTCCCAATGACCTAAAAACTTTAATGGGCTTCGCGGAAACTTCTGGGTCTGTGCTATGGTCGGTCGACCCAGTTAGTAGGTCGGTCGACCTGGTTGTCGGGACTGCAGCGCGCGTCGATCTTAAAACAGCTGCCATTTCTTCGTTACTTATCATAATCAAGCGATTCTTGCGGCGTTGGAAAGCTAAGAGGTTAAGCTTTCACCTCCAACTGGAATCACTCCATTATCTGCTATAGAACTCGAGATATAGCCATTTGAAACAGGCTGCAACATCGTGGATCGATTCTTCGCTTGTAAAACTTATCTTCTGGCCTTGAAATGTGCGCTAGGCTTCGTTCCTTCTTGTCCTTAGTCATGTAAAAGTCCCGAGGGCATAAATTTGGTATAAAATCGTCCCTTTTCCGCATAAATCTGCAAAAGAGCATAAAAATACGAAAGTAGACAATTGTTGGGAAATAAATGCTAAAACATCGTAAATGAGCGACAAAATGCGTGTAAAAATAGATGTAAAACATCATAAAATAGGCACGCATCACCACTAACATCCAAAGGTAGAAACTAACCTATAGTTCTAACTTCTTAAACCTCTAATCAACACTTAATTGATCCCGGGAACTAAGAAGAGGGAGAGCCAGTTTCCCTTTCGGTTACCCGACCGGGGGGTCTCTATCCTCACTCTATTCCCGAACCCAATATAGTGTTGCCCGTACATCGGGGACCTCAAATACATGTCACGGGTATACAAAACGAATTTCAATTAAAACTGATTAACCGTTTGAAAGTTACATGCGAAAACAACCCAAAACAGCCTTCAGGGATCCCCAGCCGGTCGGCAGGCAGCCGGTCGGCCGGCTGGTGATCCCTCAGCCTATGCCCTTTTCAAAACAATGAAACATCACAAAGGACTCCCAGCCGGTCGGCAGGCAGCCGGTCGGCCGGCTGGGACTCCATTTCCCTAGCCTTCTCTATTTCGCAAACCAACCCATATGCACTCCCAGCCGGCTGGCAGGCGGCCGGTCTGCCGGCTGGGCTCCCTTTCTTCCTAAGTTTTCGCAAAACAAACACAATACGAATTGACCACCAGCCGGTCGGCCGGCTGGCAGTCCAAGGCCAATTTCTCAAAATTACGAAAAACACACAATACGCACTCCCAGTCGGTCGACCGGCGGCCGGTCGGTCGACCGGCTCAGAGAGCCTGTAACGGAATTTCGCAAATCGCAACATGTTTGAAAACCTCATAAATCGACACACAAACTTCAAAATTGCAACACATGATGTTTACCCAACATTACTAATCATCAAATACAACTTATCTAGCAGCAAACAAGTCCCATAACAATCCTCAAACGAATTTAACAAGTATCCGTCGCAAAATGTGAAAAACTGAAAATGAACTTAAGGACATATAACAACATCTTAGAGCATGAATTCTTCACATATTAAACATCCTAAACATGTTACTAAGTCCTTTGAACAATGAACAATAACAAAATCAGAAACTAGCATAAGAAACACAACAAAAGTGCTAATATACACATAAAGGCCGAGTTATCTCATTATCGTCACCTTTCAAGCTTTTCCGGCTAAAGATCCTCCTCAACCAAGTAGCTATCGACCTCCGGATCATCTAAGCCCACTCCTACAAACAAAGAAACGGATTTTAGGACTCAAAAACGGAATTAAGAGAAAACAGCCCAATTTTCGAGTTTAAGGATTTACGAAAAGAAAGTGATAGATGGCTTGGAAATCGAATGAGGATTCCGAAAATGATATTTTTACCTTGATTTGATCGACGGATGATGAGGAATTTATCAAAAGAAGGAGAAATAAAATGGAGGTTTTAGAGGAATTGTTTTTACAGTGAAAAGAGTTGTGAGGAAGATGATATGTCGACAAAGGGGATTTTAAGGGTTTAAGTAAACTGTCCTTTCCGTAATATGAAACGGGTTAGGAAATTAGAACGGATATTTAAGTCGGGAACTTAACCTTGCCAAGTTTGTATTCGTCTTAAGGACTTGAGGTTCTTAAGACGGATCTTACTTATTAAATTAAAATCTTTCGAAATAAATTATTAAAATATTATTTTATTACATAAAATAATTTAAGACGCTTAAATTAGATTTTACGAAAATACGGGATGTTACAATCACCCCAACTTCAAAAAGTTTCGTCCTCGAAACTCGAACGGATATAAATCTATATACTATACCTCAGTCGAATAAGAAGGGATGCGCAGCACGCATCGATGCCTCAGTCTCCCATGTCTGCTCCTCGACATCACCGCAACGCCATAGAATCTTCACCAAGGGCACCACCTTGCTCCTAAGCTTCCTCTCCTGTCGGTCAAGGATCTTCACTGGACGCTCCTCGAAAGCAAGACTCGGCTCCAAGTTCTCGATCTCTCTAGGCAGAACATGACTCGGGTCACTAATATATCTGCGGAGCTGGGAAACGTGAAAGACGTTATGAACCTTGCCCAAACTAGGAGGCAAGTCCAAACGGTAAGCTACGGCGCCAATCTTCTTCGCGATCACAAAAGGTCCAATGAACTTAGGGCTCAGCTTGCCCTTAACGCCAAACCTCTTGACGCCCTTCATCGGAGACACCCTCAAAAAGACGCTGTCACCCTCCTCGAACTCTAAGGGTCTACGACGGATATCAGCATAGGACTTCTGCCGGTCCTGAGCGGCCTTCATCCTATTCCTAATGAGCTGTACACGGTAAATGGTCTCAGCTAGCTGGTCAGGTCCAAGGTTGCGCACGTCACTCGCCTGATCCCAACAGATCGGGCTACGGCACTTCCTTCCGTAAAGAGCCTCGTACGGAGCCATACCAATGGAAGCATGATAACTGTTGTTGTAAGAAAACTCTACCAACGGCAAACACTGCTCCCAAGAATTCTGAAAATCGAGGGCACAAGCACGGAGCAAATCCTCCAGTGTCTGAATGGTCCTCTCGGATTGGCCATCGGTCGCGGCATGAATAGCGGTACTCATCAACAAACGGCTACCCATAGCCTCCTGCAAAGCCTTCCAGAACCTGGAACAAAATCTCGGATCTCGATCTGAAACGATCTCTCTCGGCACGCCATGATATCGGACTACCTCAGCAATATAAGCCCTAGCTAAGCGATCCATGTCCCACGTCTCTCTGATCGGCACGAATCTGGCACACTTAGTTAGTCGATCTACAACAACCCAAATCGCATCTTTGCCTCCCACAGTCTTAGGCAAAGCTGTCACAAAATCCATAGATATGCATTCCCACTTCCACTGAGGAACGGGAAGCGGCTGTAACAAACCACCAGGCCTCCTATGCTCTATCTTGACTTGTTCACAAGTCAAGCACCTACTAACGTAATCCAAGATCTCCTTCTTCATACCAGGCCACCAAAACATAAGCCTCAAATCCTTGTGCATTTTCTCTCCTCCAGGATGAACGGAGTACGGTGACAAGTGAGCCTCATCAAGAACCCTCTTCCTCAAATCTGGCACATCAGGAACATACATCCTACCACGGAACCTAAGGAAACCATCAGCATCGATCACCAAGTCAGGTGCAACACCACTCGAAATCTTAGCCTTGAACTTCTTGAAATCGGCATCTGAAGGTAAACTCTTGCGAATCTCCCAATATAAAGACGGCTCGGCAGTCATAGCAGCTAACCAATCAAAACCACTACCCACCATCTCTAACCTCAGCTTCCGGAACTCGGAACACAACTCATCGGGCAATACCCTCATGGCACTCATCGAGTGAGAAGTCTTGCGGCTAAGCGCATCTGCAACCACATTGGCTTTTCCCTCATGATATAACAACTCGATGTCGTAATCTTTCACCAACTCTAGCCAACGTCTCTGTCTCATGTTAAGGTCTTTCTGGGTAAAGATGTACTTAAGACTCTTGTGATCTGTGAAAATACGGCAATGGGATCCAATCAGGTAATGTCGCCACATCTTCAAAGCATGAACGACTGCGGCTAACTCCAGGTCATGTGTCGGATAGTTCACCTCATGAACTCTCAACTGTCTAGATGAATAGGCTATCACCTTCCCACTTTGCATCAGTACACATCCTAGCCCTAACATCGAAGCATCACAATACACATCGAAGTCGACTCCAATCTCTGGCAAAGCCAACACGGGGGCGGAAGTCAATCTAGTCTTCAACTCCTGGAAAGAACTCTCGCACTTGTCGGTCCACACAAATTCAGCTTCTTTCTTCAGCAACTGAGTCATCGGGCGAGCCAATCTAGAGAAATCCTCAACGAATCTACGATAATAACCAGCCAATCCAAGGAAACTACGGATCTCTCCAACATCTTTGGGACTCTCCCAATCAACTACGGCCTCAATCTTCGCGGGATCAACCATAACTCCCTCACTAGATATCACATGTCCAAGAAATGCAACCTTAGAAAGCCAAAACTCACACTTAGAGAACTTCGCGAACCACTTCTGACGACGTAAAATCCCAAGAATCAATCGAAGATGCTCAGCATGTTCCTCATCGGTCTTCGAATAAATGAGAATGTCATCAATAAACACCACAACACAAGTGTCAAGATACTCGCTAAAGGTACGGTTCATCTAATCCATGAAGATAGCAGGTGCATTAGTCAACCCAAAAGGCATAACCACGAACTCAAAATGCCCATATCTGGTACGAAAAGCAGTCTTCGCAATATCAGCCTCTCTCACTGGAATCTGATGATAACCCGATCGAAGATCAATCTTAGAAAACCTAGAAGCACCTCTCAACTGGTCAAACAAATCATCTATCCTAGGCAAAGGATATCTGTTCTTCACGGTCACTCGGTTCAGCTCTCTATAGTCAATGCAAAGTCTCATGGAACCATCTTTCTTCTTAACGAACAAAACGGGAGCACCCCACGGAGAAGCACTAGGTCTAATGAATCCTTTCTCGATCATCTCTTCCAATTGCTGCTTCAACTCTTTCAACTCTGGCGGAGCCATACGGTAAGGAGCTTTGGAAATCGGTCTGGTACCCGGAACAAGCTCTATGGTAAACTCCACATCTCTCTCTGGCGGTATCCCTGGCAAGTCATCTGGGAAAACATCTGGATACTCACGAACAATGGCTACATCCTCAAGCTTCGGTAGCGATGGCTTAGCAGCTGTAACAAAACACAGGAAGGCTTGGCAACCCTTCCAAAGAAGATGAGAAGCTTTCATCGAAGAAATCACTTGGACACCCTTTTTAGGGCGAGTTCCCCTATAGGAAACACGAACTCCTGAATAATTCCTCAAGCAGATTTTCTGGTCGCGACACTCGAAGCGAGCATGGTATCGCGATAACCAATCCATACCGAGGATAATGTCAAACTCCTCGAGAGGAAATCTCAGTAAGTCCGCTGGAAATGTGGCTTGACCAATAATAATAGGAACATCCCTATGGGACGAAGAGCAGGAAAACACGTCTCCAGAAGGTAAGGAAATAGATGACTCCTCAACCAATGAAGACTCAAGAGCTAGACGGTCGGCGAACTGAGTCGATATAAATGATAAAGAAGCTCCAGTATCGAACAAAATAAGGCACTCAGCGCCAAGAACAGAAAAGATACCCGCAACAATGTCTGGATGAGCCTCTGCCTCAGCCCTAGTCATCACAAAAATCTTCCCTTTCGGCTTTCCTCCCTTAGTCGCTGCAGCAGCAGTGGCAGCCTTGCCAAGTGCGGTGTTCCTCTCAGGACACTCATACGATCGATGCCCATATCCATTACAAGTGAAACACTTATAGGCATTCTTGAAACAGTCAAAACCCGGATGAGATGGTTTACCACAACGGGGGCAAACACTAGGAGATGTGTCGGTGTGAAATGTGGTCTTAGCAACCGGAGCAGAGAACCTCTCAAAACGCTTCTTCTGAGAAGAAGGCGAAGAAGTAGAAGGAACAAATGGTCTCTTCCCCTGGTACACTGATCTCTGGTGAGGAGTCACACTAGAAGTAGCAGCTCGGGTCTCAGCATCTATGGCACGAATAGAACTCTCGGCCCAAATAGCATCATCATATACCTCCACGAAAGAAGTCGAGTCACGACGAACCATGCTTTCAATGCGCGGCCCTAGCTTGCCACGGTAAAAGTAGACTCTCTCGGCCTCATCTCTGACAAATCTCGATGCGAAGTGAGCAAGTTGATTGAAACGGTCTGTGAACTCCTGAACTGACATCTTGCCTTGCTTTAAATCCATGAATTCTTTGAGTCGCTGTGATCTGAGCTCTTTAGGATAAAACCTCGTCTCGAGCTTATCCTTAAAAGCATCCCAATCGAACAAAGGATCAAGAGTGAAGGTAGGTCCAGTCAACGCCCACCACCTATCGGCCTCAAGGGTAAGAAAGTGAGTGGCTAGCCGCACTCTATCCTCTCTACCCACCGAATACATAGTGAAGCTCTTTTCCATCTCTCTGAACCACTCGGTAAGAGCTACCGGATCAACCTCGCCACCATATGTCTTCACGTGGCTACGGGACATTTGCGAAGCTATCCATGAGAAACTACCAGGACGATTAGCCACGTTGCCTGGCGGTGGAGGAGGTAGAACATTCTCTGCCTGCTGTCTCTGAGTCTCAAGCAAATGCTGAATTGCTTGCAGCACAATGTTATCAGCAGCCCTAGGTCTCACCATCCTTCCAAAGAGAAAACAAGTATTAGCTTAGCAATTAGCAATCAAAAATAGACTACAAATTAAGTCCTTAGATCTACCCATCTCTCATTCATTATTTGTTTATTTGGTCAAGTTAAGGTTGGGGGTCACATGAGTGCGTCGGGAGCAATAATGCTCTGATACCAACTGTAAAACCCCTCACGAAAGCGGAAATATAAACATATAAAAGTACCAAAAATGCAGCGGAATTTAAAACTTTTTAAAGTAAACTAAACAACATGCGAGAAGTCTTAAACTGAAAACTGGAAACAGAACTGATATGAACAACAATAGATAAGTAGCAGTTCTAAGTATCAAACCGAAAGTTAAATACAAAGCCTGGGATGGAACATCCCTACAGGCACCAAAACAAATGTATCAAACTACGAGTCCAGCTAAACGATATAAGGGTAAGTCATGATGAAAGGATCATCGCTCGCTAGCTCTCGTGAACCCCGCTCCAACCAGCATGTACCTACATACATGAAAACAGGTACGCCACAATCAGTGGGGAGTGACTAGAGTTCTCCTAGCCACCTTTTGTGACAACACGTAACACATAATACAATACAGAATACTCCAACATATAACAACATGTGAAGCATAAACATCTCATCAACTGATATCACACTATCATGCGATTCCAATGCACGACTCTCAACCAACTTCATAAACCGTTAGGAAGGAGAGCCGGTCTCCCTACTGGTTACCCAGTCGGGGGGTCTTTCAATCCAACTATTTATGAAACCGAACTAAGAGTCATCCAATGCCTTGGATGATTTAACCACAAATCGAATAAACATCAATAACTCATCATGCATATCTGACACTGTACCATCATCAAGGCAAGCGGATAAAACATCCATACTAGCAACGGGTCTAGAGGTGAACTTAACACATATCCCAACATACAATTCAAGTAAAGGGTCCAGAGGTGAACTTAACACATATCCCTAAACTTACAATCATGAAAAGGGTCCAGAGGTGAACTCAACACATATCCCTAATCATCCAAAAACAAAGGGTCTAGAGGTGAGCTTAACACATATCCCTAATCATCCAAAAGCAAAGGGTCCAGAGGTGAGCTTAACACATATCCCAATGCTACAAACATGTATTGGGTCTAGAGGTGAACTTAACACATATCTCAATACGCAGTCACCACACAACGGGTCCAGAGGTGAGCTTAACACATATCCCGTGTACGACAACCGATCACGTGTCAGGTCCAGAGGTGAGCTTAACACATATCCTGACACGCCCAAGCAAAACACGTAACGGGTCCAGAGGTGAGCTTAACACATATCCCGTCACGCGACATATAAAACACGTAGTGGGTCCAGAGGTGAGCTTAACACATATCCCACCACGCGACAACCAATGTATCCACTAACATTCAAAGTTAGAAACTAACCTATAGTTCTAACTTCTTAAACCTCTAATCAACACTTAATTGATCCCGGGAACTAAGACGAGGGAGAGCCGGTTTCCCTTTCGGTTACCCGACCGGGGGGTCTCTATCCTCACTCTATTCCCGAACCCAATATAGTGTTGCCCGTACACCGGGGACCTCAAATACATGTCACGGGTATACAAAACGAATTTCAATTAAAACTGATTAACCGTTTGAAAGTTACACGCGAAAACAACCCAAAACAGCCTTCAGGGATCCCCAGCCGGTCGGCAGGCAGCCGGTCGGCCGGCTGGTGATCCCTCAGCCTATGCCCTTTTCAAAACAATGAAACATCACAAAGGACTCCCAGCCGGTCGGCAGGCAGCCGGTCGGCCGGCTGGGACTCCATTTCCCTAGCCTTCTCTATTTCGCAAACCAACCCATATGCACTCCCAGCCGGCTGGCAGGCGGCCGGTCTGCCGGCTGGGCTCCCTTTCTTCCTAAGTTTTCGCAAAACAAACACAATACGAATTGACCACCAGCCGGTCGGCAGGCAGCCGGTCGGCCGGCTGGCAGTCCAAGGCCAATTTCTCAAAATTACGAAAAACACACAATAGGCACTCCCAGTCGGTCGACCGGCGGCCGGTCGGTCGACCGGCTCAGAGAGCCTGTAACGGAATTTCGCAAATCGCAACATGTTTGAAAACCTCATAAATCGACACACAAACTTCAAAATTGCAACACATGATGTTTACCCAACATTACTAATCATCAAATACAACTTATCTAGCAGCAAACAAGTCCCATAACAATCCTCAAACGAATTTAACAAGTATCCGTCGCAAAATGTGAAAAACTGAAAATGAACTTAAGGACATATAACAACATCTTAGAGCATGAATTCTTCACATATTAAACATCCTAAACATGTTACTAAGTCCTTTGAACAATGAACAATAACAAAATCAGAAACTAGCATAAGAAACACAACAAAAGTGCTAATATACACATAAAGGCCGAGTTATCTCATTATCGTCACCTTTCAAGCTTTTCCGGCTAAAGATCCTCCTCAACCAAGTAGCTATCGACCTCCGGATCGTCTAAGCCCACTCCTACAAACAAAGAAACGGATTTTAGGACTCAAAAACGGAATTAAGAGAAAACAGCCCAATTTTCGAGTTTAAGGATTTACGAAAAGAAAGTGATAGATGGCTTGGAAATCGAATGAGGATTCCGAAAATGATATTTTTACCTTGATTTGATCGACGGATGATGAGGAATTTATCAAAAGAAGGAGAAATAAAATGGAGGTTTTAGAGGAATTGTTTTTACAGTGAAAAGAGTTGTGAGGAAGATGATATGTCGACAAAGGGGATTTTAAGGGTTTAAGTAAACTGCCCTTTCCGTATTACGTAGGAAATTAGAACGGATATTTAAGTCGGGAACTTAACCTTGCCAAGTTTGTATTCGTCTTAAGGACTTGAGGTTCTTAAGACGGATCTTACTTATTAAATTAAAATCTTTCGAAATAAATTATTAAAATATTATTTTATTACATAAAATAATTTAAGACGCTTAAATTCGATTTTACGAAAATACGGGATGTTACATATGGGGTCGAGTATTCCTAAAACGGGACGGGAAAAGGCTTAGGGTTGGATTTGGCGGATCCACTACCGCGGATCCCCCCAGTCTAACCCTAAACCCTTCCCTTGCTTCACATACGAACGACAATAAGACAAAAAGACACCCTAGATGTGGACGGGTGAACCCTTTTTTGGCGGACGGGTGAAAACTATGAGACCGGGTATTCCTAAAACGGGAAAGGAAATGGGCTACCGCGGATCTCCCTAATCCAACCCTAAACCCTTCCCTTGCTTCACATACGAACGATAGTAAGACAAAAAGACACCCTAGATGGGGATGGGTGAAATCTTTTTTGGCGAACGAGTGAAAAATATGGGGCCGGATATTCCTAAAACGGGACGGGAAAGGGTTAAGGGTTGGAATAGGCGGATCCGCTACCGCGGAACCGCCTAATCCACCCCTAAACCCTTTCCCTTGCTTCACATATGAACGACAGTAAGATAAAGAGATATCCTAGATGGGGACAGGTGAACTCTTTTTTGGGGGACGGGTGAATCTATGGGGCCGGGTATTCCTAAAACGGAACGGGAAAGGGTTTAGGGTTGGATTAGGCGGATACACTACCGCGGATCCCCCTAATCCAACCCTAAAACCTTCCCTTGCTTCACATACGAATAACAATAAGACAAAAAGACAACCTAGATCGATGGGGACGGGTGAACCCTTTTATGGGGGACGGGCGAAAACTATGGGACAATGTGTTCCTAAAACAGGACGGGAAAGGGTTTAGTGTTGGATTAGGCGGATCCGCTACCGCGGATCCCCCTATTCCAACCCTAAACCCTTCCCTTGCTTCACATACGAATGACAATAAGACAAAAAGACACCCTAGATGGCGACGGGTGAACCCTTTTTTAAGGGACAGGTGAAAACTATGGGGCATTTATTCCTAAAACGGGACGGGAAAGGGCTTAGGGTTAGATTTGGCGGATCCACTACCGCGGATCCCCTTAATCCAACCCTAAACCCTTCCCTTGCTTCACATACGAACGACAATACGACAAAAAAGACACCCTAGATGGGGACGAGTGAACCCTTTTTTGGGGGACGGGTGAAAACTACGAGACGGGAAAGGGTTTAGGGTTGGATTAGGCGGATCCGCTCCCGCGGAACCGCCTAATCCAATCCTAAACCCTTCCCTTATTTTCACATACGAACGACAGTAAGACAAAAAGACACCCTAGATGGGGATGGGTGAACCCTTTTTTAGGGGACGGGTGAAAACTATGGGGCCGAGTATTCCTAAAACGTGACGGGAAAGGGTTAAGGGTTGGATTAGGCGGATCCACTACCGCGGATCCCCCTAATCCAACCCTAAACCCTTCTCTTGCTTCACATACGAACGACAATAAGACAAAAAGACACCCTAGATGGGGACGGGTAAAAACTATGGGACCGGGTATTCCTAAAACAGGACGGAAAAATGTTTGGGTTGGATAAGGCGGATCCGCTGACGCGGATCCCCCTAATCCAACCCTAAACCCTTCCCTTGCTTCACATACGAACGACAATAAGACAAAAAGACACCTTAGATGGGGACGGGTGAACCCTTTTTTGGAGGACGGGTGAAAACTATGAGACCGGGTATTCCTAAAACGGGAAAGGAAATGGGCTACCGCGGATCTCGCTAATCCAACCCTAAACCCTTTCCTTGCTTCACATACGAACGACAGTAAGACAAAACGACACCCTAGATGGGGACGAGTGAACCCTTTTTTGGGGGACGGGTGAATACTATAGTGTCGGTTATTCCTAAAACGGGATGGGAGAGGGTTAAGGGTTGGATTAGGCGGATCCACTACCGCGGATCCCCCTAATCCAACCCTAAAACCGTCCCTTGCTTCATATACGAACGACAATAAGACAAAAAGACACCCTAGATGGGGACGGGTAAACCCTTTTTTGGAGGACGGGTGAAAACTATGGGACCGGGTATTCCTAAAACGGGATAGGAAATGGGCTACCGCGGATCCCCCTAATCCAACCCTAAACCCTTCCCTTGCTTCACATACGAACGACAGTAAGACAAAAAGACACCCTAGATGGGGATGGGTGAACTCTTTTTTGGCGAACGAGTGAAAACTATGCGGCCGGATATTCCTAAAACAGGACGGGAAAGGGTTAACGGTTGGAATAGGCGGATCCGCTACCGCGGAACCGCCTAATCCAACCCTAAACCCTTCCCTTGCTTCACATACGAACGACAGTAAGACAAAAAGACACCCTAGATGGGGATGGGTGAACTCTTTTTTGGCGAACGAGTAAAAACTATGGGGTCGGGTATTCCGAAAACGGGACGGGAAATGGTTTAGGGTTGGATTAGGCGGATCCACTACCGCGGACCCCCCTAATCATACCCTAAACCCTTCCCTTGCTTCACTTACGAACAACAATAAGACAAAAAGACACCCTTGATGGGGACGGGTGAACCCTTTTTTGGGGGACGAGCGAAAACTATGGGACCGGGTATTCCTAAAACGGGACGGGAAAGGTTTTAGGGTTGGATTAGGCGGATCCGCTACCGCGGAACCCCCTAATCCAACGCTAAACCCTTCCCTTGCTTCACATACGAATGGAAGTAAGACAAAAAGACAGCCTAGATGGGGATGGGTGAACTCTTTTTTGGCGAACGAGTGAAAACTATGGGACTAGGTATTCCTAAAACGGGACGGGAAAGGGTTTATGGTTGGATTAGGCGGTTCCGCGGTGGCGGATCCGCTACCGCGGAACCGCCTAATCCAACCCTAAACCCTTCCCTTGCTTCACATACGAACGACAGTAAGACAAAGAGACATCCTAGATGAGGACGGGTGAACTCTTTTTTGGGGGACGGGTGAAACTATGGGCCGGGTATTCCTAAAACGGAACGGGACAGGGTTTAGGGTTAGATTAGGCGGATCCACTACCGCGGATCCCCCTATTCCAACCCTAAACCCTTCCCTTGCTTCACATACGAACGACAACAAGACAAAAAGACACCCTAGATGGGGACGGGTGAACCCTTTTTTTGGGGACGGGTGAAAACTATGGGATCGGGTATTCCTAAAACGAGACGGGAAAGGGTTTAGGGATGGATTAGGCGGATCCGATACCGCGGAACCGCCTAATCCAACCCTAAACCCTTCCCTTGCTTCACATACGAACGACAGTAAGACAAAAAGACACCCTAGATGGGGATGGGTGAACCCTTTTTTGGCGAACGAGTAAAAACTATGGGGTCGTCGGGTATTCCTAAAACGGGACGGGAAATGGTTTAGGGTTGGATTAGGCGGATCCACTACCGCGGATCCCCCTAATCATACCCTTAACACTTCCCTTGCTTCACTTACGAACAATAATAAGACAAAAAGACACCCTAGATAGGGACGGGTGAACCCTTTTTTTGGGGACGGGCGAAATCTATGGGACCGGGTATTCCTATAACGGGACGGGAAAGGGTTTAGGGTTGGATTAGGCGGATCCGCTACCGCGGAACCCCCTAATCCAATCCTAAACCCTTCCCTTGCTTCACATACGAATGGAAGTAAGACAAAAAGACACCCTAGATGGGGATGGGTGAACTCTTTTTTGGCGAACGAGTGAAAACTATGGGACTAGGTATTCCTAAAACGGGACGGGAAAGGGTTTATGGTTGGACTAGGCGGATCCGCTACCGCGGAACCGCCTAATCCAACCCTAAACCCTTCCCTTGCTTCACATACAAACAACAGTAAGACAAAAAGACACCCTAGATGGGGATGGGTGAACTCTTTTTTGGCGAACGAGTGAAAAGTATGGGGCCGGGTATTCCTAAAACGGGAAGGGAAAGGGTTTAGGGTTGGATTAGGCAGATCCTCTACCGCGGAACCGCCTAATCCAACCTTAAACCCTTCCCTTGCTTCACATACGAACGACAGTAAGACAAAAAAGACACCCTAGATAGGGACAGGTGAACCCTTTTTTGGGGGACGGGTGAAAACTATGGGGTCGGGTATTCCTAAAACGGGACGGGAAAGGGTTTAGGGTTGGAGTAGGAGGATCTGCTACCGCGGAACCGCCTAATCCAACCCTAAACCCTTCCCTTGCTTCACATAGGAACAAAAGTAAGACAAAGAGACACCCAAGATGGGGATGGGTGAACTCTTTTTTGGGGGACGGGTGAAAACTATGGGGCCGGGTATTCCTAAAATGGGAAGGGAAAGGGTTTAGGTTTGGATTAGGCAGATCCTGTACCGCGGAACCGCCTAATCCAACCCTAAACCCTTCCCTTGCTTCACATACGAACGACAGTAAGACAAAAAAGACACCCTAGATAGGGACGGGTGAACCCTTTTTTGGGGGACAGGTGAAAACTATGGGGCCGAGTATTCCTAAAACGGGACGAGAAAGGGCTTAGGGTTGGATTTGGCGGATCCGCTACCGCGGACCCCTCTAATCCAACCCTAAACCCTTCCCTTGCTTCACATACGAACGACAATAAGACAAAAAGACACCCTAGATGGGGACGGGTGAACCCTTTTTATGGGGACGGGTGAAAACTATAGGACCGGATATTCCTAAAACGAGACGGGAAAGGGTTTAGGGATGGATTAGGCGGATTCGATACCGCGGCACCGCCTAATCCAACCCTAAACCCTTCCCTTGCTTCACATATGAACGACAGTAAGCCAAAAAGACACCCTAGATGGGGATGGGTGAACTCATTTTTGGCGAACGAGTGAAAACTATGGGGCCGGGTATTCCTAAAACGGGACGGGAAAGGGTTTCGGGTTGGATTAGGCGGATCCGCTACCGCGGAACCGCCTAATCCAACCCTAAACCCTTTCCCTTGCTTCACATACGAACGACAGTAAGACAAAAAGACACCCTAGATGGGGATGGGTGAACTCTTTTTTGGCGAACGAGTAAAAACTATGGGGTCGTCGGGTATTCCTAAAACGGGACAGGAAATGGTTTAGGGTTGGATTCGCCGGATCCACTACCGCGGATCCCCCTAATCATACCCTAAACCTTTCCCTTGCTTCACTTACGAACAACAATAAGACAAAAAGACACCCTAGATGGGGACGGGTGAACCCTTTTTTGGAGGACGGGCGAAAACTATGGGACCGGGTATTCCTTAAACGGGACGGGAAAGGGTTTAGGGTTGGATTAGGCGGATCCGCTACCGCGGAACCCCCTAATCCAACCCTAAACCCTTCCCTTGCTTCACATACGAATGGAAATAAGACAAAAAGACACCCTAGATGGGGATGGGTGAACTCTTTTTTGGCGAACGAGTGAAAACTATGGGACTAGGTATTCCTAAAACGGGACGGGAAAGGGTTTATGGTTGGATTAGGCGGATACACTACCGCGGATCCCCCTAATCCAACCCTAAACCCTTCCCTTGCTTCACATACGAACAACAATAAGACAAAAAGACACCCTAGATGGGGACGGGTGAACCCTTTTTTTGGCGACGGGCGAAAACTATAGGACCGGGTATTCCTAAAACGAGACGGGAAAGGGTTTAGGGATGGATTAGGCGGATCCGATACCGCGGAACCGCCTAATCCAACCCTAAACCCTTCCCTTGCTTCACATACGAACGACAGTAAGACAAAAAGACACCCTAGATGGGGATGGGTGAACTCTTTTTTGGCGAACGAGTAAAAACTATGGGGTCGTCGGGTATTCCTAAAACGGGACAGGAAATGGTTTAGGGTTGGATTAGCCGGATCCACTACCGCGGATTCCCCTTATCATACCCTAAACCCTTCCCTTGCTTCACTTACGAACAACAATAAGACAAAAAGACACCCTAGATGGGGACGGGTGAACCCTTTTTTTAGGGACGGGCGAAAACTATAGGACCGGGTATTCCTAAAACGAGACGGGAAAGGGTTTAGGGATGGATTAGGCGGATCCGATACCGCGGAACCGCCTAATCCAACCCTAAACCCTTCCCTTGCTTCACATACGAACGACAGTAAGACAATAAGACACCCTAGATGGGGATGGGTGAACTCTTTTTTGGCGAACGAGTAAAAACTATGGGGTCGTCGGGTATTCCTAAAACGGGACAGGAAATGGTTTAGGGTTGGATTAGCCGGATCCACTACCGCGGATCCCCCTAATCATACCCTAAACCTTTCCCTTGCTTCACTTACGAACAACAATAAGACAAAAAGACACCCTAGATGGGGACGGGTGAACCCTTTTTTGGAGGACGGGCGAAAACTATGGGACCGGGTATTCCTAAAACGGGACGGGAAAGGGTTTAGGGTTGGATTAGACGGATCCGCTACCGCGGAACGCCCTAATCCAACCCTAAACCCTTCCCTTGCTTCACATACGAATGGAAATAAGACAAAAAGACACCCTAGATGGGGATGGGTGAACTCTTTTTTGGCGAACGAGTGAAAACTATGGGACTAGGTATTCCTAAAACGGGACGGGAAAGGGTTTATGGTTGGATTAGGCGGATACACTACCGCGGATCCCCCTAATCCAACCCTAAACCCTTCCCTTGCTTCACATACGAACAACAATAAGACAAAAAGACACCCTAGATGGGGACGGGTGAACCCTTTTTTTGGGGACGGGCGAAAACTATAGGACCGGGTATTCCTAAAACGAGACGGGAAAGGGTTTAGGGATGGATTAGGCGGATCCGATACCGCGGAACCGCCTAATCCAACCCTAAACCCTTCCCTTGCTTCACATACGAACGACAGTAAGACAAAAAGACACCCTAGATGGGGATGGGTGAACTCTTTTTTGGCGAACGAGTAAAAACTATGGGGTCGTCGGGTATTCCTAAAACGGGACAGGAAATGGTTTAGGGTTGGATTAGCCGGATCCACTACCTCGGATCCCCCTTATCATACCCTAAACCCTTCCCTTGCTTCACTTACGAACAACAATAAGACAAAAAGACACCCTAGATGGGGACGGGTGAACCCTTTTTTGTGGGACGGGCGAAAACTATGGGACCGGGTATTCCTAAAACGGGACGGGAAAGGGTTTAGGGTTGGATTAGGCGGATCCGCTACCGCGGAACCCCCTAATCCAACCCTAAACCCTTCCCTTGCTTCACATACGAATGGAAATAAGACAAAAAGACACCCTAGATGGGGATGGGTGAACTCTTTTTTGGCGAACGAGTGAAAACTATGGGACTAGGTATTCCTAAAACGGGACGGGAAAGGGTTTATGGTTGGATTAGGCGGATCCGCTACCGCGGAACCGCCTAATCCAACCCTAAACCCTTCCCTTGCTTCACATACGAACAACAGTAAGACAAAAAGACACCCTAGATGGGGATGGGTGAACTCTTTTTTGGCGAACGAGTGAAAACTATGGGGCCGGGTATTCCTAAAACGGGAAGGGAAAGGGTTTAGGGTTGGATTAGGCAGATCCTCTACCGCGGAACCGCCTAATCCAACCCTAAACCCTTCCCTTGCTTCACATACGAACGACAGTAAGACAAAAAAGACACCCTAGGTAGGGTCGGGTGAACCCTTTTTTGGGGGACGGGTGAAAACTATGGGGCCGAGTATTCCTAAAACGGGACGGGAAAGGGTTTAGGGTTGGATTTGGCGGATCCGCTACCGCGGACCCCTCTAATCCAACCTTAAACCCTTCCCTTGCTTCACATACGAACGACAATAAGACAAAAACACACCATAGATGGGGACGGGAGAACCCTTTTTTGGGGGACGGGTGAAAACTATGGGACCGGGTATTCCTAAAACGGAACGGGAAAGGGTTTAGGGTTGGATTAGGCGGATCCGATACTGCGGAACCGCCTAACCCAACCCTAAACCCTTCCCTTGCTTCACATACGAACGACAGTAAGACAAAAAGACACCCTAGATGGGGATGGGTGAACTCTTTTTTGGCGAACGAGTGAAAACTATGGGGCCGGGTATTCCTAAAACGGGAAGGGAAGAAGTTTAGGGTTGGATTAGGCAGATCCTCTACCGCGGAACCGCCTAATCCAACCCTAAACCCTTCCCTTGCTTCACATACGAACGACAGTAAGACAAAAAAGACACCCTAGATAGGGACGGATGAACCCTTTTTTGGGGGACGGGTGAAAACTATGGGGCCGAGTATTCCTAAAACGGGACGGGAAAGGGCTTAGGGTTGGATTTGGCGGATCCGCTACCGCGGACCCCTCTAATCCAACCTTAAACCCTTCCCTTGCTTCACATACGAATGACAATAAGACAAAAAGACACCCTAGATGGGGACGGGAGAACCCTTTTTTGGGGGACGGGTGAAAACTATGGGACCGGGTATTCCTAAAACGGAACGGGAAAGGGTTTAGGGTTGGATTAGGCGGATACACTACCGCGGATCCCCCTAATCCAACCCTAAAACCTTCCCTTGCTTCACATACGAAAAACAATAAGACAAAAAGACACCCTAGATGGGGACGGGTGAACCCTTTTTTTGGGGACGGGCGAAAACTATAGGACCGGGTATTCCTAAAACGAGACGGGTAAGGGTTTAGGGATGGATTAGGCGGATCCGATACCGCGGAACCGCCTAATCAAAACCCTAAACCTTTCCCTTGCTTCACATACGAACGACAGTAAGACAAAAAGACACCCTAGATGGGGATGGGTGAACTCTTTTTTGGCGAACGAGTAAAAACTATGGGGTCGTCGGGTATTCCTAAAACGGGACAGGAAATGGTTTAAGGTTGGATTAGCCGGATCCACTACCGCGGATCTCCCTAATCATACCCTAAACCCTTCCCTTGCTTCACTTACGAACAACAATAAGTCAAAAAGACACCCTAGATGGGGACGGGTGAACCCTTTTTTGGGGGACGGGCGAAAACTATGGGACCGGGTATTCCTAAAACGGGACGGGAAAGGGTTTAGGGTTGGATTAGGCGGATCCGCTACCGCGGAACCCCCTAATCCAACCCTAAACCCTTCCCTTGCTTCACATACGAATGGAAATAAGACGAAAAGACACCTTAGATGGGGATGGGTGAACTCTTTTTTGGCGAACGAGTGAAAACTATGGGACTAGGTATTCCTAAAACGGGACGGGAAAGGGTTTATGGTTGGATTAGGCGGATCCACTACCGCGGAACCGCCTAATCCAACCCTAAACCCTTCCCTTGCTTCACATACGAACAAAAGTAAGACAAAAAGACACCCTAGATGGGGATGGGTGAACTCTTTTTTGGCGAACGAGTGAAAACTATGGGGCCGGGTATTCCTAAAACGGGAAGGGAAGGGGTTTAGGGTTGGATTAGGCAAATCCTCTACCGCGGAACCGCCTAATCCAACCCTAAACCCTTCCCTTGCTTCACATACGAACGACAGTAAGACAAAAAAGACACCCTAGATAGGGACGGATGAACCCTTTTTTGGGGGACGGGTGAAAACTATGGGGCCGAGTATTCCTAAAACGGGACGGGAAAGGGCTTAGGGTTGGATTTGGCGGATCCGCTACCGCGGACCCCTCTAATCCAACCTTAAACCCTTCCCTTGCTTCACATACGAACGACAATAAGACAAAAAGACACCCTAGATGGGGACGGGAGAACTCTTTTTTGGGGGACGGGTGAAAACTATGGGACCGGGTATTCCTAAAACGGAACGGGAAAGGGTTTAGGGTTTGATTAGGCGGATACACTACCGCGGATCCCCTAATCCAACCCTAAAACCTTCCCTTGCTTCACATACGAAAAACAATAAGACAAAAAGACACCCTAGATGGGGACGGGTGAACCCTTTTTTTGGGGACGGGCGAAAACTATAGGACCGGGTATTCCTAAAACGAGACGGGTAAGGGTTTAGGGATGGATTAGGCGGATCCGATACCGCGGAACCGCCTAATCAAAACCCTAAACCCTTCCCTTGCTTCACATACGAACGACAGTAAGACAAAAAGACACCCTAGATGGGGATGGATGAACTCTTTTTTGGCGAACGAGTAAAAACTATGGGGTCGTCGGGTATTCCTAAAACGGGACAGGAAATGGTTTAGGGTTGGATTAGCCGGATCCACTACCGCGGATCTCCCTAATCATACCCTAAACCCTTCCCTTGCTTCACTTACGAACAACAATAAGTCAAAAAGACACCCTAGATGGGGATGGGTGAACCCTTTTTTGGGGGACGGGCGAAAACTATGGGACCGGGTATTCCTAAAACGGGACGGGAAAGGGTTTAGGGTTGGATTAGGCGGATCCGCTACCGCGGAACCCCCTAATCCAACCCTAAACCCTTCCCTTGCTTCACATACGAATGGAAATAAGACGAAAAGACACCATAGATGGGGATGGGTGAACTCTTTTTTGGCGAACGAGTGAAAACTATGGGACTAGGTATTCCTAAAACGGGACGGGAAAGGGTTTATGGTTGGATTAGGCGGATCCGCTACCGCGGAACCGCCTAATCCAACCCTAAACCCTTCCCTTGCTTCACATACGAACAACAGTAAGACAAAAAGACACCCTAGATGGGGATGGGTGAACTCTTTTTTGGCGAACGAGTGAAAACTATGGGGCCGGGCATTCCTAAAACGGGAAGGGAAAGGGTTTAGGGTTGGATTAGGCAGATCCTCTACCGCGGAACCGCCTAATCCAACCCTAAACCCTTCCCTTGCTTCACATACGAACGACAGTAAGACAAAAAAGACACCCTAGATAGGGACGGGTGAACCCTTTTTTGGGGGACGGGTGAAAACTATGGGGCCGAGTATTCCTAAAACGGGACGGGAAAGGGCTTATGGTTGGATTTGGCGGATCCGCTACCGCGGACCCCTCTAATCCAACCTTAAATCCTTCCCTTGCTTCACATACGAACGACAATAAGACAAAAAGACACCCTAGATGGGGACGGGAGAACCCTTTTTTGGGGGACGGGTGAAAACTATGGGACCGGGTATTCCTAAAACGGAACGGGAAAGGGTTTAGGGTTAGATTAGGCGGATACACTACCGCGGATCCCCCTAATCCAACCCTAAAACCTTCCCTTGCTTCACATACGAACAACAATAAGACAAAAAGACACCCTAGATGGGGACGGGTGAACCCTTTTTTGGGGGTCGGGCGAAAACTATGGGGCAATATGTTCCTAAAACAGGACGGGAAAGGGTTTAGGGTTGGATTAGGCGGATCCGCTAATCCAACCATAAACCCTTCTCTTGCTTCACATAAGAACGACAATAAGACAAAAATACACCCTAGATGGGGACGGGTGAACCCTTTTTTTGGGGACGGGCAAAAACTATAGGACCGGGTATTCCTAAAATGAGACGGGAAAGGGTTTAGGGATGGATTAGGCAGATCCGATACCGCGGAACCGCCTAATCCAACCCTAAACCCTTCCCTTGCTTCACATACGAACAACAGTAAAACAAAAAGACACCCTAGATGGGGATGGGTGAACTCTTTTTTGGCGAACGAGTAAAAACTATGGGGTCGTCGGATATTCCTAAACGGGACGGGAAATGGTTTAGGGTTGGATTAGGCGGATCCACTACCGCGGATCCCCCTAATCATACCCTAAACCCTTCCCTTGCTTCACTTACGAACAACAATAAGACAAAAAGACACCCTAGATGGGGACGGGTGAACCCTTTTTTGGGGGACGGGCGAAAACTATGGGACCGGGTATTCCTAAAACGGGACGGGAAAGGGTTTAGGGTTGGATTAGGCGGATCCGCTACCGCGGAATCCCCTAATCCAACCCTAAACCCTTCCCTTGCTTCACATACGAATGGAAATAAGACGAAAAGACACCCTAGATGGGGATGGGTGAACTCTTTTTTGGCGAACGAGCGAAAACTATGGGACTAGGTATTCCTAAAACGGGACGGGAAAGGGTTTATGGTTGGATTAGGCGGATCCGCTACCGCGGAACCGCCTAATCCAACCCTAAACCCTTCCCTTGCTTCACATACGAACAACAGTAAGACAAAAAGACACCCTAGATGGGGATGGGTGAACTCTTTTTTGGCGAACGAGTGAAAACTATGGGGCCGGGCATTCCTAAAACGGGAAGGGAAAGGGTTTAGGGTTGGATTAGGCAGATCCTCTACCGCGGAACCGCCTAATCCAACCCTTAACCCTTCCCTTGCTTCACATACGAACGACAGTAAGACAAAAAAGACACCCTAGATAGGGACGGGTGAACCCTTTTTTGGGGGACGGGTGAAAACTATGGGGCCGAGTATTCCTAAAACGGGACGGGAAAGGGCTTAGGGTTGGATTTGGCGGATACGCTACCGCGGACCCCTCTAATCCAACCTTAAATCCTTCCCTTGCTTCACATACGAACGACAATAAGACAAAAAGACACCCTAGATGGGGACGGGAGAACCCTTTTTTGGGGGACGGGTGAAAACTATGGGACCGGGTATTCCTAAAACGGAACGGGAAAGGGTTTAGGGTTGGATTAGGCGGATACACTACCGCGGATCCCCCTAATCCAACCCTAAAACCTTCCCTTGCTTCACATACGAACAACAATAAGACAAAAAGACACCCTAGATGGGGACGGGTGAACCCTTTTTTGGGGGTCGGGCGAAAACTATGGGGCAATATGTTCCTAAAACAGGACGGGAAAGGGTTTAGGGTTGGATTAGGCGGATCCGCTAATCCAACCATAAACCCTTCCCTTGCTTCACATAAGAACGACAATAAGACAAAAAGACACCCTAGATGGGGACGGGTGAACCCTTTTTTTGGGGACGGGCAAAAACTATAGGACCGGGTATTCCTAAAATGAGACGGGAAAGGGTTTAGGGATGGATTAGGCAGATCCGATACCGCGGAACCGCCTAATCCAACCCTAAACCCTTCCCTTGCTTCACATACGAACGACAGTAAGACAAAAAGACACCCTAGATGGGGATGGGTGAACTCTTTTTTGGCGAACGAGTAAAAACTATGGGGTCGTCGGGTATTCCTAAAACGGGACAGGAAATGGTTTAGGGTTGGATTAGCCGGATCCACTACCGCGGATCCCCCTAATCATACCCTAAACCCTTCCCTTGCTTCACTTACGAACAACAATAAGACAAAAAGACACCCTAGATGGGGACGGGTGAACCCTTTTTGGGGGGACGGGCGAAAACTATGGGACCGGGTATTCCTAAAACGGGACGGAAAAGGGTTTAGGGTTGGATTAGGCGGATCCGCTACCGCGGAACCCCCTAATCCAACCCTAAACCCTTCCCTTGCTTCACATACGAATGGAAATAAGACGAAAAGACACCCTAGATGGGGATGGGTGAACTCTTTTTTGGCGAACGAGTGAAAACTATGGGACTAGGTATTCCTAAAACGGGACGGGAAAGGGTTTATGGTTGGATTAGGCGGATCCGCTACCGCGGAACCGCCTAATCCAACCCTAAACCCTTCCCTTGCTTCACATACGAACAACAGTAAGACAAAAAGACACCCTAGATGGGGATGGGTGAACTCTTTTTTGGCGAACGAGTGAAAACTATGGGGCCGGGCATTCCTAAAACGGGAAGGGAAAGGGTTTAGGGTTGGATTAGGCAGATCCTCTACCGCGGAACCGCCTAATCCAACCCTAAACCCTTCCCTTGCTTCATATACGAACGACAGTAAGACAAAAAAGACACCCTAGATAGGGACGGGTGAACCCTTTTTTGGGGGACGGGTGAAAACTATGGGGCCGAGTATTCCTAAAACGGGACGGGAAAGGGCTTAGGGTTGGATTTGGCGGATCCGCTACCGCGGACCCCTCTAATCCAACCTTAAATCCTTCCCTTGCTTCACATACGAACGACAATAAGACAAAAAGACACCCTAGATGGGGACGGGAGAACCCTTTTTTGGGGGACGGGTGAAAACTATGGGACCGGGTATTCCTAAAACGGAACGGGAAAGGGTTTAGGGTTAGATTAGGCGGATACACTACCGCGGATCCCCCTAATCCAACCCTAAAACCTTCCCTTGCTTCACATACGAACAACAATAAGACAAAAAGACACCCTAGATGGGGACGGGTGAACCCTTTTTTGGGGGTCGGGCGAAAACTATGGGGCAATATGTTCCTAAAACAGGACGGGAAAGGGTTTAGGGTTGGATTAGGCGGATCCGCTAATCCAACCATAAACCCTTCTCTTGCTTCACATAAGAACGACAATAAGACAAAAAGACACCCTAGATGGGGACGGGTGAACCCTTTTTTTGGGGACGGGCAAAAACTATAGGACCGGGTATTCCTAAAATGAGACGGGAAAGGGTTTAGGGATGAATTAGGCAGATCCGATACCGCGGAACCGCCTAATCCAACCCTAAACCCTTCCCTTGCTTCACATACGAACAACAGTAAAACAAAAAGACACCCTAGATGGGGATGGGTGAACTCTTTTTTGGCGAACGAGTAAAAACTATGGGGTCGTCGGATATTCCTAAACAGGACGGGAAATGGTTTAGGGTTGGATTAGGCGGATCCACTACCGCGGATCCCCCTAATCATACCCTAAACCCTTCCCTTGCTTCACTTACGAACAACAATAAGACAAAAAGACACCCTAGATGGGGACGGGTGAACCCTTTTTTGGGGGACGGGCGAAAACTATGGGACCGGGTATTCCTAAAACGGGACGGGAAAGGGTTTAGGGTTGGATTAGGCGGATCCGCTACCGCGGAATCCCCTAATCCAACCCTAAACCCTTCCCTTGTTTCACATACGAATGGAAATAAGACGAAAAGACACCCTAGATGGGGATGGGTGAACTCTTTTTTGGCGAACGAGCGAAAACTATGGGACTAGGTATTCCTAAAACGGGACGGGAAAGGGTTTATGGATGGATTAGGCTGATCCGCTACCGCGGAACCGCCTAATCCAACCCTAAACCCTTCCCTTGCTTCACATACGAACAACAGTAAGACAAAAAGACACCCTAGATGGGGATGGGTGAACTCTTTTTTGGCGAACGAGTGAAAACTATGGGGCCGGGCATTCCTAAAATGGGAAGGGAAAGGGTTTAGGGTTGGATTAGGCAGATCCTCTACCGCGGAACCGCCTAATCCAACCCATAACCCTTCCCTTGCTTCACATACGAACGACAGTAAGACAAAAAAGACACCCTAGATAGGGACGGGTGAACCCTTTTTTGGGGGACGGGTGAAAACTATGGGGCCGAGTATTCCTAAAATGGGACGGGAAAGGGCTTAGGGTTGGATTTGGCGGATACGCTACCGCGGACCCCTCTAATCCAACCTTAAATCCTTCCCTTGCTTCACATACGAACGACAATAAGACAAAAAGACACCCTAGATGGGGACGGGAGAACCCTTTTTTGGGGGACGGGTGAAAACTATGGGACCGGGTATTCCTAAAACGGAACGGGAAAGGGTTTAGGGTTGGATTAGGCGGATACACTACCGCGGATCCCCCTAATCCAACCCTAAAACCTTCCCTTGCTTCACATACGAACAACAATAAGACAAAAAGACACCCTAGATGGGGACGGGTGAACCCTTTTTTGGGGGTCGGGCGAAAACTATGGGGCAATATGTTCCTAAAACAGGACGGGAAAGGGTTTAGGGTTGGATTAGGCGGATCCGCTAATCCAACCATAAAACCTTCCCTTGCTTCACATAAGAACGACAATAAGACAAAAAGACACCCTAGATGGGGACGGGTGAACCCTTTTTTTGGGGACGGGCAAAAACTATAGGACCGGGTATTCCTAAAATGAGACGGGAAAGGGTTTAGGGATGGATTAGGCAGATCCGATACCGCGGAACCGCCTAATCCAACCCTAAACCCTTCCCTTACTTCACATACGAACGACAGTAAGACAAAAAGACACCCTAGATGGGGATGGGTGAACTCTTTTTTGGCGAACGAGTAAAAACTATGGGGTCGTCGGGTATTCCTAAAACGGGACAGGAAATGGTTTAGGGTTGGATTAGCCGGATCCACTACCGCGGATCCCCCTAATCATACCCTAAACCCTTCCCTTGCTTCACTTACGAACAACAATAAGACAAAAAGACACCCTAGATGGGGACGGGTGAACCCTTTTTTGGGGGACGGGCGAAAACTATGGGACCGGGTATTCCTAAAACGGGACGGGAAAGGGTTTAGGGTTGGATTAGGCGGATCCGCTACCGCGGAATCCCCTAATCCAACCCTAAACCCTTCCCTTGCTTCACATACGAATGGAAATAAGACGAAAAGACACCCTAGATGGGGATGGGTGAACTCTTTTTTGGCGAACGAGCGAAAACTATGGGACTAGGTATTCCTAAAACGGGACGGGAAAGGGTTTATGGTTGGATTAGGCGGATCCGCTACCGCGGAACCGCCTAATCCAACCCTAAACCCTTCCCTTGCTTCACATACGAACAACAGTAAGACAAAAAGACACCCTAGATGGGGATGGGTGAACTCTTTTTTGGCGAACGAGTGAAAACTATGGGGCCGGGCATTCCTAAAACGGGAAGGGAAAGGGTTTAGGGTTGGATTAGGCAGATCCTCTACCGCGGAACCGCCTAATCCAACCCTAAACCCTTCCCTTGCTTCACATACGAACGACAGTAAGACAAAAAAGACACCCTAGATAGGGACGGGTGAACCCTTTTTTGGGGGACGGGTGAAAACTATGGGGCCGAGTATTCCTAAAACGGGACGGGAAAGGGCTTAGGGTTGGATTTGGCGGATACGCTACCGCGGACCCCTCTAATCCAACCTTAAATCCTTCCCTTGCTTCACATACGAACGACAATAAGACAAAAAGACACCCTAGATGGGGACGGGAGAACCCTTTTTTGGGGGACGGGTGAAAACTATGGGACCGGGTATTCCTAAAACGGAACGGGAAAGGGTTTAGGGTTGGATTAGGCGGATACACTACCGCGGATCCCCCTAATCCAACCCTAAAACCTTCCCTTGCTTCACATACGAACAACAATAAGACAAAAAGACACCCTAGATGGGGACGGGTGAACCCTTTTTTGGGGGTCGGGCGAAAACTATGGGGCAATATGTTCCTAAAACAGGACGGGAAAGGGTTTAGGGTTGGATTAGGCGGATCCGCTAATCCAACCATAAACCCTTCCCTTGCTTCACATAAGAACGACAATAAGACAAAAAGACACCCTAGATGGGGACGGGTGAACCCTTTTTTTGGGGACGGGCAAAAACTATAGGACCGGGTATTCCTAAAATGAGACGGGAAAGGGTTTAGGGATGGATTAGGCAGATCCGATACCGCGGAACCGCCTAATCCAACCCTAAACCCTTCCCTTGCTTCACATACGAACGACAGTAAAACAAAAAGACACCCTAGATGGGGATGGGTGAACTCTTTTTTGGCGAACGAGTAAAAACTATGGGGTCGTCGGATATTCCTAAACGGGACGGAAAATGGTTTAGGGTTGGATTAGGCGGATCCACTACCGCGGATCCCCCTAATCATACCCTAAACCCTTCCCTTGCTTCACTTACGAACAACAATAAGACAAAAAGACACCCTAGATGGGGACGGGTGAACCCTTTTTTGGGGGACGGGCGAAAACTATGGGACCGGGTATTCCTAAAACGGGACGGGAAAGGGTTTAGGGTTGGATTAGGCGGATCCGCTACCGCGGAACCCCCTAATCCAACCCTAAACCCTTCCCTTGCTTCACATACGAATGGAAATAAGACGAAAAGACACCCTAGATGGGGATGGGTTAACTCTTTTTTGGCGAACGAGTGAAAACTATGGGACTAGGTATTCCTAAAACGGGACGGGAAAGGGTTTATGGTTGGATTAGGCGGATCCGCTACCGCGGAACCGCCTAATCCAACCCTAAACCCTTCCCTTGCTTCACATACGAACAACAGTAAGACAAAAAGACACCCTAGATGGGGATGGGTGAACTCTTTTTTGGCGAACGAGTGAAAACTATGGGGCCGGGTATTCCTAAAACGGGAAGGGAAAGGGTTTAGGGTTGGATTAGGCAGATCCTCTACCGCGGAACCGCCTAATCCAACCCTAAACCCTTCCCTTGCTTCACATACGAACGACAGTAAGACAAAAAAGACACCCTAGATAGGGACGGGTGAACCCTTTTTTGGGGGACGGGTGAAAACTATGGGGCCGAGTATTCCTAAAACGGGACGGGAAAGGGCTTAGGGTTGGATTTGGCGGATCCGCTACCGCGGACCCCTCTAATCCAACCTTAAACCCTTCCCTTGCTTCACATACGAACGACAATAAGACAAAAAGACACCCTATATGGGAACGGGAGAACCCTTTTTTGGGGGACGGGTGAAAACTATGGGACCGGGTATTCCTAAAACGGAACGGGAAAGGGTTTAGGGTTGGATTAGGCGGATACACTACCGCGGATCCCCCTAATCCAACCCTAAAACCTTCCCTTGCTTCACATACGAACAACAATAAGACAAAAAGACACCCTAGATGGGGACGGGTGAACCCTTTTTTGGGGGTCGGGCGAAAACTATGGGGCAATATGTTCCTAAAACAGGACGGGAAAGGGTTTAGGGTTGGATTAGGCGGATCCGCTAATCCAACCATAAACCCTTCCCTTGCTTCACATACGAACGACAATAAGACAAAAAGACACCCTAGATGGGGACGGGTGAACCCTTTTTTTGGGGACGGGCGAAAACTATAGGACCGGATATTCCTAAAACGAGACGGGAAAGGGTTTAGGGATGGATTAGGCGGATCCGATACCGCGGAACCGCCTAATCCAACCCTAAACCCTTCCCTTGCTTCACATACGAACGACAGTAAGACAAAAAGACACCCTAGATAGGGATGGGTGAACTCTTTTTTGGCGAACGAGTAAAAACTATGGGGTCGTCGGATATTCCTAAAACGGGACGGGAAATGGTTTAGGGTTGGATTAGGCGGATCCACTACCGCGGATCCCCCTAATCATACCCTAAACCCTTCCCTTGCTTCACTTAGGAACAACAATAAGACAAAAAGACACCTTAGATTGGGACGGGTGAACCCTTTTTTGGGGGACGGGCGAAAACTATGGGACCGGGTATTCCTAAAACGGGACGGGAAAGGGTTTAGGGTTGGATTAGGCGGATCCGCTACCGCGGAACCCCCTAATCCAACCCTAAACCCTTCCCTTGCTTCACATACGAATGGAAGTAAGACAAAAAGACACCCTAGATGGGGATGGGTGAACTCTTTTTTGGCGAACGAGTGAAAACTATGGGACTAGGTATTCCTAAAACAGGACGGGAAAGGGTTTATGGTTGGATTAGGCGGATCCGTTACCGCGGAACCGCCTAATCCAACCCTAAACCCTTCCCTTGCTTCACATACCAACGACAGTAAGACAAAGAGACATCCTAGATGGGGACGGGTGAACTCTTTTTAGGCGAACGAGTGAAAACTATGGGACTAGGTATTCCTAAAACGGGACGGGAAAGGGTTTATGGTTGGATTAGGCGGATCCGCTACCGCGGAACCGCCTAATCCAACCCTAAACCCTTCCCTTGCTTCACATACGAAAAACGGTAAGACAAAAAGACACCCTAGATGGGGATGGGTGAACTCTTTTTTGGCGAACGAGTGAAAACTATGGGGCCGGCTATTCCTAAAACGGGAAGGGAAAGGGTTTAGGGTTGGATTAGGCAGATCCTCTACCGCGGAACCGCCTAATCCAACCCTAAACCCTTCCCTTGCTTCACATACGAACGACAGTAAGACAAAAAAGACACCCTAGATAGGGACGGGTGAACCCTTTTTTGGGGGACGGGTGTAAACTATGGGGCTGAGTATTCCTAAAACGAGACTAGAAAGGGCTTAGGGTTGGATTTGGCGGATCCGCTACCGCGGACCCCTCTAATCAAACCCTAAACCCTTCCCTTGCTTCACATACGAACGACAGTAAGACAAAAAAGACACCCTAGATAGGGACGGGTGAACTCTTTTTTGGGGGACGGGTGAAACTATGGGGCCGGGTATTCCTAAAACGGTATGGGAAAGGGTTTAGGGTTGGTTTAGGCGGATCCACTACCGCGGATCCCCCTAATCCAACCCTAAAACCTTCCCTTGCTTCACATACGAACAACAATATGACAAAAAGACATCCTAGATGGGGACGGGTGAACCCTTTTTTGGGGGACGGGCGAACACTATGGGACAATGTGTTCCTAAAACAGGACGGGAAAGGGTTTAGGGTTGGATTAGGCGGATCGTCTACCGCGGAACAACCTAATCCAACCCTAAACCCTTCCCATGCTGACGGGACGGGAAGGGTTTAGGATTAGATTAGGCGGATCCGCTACCGCGGAACCGCCTAATCCAACCTTAAACCCTTCCCTTGCTTCACATACGAACGACAGTAAGACAAAAAGACACCCTAGATGGGGACGGGTGAACCCTTTTTTGGGGGACGGGTGAAAACTATGGGGTCGGGTATGTATTCCTAAAACGGGACGGGAAAGGGTTTAGGGTTGGAGTAGGCGGATCCGCTACCGCGGAACCGCCTAATCCAACCCTAAGCCCTTCCCTTGCTTCACATACGAACAACAGTAAGACAAAAAGACACCCTAGATGGGGATGGGTGATACGTGCCCATTTTATGCATTTTATTTACTCTTTTGGCACGTATTTTCTTACACTTTCGTGACTTTTAGTTGCTTTTTCTCCCGAAACGGTTTACTTTGGCATTTCTATGTTTTATATGTAGGAATACGCGGAAGTGAGCAAAACCGAGCCTTATTTGCCTTTAAGAAGCTGTTTAGAGTACTAATATGGAGCAAGGATCTGGATGGTGCATTCGAGTATTGATATTGGGCCGAATTAAAGACAGAAAGAACGAGAAGCGGTCGACCGACCCGCAATAGCGGTCGACCGACCGAAACCCAGTTCACAAAAGCCCATTCTTGCGAAAAATAAACCAACAGTGCCAGAATCGGTCGACCGACCCGTATGTCTGGTCGACCGACCAGAAGCTGTTCCGGATTTCTGTTTTGTGTTTCTACTTTCCTAATCTTGTAATAATTCTTATTTAAGGAGACCTAGACTCTTCAATTAGGAAGCAAGTAATTCCATTAAAAAGAACCTCTTTATTTTATCAAGCACTTTATGTTAGAAGAACTCCATTGTTAGACTTTTGGTACCAAGCTTTCATCTTTGTTCTTAGATTTTTCCAATTAAGTTGTAAGTTTGTCACAATTAATCTTTCCTTTTTATTCAATCTTGTTATTCATCTTGTTGTTATTTCTTATTTCATGTTTATCCTTTTATTGTCATCTTTAATTATATTAATCTCTTCAATTTTCTTAGTAATTGTTAGTTCCATAATTAAAAGTATGCATAGCTAATTCTTGTGATTGGGAATTAGGGGAACCATGATATAGACTTGACTTTGATAAGTTTGATGATTAAATTACCAATTCCCCATTGTTGTTGGTGAACTAATCCTTAGGATTGAAAGATTATTAGGATTAGTTTAACAACAACTTTGGGATTGCCCTTGAACGAAAGTTTAGTGCTTTTGTAGGAACCCTAAGACCGTAAGGATTGGGTAGAATATTGACCTAAAGGTTTATTCTTTGTTCCTTGGGATTGTGTTATTTGATTATTTTACCTTTCATTGACTTGTTTTGACCAAGGGGAACCAAAGTTCCCAATCTCCTTTTTTATCTTATTTTAATTTTCTTGTTAGTTTGCTACCTTAGTTGTTAGTTTAAATCTCAAATCAAAACCCCCTTTTTGGTTACTTGCAATAGACTTTAAATTTACAAACATAATTAACCTTGTCTCCTTGTGGTTCGACCCTTGACTTATCCTATCTAGTTTAAGCTGAGGTTTTATAAATCTTATCTTTGGCACCCCTCAACGACGGGTGTCAAATTTTGGCGCCGTTGCCGGGGAGACGGTATAATTTTGTTTGTTAATTTCTAGTTTATTTTCTTGTCTTAAGGAACTTAGGTTCCTTAAGACCGTTCTTACCTTTTCTTCTAGTTTTGTTTTAGAAGACAGGTTTTTGAGAGGAAGGTTTGAGTACTCTCTTTATGGATTCTATTTATAGCTACCTACAGCCGAAGGCTAAAGATGTACCGAAGGGATTCACCTTGCCTACCCCCACCACTGGCTCCTTTGAACTCCGCTCAACTCATATCTCTTTGGTGGAGAAGAGTCAATTTTCTGGTCTACCCGACGAAGATCCAATAAAGCATGTTACAACCTTCACGGATTATTGTTGCTCCATACCCCTACCTCAAGGGGTAACTAGAGACGAGGTGCTGGCAACTATGTTCTTGTTCTCATTAAAAGATGACGCGCAAGATTGGTACCGGTACCTTGACAGGACAAGTGAGGAGATTACGGATTGGACTTCCTTGGCATTGGCCTTTTACAAGAAATACTTCCCTCTTGCAAAAGCCAAGGACTTGAGAAACCAAATCCGTAACTTTCAACAGGGACCTGATGAAGGATTTTGTGAAGCATGGGATCGATTCAAGAAATTGGTCCGTTCTATCCCTCACCATAACCTTCAACAATGGGACCTGTGTAACCTATTTTACAACGCTCTTTACGATGACTATAAGATGATTCTTGATGTGGCCGCCAATGGAAGATTCCAGAATAACACCGACCATATGAAGGGTTGGAAAACCATTGAAGACATGGCAGTGCATAAGGCTACTTTTAAGGGTTCACGTGGGAATTCAAGAAGGCTGAATGTAGAGATGAATAGAGTGATGGCTCTTGAGACAACAGTTGAAGCCCGTTTTGAAAAGCTTGAGGCAACCCAGCTAAAGCTTGAAAGTGCGAACCTAGTTACTACGGTTGACAACACGGGTGAGATTGAGAACTTAAGAGCCCTTGTTGATGTTTTAACAAAGGCAGTTATGCAGATGAGTAAGGCTCACTTTACCTCCTCAAAGGTTTTTGGAGATCACTTGAAAAACATAGCCAGCCAAATGACTAGCTCTCCAGCTAGTTGTGAGGGACCCATGCAGACGCTAAACGCCATAAATCTAAGGAGTGGCCGTGTTTGTGAAGAATCAACTCAAGAGGATGATCCAACAAAGAATCTGATCCCGTCAAAAGAACAGAAGGTCGACCGACCGCTACTGTAGGTCGATCGACCGCTGTTCCTGACGTGAGATCGGATTCTGAAAAGGAGAAAAATTCGGATGTTGCAGACTCTGGTCGACCGACCACTTCTACCGGTCGGCCGACCGACGTTCCTGAGCAGAGTGCTGTTTTGACTCCGGAATCGCTGGATCCCTCCTTCATTCAAGGCCTGACCGAAATTTTACAGCTGAAAAAGCCAAAGGTTGCTGATCCTATGGCTAAAGTCACCGTTCCTTATCCTGAAAGACTGAAAAATTCAAAAGAGGATCGGAAATTTGGTAAGTTTTTGGAGATGGTGAAGAATCTAGAGGTAACCATCCCTTTCACTGACTTAATTACCCAGGTACCTTCTTATGCTAAATTCATGAAAGATATTTTAAGTCGTAAGAGGAAGTTTCAGGACGACGGTGCTGTTGCTTTTGTGGAAGAATGTTATGTTCTTTCACAAGATAATATAGCACCCAAGTTAAAGGACCCAGGTAGTTTTTCCATCCCTTGTACCATAGGTAATCATGTAATAGGGAAAGCCCTTTGTGATCTAGGGGCTAGTGTTAGTGTCATACCTTATTCTGTATGTGAAAGACTTGGTTTAGGTAGACTTAAAGTCACCAATATTACCCTACAGATGGCTGATAGATCAACCCAAAGACCGCTAGGGGTCTTGGAGGATGTCCCAGTAAGAGTGGGAAAGTTCTTTATTCCTGTGGATTTCGTTGTTTTAGACATTGCAGAGGATAGTCAAATACCTATTATTTTAGGTAGACCCTTTTTACACACAGCTGGGGCTGTAATAGATGTAAAACGCGGGACCATTACTTTAGAGATTGGGGATGACACTATCGAGTTTAGTCTTGCCCATAAGGCAACTAATCCTACTGATGATACTTGTTGTTCCATCGATATTATAGACAGGAATGTTATCCTTAATTGGAGGGAATCCTTGACCAAGGATCCCTTAGATGATCTGACGATTTTGGATAAGTGTGCAGGTAATCCAGCTGAGGATGCTGAAAAGCTGGATTTGATAGAAGAAGAGGAAGAGGAATATGAGCTCACTGAAGAAGAATATTAGAAGCTCATAAGCCTAGCTAATGCAAGTCTGGTAAACATGTGCTATTCTATAGATACTAATTCTGTTCAGGCAGTTGAGGTAAAAGCACCAGAGCGTAAGCCACTTCCTCCTAATCTTAAATATGTTTTCCTAGATGATACTGAACAGTACCCTGCGATTGTTAGCTCTAAACTTAGTCCTGACCAACTTTCTGCCTTAATGACTGTTCTTAAAAAGAATAGAAAAGCTCTAGGTTATTCTTTGGATGATATTAAGGGTATAAGCCCTGATGTTTGTATGCACAGAATAGATTTAGAGGAAGGGCATAAGCCTTATAGACAGGGACAGCGTAAGTTGAATCCTAAGATGCAGGATGTGGTTATGGCTGAGGTTATGAAGCTTCTTGATGCAGGTATTATCTATCCGGTTGGAGACTCTAAGTGGGTTAGCCCAGTTCAGGTGGTTCCTAAGAAAGGAGGGACCACAGTGGTTAAGAATGATAAAAATGAGTTAATACCAACTAGAGTTGTAACAGGGTGGCGAATGTAAATTGATTATAGACAGTTAAATGCCGCCACCAAGAAAGACCATTTCCCCCTTCCTTTTGTTGACCAAATGACTGAAAGACTGGCTTCTAATAAATTCTTCTGTTTTCTAGACGGTTATTCAGGTTTCTTCCAGATTCCCATCCATCATGATGATCAGAGTAAGACTACTTTTACATGTCCACAGGGTGTTTTTGCTTATCGCAGGATGCCTTTTGGGTTATGCAATGCTCCTGCTACTTTTCAAAGGTGTATGATGGGTATCTTTTCAGACTTTATAGAAAACATTATGGAAGTATTTATGGATGATTTCTCTGTTTACGGTAATGCTTTTGATCAATGCTTAGCTAATCTTGATAAAGTCTTGCAGCGATGTATTGATGTAAACCTTGTCTTAAACTGGGAGAAGTGTCATTTTATGGTTACTGAAGGGGTAGTGTTAGGGCATCTAATTTCAGATAAAGGTATACATGTTGATAAAGCAAAGGTGCAGGTGATTGAGCAATTACCCCCTCCTATTAACGTCAAAGGGGTGCGAAGTTTCTTAGGACACGCAGGTTTTTACAGGCGTTTCATTAAGGACTTCTCTAAAATTGCTAAACCACTTACACAATTGCTTCTTAAAGATGCCATCTTTGATTTTTCTGATGAGTGCCTTTCAGCTTTTAACAGGTTGAAGGAAGCTTTGATCTCAGCACCAATCATCCAGCCACCAGATTGGGATCTCCCCTTTGAGATCATGTGCGATGCTAGTGACTACGCTGTAGGTGCTGTGCTCGGTCAAAGGAAGAACAAGGCTCTTAATGCTATATACTATGCGAGCCGCACCCTGGATGAGGCTCAAGTCAACTATTTGACTACTGAGAAGGAGATGCTAGCTGTCATATTTGCCTTAGAAAAATTCAGGTCATATTTAGTGGGTAATAAGGTAATTGTCTATACTGACCATGCATCCTTAAAAGGTCTTTTTCAAAAGAAGGATTCAAAGCCAAGACTTTTAAGGTGGATACTCCTTCTCCAAGAGTTTGACATTGAGATTAGGGACAAGAAAGGCGCGGAAAACGTGGTAGCTGACCACCTATCTCGCCTGCAGCTGACTGATGGGGAAGATTCTTTACCTATTGATGATTTGTTTCCTGATGAGAGTTTATTTATCATTAATATTTCAGGTTCTTATCCCCCTCATTGGTATGCTGATTATGCTAATTTTGCTGTTACAGGTAAAATCCCTCCTGAGTTGTCTTGGCAACAAAAGAAGAGATTTATGTTCGATGCAAAACAGTATTTTTGGGATGACCCTTATGTTTTTAAAGAATGCGGAGATGGACTTATCCGGAGATGCGTCCCCCAATGGGAGGTGAAGGACATTCTGGAAGCATGTCACTCTTCTGCATATGGTGGTCACCACGGTCCATCTAGGACCGTGGCCAAGGTATTGCAGTCTGGTTTTTATTGGCCTACTTTACATGCTGACTGTAGGAATTTTGTAGGTAACTGTGATGCCTGTCAAAGAACTGGGAATGTCTCAAAAAGACATGAGATGCCACAAGTTGGTATTTTAGAGGTAGAAATTTTTGATGTCTGGGGCATTGATTATCAAGGACCTTTTCCTAGTAGTCAAGGTAACAGGTATATTCTTGTGGCTGTTGATTATGTGTCTAAGTGGGTAGAAGCTATTGCTACTCCCCATTGTGATGCAAAGGCTGTTATTAAGATGTTTAAAAAAATCATATTTCCTCGTTTTGGTGTCCCTAGGGTTGTCATAAGTGACGGAGGTATGCATTTTAAGGAGAAACGCTTAGGTGACTTGTTAAATAAATTCGGTGTCCAACACCGGAGGGGTTTAGCTTATCACCCTCAGACTAGTGGTCAAGTTGAGATCTCTAATAGAGAACTCAAGGAGACCCTAGCCAAAGTAGTTTCTAAGTCTAGGAAAGATTGGAGCCTAAAACTTGATGATGTTTTATGGGCCTATAGAACCGCGTTCAAAACTCCAATAGGAATGTCACCATTCAGATTGATTTATGGTAAAACTTGTCATTTACCAGTTGAGTTAGAACGTAAGTCTTGGTGGGCTATATGTGATCTTAACTTAGACCCTAATCTTTCCCGTGAGAAACGTTTATTGCAGCTTAATGAGTTAGAAGAATTCAGGTTGTTAGCCTAGGACAATGCCAGGATCTACAAAGAGAAAACAAAGCGCTGGCATGACAAGAGAATCATTAGACGTGATTTTCAGGTAGGTGATAGGGTATTGCTTTTTAATGCTCGTATTCGTCTTTTTCCTGGTAAGCTGAAATCCAGGTGGAGCGGACCCTACACCATCACAAATGTCTCAAAATTCGGATCAATCGAATTAGAAACCTCATCTGGTGAGAGGTTCAAAGTCAATGGCCAATATGTGAAGCACTTTCGAGGAGAAAATGAATTTGTCGGAAAAGTCGAAGTTTCTTACTTTGACCCTTTTTAAGATGCTCCTTAGAAGGTAAAAAGGTCGTGCGGGACCTCTTAAACCAGCGCTACACGGGAGGCAACCCGTGCTTTAGTTTAACTTTACGTTTTGTTGTTTTTTTTTTTTTTTCTTTTCGTTTTATCCTTAGGTGAAAATTGAAATCTCTGCAGAAAAAAGAAAAAAAAATAGGGGATCCGTCAGTACAGCGGTCGACCGACCAAGTTATTAAGTCGACCGACCAAACTGACAGCTTTATTCAATTTTCCTGACAGAGTAAGTAAAAATTGCAGAGCAGGTAAAAGGACATCGGTCGACCGACCGACTTTTGTGGTCGACCGACCACGGGTTTTTTTTTACGATTTTAATTTTTCTGAGTCAAAGGTCATGGGTAACTTGTGTTTTGAAAATGCAATAATTGCTTTCACCTCTTCACTCTACCAGCATTCCCTTTCTCTCTTAAAACCCTAGAAAAATTCACCCACCTTCATCCTTCACCAATTTACTTACTTTCTTTCAATTTTCTCATCCAAGGTATGTTTTCCTTAGTTTTCTTTCTCTCTTTTTAGTTTTATATCTTCTTACTTCCGTTTTAGGTAGTATTAGTTTATCTTTTTAAGTTCAATTTTGCTCATAATTCCGTTTCAATGCTTGTTTGTGTGTTTTTATCTTAGTTTTCTTCTTCCTTTTTGATTTTATATGCTTAGATCTGTAAATTTTGGATGATTTCGTGCTGATTAGGTTAGTTTAATTCTTCCTTTCAATTTTTATGCCCTTTTTCGCGCGAACTCAACCGCGAAAAGCCGACTTTTGCACTGTTCACGGTCGACCGACCGGAAACTGAGGTCGGCCGACCGAAATTTGAATTTTCTGGGTTTCTAATTTACAGATCTGCACTTTTCTGACGATAGTCGGTCGACCGACCCGAAACAGTGGTCGGCCGACCAGGACCTTGTTTTCCTGAGTTTATTTTTTTTTTTTTGCAGTTTCTGAATTTCTTTCGTAAATTGGTCGACCGACCTTGTTTTACGGTCGACCGACCGTTTGTTCTGCAAAAATTACGTGTTTACTCACAGAAGTGGTCGACCGACCTACATATGCAGTCGGCCGACCAGAGCCTGTTTTATAAGTTTCTGTTTCTGTATTTTTCATGCCTAATTTTGTTTAAGCAATGTTTTCACATGCTCATAAGACTTATATCTTTATTTTGAACTTTTCCGCTTTACGATGTCTAGCCGTGATCAAGGTGGGAAGCGCGCACGCACTTCGGGTACAAGCACTTCTAGAGGACGTGTCTCTAGGACGAGAGGTTTGGCGGTGCAGGACACGGATAGTTTACCAAACTATCCGCAAATCACTTTCAGCACTCCGGCCCAGAAGGCCCGATTCCTCCATCTCACTGCCTACTGCGTGGTAGTGGCAACCCGTTTCCTTTCTGTTCCAGCCTTGCATGCTTTGGGATGCCACGACGAGGTAGTATCTTTGCTCATTGGGACCGGGTTTGCAGGACTTGTCACTATGGACGAGATCACCTACCGCCTTCTCACTCTTGAGTTCTTTTCCACCTTCACCTTTGATTTAGGGGCACTTCACTCCGGCTATGATAATTTTTGCATCTCTTTTCGCATGTTCAATGAAACATATGCTTTAACTTTAACCCAATTTGCTCAAATTTTAGGCTTGTCTTCTGAGGGTCTTACTGATGACCCCACGGGGTCGTATTCTGATATGTGGTCCTGTATTTCTGATTCCAGCGATGTGAAGAAGAAAAACAGTACCATCCACCTTCCCACCCCCCGTTTTTTTTTTGCGTCTGTTGGCCAACACTGTTTTCGGCCGCAAAGAGTCTCAAAATGTTAACAACATTGAGCTCTCCATTCTGTCTGGTTATCTTAACATCAGACGTACGGGTCAGCAGTTTTACAACACTGCTTATTTGGTCGCCTCTCATTTTGTGTCGGTGGGCGAGGGAACTTCCTTGACTACTATTGTCTGTGGTGGGCTAGTCACCCGATTAGCCCGCTCTTTTGTACCCCAGTTCCCTCGCTATGAGGATGCGGTCGACCCTCTCTCCCGGTTCATGGACATGGCTTATGTCAGGTCCGTGCGTTGGGTAAACAGGAGAGATTATTGGAAGATAGACACCTATCTCAGTGACCGCATCCCCATCACCATGGCTCCCACTATGCTTCCCCTTTCTAATGTTGTAGGGGAACCCCGACCATTACTCCCGTCTTACCGCCTCCCACTCAAGGGAGGCACCGCTAGAGGCTTTAGGGCCCCTGCTCCCGGTGGCCACCATACCACATCTGGGACGGGGTACCCATCTGATTTTACTGCTCCTCCTAATGTTTATGTTCCTCCTTTTGTTGATGACAGATCTATGCCACAAATGATGGCGAGTCTTTGCAGGCAGTTCAGCCAAAAACAGCTGAACGATAGTCTTTTCCAATACCCGGTTTACAGGGAGTATGCTACACAAGGTAGGCTCCCAACCGGCCCATGGACTCACCCCACCTGGTACACACCTCTCGCAGGCGGTCGTGACCACGGTGAAGCTTCAGGCTCTGCCTCAGGAACAGGAGTAGGGTCTGAGGAGGATGGCGATGAGGAGGAAGGAGAGGAGAGCCCTGAGCCGTTTTACGACTCAGAGGGCTAGGGACATGCTTAACCTTACCCTCTTTGGGGTTCGGTTTGGGGAGGTCCCCCTTGATTGGGTCGGTTTGGGGAGGTCCACATTTCCTTTGTAAGTGTTTTCCTCCCTTAGATTTCCAATTTTCCCCTCTAGATTTCCAGTTTTCCCCTTCTTCTTCCTTAGACTCTTTTTGTAGTTTTTAGTCTTTTTCCTTTTCATTTCTTTGTTTGCTTCTTTTTCGCCTACCCCCATCCCTATGCTGTGGTTGTATGTTGATGAGCACAATGGGGGCATTGTGCGTTTTGGTTTGGGGAGGGTGTTTGCATACTCCTTTGTGAGTATGCAATTGTTTTTGTGTCTTTTGTTTTTCCTTCCTTTAGGTGTTTTTCTTGTTTTCATCCTCTCTTGTCGCGTGTTCTTCCCTGTCGCGCATTCTTCTCTGTCTTAAGTTTTTAGGTCGAGTCGGAACGGATAAATACAAGTTATGCCTCACATATCATTTATTGCTTTGCCTTGCATTTTTCAAAAATTTTCAAGCTAGTCTTTTGCATTATCTACGAGTTTTTGTTGATTTCATGCTAAATTATTAGACTTGACACTCTTCTTGGCAAGCTACTACATATTCTAAGGATTAGAGCTTAATAAATCGGTGACATCCATGACCGATTTCATATAGGTTTGTGAGTAGTTTCTCCTCTTGAGGCATGTCACATCAATATGCATAAACATGAATTTTGTCTTCTTAATACCTGTATGCATTCGGGTTTGTGGTTTGTTGACACATGTGGTAGAGGTACCCCTTTCTCATTTTTCCCATTATCCTCACATAGCCAAATTGAATCCTTTTACCCATTTGCTACATCCTAAAAAATTGCCTACCCTAGCCGAGCTAGTAAAGTAGTGATGGGACTGTTTTTGCCATCCTTTGGTTTATGCTTCAATGATAGATTTTGACTTTGGGAGAATGATATAAAAAAAAAAAGAAAAAAAAGACACGGAAAAATTTATGATCAAAAAAAGAAAAAAAAATGATGAATAAAACGAAACAGCCTGTTTTCAAGGCTGGTCGGTCGACCAGGACCATTGAATAGGTTAGTTTTCTGAAGAAAAAAAAAAGAGAGAAAGAGAAGAAAAAAAAAAAAAGGGAAGAAAGTTGGAGGAATTGTGATTTTTGCTCCAAAACTTTGAGCATTGGCATGTATGAAAGAAAAAGAAAACAATAAGAAGTGATCTTATAGTATGGATAGACGGTTGTTAGCTCGGTTTAACCCCTCTTCCCATAACTTATTTTAAGCCCCTTCTTACCTTTAGCCTCACAATTCCAAATTTGCCTCGGCATGTGTCATGGTTATTTAGTGTGGGAATGCATATGTACGGTTGTAGAGATTCTATTCATGTTAGATTATTGCAAGCATGTTCTTACGGGTCGTAGATAGGTGAGAGTCCTTACTTTTATTTATCTTCTTATCTTTCACATATACATTAGACCCTTTGCTTTCATGAGTGTCTCGAGCGTACCGCGAGAGTCCAATTAGAATGAGTCTTGCAAGGTTGAAATTTTAGCATGCTTTTCCAACATGACTAACTCGTTTTGCTCTTGACATTATGTTTGATTATAGTTGAAGGATGCATTAAATTGGTTAGGCATAGTGTTGTGTTTGGTTGTGAAAAGTATGAAATCCGTTCCATTAGAAGTTTTATTTTCTTTTGAGTCTTAGTGCTTGCTTGAGGACAAGCAAGGTTTGGTTTGGGGAGTTTGATACGTGCCCATTTTATGCATTTTATTTACTCTTTTGGCACGTATTTTCTTACACTTTCGTGACTTTTAGTTGCTTTTTCTCCCGAAACGGTTTACTTTGGCATTTCTATGTTTTATATGTAGGAATACGCGGAAGTGAGCAAAACCGAGCCTTATTTGCCTTTAAGAAGCTGTTTAGAGTACTAATATGGAGCAAGGATCCGGATGGTGCATTCGAGTATTGATATTGGGCCGAATTAAAGACAGAAAGAACGAGAAGCGGTCGACCGACCCGCAATAGCGGTCGACCGACCGAAGCCCAGTTCACAAAAGCCCATTCTTGCGAAAAATAAACCAACAGTGCCAGAATCGGTCGACCGACCCGTATGTCTGGTCGACCGACCAGAAGCTGTTCCGGATTTCTGTTTTGTGTTTCTACTTTCCTAATCTTGTAATAATTCTTATTTAAGGAGACCTAGACTCTTCAATTAGGAAGCAAGTAATTCCATTAGAAAGAACCTCTTTATTTTATCAAGCACTTTATGTTAGAAGAACTCCATTGTTAGACTTTTGGTACCAAGCTTTCATCTTTGTTCTTAGATTTTTCCAATTAAGTTGTAAGTTTGTCACAATTAATCTTTCCTTTTTATTCAATCTTGTTTTTCATCTTGTTGTTATTTCTTATTTCATGTTTATCCTTTTATTGTCATCTTTAATTATATTCATCTCTTCAATTTTCTTAGTAATTGTTAGTTCCATAATTAAAAGTATGCATAGCTAATTCTTGTGATTGGGAATTAGGGGAACCATGATATAGACTTAACTTTGATAAGTTTGATGATTAAATTACCAATTCCCCATTGTTGTTGGTGAACTAATCCTTAGGATTGAAAGATTATTAGGATTAGTTTAACAACAACTTTGGGATTGCCCTTGAACGAAAGTTTAGTGCTTTTGTAGGAACCCTAAGACCGTAAGGATTGGGTAGAATATTGACCTAAAGGTTTATTCTTTGTTCCTTGGGATTGTGTTATTTGATTATTTTACCTTTCATTGACTTGTTTTGACCATGGGGAACCAAAGTTCCCAATCTCCTTTTTTATCTTATTTTAATTTTCTTGTTAGTTTGCTACCTTAGTTGTTAGTTTAAATCTCAAATCAAAACCCCTTTTTGGTTACTTGCAATAGACTTTAAATTTACAAACATAATTAACCTTGTCTCCTTGTGGTTCGACCCTTGACTTATCCTATCTAGTTTAAGCTGCGGTTTTATAAATCTTATCTTTGGCACCCCTCAACGACGGGTGTCAATGGGTGAACTCTTTTTTGGCGAACGAGTGAAAACTATGGGGCCGGGTATTCCTAAAACGGGAAGGGAAAGGGTACCCTTTTCTTGCTTCACATACGAACGACAGTAAGACAAAAAAGACACCCTAGATAGAGACAGGTGAACCCTTTTTTGGGGGACGGGTGAAAACTATGGGGCCGAGTATTCCTAAAACGGTACGGGAAAGGGTTTAGGGATGGATTAGGCGGATGTGATACCGCGGAACCGCCTAATCCAACCCTAAACCCTTCCCTTGCTTCACATATGAACGACAGTAAGACAAAGAGACACCCTAGATGGGGATGGGTGAACTCTTTTTTGGCGAACGAGTGAAAACTATGGGGCCGGGTATTCCTAAAACGGGACGGGAAAGGGTTTCGGGTTGGATTAGGCGGATCCGCTACCGCGGAACCGCCTAATCCACCCCTAAACCCTTTCCCTTGCTTCACATACGAACGACAGTAAGACAAAAAGACACCCTAGATGGGGACGGGTGAACCCTTTTTTTGGGGACGCGTGAAAACTATGGGACCGGGTATTCCTAAAATGGGACGGGAAAGGGTTTAGGGTTAGATTAGGCGGATCCGCTACCGCGGAACCGCCTAATCCAACCCTAAACCCTTCCCTTGCTTCACATTCGAACGACAATAAGACAAAAAGACACCCTAGATGGGGACGGGTTAACCCTTTTTTGGGGGACGGGTGAAAATTATGGGACCGGGTATTCCTAAAACGGAACGGGAAAGGGTTTAGGGTTGGATTAGGCGGATACACTACCGCGGATCCCCCTAATCCAACCCTAAAACCTTCCCTTGCTTCACATACGAACAACAATAAGACAAAAAGACACCCTAGATGGGGACGGGTGAACCCTTTTTTGGGGGACGGGCGAAAACTATGGGACAATGTGTTCCTAAAACAGGACGGGAAAAGGTTTAAGGTTGGATTAGGCGGATCCGCTAATCCAACCATAAACCCTTCCCTTGCTTCACATACGAACGACAATAAGACAAAAAGACACCCTAGATGGGGACGGGCGAAAACAATAGGACCGGGTATTCCGAAAACGAGACGGGAAAGGGTTTAGGGATGGATTAGTTGGATCCGATACCGCGGAACCGCCTAATCCAACCCTAAACCCTTCCCTTGCTTCACATACGAACGACAGTAATACAAAAAGACACCCTAGATGGGGATGGGTGAACTCTTTTTTGGCGAACGAGTAAAAACTATGGGGTCGTCGGATATTCCTAAAACAGGACGGGAAATGGTTTAGGGTTGGATTAGGCGGATCCACTACCGCGGATCCCCCTAATCATACCCTAAACCCGTCCCTTGCTTCACTTAGGAACAACAATAAGACAAAAAGACACCCTCGATGGGGACGGGTGAACCCTTTTTTGGGGGACGGGCGAAAACTATGGGACCGGGTATTCCTAAAACGGGACGGGAAAGGGTTTAGGGTTGGATTCGGCGGATCCGCTACCGCGGAACCCCCTAATCCAACCCTAAACCCTTCCCTTGCTTCACATACGAATGGAAGTAAGTCAAAAAGACACCCTCGATGGGGATGGGTGAACTCTTTTTTGGCGAACGAGTGAAAACTATGGGACTAGGTATTCCTAAAACGGGTCGGGAAAGGGATTATGGTTGGATTAGGCGGATCCGTTACCGCGGAACCGCCTAATCCAACCCTAAACCCTTCCCTTGCTTCACATACAAACGACAGTAAGACAAAGAGACATCCTAGATGGGGACTGGTGAACTCTTTTTTGGCGAACGAGTGAAAACTATGGGACTAGGTATTCCTAAAACGGGACGGGAAAGGGTTTATGGTTGGATTAGGCAGATCCGCTACCGCGGAACCGCCTAATCCAACCCTAAACCCTTCCCTTGCTTGACATACGAACAACGGTAAGACAAAAAGACACCCTAGATAGGGATGGGTGAACTCTTTTTTGGCGAACGAGTGAAAACTATGGGGCCGGGTATTCCTAAAACGGGAAGGGAAAGAGTTTAGGGTTGGATTAGGCAGATCCTCTACCGCGGAACCGCCTAATCCAACTCTAAACCCTTCCCTTGCTTCACATACGAACGACAGTAAGACAAAAAAGACACCCTATATAGGGACGAGTGAATCCCTTTTTGGGGGACGGGTGAAAACTATGGGGCCGAGTATTCCTAAAACGGGACGGGAAAGGGCTTAGGGTTGGATTTGTCGGATCCGCTACCGCGGACCCCTCTAATCCAACCCTAAACCCTTCTCTTGCTTCACATACGAACGACAATAAGACAAAAAGACACCCTAGACGGGGACGGGTGAACCCTTTTTTGGGGGACGGGTGAAAACTATGGGACCGGGTATTCCTAAAACGAGACGGGAAAGGGTTTAGGGATGGATTTGGCGGATCCGATACCGTGGAACCGCCTAATCCAACCCTAAAACCTTCCCTTGCTTCACATACGAATAGAAGTAAGACAAAAGGACACCCTAGATGGGGATGGGTGAACTCTTTTTTGGCGAACGAGTGAAACTATGGGACTAGGTATTCCTAAAACGGGACGGGAAAGGGTTTATGGTTGGATTAGGCGGATCCGCTACCGCGGAACCGCCTAATCCAACCCTAAACCCTTCCCTTGCTTCACATACGAACGACAGTAAGACAAAAAAGACACCCTAGATGGGGATGGGTGAACTCTTTTTTGGCGAACGAGTGAAAACTATGGGGCCGGGTATTCCTAAAACGGGAAGGGAAAGGGTACCCTTCCCTTGCTTCACATACGAACGACAGTAAGACAAAAAAGACACCCTAGATAGGGACAGGTGAACCCTTTTTTGGGGGACGGGTGAAAACTATGGGGCCGAGTATTCCTAAAACGGTACGGGAAAGGGTTTAGGGATGGATTAGGCGGATCCGCTACCGCGGAACCCCCTAATCCAACCCTAAACCCTTCCCTTGCTTCACATATGAACGACAGTAAGACAAAAAGACACCCTAGATGGGGATGGGTGAACTCTTTTTTGGCGAACGAGTGAAAACTATGGGGCCGGGTATTCCTAAAACGGGAAGGGAAAGGGTACCCTTTTCTTGCTTCACATACGAACAACAGTAAGACAAAAAAGACACCCTAGATAGGGACAGGTGAACCCTTTTTTGGGGGACGGGTGAAAACTATGGGACCGGGTATTCCTAAAACGAGACGGGAAAGGGTTTAGGGATGGATTAGGCGGATCCGATACCGCGGAACCGCCAAATCCAACCCTAAACCCTTCCCTTGCTTCACATACGAATGGAAGTAAGACAAAAGGACACCCTAGATGGGGATGGGTGAACTCTTTTTTGGCGAACGAGTGAAAACTATGGGACTAGGTATTCCTCAAACGGGACGGGAAAGGGTTTATGGTTGGATTAGGCGGATCCGCTACCGCGGAACCGCCTAATCCAACCCTAAACCCTTCCTTTGCTTCACATACGAACGACAGTAAGACAAAGAGACATCCTAGATGGGGACGGGTGAACTCTTTTTTGGGGGACGGGTGAAACTATGGGGCCGGGTATTCCTAAAACGGTACGGGAAAGGGTTTAGGGTTGGATTAGGCGGATCCACTACCGCGGATCCCCCTAATCCAACCCTAAAACCTTCCCTTGCTTCACATACGAACAACAATATGACAAAAAGACACCCTAGATGGGGACTGGTGAACCCTTTTTTGGGGGACGGGCGAACACTATGGGACAATGTGTTCCTAAAAGAGGACGGGAAAGGGTTTAGGGTTGGATTAGGCGGATCGTCTACCGCGGAACAACCTAATCCAACCCTAAACCCTTCCCATGCATACGGGACGGGAAGGGTTTAGGATTAGATTAGGCGGATCCGCTACCGCGGAACCGCCTAATCCAACCTTAAACCCTTCCCTTGCTTCACATACGAACGAAAGTAAGACAAAAAGACACCCTAGATGGGGACGGGTGAACCCTTTTTTGCGGGACGGGTGAAAACTATGGGGTCGGGTATGTATTCCTAAAACGGGACGGGAAAGGGTTTATGGTTGGAGTAGGCGGATCCGCTACCGCGGAACCGCCTAATCCAACCCAAAACCCTTCCCTTGCTTCACATACGAACAACAGTAAGACAAAAAGACACCCTAGATGGGGATGGGTGAACTCTTTTTTGGCGAACGAGTGAAAACTATGGGGCCGGGTATTCCTAAAACGGGAAGGGAAAGGGTACCCTTTTCTTGCTTCACATACGAACGACAGTAAGACAAAAAAGACACCCTAGATAGGGATAGGTGAACCCTTTTTTTGGGGACGGGTGAAAACTATGGGGCCGAGTATTCCTAAAACGGTACGGGAAAGGGTTTAGGGATGGATTAGGCGGATGCGATACCGCGGAACCGCCTAATCCAACCTTAAACCCTTCCCTTGCTTCACATATGAACGACAGTAAGACAAAGAGACACCCTAGATGGGGATGGGTGAACTCTTTTTTGGCGAACGAGTGAAAACTTTGGGGCCGGGTATTCCTAAAACGGGACGGGAAAGGGTTTCGGGTTGGATTAGGCGGATCCGCTACCGCGGAACCGCCTAATCCAACCCTAAACCCTTCCCTTGCTTCACATTCGAACGACAATAAGACAAAAAGACACCCTAGATGGGGACGGGTGAACCCTTTTTTGGGGGACGGGTGAAAATTATGGGACCGGGTATTCCTAAAACGGAACGGGAAAGGGTTTAGGGTTGGATTAGGCGGATACACTACCGCGGATCCCCCTAATCCAACCCTAAAAGGTTCCCTTGCTTCACATACGAACAACAATAAGACAAAAAGACACCCTAGATGGGGACGGGTGAACCCTTTTTTGGGGGACGGGCGAAAACTATGGGACAATGTGTTCCTAAAACAGGACGGGAAAAGGTTTAAGGTTGGATTAGGCGGATCCGCTAATCCAACCATAAACCCTTCCCTTGCTTCACATACGAACGACAATAAGACAAAAAGAGACCCTAGATGGGGACGAGCGAAAACAATAGGACCGGGTATTCCGAAAAGGAGACGGGAAAGGGTTTAGGGATGGATTAGGCGGATCCGATACCGCGGAACCGCCTAATCCAACCCTAAACCCTTCCCTTGCTTCACATACGAACGACAGTAAGACAAAAAGACACCCTAGATGGGGATGGGTGAACTCTTTTTTGGCGAACGAGTAAAAACTATGGGGTCGTCGGATATTCCTAAAACGGGACGGGAAATGGTTTAGGGTTGGATTAGGCGGATCCACTACCGCGGATCCCCCTAATCATACCCTAAACCCTTCCCTTGCTTCACTTAGGAACAACAATAAGACAAAAAGACACCCTCGATGGGGACGGGTTAACCCTTTTTTGGGGGACGGGCGAAAACTATGGGACCGGGTATTCCTAAAACGGGACGGGAAAGGGTTTAGGGTTGGATTAGGCGGATCCGCTACCGCGGAACCCCCTAATCCAACCCTAAACCCGTCCCTTGCTTCACATACAAACGACAGTAAGACAAAGAGACATCCTAGATGGGGACTGGTGAACTCTTTTTTGGCGAACGAGTGAAAACTATGGGACTAGGTATTCCTCAAACGGGACGGGAAAGGGTTTATGGTTGGATTAGGCGGATCCGCTTCCGCGGAACCGCCTAATCCAACCCTAAACCCTTCCTTTGCTTCACATACGAACGACAGTAAGACAAAGAGACATCCTAGATGGGGACGGGTGAACTCTTTTTTGGGGGACGGGTGAAACTATGGGGCCGGGTATTCCTAAAACGGTACGGGAAAGGGTTTAGGGTTGGATTAGGCGGATCCACTACCGTGGATCTGTTGGGAAATGTGTCCTCAACAATAGTGCGATCACGACAGTGATAAAAATCATTGTCATAAATCTTATGAAAAGAATATGCAAGGGACGATCCAATATTGATTTAGTCAACTGACCAACATTAATCGGTAATGATTGGCTGACTAGAGTTTAACATTACTGTCGTATGACGGTGGTGGTCAGTTGATCCCTTTAGGTCACACCTCTAGGACTGACCCCTTAAACGTGTATTGATTAATTGTATAGGATACAGATTGATCGATATTCTTGAAACCGTATATTGAGAAATTAGAGGTTGAATCTTAAGGTAAGATTTATATTTGAAATTGAAATGTGTCAATTGTCAAATGTTAATTGATATTTATGAAATGTCGAAATTGGAATGAGATGGGTTCGTGGTTATAACAAATGTTGTATATCGTATTGACGATTAATATAATAACCATATTTTGAGACGGTAATTATGAATTACTAAATAATTTGTTAAATGTGATTTAATTAATTTAGAAATAATATTTATTTGATAAATATATTTTAAATTAATACAATTTAATTATGTCACATAGGATGTTGCATATTATACAATTGTACAAATTACAAATTGTAAAATGAAGGTCCATTTTACATATAGTTGTGTCGTGTGACATTTGTGTGGGTAATGGGTTTATATTGTGTGTTATGATTACAACACAATATAATGATTATTGTAGCTTGCACCTAAATTGTAGGTTGACTACCTATATCATATGGGTAAGTTAAAAGCTTCTTTTTTCTCCCCTTAGCTCTAGCTTACACGACACAAACACCCCAACCCACCATGCATCATATTCTCTATATATACATGTGATCATTCACATTATATAGCCAATGCATACTTTAATTTCTAGTGTGAGAAATTAATTAAAATTCTCTTAAATATTATTTACATAATATTTCTAGTATACTAATAATAGTATTAGTTTACGGTTTTAAGTTAACCGATTACGTCTCCTAGCTCGGGTTCGTGTCTCGGTGTTTAAGGGTAGGTCTTGGTGCATCGTAAAGGAGGCAAGCTATTTTGGTTGCTCTTGGAGGATCGTCCTTAGCATATTTCGGACCGGTTGTAAGAATACGATTCTCATTATTTCCGCATTTTGTTGCATGCATAAGATCGACTATATTATTGTGAGTTTAATTAGTAAATTAGTAAGACTATTTACATGAACTAGCTAGTATGACTACCTTGAGAAACCAACAATTGGTATCAGAGCCATAAGGTTGTTTGCATGCAACTCGATTTTATACGTTTTTGCGAGAAAATACGATTTTAATTAAAAAACGAATATGAGTAGTACATATAGGATATGCACGAAAATCATATTGCATGTATATATTTCTGGTCTTAAAATAGTTTTAAGTCATTTTGATGATTTATGGAATAATATTGTTCATTATGGAAATTAAAATGTTTAATTTATACATTAAATCGGTTTAAAAATGTTTTATTTGGGAAAAATAGCTAAATAATGTTTCTGGCCATGAATTTTAAATATGTTCTCACATGCATTTAACATATTATGAATATATAATTTTCGAAATTATTGAAGGTTTTATGCATGGTTTATGATTTTTAATGGTTAAAAGGTCATAAAATGAGTTAAATATGGGATAAATAGTTATATTATGAATTTAACTATGAAAATTTTTGTACATGTCACATGCAATATTTAAATCATATGATGAATTTTCAGAAAATTTTTCGTTAATATTGCATGAATATTGATTTTTATCGTAAAAATCGTAATATTAGTGACATATTTTAGCTTAAATAGTTTAAGTTCGAATTTGACCATAAAAATTTAATATAGTGTCACATATATTATTTCTAGCATGCATGTGAATTTTGAGCTTTAAATCTCGAATATTGCATGAGAAATGATTTTAATCGGTAAAATCGCGTAATATATGACACGAATTATTAAAAATAGTAAATGTTGCTTAAATGGTCCGAAAAATTCACCCATATTAGTCATATTATGTATGATCATCAACATATTTTTAATTAGTGCCAAAAGTTTCTGAAACTTTAAGTTTTAATTTTAAAAGTTAAAATTGATGTTGAGTGTTTAAGGAGTCATAATCATTACTTTATTTTCAGACCTTAAACAGTGTTTTTCAGCCTTATTTTCTGCATTTTCAGATGCTTTGAGTGTCTAGGAAGATGTAAAAATTATATTAGTATTTTATTTCATAATTTTTGCAATAGTTTTGAATTTTTCGAAATATTATGCATATAATACGGCTATTTTACGAAATAAATGGTGTATTTCGAAAATTTTTGAGTTTTAAGGATCTGAAATTTTATAAAATTTTCAGTATGTTCAAAATTTTGAATTTTGAATTTTCGGAATTTTTATGACTCGTTTGATTATTTTAATGCTATTTCCCGTAAAACCGATTAAAACCGAACAATATTAAAATAAAAGTTAAGTTATTTCGAAATTTGAGTAAGACTAAATTTTGAATCCTAAAATGTGTTAGGAAACTTAACTAAATCATGAATAGTGATTCATAGAGTGATTAGTGATTTTAAAATTGTTTAAATCACGTTATTCCATAAAACCGTGTTATTACGAATAACGATATTTAAAACGTGTTTAAATAGGACGATTTGGCTTAGGATTTGCATTTTACATAAGCATTGCATATTTAATTATTATTTATGAATGTCATATTTTATTTACGTAATTTGGAATTATGTAATTTACTTAGTATGGCCTTAGATTTTAATCGATATTTCCCGTAATGTAAGGGTTTATCGATTCGGTTGTAATTTAATGTGATCTCGTATCACTTTATTTTATTGTTTTATTTATTTTATAATGTATAAAATGGATAGAAAATTTGTAATTATTTGTAATTCCGGAGATCCTTGAAGACGGTGCCATTTCGGAAAGGAGTTCCGACCAAGACGGAGTTTGCCTTGGGATGCGTGCCGCGAGTGAAGTTCAAGGGACCAAAGGAGTTGGTTTCCGAATTTGTAATTTACTTTATTTTCTATTTTAGGAAAGGCCATACTAGGGTTTTATTTATGCTTTTATCTATGCTTAACATGTTTGCATGCATAGCCAAATCGTCATTAAACTCATGCATTTCATCGATTTTTATCGACCGTGTCAATTAATTTATCGATAATTCACCGACTTAGTTCACTTAAAGGAGATAGATAATAAATTGACAAGATCTCTTACGTTATTTAAAAATCGAGACATAGCCATACCAAAAAGTAAAGAACCCGCGAAGGATCTTCTTCATAAGGGAGTAGGCTCGGCTAAACCGGGGTACAAACCTTATTACGTTGGTGAAGTGGGGTAATGTGATTACGTTTTTCTTGAAATTTGGTCGATCTCGACGAAGGTATTCGAGCCACCGTAGTGGTAATAAGTTCGGGCTAAGATAAGAATTAGAGTAATTTTATCGACCGAGAGTTCTAAAAGTAGAATTGATTAAGGAGTTAATCTACCGAGTCATATTAATGAGGGATGTATCGGCTAAACCGTGCCCAAGTTAGTATGTATTTGGGTCTCGGGATCATTTACTTAATTGGGTAAGAGATCATTAAGTAGATGCTTAACTTGTTTAAAATTTACAAGTTATAATTATTAAAACGATAATTGTGTTGTAATTCCTTTATATTTTATTGTAGTTCAATTTCGACTTTCAATGGCAAATAACGCTCCACCACTCCCACAACACGTTTCATGGCTTCGGTCTTTTATGGATCGTTGCAAGCTTGAGAAGCATGGCGCCAATTTTAAAGATTGGGACGCCCAATTGGTGTTGGCCGCGGAAGCCGACGATAAGACTCGTTATCTTACCATTGCCGCTCCTCCCACTCCCGGTGCTCGTTCATCGGAAGCGACTCGTGAGGCCTATGAGGCTTACATGAAGGAGTCGCATGCTTTGAAGAACGTGCTTATATTTTCGATGGAGCCGGATCTCCAAAGAAGAATGATTAAGCTAACCACGGCTAATGAGATATACACTAGAGTTGCGAACATGTTTTCACAAGCTCCTAGGGTAATCCAATATGAGGCGGCCTCCGCCTTCTTCGATTTGACCTTAAAGGAAGGTCAAAAGATTAGTCCTCATGTGCTCAAAATGGTTGAGCTAGCCGAAACCTTGAAGTTGCAAGGGGTGAATGTTCCCGACTCGCTTATTATTGACAAAATCCTTCACTCCCTCAACAAAGTGAAATCGTATGTTCAATTTCGGGTAAATTATAACATGCGCAATCAAGTAACCTCCTTGGACGAGTTACATAAGATGTTGGTCCAAGCGGAGAGGGATATGGGACTTAATGAGAGTACCACAAAGGATGTGCTTAATATCGATTCAAAAAGCAAGAGGAAGTTTAAGCACAAGGCCAACAAGGGTAAAGATGTTAAAGCCTTCAAACCCGCATCTCCTAAGGAGAAGACTTTTACGAAAGGTGCTTCTTCTTCGTCGTCATCAAAGGTTGAAGACAAGTGCTATTATTGCACTAAGATGGGGCATTGGAAGCGGAATTGCCCGAAGTATCTCCATGACCTCAAAGCCGGAAAGGTTCTTGCAGTAGGTATAAATTCTCGTCTAATTCATGTTACTTGATCAATTTTTGTATAATGATACAAGTTATTGATTCTCACTCGTTTAAAAATTGTTTTAAAGGGGCTCCTACCAAAGACAAAGGCAAGGAGAAGGAGAAGGAAACTTGAAGTTCCTTCCATGGATGGCTAAGGTAGCATCCGAGATTGAAGACATGAAGAGCATGGCTCTAATTTTCATTTGATGTCTTCTTTCTTTTGCATTTTAATTTAAGAACTTTGTATTTCTTGTATGACAAGAATCTTGTCGAAACAATGGTTGTAATAGTGGTGACTTGGTTTTCAACCCAAGTCATCCTTTTGTTCTTAATCAAACATGTTCGGTTGTTTTAAAATGCTATTATAACATGAATCAATACGATTTTCATAAATCGTAATAAAGTACCTTGAATGATTCAACGTACGGAAGAAATGATAGGATCATTATAAAAGTAATACGACTTACTTAAAAACGAGAATTGCATCCCGTGAAATACTTCAAATTCAAACATAAGAACATCAGTTCATTATAAGATTTTCACCTTAAATGAAAGAAAATGTTAATATCTCAAATACTCAAATTAATTCTTTATCCAATACATTGTTGACGGGCGAAAATGCTATCCTTACTAAAATACAGGTTATTTTAGAGGATAGAGTGGGAGAAATTCTACGCCCGTAAACCAATGACATAAACATAGGATCTTAGAGAAGAGTCCTATGAGGAGTCCTTGAGAAGAACTCTAAAAGATTGGATAGAAGAAACTACGAGAGGACACAGAAGAAACTACGCGAGGACACAAAAGGAAAATGTTCCATATGTTGTCAAAAGTTCCTAGAAAGGACAAAGGGAACCGCGAGTGTTAACGGAAGGAAATCGTTTCCATGATGTTAATGTTTCTGTTTTATAAAGATAATAGAGGAGAAATCGTCTCCCGTTCTCATGATAATACGAAGATTCTTTCCATGGGAAAGTAAATCAAGATGAAATGTTCATTACGAGTTGAGAAAATGTTTGAAGTAAATCAAAATGAAATGTTCATTATGAGTTGAGAAGATGTTTGAAGATGTTACCTAATCACTATGAAGATAGTGGGAGTTATTAAACTATAAGATAGTAATGTGGAAATCAGTGGGAGAAAAGTTATTAAGGAAACGAAACCTACCATTTAGAGAGGATGGTGATTCTTTAAAGGTTAAAGAATATAAGGTTCTCAATTCTAAATGAATATATGTTAAGTACATAAATCATAAGTGAGTTTATTATATGATAATGAAACGTCACCGATCAGTTAACAAGGTTTGGATTTGAATCCGAGATATGAATATGTTGATTCATATAACCTTGATCAAAATGCCATAAGTTGAAATAAAGTCCTATTTCGATATAAGTTTCTCGAGGAGAACTAAGAGATCGAATCTAGGATTAACTACGATATGAATTCTGGTACAATATGACTATGTTCATGAGGATAACATGTCATGAGTTTTAAGAAAACAGTGGGAGCTTCCTTAAAGTAAGGAGACTCGAGTCGAGTATAAGAGACTCGAAGTGTACTTGAATTAGATCATATTATACGAGATAATATGAGTCAAAAGGAAACCGAAATTTGTAGGTTAAAGGATGTGAAGATAAGGTATATTCACATAGCAAACCATTAATACAAATTGATGTATGATCATCAAAGATTGTTTATGTGGAGCAACAATATTGTATTGTTTGTTCGCACATAACAATCACTCTTATCGTTTGAGTTATTATTATTAATATTAACTCACAATTTATACTTTGTGAAATCCAAATGGGTTGTAAGAGACAATTTGAACCCCATAAGTGAACTGGATTAACTTAGTATAGCCCATAGTCGCTTGTATGAGGTGACGTCTCGAAGCGACTACAATGTGAGGCGATTGATGGCAAGTTCAAATGTCATAGAGTCATATGGGATGACTAGTCGATCACATCGGCAGACTGTGTAACACTCTGTTGGGCATATAGTGACCGCTTATAGAGTTCTGGAAATTTTATAATTAGCCCGGTCGTGGCGAGAGCTACTATATTATTCACATAAGTCGATTCTTTGACTTGAGACTGTTCGCCCAAGGTGATGCAGCCTCAGATTGACTTTGATTTTAGCTCTACGATCATCCGTTAAAGGGGGTCAAATGGGCTTCTTTTGGGTCATGATGGACTGTGTTAGTTGAAGGGAACAGTAGGATAGGAATTGTCCAACCCCTTGTCAGGGTTGTCTTAAATCTCAGGGCCACTCGAGGAGAAGTTTAACTGGAAATGCGTGGCCACGCTCGGAAGGTATCTATGGTAGATAATTCCGGTCAAAGCAGTTAAATCTCCAGATCGAGAAAACCGCTCAAGATATGATCAAATGCAAGTACGACCTGGAAGACACCTTGCATTGAGTGGGAGATGACGTAATAGGACAAGAGAATTGGTGACGCACACTTGTCGAGGACAAGTGGGAGATTGTTGGGAAATGTGTCCTCAACAATAGTGCGATCACGACAGTGATAAAAATCATTGTCATAAATCTTATGAAAAGAATATGCAAGGGACGATCCAATATTGATTTAGTCAACTGACCAACATTAATCGGTAATGATTGGCTGACTAGAGTTTAACATTACTGTCGTATGACGGTGGTGGTCAGTTGATCCCTTTAGGTCACACCTCTAGGACTGACCCCTTAAACGTGTATTGATTAATTGTATAGGATACAGATTGATCGATATTCTTGAAACCGTATATTGAGAAATTAGAGGTTGAATCTTAAGGTAAGATTTATATTTGAAATTGAAATGTGTCAATTGTCAAATGTTAATTGATATTTATGAAATGTCGAAATTGGAATGAGATGGGTTCGTGGTTATAACAAATGTTGTATATCGTATTGACGATTAATATAATAACCATATTTTGAGACGGTAATTATGAATTACTAAATAATTTGTTAAATGTGATTTAATTAATTTAGAAATAATATTTATTTGATAAATATATTTTAAATTAATACAATTTAATTATGTCACATAGGATGTTGCATATTATACAATTGTACAAATTACAAATTGTAAAATGAAGGTCCATTTTACATATAGTTGTGTCGTGTGACATTTGTGTGGGTAATGGGTTTATATTGTGTGTTATGATTACAACACAATATAATGATTATTGTAGCTTGCACCTAAATTGTAGGTTGACTACCTATATCATATGGGTAAGTTAAAAGCTTCTTTTTTCTCCCCTTAGCTCTAGCTTACACGACACAAACACCCCAACCCACCATGCATCATATTCTCTATATATACATGTGATCATTCACATTATATAGCCAATGCATACTTTAATTTCTAGTGTGAGAAATTAATTAAAATTCTCTTAAATATTATTTACATAATATTTCTAGTATACTAATAATAGTATTAGTTTACGGTTTTAAGTTAACCGATTACGTCTCCTAGCTCGGGTTCGTGTCTCGGTGTTTAAGGGTAGGTCTTGGTGCATCGTAAAGGAGGCAAGCTATTTTGGTTGCTCTTGGAGGATCGTCCTTAGCATATTTCGGACCGGTTGTAAGAATACGATTCTCATTATTTCCGCATTTTGTTGCATGCATAAGATCGACTATATTATTGTGAGTTTAATTAGTAAATTAGTAAGACTATTTACATGAACTAGCTAGTATGACTACCTTGAGAAACCAACAGGATCCCCCTAATCCAACCCTAAAACCTTCCCTTGCTTCACATACGAACAACAATATGACAAAAAGACACCCTAGATGGGGACTGGTGAACCCTTTTTTGGGGGACGGGCGAACACTATGGGACAATGTGTTCCTAAAAGAGGACGGGAAAGGGTTTAGGGTTGGATTAGGCGGATCGTCTACCGCGGAACAACCTAATCCAACCCTAAACCGTTCCCATGCATACGGGACGGGAAGGGTTTAGGATTAGATTAGGCGGATCCGCTACCGCGGAACCGCCTAATCCAACCTTAAACCCTTCCCTTGCTTCACATACGAACGAAAGTAAGACAAAAAGACACCCTAGATGGGGACGGGTGAACCCTTTTTTGCGGGACGGGTGAAAACTATGGGGTCGGGTATGTATTCCTAAAACGGGACGGGAAAGGGTTTAGGGTTGGAGTAGGCGGATCCGCTACCGCGGAACCGCCTAATCCAACCCAAAACCCTTCCCTTGCTTCACATACGAACAACAGTAAGACAAAAAGACACCCTAGATGGGGATGGGTGAACTCTTTTTTGGCGAACGAGTGAAAACTATGGGGCCGGGTATTCCTAAAACGGGAAGGGAAAGGGTACCCTTTTCTTGCTTCACATACGAACGACAGTAAGACAAAAAAGACACCCTAGATAGGGATAGGTGAACCCTTTTTTTGGGGACGGGTGAAAACTATGGGGCCGAGTATTCCTAAAACGGTACGGGAAAGGGTTTAGGGATGGATTAGGCGGATGCGATACCGCGGAACCGCCTAATCCAACCTTAAACCCTTCCCTTGCTTCACATATGAACGACAGTAAGACAAAGAGACACCCTAGATGGGGATGGGTGAACTCTTTTTTGGCGAACGAGTGAAAACTTTGGGGCCGGGTATTCCTAAAACGGGACGGGAAAGGGTTTCGGGTTGGATTAGGCGGATCCGCTACCGCGGAACCGCCTAATCCAACCCTAAACCCTTCCCTTGCTTCACATTCGAACGACAATAAGACAAAAAGACACCCTAGATGGGGACGGGTGAACCCTTTTTTGGGGGACGGGTGAAAATTATGGGACCGGGTATTCCTAAAACGGAACGGGAAAGGGTTTAGGGTTGGATTAGGCGGATACACTACCGCGGATCCCCCTAATCCAACCCTAAAACGTTCCCTTGCTTCACATACGAACAACAATAAGACAAAAAGACACCCTAGATGGGGACGGGTGAACCCTTTTTTGGGGGACGGGCGAAAACTATGGGACAATGTGTTCCTAAAACAGGACGGGAAAAGGTTTAAGGTTGGATTAGGCGGATCCGCTAATCCAACCATAAACCCTTCCCTTGCTTCACATACGAACGACAATAAGACAAAAAGAGACCCTAGATGGGGACGAGCGAAAACAATAGGACCGGGTATTCCGAAAACGAGACGGGAAAGGGTTTAGGGATGGATTAGGCGGATCCGATACCGCGGAACCGCCTAATCCAACCCTAAACCCTTCCCTTGCTTCACATACGAACGACAGTAAGACAAAAAGACACCCTAGATGGGGATGGGTGAACTCTTTTTTGGCGAACGAGTAAAAACTATGGGGTCGTCGGATATTCCTAAAACGGGACGGGAAATGGTTTAGGGTTGGATTAGGCGGATCCACTACCGCGGATCCCCCTAATCATACCCTAAACCCTTCCCTTGCTTCACTTAGGAACAACAATAAGACAAAAAGACACCCTCGATGGGGACGGGTGAACCCTTTTTTGGGGGACGGGCGAAAACTATGGGACCGGGTATTCCTAAAACGGGACGGGAAAGGGTTTAGGGTTGGATTAGGCGGATCCGCTACCGCGGAACCCCCTAATCCAACCCTAAACCCGTCCCTTGCTTCACATACAAACGACAGTAAGACAAAGAGACATCCTAGATGGGGACTGGTGAACTCTTTTTTGGCGAACGAGTGAAAACTATGGGACTAGGTATTCCTCAAACGGGACGGGAAAGGGTTTATGGTTGGATTAGGCGGATCCGCTACCGGGGAACCGCCTAATCCAACCCTAAACCCTTCCTTTGCTTCACATACGAACGACAGTAAGACAAAGAGACATCCTAGATGGGGACGGGTGAACTCTTTTTTGGGGGACGGGTGAAACTATGGGGCCGGGTATTCCTAAAACGGTACGGGAAAGGGTTTAGGGTTGGATTAGGCGGATCCACTACCGTGGATCCCCCTAATCCAACCCTAAAACCTTCCCTTGCTTCACATACGAACAACAATATGACAAAAAGACACCCTAGATGGGGACTGGTGAACCCTTTTTTGGGGGACGGGCGAACACTATGGGACAATGTGTTCCTAAAAGAGGACGGGAAAGGGTTTAGGGTTGGATTAGGCGGATCGTCTACCGCGGAACAACCTAATCCAACCCTAAACCCTTCCCATGCATACGGGACGGGAAGGGTTTAGGATTAGATTAGGCGGATCCGCTACCGCGGAACCGCCTAATCCAACCTTAAACCCTTCCCTTGCTTCACATACGAACGAAAGTAAGACAAAAAGACACCCTAGATGGGGACGGGTGAACCCTTTTTTGCGGGACGGGTGAAAACTATGGGGTCGGGTATGTATTCCTAAAACGGGACGGGAAAGGGTTTAGGGTTGGAGTAGGCGGATCCGCTACCGCGGAACCGCCTAATCCAACCCAAAACCCTTCCCTTGCTTCACATACGAACAACAGTAAGACAAAAAGACACCCTAGATGGGGATGGGTGAACTCTTTTTTGGCGAACGAGTGAAAACTATGGGGCCGGGTATTCCTAAAACGGGAAGGGAAAGGGTACCCTTTTCTTGCTTCACATACGAACGACAGTAAGACAAAAAAGACACCCTAGATAGGGATAGGTGAACCCTTTTTTTGGGGACGGGTGAAAACTATGGGGCCGAGTATTCCTAAAACGGTACGGGAAAGGGTTTAGGGATGGATTAGGCGGATGCGATACCGCGGAACCGCCTAATCCAACCTTAAACCCTTCCCTTGCTTCACATATGAACGACAGTAAGACAAAGAGACACCCTAGATGGGGATGGGTGAACTCTTTTTTGGCGAACGAGTGAAAACTTTGGGGCCGGGTATTCCTAAAACGGGACGGGAAAGGGTTTCGGGTTGGATTAGGCGGATCCGCTACCGCGGAACCGCCTAATCCAACCCTAAACCCTTCCCTTGCTTCACATTCGAACGACAATAAGACAAAAAGACACCCTAGATGGGGACGGGTGAACCCTTTTTTGGGGGACGGGTGAAAATTATGGGACCGGGTATTCCTAAAACGGAACGGGAAAGGGTTTAGGGTTGGATTAGGCGGATACACTACCGCGGATCCCCCTAATCCAACCCTAAAACGTTCCCTTGCTTCACATACGAACAACAATAAGACAAAAAGACACCCTAGATGGGGACGGGTGAACCCTTTTTTGGGGGACGGGCGAAAACTATGGGACAATGTGTTCCTAAAACAGGACGGGAAAAGGTTTAAGGTTGGATTAGGCGGATCCGCTAATCCAACCATAAACCCTTCCCTTGCTTCACATACGAACGACAATAAGACAAAAAGAGACCCTAGATGGGGACGAGCGAAAACAATAGGACCGGGTATTCCGAAAACGAGACGGGAAAGGGTTTAGGGATGGATTAGGCGGATCCGATACCGCGGAACCGCCTAATCCAACCCTAAACCCTTCCCTTGCTTCACATACGAACGACAGTAAGACAAAAAGACACCCTAGATGGGGATGGGTGAACTCTTTTTTGGCGAACGAGTAAAAACTATGGGGTCGTCGGATATTCCTAAAACGGGACGGGAAATGGTTTAGGGTTGGATTAGGCGGATCCACTACCGCGGATCCCCCTAATCATACCCTAAACCCTTCCCTTGCTTCACTTAGGAACAACAATAAGACAAAAAGACACCCTCGATGGGGACGGGTGAACCCTTTTTTGGGGGACGGGCGAAAACTATGGGACCGGGTATTCCTAAAACGGGACGGGAAAGGGTTTAGGGTTGGATTAGGCGGATCCGCTACCGCGGAACCCCCTAATCCAACCCTAAACCCGTCCCTTGCTTCACATACAAACGACAGTAAGACAAAGAGACATCCTAGATGGGGACTGGTGAACTCTTTTTTGGCGAACGAGTGAAAACTATGGGACTAGGTATTCCTCAAACGGGACGGGAAAGGGTTTATGGTTGGATTAGGCGGATCCGCTACCGCGGAACCGCCTAATCCAACCCTAAACCCTTCCTTTGCTTCACATACGAACGACAGTAAGACAAAGAGACATCCTAGATGGGGACGGGTGAACTCTTTTTTGGGGGACGGGTGAAACTATGGGGCCGGGTATTCCTAAAACGGTACGGGAAAGGGTTTAGGGTTGGATTAGGCGGATCCACTACCGTGGATCCCCCTAATCCAACCCTAAAACCTTCCCTTGCTTCACATACGAACAACAATATGACAAAAAGACACCCTAGATGGGGACTGGTGAACCCTTTTTTGGGGGACGGGCGAACACTATGGGACAATGTGTTCCTAAAAGAGGACGGGAAAGGGTTTAGGGTTGGATTAGGCGGATCGTCTACCGCGGAACAACCTAATCCAACCCTAAACCCTTCCCATGCATACGGGACGGGAAGGGTTTAGGATTAGATTAGGCGGATCCGCTACCGCGGAACCGCCTAATCCAACCTTAAACCCTTCCCTTGCTTCACATACGAACGAAAGTAAGACAAAAAGACACCCTAGATGGGGACGGGTGAACCCTTTTTTGCGGGACGGGTGAAAACTATGGGGTCGGGTATGTATTCCTAAAACGGGACGGGAAAGGGTTTAGGGTTGGAGTAGGCGGATCCGCTACCGCGGAACCGCCTAATCCAACCCAAAACCCTTCCCTTGCTTCACATACGAACAACAGTAAGACAAAAAGACACCCTAGATGGGGATGGGTGAACTCTTTTTTGGCGAACGAGTGAAAACTATGGGGCCGGGTATTCCTAAAACGGGAAGGGAAAGGGTACCCTTTTCTTGCTTCACATACGAACGACAGTAAGACAAAAAAGACACCCTAGATAGGGATAGGTGAACCCTTTTTTTGGGGACGGGTGAAAACTATGGGGCCGAGTATTCCTAAAACGGTACGGGAAAGGGTTTAGGGATGGATTAGGCGGATGCGATACCGCGGAACCGCCTAATCCAACCTTAAACCCTTCCCTTGCTTCACATATGAACGACAGTAAGACAAAGAGACACCCTAGATGGGGATGGGTGAACTCTTTTTTGGCGAACGAGTGAAAACTTTGGGGCCGGGTATTCCTAAAACGGGACGGGAAAGGGTTTCGGGTTGGATTAGGCGGATCCGCTACCGCGGAACCGCCTAATCCAACCCTAAACCCTTCCCTTGCTTCACATTCGAACGACAATAAGACAAAAAGACACCCTAGATGGGGACGGGTGAACCCTTTTTTGGGGGACGGGTGAAAATTATGGGACCGGGTATTCCTAAAACGGAACGGGAAAGGGTTTAGGGTTGGATTAGGCGGATACACTACCGCGGATCCCCCTAATCCAACCCTAAAACGTTCCCTTGCTTCACATACGAACAACAATAAGACAAAAAGACACCCTAGATGGGGACGGGTGAACCCTTTTTTGGGGGACGGGCGAAAACTATGGGACAATGTGTTCCTAAAACAGGACGGGAAAAGGTTTAAGGTTGGATTAGGCGGATCCGCTAATCCAACCATAAACCCTTCCCTTGCTTCACATACGAACGACAATAAGACAAAAAGAGACCCTAGATGGGGACGAGCGAAAACAATAGGACCGGGTATTCCGAAAACGAGACGGGAAAGGGTTTAGGGATGGATTAGGCGGATCCGATACCGCGGAACCGCCTAATCCAACCCTAAACCCTTCCCTTGCTTCACATACGAACGACAGTAAGACAAAAAGACACCCTAGATGGGGATGGGTGAACTCTTTTTTGGCGAACGAGTAAAAACTATGGGGTCGTCGGATATTCCTAAAACGGGACGGGAAATGGTTTAGGGTTGGATTAGGCGGATCCACTACCGCGGATCCCCCTAATCATACCCTAAACCCTTCCCTTGCTTCACTTAGGAACAACAATAAGACAAAAAGACACCCTCGATGGGGATGGGTGAACTCTTTTTTGGCGAACGAGTGAAAACTATGGGACTAGGTATTCCTAAATCGGGACGGGAAAGGGTTTATGGTTGGATTAGGCGGATCCGTTACCGCGGAACCGCCTAATCCAACCCTAAACCCTTCCCTTGCTTCACATACAAACGACAGTAAGACAAAGAGACATCCTAGATGGGGACTGGTGAACTCTTTTTTGGCGAACGAGTGAAAACTATGGGACAAGGTATTCCTAAAACGGGACGGGAAAGGGTTTATGGTTGGATTAGGCAGATCCGCTACCGCGGAACCGCATAATCCAACCCTAAACCCTTCCCTTGCTTGACATACGAACAACGGTAAGACAAAAAGACACCCTAGATAGGGATGGGTGAACTCTTTTTTGGCGAACGAGTGAAAACTATGGGGCCGGGTATTCCTAAAACGGGAAGGGAAAGGGTTTAGGGTTGGATTAGGCAGATCCTCTACCGCGGAACCGCCTAATCCAACCCTAATCCCTTCCCTTGCTTCACATACGAACGACAGTAAGACAAAAAAGACACCCTAGATAGGGACGAGTGAATCCTTTTTTGTGGGACTGGTGAAAACTATGGGGCCGTGTATTCCTAAAACGGGACGGGAAAGGGCTTAGGGTTGGATTTGGCGGATCCGCTACCGCGGACCCCTCTAATCCAACCCTAAACCCTTCCCTTGCTTCACATACGAACGACAATAAGACAAAAAGACACCCTAGACGGGGACGGGTGAACCCTTTTTTGGGGGACGGGTGAAAACTATGGGACCGGGTATTCCTAAAACGAGACGGGAAAGGGTTTAGGGATGGATTAGGCGGATCCGATACCGCGGAACCGCCTAATCCAACCCTAAACCCTTCCCTTGCTTCACATACGAATGGAAGTAAGACAAAAGGACACGCTAGATGGGGATGGGTGAACTCTTTTTTGGCGAACGAGTGAAAACTATGGGACTAGGTATTCCTAAAATGGGACGGGAAAGGGTTTATGGTTGGATTAGACGGATCCGCTACCGCGGAACCGCCTAATCCAACCCTAAACCCTTCCCTTGCTTCACATACGAACGACAGTAAGACAAAAAAGACACCCTAGATGGGGATGGGTGAACTCTTTTTTGGCGAACGAGTGAAAACTATGGGGCCGGGTATTCCTAAAACGGGAAGGGAAAGGGTACCCTTCCCTTGCTTCACATACGAACGACAGTAAGACAAAAAAGACACCCTAGATAGGGACAGGTGAACCCTTTTTTGGGGGACGGGTGAAAACTATGGGGCCGAGTATTCCTAATACGGTACGGGAAAGGGTTTAGGGATGGATTAGGCGGATCCGATACCGCGGAACCGCCTAATCCAACCCTAAACCCTTCCCTTGCTTCACATATGAACGACAGTAAGACAAAGAGAAACCCTAGATGGGGATGGGTGAACTCTTTTTTGGCGAACGAGTGAAAACTATGGGGCCGGGTATTCCTAAAACGGGACGGGAATGGGTTTCGGGTTGGATTAGGCGGATCCGCTACCGCGGAACCGCCTAATCCACCCCTAAACCCTTTCCCTTGCTTCACATACGAACGACAGTAAGACAAAAAGACACCCTAGATGGGGACGGGTGAACCCTTTTTTGGGGGACGGGTGAAAATTATGGGACCGGGTATTCCTAAAACGGAACGGGAAAGGGTTTAGGGTTGGATTAGGCGGATACACTACCGCGGATCCCCCTAATCCAACCCTAAAACCTTCCCTTGCTTCACATACGAACAACAATAAGACAAAAAGACACCCTAGATGGGGACGGGTGAACCCTTTTTTGGGGGACGGGCGAAAACTATGGGACAATGTGTTCCTAAAACAGGACGGGAAAAGGTTTAAGGTTGGATTAGGCGGATCCGCTAATCCAACCATAAACCCTTCCCTTGCTTCACATACGAACGATAATAAGACAAAAAGAGACCCTAGATGGGGACGGGCGAAAACAATAGGACCGGGTATTCCGAAAACGAGACGGGAAAGGGTTTAGGGATGGATTAGGCGGATCCGATACCGCGGAACCGCCTAATCCAACCCTAAACCCTTCCCTTGCTTCACATACGAACGACAGTAAGACAAAAAGACACCCTAGATGGGGATGGGTGAACTCTTTTTTGGCGAACGAGTAAAAACTATGGGGTCGTCGGATATTCCTAAAACGGAACGGGAAATGGTTTAGGGTTGGATTAGGCGGATCCACTACCGCGGATCCCCCTAATCATACCCTAAACCCTTCCCTTGCTTCACTTAGGAACAACAATAAGACAAAAAGACACCCTCGATGGGGACGGGTGAACCCTTTTTTGGGGAACGGGCGAAAACTATGGGACCGGGTATTCCTAAAACGGGACGGGAAAGGGTTTAGGGTTGGATTAGGCGGATCCGCTGCCGCGGAACCCCCTAATCCAACCCTAAACCCTTCCCTTGCTTCACATACGAATGGAAGTAAGACAAAGAGACACCCTCGATGGGGATGGGTGAACTCTTTTTTGGCGAACGAGTGAAAACTATGGGACTAGGTATTCCTAAATCGGGACGGGAAAGGGTTTATGGTTGGATTAGGCGGATCCGTTACCGCGGAACCGCCTAATCCAACCCTAAACCCTTCCCTTGCTTCACATACAAACGACAGTAAGACAAAGAGACATCCTAGATGGGGACTGGTGAACTCTTTTTTGGCGAACGAGTGAAAACTATGGGACAAGGTATTCCTAAAACGGGACGGGAAAGGGTTTATGGTTGGATTAGGCAGATCCGCTACCGCGGAACCGCATAATCCAACCCTAAACCCTTCCCTTGCTTGACATACGAACAACGGTAAGACAAAAAGAAACCCTAGATAGGGATGGGTGAACTCTTTTTTGGCGAACGAGTGAAAACTATGGGGCCGGGTATTCCTAAAACGGGAAGGGAAAGGGTTTAGGGTTGGATTAGGCAGATCCTCTACCGCGGAACCGCCTAATCCAACCCTAATCCTTTCCCTTGCTTCATATACGAACGACAGTAAGACAAAAAAGACACCCTAGATAGGGACGAGTGAATCCTTTTTTGTGGGACTGGTGAAAACTATGGGGCCGAGTATTCCTAAAACGGGACGGGAAAGGGCTTAGGGTTGGATTTGGCGGATCCGCTACCGCGGACCCCTCTAATCCAACCCTAAACCCTTCCCTTGCTTCACATACGAACGACAATAAGACAAAAAGACACCCTAGACGGGGACGGGTGAACCCTTTTTTGGGGGACGGGTGAAAACTATGGGACTAGGTATTCCTAAAACGGGACGGGAAAGGGTTTATGGTTGGATTAGACGGATCCGCTACCGCGGAACCGCCTAATCCAACCCTAAACCCTTCCCTTGCTTCACATACGAACGACAGTAAGACAAAAAAGACACCCTAGATGGGGATGGGTGAACTCTTTTTTGGCGAACGAGTGAAAACTATGGGGCCGGGTATTCCTAAAACGGGAAGGGAAAGGGTACCCTTCCCTTGCTTCACATACGAACGACAGTAAGACAAAAAAGACACCCTAGATAGGGACAGGTGAACCCTTTTTTGGGGGACGGGTGAAAACTATGGGGCCGAGTATTCCTAATACGGTACGGGAAAGGGTTTAGGGATGGATTAGGCGGATCCGATACCGCGGAACCGCCTAATCCAACCCTAAACCCTTCCCTTGCTTCACATATGAACGACAGTAAGACAAAAAGACACCCTAGATGGGGATGGGTGAACTCTTTTTTGGCGAACGAGTGAAAACTATGGGGCCGGGTATGTATTCCTAAAACGGGACGGGAAAGGGTTTAGGGTTGGAGTAGGCGGATCCGCTACCGCGGAACCGCCTAATCCAACCCAAAACCCTTCCCTTGCTTCACATACGAACAACAGTAAGACAAAAAGACACCCTAGATGGGGATGGGTGAACTCTTTTTTGGCGAACGAGTGAAAACTATGGGGCCGGGTATTCCTAAAAAGGGAAGGAAAAGGGTACCCTTTTCTTGCTTCACATACGAACGACAGTAAGACAAAAAAGACACCCTAGATAGGGACAAGTGAACCCTTTTTTGGGGGACGGGTGAAAACTATGGGGCCAAGTATTCCTAAAACGGTACGGGAAAGGGTTTAGGGATGGATTAGGCGGATGCGATACCGCGGAACCGCCTAATCCAACCCTAAACCCTTCCCTTGCTTCACATATGAACGACAGTAAGACAAAAAGACACCCTAGATGGGGACGGGTGAACCCTTTTTTTGGGGACGCGTGAAAACTATGGGACCGGGTATTCCTAAAACGGGACGGGAAAGGGTTTAGGGTTAGATTAGGCGGATCCGCTACCGCGGAACCGCCTAATCCAACCCTAAACCCTTCCCTTGCTTCACATTCGAACGACAATAAGACAAAAAGACACCCTAGATGGGGACGGGTGAACCCTTTTTTGGGGGACGGGTGAAAATTATGGGACCGGGTATTCCTAAAACGGAACGGGAAAGGGTTTAGGGTTGGATTAGGCGGATACACTACCGCGGATCCCCCTAATCCAACCCTAAAACCTTCCCTTGCTTCACATACGAACAACAATAAGACAAAAAGACACCCTAGATGGGGACGGGTGAACCCTTTTTTGGGGGACGGGCGAAAACTATGGGACAATGTGTTCCTAAAACAGGACGGGAAAAGGTTTAAGGTTGGATTAGGCGGATCCGTTAATCCAACCATAAACCCTTCCCTTGCTTCACATACGAACGACAATAAGACAAAAAGAGACCCTAGATGGGGACGGGCGAAAACAATAGGACCGGGTATTCCGAAAACGAGACGGGAAAGGGTTTAGGGATGGATTAGGCGGATCCGATACCGCGGAACCGCCTAATCCAACCCTAAACCCTTCCCTTGCTTCACATACGAACGACAGTAAGACAAAAAGACACCCTAGATGGGGATGGGTGAACTCTTTTTTGGCGAACGAGTAAAAACTATGGGGTCGTCGGATATTCCTAAAACGGGACGGGAAATGGTTTAGGGTTGGATTAGGCGGATCCACTACCGCGGATCCCCCTAATCATACCCTAAACCCTTCCCTTGCTTCACTTAGGAACAACAATAAGACAAAAAGACACCCTCGATGGGGACGGGTGAACCCTTTTTTGGGGGACGGGCGAAAACTATGGGACCGGGTATTCCTAAAACGGGACGGGAAAGGGTTTAGGGTTGGATTAGGCGGATCCGCTACCGCGGAACCCCCTAATCCAACCCTAAACCCTTCCCTTGCTTCACATACGAATGGAAGTAAGACAAAGAGACACTCTCGATGGGGATGGGTGAACTCTTTTTTGGCGAACGAGTGAAAACTATGGGACTAGGTATTCCTAAAACGGGACGGGAAAGGGTTTATGGTTGGATTAGGCGGATCCGTTACCGCGGAACCGCCTAATCGAACCCTAAACCCTTCCCTTGCTTCACATACAAACGACAGTAAGACAAAGAGACATCCTAGATGGGGACTGGTGAACTCTTTTTTGGCGAACGAGTGAAAACAATGGGACAAGGTATTCCTAAAACGGGACGGGAAAGGGTTTATGGTTGGATTAGGCAGATCCGCTACCGCGGAACCGCCTAATCCAACCCTAAACCCTTCCCTTGCTTGACATACGAACAACAGTAAGACAAAAAGACACCCTAGATAGGGAAGGGTGAACTCTTTTTTGGCGAACGAGTGAAAACTATGGGGCCGGCTATTCCTAAAACGGGAAGGGAAAGGGTTTAGGGTTGGATTAGGCAGATCCTCTACCGCGGAACCGCCTAATCCAACCCTAATCCCTTCCCTTGCTTCACATACGAACGATAGTAAGACAAAAAAGACACCCTAGATAGGGACGAGTGAATCCTTTTTTGGGGGACGGGTGAAAACTATGGGGCCGAGTATTCCTAAAACGGGACGGGAAAAGGCTTAGGGTTGGATTTGGCGGATCCGCTACCGCGGACCCCTCTAATCAAACCCTAAACGCTTCCCTTGCTTCACATACGAACGACAATAAGACAAAAAGACACCCTAGACGGGGACGGGTGAACCCTTTTTTGGGGGACGGGTGAAAACTATGGGACCGGGTATTCCTAAAACGAGACGGGAAAGGGTTTAGGGATGGATTAGGCGGATCCGATACCGCGGAACCGCCTAATCCAACCCTAAACCCTTCCCTTGCTTCACATACGAATGGAAGTAAGACAAAAGGACACCCTAGATGGGGATGGGTGAACTCTTTTTTGGCGAACGAGTGAAAACTATGGGACTAGGTATTCCTAAAACGGGACGGGAAAGGGTTTACGGTTGGATTAGACGGATCCGCTACCGCGGAACCGCCTAATCCAACCCTAAACCCTTCCCTTGCTTCACATACGAACGACAGTAAGACAAAAAAGACACCCTAGATGGGGATGGATGAACTCTTTTTTGGGGACGGGTGAAACTATGGGGCCGGGTATTCCTAAAACGGTACGGGAAAGGGTTTAGGGTTGGATTAGGCGGATCCACTTCCGCGGATCCCCCTAATCCAACCCTAAAACCTTCCCTTGCTTCACATACGAACAACAATATGACAAAAAGACACACTATGGGACCGGGTATTTCTAAAACGGGACGGGAAAGGGTTTCGGGTTGGATTAGGCGGATCCGCTACCGCGGAACCGCCTAATCCACCCCTAAACCCTTTCCCTTTCTTCACATACGAACGACAGTAAGACAAAAAGACACCCTAGATAGGGACGGGTGAACCCTTTTTTTGGGGACGCGTGAAAACTATGGGACCGGGTATTCCTAAAACGGGACGGGAAAGGGTTTAGGGTTGGATTAGGTGGATCCGCTACCGCGGAACCGCCTAATCCAACCTTTAACCCTTCGCTTGCTTCACATACGAACGACAGTAAGACAAAGAGACATCCTAGATGGGGACGGGTGAACTCTTTTTTGGGGGACGGGTGAAACTATGGGGCCGGGTATTCCTAAAACAGTACGGGAAAGGGTTTAGGGTTGGATTAGGCGGATCCACTTCCGCGGATCGCCCTAATCCAACCCTAAAACCTTCCCTTGCTTCACATACGAACAACAATATGACAAAAAGACACCCTAGATGGGGACGGGTGAACCCTTTTCTGGGGGACGGGCGAAAACTATGGGACAATGTGTTCGTAAAAAAGGACGGGAAAGGGTTTAGGGTTGGATTAGGCGGATCGGCTACCGCGGAACAGCCTAATCCAACCCTAAACCCTTCCCATGCTGACGGGACGGGAAGAGTTTAGGATTAGATTAGGCGGATCCGCTACCGCGGAACCGCCTAATCCAACCTTTAACCCTTCCCTTGCTTCACATACGAACGACAGTAAGACAAAAAGACACCCTAGATGGGGACGGGTGAACCCTTTTTTGGGGGACGGGTGAAAACTATGGGGTCGGGTATTCCTAAAACGGGACGGGAAAGGGTTTAGGGTTGGAGTAGGCGGATCCGCTACCACGGAACCGCCTAATCCAACCCTAAACCCTTCCCTTGCTTCACATACGAACAACAATAAGACAAAAAGACACCCTAGATGGGGACGGGTGAACCCTTTTTTGGGGGACGGGCGAAAACTATGGGACAATGTGTTCCTAAAACAGGACGGGAAAAGGTTTAATGTTGGATTAGGCGGATCCGCTAATCCAACCATAAACCCTTCCCTTGCTTCACATACGAACGACAATAAGACAAAAAGAGACCCTACATGGGGACGGGCGAAAACAATAGGACCGGGTATTCCGAAAACGAGACGGGAAAGGGTTTAGGGATGGATTAGGCGGATCCGATACCGCGGAACCGCCTAATCCAACCCTAAACCCTTCCCTTGCTTCACATACGAACGACAGTAAGACAAAAAGACACCCTAGATGGGGATGGGTGAACTCTTTTTTGGCGAACGAGTAAAAACTATGGGGTCGTCGGATATTCCTAAAACGGGACGGGAAATGGTTTAGGGTTGGATTAGGCGGATCCACTAACGCGGATCCCCCTAATCATACCCTAAACCCTTCCCTTGCTTCACTTAGGAACAACAATAAGACAAAAAGACACCCTCGATGGGGACGGGTGAACCCTTTTTTGGGGGACGGGCGAAAACTATGGGACCGGGTATTCCTAAAACGGGACGGGAAAGGGTTTAGGGTTGGATTAGGCGGATCCGCTACCGCGGAACCCCCTAATCCAACCCTAAACCCTTCCCTTGCTTCACATACGAATGGAAGTAAGACAAAGAGACACTCTCGATGGGGATGGGTGAACTCTTTTTTGGCGAACGAGTGAAAACTATGGGACTAGGTATTCCTAAAACGGGACGGGAAAGGGTTTATGCTTGGATTAGGCGGATCCGTTACCGCGGAACCGCCTAATCCAACCCTAAACCCTTCCCTTGCTTGACATACGAACAACGGTAAGACAAAAAGACACCCTAGATAGGGATGGGTGAACTCTTTTTTGGCGAACGAGTGAAAACTATGGGGCCGGGTATTCCTAAAACGGGAAGGGAAAGGGTTTAGGGTTGGATTAGGCAGATCCTCTACCGCGGAACCGCCTAATCCAACCCTAAACCCTTCCCTTGCTTCACATACGAACGACAGTAAGACAAAAAAGACACCCTAGATGGGGATGGATGAACTCTTTTTTGGGGACGGGTGAAACTATGGGGCCGGGTATTCCTAAAACGGTACGGGAAAGGGTTTAGGGTTGGATTAGGCGGATCCACTTCCGCGGATCCCCCTAATCCAACCCTAAAACCTTCCCTTGCTTCACATACGAACAACAATATGACAAAAAGACACACTATGGGACCGGGTATTTCTAAAACGGGACGGGAAAGGGTTTCGGGTTGGATTAGGCGGATCCGCTACCGCGGAACCGCCTAATCCACCCCTAAACCCTTTCCCTTTCTTCACATACGAACGACAGTAAGACAAAAAGACACCCTAGATGGGGACGGGTGAACCCTTTTTTTGGGGACGCGTGAAAACTATGGGACCGGGTATTCCTAAAACGGGACGGGAAAGGGTTTAGGGTTGGATTAGGCGGATTCGCTACCGCGGAACCGCCTAATCCAACCCTTAACCCTTCGCTTGCTTCACATACGAACGACAGTAAGACAAAGAGACATCCTAGATGGGCACGGGTGAACTCTTTTTTGGGGGACGGGTGAAACTATGGGGCCGGGTATTCCTAAAACGGTACGGGAAAGGGTTTAGGGTTGGATTAGGCGGATCCACTTCCGCGGATCCCCCTAATCCAACCCTAAAACCTTCCCTTGCTTCACATACGAACAACAATATGACAAAAAGACACCCTAGATGGGGACGGGTGAACCCTTTTTCTGGGGGACGGGCGAAAACTATGGGACAATGTGTTCCTAAAACAGAACGGGAAAGGTTTTAGGGTTGGATTAGGCGGATCGGCTACCGCGGAACAGCCTAATCCAACCCTAAACCCTTCCCATGCTGACGGGACGGGAAGAGTTTAGGATTAGATTAGGCGGATCCGCTACCGCGGAACCGCCTAATCCAACCTTTAACCCTTCCCTTGCTTCACATACGAACGACAGTAAGACAAAAAGACACCCTAGATGGGGACGGGTGAACCCTTTTTTGGGGGACGGGTGAAAACTATGGGGTCGGGTATTCCTAAAACGGGACGGGAAAGGGTTTAGGGTTGGAGTAGGCAGATCCGCTACCACGGAACCAACTAATCCAACCCTAAACCCTTCCCTTGCTTCACATACGAACAACAGTAAGACAAAAAGACACCCTAGATGGGGATGGGTGAACTCTTTTTTGGCGAACGAGTGAAAACTATGGGGCTGGGTATTCCTAAAACAGGAAGGAAAAGGGTTTAGGGTTGGATTAGGCAGATCCTCTATCGCGGAACCGCCTAATCCAACCCTAAACCCTTCCCTTGCTTCACATACGAACGACAGTAAGACAAAAAAGACACCCTAGATAGGGCTTAGGGTTGGATTTGGCGGATCCGCTACCGCGGACCCCTCTAATCCAACCCTAAACCCTTCCCTTGCTTCACATACGAACGACAATAAGACAAAAAGACACCCTAGTTGGGGACGGGTGAACCCTTTTTTGGGGGACGGGTGAAAACTATAGGACTGGGTATTACTAAAACGAGACGGTAAAGGGTTTAAGGATGGATTAAGCGGATCCGATGCCGCGGAACCGCCTAATCCAACCCCAAACCCTTCCCTTGCTTCACATATGAACGACAGTAAGACAAAAAGACACCCTAGATGGGGACGGGTGAACTCTTTTTTGCCGAACGAGTGAAAACTATGGGACTAGGTATTTCTAAAACGGGACGGGAAAGGGTTTAGGATTAGATTAGGCGGATCCGCTACCGCGGAACCGCCTAATCCAACCTTAAACCCTTCCCTTGCTTCACATATGAACGACAATAAGACAAAAAGACACCCTAGAGGGGGACGGGTGAACCCTGTTTTGGGGGACGGGTGAAAACTATGGGGTCGGGTATTCCTAAAACGGGACGGGAAAGGGTTTAGGGTTGGAGTAGGCGGATCCGCTACCGCGGAACCGCCTAATCCAACCTTAAACCCTTCCCTTGCTTCACATACGAACGACAATAAGACAGAAAGACAGCCTAGATGGGGACGAGTGAACCCTTTTTTGGGGGACGGGTGAAAACTATGGGACCGGGTATTCCTAAAACGGGACGGGAAAGGGTTTAGGGTTGGATTAGGCGGATCAGCTACTGCGGAACCGCCTAATCCAACCCTAAACCCTTCCCTTGCTTCACATACGAACGACAGTAAGACAAAGAGACATCCTAGATGGGGACGGATGAACTCTTTTTTGGGGGACGGGTGAAACTATGGGGCCGGGTATTCCTAAAACGGTACGGGAAAGGGTTTAGGGTTGGATTAGGCGGATCCACTTCCGCGGATCCCCCTAATCCCACCCTAAAACCTTCCCTTGCTTCACATACGAACGACAGTAAGACAAAAAGACACCCTAGATGGGGATGGGTGAACTCTTTTTTGGCGAACGAGTAAAAACTATGGGGTCGTCGGATATTCCTAAAACGGGACGGGAAATGGTTTAGGGTTGGATTAGGCGGATCCACTAACGCGGATCCCCCTAATCATACCCTAAACCCTTCCCTTGCTTCACTTAGGAACAACAATAAGACAAAAAGACACCCTCGATGGGGACGGGTGAACCCTTTTTTGGGGGACGGGCGAAAACTATGGGACCGGGTATTCCTAAAACGGGACGGGAAAGGGTTTAGGGTTGGATTAGGCGGATCCGCTACCGCGGAACCCCCTAATCCAACCCTAAACCCTTCCCTTGCTTCACATACGAATGGAAGTAAGACAAAGAGACACTCTCGATGGGGATGGGTGAACTCTTTTTTGGCGAACGAGTGAAAACTATGGGACTAGGTATTCCTAAAACGGGACGGGAAAGGGTTTATGCTTGGATTAGGCGGATCCGTTACCGCGGAACCGCCTAATCCAACCCTAAACCCTTCCCTTGCTTGACATACGAACAACGGTAAGACAAAAAGACACCCTAGATAGGGATGGGTGAACTCTTTTTTGGCGAACGAGTGAAAACTATGGGGCCGGGTATTCCTAAAACGGGAAGGGAAAGGGTTTAGGGTTGGATTAGGCAGATCCTCTACCGCGGAACCGCCTAATCCAACCCTAAACCCTTCCCTTGCTTCACATACGAACGACAGTAAGACAAAAAAGACACCCTAGATGGGGATGGATGAACTCTTTTTTGGGGACGGGTGAAACTATGGGGCCGGGTATTCCTAAAACGGTACGGGAAAGGGTTTAGGGTTGGATTAGGCGGATCCACTTCCGCGGATCCCCCTAATCCAACCCTAAAACCTTCCCTTGCTTCACATACGAACAACAATATGACAAAAAGACACACTATGGGACCGGGTATTTCTAAAACGGGACGGGAAAGGGTTTCGGGTTGGATTAGGCGGATCCGCTACCGCGGAACCGCCTAATCCACCCCTAAACCCTTTCCCTTTCTTCACATACGAACGACAGTAAGACAAAAAGACACCCTAGATGGGGACGGGTGAACCCTTTTTTTGGGGACGCGTGAAAACTATGGGACCGGGTATTCCTAAAACGGGACGGGAAAGGGTTTAGGGTTGGATTAGGCGGATTCGCTACCGCGGAACCGCCTAATCCAACCCTTAACCCTTCGCTTGCTTCACATACGAACGACAGTAAGACAAAGAGACATCCTAGATGGGCACGGGTGAACTCTTTTTTGGGGGACGGGTGAAACTATGGGGCCGGGTATTCCTAAAACGGTACGGGAAAGGGTTTAGGGTTGGATTAGGCGGATCCACTTCCGCGGATCCCCCTAATCCAACCCTAAAACCTTCCCTTGCTTCACATACGAACAACAATATGACAAAAAGACACCCTAGATGGGGACGGGTGAACCCTTTTTCTGGGGGACGGGCGAAAACTATGGGACAATGTGTTCCTAAAACAGAACGGGAAAGGTTTTAGGGTTGGATTAGGCGGATCGGCTACCGCGGAACAGCCTAATCCAACCCTAAACCCTTCCCATGCTGACGGGACGGGAAGAGTTTAGGATTAGATTAGGCGGATCCGCTACCGCGGAACCGCCTAATCCAACCTTTAACCCTTCCCTTGCTTCACATACGAACGACAGTAAGACAAAAAGACACCCTAGATGGGGACGGGTGAACCCTTTTTTGGGGGACGGGTGAAAACTATGGGGTCGGGTATTCCTAAAACGGGACGGGAAAGGGTTTAGGGTTGGAGTAGGCAGATCCGCTACCACGGAACCAACTAATCCAACCCTAAACCCTTCCCTTGCTTCACATACGAACAACAGTAAGACAAAAAGACACCCTAGATGGGGATGGGTGAACTCTTTTTTGGCGAACGAGTGAAAACTATGGGGCTGGGTATTCCTAAAACAGGAAGGAAAAGGGTTTAGGGTTGGATTAGGCAGATCCTCTATCGCGGAACCGCCTAATCCAACCCTAAACCCTTCCCTTGCTTCACATACGAACGACAGTAAGACAAAAAAGACACCCTAGATAGGGCTTAGGGTTGGATTTGGCGGATCCGCTACCGCGGACCCCTCTAATCCAACCCTAAACCCTTCCCTTGCTTCACATACGAACGACAATAAGACAAAAAGACACCCTAGTTGGGGACGGGTGAACCCTTTTTTGGGGGACGGGTGAAAACTATAGGACTGGGTATTACTAAAACGAGACGGTAAAGGGTTTAAGGATGGATTAAGCGGATCCGATGCCGCGGAACCGCCTAATCCAACCCCAAACCCTTCCCTTGCTTCACATATGAACGACAGTAAGACAAAAAGACACCCTAGATGGGGACGGGTGAACTCTTTTTTGCCGAACGAGTGAAAACTATGGGACTAGGTATTTCTAAAACGGGACGGGAAAGGGTTTAGGATTAGATTAGGCGGATCCGCTACCGCGGAACCGCCTAATCCAACCTTAAACCCTTCCCTTGCTTCACATATGAACGACAATAAGACAAAAAGACACCCTAGAGGGGGACGGGTGAACCCTGTTTTGGGGGACGGGTGAAAACTATGGGGTCGGGTATTCCTAAAACGGGACGGGAAAGGGTTTAGGGTTGGAGTAGGCGGATCCGCTACCGCGGAACCGCCTAATCCAACCTTAAACCCTTCCCTTGCTTCACATACGAACGACAATAAGACAGAAAGACAGCCTAGATGGGGACGAGTGAACCCTTTTTTGGGGGACGGGTGAAAACTATGGGACCGGGTATTCCTAAAACGGGACGGGAAAGGGTTTAGGGTTGGATTAGGCGGATCAGCTACTGCGGAACCGCCTAATCCAACCCTAAACCCTTCCCTTGCTTCACATACGAACGACAGTAAGACAAAGAGACATCCTAGATGGGGACGGATGAACTCTTTTTTGGGGGACGGGTGAAACTATGGGGCCGGGTATTCCTAAAACGGTACGGGAAAGGGTTTAGGGTTGGATTAGGCGGATCCACTTCCGCGGATCCCCCTAATCCCACCCTAAAACCTTCCCTTGCTTCACATACGAACAACAATATGACAAAAAGACACCCTAGATGGGGACGGGTGAACTCTTTTTTGGCGAACGAGTGAAAACTATGGGGCCGGGTATTCCTAAAACGGGACGGGAAAGGGTTTCGGGTTGGATTAGGCGGATCCGCTACCGCGAAACCGCCTAATCCACCCTTAAACCCTTTCCCTTGCTTCACATACGAACGACAGTAACACAAAACGACACCCAAGATGGGGACAAGTGAACCCTTTTTTGGGGGCCGGGTGAAAACTATGGGATCGGGTATTCCTAAAACTGGACGGGGAAGGGTTTAGGCGGATCCGCTACTGCGGAACCGCCTAATCCAACCCTAAACCCTTCCCTTGCTTCACATACGAACGACAGTAAGACAAAAAGACACCCTAGATGGGGATGGGTGAAGTCTTTTTTGGCGAACGAGTAAAAACTATGGGGTCGGGTATTCCTAAAACGGGACGGGAAATGGTTTAGGGTTGGATTAGGCGGATCCACTACCGCGGATCCCCATAATCATACCCTAAACCCTTCCCTTGCTTCACATACGAACAACAATATGACAAAAAGACACCCTAGAGGGTTTAGGGTTGGATTAGGCGGATCGGCTACCGCGGAACAGCCTAATCCAACCCTAAACCCTTCCAATGCTGACGGGACGGGAAGAGTTTAGGATTAGATTAGGCGGATCCGCTACTGCGGAACTGCCTAATCCAACCTTAAACCCTTCCCTTGCTTCACATACGAACGACAGTAAGACAAAAAGACACCCTAGATGGGGACGGGTGAACCCTTTTTTGGGGGACGGGTGAAAACTATGGGGTCGGGTATTCCTAAAACGGGACGGGAAAGGGTTTAGGGTTGGAGTAGGCGGATCCGCTACCACGGAACCTCCTAATCCAACCCTAAACCCTTCCCTTGCTTCACATACGAACAACAGTAAGACCAAAAGACACCCTAGATGGGGATGGGTGAACTCTTTTTTGGCGAACGAGTGAAAACTATGGGGCCGGGTATTCCTAAAACAGGAAGGGAAAGGGTTTAGGGTTGGATTAGGCAGATCCTCTATCGCGGAACCGCCTAATCCAACCCTAAACCCTTCCCTTGCTTCACATACGAACGACAGTAAGACAAAAAGACAACCTAGATGGGGATGGGTGAACTCTTTTTTGGCGAACGAGTAAAAACTATGGGGTCGGGTATTCCTAAAACGGAAAGGGAAATGGTTTAGGGTTGGATTAGGCGGATCCACTACCGCGGATCCCCCTAATCATACCCTAAACCCATCCCTTGCTTCACTTACGAACAACAATATGACAAAGAGACATCCTAGATGGGGACGAATGAACTCTTTTTTGGCGAACGAGTGAAAACTATGGGACTAGGTATTCCTAAAACGGGACGGGAAAGGGTTTATGGTTGGATTAGGCGGATCCGCTACCGCGGAACCGCCTAATCCAACCCTAAACCCTTCCCTTGCTTCACATACAAACAACAGTAAGACAAAAAGACACCCTAGATGGGGATGGGTGAACTCTTTTTCGGCGAACGAGTAAAACCTATGGGGTCGGGTATTCCTAAAACGGGACGGGAAATGGTTTAGGGTTGGATTAGGCGGATCCGCTACCGCGGAACCGCCTAATCCAACCCTAATCCCCTCCCTTGCTTCACAAACGAACGACAGTAAGACAAAAAGACACCCTTGATGGGGATGGGTGAACTCTTTTTTGGCGAACGAGTAAAAACTATGGGGTCGGGTATTCCTAAAACGGGACGGGAAATGGTTTAGGGTTGGATTAGGCGGATCCGCTACCGCGGAACCGCCAAATCCAACCCGAAACCATTCCCTTGCTTCACATACGAACGACAGTAAGACAAAAAGACACCCTAGATGGGGATGGGTGAACTCTTTTTTGGCGAACGAGTGAAAACTATGGGGCTGGGTATTCCTAAAACAGGAAGGAAAAGGGTTTAGGGTTGGATTAGGCAGATCCTCTATCGCGGAACCGCCTAATCCAACCCTAAACCCTTCCCTTGCTTCACATACGAACGACAGTAAGACAAAAAAGACACCCTAGATAGGGCTTAGGGTTGGATTTGGCGGATCCGCTACCGCGGACCCCTCTAATCCAACCCTAAACCCTTCCCTTGCTTCACATACGAACGACAATAAGACAAAAAGACACCCTAGTTGGGGACGGGTGAACCCTTTTTTGGGGGACGGGTGAAAACTATAGGACTGGGTATTACTAAAACGAGACGGTAAAGGGTTTAAGGATGGATTAAGCGGATCCGATGCCGCGGAACCGCCTAATCCAACCCCAAACCCTTCCCTTGCTTCACATATGAACGACAGTAAGACAAAAAGACACCCTAGATGGGGACGGGTGAACTCTTTTTTGCCGAACGAGTGAAAACTATGGGACTAGGTATTTCTAAAACGGGACGGGAAAGGGTTTAGGATTAGATTAGGCGGATCCGCTACCGCGGAACCGCCTAATCCAACCTTAAACCCTTCCCTTGCTTCACATATGAACGACAATAAGACAAAAAGACACCCTAGAGGGGGACGGGTGAACCCTGTTTTGGGGGACGGGTGAAAACTATGGGGTCGGGTATTCCTAAAACGGGACGGGAAAGGGTTTAGGGTTGGAGTAGGCGGATCCGCTACCGCGGAACCGCCTAATCCAACCTTAAACCCTTCCCTTGCTTCACATACGAACGACAATAAGACAGAAAGACAGCCTAGATGGGGACGAGTGAACCCTTTTTTGGGGGACGGGTGAAAACTATGGGACCGGGTATTCCTAAAACGGGACGGGAAAGGGTTTAGGGTTGGATTAGGCGGATCAGCTACTGCGGAACCGCCTAATCCAACCCTAAACCCTTCCCTTGCTTCACATACGAACGACAGTAAGACAAAGAGACATCCTAGATGGGGACGGATGAACTCTTTTTTGGGGGACGGGTGAAACTATGGGGCCGGGTATTCCTAAAACGGTACGGGAAAGGGTTTAGGGTTGGATTAGGCGGATCCACTTCCGCGGATCCCCCTAATCCCACCCTAAAACCTTCCCTTGCTTCACATACGAACAACAATATGACAAAAAGACACCCTAGATGGGGACGGGTGAACTCTTTTTTGGCGAACGAGTGAAAACTATGGGGCCGGGTATTCCTAAAACGGGACGGGAAAGGGTTTCGGGTTGGATTAGGCGGATCCGCTACCGCGAAACCGCCTAATCCACCCTTAAACCCTTTCCCTTGCTTCACATACGAACGACAGTAACACAAAACGACACCCAAGATGGGGACAAGTGAACCCTTTTTTGGGGGCCGGGTGAAAACTATGGGATCGGGTATTCCTAAAACTGGACGGGGAAGGGTTTAGGGTTGGATTAGGCGGATCCGCTACTGCGGAACCGCCTAATCCAACCCTAAACCCTTCCCTTGCTTCACATACGAACGACAGTAAGACAAAAAGACACCCTAGATGGGGATGGGTGAAGTCTTTTTTGGCGAACGAGTAAAAACTATGGGGTCGGGTATTCCTAAAACGGGACGGGAAATGGTTTAGGGTTGGATTAGGCGGATCCACTACCGCGGATCCCCATAATCATACCCTAAACCCTTCCCTTGCTTCACATACAAACAACAATATGACAAAAAGACACCCTAGAGGGTTTAGGGTTGGATTAGGCGGATCGGCTACCGCGGAACAGCCTAATCCAACCCTAAACCCTTCCAATGCTGACGGGACGGGAAGAGTTTAGGATTAGATTAGGCGGATCCGCTACTGCGGAACTGCCTAATCCAACCTTAAACCCTTCCCTTGCTTCACATACGAACGACAGTAAGACAAAAAGACACCCTAGATGGGGACGGGTGAACCCTTTTTTGGGGGACGGGTGAAAACTATGGGGTCGGGTATTCCTAAAACGGGACGGGAAAGGGTTTAGGGTTGGAGTAGGCGGATCCGCTACCACGGAACCTCCTAATCCAACCCTAAACCCTTCCCTTGCTTCACATACGAACAACAGTAAGACCAAAAGACACCCTAGATGGGGATGGGTGAACTCTTTTTTGGCGAACGAGTGAAAACTATGGGGCCGGGTATTCCTAAAACAGGAAGGGAAAGGGTTTAGGGTTGGATTAGGCAGATCCTCTATCGCGGAACCGCCTAATCCAACCCTAAACCCTTCCCTTGCTTCACATACGAACGACAGTAAGACAAAAAGACAACCTAGATGGGGATGGGTGAACTCTTTTTTGGCGAACGAGTAAAAACTATGGGGTCGGGTATTCCTAAAACGGAAAGGGAAATGGTTTAGGGTTGGATTAGGCGGATCCACTACCGCGGATCCCCCTAATCATACCCTAAACCCATCCCTTGCTTCACTTACGAACAACAATATGACAAAGAGACATCCTAGATGGGGACGAATGAACTCTTTTTTGGCGAACGAGTGAAAACTATGGGACTAGGTATTCCTAAAACGGGACGGGAAAGGGTTTATGGTTGGATTAGGCGGATCCGCTACCGCGGAACCGCCTAATCCAACCCTAAACCCTTCCCTTGCTTCACATACAAACAACAGTAAGACAAAAAGACACCCTAGATGGGGATGGGTGAACTCTTTTTCGGCGAACGAGTAAAACCTATGGGGTCGGGTATTCCTAAAACGGGACGGGAAATGGTTTAGGGTTGGATTAGGCGGATCCGCTACCGCGGAACCGCCTAATCCAACCCTAATCCCCTCCCTTGCTTCACAAACGAACGACAGTAAGACAAAAAGACACCCTTGATGGGGATGGGTGAACTCTTTTTTGGCGAACGAGTAAAAACTATGGGGTCGGGTATTCCTAAAACGGGACGGGAAATGGTTTAGGGTTGGATTAGGCGGATCCGCTACCGCGGAACCGCCAAATCCAACCCGAAACCATTCCCTTGCTTCACATACGAACGACAGTAAGACAAAAAGACACCCTAGATGGGGATGGGTGAACTCTTTTTTGGCGAACGAGTGAAAACTATGGGGCTGGGTATTCCTAAAACAGGAAGGAAAAGGGTTTAGGGTTGGATTAGGCAGATCCTCTATCGCGGAACCGCCTAATCCAACCCTAAACCCTTCCCTTGCTTCACATACGAACGACAGTAAGACAAAAAAGACACCCTAGATAGGGCTTAGGGTTGGATTTGGCGGATCCGCTACCGCGGACCCCTCTAATCCAACCCTAAACCCTTCCCTTGCTTCACATACGAACGACAATAAGACAAAAAGACACCCTAGTTGGGGACGGGTGAACCCTTTTTTGGGGGACGGGTGAAAACTATAGGACTGGGTATTACTAAAACGAGACGGTAAAGGGTTTAAGGATGGATTAAGCGGATCCGATGCCGCGGAACCGCCTAATCCAACCCCAAACCCTTCCCTTGCTTCACATATGAACGACAGTAAGACAAAAAGACACCCTAGATGGGGACGGGTGAACTCTTTTTTGCCGAACGAGTGAAAACTATGGGACTAGGTATTTCTAAAACGGGACGGGAAAGGGTTTAGGATTAGATTAGGCGGATCCGCTACCGCGGAACCGCCTAATCCAACCTTAAACCCTTCCCTTGCTTCACATATGAACGACAATAAGACAAAAAGACACCCTAGAGGGGGACGGGTGAACCCTGTTTTGGGGGACGGGTGAAAACTATGGGGTCGGGTATTCCTAAAACGGGACGGGAAAGGGTTTAGGGTTGGAGTAGGCGGATCCGCTACCGCGGAACCGCCTAATCCAACCTTAAACCCTTCCCTTGCTTCACATACGAACGACAATAAGACAGAAAGACAGCCTAGATGGGGACGAGTGAACCCTTTTTTGGGGGACGGGTGAAAACTATGGGACCGGGTATTCCTAAAACGGGACGGGAAAGGGTTTAGGGTTGGATTAGGCGGATCAGCTACTGCGGAACCGCCTAATCCAACCCTAAACCCTTCCCTTGCTTCACATACGAACGACAGTAAGACAAAGAGACATCCTAGATGGGGACGGATGAACTCTTTTTTGGGGGACGGGTGAAACTATGGGGCCGGGTATTCCTAAAACGGTACGGGAAAGGGTTTAGGGTTGGATTAGGCGGATCCACTTCCGCGGATCCCCCTAATCCCACCCTAAAACCTTCCCTTGCTTCACATACGAACAACAATATGACAAAAAGACACCCTAGATGGGGACGGGTGAACTCTTTTTTGGCGAACGAGTGAAAACTATGGGGCCGGGTATTCCTAAAACGGGACGGGAAAGGGTTTCGGGTTGGATTAGGCGGATCCGCTACCGCGAAACCGCCTAATCCACCCTTAAACCCTTTCCCTTGCTTCACATACGAACGACAGTAACACAAAACGACACCCAAGATGGGGACAAGTGAACCCTTTTTTGGGGGCCGGGTGAAAACTATGGGATCGGGTATTCCTAAAACTGGACGGGGAAGGGTTTAGGGTTGGATTAGGCGGATCCGCTACTGCGGAACCGCCTAATCCAACCCTAAACCCTTCCCTTGCTTCACATACGAACGACAGTAAGACAAAAAGACACCCTAGATGGGGATGGGTGAAGTCTTTTTTGGCGAACGAGTAAAAACTATGGGGTCGGGTATTCCTAAAACGGGACGGGAAATGGTTTAGGGTTGGATTAGGCGGATCCACTACCGCGGATCCCCATAATCATACCCTAAACCCTTCCCTTGCTTCACATACGAACAACAATATGACAAAAAGACACCCTAGAGGGTTTAGGGTTGGATTAGGCGGATCGGCTACCGCGGAACAGCCTAATCCAACCCTAAACCCTTCCAATGCTGACGGGACGGGAAGAGTTTAGGATTAGATTAGGCGGATCCGCTACTGCGGAACTGCCTAATCCAACCTTAAACCCTTCCCTTGCTTCACATACGAACGACAGTAAGACAAAAAGACACCCTAGATGGGGACGGGTGAACCCTTTTTTGGGGGACGGGTGAAAACTATGGGGTCGGGTATTCCTAAAACGGGACGGGAAAGGGTTTAGGGTTGGAGTAGGCGGATCCGCTACCACGGAACCTCCTAATCCAACCCTAAACCCTTCCCTTGCTTCACATACGAACAACAGTAAGACCAAAAGACACCCTAGATGGGGATGGGTGAACTCTTTTTTGGCGAACGAGTGAAAACTATGGGGCCGGGTATTCCTAAAACAGGAAGGGAAAGGGTTTAGGGTTGGATTAGGCAGATCCTCTATCGCGGAACCGCCTAATCCAACCCTAAACCCTTCCCTTGCTTCACATACGAACGACAGTAAGACAAAAAAGACACCCTAGATAGGGCTTAGGGTTGGATTTGGCGGATCCGCTACCGCGGACCCCTCTAATCCAACCCTAAACCCTTCCCTTGCTTCACATACGAACGACAATAAGACAAAAAGACACCCTAGATGGGGACGGGTGAACCCTTTTTTGGGGGACGGGTGAAAACTATAGGACTGGGTATTACTAAAACGAGACGGTAAAGGGTTTAAGGGTGGATTAAGCGGATTCGATGCCGCGGAACCGCCTAATCCAACCCTAAACCCTTCCCTTGCTTCACATATGAACGACAGTAAGACAAAAAGACACCCTAGATGGGGACGGGTGAACTCTTTTTTGGCGAACGAGTGAAAGCTATGGGACTAGGTATTTCTAAAACGGGACGGGAAAGGGTTTAGGATTAGATTAGGCGGATCCGCTACCGCGGAACCGCCTAATCCAACCTTAAACCCTTCCCTTGCTTCACATATGAACGACAATAAGACAAAAAGACACCCTAGATGGGGACGGGTGAACCCTTTTTTGGGGGACGGGTGAAAACTATGGGGTCGGGTATTCCTAAAACGGGACGAGAAAGGGTTTAGGGTTGGAGTAGGCGGATCCGCTACCGCGGAACCGCCTAATCCAACCTTAAACCCTTCCCTTGCTTCACATACGAACGACAATAAGACAGAAAGACAGCCTAGATGGGGACGAGTGAACCCTTTTTTGGGGGACGGGTGAAAACTATGGGACCGGGTATTCCTAAAACGGGACGGGAAAGGGTTTAGGGTTGGATTAGGCGGATCCGCTACCGCGGAACCGCCTAATCCAACCCTAAACCCTTCCTTTGCTTCACATACGAACGACAGTAAGACAAAGAGACATCCTAGATGGGGACGGGTGAACTCTTTTTTGGGGGACGGGTGAAACTATGGGGCCGGGTATTCCTAAAACGGTACGGGAAAGGGTTTAGGGTTGGATTAGGCGGATCCACTTCCGCGGATCCCCCTAATACCACCCTTAAACCTTCCCTTGCTTCACATACGAACAACAATATGAAAAAAAGACACCCTAGATGGGGACGGGTGAACTCTTTTTTGGCGAACGAGTGAAAACTATGGGGCCGGGTATTCCTAAAACGGGACGGGAAAGGGTTTCGGGTTGGATTAGGCGGATCCGCTACCGCGAAACCGCCTAATCCACCCTTAAACACTTTCCCTTGCTTCACATACGAACGACAGTAACACAAAACGACACCCAAGATGGGGACGGGTGAACCCTTTTTTGGGGGCCGGGTGAAAACTATGGGATCGGGTATTCCTAAAAGGGGACGGGGAAGGGTTTAGGGTTGGATTAGGCGGATCCGCTACCGCGGAACCGCCTAATCCAACCCTAAACCCATCCCTTGCTTCACATACGAACGACAGTAAGACAAAAAGACAACCTAGATGGGGATGGGTGAACTCTTTTTTGGCGAACGAGTAAAAACTATGGGGTCGGGTATTCCTAAAACGGAAAGGGAAATGTTTTAGGGTTGGATTAGGCGGATCCACTACCGCGGATCCCCCTAATCATACCCTAAACCCATCCCTTGCTTCACTTACGAACAACAATATGACAAAGAGACATCCTAGATGGGGACGAATGAACTCTTTTTTGGCGAACGAGTGAAAACTATGGGACTAGGTATTCCTAAAACGGGACGGGAAAGGGTTTATGGTTGGATTAGGCGGATCCGCTACCGCGGAACCGCCTAATCCAACCCTAAACCCTTCCCTTGCTTCACATACAAACAACAGTAAGACAAAAAGACACCCTAGATGGGGATGGGTGAACTCTTTTTCGGCGAACGAGTAAAACCTATGGGGTCGGGTATTCCTAAAACGGGACGGGAAATGGTTTAGGGTTGGATTAGGCGGATCCGCTACCGCGGAACCGCCTAATCCAACCCTAATCCCCTCCCTTGCTTCACAAACGAACGACAGTAAGACAAAAAGACACCCTTGATGGGGATGGGTGAACTCTTTTCTGGCGAACGAGTAAAAACTATGGGGTCGGGTATTCCTAAAACGGGACGGGAAATGGTTTAGGGTTGGATTAGGCGGATCCGCTACCGCGGAACCGCCAAATCCAACCCGAAACCATTCCCTTGCTTCACATACGAACGACAGTAAGACAAAAAGACACCCTAGATGGGGATGGGTGAACTCTTTTTTGGCGAAGGAGTAAAAACTATGGGGTCGGGTATTCCTAAAATGGGACGGGAAATGGTTTAGGGTTGGATTAGGCGGATCCACTACCGCGGATCCCCCTAATCATACCCTAAACCCTTCCCTTGCTTCACTTACGAACAACAATAAGACAAAAAGACACCCTAGATGGGGACGGGTGAACACGTTTTTGGGGGACGGGCGAAAACTATGGGACCGGGTATTCCTAAAACGGGACGGGAAAGGGTTTAGGGTTGGATTAGGTGGATCCGCTACCGCGGAACCTCCTAATCCAACCCTAAACCCTTCCCTTGCTTCACATACGAATGGAAGTAAGACAAAAAGACACCCTAGATGGGGATGGGTGAACTCTTTTTTGGCGAACGAGTGAAAACTATGGGACCAGGTATTCCTAAAACGGGACGGGAAAGGGTTTATGGTTGGATTAGGCGGATCCGCTATCGCGGAACCGCCTAATCCAACCCTAAACCCTTCCCTTGCTTCACATACGAACGACAGTAAGACAAAGAGACGCCCTAGATGGGGACGGGTGAACTCTTTTTTGGGGGACGGGTGAAACTATGGGGCCGGGTATTCCTAAAACGGAATGGGAAAGGGTTTAGGGTTGGATTAGGCGGATCCACTACCGCAGATCCCACTAATCCAACCCTAAAACCTTCCCTTGCTTCACATACGAACAATAATAAGAGAAAAAGACACCCTAGATGGGGACGGGTGAACCCTTTTTTGGGGGACGGGCGAAAACTATGGGACAATGTGTTCCTAAAACAGGACGGGAAAGGGTTTAGGGTTGGATTAGGCGGTTCCGCTACCGCGGAACAGCCAAATCCAACCCTAAACCCTTCCCTTGCTGACGGGACCAGAAGGGTTTAGGATTAGATTAGGCGGATCCGCTACCGCGGAACCGCCTAATCCAACCTTAAACCCTTCCCTTGCTTCACATACGAACGACAGTAAGATAAAAAGACACCCTTTATAGGGACGAGTGAACCCTTTTTTGGGGGACGGGTAAAAACTCTGGGGTCGGGTATTCCTAAAACGGGACGGGAAAGGGTTTAGGGTTGGATTAGGCGGATCCGCTACCACGGATCCCCCTAATCCAACCCTAAACCCTTCCCTTGCTTCACATACGAACGACAGTAAGACAAAAAGACACCCTAGATGGGGACGGGTGAACCCTTTTTTGGGGGACGGGTGAAAACTATGGGGTCGGGTATTCCTAAAACGGGACGGGAAAAGGTTTAGGGTTGGAGTAGGCGGATCCGCTACCGCGGAACCGCCTAATCCAACCCTAAACCCTTCCCTTGCTTCACATACGAACAACAGTAAGACAAAAAGACACCCTAGATGGGAATGGGTGAACTTTTTTTTGGCGAACGAGTGAAAACTATGGGGCCGGGTATTCCTAAAACGGGAAGGGAAAGGGTTTAGGGTTGGATTAGGCAGATCCTCTATCGCGGAACCGCCTAATCCAACCCTAAACTCTTCCCTAGCTTCACATACGAACGATAGTAAGACAAAAAGACACCCTAGATGGGGACGGGTGAACTCTTTTTTGGAGGACGGGTGAAAACTATGGGGCCGGGTATTCCTAAAACAGGAAGGGAAAGGGTTTAAGGTTGGATTAGGCAGATCCGCTACCGCGGATCCCCCTAATCCAACCCTAAACCTTCCCTTGCTTCACATACGAACAACAGTAAGACAAAAAGACACCCTAGATAGGGACGGGTGAACCCTTTTTTGGGGGACGGGCGAAAACTATGGGACAGGGTATTCCTAAAACGGGACGGGAAAAGGTTTAGGGTTGGATTAGGCGGATCCGCTACCGCGGAACCGCCTAATCCAACCCTAAACTCTTCCCTTGCTGACGGGACGGGAAGGGTTTCGGATTAGATTAGGCGGATCCGCTACCGCGGAACCGCCTAATCCAACCTTAAACCCTTCCCTTGCTTCACATACGAACGACAGTAAGACAAAAAGACACCCTATATAGGGACGGGTGAACCCTTTTTTGGGGGACGGTGAAAACTCCTGGGCTGGGTATTCCTAAAACGGGATGGGAAAGGGTTTTGGGTTGGATTTGGCGGATCCGCGGTTAATCCAACCCTAAACCCTTCCCTTGCTTCACATACGAACGACAGTAAGACAAAAAGACACCCTAGATGGGGACGGGTGAACCCTTTTTTGGGGGACGGGTGAAAACTATGGGGTCGGGTATTCCTAAAACGGGACGGGAAAGGAGATTGATGAAGTATAAAGGAGATGACTAGAGACACAAGTATACCGTGTGTTTTTTGCTGATTTTTTCATTTTTTTACATCTACAGTGTTTTTTACCTGTGAAAGTAAATAGTATTCGGGAGGCAGCTTGTTTAATACATATATAGTGTTATTTCATGCACGTAGATAGGGTTTTTATGCAAGGAGAAGGCTACTACAATGAAATTATTTTTCTGAAGGGTCTACTACAATGAATTTAGATGTCTATTGCACTTAAAACACATCTATGTTAACAATTGAACATGTGAACATGAAACAATGGAAACTCAATGTTTGACAAAAAATTGAAAATGAAATTTAGTATAGAAACATTCAGGTTCTACAGCGGTAGTAAGTATAGCTATGTTTGGTACGAGTATTTGTCTAAGTAGCGCGACGGTGGTAGCTTGTTTCATGAATGCATATTTTTTAACGCAAGCAGAAGGTAGTCTATTGCACAAAATTAGGAAAATAAATACATTGAGATAACATATCATACTTAATTTGTACAAAGGGATAACATAATCCAGGAAGTTACACAACCAGCTAGCTACATAATTTGTACAACACAAAACAAATACAAGAGTTTAAACACAGCCAGCTACATACATAAATTCTACAATCCAAAACGAATCCAAAAGTTTAAACAGCCAGCCAGCTGTATAGTTTATACATGGCATAACGAATCCTAAAGATTAAATAGCTTCTACAAAGCTTATCCAAGGTTAGCTGCCAACACACAAAAGGTTACCACATCAAACTTCAATACTCCAATCTAGCAAAGTCAGGAGGAGATGATGGTGTTACCCGATATAGCATATAATATGCGAAGGTATCGATTAGGCCATACAATTCTGGTTGTTTTTTCAAAGACCTTAGGTACTCAATAACTTGTGTCATTTCATCAGCTGGGAGGTCGCGAAGGTGTTCTCGTTGGAACGGATTTTTCGCTCGTTGACGGAAATGCATGAGAGTCTCAACTCCACCCAATGAACTAACGCTCGAAACACTTGCACCTTTTGTAGATGATTTTACCACCCCAACGAATACTACGAATAATACAGACACCGTTGATGTCGTTTTGGCGCAGGGTAAGACGATATGACATTTGAAGGAGTGGCGCACGTGGATGAAAAAGAAAAAGCTGACACCATCTTTTGCAAACCATTGCCATGTTTGCTTTATCGTCATTGCTAAGTAGCTGAAATATGTTATTGACTAAGTCTTGATCATTGAAAACAAAATCTAATGGTCCTTGCTTACGGTTGCTATTGAAATCGACGTTCGCTAATGGATGAAACGGGAAACTCATATTCTGTTTTTTGGCTTTAATGCAATCCTCTACATCTGTTGCAACATCATTCACTACCCACCCCTTGCACCAATCGACAATAACCATTCTTTGATATGTATAACTAACAAAGAAGAAAACAGATATTGAATATAAGCATGACAAATTAAGGTGTACGATGAAAGTAGATAAATACAAATTAAGGAGTATGAGTTTTGCAATCAGAACAAAAATGCAAAACTAACTTAACTGTAAGCAACATATAAACTTGAATTTCGATGCAAATGAGTTCAATGCATAGTCTTCACTGAGCATGAAAACATTCGTGCTGACATAACCTTATTCGATTCGTGCAAACACAATCTGATGTTACTGCAGGAAGACTTGAAACATGTACAAATTTGATTCAAAATAAATTTAATGTGAATTTGTGAAACAATCTGATTATCATGCTAAGACACTCGAAAGTTGTAATCCGCAAAACCTAAAACTATAACTAACATCTGAAATCATCAAGCAACGAAGAACAACAACTAAGAATCGTCACCAGAAGAACAATTTGATGTTGCTGCAGGAAGACTTGAAAAATGTACAAACTTGATTCAAAATCAATTCTAAATGATTATCATGTTAAAAAAACTCGAAAGTTGTAATCCGCAAAACCTAAACCTAAGAATTCGTCACAGAATAATAATGAATGACCTGATTTAGGGAAATTACACCAAATTAGGGTTTATAGCTGGATAGAAATTGATGAATGTTGGGATAAAATACATGAATGATAAAATTAGAGTGAAATCGCCATTAAATTGAGAAGGATATTACCTTAATTATTAGGAATAAGTTTGATAAATGTCGCGAAAATGCTGGTGAGATGAACGAATTGAACCGTACCTTGAGAAGCAGATGATCGGAAAGTGATGATCGGAGACGATGAAGGTAGCAGAGTGATGATCAGAGACGATGATCGGAGAAGACGATCTAAAATGGCAAGGGAGATGATGATGATCGTAGAGGGAGAAAAATAGATGAGTGAGAAAGCGAAAATGGGGAAATGATTGAGATTGAAGGGTTTGGGATGGGGTTCACAGTTCAGCGCGCAAAACCAATTCTTCAGCGTTTAAAACGTATTTTTTTTAAAAATTATTATTAGTGGTTCTCGTGGTTCTCATGGTTCTCATTATCCTAGTGGTTCCCATATGATCCCGAATCTATATATATATATATAGATTTAGGATCGGGTGAGAACGAACATTCGGTGAGAACGGTGAGAACGAACTAGTCTATATTAAAAAATTACATTGCCAGCCCACTACTAATCCTATTACCAGCCCAATCCATAGTCTTCTCCTGTCAATACTTCTCGGCCCAACCACCAAACACACTCCTCTGTCATACTTTAAAATTTTTGTACAAATATCCATCACCACGCATCGACCGTCGTCGTCGTCATCGCCGACAATCACTTGAAACTTCATACAACTGCCCACATCTATACAGAATTCTCACCGGTGGTAACTCCGACAGGCCCACCACGTCGCCGCCTCTACCTCACGTCCTCACCCATTTTTCCTTCGTTGTTTCCCCATCTATTACAATGTACCTACAATAGTTTCTAATGTATCTAACCACTTTTTTAATGTATCCATTATTAACACACAAAATGACTTATCAAGTACATTAAAATTGTTTTGGGATACAATAATATTGAAACAGTCAGGTACAATATTCACATGATCACATTTTATGGGTTTATGCCGACGACGACTTAGGGGTTGTGTCGTGGTGGTACTTGTGTAGTTAATTGTTGTTTTAGGTGGTGAAAAATCAAAATCGGAGGATCATCAGACCTGAGCTTCTTTAAATCAGATTTTTGTGGAGTCTTGATGCTCACTGCTTTTGCTAGAGTGTTGCCGGAATCATGAAATTTTGCCGGCGTTTCTGCATGTTGTCATAGGTAGCAACCATCAGACGACAACAACTCCCCATCATGCTTTCAAATCGGAAAATTCAGAGCATTGATGCTCACTGGTCTTGCCGGAGTTGCGACGGCATCATAAATGTTCGCCGATGATTCCCCGACGGTGTTGCAGGTGATTAATGGCAGCGACTGTAGGATTTTGGGTGGTAATGTCGTTGAAATGTTGTGGAGGCAGTTAATTGAGGAGGCTGAGAATATATGGTGTCTGTAAGGTTGTTGGTGATTTCATGGGTGGATGTTGATGTTGTCGGCGTTGGTTGTGGTGGTTTCCAGTGAGAGTTAGCTAGTGGTGTTTGTCGATGCCGGCCGGTTGTTATCGTGGTTATTGGCAGTGTAGTTGTACGTGATTGTGGGGATGAAGATGAGAGATATGGGGTTAGTTATGGGTGTGATCTCAGCCATTTATTTTATTCTAATCCACGGGAGGAGTGTGTTCTCACCGTTTGCACCGAATGTTCGTTCTCACTGGATCTTGACTCCTCAATAGATACGAGTTCAAATGAGTCCACATCTTTGGTTGAGTCCTTGAGTCCTAATATCAGCCATTAGATATTGGAGAATGGATGGCTGAGATTAAAACAAAAAACACTCACCAAACATGCATTTAGACCATCTCCAACCATACTCAATACTCCTCCTCATCTCACTCTCTCTAATCACTTCTTACTCCTCCACCTCATTATTCCTCAATTTTTCAATTTACAACAAAAATATTCCTCCAACAATAATTTACACTTATTCTTCATTACTCTCTTTCATCATTTATCTCTCTTACTTTAACCTACCCCGCACATTATTTACATCATACAATTAATTTTGTAATTTGTTCGGGTTTTCAACTCAATAGTTATTCGATTTCGATTTTTTTCCAAGACAATTTCAAAAATAAAAAAGATAACATTTAAAACATGTAATTAATTTTACGGGACAAACCACAATTACGAAAATTAAAACGTTCTAGCAGTACTTTTAATAAGCAAATTATTAAATAATGACCTAAACAAACACGAAGTACGACCGTTACAATAACAGGAAACATTAGTACACAACAACGACATGGTACATAAACATATTGTTGTCGGTGAGAATCATCGTCATCAGATGTCATAATCAGAATCATCACCAGATGAATAATTATCGTTAGAAAAGTAATTAAGACGGTCTGCCGGTAAGTTTTCGTCGCGTAAATATTCGAGCTCTTCCTCCATGGTAAACTCATTGTATACGTGATAATAATGGAGACGCTCACGTGGAATGAAAACTCTTCCATCTCCAGATAGTAGATCCAATAGAGTTTCCGGATTCATGACGTTGAACAAACGTCGAATAATTTCGACGACTTCTTTCCTTAATTTGCGATGTTCTTCGCCTTTCGAAAGATAAGTATCTGAAAAAAACGCAATACAAAATATGTTGGATTTTATGTAAAATACAATTTAACTTTCTTGGTATAATTAATTAAAATAGCAATAACATTACCTATTGTTGCATTGTTCAAAACAGGTGGACTCAGCACAGTATCGGCGTTTCCGGATATGATTGAGATCAACATTGCTAATGGTGGTGAACAATGTAACATATTCATGTATATCGTTTCTGGCATGACTAGATTCAAACGAGCAACAAAGTTAGGAGCATTATTTTTTATCATGTCCATGTCTCTTTGAAACTCCCTAACTTTATCATCCCAGTAAGTCATTTTCGGGTAATTTGAATTTGATACAACAGAGATGAATAAAAGAGTGAGAATGTCGGAAATTGTTGGATGTGAGAAATTGTGAACTGAAAATATCAATTTAATCAGAGAGCTGAGCACTATATAACCGTTGGTAATAGTGACAATATAGCCGTTGGTAATAGTGACAATATAGTCGTTGGTAATTTAAATAGAGAAAATGTAAATTCAAAATACAACAAAATAATGACTCAGTCAATTTAATCAAACGGCTACATTCGAATATTACATTAATTTAATTAAATACAAAAATACATAAAACGATAAAGGAAATACAATAAATTAAAAAACCGTTGAGAAACATAATAATACAACATTAATTGAGGACGCCAAATTTTTGCCAAATGTTTTCAATTAAATCTGCTCTTAACACTTGATGTGCCCTTGCATTTCTTATACGATTTCTATTTTGAATATACGCTGTTATAGGAGCTGTATATCCTACTTCATACTCGGGATCATCAACATTAAGATGGCCTTCTTCATTCCCGTTATTGTCGAACTCAGTAGGGTTGGAGTAGTTAGCATATGTATCTCTTTCATCTTCCACAATCATATTATGTATTATTATGCAACATTTTAAAATTTTGCGCATCAGTTGCTCGCTCCAAGTAAGTGCTGGTTTACGAACGACTGCAAACCTAGCTTGTAGTACGCTGAATGCCCGCTCAACATCTTTACGAGCCGCTTCTTGGCGCTCTTCAAATAATCTATCTTTTGGTGTTTGTGGGAGTGGAATTGATCGTATGAAAGTCGACCATTGTGGATAGATCCCATCGGTTAGATAATACCCTGTGTTATAAAGATGACCATTAACCGCATAGTTAACACGAGGTGCTCGCCCATTCATCATATCATCAAAAATAGGAGAACGATGAAGTACAGTCAAGTCATTACAAGACCCTGGAATCCCATAAAAAGAATGCCATATCCACAGGTCTTGTGAGGCAACAGCTTCAAGAATGACAGTTGCTCTACCACTTCGCCCCTGGTACATCCCACTCCAACCAACCGGGCAATTCTTCCATTGCCAATGCATGCAATCAATACTTCCCATCATTCCAGGAAACCCTCGCCGAGCACCGATTTGTAGGAGCCTTTGGAGATCATTTGCATTAGGTGATCGTAAGTACTCATCTCCAAATGCATTGATAACAGCTTCAGTAAATTTCTCTAATGCAACAAATGTTGTCGATTCACCAATACGGCAATACTCATCTGTTCTATCTGCTCCTTCTCCATATGCTAACATGCGTAAGGCTGCAGTGCACTTCTGCAAAGATGATATTGGCACCCTACCACTTCCATCAGGCCCTGGATTAAAAAATGTATCATAGGCTTCCGCTGCTTGAACTAAGCGAAGGAATACATGTCTATGCATTCGGAATCTACGCAAAAACAAATTTGGAGGATAGACAGGATTAGGCGAGAAGTAGTCATTGTAGAGGTTCTCGTGACCAGTTTCACGATTCCTCTCAATGTACCTTCTTTGATAAGGGCGTCTTCGACGGTTACTATTGACAATTCGAGGTACTTGAGATATAACAGAAATAATAGCTTCTTCTATTATTTCGTTTTCATTTTCATTATTGCTATCACTAGAGGATGAAGATGATGAGAATTCAAATAAAAAATCCATTTTAGGTGAAGAAGGAATATGAGTGTGATGAATAATACAACTAAGAAAATGAGTATATATTTATGTAATAGATATCAGCTTATCTTATCTGTAATCTGGATAGAACCAACCATGATCAAACAACTAGGATTTCACTTATCCAATCGATATCATCTTATCTTATCTGTAATCTGGATAGAACCAACCATGATCAAACAACTAGGATTTCACTTATCCAATCGATATCATCTTATCTTATCTGTAATCTGGATAGAACCACCATGATCAAACAACTAGGATTTCACTTATCCAATCGATATCATCTTATCTTATCTGTAATCTGGATAGAACCAACCATAATCAAACAACTAGGATTTCACTTATCTAATCGATATCATCTTATCTTATCTGTAATCTGGATAGAACCAACCATGATCAAACAACTAGGATTTCACTTATCCAATCGATATCATCTTATCTTATCTGTAATCTGGATGAAACCAACCATGATCAAACAACTAGGATTTCACTTATCCAATCGATATCATCTTATCTTATCTGTAATCTGGATAGAACCAACCATGATCAAACAACTAGGATTTCACTTATCCAATCGATATCATCTTATCTTATCTGTAATCTGGATAGAACCAACCATGATCAAACAACTAGGATTTCACTAATCCAATCGATATCATCTTATCTTATTTGTAATCTGGATAGAACCAACCATAATCAAACAACTGGCTTATCATTAAAACATTATTTTACAAGGTAGACTCTGAAAAGGAAAACACAACACTCTGAAAAAAAAAAGAAGAAAAGACAGCAATCCGATCACGATAAGACAACACTCTGAAAAAAGAAAAGACAACACTGATAACGAGAAGACAACACTCTGAAAAAAGAAAAGACAACACTCAGAAAAAAGAAAAGACTATCTAGCTGTTCTGCAAGTCGTGAAACAGTGATAATTTCCACTGTTCTTCTCCCGGAGTTAAATCATTCCTTGATTGTAAAGATTGATATGCATTCCATTTGAACATCCTATCATCTTGTTAGAGCTTCTTATTGGCGAGCGCTAATTGCTCAGCCCTCATCTCTATTTTCTTCTTTTGATAATTTACTTTCTCCCATTGTAATTCCGCATCGCTAGACTTTTTTTCACCAAAACGGTCACCAAAACGGTCAATGCTTTCAGCCAAGTAGGCAACCTCGCCTACTTTCCTTTTTCCTTTATTGTTTTTAGCCGCCTTTATACCTTCAGGCCGTTGGCTACCCATACCTTCTCCGTCGCCTCCACTAGTTGGTGTAGAAAATCCGCCTTCATTAAGCCTAAATCTTTTACCACTACCGGCCTGTTGGGGCTGCTGTCCTTGACAATTAAGTACAATGACTTATTAAATCTCTTTAAGGATCACAAGGGCATACTTCAGTATTATTACCAGTTGATCCACGTTTATCAATAACAGTTGGCTTGCTAGATAAGTTTGACGTTATTGTCATACGGATGGCGGTGATCAACTGGTCCATATACGTCACACCTATAGGACACGTTTGAGAGATGTGAAGGTATGAAAATACAGTCACATTTACGCCGGATATGACTAAACAGTTAGTCAGAGGTATTGACTATTAAATCAGTCAATAAGATGTTGAGATTATTATTTAATACGGATTAAATAATTTTAGCTAATACGGATTACATGATTAATTCGTAAATTAAATATAAACGGTTATATTTAATTAAATATTGTATTCGCGTATTAATATAAACAGTTATATTAATTTGGGTAATTATACAATATCGTAATTTTATCAGACCATTATTAATACATAGACTGAATTAATATCTAATAACATGTATGCGATTTATAATTAATACCCGCGAATAATATTTAGCAAAACGGGTCGAATCACACATTAGAATAAGGTAAGAGTGGAAAGCCCACTCTTACCCTAATGGGTCGGTCGGCCGTGTATTACATAAGGAGAAGAATTCTCCTTATGTGAGACTACTGCTTTTTGATTGTTTTCACTGACAAAACACATCTCAAGGAAATTAGGGTTTTGAGAACTGCCTTTTCCTAAAACCCAGACCTCACATCTAAAACCTCACAAAACTCTCCCCATATTGCAAGGCAATTGGAGAGCCTTTCTAGCACACGCGACATCATCTCAAACAAAGTCTTGGGTGCAAGTTATAGGAGGGAATTTACTTTAATTCCTGTTCTTAGGCCTATTCAAGCAAGGACCCAAGGTTGTATTCTTTTTCATGTTTTTATTTATCTTATGACAATAATCACAACTGTAATTTTCATTATAATCCTGCAAGTTTAGGGCGAATACATGTTTTATTCCCCACAAGTGGTATCAGAGCCAAGGCCATGAAAATTTTACTTTTGTGTTTTTCGTAAGTTTTATTTAAAAATTTTGAAAAATATCGTTTCTGTCGCTGTGTCCCGTATAAAGTTTCTGTTTTTCCGGCAGTTTCTCTTTTGTGCAATCGATCTTGTTTTCGATTCCTGTTTTCATATTGTTAATTAATCGATATTCTTGACAATATGTGAACCCTTGTTGATATTTTCTTTGTTTTACTCGTTTTAATCAAAGATAAAAAGGTAAAAACTTGTTTTGTTTTTAAAAGTGCAGCGTTTTGCGTTTTTCAGAAACTCGTTTTTACTGTTTGCGGTCGGTCGACCTGGTTTATGAGTCGGTCGACCAATAGTGCTGTTGCAGTAATTTTCTGTTTCTCGTTTGGAGGTCGGTCGACCCCGTGTTGAGGTCGGTCGACCTCGCCCCCTGTAACAGACTCGTTTTATTTTATCTTTCGAAAATAACCTGTTTTATTTTCCCATGGCCTTAAGTAATATACTATATACGGAAATAGTATATTATTAATTTTGTGAAACGGTTCACCCTCGTTTGATACACATTATTTTAAAACGGTTTAAGATAATGGATTATATATTTATTAAAATTGGGTGACTAAAACGGTATAATCACATAATTTTAATCCCGTAAGGTGGTTTGGTAAAATTTGTTAATCATAATAACAGTATTATGTCATGTATAAATTTTAATTTTAGTTGATGCATTTTATTTATCGTCTTGTTGAATGCCTTGTGAATGCTTTCAATAACGTATTTATTTTTGCAAACGGTTGTAACTTAGTGTGGCCTTAGAAGATTGTGTCACCGTAATGATGGGACACAGTCTTGCTTGTAATTTTGAGATCTTGAATCTCCGTTTTGGGTTTTTGCCATGTAATTACTTTTGTATTCAAATTAGAATGTAAATAGGGTTATATTTGTAATTTAAATTAGTAATTTTGTGAAGACCAAAGACGGAGACCGGATGCTCACTCCCGCTGCAAGGATCAAGATGGAACATCAAGACAAGCTTCTAGGGTCCAACGGTGGATTCCAAGTTGTTTTATGTTTATTTTGGTAGGATAGGCCACACTAGGACTTTTATTTACGTTTATCGCATTTATTTTATGCTTTCATCGATAATAGCTTGCATCATATTCCGCCTAAAACCAAACCACCTATAACATGCCTGAAAACTGACTCATGTAGAGGTTACGCGTTAGTTTTCTGTGACAATACAGATGTCACATGTCAATTGCAAAGCCATCACTTTATTTCATTCATTCACGCATATGCTAGATATTAGTTCACTTAAAATGAATAAATATAAGTTGATGGGGTCTTCCTCGTATAACCAAAAATTGAGACTAGTCTTTATAAATCAGACTCCCATGAATCCCTTTTTTGTCGGTAGGCATAATATGACCCCTTCTACGTCGGGTAAGTGGGAACAGATGATTTATTTTATCTCAACATCATGGTCACTCGATACTATCCAGCGACTGAGATGGACTAATAGATAGGATTTACGGAAGTCTATCGACCAAGAGTTCCAACGGTGGAATTAGCCAAGCTGTGGGCTTATCAATATACGGAAATTGAGTCTTGGGATCGTTTATATAATTCTTGAGGGAGATCAATTATATAAATGCATGAGTCTACAAGTTTAAATACAATTTAATATAGACTTAAATCACAACAATGAGTTGCTTATATGGTTTTTGCTTTATCTTCTTTTCAGTGTAGAACACGTTCAATTAAATTGCTGTATAACTAATGGCTGGTGAAGACCCAATGCCAAGTGCCAAGCTAGCACGTGAATCCTGGCCTAAAGCCTTCATGGACTCCATGAATCAGTCTACTAGACTGAGGAATGATGGGTCAAACTTTTCTGACTGGGAGGCAGCACTAAGGAATGCTGCCATTGCTGACGGAAAGCTTAAGTATTTAACTGAGCCAATTCCGGCACACCCAGGAACTGGAGCTAGGGCTAACGAAGTTCGCGCTCATAGCGACTTCGTCATGGAAGCGGGTGCGATAAAGAACGTACTCATCTATGCAATGGAATCCAATTTGCAAAGACGCTTCATAGCCCATGGTGCAAACAAGATTTTCACCACGCTTACTAACGAATTCTCAAAAGCTCCGAGGATCGTTTCTTATGAGCATACCTGTCGCTTCTTTGAGGCGAAACTCCAGAAGGGCCAAGCAGTTAGCCCACATATTCTTCACATGATTGAGAATATCGAGAAACTGGAGGCCCTAAGCTGCAAGATCAGTGAGAACATAATCGTTGATCGAATGCTTCATTCGCTTCATGATGGGTTCGCCCTCTTCAGGGCCAACTATTACATGAACGACATGAAGAAGACTCCTCATGAGCTCCACTCCCTTCTCGTACAGACCGAGAAGGATGTGAAATTAAGTGGGAGTGTGAAGCAATATGTTCTCATGATTTCAAGTAAGGGTAAAGCTAAAGCTCAGGGCGACCTAACAGTAGGCAAGCCCAAGTTTAAGAAGTCAGGATTTACTAAGAGTGGGCCAGGTGAGTCAAGCAACTTACAGGGCAAAACAAAGATCAAGGATACTAGCATGGAATGTCACCATTGCCACAAGACTGGGCATTGGAGGCGCTCATGCCCCGTGTATCGTGAGGACATTAAGGCAGGCCGTGTTACTCCTGTTGGTATGTCTTCTTCTTCTTTTATTCACATGATTGAGATTAACCATGCAAGTTACGGAACTTGGGTACTAGATACTGGTTGTGGTTCCCATCTATGTAATCATGTGCAGGGCCTCCGAAACCAAGAACCCCTAATCAAGGGTGAGGTTGACCTGCGTGTCGGGAATGGAGCACGTGTTGCTGCAATCTCGAGGGGAACATACGTGATCCAGCTTCCAAGTGGATTCGAGTTATCTTTATATAACTGTTATTATGTTCCCTGTTTGTCCAAAAACATTATTTCAGTTTCTACGCTTGACAAACTCGGTTTTTCATTTGTAATAGAGAATAATAGTTGTATTTTCTCCTTACACAATATGATTTATGGCAAGGCAGTTTCCATGAATGGAATTTATGTTTTAGATCAAACCACCGAGATATTACATGTGAATAACAAGAGATTAAAGGTAGGTGACAAAGATCAAACTTACCTATGGCATTGTCGTATGGGACACATAAATGAGAAACGCGTGAAACAGCTCATACAGAATGGAGCTATCTCGCCCTTTGATTTCGAATCATATGGCACGTGTGAATCATGTCTCATCGGTAAGATGACTCGTATATCCTTCAAAGGTGTTGGAATGCGCGTTGCCGACCTATTAGGACTCATACATACGGACGTATGTGGCCCTATGTCGATCGCACGAGAAGGCTATAGGTATTTCATCATTTTCACGGATGATTTGAGTAGATATGGCTATGTCTACTTAATGAAGCACAAAAGTGAATCCTTTGACAAGTTCAAAGAATACCAGAATCGGGTACAGAACCAACTGGGAAGAAAGATTAAAGCACTACGTTCTGATCGTGGTGGTGAGTATCTTTCACACGAGTTTGATCAACACCTTAAAGACTGTGGCATCGTTCTACAGTTAACTCCACCTGGAACACCACAATTAAATGGTGTGTCCGAACGGAGAGATCGAACTCTACTCGATATGGTTCGATCCACGATGAGTCACACCGTGGTGCCTGATTCATTGTGGGGCTATGCTCTTTTGTCGGCCGCTCTAATACTTAACCGAAGTCCGTCTAAAGCTGTTGACAAGACTCCATACGAATTATGGAAGGGAACGGTCCCCAACTTGTCCTTTATTCGAGTTTGGGGCTGCGAGGCTTATGTCAAGTGGAGACACGAGGATAAGCTCGACCCGCGATCGGTCAAGACATACTTTATAGGCTATCCAAAGGGAACTTTTGGTCATTATTTCTACTCGCCAACCGAACAACGTGTTTTTGTTGCGGCTAGTGCGACGTTCTTAGAGAAAGAATTTCTCGAGAACAAGTCGAGTAATAGAACCTTCGATTTATCGGAGGTTCAAGAACCAACTACTGAGCAACCATTGGAGGAAACAGTTCCTTCAACCGAGGCTGCGGTAGATATTCCTGAAGAACCTAGGAGGTCGGGAAGAGTCTCCATTCCTCCGGACAGATACATTGGTATGGTCGAGGAACATGATATGGATGACGTCTTACTCCTAGAGGGTAATGAACCCACAACCTATAAAGGTTCCATGACCAGTTCTGACTCAAAGTTATGGCTAGAAGCCATGCAATCCGAGATGGACTCCATGTATGAGAATAACGTGTGGGATCTTGTGGACCTACCTGCAAAGGTACGTCCCCTTCAATGCAAATGGCTTTACAAAATAAAGCATGTCGTGGAAGGTAAACAAGATATCCATAAGGCAAGACTAGTTGCTAAAGGTTTCGCCCAAGTGCCAGGCTTGCACTACGATGAGATTTTTGCACCCGTAGTCATGTTACGTTCCATTCGGATTATCTTAGCGATAGCCGCATTTCATGACTATGAAATATGGCAAATGGACGTTAAAACCGCATTCTTAAACGGTTATTTGGAGGAAGAGTTGTACATGGTACAACCCGAGGGTTTTATTGATCCGGAACATCCTAAGAAGGTTTGCAAGCTTAAGCGTTCCATCTATGGACTTAAGCAAGCATCGCGGAGTTGGAATCATCGCTTCGACCAAGTGATAAAAGAGAATGGATTCGTTCGATCAATCGAGGAACCATGTCTCTATATCAAGTCGAGTGGGAGCAAGATTGTATTCCTAGTACTGTATGTCGACGACATATCTTGATTGGGAATGACATACCTCTCCTTTCTTCGGTTAAAGCATGGTTGAAAAACCATTTCCCGATGAAAGATCTGGGAGAGGCACAAAGAATTTTGAGCATCCGTTTCTACAGGGATAGATCACGACGGATGTTGTCTCTCATTCAGGAGTCTTACATAGATAAGATTCTAGAGAGATTCAGCATGACGAACTCTAAGAAAGGGTTCCTTCCTATGACTACTGGGCTTCACTTGAGCAAGTCTCAAGAAGCTAAGACATTGGAAGAGAAAGAGCGCATGAGTCGGATTCCTTATGCTTCGGCAATAGGATCGATCATGTATGCCATGATATGCACACGTCCAGACGTCGCATATGCATTGAGTATGACCAGTCGATTCCAAGCTCATCCAGGTGAACAACACTGGATGGCCGTGAAAAACATTCGTAAGTACCTACGGAGGACTAAAGATTGGGGATTGACTTATGAAGGTGACTCAACGCTCTGCGCCACGGGTTACGCAGATGCTAGCTTCCAAACGGATCGAGATGACTCGAAATCTCAGTCTGGATTCGTTTTTACTCTTAATGGCGCTACTGTCAGCTGGAAAAGTTCTAAACAGAGTGTTACAGCAGATTCTACGACTGAGTCCGAGTACTATGCCGCCTCAGAAGCAGCTAAGGAAGCAATATGGATGCATCAATTCTTACAAGGACTATCAGTAGTGCCTAGTTCGAATGACCCAATCACCGTTTATTGTGATAATAAAGGTGCCATCTTCCAAGCTAAGGAGCATAAGTCTAGCAACAAGGCTAGGCATGTACAACGGAAAGCTCGTCTAATCAGAGATTATGTGGAGCAAAAGGAGATTTTCATTAATAAGATCGCTACGGATGACAACATAGCTGATCCTCTCACTAAAGCATTACCACGTGATAAGCATGAAGGACACATTCATTCCATGGGAATTAGATGTGTTCCTAAGTTGTAGTACTCTTTTATGAATTCATGTAATAATTCATTTTCTCGTGTACTCTATTCAACCTCATTGTTATGATATACAATGTTTTGTTTTTCATGTGGAATTGTACGCCAATTTTGAACACCACAAAGTGAACTGAATAACATTACATCGTTTTAGTCCTTGATTACCCACTTGAGCTGATAACTCAGGTAATCATTTTGTGACGTTGGTTGATGGTGGCTTCAACGAGCCATAAGTCACGCGGATGACTGACCAATCACAAAGGCGAGTTATACGGATATCTCGTAGGACACCCCGTGACAACGTTATGGAGTCCTAAATGTTTTATAACATTAGGTGCCAGGTCGTGGATAGGACCTCCATAGTGTTCCTTAGAGTCGAGTCTTTTGACTTTCAACTATCTCTTGAGATTAAGGCAGATTTTGGGTAACTTTGGTTTCTTTCCCACGGTCATCGTAACAGGGGCCAAGAGGATTTTTTTGGGTTATTTCATGCTGCGCGATATCGGCAGGATTCGAGTTGAGGGAAATATCCAAACCCTTATCAGGATTTTATCATTTCTCAGGGCCACTCGAGGAGTAGTAACTGAAATGCATGGCCATGCTCGAATACAGATTCGTTTTATCACTTAAGTTACTCTCTAGTCGGGGAAACCACTCTTGATACAGATCGCTTGTGAGATACGACCTTTGCGAATGCGGATTTGCAAATTGTCTTACATTGAGTGGGAGAAATTTTAAAAGGATGTGAGAATCGGTTATCGCACCTACACTTGTACGGACAAGTGGGAGTTTGTTGGAGCCTTGTGTCCTCCACATGTAGTGTGATAACGTCATTGCACATACCCTTGTACGGACAAGTGGGAGATTGTTGGGGCTGGTGTCCTTGACAATTAATTACAATGACTTATTAAGTTTCTTTAAGGATCACAAGGGCATACTTCAGTATTATTACCAGTTGATCCACGTTTATCAATAACGGTTGGCTTGCTAGATAAGTTTGACGTTATTGTCATACGGATGGCGGTGATCAACTGGTCCCTATACGTCACACCTATAGGACACGTTTGAGAGATGTGAAGGTATGAAAATACAGTCACATTTATGCCGGATATGACTAAACAGTTAGTCAGAGGTATTGACTATTAAATCAGTCAATAAGATGTTAAGATTATTATTTAATACGGATTAAATAATTTTAGCTAATACGGATTACATGATTAATTCGTAAATTAAATATAAACGGTTATATTTAATTAAATATTGTATTCGCGTATTAATATAAACAGTTATATTAATTTGGGTAATTATACAATATCGTAATTTTATCAAACCATTATTAATACATCGACTGAATTAATATCTGATAACATGTATGCGATTTATAATTAATACCCGCGAATAATATTTAGCAAAACGGGTCGAATCACACATTAGAATAAGGTAAGAGTGGAAAGCCCACCCTTACCCTAATGGGTCGGCCGGCCGTGTATTACATAAGGAGAAGAATTCTCCTTATGAGAGACTACTGCTTTTTGATTGTTTTCACTGACAAAACACATCTCAAGGAAATTAGGGTTTTGAGAACTGCCTTTTCCTAAAACCCAGATCTCACATCTAAAACCTCACAAAACTCTCCCCATATTGCAAGGCAATTGGAGAGCCTTTCTAGCACACGCGACATCGTCTCAAACAAAGTCTTGGGTGCAAGTTATAGGAGGGAATTTACTTTAATTCCTGTTCTTAGGCCTATTTAAGCAAGGACCCAAGGTTGTATTCTTTTTCATGTTTTTATTTATCTTATGACAATAATCACAACTGTAATTTTCATTATAATCCTACAAGTTTAGGGCGGATACATGCTTTATTCCTCACACGGCCGAGTCTGGGTCACTAACAAATGTAGGGGTATTTGGATCAGGATATTCATCAACATCAACAGACATAGTCTTTTGAGACTTATTATTGCTGGCACTCGAACCAATATTTTCTTCAACATATCGCCCGACAATTTCATTCCATTTATTGTATTTTTTTAACAAAACCCATGCACGTTCAAATTGAAACTTACCACCCTCCGTTTCAATATGAAGTGCGTGAGCTTCATGAAGTACATCTTCCATATTCTTTCCACTAGACTTTCTCCTTAAAGCTTCTTCGTAACAAGCAACCCATTTTATAACACAGGCAAATATTCTATGAAAGCGACCACCCAACATGCCTGGATTTCTATCTTTAGGCATGAGAACTGGGTTAGCTTCACGTGCTTCATCAAATAACTTTTTGACTTTAACCCAAAGTGCATTTTTCTTTTGATTTGTGTCGATCACGTTATCAGTTGAATGCCTCATAAAAGATGAAATGAGTGCTTCATCTTCTTGAATAGTCCATCTTGATGATTGTCTTGTTTTTTGAGTTACCCTTTCAGGTACTTGATTTTGCTCAACCACATTATCCCAATCGCTCATAGAAGCTTGAGATAAGTTAATTGAGGGTGTTTGAGATGAAATTTGCGGATAACTTTGTTCATAATTTGAATAATTGTGGTCAGTTTGAGGAGAAGGATTATAACTCTGATTAGGGTTATACTGTGGAGTAACTGAGATGTTTTGCCCATAATCTTCAGGATTATAGACATTTTGAGGATTCAAATTTTTATCTTTCATTTTCGCTAAAAGTTCTAACATTTGCATCTCATAAGGATCCATGAAAAATAACTTGTTAAGATTAAAAGATTTTTTTAGGCTAAAAGAAGTAAAACAAGTTAGAAAGAAAATGTATGGTGTGTTGAAATATGTTAGTATTATTACTTATTTATAGAGAAAAAAAATCTTATTCAATCTTATCCGTAATATGAATAGACGAACCACAATCAAGCAGTTGAGATATCACTTATCCAATCTTATCCAATGTTATGTAATTATAACTGTGAAAATTATTGAGCTTATCCAATGACGTAATGAATTGTTAGCTTCATTTATGTGTTATATTTATTTTCGTAAGCTTAATTTACGTGTTCACTTTATAATTTCATCATTTTAATTTTAATGTTATCAATTATCAGTTATCTATGTACTCTTTCTTTTTCAATTTTATTCAAGTACGAATCTTAAACGTCCGTTAGAAAACGATATCTAATAGAGTAAATAAAATTTAAAAAAGAAAAGAAGGAAAAATATGTCAAAATATATCAAATATTACTACCTATTTGTAGAGAAAAATAAAATAAGAATTATGGTGTAATTATTTTTTTCAAAAAATAATTATATTTCAATTATTAAAAGAAAATAAAAATTATAGAACAAAACATTAAACAAAAAAATTGATTCAAAGTTTTGATGATGTCATGTACGACATCATCATAATTAAAAAACCACAAATATTGGCATCTTTGTGTTCTTATGCTGTGCGCTTTCTTCCTTGCATTTCCACTGCGCGCTTTCTTCCTCACAAAACCACTGATACATATTCATTGTTGGAGACCACTTTTTCTCCTCCTTTCCTCTTCCTCAACAATTCACGCACTCCATTCCTCATGGATGGAGATGCTCTTAATGTTTTGTCTCTCTTAATTTCAATTCCCCATTAGTCTAATTAATTACTTTATCTTCTCTATCAAATAATTTATTAAATTAATGTTACCATTAGATTTCAAATAGGAAAATGCAAATATTTTAAAACGAAAATTTATACCCGCGTAAAATAAAAGCGGGTTCGTAAAATACTCCATAAATCGTCATTCGGACTCCGATTAAGGCGAAACAAAGCCTAAATTTATTATTTTTTCGAGCCCAACATGATGGTGTTATTTTCGAAGGCCATTGAGTTTTCGAAATTTTCAGTATCCCTTCTGAATAATATTTTGCGAGTTTAACTTTTATTTTTTAATGCGGTTTTATATATAAAAATTTGAAATTATACAATTTGAACAGATTACGAGTGTAACTTTGGTCTTCTAATGATTTAATTGTGTAACTCTATTGTTCTACGAGTGTAACTCTATTGTTTTAATAGTGTAACTCCATTGTTTTAATAGTGTAACTATATTGTTTATGAGTGTAACTATATTGTTTTGATAGTGTAACTCATTGTTTATGAGTGCAACTCCATTGTTTTAGGAGCATAACTCTATTATTCTACGAGTGTTACTCTATTGTTTTATGAGTTTAACTCCATAGTTTTATACGTGTAATTCCACTGTTTTATGAGAGTAACTATATTATTCTATGATGTAACTCCATTTTCTTATGAGTGTAACTTCATTGTCTTATGAGTTTAACTCCATTTTCTTATGAGTGTAACTCTACTGTTTTCTACGAGTGTAACTTCATTGTTTTAATAGTGTAACTCTGTTGTTTTATGAGTGAAACTCCAATATTTTAATAGTGTAACTTCATTGTTCTATGAGTGTAACTCCATTGTTTTAACAGTGTAACTCTATTGTTTTATGAGTGAAACTCCAATATTTTAATAGTGTAACTCCATTGTTCTATGACATCATATTTAAAAATTACGGCCAGAAACTTTTTCTATCTATTTTTAGTCTACTTTTCCGATTTTAACAATTAAATCGATTAAAAGAACTAAAAATTATTTAAATGAACAATTTTAAAATTCCATAAATTATCTAAATAACCTAAAAAAAATTTTAGGACCAGATTTAATTACATGCAAAATATTTCGAGGGGTTTATCATATAAGTCGAAATATATAGTTTTATTTAAGTTACAATAACTCGGAAAAACAACACCGATTATGCATGCAAACAACCATTGCTCTGATACCAATTGTTAGGTTTCTTAAACTCAAATTAAATTTAGTCATACTAATTTTATTAACTCATAATATGAAGATCTTATTGCATGCATAACAAAATGGCCGAAACATAGAAGAAGAAGTTCAATCCTTACATTGTTTGATTTCGGCTAAAATGGGCACAATCAAAGACACCTTCTTTGATTGTTCTTGAGCTTAATATTCAAGGTATGATCCTCCTTAGTCCCCAAAATAGAAGACCTCCAAGAAGTAGACACCAAGACACACTCTAATAAAATTTGTGTTTGATTTAGCTAGAATCCTTACACAAATAACCTAGCTAGTTTATTATTATCTTATAATAATCTAAAATAAAAACAATATTGATTGTTCTTGTGGGAGGAGTACACGGCTAAAACAAAGAGTGAAAATGAAAACTTATTTCTCTAAAAATCTTTCTAAGTTTTGTGCATGCATAGAATGAATTATGAGTTGGTTGTTTGAAAACCAAAACCCACCACTTCACATGTGAGGCCGGCTAGAATAGGGTGCCCAATGCATGGGCACCATCCATATTACACTTGGCCAATTTCATGCATAAATATAAAATGTTTTATTGTTAATTTTATCATATAAAATGTTTTACAATATATTTGTACAATGTGTAGTGTGACAATGTCACACGGTCCAAATATAAACAATAGGTTCAATTTTATCAATTATAAAATTGAACATTTAAAACATTTTATAAGTTTAACTAATTAAACTTTAATTCTTATAAAATAATAATCTGATTATTATCTTTATAAATTATATTAAAACATTTCTAATATAACTATATTCATTCTTAAATAATGTTTCGTGAACATATTAATTTTAGTAATGACAATTCATCCACTAAAATGTTATAATTTATAATCGTATTATAAATATACTCCATACACGAAATATAAACTAGGATCGATATAACTCGTATCAATATACAGTCATATCATTTTCTATTAATAGAGTTGTCCTAATGGTGTGACCTAAAGGAATCGACTGATCACCATCGTCATATGTCAAACTCTAGCAAGCCAATCATTACCGATTAATGTTGATCAGTCGACTTTATGAAAAGAATCATCCCATGAGTATTCTTATTGTAAATTTATCAGTGATTCATATTTACTAACGTGATCGCACTATTGTTGAGGACACATTTCCTAACAATTACATGTGTAACTCTATAGAATAATTTATGTAACTCCATGAAACAACCTCTGTAACTCCATAAAATAATTTGTGTAACTCCATGTAAACACCTTTGTAACTGCATCTTGTAATTTATGTAACTCCTTAGAGCAACTTGTGTAACTCCATATAATAATTTATGTAACTCCATGAGAGTAGTTAAAGAACTCCATACTATTGGTTGTGGAACTCTATACAAATACTTGTGGAACTCTATACAATTATAGTTCTATTGTGTAACTCCATGGTTCGAATAATGTAACTCCATGGTTTGAATAGAGGAACTCCATGGTTTTTACCACCACCATCGTCCAAAATATAATCTATTAATGTAATTTCATGATTCGAATAGTGTAACTCCATGGTTTCAATAGTGGAACTCCATAGCATTGGAGTTGGAACTCCAAAAATTAGTTTTGGAACTCCATACAAATATTTGCGAAACTCCATTTTTTAGTTATAGGACTACCTGAAAATAAAATTTAAACAAAAAAAATCAAATTTACGAAAAAAATCAAATTTACGAAAAAACAAATTTACGAAAAATTCAAAAAAAAAATATTATGTTAAAAAATAATGATGTTTAGTGTAACTCCATATTAATACATGTGGAACTACATAGCATTGGCTGTAGGATTCCATAACATTGGCGGTGTAACTTCCATTGATTCTTCAAATCTGAAAATAAAATTTAAAAAAAAAATAAATTAAAATACCAAGAGAGTGTTCAATAATACAGGTTATAACGGCGAAATATCGTCTAATTGGAAACATTAAAGCTAGCTTTCTAACCTTAAATTTTCTATGTCCAAGATCAAAGGTGGTCCATTTGTCTCCGGCAAAACTCTCTCACCCTGCCTTCCTTTGCACATGCATGAAGGCATCATCCTCCATTGGCTCTCCAATGGCAACAATGATTTGCAGTATCAAATTATTCCTACTTACAGTCTTACATTCGTGTGGGACTTTGGATTGAAGATTTGGATCCTTAATCCTAAACCAGATCATGGATGTGCTGCTCGGAGAAAGGATGGATCTTTGACTTTCTTTCGGTTTTTGTTTTTCAACCCCTCTCATATTTTCCTTTTCCTCTTGGTCCTTCTTCTCTGTCCCCCTTTCTTGTTAGTCGGTTACATTCCACATCTAACATGATTTTTTTTTAAAAATAAATGTATAAGCATGCACAAAACCTGCGAAAAGAATGGATACTTAAAAGGAATGCACGCACATATAGCATCAAATGATTCCGTCTGTTTCTACCGTTTGCAAATATACAAAATTTGATTTTTTGTTTTGTACATAACATTTTTATTGTAAATATGAGAAAAAATGGGAGAAAATTGATATTGAGGGAGGGAGATAATGAATGAGGGATGAATAAGAATGAGAATATGAGAAAAAATGGAGAAAATTGATATTGAGGGAGGGAGATAATGAATGAGGGATGAATAAAAATGAGAATGATTCCTTTCACAGTAATTAGAAACCTAATACGACATTGAAAATTAAAATTATGGGAGACAAGTCATTTATTGAATGTTGGGTGGGTGTTTTTTCATTTAATCTCAGCCATCCAATAAATTAGATCTAAGGGATAATATTAGGACTCAAGGACTCAACACTAAGGGGTGGACTCATATGATCATGATTCTATATATATATATAGAGGCAAGATCCGGTGAGAACGATCATTCGGTGCATACGGTGAGAACGACTCTTGTAACACCCCAAGAGTATGAGAGGAAAGTTGTCCCACATCGGTAGAATGTGAGGCTTGTGATATGTTTATAATAGCTCCCACCCACCATTTAGTAACAAGGCCTTGTGCTTTTGGGCTTAAGTGAGGACAAATAATGGGCCCAAAGGCTTACCTCTCATCTTATTGGGTGTGTGTTACGACCGTGGTGGGTCGGGTTGCTACAAATGGTATCAGAGCGACCCTGCGACCGTGTGGTGAGCCTGTGGTCGGGAGTACCCGGGTCACACACCTAGCGGGGGAGGATTCTGGCCCTGGTTGCGGTCAAGTTTGAGGCACAACGAGGACGTTGTGTTCTTTAAGTGGGGGAGTTTGTAACACCCCAAGAGTATGAGAGGAAAGTTGTCCCACATCGGTAGAATGTGAGGCTTGTGATATGTTTATAATAGCTCTCACCCACCATTTAGTAACAAGGTCGTATTTCTACGATCATTTCGTAATTCATAATAATTTTATATTGACGATTATTTCATGAAATGTCATTTCATTCGTATTTCTTTATTTTGATAATATATTTATAATTAAATATATTCCGTATTATACAATTATTTCTCATTTATACTTGTTTTATTATTTAAATCATAATGATATTCAATATATATAACTTTTATATATTCGTTTGTAAGTACTAATTACTTTCGATATGTTAATATGTGAATAACTAAGTGTCGGATATGTGTGTTGTACGTTATGCGTGTGGTGGCAAATACGGGTATTTTATTCATCGAGTAACATCCTACTAGTACTATACGGTCTTGGGATATGTGCAAAGGTATCTTTTGGGCCTCGAGCTTTGTGTCAAGGCCAGTTTTAGCCCAACTCGACACAACAGCCTGGTCACCCACAACCACAATTTCTATCTGCCACCCCCCCCATAAACTCTCCTCCTAACCCTAACCCTAACCCTAGAACGACACACTCTCACACAAACGCACACTGCCGTCATCAGAGAGCAAGGAGGAGGGACCAGTTGGTGGTTTAGGGTGGATCTTGGTGTTGGTTATACGAGGTAGTCATTACTAGCTAAATACGTATTATTAGTCTTACTAATATACTAATTAATCTCATATTAATTTAGTCGATCTTATGCATGCAACAAAAACGGAATAAGGAGAATCGTATTCTTACAACCGGTCCGAAATATGCTTAGGACGATCCTCCAAGAGCAACCAAGTAAGCTTGCCTCCAATGGGTAGGCACCAAGACCCTTCCTTAAACGGACCAAATAACCGAACCCGATACTAGAGGACGGAATTAGGCTAAAACCATGTACTAATACTTCTTATTAGTATACTAGAAAATATATTATCTAGTAATAGATTTTAGAGGTTATGTTTTTATTTTCTCACACACTAGAAAATAAGCTTGAACAACTTGTAAAATGAGTAGGTAATCACATATATATAGAGAATATGTGATGCATGGGTTGGGTGGTCTAGTGTGTGTCGTGTGAATTGAGTATGTGTAAGGGGTTTTGATTCCTTCTTATGCACTTAAGCACAAGGTAAGGTCATATCACAATATGACACAATCATTACATTTATAAGATAAAATATCATATAATTTTATCATATATTGTCAACTTACACGACACACTAAGACGTAATATGGACATTCATATTACGATTTATAATTTGTACAATTTAACTAATTACGTAACATCTTATGTAACGTAATAATTGTATTAATTTAAAATATAAATTTATTACATAAATAATATTTCTAAATTAATTAAATCATATTTAACAAATTATTTAGTAATTCGAAATTACTGTCCCAACATATGGTTATCGTAATAATCGTCGATACGATATATCAACAACGTTTGTTATAACCATGAACCATTCATTATACTAATTTCGATATTTCATAAATATCGATTAACATTTGACAATTGACACATTTCAATTTCAAATATAAATCTTACCTTTAAGATTCAACCTCTAATTTTTCAATATACGGTTTTAAGAATATCGATCAATCTGTATCCTATACAATTAATCAATATACGTTTAAGGGCTTAGTCCTATAGGTGTGACCTAAAGGGATCAACTGACCACCACCGTCATACGACAGTAATGTTAAACTCTAGTCAGCCAATCATTACCGATTAATGTTGGTCAGTTGACTAAATCAATTATTGGATCGTCCCTTGCATATTCTTTTCATAAGATTTATGACAATGATTTTTATCACTGTCGTGATCGCACTATTGTTGAGGACACATTTCCCAACAATCTCCCACTTGTCCTCGACAAGTGTGCGTCACCAATTCTCTTGTCCTATTACGTCATCTCCCACTCAATGCAAGGTGTCTTCCAGGTCGTACTTGCATTTGATCATATCTTGAGTGGTTTTCTCGATCTGGAGATTTAACTGCTTTGACCGGAATTATCTACCATAGATACCTTCCGAGCGTGGCCACGCATTTCCAGTTAAACTTCTCCTCGAGTGGCCCTGAGATTTAAGACAACCCTGACAAGGGGTTGGACAATTCCTATCCTACTGTTCCCTTCGACTAACACAGTCCATCATGACCCAAAAGAAGCCCATTTGACCCCCTTTAACGGATGATCGTAGAGCTAAAATCAAAGCCAATCTGAGGCTGCATCACCTTGGGCGAACAGTCTCAAGTCAAAGAATCGACTTATGTGAATAATATAGTAGCTCTCGCCACGACCGGGCTAATTATAAAATTTCCAGAACTCTATAAGCGGTCACTGTATGCCCAACAGAGTGTTACACAGTCTGCCGATGTGATCGACTAGTCATCCCATATGACTCTATGACATTTGAACTTGCCATCAATCGCCTCACATTGTAGTCGCTTCGAGACGTCACCTCATACAAGCGACTATGGGCTATACTAAGTTAATCCAGTTCACTTATGGGGTTCAAATTGTCTCTTACAACCCATTTGGATTTCACAAAGTATAAATTGTGAGTTAATATTAATAATAATAACTCAAACGATAAGAGTGATTGTTATGTGCGAACAAACAATACGATATTGTTGCTCCACATAAACAATCTTTGATGATCATACATCAATTTGTATTAATGGTTTGCTATGTGAATATACCTTATCTTCACATCCTTTAACCTACAAATTTCGGTTTCCTTTTAACTCATATTATCTCGTATAATACGATCTAATTCAAGTACACTTCAAGTCTCTTATACTCGACTCGAGTCTCCTTACTTTAAGGAAGCTCCCACTGTTTTCTCAAAACTCATGACATGTCATCCATATGAACATAGTCATATTGTACTAGAATTTATATTGTAGTTAACCTAGATTCGATCTCTTAGTTCTCCTCGAGAAACTTATATCGAAATAGGACTTTATTTCAACTTATGGCATTTTGATCAAGGTTATATGAATCAACATTTTCATATCTCGGATTCAAATCCAAACCTTGTTAACTTATCGGTGACGTTTCATTATCATATAATAAACTCACTTATGATTTATGTTCTCAACATACATTTATTTAGAATTGAAAACCTCACATTCTTTAACCTTTAAAGAATCACCATCCTCTCTAAATGGTAGGTTTCGTTTCCTTAATAACTTTTCTCCCACTAAATTCCACATTACTATCTTATAGTTTAATAACTCCCACTATCATCATAGTGATTTGGTAATATCTTCAAACATCTTCTCAACTCATAATGAACATTTCATTTTGATTAACTTCAAACATTTTCTCATCTCGTAATGAACTTTTCATTTTGATTTACTTCAAACATTTTCTCAACTCGCTATGAACATTTCATTTTGATTTTCTTTCCCACGGAAAGAATCTTAGTATTATCATGAGAACGGGAGACGATTTCTCCTCTATTATCTTTATAAAACAGAAACATTAACATCATGGAAATGATTTCCTTCCGTTAACACTCGCGGTTCCCTTTGTCCTCTCTAGGAACTTTTGACAACATATGGAACATTTTCCTTTTGTGTCCTCGCGTAGTTTCTTCTGTGTCCTCTCGTAGTTTCTTCTATCCAATTTCTTAGAGTTCTTCTCAAGGACTCCTCATAGAACTCTTCTCTAAGATCCTATGTTTATTTCATTGGTTTACGGGCGTAGAATTTCTCCCACTCTATCCTCTAAAATAACCTGTATTTTAGGAAGGATAGCATTTTCGCCCGTCAACAATGTATTGGATAAAGAATTATGTGAGTATTTGAGACATTAACATATTCTTTCATTTAAGGTGAAAATCTTATAATGAACTGATGTTCTTATGTTTGAATTTGAAGTATTTCACGGGATGCAATTCTCGTTTTTAAGTAAGTCGTATTACTTTTATAATGATCCTATCATTTCTTCCGTACGTTGAATCATTCAAGGTACTTTATCACGATCTAAGAAAATCGTATCAACTCATGTTATGTATCACAAAAGCATTTTAAAATAATCAAACATGTTTGATTAAGAACAAAAGGATGACTTGGGTTGAAAACCAAGTCACCACTATTACAACCATTGTTTCAACAAGATTCTTGTCGTACAAGAAATACAAAGTTCTTAAATTAAAATGCAAAAGAAAGAAGACATCAAATGAAAATTAGAGCCATGCTCTTCATGTCTTCAATCTTGGATGCTACCTTAGCCATCCATGGAAGGAACTTCAAGTTTCCTTCTCCTTCTCCTTGCCTTTGTCTTTGGTAGGAGCCCCTTTAAAACAATTTATAAACGGGTGAGAATCAATAACTTGTATCATTATACAAAAATTGATTAAGTAACATGAATTAGACGAGAATTTATACCTACTGCAAGAACCTTTCCGGCTTTGAGGTCATGGAGATACTTCGGGCAATTCCGCTTCCAATGCCCCATCTTAGTGCAATAATAGCACTTGTCTTCAACCTTTGATGACGACGAAGAAGAAGCACCTTTCGTAAAAGTCTTCTCCTTAGGAGATGCGGGTTTGAAGGCTTTAACATTTTTACCCTTGTTGGCCTTGCGCTTAAACTTCCTCTTGCTTTTTGAATCGATATTAAGCACATCCTTTGTGGAACTCTCATTAAGTCCCATATCCCTCTCCGCTTGGACCAACATCTTATGTAACTCGTCCAAGGAGGTTACTTGATTGCGCATGTTATAATTTACCCGAAATTGAACATACGATTTCACTTTGTTGAGGGAGTGAAGGATTTTGTCAATAATAAGCGAGTCGGGAACATTCACCCCTTGCAACTTCAAGGTTTCGGCTAGCTCAACCATTTTGAGCACATGAGGACTAATCTTTTGACCTTCCTTTAAGGTCAAATCGAAAAAAAAACGGAGGCCGCCTCATATTGGATTACTCTAGGAGCTTGTGAAAACATGTTCGCAACTCTAGTGTATATCTCATTAGCCGTGGTTAGCTTAATCATTCTTCTTTGGAGATCCGGCTCCATCGAAAATATAAGCACGTTCTTCAAAGCATGCGACTCCTTCATGTAAGCCTCATAGGCCTCACGAGTCGCTTCCGATGAACGAGCACCGGGAGTGGGAGGAGCGGCAATGGTAAGATAACGAGTCTTATCGTCGGCTTCCGCGGCCAACACCAATTGGGCGTCCCAATCTTTAAAATTGGCGCCATGCTTCTCAAGCTTGCAACGATCCATAAAAGACCGAAGCCATGAAACGTGTTGTGGGAGTGGTGGAGCGTTATTTGCCATTGAAAGTCGAAATTGAACTACAATAAAATATAAAGGAATTACAACACAATTATCGTTTTAATAATTATAACTTGTAAATTTTAAACAAGTTAAGCATCTACTTAATGATCTCTTACCCAATTAAGTAAATGATCCCGAGACCCAAATACATACTAACTTGGGCACGGTTTAGCCGATACATCCCTCATTAATATGACTCGGTAGATTAACTCCTTAATCAATTCTACTTTTAGAACTCTCGGTCGATAAAATTACTCTAATTCTTATCTTAGCCCGAACTTATTACCACTACGGTGGCTCGAATACCTTCGTCGAGATCGACCAAATTTCAAGAAAAACGTAATCATATTACCCCACTTCACCAACGTAATAAGGTTTGTACCCCGGTTTAGCCGAGCCTACTCCCTTATGAAGAAGATCCTTCGCGGGTCCTTTACTTTTTGGTATGGCTATGTCTCGATTTTTAAATAACGTAAGAGATCTTGTCAATTTATTATCTATCTCCTTTGAGTGAACTAATTCGGTGAATTATCGATAAATTAATTGACACGGTCGATAAAATCGATGAAATGCATGAGTTTAATGACGATTTGGCTATGCATGCAAACATGATAAGCATAAATAAAAGCATAAATGAAAACCCTAGTATGGCCTTTCCTAAAATAGAAAATAAAGTAAATTACAAATTCGGAAACCAACTCCTTTGGTCCCTTGAACTTTACTCGCGGCACGCATCCCAAGGCAAACTCCGTCTTGGTCGGAACTCCTTTCCGAAATGGCACCGTCTTCAAGGATCTCCGGAATTACAAATAATTACAAATTTTCTATCTATTTTATACATTATAAAATAAATAAAACAATAAAATAAAGTGATACGAGATCACATTAAATTACAACCGAATCGATAAACCCTTACATTACGGGAAATATCGATTAAAATCTAAGGCCATACTAAGTAAATTACATAATTCCAAATTACGTAAATAAAATATGACATTCATAAATAATAATTAAATATGCAATGCTTATGTAAAATGCAAATCCTAAGCCAAATCGTCCTATTTAAACACGTTTTAAATATCGTTATTCGTAATAACACGGTTTTATGGAATAACGTGATTTAAACAATTTTAAAATCACTAATCACTCTATGAATCACTATTCATGATTTAGTTAAGTTTCCTAACACATTTTAGGATTCAAAATTTAGTCTTACTCAAATTTCGAAATAACTTAACTTTTATTTTAATATTGTTCGGTTTTAATCGGTTTTACGGGAAATAGCATTAAAATAATCAACCGAGTCATAAAAATTCCGAAAATTCAAAATTCAAAATTTTGAACATACTGAAAATTTTATAAAATTTCAGATCCTTAAAACTCAAAAAATTTCGAAATACACCATTTATTTCGTAAAATAGCCGTATTATATGCATAATATTTCGAAAAATTCAAAATTATTGCAAAAATTATGAAATAAAATACTAATATAATTTTTACATCTTCCTAGACACTCAAAGCATCTGAAAATGCAGAAAAATAAGGCTGAAAAACACTGTTTAAGGTCTGAAAATAAAGTAATGATTATGACTCCTTAAACACTCAACATCAATTTTAACTTTTAAAATTAAAACTTAAAGTTTCAGAAACTTTTGGCACTAATTAAAAATATGTTGATGATCATACATAATATGACTAATATGGGTGAATTTTTCGGACCATTTAAGCAACATTTACTATTTTTAATAATTCGTGTCATATATTACGCGATTTTACCGATTAAAATCATTTCTCATGCAATATTCGAGATTAAAAGCTCAAAATTCACATGCATGCTAGAAATAATATATGTGACACTATATTAAATTTTTATGGTCAAATTCGAACTTAAACTATTTAAGCTAAAATATGTCACTAATATTACGATTTTTACGATAAAAATCAATATTCATGCAATATTAACGAAAAATTTCTGAAAAATTCATCATATATTTTAAATATTGCATGTGACATATACCAAATTTTTATAGTTAAATTCATAATATAACTATTTATCCCATATTTAACTCATTTTATGACTATTTAACCATTAAAAATCATAAACCATGCATAAAACCTCAATAATTTCGAAAATTATTTATATTCATAATATGTTTAATGCATGTGAGAACATATTTAAAATTCATGGCCAGAAACATTATTTAGCTATTTTTCCCATAATAAAACATTTTTAACCGATTTTTGGCACTTATTAAACATTTTAATTACCATAATGAACAATATTATTCCATAAATCATCAAAATGACTTAAAACTATTTTAAGACCAGAAATATATACATGCAATATGATTTTCGTGCATATCCTATATGTACTACTCATTTTCGTTTTTAATTAAAATCGTATTTTCTCGCAAAAACGTATAAAATCGAGTTGCATGCAAACAACCTTATGGCTCTGATACCAATTGTTGGTTATACGAGGTAGTCATTACTAGCTAAATACGTATTATTAGTCTTACTAATATACTAATTAATCTCATATTAATTTAGTCGATCTTATGCATGCAACAAAAACGGAATAAGGAGAATCGTATTCTTACAACCGGTCCGAAATATGCTTAGGACGATCCTCCAAGAGCAACCAAGTAAGCTTGCCTCCAATGGGTAGGCACCAAGACCCTTCCTTAAACGGACCAAATAACCGAACCCGATACTAGAGGACGGAATTAGGCTAAAACCATGTACTAATACTTCTTATTAGTATACTAGAAAATATATTATCTAGTAATAGATTTTAGAGGTTATGTTTTTATTTTCTCACACACTAGAAAATAAGCTTGAACAACTTGTAAAATGAGTAGGTAATCACATATATATAGAGAATATGTGATGCATGGGTTGGGTGGTCTAGTGTGTGTCGTGTGAATTGAGTATGTGTAAGGGGTTTTGATTCCTTCTTATGCACTTAAGCACAAGGTAAGGTCATATCACAATATGACACAATCATTACATTTATAAGATAAAATATCATATAATTTTATCATATATTGTCAACTTACACGACACACTAAGACGTAATATGGACATTCATATTACGATTTATAATTTGTACAATTTAACTAATTACGTAACATCTTATGTAACGTAATAATTGTATTAATTTAAAATATAAATTTATTACATAAATAATATTTCTAAATTAATTAAATCATATTTAACAAATTATTTAGTAATTCGAAATTACTGTCCCAACATATGGTTATCGTAATAATCGTCGATACGATATATCAACAACGTTTGTTATAACCATGAACCATTCATTATACTAATTTCGATATTTCATAAATATCGATTAACATTTGACAATTGACACATTTCAATTTCAAATATAAATCTTACCTTTAAGATTCAACCTCTAATTTTTCAATATACGGTTTTAAGAATATCGATCAATCTGTATCCTATACAATTAATCAATATACGTTTAAGGGCTTAGTCCTATAGGTGTGACCTAAAGGGATCAACTGACCACCACCGTCATACGACAGTAATGTTAAACTCTAGTCAGCCAATCATTACCGATTAATGTTGGTCAGTTGACTAAATCAATTATTGGATCGTCCCTTGCATATTCTTTTCATAAGATTTATGACAATGATTTTTATCACTGTCGTGATCGCACTATTGTTGAGGACACATTTCCCAACACTTGGTGGTTCGATCGGCGTCTGAAAAAGGGTACACGCAAACTCACTCTACTTCTTCTAGTTTTCCCTCCCGTGTAACTCTTTTCAACTCGTTATTGCAAGCAGTTAAGTATAGCTTTGGTTCTGAATTTTTGTAATAGCATTCTACGATGTATAATCACCATGCTTGACCTTAGTGGAGTCGTAGTTGACCACCAGAGGACCACCAGTCACGCCGTTTAGATGGTCGGTTGCAGCCCCTTGTTATAAATTATCTATTTCACGACTTTTGCGTTTTAATTCGTGTGTTTCCTGTTTAATTTCGTGGTATGGTGTTGGACTATTTTCTTAGGGGGTTGTAAGGGGTTTGTTATGATGGTTGTCACGTAGGGCCGAGTTGTTTCACGGCGGAGATATGGTGGTTGGGGTTTGGGTGGTCTACAGCGGTAGTACGGGTTGCTGCTGTTCGCGGGTTGGGGCAGGAGTTTTTGAGCGGCTGTTCCAGGGGTTTAAGATGGTGTCAATGACTGGAGTTTTCACCGTGGGGTCGAGGGTGGTGTGTGGTATCTAGGGTGATGACTGGTTGTGGATATGGTGGTGTTAGAAAGTAGTAGGGACTGGCTATACAAGGGGGTGAGGCAAGTGCGGGGAAAGGGGCTGTACATGACGGTTTCTGCTAGGGTGTTTGTGTCTGGTATCGAGGGTTGTCAGGGACGAGTCAGGGGTTATGGGTGGTGCCAATGGATGCGTCGTGGGGCGGTGGTTGCAACCACCGTGGGCTGGTGGTGATGCAGGTGGCTGAAGGGGTGTCTTTTGGGGCTGTTTTGGAGGGTGTCGGGGGCTGTCAAGGGTTGGCTCTTTCGTTAGCTTTGTCCTTGCTACAACGTGTTGGTGTTGTTTGGATTGTGTATTATTATTACTATTATTAACATTAATATTATCATATTATTATTGTTAGTATTATATTATTACATTATGTTTATATGTTAGTGTTATTATCATTATCATTTTTATCATGTTATGATGTTATTACTCATATTAATACTAATGCTAGTATTACTATTGTTATTAACATGTTATTATTATTATTGATATTATATGTTAGTATTATTGGTAATATTGATGTTATTACTATTATTATTAGTAATAATATGGTTATTATTAATAACACTATTTATCGTAATTTAATTATTAAAGTGTTAAGTGAATTTTATCATACATGGATGTGACGGTTATCAATGGTTCTACTGTATTTTCTAGGTTCGTTTATTCAAGTGAAATTAATTATAAAAGTATTAAGATCGGATTGGTTACGTTAATTGAAGTAGTCATGTTTAAATACGATCCCGTTATGCATGATATATTATTTAAATCATTAATTTGAATAATGGATATATTATATTAGTTGCATAATTGTATTAGTTAGTGATTACGTAAATTATATTGTTAGGTGACGATTTTGAGGTGGCATAGTCCTGTTTACTTGCTGGCTTGCTTATTGGATTATATTGCTATCCAGGTAGGATACACTGACCCTATACTGCAGTTATATGTTATGAGTGGATGCTGAGTGTATGATATGAACGATGAGCATGAATGATATGAGAATGATATATGGTTATGATGGATTATTATTACTGTTGCATTCATAAGCATGATTATTATTATTGTTGCATTCATGGGCATGACATATGCATTGGATACGGATTCGAGATGGTGATATATTATTGGGCCCAGGCTAGTTCTGCAGGACTAGACCTGGTGACCTCAGCTGTTATGCTGGTGTTCGGCGACGGCCGATTATAGTCTGCCGGGAGGTTCGGTATGGCTGGGTGTTACGGGTTTGAGATTGTGATTGAGATTGAGATTGAGCTCGAGCATATCATTGCATTTGCATATCATAATTGTTGCATTATCTATTTTGTGTTATCCTACTCAACCGCGAGGTTGACAGTGTATTCGTGTACACCTACGATGATCCGGAATGGGGAGTAGATTCTACAGGTTAGAGACAGATGAACTAGGAGCTTGGGCAAGGAGAGAGACATGGCTTGGACCTACTTAGAATTAGATTACATACTTAGATGTTATCGGTTGTACTTTTATTCTTTGCATAATAGTTGTAATATCAAAGTTTAAATTTAATCAGTTTTTATATAAAGTACTTTGGTTTGTTTACTTTGTCATTCACTACCTCGGACTTTCCGAGATGGTAACATCTCTATTTATTTGAGAATGTCTTGCTAAAGGCTCTTAAATAAATGGGGGTGTTACAACTCTCCTCCATTAGATGAGAGTTAATTGAAAGGCTGAGATTAAATTTTAATTAAACCAATCAAGCTAAATACTAGTATCAAGTTCCTACTAGTTATCCTGCAGACTGAATTAGAAAGGAAAAGAATTTGTTGAGCGTATTTTATGGAATGGTTAATGAAATAAAAGAGTCTAGTAAAGTTAAGCAGGTGGTTCGCGATGGCGAGGATATCGAACATCTGCTTCCTCAACTGGATGCGCAAATTGAAGGGGAGTAACTTATTGTCTGGAAAAAAAACAAAGGAATAAGAGATTGGCGTTTAACAAAGGAATATGCCAAATTTAGCCAAGTAAATGGAGTTTTGTTGGCTTTTTCAAGTCCACTGGCCTCTTTTACCAGGACCAAGGGTAACACGGACGAGTTCTTGGTAGTTGGTACCAGTGGAACTTCCTGCCTACTTGATAAACTTCTTTGTACTGAAGTAGCCTTCCACAAGTGATGCCAAATGAAAGGAATAAGAGCAAAGCTAACAGCCAACATGACGCGAAAATTAATAGTAGAACTGCTGTTATGGTCCCTGACGTTGTTCTGTGATCATGCATGCAAGGAGCATAACTAAAGGAGTGAAGGGATTAAAATAAAGAGGGAAAACAAGGAGTTTTGGTGAATGAATGTCTCGATTATTATGCAGAATATGTGGTACATAATTGTTTTGGTAAAATGTATCAACCCGTCAAAAAATGTATCTAGTTTTAAGTAAAAAAAATGTATTTACTCCGTCAAAAAACGTATCTAGGTTTATGTAAAAAAGTAAAAAAAATGTATCTACTCAGTAAAAAAAAATGTATCTAGGTTTATGTAAAAAAGTAAAAAAAATGTATCTACTGCGTCAAAAAATGTATCTAGGTTTAGGTAAAAAAATGTATCTACTCCGTCAAAAAATGTAACTAGGTTTGTGTAAAAAACTAAAAAAAATGTATTTAGGTTTAACTAAAAAAAATGTATCTAGGTTTGCAAATTTTATCTTTTTATATCCTTATTTTAAAACGTTTTATTATATACTTCGATCAATCACATCGCTCGGAAAAAGCTTCCTTTAATAATATACTAGATTTAATGTCCGTGCAATGCACGGGCCTATTTGTTATGTTCAATCTTGTATATGACGTAGTAACTAGATAATGTTTGTAGTTTGTATGATCAAAACTATATGTGCTACTTCATTTGCGTGGTGCTTAACTCATGCTGAGACTACTTATTATGTCATAAATTATGATCAACTAATTGCAAATTTATCACATACCATATTTTATTATGTTATCTAATTTAGGAGATGGACATTATTTTTTCTGGTACAAAGGGGGAGGAGACATTGTTATGTTATCTATCACATACGATATTTTATTATGTTATCTAATTTATGTCATCTTAGATTCCTAATTTTAAGTTTCTAATGTATTGTGTATTTGTGTTCTTATTTTAAACTGCTCTATAATACTCCGTAGTTTTTAAGTTACATTATGCCCGTCTTATTTACTTGTTTTAAGTTACATTATGCCCGTCTTGTTTACTTGTTTACCTATTTTACTTTGTGGTGTCTTTATGTATATTAAAAATAAAATCTTGTTACGTAAAACTTAAATTTTTCACGCGGTGGATAAACAAAGTATCTAAACTAAAATTTTCACTTACATTATTGCTCATACAACACTTATTTTCAATTTTAGTTGGATATGATAAATTATCTTATCTATTTGTTTAAATATGATATAAAAATATATAATAATAGTTCGACTGCTACTATTCTACAATGTATATGACAATGCTACTACATGGATATATACTTTCAATATAAAACTTATACTGTACTTATTTTTATTATATATATGATATATACTATTTCAATTTTAGTAGGTTGAATTTTGTTATTAGTTTTTATTTTAGGTAGTTTGAAAAAGTTGAAGACGCTGTTATTGCTCGAAAGTAATTCGAAGAATTTAAACTCCAACAAAATAACTAATCAATTAGATTTAATTTTGATATCATTTTTTCTTTTAACCTAAAAATTTCTATCATGACTAAAAATAAATAAGTGATGGTGCTTTTAAAAAGTATCTCGTATTGTCTCTTTTAAGGACAACTGGTAAATAGTATTCCCTCAGTCTCGATCTGGTCACTAGTTAACACTTTTCTATTTAAGGATTATAGTCATGACTTGTAAGAGTTCTAACTATGCACAATTTTAAAAATATGGTCGGGTCAGGCCATTTTTGGATTGGTTGGGCTTAACGGTCAAAATACAATAATAAACATTCGGGTCGAGTTGAATATGGTAGGGTCAATTCGAAACTCATGTCAGATTCGATCAGGTTGTCCACTTATAAGGATGTCCCAACTCTAACTACTTTCATGGTAAGATTTCTAAAAAGAACGAAGGTTGGATTTATCCATCCCTTCATTCTATTTTCTTGAATGTAATACTAATTACTCCGTAGTTCGTAATTATACTTCAACCCAAGTCATGATCACTTGACCCTGCACACACAATGCCACATATAAAGATTCTTTATATTGTTTCTTAGTCAATACTAAGTTACTAACATTGTGATTTGGTTTAAAATTTCAGGTACAACATTAAGTCGAATATTTAATGAGTTTGCTGAAAATATCAAGTAACCATCAAAACTTATCGTATGTCTTTTCTCACTCTTCCTAGAAATCATTTTTGGAGCTATTATTGACGATTAGTGTATCATTTTTGGCGCTATTACTGACGATTGATGTTTATAAAGTACGATAATTATTGTCAATCTGTATATTAAGTGAAAAGATAATAGAGGGAGAATTTTAATGATACCCGGCTCTAATGGACCTCATATACTAATATTAAGCCTTTTACCTTGCGGTTATAATTAAGTTGTCAAATCATATAGTCACTGAAACTCTGATCACCACAACTAACAATAATTAACTAATCAATTATACGAAATAAGTTGTACATACCTTTCTTTAAAAAAGTGAGGGAGTTTTTATGTGAACTATTTTGTATAGTAAACGAGTCGACCATCCTTCAAAATTGATAATTATGCATAAATATAATGAATAGAGCAGAATTAATTAATAACCGTAGCACTTTGGTGATTAGAAGGTTGGCTATTTTAAAATTTTATTTTTCTAATATTGCTAAGAAATTCAATTGTTGAATGAAAGTTCTCAAAAATTCAAAATTTACTTATAATATGCTCATAATATCGACGTTGATTTCCTTTTTCTAGTAGCACTACATCATTATATCGTATTGTTTACTTAGATTAATGTGATGTTTAACAACTAACTATGTCATCCAAAAGTTAAAAGATTGTCTTTCTAGTAGCATATTGTCTTTTTATCTTTACTATCTGTACTTACTAATCTCTTCTTTAATGCTTAGCAAAAACATAAAGTTTTGAGTTTTGAAAACATAAAGTCTATCTTTTTTTAGTTGTTTTTATTTTATTTGGTTTTGGTGTAAAGAAAAGATCCTTATCCTATCTAAGCTTGCTCCTAACAAAATGCAATCAAACACATGCGAGTTAAACACGAATCAACAATGTGATGATTCATTAAAATATATAACCCACATTTGCTTTTATTGTGGAAAATGCTCAACTTCTTTTTGCCTTCATGCAAGTATAATAAAATTCGGTCTTCTTAAGACGGATATATACGTCGTACTTGCAAGTCTAACCTACGTATTTTTCCAAAATCGAGGTTGTTTACAAGTCTTCGACTCTTGCGTATATTTCTATTTGATAATTTTGGATTTAGACGAAGTTAGATTTATCCCTTATTATTTCCCTACATGGCTTAGTGATAAGCTATATGCGTCTTTTTTTCTAATTTTTGTTTTGGTTTTGCCTACTTTAATAGCTTTTACTTTACGTTTTGCTTATTTATACTAAATGAATATCAAGGCAAATAGGAGGATCGAGTAAAAGAAATAGGTACAACTACTATTAATAGTGGAGCAAGACTCGACTACAAATAAGCTCACAATTGTGGGGACAATCTCACTGTGTGTTAGATTATGTATGCCCGTGTTTAAAGAACTTATGCTGTTTTTTTGTTGAAACAATGAAACCAACGATCATGAGCAGATTGCATAATGACTTACTAATAACAATAAACATACCTATCAAGCTAATATCTACTACGATCAACGGATAAAATCGTACTTCCACTAGCTTAATTGAGAGAAGCTTAATTATACAACTACACAAGGACCGCAACTGCACTATATCTAATTAGCAATAAAATAAATTAGAAATCGGAAATCAAATCATATTTTTAATAAACAAAAACTTTCATGTGTATATGATTTTATGTGCGGAAGACCCAAATTTATTACATGATGCATTATTGTCAAATTAATGCACATAAATAAAGATTAGAACAAAAAAACAAGACTTCAAATCAAATAATGAGCTTAACTCATAATAAGTATTTTCTCCATTCCAATCAATTCTATACATTTTACTTTATGGGCATTATTCATAAGTCGAGTAAATTTTCGACACAACTTTTAATATATAACATAAAAGATAGTCATGTGAGATCTTGTTTAAATTGTCCTACCGAGTACATTGTGAATATCAAAGTTTTATAATTTTTATCGATATGTAACTAAAGATATTAACAAAAGAAAACGAGTATCGACAAGCGTAAATAAAGTAAATGTATAGAATTGAGTGGAATGGATGTAGTATTTAACACCGTACTTCATATTTCATTGTATATTTGTCACATAGTGGCTCGATCAACTCCTTAACTAAGATCATGAGCCAAATTTTCGTGTACTATACGTCCTTATATGAAAAAGTATTATAATCATTTAGAAAGTTGTAAGTGGCTAAAAAAGAAAAAGTAAAGAATCAAATAAAACTGGTCAAAATAGAACACTAAAAAACTCAATAAAACGGAAAAATAATAGATGAGTAACTTGAACCCCGTCTTACACTTGGTTAGTATAAGATATGGAAAATTCCTCCCTAAAGAATAACAACAGTAATCTTTAAAAGGTTAAAAATAATTTGCCAAAAAGCTAGATTCGGAGAAATTACCTAGAAATTCAGTTAAGCTTTTATATGTTCAGTTCAGCAAAATTATTATTTCGTCATAATAATCATTGAATATTACAAATTGGCCCGGGTATTAAATCTAGTATATTATTGAGAGATTACTAGTTTCTAACCCAAATTTATCACCTAAAAAAGGAATGAAATACAAAATATAAAAGTGGACGTCCTATTTTTGTTGAAAACTTCAGTAATGCTCCTATTAATATCAGACCTCGTTATGGCGTGTAAAACAGAAGCAGCATAACCAAAAATAAGCAAGCTAAGACATCAGCGTTACAACACAAGAGTTGTGACAACCATTTTCTGATCTCATATAATTCAATTACAAAAACTGCCGGCGATATGTATATATAAAAGATGGGAGCATAACTGCATATAGACTTAGATGGCTCAAATGACACAAATCATCTCTAAGGGGATATATGGTAGATTAACTGGCTGATTTAACTTCTCACAAAGCCAAGCGACCATCAACCAAACAAGCTGACAATAATAACTCTTTAAAAAAAATGAAAAAGAATTAACCAAATGAGGGATGAAAACTAAATACACAGCAGAAACCTATCCAATCTGAGCAGGTGCACATCTTGACCTTCTGCTAGTATATATATAAGGTATATCTGCATTTCTCTAAATTTCACTTCATGTATGAGATGAGGTCTCGGCATGTTGGACCGACAATCGGGTTTAATTCGAAGAAGATCCCACACAAAAGAGAAGGGTTTTTACTTCTTACTTGTCTCCCACTTGTCTTGAAGAAAATTGGGTGTCTGAGACTCTTGCTTCACGCCTTTTCTTGCCCCGTGAGCTTTTCTTCCGTGACCGAGCTTTTGGAGGTCGTTTGACAGTTTCTTCCACGAAATGCTGTTCAACAGCTGTTACTTTCTCAGTCGCTGGGGGTTCGGGTGGAATCTCTGGCCATGGTGTATGTTTGGCAGGGACTGTTATCTCCAGAGGAGGGTCAATAACCCATCTGCAAGAATAGAGGTGCATCATGAACAGCATTAGCCTTCGCCCTCTTACAAGTTACAAGAGTATATATCATCCAAAGTCCGGTATGTATATTCAAATGCTCAAATGAAACAAATACCTAGCAAAAATGAGCAGACTAACTCGAGAACTGATTTGAGTCCCAAACATGCGTAAAAATGTCATGTGACTTGAGTGGACTGTAGCTGGTCCTTTAGTTGTTGAATTCAATTTGACCCGATCCAAATTGACCCAAAGTGAACATATTGGACACAGGGATCAGGGGAGTTAACAAATTACCCGGGGGAGTTCACGAAAAAGAGCAATCACCCCTCACAGGCTAAACATTCCTCAATCAACAATCAACATAGTTTAGAAGTCTTCGGTACAACAAATAATCACCCTAATCCACAAGTCCACAACTGAGATCAAGACATCATATTAGGGAGGCAATTTCACACTTCCATAGAATTGTGACATAGAGCCATCAAACGACAAAAGAAATGAAAATTACGGAATAACTATCGTGAAAATTTAAAAAGTCCATCACAGAACAATTGAACTCAACAGCCTTACAGAAACTCAAGTTGGATTTGCTGTAGAAATGTGGAATGGCTACTATGGAACAAGAAACTATTTTTAGAAGTTGCACTATAGACCAATAATATCTCAATACTATGAAATGGCTGGTCGACAAACAAGACTGTTTACCAACATAAACATCTGCGCAGCCACGCTAGCAAACTAACAACAAGAGCACCTCATTGCCTCAAGGACACTCACAAATTACGGGGTAACAATATCAATTTATCCAGGGAAATGAATATATACTCCATATGAAATATCATTAGTTTGCGTTTCTAATCTGTGATTATTAACTCACCCTAAATTCCAAATAATAACCCCACACCCTTCTCCCCACTAACCACTTCCCATATGTCCTTCGTGTTACCAGTGGCATTGCTCTGTCCTTCCCCATTTTCAGCAACATTCTCTTCTCATCCCAATGACCCTTGTCGCACTTCCATAAGTGCTTGAAGTGCTTGCTCTCTTCACCTTTTCTCCAATCCTCGACCACAACACCTCTTCCTCACATAAAAATTTAACTTAAGATTACTCAACCAGATTTACTAAAAATGTAAACAAATCTTTAAAAGTAACAGCGCTAGTGTATTCTACGACCCCACTGGTCACCACAACCAGTGGTAGTTTTTGTAAGTCTGGTGGTGAGGAGTAGTTGACTTCTGAGGTGCGGGTTGTGGTGGTGGCCTATGGTGTGATAACTACAATTCGAAATCATGTTTTCACTTAATAGCTTCCCCATTTGCACGTGTAATCATTTTAAGATTATAACAGTTGCGTTCAAGTTGGTAGGAATAACATATCGGAGTAAAAGGAATATATTTTAATGCTGGAACATTTTTGTGTTAATGGATTTATCAACTCTAGCGAAAACAGCCTCTAAGCCCTCTATTATTAGAAGGGGTAGGTTGTCGAGATAAACAATGCACATATAAAATTACGCATTACCGTGTAGCAGTAATGCACTACAATAAAGATTTTTTAACTGTGAATTCCTTATTACACTACTGCCAGCGGAGCTACAGATATGAACCGGTTGGCTTAAGGGCAAGTGGGTTTGTTTTTGTTATTATTTTATGCTTAAGGACATAATGATGTTTTTAGCTTCTAGACTCTAACCCTAGCTTTATGGATTAGAACAAAAGCAATTGAGAAGAACAAATTGCTTTTCGCTAGCACTTAAAAAACCGGCCCCTTTATTGAGAAGTGAGTTCCCATTTTTAGTGAATCATGTGACCTCCTTTTTATCTTACAATTTGTCAATTGTAATTTTGGTAGGTCGATAAGGTGGGATAAATCAAAATAGACAACACTGTCTATATGCTTCTTTTGTAATGAAGTCGCAGGGGTCAACCCGTTGTAGTTATGGAACTGGAAAACAGCCCTGCTTATATAACAAGGGGAAGTTTACTTATATCCGACCCCCTATCTTGTTTAAGCGAGAGAAGAACTGGGGTGATGACAACGACTAAGTGACCTATTATGGCAAAATCACAAGTAAACAACAGAATATATAACTATGACAATTCAGAAAGACCAACATTACTTCCAAGTTCCGACAGTACAAAGCGTTAAGATAGTCTATGTGTAGGCGAATCACAAATACCTAATTTACGAAATCCAGAACCAACAAAATGAATGAAGAATGCTGAAGCGATGGAATATTTGAGAGACCATTGAAGGGTGGGTGCAGTGGGTCACATGCACAACAGTTACTAATACTGGGAACTATAATTTTATTAAAAAAATTAAAACTATCATTGTTGTGTTATCTAATACCAAAAGATAAAATCAGTTGGAATTCCTCTCTTGATGACGAAACAGCGCTTAAAATTATAATGGACGTAGATAGGAACTGAAGCTTGAAATAGAATCTTAGTAATGAACAGAAAGTATCTTTATGCAGATTTGCACGAAAACAGAATCAATAGCAATGCATACGGTTCTTCATAAGATTTCCACCCTACTTCAGACGTATGCTTATAAATTATTAAGAGTAAAGGAGTAAGCATGAACTATGGAGTCATTGAAGGAAGGCATGCAAAGGCAAGTCAAGTAAATAATAGCTTTATGTGACGTGATCAAACCAATTAAAATTAGTCAACGAATCTTACCCACGGGGAAATTTGCTGTCTGCCCGCGCTTCAACACGTAGCCACCAAAGCATAACCTTGCGGCCACAACTTCCAAGGGGTTCCACCACAGAATGGTCCTTCAGCAATGACAGTGGGCTCACCACACTCTCATCAGCCAAACTGTCAAGATCATTTATCCATTCCGGCTTATTGACATCATCCCTCCACAATAATCTTGAATTCAACACAAATCCAGCCCACTCTGCCTTTCTAGGCAACACAGTCCCCATGTCTCCTATAAAAACAGCACTCCTCTCTGCATAAGGAGTTGCATCAAAAGTGTACCAACCTATTAAACTGTCGGTCGAATTACACGCTGGTCCCTGAACAGGTAGAGCACTCCCCTCCTTTTCTACCTCCCTGACTTTCAAAGGTGAGTCAGGATCACCAGAATGCACTAGAATTCCAACTGTAAGTGCCCCAACCCAATTCACTTTCTGTACCTCATCAAAAAACTCCAAACTATGCATGTTACTATCATCAGCAAACATCACTATCCCATCCAACTTCTGCTCCATCACAAATCTGGTCCATGTACACAAAAATAACAATCAATTCAAAATAAATCCTACAAACAGGTATTCTTAAGATCCTAATGGTATCGACACTAATACTAATGAAATTCATTCAATACTCCAAGTTCATATCATTACTAATCCCACACTGGCTGTTGCCAATCCACACCCCAATAAGTTCTTTGACGAGATGGTCTAATTGGCTAGGTGGGCTGAGTTTTCAATATTGGTGGTGAGCATTAAACCCTAAGGCTCAATACTCAATACACCAATCAAGGACCTTGAGAACTTCGCCATTCTCACCCACAGACAATCTCATCTTATTCAACCTTTTATACCAACTACATTATTACTCATCCTAGTAACTACTACATTGTACTTTGTATCAACTTTGCAATCGGTGTCAATGTGTCATTATTCGATCTACTAACGAAAAATGAAATCAGCACACATCGCAACTCATCCTAGCAACTACCAACAATGTACCAACTTGCGCATAAATGGGTCATTAAACTGCCAACTGTGATAAGGCGTAGATATTCAAGTAATACCTCGCTTATCTTATTGTTAATAGAGAGAATTACGTATTTACGTATAGTAAATAAAGCTTGAGTTTCTTGCTCTCTTCATGCCATGATCATGAGCGTGGCAATCTATCCAGATGTTCCTACATATGGAATCAGCTACAAGTTCCTTGATTCGATTATCAACGCAAAAATCATTGTTGGTCATCAGAAAACAGTCTTTATGCATCTTGATCGCAAATGTAACTAAATTGCAAGTCATTCGTCATAAGAAAAAGCGCACATCTATTTATCGTACAAAATACTAAAATTGAAACAACTTGGCACCAAGATCATAACTAATCATCTAATACTACATCAAGAGTCATTCTTACTACTACTCCACTGCAATTGATTCAGGCGAGCAAGCATAAAAAAAACAAAAAAAAAAAGTAGTAAATGGAGCGAGTAACAGACCTGAGTGCGTGCATCCGCATAAGGTCCTCAACCCGATATCGATCAGCCCAAGTAACAGGCATCCGTCTAGCAAACCCTAAATGAACAGTCCTAAGTTTAGCCTTGGCAATCAAGGCAGCAGTCTCATTAGTGATTCCACCAGCTTCAACAACGACCCAAACGACGTCGTAAGGTAGATTCATAAGCGAATGCATAAGACCAGTAAGATGAAGCGCCTGAAAAGTACGAACATAAGTAGGAGTAACTACAATAAGAGTGTTAGGATCCTTAACACCGAATTGCGCCCTCTGCTCCTTCTGCACTCTCTCAAGAATCCTATGCGCCCGCATGACCTCAACCGGGTTGGGGTGTGGCCAAGGGCGGATCAAGATCCCATGTCGGCCGACAACGACCCGGCTTGACGCCACAGCGGTCCGATTAGACATAATCGGAGTGCGAATAATGGAGGGTGACATAAAATGTTGGGAGGACGTTGAAAAGACGAGGAAGAAGACGAGGCGAGAGAATCGGAAGCCGAGGACAAGACTGATTAAGCAGCATAAGGCATGGAGTATTATCCAGAATAATGTAGCTGGTGACTTGACGGAGGAAGTGATGTCAGAGGCGGCGTCTGCGGTGGTTCTAAGGGAGTTGGTCCGCCGTGTGGCGGTCTGATGGAGCAGCGAGAGCTGCTTCATTTTTGAGGAGGTTTGCAGAATGGAGTGAATTGAGGCGGAATGAAGGGAGGGAGAGAGGGGATTAAAGTAGTAGTAGTAGGAGGAGGAGGAAGAAGAAGGAAGGTGGTTGATGAAGATGGAGTTTGCTTTGGATTAAAGAATGATTTGCTTGTTAGTCATTTTCTACCACCTACTGCTCTGCTAATGTGTATATGCAGTACTTTATTCTAATAATAATAATAATAATCAAGAATAATTGGGAGTATTATATATATTTTATATTACTGGAAATGTTCGGACAGATTGTTTTAAACATGCTTCCTCTTTTATTTAGGAAGCCGAATATATAGCGCAGATTGTTTGCTGTTTCTTTTTTTTTTAAAAAAATAATAATAATTGGAGGGGGGTTGGTCCAGATTTTATTTTTGTTATAATAATTTACATTTTATTTATTTTTGAAATGTTTTTTTTTTTAAATTACTTACTTCTGGCATTTTTTCCCAAAATTACTACCTTAATTTCTCTTCATGCAATCAATTGCTCCCAAACTTCCAACTTAGGAATTATATTTCTACTTTTATTGAAGGTGAGTATCCTTCTCTCTCTTTATTTTCAGATTACATATCCCGCTATTTCGAAAACAGAACATTGAGAATTTCATTCAATGGAACAACTAACATCAAAGCGTCAAAATAACCATATTCAGTTCAATACAAAAAACGAAATTGAAATTGAAATCGAAAAGAGATAACAAAGAATAAACTCACCTTAATATAGGGAAATTACGCAGATTAGTGCGTGTCGCGTACTTCCAAGCTTCTAATTATAATCGTCACAAAAAAAATTGACAGATTTTCGTGACAATTGAGAGAGAAATTTAGGGATTTAGGGTTTTAATCTACATTTTTTGTATGATTTAGGGAATGACGGACAGAATATGAAAAGATTTTGGGGGTATATGTTAAATGGGGAACAATATTGTCCAATAACTTCTTTTTTCTGAAGAGACAAGGTAATAATTTCAGGAAAAAAAATCAAAATGGAGTAATTTTAGGAAAAAAAAAAGTGTTTAAAAAGATAGTAAAATCTAAAGGGTTATTTCATAGGAATAATACAACATATACATCATCTTCTCATATTAATTCCTACTAACGATTAACTGAGAAAAATCCAACCTATGACCTCAATCATCTTTCATTGAACTTTGTCTATTTTTGAACTCTTATTTTCGATAAAAAAAGCACGTTACCTTGACTTACTTTTTGTTTTTCCTTCTTCCTGGACAAAAAGTAAGTGAAGGTGACGTACTAACCTACCGATAATAATAATTTAAAAATAGTCAAAGTTCAATGAAAGATAAATGAGGTTATAGGTTGAATTTTTCTTGGTTAATCGTTAGTATGGATTAATATGAGAAAATGGGACATAGGTTGGATTATTCCAATGAAATAACCCAAATCTAAATTACTCTTTTTGTTATTACAAGTACTAGTCTTATGAGGGACTAATCACTTATGAGATGCTAATAATCGTATCAATTACTCGGAAAATGCTACAGTTATATACTTAGTCTACAAATTTTTATAGTACCGATAAAATACCAACATTTAACATAATCTATTATTTAATATGGAGGAAAAATATGAGAAGAATTATGAAAATATATTAAGATTATATACTAACAGTTATATTTACCAAAATTACAAATACTATCTTATCTTATACTAGTATAATCTTTTCTTGCGGAATGTTCTTCCTCAATACTAATTCACCTTGTTTACGTCTTTTTTTAGAAAAATCCGATTAACTAATTTTCGTTCCAACGTGCCCCTCCCATAGCAGCATTTTTCAACGTCTCCTATCACCTCCCTCATTCCCTCAATCATTTATCCAACCCTCCAATAGTCACGACAATGTCGATCACCTTTAACCCACGCACCTTCTCTTGTGACCACCGCTGTTCACCCACTCCAAGTCATCCACACCACAAACAATCAATTTCCGACCATGGCTTGTTCATCGGGTTGTGAAACGATTGTATTATTATTCCTGAAATAGGTAAAGCGGATATCACGGAGATGTTACGGGATCAACACCCTAGTTGAAAAAATTAGTGGCATGGTGATTGTGAGAGGGAGGGAGTTCGGCAACATGGTCGTCAATGCGCCGGTGGGTGGTGCACTGGTTCCTACCGCTGTTAGAGGAGAGTCGGTCGTGTTGATAGGGTTTGGCTTAGGTGGGAAATGATTAAGAAAAATATGGCCAATTTAAATTTTAAATAACAAAAACAAATTTTAAGCAGTTTATCAAATTTTAAATATTTTGGTAGAAGGGAGTGTTAACGTATTTGGAAATATATTAATTAAAATTAATACTATGATTTTCAATTTTTAAGGTTCTTAATATAACAAAATCAATATAACACTACTACAAAAAGGGGAAACGAGGACGGTTGAAAACCGTCCTAAAACCTGAAAGCAACCGTCCTAAACTCCCCCGTCCTTGTTGCCTAAGAGGATGGTTGAAAAAAAGTTAAATTGTCCTCTTTGTATATATATCAAAGAGGACGGTTCTAATTACAACCGTCCTTTTTGTATATATCAAAGAGGACGGTTGCATATAGAACCGTCTTCTTTGATATATATGAAAGAGGAAGGTTGCATTTAGAACCGTTTTCTTTGATATTTTTAAGGAGGATGGTTGGAGTTTTGAACCGTCTTGTTTTGAACATGCTCACATAATTTTAAAAGGTGAATTTTAGGACGCTTATGAACAACACCGTCCTGTATAGCCAATTTAATACAATTATCACAAGCCATTTCAAATGCTCGCACAATTATCACAAGCCATTTAAAACCGTCCTGTATAGCCAATTAACGCAACAATAGTCACATACGACAGCAATAACACAGTACCAAACGACTATACAAACCACAAGTACATATCCGCTACCTATTAACTCAACCGTTATCATATAACGAACAAAAGAACGAATTTTTGACAACAATTTTGTTTCATTAACTTAAATATATCATCTCCTACATTTCGGAAAAAGCAATAAGTTTGTTTCTATAAAATACGAACTATAATATAAGTTCAACACAACTTACAAAATTTGAAGCTATCTAGATAGAATCCGTTGGTATACTTTAAACGCTGCCTTCAAATACTCGCGCCTTAAACTGCAATACATATGTTGCCCAAATGTCTCGCACCTCGTCAATTTGATCAACTGAGTATGTCTTTGGTGCTTTAAACATGAACTATACGTAGAAACAAAAGACACAATTACAATCATTTACTAGGATGCAAAAGCTATAAAAAAATAAGCATCATTGATGCACCAAAAACTCTAGTACCTACAACATCTAGGGCACCTAATGTCTATCTTCAATTTGATAAATCCTTTAACACGCTGCTTCTACCACACTCAGAGCCTACGTAGAATAAATCAAAGAATTACTTCCTCCATTTATTTTATTTATTCCCATTTCATATTGCACATGGATTAAGGTATGTATTAAAAAAATAATAAAGTAATAAAAGGAAGGCAACAAGTGGGGTTAGTAATGAAAATAGGACATTTTTTGTAATAAAAAAATGATAAAGTTGTCATTTGGTTGTTTAAAATAGAAAAGAAAAGAAATGGGAAGAAAATAGGTAATTTTCCAAATAAGGAAAATTGGAAGAAAATAGGAAAATGGAGGAAGTACAATTTACAACTAGTTAGATTAATTAGATTAAAGCACTCATTATTATAGGACATTCGCAAACATTAAGAAGATCAATACTAATTATGTAAACTACTAATTAAGTAATTGTAACACATACACGAATGTTCAGGAAAATGAGTGCATCCACCAGATGAAAAGTCATGCCATAAAGAAACCAAAAGTTTGAAAGATTAATTGAAAGATTAGTAGACTTAGAGTTAGAAGGAACTAACAAAAGAGCACGTATTTCATGAAAACTTAGACCTCATAATGTCTAATGTTTAATGACAAGAAGTCAGATGAAGTACCCGCAATTGAATCTAAAAGTTTTGACCTTTGGCTATCTAAAGTCTCTACTACAGAGTGGTGGAGCCAAATATCCATTAGTTGAAATTCATGTACCAGCATAGCCTGAAAAAATAATCAAGGAATAAACACATGTCAGTAAGAGTACTGCACACATAGAATGTGTGGACAGTCCGCAGGTCTCTATTAGTCATGCAGTGCTTATTGGACTTCGGGTGTGCAGCAAAAGTCATGAAATGGGACTGTACGTCCATGTTTCTCTTCGTCCTTAGAATCAGCTTGAGATTCGGATTTGGCATCAGTATTGGCATCATCACCATCAAAGTCTTCAGCGTCATCTTCATCATCGTCAGCCTGAAAAACAAGTACAGTTTAGTAACACAAACCCACTTCCTAGAATACACGAAATCGATCTCACTAAACCAGGTCAGTAAAAGTAACACAAACCCACTTCCTAGAATACACGAAATAATTCCTAACTTAACGGTAGAATGCAAGCTAATAACAATAACAGAAACCCGCTTCATAGACTTACAAACATGGAGATACCATACAGACGCCATATAGTGCAGCAACAACAGCAAAGCAGCCTGCAAATATTAGATCCTTCACACATACGACACACAGATATATTAAGCAAGCAAAATGCAATTGGTCGAGTCAATTGTCTTTTGAGAATTGAAATTTCAATGAATGAGAAAAGCTTGATTAAGTACGGAGGATGTTTCATCGAAGAAGTGACTCCTAGCATCGGAAGCTTACGATAGCCAGTACTAGAAAGAAAAAGGTCACATAGGTCACCAGACAAAATATGTCACTACAACACTTCTTGTAACCTCGCTTACCCGTGACCCCCGCTCTAGTCTTGGCCATGGGTATTGGGTATGAATCTTGGACACTTCATTTTAAGCCGAAATATGCAGAATTTTCATTACAAAAAACGAGTTTGACACGTTAACACACAGCCATGTCAGCTACTTCTAAACGAGAATGAGTAGCATAGGTCACGAGACAAAGTAGAGCCAAAACTAAGGATATTTATTTCAACATTTATAATTCACTTGCACAGAATCAGAAATCAAATAGCATGGTTAAACCACTCATTATCGAATGAAAACGTGGCCAAGTAAAGTTACTCACCTGTCATAGGATTCAACTCTCGTATATGCTTGGATGACCCAGTTATATGACTCTGTATTATCTGGCTTCATATAATATGATAAGCAAATCAGAAGTCAGATTTGAAGAAAGTAATGTAAACTATGAGAGTCTACCTGCAAAATGAAAGATAGTCCTCATAAATAAAAGCAGCAAATTACAAGTTTATAACGATGTTTTAAGAGGTTGTCATTTATCTACCGAGAGCTGGGAAAAATATACTTTATTAGAGGTGTATTATTGTGTATACTTGAAATGCAGTTACCATGCTGCCAGATATAGTATATAGATACTCTTTAATACAAGTCTTTCAACAATTACACATAGTTTTCTTCAAGGTCAACATCAGATTTTTGATGTACTCAGACAGGCAAATATTCCTCTAGATCAGATACCCTGCCTCTCATTTGAGCCCAAAATAATAATCATTCAAGGTATATCCACCCCCAACAAGCCAATGAAACATTAAAAATAGCAATTATGCGTTCCAGCATATAAGACAGAAAAAAGGCACACCTTCTCCGAATTCCATGTTCTCAAACGTTGCAAAAGCGATCTCTGGTATACCACAATTTGCCTACACGAGAAAATTTATGCTTAAGAAGAGACATCATACATCCATAAGCATTCAAACACTTCAATGAAACATGTAAAACACATACTTTTAAACTTACTTAACAGTAGTTCACAGACCAGAAAATATGGAACATGAATTTACTCAATCTAAGTTCGTCACCTTACCTGTACACTTAAAAGGCAATTAAAGTGGAAAGTTGTAGCCATACGCCCCGCTGCCTCCATTTCATAAGCAATTGTTAAGGCATTAGAGTGATCCCCAGCTTTACAGTCTTCCTCGATCAGCAAATCATATATCTCATCTGTTGCCTTTAATCCACCTTCAGCGCCTTTCAGAAATACTTTGTTCGCATCTTCCAGATGATTGTTTCTCACTAGCTCCTCTTATGTAACAAGGACTGATATGTGACAACAAATATGGAGAAACAAGATCAAGTTATACCAATAAAAAACCAACCAAGCTTTGCGGATGTCATAGTTCAGTTTCTCCATTGCTGAAAGAATTTCAAAGCCTTTGGTAGCATGACCTTTTGATCCAAACAAACGAACCAATGCGACAAATGTCTCGTACAGCGGACAAAGCCCAACACTTAGCTCTCTTCTTAGCGATTGCATCTGCAAGTATGTAAAATACTAAAATGTTAGCAGATAGTAGTGTAGCAACAAATTTTGTGTTTCAAATGACATGACACCTAAAATAGCATAACGAATAAATTTTTATTCATTTTCACTAGTTGATAATGTAAATGGGAGGTATATTTACAACGAGGAGAATCCCTTTGTAATATCCCCGTATATTAGCCTCGGTCAACGATAGTCAAACCGTGTTTTATACAAGTATTTCAAATGGAATGGTTGTAAAGTATTTTACGTAAACTGTTATTATTTTATAAATCGTATTTTTACGATTAATTCATATTCCATAATCATTTTTATATTTGATGATTACTTCGTAAAATGACATTTTATTCGTATTTTCTTTATTTTGATAATATATTTTAATTAAATATATTTCATATTTTATTTTGATTTCTCATTTATACTTGTTTCCTTAATTACGTCATGATTATATTTAAATCATATTTTTTTTATATTTTATGTTAGTTCTAATAAAATTATATTCTCAAAATTAATTTAATTAGTATAAGTAATTATACGTACTCGTTTGTTTTATACTACGAGTCGAGAAAGGTAAATAGCGGTCAATGACCTCGAGATGCGTGATGGGCTCGGATTCGGGTTATGGGGTAAGAAACGGATACCAAGTTAAAAATAGAAAGAAAAGAAGAGAAACCCTACCTCAGACATACATCGACATATCATCTTCTTTTTCACTCTTGTGCCTCCCAAACTTCGACTAAACAACCTAAAACCCTACTTCACATATTAGGGGCGTAAAATTTATGAAGAACGGGACATAGACTGAACCAGAAACCGCACCTTTATCACCATCATCACCACAGTAAGCAATTGTTTTATTAACAATCGTGTTTTATGTTATTCTGCTTCGTTGTTTTGAATTGTCTTTCGAACTGCTCTTCTGATTTTGTCTTGATACGAGTACTAAAGTTCTCGCTGTAGGGTGTCCATAGTTTAGAACGGTGGTGGTAGGGTAGCGTGGGGTGGCCGGAGCACCACCAAAAACTGGTGGTTTAGAGGCGGCAGAAACGTGAAGAACAGGGGAGTATAGGGGTCGTGAGTGCAACTGTTTGTCGTTTCTTTTTGGGTCTGTTGGGATAGGTTCCGCGTCTAGGTTGTAGGTGGGAGGTTGCTGGTGTAGAGGCGACTTCCTTGGTGCCGTAGGGGTGGCCTTGGGTGGTGGCTAAGGTCAGTGATGGCTGGGAAACGCAGCACTAGAGACGCAAAAGAGAACATAAACAGGGGAGGTGCGTGTTAGTGTGTCCAGGCGGGTTTGAGTGGTCGTGGTGGTTGCAGTGGTGGCCCATGGTGCTGTCTAAGACGTGTCAGTGACAATTAGTAGTACATACTCGAGTTTAGGATTAGTGGTGGTGGTCGTCGGTGGCCAAGCAAGTGGTAATGGGTCGGGAAAGTCGGTAACATACCTACTGATCGGTGTATGGCTGTTGTTGCCATGACTGTTGTAAGGGAAATCGAGGGTGGTGGCAGTTGGGTTAGGTTCAGTGGGTGGTGTCTGGTGGTGCACGGTGGTGCAAGGGTGGCAGCCACCATGATTGGTGGTGGTTGGCGCGACATATAGGTTGTCGATTAGGCTGTCAAAGGGAGCTGTCAAGATGGCTGTTTGCACGGTCTGGAAACAGCGGGTTAGGGGGCTGTTTACGTTTCTTGGTTGTCCATTTTGTTTGTTGTTTTATCATGATTGGTGTAGCATTATTGTTATCATTATCATTATTATTCTTATTATTATTAATATTAATATTAATGTTATTAATGTTATTATTATGGGTACTACTATTACTTATTCATCTTCTTATTATTATTACTAATGTTGTTATTATTATTAATATTGCTAATATTGTTATTGTGATAATGTTATCGTTGTTAGTATAATTATTATTGTTAGCAATTTCGTTCATGTTAGTAATGATTAAAGTTGTTAAGTAATTTTATACATGGATGTGACGGTTACCAATTGTTTAATTATATTTTCTATGTTCGATTATTTAATCGAAGATTAGTTATAAAAGGAATAAAGATGGGTTAGTCAAGCTAATTGAAGAAGTCGTGTTTAATACGGTGTCGTTGTGTGTAATAAATTATGTAATTAGTTAATTTGATTAATTGATATATTATATTTGTTTATATCATTTTATTAGTTAATAATTATGTATATTATAATCGTTGTGTCGTGATTGTTTTATTTAATTAAGCTCATGAATAAGTTAAGTAGACGGGAGTACAAATAGTTATTGGAATGATTAGTGATTGAATACTTCTGCTAATTGTTAGGTGACGGTATTGAAGTGGCATAACTCTGTTTACTTGCTGGCTTTCTATTGGATTATATTGTTATCCAGGTAGGATATACTGACACTATACTTTATGAAATGATATGAATGGATGTTTACTCTATGATGTGTCATGAAAGGATGTTGCCTTGTATGTGATGGATGCAAGCATGAATTAGATAAGAATGATATTGGTTGGATTGATTGTGGACTATTGGCAATGGCATGAATATTTCAGTATTTGATAGCATGATTAAATAATTATATTGTGGCATTCATGAGCATAGCATATGCATTGGTTACTGAGAAAGTTATGGTCATATATTGTTCTGATATAAAGCCAGGGTGGTTCTGCAGACCAGGCCTGGTGTCTTATCAGCTATTGAGCTGGTGTTCGGTGACGACCGATTATAGTCTGCCGGGAGGTTCGGTATGGCTTGGTTCAAGGGTATGAGTTTGAGATTGAGCTCGAGCATATCATTGCATTTGCATATCATAATTGTTGCATTATAATTATTGTGTTACCCTACTCAACCGCGAGGTTGACAGTGTATTCGTGTACACCTACGATGATCCGGAATGAGGAGTATATTCCGCAGGTCAGAGACAGATGAGCTAGGAGCTGGGGCAGGAATGTGAGATGCGTACTTTGGACCGACCTAGAACTATATCACATCTAGAGAAGTCATCAGTTGTATTTTCTTTTCTGTTATGTAGTAACTGTAATAACCAAGTTTAAATTTTATTAGTTTTTATAAAGTACTTTGGTTGTTTTACTTTGTTATTCACTACCTCGGACATTCCGAGATGGTAACAGCTCTATTTATTTGAGAATGTCTTGCTAAAGGCTCTTAAATAAATGGGGGTGTTACAAAGTGGTATCAGAGCGAACGATCCTCAGGCCTAAACTAAATGAATAATAATGAACGTAGGAAGAGTCTAATAAAATGAACCCCAGGTTAGTAACTGTTAGGAGCCCCAGGATTGGGATGAGTTAGGGCCCCCCTCAAACCAAGCCGCTAGCCCTTTCAGTCTAACCTGGCCACCCTTGAGAGATGTAGAGCGTGGGTAGTATTGAATAAAAGACAGGACCCAATATATATACTGTACTAACGTTTTCGCAGAAAATGAATGAGGTAAGTATGATGTGAAATATGGTTGGAGAATCTGTGTTGTATGAGACTTATATTGAATGTTGATTGAGATGTATGATTTTCAAGTATTGAGAACATGAAAATTGGAATGTGATTTTTGAAATATAAGCTTGACTTGTATGATGATGTGCATTAGACGAATACGACTGATCTTAAAATGCTGATTGATCTGAATGATTGAACTGAAATTTTCAGAGAATGGTTGTATATTTAATTGAACAATAATTTGGAGTGATATGATCATATAATTTTGGTGTTTTGAAATGTTTATATGATATCTGGTCACTAAATGACTATCGCAACTATGTAATATATTGTTTCATATTGAATAAGAATGATCAGATTTATATGTCATATTAATCTATGTCTGGTGATATGCATGCGGCTATATGATCCCTGAACCCTTAGGTAGGGATATAATATAATGGTATGTGTAATAAATTGATAATAAGTAGCACCTTCGTGATTTCTAGGATATATTTACGTACTTAAATCTGCTGTGTTTACTGCGATGGTAGAAATTAATGCATTGTTTATACATATATAATTATTAAGTTATTTAATTGATTATACTTTTCAGTTTCACAATCTTTACCGCTTTCTGGATGACAATTTTAGTTGAAAAAAAAAATGAATAATTGCGGAGATGGTGCAATGTGATTTCAATGCTTCAAATGACATGTTCACACGTTTTAGAGAAGGAATGATTATGTTTAAATGTGATAATGTGAAGCAATATTTTTTTTTTTAGAACCAAAATTTGTAATAAATTTTGAGAATTTTACCTTGTTTGTACGAACTACCATTTAAAATGTGTTCTCTATATGAATGTGACAATTTTACGTGTTATAACCTTCTGTTTTAGTTTTCCAATGCTTTTGGTTTCATGTTAATACAAATTATATTTTGAGCGAAATAAATATTTTAGTCGACAGTGGTCAGATTGTCACTGCACAGTTCTGTTTTGACCCATCTTTTTGGGAAAAGAAACCACTAAAAACGTAATTATTGTTTGTGCATAATTCCAACTCCACTGTCTGGAATATTCATTCAGGTTTTCAAAATGATAAGCCACGTAAAATCTTAATGAGTAGTTATTTAAGTGTGATTTTTTGCACGTTGCTTGATTTTCTGTCTAATTGCTGTAAAGTTTCTGTTCAGACCAACCGAGTTGTAAAATTTGTTATAAATAATCTCCTTAAGTCTTGCATTTGATTCTTCTTCCTCTGATTAGTGAATTCATTATAGTTCCCAAAATTATAATGGTTCACAAACTGGAGGGACGATTATTTAATTACGATTTCGGAAGTTGCTACGTGATGTATGATTGTTGAAATAGTAAAGTTTTAAATATCAAAGTTTAATCAAATAGGGATTATGTGATGTAACCATGTAATATTCTGATATGACATGAGGGGCATGAACAGTACGCATATGATATGGATATGAACCTTACTACATAATAATATAACCTTAATTATTTTGGTGAGTTTTACATAAAGTTAATTTCAGTTATATCGACGCTCTTGTTATGCTACAAGGTGAAATACGTGTTGTTGTGTTTAAATCTGATTACTATATATTGAATTAGTAACATGGTTGACATGTGAATTGTAGGAATGGTAGATTTGTTTTCGATATTTAACTCGTAAAATCGTCAGTGATTCGTGTTTATAAATTGCCATTAAATACAACTTCATCGTTTTGAAAGTTTAAAAATGTTTTCAAGGTGATAATCCGTGATAAAGCTGATGTTCGATGATTATGGTAATTATTTTGCAACATGACAGAATCTGTAGCTACATGATGATAAAATTTGCCTGAATATGAAATTATTTCACAGGATATAAACCTCTTATCTTGCAAGTTATATTTATTACTAGTTTTATGATAAATGATGTAATGTGAGTAGATGAGAAATGTACCTAAGTGAGTTTAACTTATTTATAACTGGAAATGCTAAGTTGCCATGCTAATCTATGATTAGTGTCTATCCCGTGAAATATGTCATTGCTCCGTGTTTAATTACAGTAACTAAAATTTTGCCTAATGTCACTTTCTCTTATGTGCATAAACAAGAGTTTTGCCTCCATAATTTGAGTATGAGCATGAAATGTTTTAATTTGACAAGTGTGAACTATGAGTTAGCTGATTGTCTACATTGATGTAAAAGTGTTAATTTTGTGTCAAAATTTCCAAGGGTATAGATGTTGGTTACCTTGATTTTGTTTATTGCGTAGCATGAAATTGACAAGTATGTTTGTGACTTTAAGAGTCGGATGCTAATTGCACAGTATAGAGCACTTAACTTATCAAATAATTTGTGACTGTTGATTCGGTGATCTTTTTGAGCAATGAATGTGGAATTTATAATGGGGTTACGGGGACGTAACCATGTTTTAAGGAGGATAGGATTGTAAAATCTTGATGATGTACGATCTGGCTAAGTGGTATGTTATGTTTGGCCGACTGGGATTGACCATGCATGGAGTCTGCTGTTTTAAATTGTTATGTTTTGGTCAATGTTGTGGTTCTTTAAGGGTCATATACTTCTGTCGTATGTTAAACTTTGGGGACAAAGTTTCTTAAGGGAGATAGAATGTAACACTTCGCGTTTTAGAACTTATGTATATGTACTACTTGTGTTGTCTTATGTTTGTGGGGTATTTTGTTATCGTTGGGGGGTAGCGAACTTCGGGACGAAGTTCGTTTTAAGGAGGGAAGACTGTAATACCCCGTATATTAGCCTCGGTCAACGATAGTCAAACCGTGTTTTATACAAGTATTTCAAATGGAATGTTTGTAAAGTATTTTACGTACCACTGTTATTATTTTATAAATCGTATTTTTACGATTAATTCACATTCCATAATCATTTTTATATTTGATGATTACTTCGTAAAATGACATTTTATTCGTATTTTCTTTATTCATATTTTAATTAAATATATTTCATATTTTATTTTGATTTCTCATTTATACTTGTTTTCTTAATTACGTCATGATTATATTTAAATCCTATTTTTTTTTTATATTTTATGTTAGTTCTAATAAAATTATATTCCCAAAATTAATTTAATTAGTATAGATAATTATACGTACTCGTTTATTTTATACTACGAGTCGAGAACGGTAAATAGCGGTCAATGACCTCGAGATGCGTGATGGGCTTGGATTCGGGTTATGGGGTAAGAAACGGATACCAAGTTAAAAATAGAAAGAAAAGAAGAGAAATCCTACCTCAGACATACATCGACATATCATCTTCTTTTTCACTCTTGTGCCTCCCAAACTTCGACTAAACAACCTAAAACCCTACTTCACATATTAGGGGCGTGAAATTTATGAAGAGCGGGACATAGACTGAACCAGAAACCGCACCTTTATCACCATCATCACCACAGTAAGCAATTGTTTTATTAACAATCGTGTTTTATGTTATTCTGCTTCGTTGTTTTGAATTGTCTTTCGAACTGCTCTTCTGATTTTGTCTTGATACGATTACTTGGGTTCTCGTTGTAGGGTGTCCATAGTTTAGAACGGTGGTGGTAGGGTAGCGTGGGGTGGCCGGAGCACCACCAGAAACTGGTGGTTTAGAGGCGCAGAAACGTGAAGAACAAGGGAGTATAGGGGTCGTGAGTACAACTGTTTGTCGTTTCTTTTTGGGTCTGTTGGGATAGGTTCCGCGTCTAGGTTGTAGGTGGGAGGTTGCTGGTGTAGAGGCAACTTCCCTGGTGCCGTAGGGGTGGCCTTGGGTGGTGGCTAAGGTTAGTGATGGCTGGGAAACGCAGCACTAGAGACGCAAAAGAGAACATAAACAGGGGAGGTGCGTGTTAGTGTGTCCAGGCGGGTTTGGGTGGTCGTGGTGGTTGCAGTGGTGGCCCATGGTGCTGTCTAAGACGTGTCAGTGATAGTTAGTAGTACATACTCGAGTTTAGGATTAGTGTTGGTGGTCGTCGGTGGCCAAGCTAGTGGTAATGGGTCGGGAAAGTCAGTAACATACCTACTGATCGGTGTATGGTTGTTGTTGCCATGACTGTTGCAAGGGAAATCGAGGGTGGTGGCAGTTGGGTTAGGTTCAGTGGGTGGTGTCTGGTGGTGCACGGTGGCGCAAGGGTGGCAACCACCATGATTGGTGGTTGTTGGCGCAACATATAGGTTGTCGATGAGGTTGTCAAAGGGAGCTGTCAAGATGGCTGTTTGCACGGTCTGGAAACAGCGGGTTAGGGGGATGTTTACGTTTCTTGGTTGTCCATTTTGTTTGTTGTTTTATCATGATTGGTGTAGCATTATTGTTATCATTATCATTATTATTCTTATTATTATTAATATTAATATTAATGTTATTAATGTTATTATTATGGGTACTACTATTACTTATTCATCTTCTTATTATTATTACTAATGTTGTTATTATTATTAATATTGCTAATATTGTTATTGTGATAATGTTATCGTTGTTAGTATGATTATTATTGTTAGCAATTTCGTTCATGTTAGTAATGATTAAAGTTGTTAAGTAATTTTATACATGGATGTGACGATTACCAATTGTTTAATTATATTTCTATGTTCGATTATTTAATCGAAGATTAGTTATAAAAGGAATAAAGACGGGTTAGTCAAGCTAATTGAAGAAGTCGTGTTTAATACGGTCTCGTTGTGTGTAATAAATTATGTAATTAGTTAATTTGATTAATTGATATATTATATTTGTTTATATCATTATATTAGTTAATAATTATGTATATTATAATCGTTGTGTCGTGATTGTTTTATTTAATTAAGCTCATGAATAAGTTAAGTAGACGGGAGTACAAATAGTTATTGGAATGATTAGTGATTGAATACTTCTGCTAATTGTTAGGTGACGGTATTGAAGTGGCATAACTCTGTTTACTTGCTGGCTTGCTATTGGATTATATTGCTATCCAGGTAGGATACACTGACACTATACTTTATGAAGTGATATGAATGGATGTTTACTCTGTGATGTGTCATGAAAGGATGTTGCCTTGTATGTGATGGATGCAAGCATGAATTAGATAAGAATGATATTGGTTGGATTGATTGTGGACTATTGGCAATGGCATGAATATTTCAGTATTTGATAGCATGATTAAATAATTATATTGTGGCATTCATGAGCATAGCATATGCATTGGTTACTGAGAAAGTTATGGTCAGATATTGTTCTGATATAAAGCCCGGGGTGGTTCTGCAGACCAGGCCTGGTGTCTTATCAACTATTGAGCTGGTGTTCGGTGACGACCGATTATAGTCTGCCGGGAGGTTCGGTATGGCTTGGTGCAAGGGTATGAGTTTGATATTGAGAATTGAGATTGAGATTGAGCTCGAGCATATCATTGCATTTGCATATCATAATTGTTGCATTATAATTATTGTGTTACCCTACTCAACCGCGAGGTTGACAGTGTATTCGTGTACACCTACGATGATCCGTAATGGGGAGTAGATTCTACAGGTCAGAAACAAATGAGCTAGGAGCTGGGGCAGGAATGTGAGATGCGTACTTTGGACCGACCTAGAACTATATCACATCTAGAGAAGTCATCAGTTGTATTTTCTTTTCTGTTTTGTTGTAACTGTAATAACCAAGTTTAAATTTTATCAGTTTTTATAAAGTACTTTGGTTGTTTTACTTTGTTATTCACTACCTTGGACATTCCGAGATGGTAACAGCTCTATTTATTTGAGAATGTCTTGCTAAAGGCTCTTAAATAAATGGGGGTGTTACACCCTTTCAAACTAGACTTGATCTCTGATGCGTGTCTATTTTATGATGTTTTTCATCTATTTTTACACGCATTTGGTCGCTCATTTACTATGTTTTAGCCTTCATTTCCCAACAATCGTGCACTTTCGTATTTTTATGCTCTTTTGCAGATTTATGCGGAAAATGGATGATTTAGCACCAAATCCATATCCTCAAGTCTTTTGCATAATTAAGGAACAAGGGAAAGTCAACTGGAGTCTTTATCTAAATACCAAAAGTCAAAGCAAGAAGAAAACCGAAGAGTTCTTTGCGGAAGCGGTCGACCGACCGACTAAACTGGTCGGCCGACCAGGCCTGATCTTCATAAAAGTCCAAATCTGAAGAAAAGCCCAAGAATTCAACTAAGCCCGTGAAAGAGGTCGACCGACCCACCAGAGTGGTCGACCGACCTCAGTAAAGCCCAGAACGTGTTTTCGGAAATAAATTAGAAGTAGAGTCTTTAGGAAACTCTAAGTTGTGCCCTATATAAGAAGACCTCGTGTTTAGGGTTTTAGTATCTAGTTTTCATCAAATCTTTGCACAGGAGAGTCGTATATCAAGTTCTATAATTCCCTATTTAGTTTATTTGTAATCTTTCAACAATTCTCAAGCATTCAATAAAGTTCGTTCTTTTCTGCCTTAATTCCGACTTTGGTAATTACTCTTTTATTGTTCATACTACTATTGCATTCAATTACGATAGAAAACTCAAGCTTTATTGAATCTTGCATGTTTAGATTATTCACTATGTTCACCATGTTTATTCCCAATTTTATAATCGTCTTAACAACCATGAGTAGCTAATTTTCATATGTTAGGATGTAGGGGATAATATGCATAGGTAGAATAAATTCCGAAACCGACTTGTAGCAGAGCCGCGGTCGGCCGACTCAAATAGTGGGTCGGTCGACCGAGGCTGTGGTCGGCCGACTGGAGTAGCTGGTCGGTCGACCACTCGCGTTTGTATCCTGTTTCGTCTTTCTTTGTTAACTATAATACCCTACAATGAAACTGAAAGGAGACTTGTAGGATGTTAGTAATGACCTACCCAAGATTGAGAGATACGAGAAGGGCATTGGTTTACACCTTAAGACGGCTAGGTTACTTAAGACTGAAAGGTATGTGACCTAGGATTTAGGAATCACCCTTATTGTTGACACCCAATAATTGTGAGACCTAGGAACTAATAGCATAGGCCGAAAGGAGCTATTAGGTAGCATAGACCTAAAAAGATATGTTACACCCCCTTACGCGACTGCAATACATGTTGACCTTAGGATTTATATTACCTTAGCTATTTATTACCCAATCATCCTAGCATCCCTTTTATTATATTTTTATTCTCATCTTTTAATTCTTGTTTTATTTTAATCTTTGCTTAGACTTAGTAATCAACAAGCAAAACCCCCAAAAATTGTTACCTTTAAAACATTAACATCAAACAATAAACATTCCCCACCTCTCTGTGGTTCGACCCTGACTTTCACTATCTATAGTTTAAGTTTAGGAATTATAAATTTATCTTTGGTACCCTCAACGACGGGCATCAAATTTTGGCGCCGTTGCCGGGGAGGTGACGCCAGTGTTTATTGTTTTTTTTGTTTTTGTTTCTCTTTGTTTAAGGAACTTTTTGTTCCTTAAACCTTCTCACCGTTTTCTTGTAGTTTCCATCTTATGCGCAGGTCAGTTCAAGGAGAACTCCTACCACTTGACCACGAGCTTGAGAGGACTCTTAGAGAAAGGAGAAAGCAACTTCTAGCAAATCAGGAAGGAGGATCACCATCTTCCTTATTTCAAGAAGACTTATTCGAAAAACCATCATTACCATCTTCACCAAAAACACCACCTTCACAACCAAAATCACCCAACAATCCACTTTCACCAAAAACACCACCTTTTACCTACTTTCCAGTTTTTCCGAAAAAAGAAGAGGATATGGCAGAAGAAGCTACTATTGCCAGTCACTCCATGCCTCAGGCAAAGGACCTATACAAAGGGTTCACTTTACCTGCAGGTACTGGGAAGCCATTCGAGGCCAAGCCTGCCTACATTACTATGTTTGAAAGAAACCAATTTGGAGGCTCGGCCAATGAGGATGCTGCAAAGCATATTGAAATCTTCACAGATTACATATGCTCTATTGCACCCCCAGAAGGAGTGACGCAAGACCAGATTAAACAAACCATGTTTATCTTCTCTCTTAGGGTTGCTGCGAGAGAGTGGTACAGAGATTTAGACCGCACTGCTGCGGGAGTCACAGATTGGAATACCTTAGCCTTAGCATTCTACAGGAAGTACTATTCTGCATCAAAGACTAATGCTTTAAGGGCGCAGATTACAAATTTCAAGCAAGGCCCCAATGAAGACTTTAGTGAGGCGTGGGACAGGTTCAAGACACTTGTTCGATCCATACCACATCACGGATTCGAACAATGGTTTCTTTGTAACCAGTTCTACAATGGCCTCTATGATGACAACAGGGCCTACCTAGATGCTGCAGCTAATGGGAGATTCCAAGATAATTCAGGAGAGACTAAGGGTCTCAAATTGATAGAAGATGTTGTTGTACACCGTGCCGAGCATGGAACCTCCAGAGGCAATCAAAGGAAATCTGAATACAACCTAGCAGCTATTGAGGCCTTAACGGCCAAACTGGAAAAATTAGAGGCTGGAGGAAAATTCGATCTAGGGAGTGGAAGCAAGGGGGGAATTTACCAAGTAAACGCCGTTCAGGACGGACCCTTTGCTTGTGAGAGGTGCGGTGGAGAAGGGCACGTATCAAAATTCTGTACTTCATCTAATGAAACGTGTGCCGCCTTTCAACACTACCGTGGGAACAATTTCTATGACCCGAATAATAATAATGTCCATCCCAACCTGAGGTGGACAAGCCAGAATGTTCTTAACCCACAACATATGCAACCTCAGCAAAATTCCACATATATCCCCCCACATAAGCAAAATTTCCAAAAACCACCCTTCAACCCTCAACCACCTTCAAATCCACCACCCAACACAGACATTCTTATCCAAAATCTTATTGGGTTGGTTCAGAAGGAGTCACAGGCTAGAGAGGCAGGGATGAAGATGTTAGAGTCTCAGATTGCTCAAATCGCAGGCAAGAATGATACTAGGGCTCCGGGTCAACTTCCGACCAAAACGGACCAGAAAAAAGAGACTCTGAACGTCATATCCCTACGAAGTGGAGCTAAAGTGGGGAGCGAGAGAGAAAAACAGCCGAGCAGCGGTGAAGACGGTCGACCGACCGAAGATCCAGGTCGATCGACCACAGAGCAGAATCCGGAAATTTCCGCTGAATAAGAGAGTGGTCGACCGACCGAAGGAGATGGTCGACCGACCACCGAGGCAGAGCCAGAAGCCCCTTTTCGTCCAGAATTACCGAATAACTTAAGGGATTTTCTTTTCAGAGGTGATAAGACCCCTAGGTTTCTGAAAAGGGCTGCAAATACTGAGTCCTCAGCTGATCCTTTCCCAGAAAGACTTATACCTTCGAAGGATCAGGTATCTTTTGATAAATTTAAGGATGTGATTCGTTCATTAAATGTTCAAGTCCCTTTTCTAAAATTAGTTCAACAAGTTCCTTCTTATCTTAAATTTATGAGACAGCTTTTGTCAAGAAAGAGGTCTCTAGAAAAGGTTGAGTCGGTGGCCCTCACTGAAGAGTCATATAGCTTTTTATCACATGTCATTGCCCCTCACAAATTAGAGGACCCTGGTATTTTTTCTGTCCCCTGCAATATAGAGACCTTCCCAGTTAAGAAGGCTTTATGCGACCTAGGTGCTAGTATAAGTGTCATGCCCCTAAGCGTTGCCTTAAAATTAGGAATGACCGAATTTGCAGTGACCAGTATGACAGTCCAGATGGCAGATCGTACATCTATGGAACCTATAGGGGTGTTGGAAAACATCCTTGTGCGTATTGATAGGTTTTTCATCCCAGTTGACTTCGTAGTTTTGGACATCCCAGAGGATGCCCATATACCTATAATTCTAGGAAGACCTTTCCTCCACACCGCAGGTGCCATTATAGATGTAGGCACTGGACTTTGACCTTCAAAGTAGGAAAACATTCTATTATATATGGCCTATCTTATAGGAAGAAGGATGATATGACCCCCATCACGTGTAATGCTATCACTTCTAAAAAGAAGTATGAGGTCATCACTACTTCTCCTACTTTATTGCCTGTTCCTATATCTGTTTTTACACCTCCGCCCCAGATTGGGAGCAATGGGGAGGACGCTTCTGTTGTGACTAGTGCAGGAATTGGTTTGGGGAAACCCAAAGTAAAGGAAGTCATAGTCCAGAGAGGAGGAATGGGATGTCTAAGCTATAAAGAAGATGAGGACCCAGACGTCGTGGATCGAGAGGAGAAGAAGAAGAGGAGGCCAGCTCAAGAAGAGAGACCGTCGCATATACTTTGCGACGGCGGAAAGAAGATGTGTTTTGCTACTAAAGCAAACACCGTGGAGACTACGGCATGTCGTCAGAAGCCGTGGTCGGATATTTTCCGCATCTTTAGCGGATAGTTATTTCAAGTTTAAGTTTTTAAGACATTTTTTTTTTGTTGTGTGAAACTTTTTATTTTAGTGTGCTCATAGTTTTAGAACTTTATGCTTGCGTAGTTAAGACTTTAGACTTGGTTCTGGGATCTCGCGCATTTGCGGGCGCATATATTTTTCTTGCTTTTTCAGGTTCTTTTTACGAAGAAACGGAGATCGCTGGAACACAGAGGGTCGACCGACCAGAAGCACCAGTCGGTCGACCTAGTCGCCGTATTGCTGAAACTTTCTGTAGTTTACAGGAAGGTCGGTCGACCTGTTCTCTAGGTCGGTCGACCTGCCATCCGTCGCAGTCTTTCGTTTCTTCCTCGGGAACCGTGTAACCGTCTTTGGTATTTCAGTGGCACTGCTGGCCACCAAAACCTCCCAGCTAACGCTGGTTTGGGGAGGTTTTTCTCATACATCTATTAACCCAGTGAGTTCTTTCCAGTTTTTCCTTAGTTTTTTTATTTATTCGCACCTTTTCTTTAAATTTCTGAAACCTTTACTTAGGCTAATGCACAATGAGGACATTGTGCGGGTTGGTTTGGGGAATGGTTTCGTGTCACATGCATTGCATTCTGTCATACGTTTATTGCATTTCTGTCTTGCATTGTTCTTTTCTTTATTTTTTTTGCATATACAAGAAAAATACAAAAAAATGAAAAAATTCAAAAATTCCAAAAAAATGCACGTTTATTTTAGCATATAGGTCGAGTCGGAACGATAGTATTTCAAGGATGATTTAGCTTTCTTACATGTTTATGCCTTTTCCTTGCCTTGTCAACTTGTTTTAGTATAAGAGTCTTTTGCATATCTACGAGTTTTTGTCAATTTGTATATCTTGAGACTTGACTTATACTTTGGCAACCTACTATACATTCTAAGTTTTAGAGCCTTATTCCTGGTTTCATTCTTAAACCAGTTGTCTAGGATGTGAGTAGTACTCCCCTTGGAACATGTTACATCAATATGCATAAACATGAACTTGAATTGCTATATACTTGTTTTACTATCTCGTTTTGTGAATCTTGATACGTGCATTTGGGATCCCTTTTCTCTTATTTACCCATAAGCCCCACATAGCCAAAATTGCCTCTTTATTCCCCCAAAACTACATCCCATACTTAGCATACCCTTCCAAGCTAGTATCTGTGGCCTTTGGTTTAATCTTGAGACATCTGGGTTGTATGCTATCATGAGAAAAAAGAGAAAAGAAAGAAAGAAAAAGAACAGAAAAATCCAGAAAAAGAAAGAAAGAAAAGAAAAACGAAAAAAATTCGGAAAACACAGGAAGTCAGTCGACCGACCACCTTCATGGGTCGGTCGACCAACTGGCATCATCAGATTCAAAAAGTCGTTCCAAAAAAAAAGTCCCTTTCTTTTATATGTTATCACTCCCGTACCTCATTCAAAAATATTTGGGAGTCCTTTCTTATTTATTATGTGAGAGTTGTGCTACAAAAGAGCACTTCCTTAATATCAGAAGTTGTGAAATTTGTTGTTGGGAAATCGGTTTTACTAGCTTGGCTACTAACCCCACAAATCCAAAAAACATCTTAACCACTTTTTACCTTTTACCTCACATATCTTTCATTACCTCAATTGCATGTATCTAGGCCACTTAAATGAGATTGTTATACATAGTTGTAGAATTCTTGTTCATGTTAAATTGCAGGCATGTTTTTCATGGGTCGCAGTTAGGTGAGCGACATTACAAATTTACTTCTTTCTATCTTTTACATATACTCACCCTTTGCTTCATGAGTGTCTCGAGCGTACCGCGAGAGTCCATGGTATAAGTCTCTATAGTTTTTATGTTTGCAAGTTTGACGACACCATAACTCGTTTGCATGATTTGAATACTATCTCATTTTATACTTGGCATTGGTATAGGCTTACATGTAAATTTCGCTCTGAGATTGAAATCGTTCCATTAGTTAAGATCGAGTCTATTTCTTGCTTGAGGGCAAGCAAGGGTTTGGTTTGGGGAATTTGATGCGTGTCTATTTTATGATGTTTTTCATCGATTTTTACACGCATTTGGTCGCTCATTTACTATGTTTTAGCCTTTATTTCCCAACAATCGTGCACTTTCGTATTTTTATGCTCTTTTGCAGATTTATGCGGAAAATGGATGATTTAGCACCAAATCCATATCCTCAAGTCTTTTGCATAATTAAGGAACAAGGGAAAGTCAACTGGAGTCTTTATCTAAATACCAAAAGTCAAAGCAAGAAGAAAACCGAAGAGTTCTTTGCGGAAGCGGTCGACCGACCGACTAAACGGGTCGGCCGACCAGGCCTGATCTTCATAAAAGTCCAAATCTGAAGAAAAGCCCAAGAATTCAACTAAGCCCGTGAAAGAGGTCGACCGACCCACCAGAGTGGTCGACCGACCTCAGTAAAGCCCAGAACGTGTTTTCGGAAATAAATTAGAAGTAGAGTCTTTAGGAAACTCTAAGTTGTGCCCTATATAAGAAGACCTCGTGTTTAGGGTTTTAGTATCTAGTTTTCATCAAATCTTTGCACAGGAGAGTCGTATATCAAGTTCTATAATTCCCTATTTAGTTTATTTGTAATCTTTCAACAATTCTCAAGCATTCAATAAAGTTCGTTCTTTTCTGCCTTAATTCCGACTTTGGTAATTACTCTTTTATTGTTCATACTACTATTGCATTCAATTACGATAGAAAACTCAAGCTTTATTGAATCTTGCATGTTTAGATTATTCACTATGTTCACCATGTTTATTCCCAATTTTATAATCGTCTTAACAACCATGAGTAGCTAATTTTCATATGTTAGGATGTAGGGGATAATCTGCATAGGTAGAATAAATTCCGAAACCGACTTGTAGCAGAGCCGCGGTCGGCCGACTCAAATAGTGGGTCGGTCGACCGAGGCTGTGGTCGGCCGACTGGAGTAGCTGGTCGGTCGACCACTCGCGTATGTATCCTGTTTCGTCTTTCTTTGTTAACTATAATACCCTACAATGAAACTGAAAGGAGACTTGTAGGATGTTAGTAATGACCTACCCAAGATTGAGAGATACGAGAAGGGCATTGGTTTACACCTTAAGACGGCTAGGTTACTTAAGACTGAAAGGTATGTGAACTAGGATTTTGGAATCACCCTTATTGTTGACACCCAATAATTGTGAGACCTAGGAACTAATAGCATAGGCCGAAAGGAGCTATTAGGTAGCATAGACCTAAAAAGATATGTTACACCCCCTTACGCGACTGCAATACATGTTGACCTTAGGATTTATATTACCTTAGCTATTTATTACCCAATCATCCTAGCATCCCTTTTATTATATTTTTATTCTCATCTTTTAATTCTTGTTTTATTTTAATCTTTGCTTAGACTTAGTAATCAACAAGCAAAACCCCCAAAAATTGTTACCTTTAAAACATTAACATCAAACAATAAACATTCCCCACCTCTCTGTGGTTCGACCCTGACTTTCACTATCTATAGTTTAAGTTTAGGAATTATAAATTTATCTTTGGTACCCTCAATGACGGGCATCAATCTCATAGGTTCCGTTTAAGAGTTTGACTTAGCCTAATAGAGTTGGAACACTCAAAAGTCGAAATATATTTAAATAGGGTAAAATTTGGTACCAACTCAAATAAATGGAAAATCTACATCATCAACAGTCAACACTCGACACTCAATAATAGCCTAGTGACTCTAGTGCCTACAATTAGCATTAATCATACTTTCCATATTTTGAATACAATGTGCAACCCTCTAGTCTCACCATTGTACAAATTGTAAATCATGCTCGAAAAGTTCCGCTAGTCTACAATATTTGCCACTATTAATCACCACACCATCCACTGACCGAGTGAGGTTCAACATCTGCATCTTAATCATTAACTAGACTCACACAATTTGCTCTATGGAATACAATATCATTTGAGTTTGCTAGTCAAACCTTACTCACCATTGCTCGTGTTAGTCTTTGATAGTTCATTGAAATGTGACTATTGTTTATCATTAAATCACTCTACACACCAGACAAGAACTTTGAAGAATAATCTAATAACTTCAATATATATTACTTCGTATCAGAAGTGAATGACGAAAACCCACGAATATCACCTTCTTGCTGAATTTTATTCACTTTTCTTCATAATCAAGTGTTATTAAGCTAGGATTCATATTAACAGCTGCAACATACTCCTATCTAAACATATAAAACTATAAATACATCTATAATTTATGTTATCCTCATTTATCAACTATCATTAAATAAATTGGCTGCATTTAGTATCATTCGAAAATGGACTAGGTAAATCCTCGGACATACGTGATGGCACAAAAACCACGTTCAGTCACCCTAATTTTATCATTGCGAGGGTCTCTAGCTCTAAAAGACATAATTTTCGACTCAAATTACTCTTACGAGCGTTTATAATCGAAACTCGTTCGTCAATCATTCGTATTTTAACAACTCAAACCAACACATTTAGCATAATATAGAATTACGGAGTACTCAATAAAACTCAACACAAACTACAATTGCACATTTTTCACACAAAAAAGCAAACACACACAAAAGCGAATAAAGCGAAGAGAGAGCGATAATTACAGTGGCTTCTTCATCGCCATTTCTGGCATTAGCAACAACAAGACCATGATAAGAGCGAGGACGAGGAGTAAGACCAGCAAGAATCATATCATAAATAACATCAGAAACACCAATTGCATCACAATTTTTAGCTCTAATCATCAATTCCTCCATGAAAACAAGCCTAAGAGCTTGCTTCGGTGAATCGTCGTTCTTCTTCGGTCGTCTTCGCCGACGAGCTTTCGGTTTGGTTGTCGAAACCCCCAATACAATAACGGAGGACAGTGATTTCCGCGGCATATATAAGATCCTTCACACATACGACATGCATATGAAGCAAACATTCAACCTGCAACCCCTGGACACAACCTGCAATCCAGAATATCCAAGAGCAGTACAAAATCAGAATAGAGCAGCATTCAGAACCAGACAGAGCAGATTTCAGCACACGCGAAACCAAGTAGCAGCACAAATATACTTCATCTCAATCATTTATTATTTATTTACCTTCGATAAAAATACCCCTCATAGTAAACATAAAAGGTAAAAAAATGATCGTGACGGAAAGTGTGCAATCAATCCAAGGCTAAACTAACTGTGAAATCAAAAATTTAAAACTTGAGTATGCCCATTGAATTAACAACCATTTTAATGAAGAGCAACAACCATTAACAACCATTTTAATGAAGACCAACAACCAAAATAATCACAAAAAAAGTGAAGATTAACAAAAATTAACGTACCTCATGATGAAGCAAACCCCAAAACTTGAAAAAATTAAACGAAAAACGGTATAGTTAGATTAATATGAAACTGAATTAAATTGATTAAATTGAATTAGGTTAGATTGATGATAATAATCTAGAAATGACGGAGGAGAGTGAGCGATTGATTGATTACCAGGAGAAAAAAATGGGGATTTAGGGTCTGTGGCTACTGACCTGTGGGTAGGACGGAGCAGAACAACCATTGAATGAGGCGCGTGGTTGGAACGACGAAGAAGAAGAAGAAGAAGAAGTACGGTGCGTGTGTTTTTAAGTTTTGGGAATTAAGAAAATTTCTTAATTTTGGGAAACAACTAAGAGGACGGTTCATAGATACAACCGTCTTCGTTTTACATAAGAGGACGGTTCACAGACCCAACAGTCTTCTTTTTAAATAACACTTTTTTAATTGACCAACCGTCCTCATTTACGTTTATAAAGAGGACGGTTTTTTTGTTAACCGTCCTATTTATAATACCACTAATGGCACCAATCTTATTTGCTTGATAGAGGACGGTCTCCTCCCCAACCATCCTCTAAGAGACATCCTCTTATCCTAGATTTGTAGTAGTGTAAATAAAGATTTTATCTCATATTCAACATCATTGTCACGTGTCATTAAGTTACTCGTAGTGTATAGAAGATTTCATCCACTAAGAAGTCGTTGGTTGCATGTAGGAATTCATATTGCCTAGAAAGTCGTAAACCACGTGATTTTAGAATTCATGTGAATTAGAAATATTGTTTTGTTGCCGTGTAGGAAGTGTAATTCATGTAGGCATTCCCACTTACCTAGGGGAGCCTAGGTAGCCACTTCCCCCCCCCCCCCCATTATGGAGAGAAATTGCAATTCGTGGGAACTTCAAATTCATGTGAATTGGGGTAACCAAACAAAAGGCCAATTTTGCAATTCACGTGAATTTAAATTCTTTAGGGTTGTGTTTCGGAACTATGAATTATTTCAATTTGCATGAATTCAATTCTAGCTATTGAATTGTTGAAATTCAATTCCAATTCCAATTCCATGAAACTGTTTCAGTACCCCTGAAATTGAATTGCAAATTTCAATTCAAATGATGTTTGGAAGATGCTTGTATTTCAAAGTTAAAGATTTCGTTTTGAGAACTAATATGAAAGATCCAACTACACCAAATTCACCACCAACAACGTGTTGTAAAATACTAATAATAATATTTGTTTTTACACGTAACTATTGGTCATTTAAACAAAGTAGGACCCAATCTAATTTTTCATCTTCCAGGAGTTTTTTTAGCATCGCAAACTCATCGATCGGACCATTAAGAAACCTCTTCACTGCTCTCATGATTTGGTGCCTCCCAATACCATAAACATTCTTCACAACTTCATGAATTTCTTGGGGTGAAGGTTTCGGAATCTCCTTTAGTGCTTTGAACATAGTCACTAAAGCACTCAGTGAACTTAGTAACCACATCCGCCAACCGATCTCGTTTTTGCTTCTAAGAACTCGACGAAGACATCGATTTGTTTGAACTACCTCCTTCACTTTCAATTTCTTCATTCATAGTCATGGCCGCTTCATCATGCATCTCCACGCCATCACCCAAAGCTCTATCAGGGCCACATAGAGTTCATATATCATCCCAATACTCTATCGCCTTGTTCTTATAGAGGGCTGCAAATGGGTGTACCTAACAAGAAAGTTATAATAAGCATCAATAAAATAAAGAGAGGGACATACTGTCTATTTATAGTCTGCCATAAATCAGAGTCACAAACCAAGCAGAAAACAAATATAAAACTGGTTGCATCACGAAATCCAAAGAAGCAACAAATCAACAATAACATGAAGACCACAGTTAATAAAGACCCTCAATAAAAGATCATCATGTCACAAACTAACCAGAAAATAAAACCGCAGATCCTGAAGACGCAATAAACCAGCAGCAGTGATGCTAATAGCCGTAGTTTCACCAGCATCAGTCTCAAACAAATGTTTAACTAATCAGTAAATACTTCTCGTACTAACATTCAACATAAAGACATGTCTTTTGAAGCAATTGAAACCGTCCACATCTTACTCAATATCCTAGAGATTTCTAGACTTCTGAAGACAAGGTTATTACGAGTTACCAGACAGCTTAATAAGAGGGGGGCTATACCAAGTCACTGTGGAACTAAGGCTTCAATTTTGTTGTTTTGATATTGAACAGACGGACAACAAGTAACTCTTTTGCTGAAGTAGGACTGACAAATACTAGCTACTACGATGCTTATATATTAGATAATATCTCTGAGAAATCCTTAGTATAACCAGTAAGTGTTTATGGTACTTTTACAAGGCATCCATGTTCATGAAAGTTAGTTCCAAAGTTTATGGACAGATTCAAGGAGTTTAACACTTATCAAATAATATCTCCGAGAAATACTAGCAGGTTACTCTTTTGGGGAAGTAGGACTGACAAATATTGATATAGTCAGGTTATATATACTACATCTAGCTGCAATGAACTTCAACCAACAAGCAAAATACTAGAACAATGATGAACTGCAATTTAGTGAAAAAAGATTTCCTTGACCGAACTGAGAAACTCAGACTTTATGCTATTAATCCTACCAAAAAATTGTCCCAAATAAAAAACCCAATTGAGCAAAACAAAACTAAAAGAATGGCGACAATTTGTTAAATTTATTATTCATCCAACTGTAAAGTAACAGATACTCCGTACAACCATTGTTCGACTGTAAAATTATTATTCATTCAACTGTAAAATAAAAAACATCCAATAATATCTCATAATTCCTTATGTTGCAGACTGCAATGTTAATTTGCAGAGAACCGAGAACAAGAATCTACCATTATATGTTTTTTAGGACAAGAAAAGAGTATAGTTTCATATCCGATTCGAAGAAAATATTCAAATAATGAATTTTGCGATGAAAACACATTAATTGAAGTTGTACCTAAACAAATGAATACCATTGGTCCAAATCTTCCTCCTATGACTATCATTTTCCCACACCACCACATGGACCATGTAAACCACCCCCTTCGGGGGCTGGAGTGGCCAAGTGGTTATCGCCCCAGCTGGTAATCGAACCTAAGACCTCTCAACTCTTGCATTTTTGCAAGTTTTAAGGTTTAACTCAGTTACCACTAGACTAACACCACTTCGTTAATATCAGTAATGTTAGCATAATGTTTCTTCCAAAACTTTATACAATTCTTCACATTATCCTTGGTGACCCAGTTTCCAAAGTGGCCTTAAGTTCATCAGCTACGGCTTGATAAGCTTGTGGCTTCCATTCACCCTCGACCTTCTTACCATCTTTTATTGGAAGATGAAGATACAACACTGTTATCAATGTCTCGTCCATTTGCTTACTCCAAATTAGATAACCCCTCTTTTTTTATTGCCCTGGCGACATAGGTTCTTTCCCTTTGCTACTCATATTTGACTATCTGGGAAACAAGAGTAAACAAAGTAATATAATATTAGAAACAAATTTGTTATGTGAAAGCAAAACTAGAAAAACGGTACACATCTTTCCTAATTACGAAACTACCTACTAGACAAAATAATTTTTCATACATCACTTCAGGTTCTAATAACAAATGACTGGGCTTAAGATCTGCAAATTAAACTCCTGAATCTGAGGAAATGGATGAGTAGTGATCAAATAAAAGTTGGGATTCTACTGTGCATACATAAGTATGAATCTTGCCACCAACTTGCCAACAAGTAATAAAAATACACATGATTTTAAGTCATACCTGTTGGAATAAATGTCTTCCACAGTGTGTAATTATTTGAATAAATCTTTTAGAGGATCACATAGGAATACTTAGTATATTAATCAGTTGGTTAATGTTTATCGGTAACGGTTGGCTTACTAGAAGTTTGACGTTACTGTCATATGATGGCGGTAATCAGCAGATCCCTAAAGGTTACACCTATAGGATAGTACTGAGAAATGTGATTATATATTGATATAATTACGTAATTGCCAAACTTAGCTAAATGTAGTTAAATAAATGATAAACATTTAATATGATTAAATAATAATTAGGAAAAATGAATTAAATGTTAATTCTAACAAATATATATATAAATGTTATATTTATTAATTATATATATATTTTAATATATGATATTTTAGAATAATATAATTAGGTTAATTAATTATAAGATAATTAATTAACATTCTCCTAAAATTGTGTTTATGTTACATTTCCGAAAATGTTCTCCGGAAATTAATATGGGATATTTAGTTCCGAGTACATGCATTAAAATATATGTAGATATTTTAATAGAAGTTCGGATAGGTGAAATCTCTAAGAGAGTCTACCACATGTTTCAACACTAAAATAAAAAGACTAGTAACACGGTGGGTAGTAGCCTTGGGCCGTGTGAATCACGACTACTAACACGGTGGATAGGCCTTTTGGGCCGTGTGAATCACACATATAAGAGAACAGTTTTCTCTTATTTTCCACGAGTTTTATCATCTAAAAACCCTAAAACAAAAGCCTCCAAAATTAATTGTAATCAAGGTGGTAACTTGAAGGGCAGTTTTCTCGGTCATCTTGGGTGCAATCTAAGGAGAATTTTTACATTGAAATTTGGGTTTACTAGGTTGTTCTTAGGCCGATTCTCCATAGATCTAAACGTTATTTCTATATTCATGTCTTTTTAATTCAATTTATAGTTTTTGTATCAAATCGTCTTTTGATATAATCCTTGGCAGTATTAATTAGATTAATGCTTTAATGGAAATTTATGAAATATTCCTACAAGTGGTATCAGAGCCGGATTCAAAAATCGTTTTGATAATAATTGAGAATTAAATTGACAATTTTTCCTTCTTCTCTTCCTTACGGCAATTTTACACGGTTCAAAATGTTTTTCGTTTTCTAGTTTTTTTTTTTTCGGTAATTTTTTTGTTCATTTAATTTTTGGTTTTGTTATTTAATTGTTAAAATAATTGTCATGTGATGATATACATAATACTGATGTAGATCAATGATTATTGAAAAACCAATCGACATAATGAGATTTAGATTAGTTTTGTTTATTTTAAATTGTTAAGATGATTGAATATTGATCATGTGATTTTAAAGATTAATCTTAATGACAATATTTGATAATTTTTCAGATCTAATATGATTAGAACTATAATACATAAATTATGAGATGATTTTTGTGCTACTATGAGTAATTTTAAGAAAATTAACGAATTAGTAAAGTTTCCAAAATCTATTTTTACCTTGATTATACCATTTAAGGAAATAGTATAATTTCTTATGAAGATGTCGATTTACATATTATTTGAAAAAAAAAACAGCCTTTTGCCGTGAGCAATAAAGAAAGAAAAAGAAGAAAAAAAAACGCGAGTTATTTGATAATTTTCGGTTATTTAATCATTTATTTATTTTAAAATGTTTATTATATCTAATTTGATGATACTCACTAGATTCTAATTATGTTTAGAATTTAATTGGATTATGATTTACATGTATGACATGTAATTTTCACAATTTTAGTTTAATGGTGGTTTGGATATTATTGCATTATGAATGTTTTTATTATGTAGTTAATGATATTGCTTTGCAATGAAGATTTTATTTATTTTGGCAATTGTTGTAATATTTAATGATGTAATCTAGTGCGGCCTTAGTTTTTGGATTACTTTTCGGTAATGGTGGAGAGTAATCAGGTGATGTATTTTTTGAGATCTCGCATCTCCCCATTGTAATTTATTTATTCTTTATTTTAGATTAAATGTAAATAGGATTTGCATTGTAATAACTTAGAATAAAGAAGAAGAAGAGGAGATTGAAGCATTCATTTCTAGTGCCATGTCCATTTTACATCACAAGATGAAGAACGGTGATCCCACGAAGCATCCCGGGTCCATGTGATTTGATTCCCAAGTTGTATTTACTATTTTTCATAGGATAGGCCACACTAGGATTTTATGTTTTATTCTCTTCATTGCTTGTTTTTGCATATCATTATATTCCGCCTAAACCAAACCACCTATATGCATGTAAAATAACCCATGTAGTTTATTTTGCATTTTGACATATGATGTTTTATATTTGCCATCAGTCATTCCTACTCACCTTAAATAGTTCACTTAAATGAGTTTAAAATGATGATGGGATCTCACTCTACATAAAATTGAGAAATTAGCCTTTCTAAGTCAAAACTACTATGAATCCCTTGTTCGTCGGTGGGCATACATGACCCGTTGTTATCTCCATATGGACCCCTTCTACCTCGGGTAAGTAGTGTGTTGTGACCTAGTTGAACTCAACACGATGATTCAATCAAGATATTGAAGTCATTGTGGACTAAAAGACAAATTTAAGAAATTTTACAACTGCGAGTTCTAGTGTAGAACCAGGTAAAAGGTTAACTCACCAGATCGGGATTTGGGTCTTGGCATACATCATATAATTCTTTGAGTGAGATCGCTTATATTATGTTACATATCTTTGATTAAAAGATTCTAAATTCTATGATTACTCATGTTTATTTATTTTCTCATTTGTAGATCGTTTCAAATCTGCTTTTAAAATGTCTAATCCAAATGCAACTCTGGGCCCTAGTGCCACGCTCACAAGGGAGTCGTGGTTGCGCTCCTTCATGGACCACGTCTCCTATAATTAGAACTCCCGCCTTAAGAATGATGGGAGTAACTTTACCGATTGGGAGGCAGCATTACGGAATGCTGCTATTGCTGATGGTAAGCTAAAGTATTTGGTTGAGCCGATTCCGGCTGAACCAACTGCTAGGACTGGAGCCCAACGAACTGCATATGATGAGTTCGTTCGTGAAGTAGGTGCGATTAAGAACGTACTTATATATGCAATGGAAAACAATTTTCAGCGCCGCTTCATTTCCCAAGGTGCAAATAAGATTTTCACCACCCTTACCAATGAGTTCTTGCAAGCTCCGAGAATTATGAGGTATGATGCAGCAGTTCGCTTCTTCGAGGCTAAACTGACAAAGGGCGAAGCTGTTAGCCCACATATCCTCAAGATGATTGAGAATGTGGAAGTTCTGGAGTCTCTTGGTTGCAAGATTGAGGAGTCAGTCATTGTAGACCGTATCTTGCACTCTCTTCATGATGGGTTCACCCAATTCAGGGTGAACTACAACATGAACGACATGAAGAAAAGTCTTCATGAACGACATGAATAAGGATCTCAATTTGAGTGGGAGTGCTAATAAGGACGTCCTCGTCATACAATCTAATTGGAAAGGGAAAGGAAAGACAAAGGCTCCCTTAAATGTTAAGAAGCCATAGTTCAAGAAGAAGCAGCAGCCTAAGCGCAAGAGTGGACCTGGTGAGACCAGTAACTCAAAGGAAAAAGCTAAGGGCAATGGGAAAGAGGGAGAGTGTCACCATTGCCACGAGACCGGGCATTGGAAGAGGAACTGCCCTAAGTACCTCGATGATATCAAGGCTGGACGTGTGACAGCTACAAGTATATCTTCATTTATTCATATGATTGAAATAAACCATGCAAGTTTAGCAACATGGGTATTTGATACTGGTTGTGGTTCTCACTTGTGTAATCACTTGCAGGGTTTAAGGGACGTCCGCAAACTTGAGAAAGGGGACGTAGACCTTCGCGTTGAAAATGGAGCAAAGGTTGCAACTGTCTCCATAGGAACTTATGTACTCAAACTACCTAGTGGTTTTGAGTTATTTTTGAATAATTGTTATTTTGTTCCTAGTTTGTCGAAAAACATTGTTTCTATTTCTGTTTTGGATACGGAAGGATTTTGTTTTAATATTAAGCACAACTATTGTACTTTTTCATTAAACGATATGATTTATGGCAGAGATATTTCCATAAACGGAATATATGTTTTAGACCAAACCACCGAGGTTTATCATGTGAATAATAAAAGGGTTAAAACAGGTGATAAAGAACAAACGTATTTATGGCACTGTCGAATGGGACACATCAATGAAAAACGCGTAGAGAAACTCATTAAGAATGGGACAATACCACCATTTCATTACGAATCAATTGGTACTTGTGAATCATGTCTCATCGGAAAGATGACTCGAATTTTCTTTAAAGGTATTGGGATGCGAGCTAGTGATCTTTTAGGACTCATACATACAGATGTGTGTGGTCCTATGACAATCACAGCAAGAGACGGCTATAGATATTTTATCACTTTTACGGATGATTTGAGTAGATACGGGTATGTCTACTTAATGAAACATAAGAGTGAATCCTTCGACAAGTTAAAGGAATTCCAAAACAAAGTTGAGAACCAATTAGATAGGAAGATTAAAGCAATTCGATCTGATCGTGGTGGCGAATATCTTTCGACTGAGTTTGATCAACACCTAAAAGACCGTGGTATTATATCACAGTTGACTCCACCTGGAACACCACAATTAAATGGTGTATCCGAACGGAGAAACCGAACTTTATTATATCACAGTTGACTCCACCTGGAACACCACAATTAAATGGGGATTTGCTCTTCAATCGGCTGCTCTAATACTTAACCGAAGTCTGACTAAAGCAGCAGACAAGACTCCATATGAGATGTGGAAAGGAAAAGTTCCTGACTTGTCTTTTATTCGGATTTGGGGCTGTGGAGCTTATGTCAAGTGGAGACACGAAGACAATCTAGGCCCACGAGCGGTCAAGACTTACTTTGTAGGTTACCCGAAAGGAATTTTTGGTCACTGCTTTTATTCATGTTACAAATTGAATTTCAGATTATATACTCATATCTCATATGAGTTTTGTTTCTTTAAGTTTAGGCATGAAAACTTAATTAGATCTTATGCATGCATGATGATTACATAAGAAGTATGAATGTCCTTACATTGATTTTAGAAGGTTTATACTCAATAATCACCTATAAGTGAGTCTTCTATGAACCGAAATACCCTTATAACGGTTTATATTAAAACCGTCTCCAAAAGCTCTTATCAAGGAACCGAACTCAAACTACAACCAATTTTGTTACTAGAAAATTGATAATAGTATACTAGAAATAATAATAATATTACTCTTAATATTATTAGTGTGGAAATAATTAATCTTACTAGAAAACTATTTTCTTAGAAAAATATAGAGAAAGAAGTTGTAGTATATATGAATGAACAAGCATCAACAACAACTAGTAAGTATTGATGTGTGTAGGTAGTGTGATATATAGAGCAAAAAATGCTCACAATTGAGAGCATTTGGCCGGCCAAAACCAAGCCAAGAAAGAGCCAATGCGTGGCCTTCTAGCTCTTACAATTGCATACAATATTCCTTACATTATTCTTTATGTATGTCATACACAATCCCTTTGTTTACTTACACACACAACCATCACACATACATACTCCATTTACGCGGTTCAAATGGGTCTTATTATAGACACATTTTATCTTTGTCAATTGTGTTAATTTGTAACATGTCACATATGTCATATAACACATGACCCAATTTGTTAATTATGCAATTTTAACTCTTTAAAATTCATAATTCACAAATCAAATAATTCCTCTAACAATTCGAAATTATTATCTTATAAAAATGTAATATAATCATTTTAATTACAACTCTTTGTAATTTTATGATCAACCGTGTTCATTCTTAATTTAATCGTTTCCCAAACGAATAAATAAAAACCGTAATAAAACAATTTTATTACTTTGACCATTATTATTATAATCCCATTATAATATATGTCACGTAAAATTATTTCCAATCTCTAGTCATTAATTAATCCGTATCTAATGCAATTAATTAAACATTCCATTGAGAAGGAATTCCCTAAAGATATGACCTTAAGGGATCAACTGATCACCACTATCATATGACGATAATGTCAAACTCTAGACAGCCAATCATTATCGGTAAATGTTGATCAGTCGACTATAAAAGAGTAACATTCCCAGTTGTGTTTCATTCGAATGAGTTTTAATTATGTCAACACACTATTGTCGAGGACACTTCCTTCAACAACCTCCCACTTGTCCGAGACAAGTGTGTGTTACCAATTCTCTTGCCCTATTACTATCTCCCACTCAATGCAAGGCGTCATCTTAGGTTGTGCCCGCAATTGATTTTAATCTAGAGTGGTGTTTCTCGATCTGGAGTTATAACTACTGACCAGAATTATCTACCATAGATACCTTCCAAGCGTGGTCACGCATTTTTAGTTATTTTTCTCCTCGAGTGACCTAGAGATATTTCTCAACCCTTACAAGGGGTTGACAAATCCTAATCGACCTATTCCTTCCGGCTGGCCACAGCCCATCATAACCCAAAATATGTCCTTATAAACCCCAGTTACGAAGGTGTTAGGACATAAATCAAAGTTAATCTGAAAATTATGCCACCTCATAGAACAGTCATTAGTCCAAGAACTGACTCATGTGAAACACGATAGAAGCTCCCGCCACGACCAGACAATCTTTAATAAGAATACGCCAGAGCTTTATCAGCGGTCATTAGCCCGACAAATGTATCTTAACATGTCAATGCCTAGGTGATCGACTAGTTATCCCGTATGACTCTATGGCATTTGAACTTGCCATCAATCACATCACACATTTAGTTGCATTGAGATGTCACCTCACTTAAGCAACTAGGGGCGAGGTCATAATAATTCAATTCACTTTAATGGGGTTCAATATGGTCTTACCATCCCATTTGAATTTTACTTGACCTTGGGTGAGTTATTAATAACTCAAACGATTAGTGGATTACTCCATCCAAGTGGCCAACCTTTGATCACCATTTAATTTACAATGAGCTTAAGTGTCTTACGTTCACTTTCCTCTATAATTGTAATTATCTTCATATTGGGTTTACCAAGTTTACCACGATTCGTGCGAGCGTTCACTTTGCGGATCATATCCATACATGCTCTTTGATCTGAAAGAGACAAGTCATCTCATGACTAGCGAATAAGATTATGTGCATTGTGTAACTCCCAGCTACAACAATGCTTTTACATAATTTGTGAACTTATTTATTTTGTAGAATCTTGTGATGACCATGTAGTTAAAATACAAGTCATTGAGATGCATAGTCAATGAATGTAAGCCAAAGATTATCATGAATCTTTGCTCGATATCTTGTAACTTGAGTCGGCGTAACCTTTTACCACATGACTAAGTTATCTTCCAAAATCTTGAATTTGTCTATCATCTCCATTGGAGAATATTTTGACAATTCATTATGGTTTAATCATTGATTTATCACCTGCTTGAACAGGTTATCCAACAAACGGTATGCATCCAGTTTTACACGATTATACTAATGGCGGAAACATTAGTGAATTCAACGTGTAAACTATAGTACTTAAGGTTCAATAAATTTCCATGATCTCATCTCGGTAATTCTATCTTCATCTCTATGAATAACCTTAATACTAACAACAAGACGTCTTTTACAATCTCAACAAAACATCTCATGTTTAATTAGATTTAAATCATATCAATTTGTCACCTAGAATTGAAAACTCACATACTTCTCAGAAGTATTAATGCCTCATTCCAAATGAGCAATGAGTTGTTTTAGATAACGTTTACTCCCACTAAACTCTTGTTCTTGCCTGAATCTGAAAATCCCAAAGTCATTCCAATGACTCAATAGGTTCAAATCCTGGTGCGAGAAATCCCACTGAACTTTATATTTAGCGGTGAATTATAAAGCTCTCACACAATTCTATGTTTCTCAACATTTAATGAATTGAAGATGGTTGGGACTAAACCATATGTGCTAATAGACACATCCTTTTCAAATACCATTTTGAAAAGCGGTTTTTGAGTTTACTGAATTCATTCTCAATGAATCATTTTACTACTTTCAACAAAGTTACCCTTAACTTTGCAGACTGCAGACATCCACATGTCAACCTATGCTTCTCTCAATAAATCTCATTTATTAGCATGTACATCTTTTAAATTTCATGGGCCTTAGAATTTGCATTGACACATTTAGATCACCATCTAAATCCAAGAACATCTTCTTGAGCCTTTGCAAAATCTTTTGAATAATTTTCTTCGAGTGTCCTCCCGCAGTGCATATAAGAGTCTATTCTTATGGTGCATTTCGTGTGTGGGAACTTTCAGTTCCCCATATTTATCTTATCTTATAGTGTGCAAGGACTTTACCATGGATCTCATGCATGGATAATCTTTTTCCTTATTAGCTTTAAGAACTTATTCTTAAAGTATCTTCCAGGGCCGTGCGCCGTGGATCACAAGGCGTAGATATTTCTCAAATCGTAGATCCCATCCACAACTTAATCTACCTTCTAAATCTTTCACACAACCATAACACAATAAATCCTACTATTCATCAATAGATCATATCTATTGTGCTAATCAAAATTATTTGCTATTTGTGGCTTTTAAAAATTCTCCCACTCTATCTTTGTAATAATAATCTCATATCATTACCAAAGATAGCCACTAAGCCACAAGCAATGACTTTGATAATGGTTTGTGTCCTTTTATGATTTATTACAGAAAATATTCGATGAAAGCTTAGATAGCTTTGGGTGGTTAATAACTTTTCCTTTTTAATTGAGTTCTAAACTTAATTTCATTTGATTGTTTCGAAATAAGTATCCCATACTTATTCTATTTCAATGGTCATATATTGAAATGTAACAATCAATTCTATTTTATGTTTATGGTTTGCAAGTGTTAAACTAATTCAAGAACATAATATAAAACCGATAGTGACTTGGGTTGAAAGCCAAGCCACTACATTATCCAAATTACAACCATTGTTTAAGGATTACTTTTCCTTGTCCTACAAGGAAATCAAACACAGGTTTCAATTGTTCTTACAACACTTCAAATCTAAGCAAAATAAGTGAAAAACAAAGCTCCTTGATCATCCCGAGGGGAGCTACCCTTAATTCCCATTGATCCCTCAAGCTTGTTTTTCCTTTCCCTTATCTTTGCTTTCATGCCCTAATTCAAATAAGAAGAGCATCCATATCACAACTTGTATCATAATACTTTAGTTGGGATTAACATAAAATAGGGATAGTTATTATACCAACTGGAAGAATTCGCCCAGCTTTGAGATCGCTGAGGTATTTGGAACAGTTCCTTTTCCAATGCCCTTTACCATTGCAATAAAAGCACTTTGCTCCTTGATTGGAGCTTTTGATGGGATGTGAGGTGCTTGCCTCTAAAGACTCTTTGATACGTGTCTATTTTATGATGTTTTACATCTATTTTTACACGTATTTGGTCGCTCATTTACTATGTTTTAGCCTTTATTTCCCACAAATCGTGTACTTTCGTATTTTTATGCACTTTTGCAGATTTATGCGGAAAAGGGGCGATTTAGCACCAAATCCATATCCTCGAGTCTTTTGCTTAATTAAGGAATAAATGGAAAGCCAACTGGAGTCAAAGTCAAGAGCCCGAAGTCAAAACAAGAAGAAATCCGAAGATTTCCGTACGGAGGCGGTTGACCGACCAGCTAAACGGGTCGGCCGACCAGGTCTGAACTCTAATAAAGCCCAAAATCTCAAGGAAGGCCAAAAATAGAAGAAGCCCAGAAGGAAGCGGTCGACCGACCCGAATAGTAGGTCGACAGACCACAGCGGAAGCCCAAACGATTCTTTTTCGGAAATAAAATAGAATTAGAGTCTTTAGGAAACTCTAATCTCTTACCCTATATAAGCTAATCTTGTAGCTAGGGTTTATCATCAAGTCTTATTTAGAGAGTTTTATTTAGTCTTTAGTTCAATTACAATCTTTCAATAATTCTCAACACTTTTAGTTTGTTCTTCAATCTTTCAACATTCATCAATAAAGTTTGTTCCTTTTCTGCCTTAATCCTACTGTGGTAATTACTCTTTTAATCTAGCTTTTTATTATAGTTCTTATTTTTATTACAATTGTTAAGTTAGAATCTCAAGCTTTATTGAATCTCGCATGTTTAGATTGTTTACCATGTTTACCATGTTTATTCCAATTTTATAATCATCTTAAGTATTATGAGTAGCTAAATTTCATATGTTAGGATGTAGGGGATAAATATGCATAGGTAAATAAAATTCGAAAGACCGACTTGTAGCAGGACCACGGTCGGCCGACTGGAATAGCTGGTCGGTCGACCGAGGCCGTGGTCGGCCGACTGGAGTAGCCGGTCGGTCGACCACCCGCGTATGTTTTCTTATTTCGTCTTTTCTTGTCGATTATAATATCCTGCAATGAGACCATAAGGAGACTTGTAGGATGTTAGTAATGACCTACCCAAGATTGAAAGATATGGGAAGGGCATTGGTTTACACCTTAAGACGGATAGGTTACTCAAGGCTGAAAGGTATGTGACCTGGGATTTAGGAATCACCTTTATTGTTGACACCCAATAATTGTGAGACCTAGGGACTAATAGCATAGGCCGAAAGGAGCTATTAGGTAGCATAGACCTAAAAAGATATGTTACACCCCCTTACGCGACTGCAATACATGTTGACCTTAGGATTTATTTTACCTTAGCTATTTATTACCCAAACATCCTAGCATCCCTTTTTATTATATTTTATTCTCATCTTTATTTCTCGTTTTATTTTAATCTTTACCTTAGATATAGTAATCAACAATCAAACCCCCAAATTTGTTACCTTTAAACATTAACATTAAGACAATAAATATTCCCCACCTCCTTGTGGTTCGACCCTGACTTTCACTATCTATTGTTAAAGTTAGGAATTATAAATTTTATCTTTGGTACCCTCAACCAGTTCTACAATGGCCTCTACGATGACAACAGGGCCTATCTAGATGCTGCAGCTAATGGGAGATTCCAAGATAATTCGGGAGAAACTAAGGGTCTCAAGTTAATAGAAGATGTTGCTGTACACCGTGCTGAGCATGGTCCTTCCAGAGGAAATCAGAGGAAAAATGAGTACAACCTGTCAGCAATTGAGGCCTTGACAGCCAAGTTGGAAAAATTTGATGCTGCAGGAAAGCTCGATCTAGGGAGTGGAAGCAAGGGAGGAATTTACCAAGTGAACGCCGTTCAGGACGGACCCTTTGCTTGTGAGAGGTGCGGTGGAGGACATGTGTCAAAATTCTGTACTTCATCTAATGAAACATGTGCCGCTTTTCAGCATTACCGTGGGAACAATTTCTATGACCCAAATAACAATAATGTCCATCCCAACTTAAGGTGGACAAGCCAGAATGTTCAAAACCCACAGCACATGCAACCTCAGCAAAATTCCACCTATGTACCCCCACATAAACAAAATTTTCAAAGACCACCTTTCAACCCTTAACCACCTTCTAATCCACCACCCAACACAGATGCTCTTATCCAAAATCTTATCGGGTTGGTTCAGAAGGAGTCACAGGCTAGAGAGGCAGGGATGAAGATGTTAGAGTCCCAGATTGCTCAAATTGCGAGCAAGAATGATACTAGGGCTCCGGGTCAGCTTCCGACAAAACCGGACCAGAAAAAGGAGACTCTAAACGTCGTAACTCTAAGAAGTGGAGCCAAAGTGGGGGCTGAGAAGGAAAAACAGGCGAGTAGCAGTGAAGGCGGTCGACCGACCGAAACTTCTGGTCGACCGACCACAGATCAGGATCCGAAAATTTTGCCTGAACAGGAGTCTGGTCGACCGACCGAAGAATCTGGTCGACCGACCACTGAAGCAGAACCCGAAGTTCCCTTTCGCCCAGATTTGCCGAACAACTTGCGGGATTTTCTTTTCCGGGGTGACAAGACCCCCAGGTTTTTAAAAAGGGCTGCAAATACTGAATCATCAGCTGCCCCTTTCCCAGAAAGACTCGTGCCTTCAAAGGATCAGGTATCTTTTGACAAATTTAAGGATGTGATTCGTTCATTAAATGTTCAAGTCCCGTTTTTAGAATTAGTTCAACAGGTTCCTTCCTATCTTAAATTTATGAGACAGCTTTTGTCAAGAAAGAGGTCTCTAGAAAAGGTTGAGTCGGTGGCCCTCACTGAAGAGTCATCTAGCTTTTTGTCTCATGTCATAGCCCCTCATAAACTAGAGGACCCTGGTAGTTTTTCTGTCCCCTGTAATATAGGAACCTTCCCAGTTAAGAAGGCTTTGTGCGACTTAGGTGCTAGTATAAGTGTCATGCCCCTAACCGTTGCCTTAAAACTAGGAATGACCGAATTTGCAGTGACCAGTATGACAGTCCAGATGGCAGATCGCACATCTATGGAACCTATAGGGGTGTTAGAAAACATCCCTGTGCGTATTGACAGGTTCTTCTTCCCAGTTGACTTTGTAGTTTTGGACATCCCAGAGGATGCCCATATACCTATAATTTTAGGAAGACCTTTCCTTCACACTGCAGGTGCCATTATAGATGTAGGCACTGGGACTCTGACCTTTAAAGTAGGCAAGCATTCTATTATCTATGGCCTATCTTATAGGAAGAAGGATGCTATGACCCCCATCACATGTAATGCTATCAATTCTGAGAAGAAGTATGAGGTCATCACTACTTCTCCCACTTTATTACCTGTTCCTGTATCTGTTTTTACACCTCCGCCCCAGATTGGGAGCAGTAGGGAGGACACTTCTATTATGACTATTGCAGGAATTGGTTTGGGGAAACCCAAAGTGAAAGAAGTCATCATCCAGAGAGGAGGAATGGGATGCCTAAGCTATGAAGAGGATGAGGATCCAGACGTCGTGGATCGGGAGGAGAAAAAGAAGAGGAGGCAAGCTCAAGAGGAGAGACCGTCGCATATGCTTTGCGACGGCGGAAAGAAGATGTGTTTTGCTACTAAAGCAAAAACCGTGGAGACTACGGCATGCCGTCAGAAGCCGTGGTCGGATATCTTCCGCATCTTTAGCGGATAGTTGTTTTAAGTTGCAGTTTTTAAGACAATTTATTTTTTGTTGTGTGAGACTTTTTAATTTTGTTTGCTCGTAGTTTTAGTGTCGGGAATAAAACGCGTATTCACCCTAAATTTGCAGGATTATAATGAAATATGCAATTGTGAATATCGTCATAAGATTAAAAACATGAGAAAAGAAGTACAACCTTTAGTCCTCGCGCAAAAGGCCTAAGAACATGAATTAATGCAAATTCCCTCCTATAACTTGCACCCAAGACTTAGTTTGAGACGTGGCCGCGTGTGCTAGAAATCCTCTCCAATTGCCTTGCAATATAGGGAGAGCCCTTGAGGTTTTAGATGTGAGATCTGAGGTTTTGGGAGAAGAATGCTCTCAAACCCTAATTTTACCCTGAGATTATTTTACAGTGCAACAAGAGTCCTCGATATAAGGAGAAGGACTCTCCTTATATACTACACTTGGCCGGCCGAAATTGGACATAGGGTAGGAGTGGGCTTTCCACTCTTACCTTATTCTAATTCGTGATTCGACCCATTTAGCTTTAAGTTGTTCGCGGTATTTTAATTATAAATCGTAACATGTTATCAGATATTAATACAGTCGATATATTAATAATGGTCTGACAAAATACGATATTGTATAATTACCCAAATTAATATAACTGTTTATATTAATACGCGAATACAATATTTAATTAAATATAACCGTTTATATTTAATTTACGAATTAATCATGTAATCCGTATTAGCTAAAATTATTTAATCCGTATTAAATAATAATCTCAACATCTTATTGACTAATTTAATAGTCAATACCTCTGACTAACCGTTTAGTCATATCCGGCAAAATGTGACTGTATTTTCATACCTTCACATCTCTCAAACGTGTCCTATAGGTGTGACGTATAGGGACCAGTTGACCACCGCCATCCGTATGACAATAACGTCAAACTTATCTAGCAAGCCAACCGTTATTGATAAACGAGGATCAACTGGTAATAATACAGAAGTATGCCCTTGTGATCCTTAAAGAGATTTAATAAGTCATTGTACTTAATTGTCAAGGACACCAGCCCCAACAATCTCCCACTTGTCCGTACAAGGGTATGTTCAATGACGTTATCACACTACATGTGGAGGACACAATCTCCAACAAACTCCCACTTGTCCGTACAAGTGTAGGTGCGATAACCGAATCTCATATCCTTTTAAAATTTCTCCCACTCAATGTAAGACAATTTGCAAATCCGCATTCGCAAAGGTCGTATCTCACAAGCGATCTGTATCAAGAGTGGTTTCCCCGACTAGAGAGTAACTTAACTGATAAAACGAATCTGTATTCGAGCATGGCCATGCATTTCAGTTACTACTCCTCGAGTGGCCCTGAGAAATGATAAAATCCTGATAAGGGTTTGGATATTTCCCTCAACTCGAATCCTGCCGATATCGCCCAGCATGAAATAACCCAGAAAAAATCCTCTTGGCCCCTGTTACGGTGACCGTGGGAAAGAAACCAAAGTTACCCAAAATCTGTCTTAATCTCAAGAAACAGTTGAAAGTCAAAAGACTCGACTCTAAGGAACACTATGGAGGTCCTATCCACGACCTGGCACCCAATGTTATAAAACATTTAGGACTCCATAACGATGTCACGGGGTGTCCTACGAGATATCCGTATAACTCGCCTTTGTGATTGGTCAGTCATCCACGTGACTTATGGCTCGTTGAACCCACCATCAACCAACGTCACAAAATGATTACCTGAGTTATCAGCTCAAGTGGGTAATCAAGGACCAAAACGATGTAATGTTAATCAGTTCACTTTGTGGTGTTCAAAATTGGCGTACAATTCCACATGAGAAACAAAACATTTTATATCATAACAATAAGGTTGAATAGAGTACACGAGAAAATGAATTATTACATGAATTCATAAAAGAGTACTACAACTTAGGAACACATCCAATTCCCATGGAATGAATGTGCCCTTCATGCTTATCACGTGGTAATGCTTTTGTGAGAGGATCAGCTATGTTGTCATCCGTAGCGATCTTTTCAATAAAAATCTCCTTTTGCTCCACGTAATCTCTGATTAGATGAGCTTTCCGTTGTACATGCCTAGCCTTGCTGCTAGACTTATGCTCCTTAGCTTGGAAGATGGCACCGCTATTGTCACAATAGACGGTGATTGGGTCATTCGAACTAGGCACTACTGATAGTCCTTGTAAGAATTGACGCATCCATATTGCTTCCTTAGCTGCTTCTGAGGCGGCATAGTACTCGGACTCAGTCGTAGAATCTGCTGTAACACTCTGTTTAGAACTTTTCCACCTGACAGCAGCGCCATTAAGAGTAAAAACGAATCCAGACTGAGATTTCGAGTCATCTCGATCCGTTTGGAAGCTAGCATCTGCGTAACCCGTGGCGCAGAGCGTTGAGTCGCCTCCATAAGTCAATCCCCAATCTTTAGTCCTCCGTAGGTACTTAAGAATGTTTTTCACGGCCATCCAGTGTGGTTCACCTGGATGAGCTTGGAATCGACTGGTCATACTCAATGCATATGCAACGTCTGGACGTGTGCATATCATGGCATACATGATCGATCCTATTGCCGAGGCATAAGGAATCCGACTCATGCGCTCTTTCTCTTCCACTGACTTAGCTTCTTGAGTCTTGCTCAAGTGAAGCCCATGAGTCATGGGAAGGAACCCCTTCTTGGAGTTCGTCATACTGAATCTCTCCAGAATCTTCTCTATATAAGACTCCTGACTGAGAGACAACATCCGTCGTGATCTATCCCTGTAGATACGGATGCCCAAAATTCTTTGTGCCTCTCCCAGATCTTTCATCTGGAAATGGTTTTTCAACCATGCTTTAACCGAAGATAAGAGAGGTATGTCATTCCCAATCAAGAGTATGTCATCGACACACAGTACTAGGAATACAATCTTACTCCCACTCGACTTGATATAGAGACATGGTTCCTCGACTGATCGAATGAACCCATTCTCTTTTATCACTTGGTCGAAGCGATGATTCCAACTCCGCGATGCTTGCTTAAGTCCATAGATGGAACGCTTAAGCTTGCAAACTTTCTTAGGATGTGCTGGATTGATAAAACCCTCGGGTTGTACCATGTACAACTCTTCCTCCAAATAACCGTTTAAGAAGGCGGTTTTAACGTCCATTTGCCATATTTCATAGTCATGAAATGCGGCGATCGCTAAGATAATCCGAATGGAACGTAGCATGACTACGGGTGCAAAGATCTCATCGTAGTGCAAGCCTGGCACTTGGGTGAAACCTTTAGCAACTAGTCTAGCCTTATGGATATCTTGTTGTCCTTCCACGGCATGCTTTATCTTGTAAAGCCATTTGCATTGAAGGGGACGTACCTTTGCAGGTAGGTCCACAAGATCCCACACGTTGTTCTCATACATGGAGTCCATCTCGGATTGCATGGCTTCTAGCCATAGCTTTGAGTCAGAACTGGTCATGGCACCTTTATAGGTTGTGGGTTCATTACCCTCTAGGAGTAAGACGTCATCTGTATCGTGTTCCTCGACATACCAATGTATCTGTCCGGTGGAATAGAGACTCTTCCTGACCTCCTAGGTTCCTCAGGGATATCTACCGCAGCCTCGGGTGAAGGAACTGTTTCCTCCAATGGTTGCTCGGTAGTTGGTTCTTGAACCTCCGATAACTCGAAGGTTCTATTACTCGACTTGTTCTCGAGAAATTCTTTCTCTAAGAACGTCGCACTAGCCGCAACAAAAACACGTTGTTCGGTTGGCGAGTAGAAGTAATGACCAAACATTCCCTTTGGATAGCCTATAAAGTATGTCTTGACCGATCGCGGGCCGAGCTTATCCTCGTGTCTCCACTTGACATAAGCCTCGCAGCCCCAAACCCGAATAAAGGACAAGTTAGGGACCGTTCCCTTCCATAACTCGAATGGAGTCTTGTCAACAGCTTTAGACGGACTTCGGTTAAGTATTAGAGCGGCCGACAAAAGAGCATAGCCCCACAATGAATCAGGCACAACGGTGTGACTCATCATGGATCGAACCATATCAAGTAAAGTTCGATTTCTCCGTTCGGACACACCATTTAATTGTGGTGTTCCGGGTGGAGTCAACTGTAGCACGATCCCACAGTCTTTTAGGTGTTGATCAAACTCGCGTGAAAGATACTCACCACCACGATCTGAGCGTAGTGCTTTAATCTTTCTACCCAGCTGGTTCTGTACCCGATTCTGGTATTCTTTGAACTTGTCAAAGGATTCACTTTTATGTTTCATCAAGTAGACATAGCCATATCTACTCAAATCATCCGTGAAAGTGATGAAATACCTATAGCCTTCTCGTGCGTTGATCGACATAGGGCCACATACGTCCGTATGTATGAGTCCTAATAGGTCGGCAGCGCGCATTCCAACACCTTTGAAGGAAATACGAGTCATTTTGCCGATGAGACATGATTCACACGTGCCATATGATTCGAAATCAAAGGGCGAAATAGCTCCATTCTGTATGAGCTGTTTTACGCGTTTCTCATTTATGTGTCCCATACGACAATGCCATAGGTAAGTTTGATCTTTGTCACCTACCTTTATTCTTTTATTATTCACATGTAATATCTCGGTGGTTTGATCTAAAACATAAATTCCATTCATGGAAACTGCCTTGCCATAAATCATATTGTGTAAGGAGAAAATACAGCTATTATTCTCTATTACAAATGAAAAGCCGAGTTTGTCAAGTGCAGAAACTGAAATAATGTTTTTGGACAAACTAGGAACATAATAACAGTTATATAAAAATAACTCGAATCCACTTGGAAGCTGGATTACGTATGTTCCCTTCGAGACTGCAGCCACACGTGCTCCATTCCCGACACGCTGGTCCACCTCACCCTTGATTAGGGGTTCTTGGTTTCGGAGGCCCTGCACATGATTACATAGATGAGAACCACAACCAGTATCAAGTACCCAAGTTCCGCAACTTGCATGGTTAATCTCAATCATGTGAATAAAAGAAGAAGAAGACATACCAACAGGAGTAACACGGCCTGCTTTAATGTCCTCGCGATACACGGGGCATGAGCGCCTCCAATGCCCAGTCTTGTGGCAATGGTGACATTCCATGCTTGTATCCTTGCTCTTTGTCTTGCCTTGTGAGTTACTCGACTCACCAGGCCCACTCTTAGCAAATCCTGGTTTCTTGAACCTGGGCCTACCTACCGCTAGGTCGCCCTGAGCTTTAGCCTTCCCTTTACCTTTTCCCTTACTTGAGATCATGAGAACATCCTGCTTTAGACTCCCACTCAACTTTAGATCCTTCTCAGTCTGTACGAGAAGGGAGTGGAGCTCATGGGGAGTCTTCTTCATGTCGTTCATGTAGTAGTTGGCCCTAAAGAGGGCGAACCCATCATGAAGCGAATGAAGCATGCGATCAACGATGATGTTCTCACTGATCTTGCAGTTTAGGGCCTCCAGTTTCTCGATATTCTCAATCATGTGAAGAATATGTGGGCTAACAGCTTGGCCCTTCTGGAGTTTCGCCTCAAAGAAGCGACAGGTATGCTCATAAGAAACGATTCTCGGAGCCTTGGAGAATTCGTTAGTGAGCGTGGTGAAAATCTTGTTTGCACCATGGGTTATGAAGCGTCTTTGCAAATTGGATTCCATTGCATAGATGAGTACGTTCTTTATCGCACCCGCTTCCATGACGAAGTCGCTATGAGCGCGAACATCGTTGGCTCTAGCTCCAGTTCCTGGGTGTGCCGGAATGGGCTCAGTTAAATACTTAAGCTTTCCGTCAGCAATGGCAGCATTCCGTAGTGCTGCCTCCCAGTCAGAGAAGTTTGACCCATCATTCCTCAGTCTAGTTGACTGATTCATGGAGTCCATGAAGGCTTTTAGCCAGGATTCACGTGCTAGCTTGGCACTTGGCATTGGGTCTTCACCCGCCATTTTAGTTTTACAGCAGTTTTAATGAACGTGTTCTACACTGAAAGAAGATAAAACAAAACCATATAAGCAACTTATTGTTGTGATTTAAGTCTATATTAAATTGAATTTAAACTTGTAGACTCATGCATTTATATAATTGATCTCCCTCAAGAATTATATAAACGATCCCAAGACTCAATTTCCGTATATTGATAAGCCCACAGTTTGGCTAATTCCAATCGTTGGAACTCTTGGTCGATAGATTTCCGTAAATCCTATCTATTAGTCCATCTCAGTCACTGGAATATTATCGAGTGACCATGATGTTGAGATAAAATAAATCATCTGTTCCCACTTACCCGACGTAGAAGGGGTCATATTATGCCTACCGACGAAGAAGGGATTCATGGGAGGCTGATTTATAAAGACTAATCTCAATTTTTGGTTATACGAGGAAGACCCCATCAACTCTTATTTATCCATATTTAAGTGAACTAAAAACTAGCATTTGCGTGAATGAATTAAATAAAGTGATGGCTTTTAAATTGACATGTGACATCTGTATTGTCACAGAAAACTAACGCGTGACCTCTACATGAGGCAGTTTTCAGGCATGATATAGGTGGTTTGGTTTTAGGCGGAATATGATGCAAGCTATTATCGATGAAAGCGTAAAGATAAATGCAATAAACGTAAATAAAAGTCCTAGTGTGGCCTATCCTACCAAAATAAACATAAAACAACTTGGAATCCACCGTTGGACCCTAGAAGCTTGTCTTGATGTTCTATCTTGGTCCTTGCAGCGGGAGTGAGCATCCGGTCTCCGTCTTGTCTTTGGTCTTCACAAAATTACTAATTTAAATTACAAAAGTAGTCCTAGATACATTCTAATTTAAATACAAAAGTAATTACATGGCAAAAACCCAAAACGGAGATTCAAGATCTCAAAATTACAAGCAAGATCGTGTCCCATCATTACGGTAACACAATCTTCTAAGGCCACACTAAGTTACAACCGTTTGCAAAAATTAAATACGTTATTGAAAGCATTCAAGGCATTCACAAGACGATAAATAAAATGCATCAACTAAATAAAATTTATACATGACATAATACAGTTATTATGATTAATAAATTTATACCAAACCACCTTTTAAGATTAAAATTATGTGACTATACCGCTTTAATCACCAATTTTAATAAACATATAATCCATTATTTTAAACTGTTTTAAAACAATATGTATCAAACGAGGGTGAACCGTTTCACTAAATAATATACTATTTCCGTATACAGTATATTATTTTAAGCCATGTGAAAATAAGAAACAAGTTATTTTCGAAAATAAACACCCCGAAACGAAAGCACTCGATCGAGTAACAGGGGCACTCGATCGAGTGTCAGGGTCACTCGATCGAGTGCAGCAGAGCTCGATCGAGTGGCTCGTAAAAACTGCAAATCGCTGCACTTTTAAATTAAAACGGGTTTATAACATGGATTTAAAACGTGTAAATCATAAATAAACAACAACAAAAGATTCACATATTGCTAAAAGTATCGATTAATTAACAATATGCAAATTATAATCGAAAAAAAAACAAGATCGATTTCTCACAAAAATCACACGCACGGGCTTGGTACGAGGGCACTCGATCGAGTGCAACTGGTACTCGATCGAGTGCCTAAGCACAGTGTACGGTTTTCAAAATTTTTAAAACTTATGAAAGATACAATTGTAAAATTTTCATGGCCTAAGGCTCTGATACCACTTGTCGGGAATAAAACGCGTATTCACCCTAAATTTGCAGGATTATAATGAAATATGCAATTGTGAATATCGTCATAAGATTAAAAACATGAGAAAAGAAGTACAACCTTTAGTCCTCGCGCAAAAGGCCTAAGAACAGGAATTAATGCAAATTCCCTCCTATAACTTGCACCCAAGACTTAGTTTGAGACGTGGCCGCGTGTGCTAGAAATCCTCTCCAATTGCCTTGCAATATAGGGAGAGCCCTTGAGGTTTTAGATGTGAGATCTGAGGTTTTGGGAGAAGAATGCTCTCAAACCCTAATTTTACCCTGAGATTATTTTACAGTGCAACAAGAGTCCTCGATATAAGGAGAAGGACTCTCCTTATATACTACACTTGGCCGGCCGAAATTGGACATAGGGTAGGAGTGGGCTTTCCACGATTACCTTATTCTAATTCGTGATTCGACCCATTTAGCTTTAAGTTGTTCGCGGTATTTTAATTATAAATCGTAACATGTTATCAGATATTAATACAGTCGATATATTAATAATGGTCTGACAAAATACGATATTGTATAATTACCCAAATTAATATAACTGTTTATATTAATACGCGAATACAATATTTAATTAAATATAACCGTTTATATTTAATTTACGAATTAATCATGTAATCCGTATTAGCTAAAATTATTTAATCCGTATTAAATAATAATCTCAACATCTTATTGACTAATTTAATAGTCAATACCTCTGACTAACCGTTTAGTCATATCCGGCAAAATGTGACTGTATTTTCATACCTTCACATCTCTCAAACGTGTCCTATAGGTGTGACGTATAGGGACCAGTTGACCACCGCCATCCGTATGACAATAACGTCAAACTTATCTAGCAAGCCAACCGTTATTGATAAACGTGGATCAACTGGTAATAATACAGAAGTATGCCCTTGTGATCCTTAAAGAGATTTAATAAGTCATTGTACTTAATTGTCAAGGACACCAGCCCCAACATTTAGATCCTTTCCTTTATGTTTGAGTAGTAAAAGACTTTAGAATCGTTTTTGGCATCTCGCGCATTGTTGGGCGCACATACTTTCTTGTTTTTTTCAAATTTTACGCAGAAACGAAGACCTCCAGGACGCAGAGGGTCGACCGACCAGAAACATCAGTCGGTCGACCAGAGACGCTGTATCGCTGATTTTTCTGTGGTTCACAGGAGGTCGGTCGACCTGTTACATCGGTCGGTCGACCTACTGTCCGCTGCGGTCTTTCGTTTCTCTTCCTTGGAAATCATGAAATTGACTTGGTTACTTGAGTGGCACTGCTGGCCACCAAAACCTCCCAGCTTACGCTGGTTTGGGGAGGTTTTTCTCATGCACTTCATAACCCAGTGAGTTCTTTCCAGTTTTTCCTTAGTTTTTAATTTCTTTGCATCTTTCTTTTAATTTTCTGAAACCTTTACTTAGGCTAATGCACAATGGGGACATTGTGCGGGTTGGTTTGGGGAATGGTTTCGTGTCACATGCATTGCATTTTTGTCACACGTTTACTGCATTTCTGTCTTGCATTGTTCTTTTCTTTATTTTCCTTATATATACAAAAAAAAAATCCAAAAAAAATTAAAAATTTAAAAATTCAAAAAAATGCACGTTTATTTTAGCATATAGGTCGAGTCGGAACGAAAGTATTTCAAGGATGATTTAGCTATCTTACATGTTTATGCCTTTACCTTACCTTGTCAACTTGTTTTAGTATAAGAGTCTTTTGCATATCTACGAGTTTTTTGTCAACTTGCATATCTTGAGACTTGACTTATACCTTGGCAACCTACTATACATTCTAAGGTTTAGAGCTTATTTCCTGGTTTCATTCTTAAACCAGTTGTCTAGGATGTGAGTAGTACTCCCCTTGGAACATGTTACATCAATATGCATAAACATGAACTTGAATTACTATATACTTGTTTTACTTTCTCGTTTTGTGAGTCTTGATACGTGCATTTGGGATCCCTTTTCTCATATTTACCCATAAGCTTCACATAGTCAAAATTGCCTTTTATCCCCCAAAACTACATCCCATACTTAGCCTACCTTTCCAAGCTAGTATTTGTGGTCTTTGGTTTGACTCTTGAGGTATCTTGGTTTGTAAGCTATCATGAGCAAAAAGAGAAAAGAAAGAAAGAAAGAAAAGAAAGAAAAGAAAAAGAACAATTTAGAAAAAGAAAGAAGAAAAACGAAAAAAAAAAATCCGGAAAATACAGAGCCAGTCGACCGACCACCTTAATGGGTCGGCCGACCACCTGGCATCATCAAATTCAAAATTCGTTCCAAAAATCCCTTTCTTTTATATGTTATCATTCCCATGCTTCATTCAAATATATTTGGGAGTCCTTTCTTAATATGAGAGTTGTGCCACAAAAAGAGCACTTTCTTAATTTCAAAAAGTTGTAAAGTATGTTGTTGGGAATCGGTTTTACTAGCTTGGCTACTAATCCCACATATCCAAAAACATCTTATCCACTTTTACCTTTTACCTCACATATCTTTCATTACCTCAATTGCATGTATCTAGGTCACTTAATAAGATTGTTATACAAAGTTGTAGAATTCTTGTTCATGTTAGATTGCAGGCATGTTTTCATGGGTCGAAGTTAGGTGAGTGTCTCAACAAAATTACTTCTTTCTATCTTTTACATATACTCACCCTTTGCTTCATGAGTGTCTCGAGCGTACCGCGAGAGTCCATGGTATAAGTCTCTATAGTCTTTATGTTTGCAAGTTTGACAACACCATAACTCGTTTGCATGGTTTGAATACTTTCTCATTTTGTACTTGGTATTGGTCTAGGCTAACATGTAAATTTCGCTCTGAGATTGAAATCGTTCCATTAGTTAAGATCGAGTCTATTTCTTGCTTGAGGGCAAGCAAGGGTTTGGTTTGGGGAATTTGATACGTGTCTATTTTATGATGTTTTACATCTATTTTTACACGTATTTGGTCGCTCATTTACTATGTTTTAGCCTTGATTTCCCACAAATCGTGTACTTTCGTATTTTTATGCACTTTTGCAGATTTATGCGGAAAAGGGGCGATTTAGCACCAAATCCATATCCTCGAGTCTTTTGCTTAATTAAGGAATAAATGGTAAGCCAACTGGAGTCAAAGTCAAGAGCCCGAAGTCAAAACAAGAAGAAATCCAAAGATTTCCGTACGGAGGCGGTCGACCGACCAGCTAAACGGGTCGGCCGACCAGGCCTGAACTCTAATAAAGCCCAAAATCTCAAGGAAGGCCAAAAATAGAAGAAGCCCAGAAGGAAGCGGTCGACCGACCCGAATAGTAGGTCGACAGACCACAGCGGAAGCCCAAACGATTCTTTTTCGGAAATAAAATAGAATTAGAGTCTTTAGGAAACTCTAATCTCTTACCCTATATAAGCTAATCTTGTAGCTAGGGTTTATCATCAGTCTTATTTAGAGAGTTTTATTTAGTCTTTAGTTCAATTACAATCTTTCAATAATTCTCAACACTTTTAGTTTGTTCTTCAATCTTTCAACATTCATCAATAAAGTTTGTTCCTTTTCTGCCTTAATCCTATTGTGGTAATTACTCTTTTAATCTAGCTTTTTATTATAGTTCTTATTTTTATTACAATTGTTAAGTTAGAATCTCAAGCTTTATTGAATCTCGCATGTTTAGATTGTTTACCATGTTTACCATGTTTATTCCAAATTTTATAATCATCTTAAGTATTATGAGTAGCTAAATTTCATATGTTAGGATGTAGGGGATAAATATGCATAGGTAAATAAAATTCGAAAGACCGACTTGTAGCAGGACCACGGTCGGCCGACTGGAATAGCTGGTCGGTCGACCGAGGCCGTGGTCGGCCGACTGGAGTAGCCGGTCGGTCGACCACCCGCGTATGTTTTCTTATTTCGTCTTTTCTTGTCGATTATAATATCCTGCAATGAGACCATAAGGAGACTTGTAGGATGTTAGTAATGACCTACCCAAGATTGAAAGATATGGGAAGGGCATTGGTTTACACCTTAAGACGGATAGGTTACTCAAGGCTGAAAGGTATGTGACCTGGGATTTAGGAATCACCTTTATTGTTGACACCCAATAATTGTGAGACCTAGGGACTAATAGCATAGGCCGAAAGGAGCTATTAGGTAGCATAGACCTAAAAAGATATGTTACACCCCCTTACGCGACTACAATACATGTTGACCTTAGGATTTATTTTACCTTAGCTATTTATTACCCAAACATCCTAGCATCCCTTTTTATTATATTTTATTCTCATCTTTATTTCTCGTTTTATTTTAATCTTTACCTTAGATATAGTAATCAACAATCAAACCCCCAAATTTGTTACCTTTAAACATTAACATTAAGACAATAAATATTCCCCACCTCCTTGTGGTTCGACCCTGACTTTCACTATCTATTGTTAAAGTTAGGAATTATAAATTTTATTTTTGGTACCCTCAACGACGGGCATCACTCTTTCTTTGAACTTTTGGAAGGTTGCTTCCTCACTGCCTTACCCTTCCTCTTGAACTTCCCCTTGTTCTTAACATTAATGTTGATCACATCCTTAGGGGCACTAACATTTAGGCCCATATCCCTTTCAACTTGCACAATTCATCAAGGGACGTGTCTTGGTTCCTCATGTTGAAATTCACCCGGAATTGAACATATTTCACCCTAGACAAGGAGTGGAGGATTCTGTCTATCACAAGTTCCTTATGAATGTTTACTTGATTCAACCTTAGGGTTTCCACATGCTCAATTAATTTGAGCACATGTGGGCTAACCTTTTGCCCCTCCTTAAGATTGAGATCAAAGAAAGCCGATGCCGCCTCATATTGGACAATTCTCGAAGCCTTCGAGAACATTGTCACAAGCCTGGAGTAGATCTCATAGGCAGTGTCAATCTTTATGGTACTCCTTTGAAGCTCTGGCTCCATGGAGAAGATCAAAACATTTTTGATCGCCGCAGACTCTTTGTGGTAGGTCTCATAGGCCCGCCTAGTCGCGGCATTGGCATTAGCATCAGGTTTGGCAGGTGATTCTTCGATGAGGTACTGGGTCTTACCATCACCTTCTGCGGCCAACTTTAGTTGGACATCCCAATTGGTAAAGTTTGCCCCATTCTTTTCTAGTTTACAACGATCCATGAAGGATCGTAAGCATGAAGTGTTTGTAGTAGTGAAAGTTGTCATGACTGATTTTGATATGAAGACTCAACTATAAAATTTAAACATTTGAAGATATTAAATGCTAATCGTTTTACTTTCAACTTGTAAACATTTTTAACAAGTTAATGCATCTATAAAATGACCTCTATCCAATTTTATAAATGATTCCAAGACCCAAACCCATACCACCAAAATCGTGAACCACTGGAACTCCGACCCAATGATATGGTTTGGTGGGTTAAAATTAACCGGTTCTACACTTAGAACTTTTGGTTGATGAAAAATCATTATTTATTCATCTTAGCCCGGAACACATTGACCACTGGTCCTCTACACTTCCGTTGAGTACAAACCAAATTTCGATTGCATTGAGATGCGATCCGCCCACTGGACTGAATCCACCTCATCGCCCCACTTATCCTAGGTAATGGGGTTCGTATTGCCCATTGGACTAGCACCACCCCACGAAATTGAAGCTCATGGGTTCTACTATTTGGTAAGGCTAATCTCAAATGTTTTGTTAATATAGAGGTCTTGTCAATTTATTATCTATCTCCTTTAAGTGAATTAAATTGGTGAACTTGATAATTATAATTGACACGGTCATTTTTAACGATTATACTAATATGCATGTTTATGGCGATTTGGCTATTCGTGCAAACACATAAATAAAACAAAAATAAAAGCAACAAAGCAATAAAGTCTTAGTATGGCCTTCCTAGTAATAGAAAAACTAATTAACTATTACAAATTCGGAAACCAACTCCTTGGTCCCTTGAACTTCAAAGGCACGCCTTCCAAGAAAACACCGTCTTGACGGAACTCCTTTCCGTAGGGCACCGTCTTTTGGATCTCCGGATTTACAATAAAATAATACAACTACTCTATTGTAAAACTGAAATTTAAATTAAATTACAAACCGTGATTCGAGATCACATAAATTACAACCGAAGCAATATTTCCTTTCATTCCGGGTAATATTGATTAAAAACTAAGGCCATACTAAGAAAATTACATAATTCCAAATTATATAAAACATTCAAATATGACATTCATATTAAATAAAATGCAATATTAAAATATGTATGCACACGCTAATTTTTAATGCCAAATCGCCTTATGGGAACTAATATCTCATATTTGTTTACGGTTTTTACGGATATTCGTGATTTTAACAATTAAAATCAACAAAATTACACAAATCTCATTTATGTTCAAGTTAATCATCCTATCACACTTTTAGGAATCAAAATATAGTCACTACTTATTTTGATCATGATTAAACTCGATTTTGCATTATTGTTCATAAATTATTCGCATTTACGGGAAAAATAAACGAAAAATGGCCAAATGAGTCAATAAAAATTCGAAGTTTAAAATTTAAAATTTTAAACATTCTGAAAATTTCTCAAATTTTCAGAAGTTAATAAAATGGCCTTATGCAAAAGATTTAGTTTATTTCTTAAATAAATCGTATAAAAGGCGTTTTTATGTTTAAAAAATCCGATTTAATTATAAAAACTTGCAATAAAATTGCTATAAATTTTTAGTCATCCTAAAATACCTTTTAGAATCTGGAAATGACCAAAAATTACAGGCCATACTCGAATTTTAATTTTTAATGACTCAAACATTATAATTATTAACAAATATCTCGTAAAATTAATAATCATAAAAACAGAAACTTTTTGACATCCAATTGGACCTGATGTTCCTATCATATAAGACATCTATGGGTAAAGTTTTATGTCATAATTATAAGATTAACTATTTTTAACACAATTAGTCATTATATAGCTGATTTTAACCATTAAAATCATAAATGATGCATTATTTGAGAACAAATTCTCAAAAATTTTATACATTCTTTAAATATTGCATGTGACATTGTGTAAACGTTTTATGGCAAAATTCCAACTCTAACTATTAAAGTCGAAATTAGTCACTATTTATATGATTTTTACTCTAAAAATCATTAATCATGCGAAATAAGTACAAAAAATCTCAAAATTTTTATAGGTACTGTAAATATTGCATGTGACATTTCATAAAATTTTCAAGGTCAGATTCGAAATATAACCTCCTATACCCATTTTAACTCATATTATGACTATTTATCTCATAAAAAATCATAATCCATGCATAATGACTTCATTTGTTACGAAAATTTTTATACAACATATAAAAAATTTTCCATTATTTGTTGTTTAAAACCGATTTAAACATAAAAAATATACAAATAAATATAAAATGAACAATAAAATCCATAAAATTATTTTTATGTCCTAAAACCATTTTAGAACCAGAAACTTTAACATGCAAAATTATTTTGTGATTTATCATAATAAACACAAAAATTTCGAAATACTTGTGTTAATTTAATTAACACAAAACATGAATCTGATCATGCCTGCAACAACCGTAATGCTCTGATACCACTTGTTAGAAATTGAATTTCAGATTATATACTCATATCCCATATGAGTTTTGTTTCTTTAAGTTTAGGCATGAAAACTTAATTAGATCTTATGCATGCATGATGATTACATAAGAAGTATGAATGTCCTTACATTGACTTTAGAAGGTTTATACTCAATAATCACCTATTAGTAAGTCTTCTATGAACCGAAATACCCTTATAACGGTTTATATTGAAACCGTCTCCAAAAGTTCTTATCAAAGAACCGATCTCAAACTACAACCAATTTTGTTACTAGAAAATTGATAATAGTATACTAGAAATAATAATAATATTACTCTTAATATTATTAGTATGAAAATAATTAATCTTACTAGAAAAATATTTTCGTAGAAAAATATAGAGAATGAAGTTGTAGTATGTGTGAATGAACAAGCATCAACAACAACTAGTAAGTATTGAGGTGTGTAGGTAGAGTGATATATAGTGCAAAAAATGCTCACAATTGAGAGCATTTGGCCGGCCAAAACCAACCCAAGAAAGAGCCAATGCATGACCTTCTAGCTCTTACAATTGCATACAATATTCCTTACATTATTCTTTATGTATGTCATACACAATCCCTTTGTTTACTTACACACACAACCATCACACATACATACTCCATTTACACGGTTCAAATGGGTCTTATTATAGACCCATTTTATCTTTGTCAATTGTGTTAATTTGTAACATGTCACACATGTTATATAACACATGACCCAATTTGTTAATTATGCAATTTTTACTCTTTAAAATTCATAATTCACAAATCAAATAATTCCTCTAACAATTCGAAATTATTATCTTATAAAAATGTAATATCATAATTTTAATTACAACTCTTTGTAATTTTATGATCAACCGTGTTCATTCTCAATTTAATCGTTTCCCAATCGAGTAAATAAAAACCGTAATAAAACAATTTTATTACTTTGACCATTATTATTATAATCCCATTATAATATATGTCACGTAAAATTATTTCCAATTTCTAGTCATTAATTAATCCGTATCTAATACAATTAATTAAACATTCCATTGAGACGAAATTCCCTAAAGATATGACCTTAAGGGATCAACTAATCACCACCATCATATGACGATAATGTCAAACTCTAGACAGCCAATCATTATCGGTAAATGTTGATCAGTCGACTATAAAAGAGTAACATTCCCAGTTGTGTTTCATTCAAATGAGTTTTAATTATGTCAACACGCTATTGTCGAGGACACTTCCTCAAACAATTCACCTGCCGAACAAAGAGTTTTTGTTGCGGCCAGTGCAAAGTTTTTAGAAAAAGAGTTTCTCTCGAACAAACAAAGTAGTAGTACTTTTGATCTGTCAGAGGTTCAAGAACTAGAAACCAACAGTGTGATGGAAGAAAGTGTTCCTTCCACATCTGCTATGGTATCCATTCCAGAGGAACCTAGGAGGTCGGTTCGAGTTTCTCACCCCCCAGACCGATACAATGGTATGGTTGAGGAGGGTGGTGTAGAAAACATTTTACTCCTTGAACGTAACGAACCAGCTACCTACAAAGGAGCCATGACATGTTCTGACTCTATGCTATGGCTCGAAGCCATGCAGTCGAAATAGATTCCATGCACGAGAATCAAGTATGGGATTTTGTTGATTTGCCTGAGAAGGTAAGACCCCTTCAGTGCAAATGACTTTATAAGATAAAGCGCACATTAGATGGACAACCAGATGTTTCTAAAGCACGATTGGTTGCAAAAGGTTTCACTAAAGTACACGGGTTGCACTATGATGAGATTTTTGCTCCAGTTGTTATGCTTGGATCTATTCGGATTATCTTACCGATAGCCGCATTTCATGATTATGAGATTTGGCAAATGGATGTGAAAACTGCCTTCCTAAACGGGTTTTTGGAAGAAGAACTGTATATGATACAGCCTGAGGGTTTCATAGATCCTAAACATCCTAAGAAAGTGTGCAAGCTTAAGCGTTCCATCTATGGACTTAAGCAAGCATCACGGAGTTGGAATCATTGTTTTGATGACGTGATAAAACAGAACGGATTCATTCAAAGTGTCGAGGAACCATGTCTGTATATCAAGTCAAGTGGAGCAAAATCGCGTTCCTAGTATTGTATGTAGATGACATACTACTGATTGGAAACGACAATCTCATGCTCTCGTCGGTTAAGACATGGTTAAATAACCATTTTAAAATGAAAGATTTGGGTCAGGCACAAAGGATTATAGGCATCCGTATCTATAGAGATAGATCGAAAAGGATGTTAGCATTGAGTCAAGAAGATTATATAGATAAAAATCTTGACAGATTCAGTATGACAAACTCCAAGAGGGGTTCCCTTCCTGTTGTTCATGGGCTGCATCTGAGTAAGACTCAATCACCTACAACACCGGAAGAAACTGAACGCATGATTCGGATTCCTTATGCTTCGGCAGTAGGATCGATCATGTATGACATCATGTGCACACGTCTAGACGTGGCAAATGCATTGAGTATGGTCAGCCGTTACCAAAAGAATCCAAGTGAAAGTCACTGGATGGACGAGAACATCCTTATGTACTTACGAAGGATTAAGGATTGGGCTCTGGTATATGGTGGAGACACGGAGCTATGTGCTAAAGGTTACACAGATGCTATTTTCCAAACCGATCGTGATGATTCCAAATCTCAGTCGTGTTTTGTCTTTACTCTTAATGGTGGAGCAGTCAGCTTGAAGAGTTCAAAGCAAAGCATTACATCAGATTCTACAACAGAGTCTGAGTACATGGCAGCTTCCGAAGCTGCAAAGGAAGCTATTTGAATGCGTTATTTCTTACAAGGACTAAAAGTAGTACCTAGTGTGAAAGATCCAATCACCATTTATTGCGATAATAGTGGTGCTATCTTCTAGGCTAAGGAGCCTAAGTCTAGTAACAAATCTAGACATGTACTCAGAAAAACTCATCTAATAAGAGATTACGTGGAGCAAAAGGAGATAGCGTTGTGCATGCAAGATTGGAACGGATAACAACATTGCAGATCCGCTCACTAAGGCACTACCGCATAGTAAACATGAAGGGCACATCACATCCATGGGGATAAAACGTGTTCCAGAGTTGTATTAGATATTATTTGATTGATATTTGATCATTCAATTACTACTTAATAAAATCATTGAATTTCTTTATATTGTATTTCATGTGGATTGTATGACAATTTTGAACACCACAAAGTGAGCTGTTTTACTTTATATGTATGTTTTGTCCGTAAACACCACAATGAGCTGATAACTCAAGTGATTATTTTGTTAGTTGAAGGATGGAAGGTTCAATATTCCATAAGTCAAGCGTTTGACTGATCAATAACAAATATGGGTATATAATATCGCATAGGACATAGTGACCCCCAACATAGAGTCCTAAATGTTAAGATACATTAGGTGCCTGGTCGTGTATGGGACGTCTATTGTGATTCCTAAAGTCGGTTCTTTTGACCATTGTTTATTTCATGCGATATAGACAGTTTTTGGGTGGTTTAGGTTTCTGTCCTAGGTCGCACCGTAACAGGAGGCCAATCGGATTTTTACTGGGCGATTTCATGCTGAGCTTCCATCGGCAGGTTATAAGTCCAGGAAAATATACAGCCTTTATCAGGTTATATATACATATATTCTCAAGGCCACTCGAGGATTAGTAACTTAAATACCTGGCCATGCTCGAATATGATTCGTATATCAGTTATGTTACTCTCTAGTAGAGGAAACCACTGTAAAACCCCTCGCGAAAGCGGAAATATAAAACATACAAAGTACCAAAAATGTAGCGGAATTAAAACTTTTTAACATAAATAAACATGCGAGGTGTTTTAACAAACTAAACATGCGGAAGATAAAACATAGATAAGTATATATGTACTATACAAAAGCAGCCCGGGATAGCATATCCCTACAGGCACCAAAGTACGGAAAACATAAAGCCAAGGTCTAGCTAACGAATGGGTAAAATCATCGATGAAGGATCATCGCTCGCTAGCCTCAACGTAACCCCCTGGAGAACAGCATCAAGTACCTACACACATACAACATGTGTGCCACAGTCAGTGGGGAGTGACTAGAGTTCTCATAGCCACCTAATGTCATACAACACAGAACATGTAAACAAGTATCATACTCCAACATAAACAATCATGTGAAGCATTTATCTCAACATCTCGGTCTCCTATCATCATGCGAATACTATGCAAAGGCTCTCAACCAACTTCGGAAACTATTTGGAAGGAGAGCCAGTTTCCTTTCCGGTTGCCCGGCCGGGGGGTCTTTCAATCCAAACCATTTACGAAACCAATTAAAGAGTCATCCAATGCCTTGGATGAACAACACTATAAACAAAGTAATATACTCATCATTATCAACATACATATCTGACACTGTACCACTCTAGGCAAGCAGATGTACAACAGTAAGTATATAACACCGTACCCCTACTCAGGCAAGTATATACCATCAGCAATATCAGACCATAACCCCAATCCTAGGCATGGAAGGATACAAATACACACTGCAAGGGAAAACTCATATGGAGACTCCATTATACAACCCCGGCATAAATACATAGCCTCAGCAAATACAATCCACAAGTATAAACACACCTCAAAATACAAAGGCAAGCAAAGACTGTGACCTAATCCCAATCACAGCCCCAATACAATATACCTCAAAATACAAAGGCAAGCAAAGATTGTGACCTAATCCCAATCACAGCCTCAATACAATACACCTCAAAATACAAAGGCAAGCAGAACTGTAACCTAATCCAAATTACAGTTCCACCAAACAAATACAAAGGCAACACAGAACTGTGACCTAATCCAAATCACAGCCCTACAACAATACACCTCAAAATACAAAGGCAAGCAAAACTGTGACCTAATCCTAATCACAGTCCCACCACAATACAAGGCATACCAAACTGTGACCTAATCCAAATCACAGTTCTACAACAACATTTCACATCAAAACTATGACCTAATCCAAATCATAGTCCTACAACTTCGATACTGAACTTACTCAATTCATAACTAGCTATGCAACGACGTATACTCAAACCAACACTTAATTGACCCCGGGAATTAAGCCGAGGGAGAGCCGGTTTCCCTTTCGGTTGCCCGACCGGGGGTCTCTATCCTCACTCTATTCCCGAACCCAATATGGTGCCGCCCGAACCTCGGGGACCTCAAACAAGCATACGAAGCATACGAAAAAGGAATCAATACAATCCGACTTGAAAATCAAAAGTTATAAGCAAATAACACAATCAGGGGCTCTCAGCCGGTTGGCCACAGGCGGCCGGTCAACCGGCTGAGAGTCCTTTACCCTCAAGCCAACAATCAGCAAAAACAACATAGAAGGTCTCCCAGCCGGCCGGGCGGCCGCCGGTCCACCGGCTGGGGACCCTTTTTCCTCCTCTTCTCGCAAAACAACAGAAAACAACATAAAGGGCTCCCAGCCGGCCGGTCGGCTGCCGGTCCACCGGCTGGGGACTCATTCTCACATTCTTCACAAAAACCAAAGTAACAAGAAGAGGGACTCTGAGCCGGTTGGTCGGCCGTCGGTCGGTCGATCGGCTCAGAGCCTCTGTTCGCGTTTTCAGCATGCCCGACATTTCCAATCCATTCAATACTTTACCAATCCGTCTTAAGCATGTTTTTACGCTACAACACAACATTTCCCACATGTATACAACATAAATTACACATAAGAACATGTTTACAAACAAGCAATTCAAGAGTTAACAAGAAAATCCCAAATAAACCGGTCTTAACATGTATACTCCTAAATTCACTTTCTCATCAAATTCTTCCTCAAATCTTCACCAAAATCAGTTTATAAGACATTATAAGAACATTAAAGAACTTAAGACTAAACTAACATTCATCAAACACAATCAAAATCACATAAAGTGCTAATTTAGACAAAAGGCCGAGTTTCTCATTATCGTCACCTTAAAAGCGGGTTATGCTCCGAATTCTTCTTCAATAACGAAGCTATCACCCTCCGGGTCTTCTAATCCAACTCTTACAACAAAAGAAACGGGTTTTAGAAGCTTAAAACGGAATTTACCCAAAACAGCGTCTTTTTCGAGTTTGATAAAATTGAAATTGAAAGAGATAGAAAGCTTGCAAATCTCGCAAGGATTCCGAAAATGTCAGACTTACCGCGATTCGAGTTCGGGAAGAGGTTGAAATGTTGATTTTAAGCTCTTAAGAATGAAGAACAATGGTGGAAATGAAGAAGCAGTGGAAAAGAAGATGGATGTCGATGGAATAGGGTTTTGGTGGGGTTTATATTGTCCTTTCCATATTTTGAGTCGGGTTACTTGTTTTGTGAAACGGGTTCAAGTCGGGGTTTGATTTTGCCAAGTTAACATCTTAAGAACTAAAACATTCTTAAGACGGGTCTTAACGGAGAAACTTAAAATAAATTTACGATTTATTATTAAAATATTATTAATTTAAATTATTAAAATCACTTTTATAAAAATACGGGATGTTACAACCGCTCTTGATATGATTACTTGGGAGATACGACCTTGTAAGGTGAGACTTTGCAATTTGTCTTCCATTGAGTGGGAGAAATTTATGGATATGAGAATCGTAATCGCACACACACTTGTAGGACAAGTGGGAGATTGTTGGAGTAAATGTCCTCCACAGTGTGTGATTATTTGAATAAATCTTTTACAGGATCACACATGAATACTTAGAATATTAATCAGTTGGTTAACGTTTATCGGTAACGGTTGACTTACTAGAAGTTTGAGATTACTGTCATATGATGGCGGTAATCAGCTGATCCCTAAAGGTCACACCTATAGGATAGTACTGAGAAATGTGATTATATATTGATATAATTACGTAATTGCAAAACTTAGCTAAATGTAGTTAAATAGATTATAAACATTTAATATGATTAAATAATAATTAGGAGAAATGAATTAAATGTTAATTCTAACAAATATATATATAAATGTTATATTTATTAATTATATATATTTTAATATATGATATTTTAGATTAATATAATTAGGTTAATTAATTATAAGATAATTAATTAACATTCCCCTAAAATTGTGTTTATGTTACATTTCCGAAAATGTTCTCCGGAAATTAATATGATATATTTAGTTCCGAATACATGCATTAAAATATATGTAGATATTTTAATAGAAGTTCGGATAGGTAGAATCTCTAAGAGAGTCTACCACATGTTTAACAACACTAAAATAAAAAGACTACCAACACGGTGGGTAGTAGCCTTTGGCCCTGTGAATCACGACTACTAACACGGTGGATAGCCTTGGGCCGTGTGAATCACACATATAAGAGAAAAGTTTTCTCATATTTTCCACATGGATTTTATCATCTAAAAACCTTAAAACAAAAGCCTCCAAAATTAATTGTAATCAAGGTGGTAACTTGAAGGACAATTTTTCTCGGTCATCTTGGGTGCAATCTAAAGAGAATTTCTACATCGAAATTTGGGTTTACTAGGTTGTTCTTAGGCCGATTCTCCATAGATCTAGAGGTGATTTCTATACATGTCTTTTTAATTCAATTTATAGTTTTTGTATCAAATCGTCTTTTGATATAATCCTTGGCAGTATTAGTTAGATTAATGCTTTAATGAAAATTTATGAAATATTCCTACAATCCCAACACAATAGTTAGATGCTTCAAAGTATGAAACTTACCAATAAATTGCCAGCAAACGTATAAGAAAAATAACAGAGTTCAGTTCGTAGAAAAACAGTTCCATGAAAACAGTTATATCTTTACCTTATGATCCTCGGGTTCCGTATTCGGTCCACATTTTCGAAGCAAGGTCATCTCTAAACTTATTCCATTCATCTGTTGAGTGTACCGTTGAAACAAGTCCTAACTCTTCCTCACCGTCAATATCAACTTGGATTGTATTTATTATTTCTTCGTCCACCTCAGCCAATAATTCCTCCTCATTTACATTTTCACACCTCACAAAATTATGAAGAATGAAGCAAGCATTGATAATCCTAACTTGTGTTTTCTTATCATAAAAGATACTTTTTCTAAGTATAGCTCATCGCTTTTTCAATAAAACAGATGCTCTTTCTATGGTGTTTTGAGCCAAAAAATGACGCAAATTAAAAAGCTCTTTAGCATTTGTTGGTGTGTTTCCTGTCCACAAATTTAAATGATAACGGGTTCGTCTGTACGAAGCTAAGAAACCCGAAGCTTTAGTATATCCTAAGTCCACAAGGTAATACTTGTCTCTTACAATTTTTAAACCATTAGATCAGCGAAGTGCAACACCGAGTACACATTGGTCGGATGCCGAACCTACTCAACCCGGCAAAACATAGCTAAAACGGAGGCTAGTATCACATGTAGCTAAGACATTGGTTGTAATATGAACGCCTCTGTCTCTAAATCTAGGCATATCTTGTGGTGAGACTGTCATTAAAATATGAGTCCCATCAAGCGCTTCAACAACCCCTTGAAACCATTTCCATTTAAAATTTCTTTCAAAACTAAGAGGAGTATCCATTTGTCTTAAGTAATGTTGGCCTATTTTCATCACAACTTTAAGTACAATAGACGACTCACAGTTTCTCCCGACCGAGTATACACAGCCCCAATAGTCCTATTTTTCAAATTAGAATAATTGATTAATTATAAGAACAAATGTCGTGGGTTATAATTAAATTTACTTTTACGTATATGAAAGTATGAATTACAAGTATAAGTTGTCAATTGTTATTATTTATGCATTATAATATTTAGATTGTTAAATACACATAATAATGCCTCATGACATGTTGCATGTCACATGTCATATATACAATTGACAAAATAACAAACATAAAATGAAAGTCCATTTTATGTGTGGTAAGGGCCGGACACTTTAAAAAAGAAAAGGAGAAATTGTGATTTTATTTTTAGTAAAATCAAATCACATTGAGAAGAGAAAAATAGCTTTTGTATTTTTCAATTTTTGGATAAGATAAAAAGCATGATGGTCTAGTCCTATCATGCTCTCCTCTCTCCTCCCATAACCGGCCACCCTTCTTCATATAGAGGACTTTTGTCCTCTATTTTATTATAATGGTCATATAATTCTCGCATCTCTTTTTTTGAAATGTAAGAATTTCATTAAAGCACAAAACAAACTATTACAAACTAATACACTTTTCCACACTCTTCATAATTAGTTCATCAAGCTAATTTTACAGATTTAAACTATTAAACCAAGCACTTAATTGACTATCATTCAGGGCTTCAATCTTGGACCAACATCTCAACTTCACAATTTTTTTGATCTGCTTAACCACCGCATCAGGCCTGGTCAAGATTTTCCACACGAGCTTTATTTCTTATCATCCATATTTGATAATAAGCTGCCATGAAAGCACACATTACCACTCTAGCCTTCCTCCTATCAGAATTATACCTCCACACTGCCACCAGTAAGTTATTTGCGGGTATATGCATAGAGAAAGCAGTAGCAATTCCTTCCAAAATCCTCCTACTATATGTGCAAGTACAGAATAAGTGTTCATGTGATTTTGTACCATTGCCACATAATAAGCACTCATCATCTTGGCTTATTCTCAACTCATACAACCTCTCCTAGACCTGCAACGCATTTCTAGCAATAAGCCATCCTACAAAACAATGCTTAGGTACATTCCAGCTACTCCATATATATATTTATGCCACTGAACCAACGTGGCTTTATTCTCAGCATTTCATAGCCACTCTTCACAGTGCAACCTCGATGATCTAAACTCCACTGACCTTCCTCAAAACCTGCTGCCAATTTATCCCGACCACGACACACATTCTTCCACCCCCAACTGACCTCACCAGTAGGACTATACACATTCCAGTCTGCCCCTTTCAAGTAAATTTGGTTAAGCCACTTTACCCAAAGCTTCTCCGGATGACAATGGATCCACCACACTAACTTCCTAATAGCAGCAACATTCCAACTATAGCTATCCCTTAGACCATCCGCATCAATGAATTTTCACCAATTTTCACCCTACACTTTTTCACCTTTTCTCTCTCCAATTCACCATCCACTTCACCTTTCCACTCACCACCAAAATTCACCAAAATACTTCAAAAAAAAACCCACATCAACAAATATTCAACTTTTCTTCTCTTTCCTACTTTATACCTCATCACAATATCCACATCAACATTCTACTATCTCATACTTATATTTATTTTTATTTTATTATAATTATTCTTAATCATATATAATTTTGGGTTTTGTAATTTATTATTTTTATTGATATTATTGTAAATTCGAAATTATCTATTTTTAACGATTCTTTTGCATATAAATTAAGATAAATTTGGAAATTTTCGCACATTTTTATAGATAAATATAAGGTTAAGATTGCGTGTAAGAGATAAAAATTAAAAAACTAATTAAAAACAAAAAATAATAAACAAAAAATAAAATATTAATTTAATAGTAAAATTGTACAAAGTGAAGGAGTTTGAAGTAAAAGCTGCAAGTGGTCCCACTTTTGGTTTTTTCACACCACTTCGCACAGGCGAAATTTTCAAGCTTTTCTCTTTCATCCAATTAAGCAAGTGGGCCAGATTTTCTAATTTAATATATTATTTTCATTTTCGCGAGAAACTGCGAGTAACCGTTGTCGATGGCCTTATCCCCAACCCGCCTTCATTTTTAAGGCAACAACACTTCTCCCAACTTACCATTGGAACTCTCATCATATCAATTTTTCCATCCCATAAATAATTCCTACACACTGCATTCAATCTGTTCAGAACACCTTTAGGAATCACAAAAATGTTCACCCAGTAGTTGTACATAGCAGTTAAAACTGAGTTTACCAAAACCAACCTCCCAGAATAAGACAACTTCTTGTTTCCAAATTGCCTTATTCTGTCCATTACTTTGTCCACTAAGACCTGAGCTTCCTTCTTATTCATCCTCCCTGCAGTAATTGGGACACCAAAGTACTTGAAAGGCAAATGACCCTCCTTAAATCCAGATACCTGCAGAATATCTTTCGTAATCCATGAACTAACCCCATTGAAATAAGCATCAGTTTTAGTAGGGTTCATATCCAGCCCAGAAGCAGCCGAAAAGGTTGAGAAGGCTCTGAGCACATTCATAATAGACTTCACATCCCCTTTACTAAACAACAAAAGGTCGTCAGCAAACAAAAGATGAGAAAGTTTCAAAGGACCACACAAGGGGTGATACTTAAACTCCATTTCTTCAGTTACATAATGAAGCACTCTACTCAAATACTCCATGGCAATGGTGAAGAGTAAAGGGGATAGAGGATCCCCTTGTCTCAAACCTTTTCTCCCTTTAAACAGCCCAAAAATATCCCCATTAAGCACTAGAGAATATTAAGCAGTCCTCACACATTCCATCAAAAGCTGTCTAAAATGCACCGGGAAATTCAGAGCCACCAACATTTCCTCCAGGAAATCCCAACTAACAGAATCATAAGCTTTTTTCAAATCCATTTTCAACATGAACCTAAGGGAGACAGTTTACCTATTATACTGTCTAATTATATCCTGGCATATCAGAATATTTTCCACTATACTCCTCCCTTTTATAAAGCCCCCTTGATTATCACTAATGAAATGAGGTAACACATTGGACAGTCTTCTGCACAACAACTTAGAAATACACTTGTACACAATATTGCAACAAGAGATAGGCCTAAATTGTGAAACATTCTGAGGCAAATCACATTTAGGTATCAAATTAATGAGAGTGTGATTCACCTGTTTTAGCAATTTCCCATTCTGAAAAAATTCTTTCACTGCTGCACAAAAAGATCCACCAACTATATCCCAGACATCTTTAAAAAATGCACTGGAAAACCCATCAGGGCCTGTTGCTTTGTGACCTGGTATAGAGAAGATGACATCTCTAATTTCTTCATTAGTAACATCTTGGGCTAGCAACTAGTGATGCTCAGCCTGACACACTCTCCCCCTTTTCACAACAGCATGACTAATATCCATTACCTTAGTCTCACTCCCAAGGAGATTCTGATAAAACTCAAGGAAGGCATTTTGAATCATCTTAGGACTATCACACAACTTCTTCTTACTGTCCTCAATTTTAATCACTTTATTCCTCACTTGCTTGCCCTTGATAATACTATGAAAGTATTTAGTATTATTGTCACCATGATCAATCCAAGTAGCTTTGGATTTCTGGAGTAAATATTCATTACAAGCCTTCTCCAGCCACCTTAGACTCCTATTTGCTTCAACCTCCTTCTCAAGCCACTCCACATTCATAGGATCAGCTCTTAGTTGAACTTGGATATACTCCAAATTCATGTTTGCTCTTGTGGTAGAGTTCTCAATATCACTAAAACAGCTTTTGTTTAGCAGCTTCAAAGGCCATTTTAATCCCTTCAATTTTGTCACCAACATAAACATTTTTGTCCCACTGACTCTTTTATCCCAAACCTTCTCAACACAATCTTTAAACTCCTCGGCCTTGCTCCACATATTATAGTATTTGAAGCTTCTCCTTCTCTTAGTGTTATCAATTAGATTTTACATGATACAAGGACAGTGATAATAATTTCCTTCAGTGTAGAAATGAGCATATATAGAAGGAAATTTAGTGATCCACTCTTGATTGACTAAAACCCTATCCAACCTACTAAACACTCTTGTCTCAGGCTCTTGTTTGTTATTCCAGGTATAGTAAGATCCCAAGGCAGAGGAATCTATGATACCACACTGGTTAATACAGGCCGCAAACTCATCCATTTCCTCATTATTACTATTTCCACCCAGCCTCTCAGAAGGAACCAGGACAGTGTTAAAATCACCACACACCACCCAAGGTCCAGTCTGACTTCTTTTAAAACTACAAAGCTTTTCCCATAAAGGTCTCCTCTCCATAAGACCATTCAGAGCATACACCATAGTAAGATAAAAACACTCACCATTCCCCAGGTCCTTAACCCACATATGAATGAATTGGGCATTATATTCCAGAAACTGAACCTCAAAACAATTAGGCTTCCAAACAATCCAAACCCTACCACCATTGTGCTGTTGAGTATTAGTTGACACGCACCAAATAGTACAAAACTTATTCATAACTTTATTTAGAGACCAAGGTTTAACCTTAGTCTCAAGGAGACCAAACAACCTAACCTGATGATGATGCATAAACCAGTTAATATTATTCTGCTTAGCTGGGTTGTTCATTCCCCTAATATTCCAAAAACCAAACTTATTCATTACCCCCATTAGGACGTATCACACTACCAATTATACCTATTCCTACTTTTGGAGTAACATTATTAAGAGCTTCAAAGAAAGTAGAGTTACCAAACTTGATTGAACTCGTCCCTTTCTCCACCACTTCTTGCCTACTCATTCTCATAGCCTGCCTAAGAGGAGTGTCTTTCACCTGATACCGTCCATCACGCCCCGACGAGACTTCAAATTGATTTGGAAGTTCAACAGGAGTTACCATAGATGCCTCATTAGTGATTGGATTCACATCAGTAGTAGGACCATCATTAGCAACATGAACTGTTTTAACCCTCCATTGTTTTTTCTTGTCTTTCACCTTTCCTTCCTTCTCTGGACCTTTTTTTATGCTTCCTACATTGATTTGTTTCATGTCCAATTCCTTTGCAAGCCTCACATAATATCGGTTTCCACTCAAATTCAACCTTAAGTTTGATCACCTTATCCTCATCCATAAACATTACATACTCTGGTAATTTCTTACCAAAAGGAACATCTACCAATTGTTGGGGCTGGTGTCCTTGACAATTAAGTACAATGACTTATTAAATCTCTTTAAGGATCACAAGGGCATACTTTTGTATTATTACCAGTTGATCCACGTTTATCAATAACGGTTGGCTTGCTAGATAAGTTTGACGTTATTGTCATACGGATGGCGGTGATCAACTGGTCCCTATACGTCACACCTATAGGACACGTTTGAGAGATGTGAAGGTATGAAAATACAGTCACATTTATGTCGGATATGACTAAACAGTTAGTCAGAGGTGTTGACTAATAAATTAGTCAATAAGATGTTGAGATTATTATTTAATACGGATTAAATAATTTTAGCTAATACGGATTACAAGATTAATTCGTAAATTAAATATAAACGGTTATATTTAATTAAATATAGTATTCGCGTATTAATATAAACAGTTATATTAATTTGGGTAATTATACAATATCGTATTTTGTCAGACCATTATTAATATATCGACTGTATTAATATCTGATAACATGTTACGATTTATAAATAAAACCCGCGAACAACTTAAAGCTAAACGGGTCGAATCACGCAAAGGTATAAGGTAAGAGTGGAAAAAGCCCACCCTTACCCAAGACCCATTCGGCCGACCTAAGTAATACAAAAGGAGAGTCTTTCTCCTTTTGTCACTTACTGGTAATTCATAATTCTCACAATTAGGGTTTTGAGAACATCTTTTTCCCAAAACTCAGATCTCACATCTAAAACCTCTCAAAGGCTCTCCCCATATTGCAAGGCAATTGGAGAGTATTTTCTAGCACACGCGGCATCATCTCAATCAAGTCTTGGGTGCAAGTTATAGGAGGGAATTTACTTTAATTCCTGTTCTTAGGCCATAAGCACAAAGGACCAAAGGTTGAATTCCTTTCTTTATCCTTTTTAATCTTATGATTATAAACACAACTGTATTTTTCATTATAATCCTGCAAGTTTAGGGTGAATACATGCTATATTCCCCTCAAGTGGTATCAGAGCCAGGTTATGAAAATTTTACTTTTGTGTTTTTCATAAGTTTTTTTTTAAAAGATTTTGAAAAATCTCGTTTCTGCCGCTGCGTCGGTCGGTCGACCAGTTTTAGCGGTCGGTCGACCAGTTTTAGCGGTCGGTCGACCGCCCCTGTGTGAGTTTTCTGTTTTTTTTTAAAACAGTTTCCTTTATGAGTTTTCGATCTTGTTTTTCGATTCCTGTTTACATATTGTTAATTAATCGATATTCTTAACAATATGTGAACCCTTGTTGATGTTATTTTTGATTTACTTGTTTTAATCAAAGTTTAAAAGGTAAAAAACTTGTTTTAATTTCAAAAAGTGCAGCGTTTTGCGTTTTCTGAAATTCGTTTTTTCTACTTGTTGGTCGGTCGACCTAATTAATAGGTCGGTCGACCGATTTTACTGTTGCAGATTTTTCCGTTTTTCGGCAAGAGGTCGGTCGACCACAAGTTTAGGTCGGTCGACCTCCCCCCCTGTAACAGACTCGTTTTTTTTTTATTTTCGAAAATAACATGTTTTATTTTCACATGGCTTAAAATAATGTACTATATACGGAAATAGTGTATTATTTAGTGAAACGGTTCACCCTCGTTTGATACATATTGTTTTAAAACAGTTTAAAATAATGGATTATATGTTTGTTAAAATTGGTGATTAAAACGGTATAGTCACTTAATTTTAATCTTAAAAGGTGGTTTGGTATAAATTTATTAATCATAATAACAGTATTATGTCATGTATAAATTGTTTTTAGTTGATGCATTTTATTTATCGTCTTGTGAATGCCTTGAATGCTTTCAATAACGTATTTAATTTTTGCAAACGGTTGTAACTTAGTGTGGCCTTAGAAGATTGTGTCACCGTAATGAAGGGACACGATCTTGCTTGTAATTTTGAGATCTTGAATCTCCGTTTTGGGTTTTTGCCATGTAATTACTTTTGTATTTAAATTAGAATGTATCTAGGACTACTTTTGTAATTTAAATTAGTAATTTTGTGAAGACCAAAGACAAGACGGAGGCCGGATGCTCACTCCCGCTGCAAGGACCAAGATGGAACATCAAGACAAGCTTCTAGGGTCCAACAGTGGATTCCAAGTTGTTTTATGTTTATTTTGGTAGGATAGGCCACACTAGGACTTTTATTTACGTTTATTGCATTTACCTTTATGCTTTCTTCGATAATAGCTTGCATCATATTCCGCCTAAAAACCAAACCACCTATATCTTGCCTGAAAACTGACTCATGTAGAGGTCTCGCGTTAGTTTTCTGTGACAATACAGATGTCACATGTCATTTAAAAGCCATCACTTTATTTAATTCATTCACGCAAATGCTAGTTTTTAGTTCACTTAAATATGGATAAATAAAAGTTGATGGGGTCTTCCTCGTATAACCAAAAATTGAGATTAGTCTTTATAAATCAGTCTCCCATGAATCCCTTCTTCGTCGGTAGGCATAATATGACCCCCCCTTCTACGTCGGGTAAGTGGGAACAGATGATTTATTTTATCTCAACATCATGGTCACTCGATAATATTCCAGTGACTGAGATGGACTAATAGATAGATATACGGAAATCTATCGACCAAGAGTTCCAACGATTGGAATTAGCCAAACTGTGGGCTTATCAATATACGGAAATTGAGTCTTGGGATCGTTTATATAATTCTTGAGGGAGATCAATTATATAAATGCATGAGTCTACGAGTTTAAATTCAATTTAATATAGACTTAAATCACAACAATAAGTTGCTTATATGGTTTTGTTTTATCTTCTTTTCAGTGTAGAACACGTTCATTAAAACTGCTGTAAAACTAAAATGGCTGGTGAAGACCCAATGCCAAGTGCCAAGCTAGCACGTGAATCCTGGCTAAAAGCCTTCATGGACTCCATGAATCAGTCAACTAGACTGAGGAATGATGGGTCAAACTTCTCTGACTGGGAGGCAGCACTACGGAATGCTGCCATTGCTGACGGAAAGCTCAAGTTCTTAACTGAGCCCATTCCGCCACACCCAGGAACTGGAGCTAGAGCCAACGAAATTCGCGCTCATAGCGATTTCGTTATGGAAGCGGGTGCGATAAAGAACGTACTCATCTATGCAATGAATCCAATTTGCAAAGACGCTTCATAACCCATGGTGCAAACAAGATTTTCACCACGCTCACTAACGAATTCTCCAAGGCTCCGAGAATCGTTTCTTATGAGCATACCTGTCGCTTCTTTGAGGCGAAACTCCAGAAGGGCCAAGCTGTTAGCCCACATATTCTCAACATGATTGAGAATATCGAGAAACTAGAGTCCCTAAACTGCAAGATCAGTGAGAACATCATCGTTGATCGCATGCTTCATTCGCTTCATGATGGGTTCGCCCTCTTTAGGGCCAACTACTACATGAACGACATGAAGAAGACTCCTCATGAGCTCCACTCCCTTCTCGTACAGACTGAGAAGGATCTAAAGTTGAGTGGGAGTCTGAAGCAGGATGTTCTCATGATCTCCAGTAAGGGAAAAAGTAAAGGGAAGGCTAAAGCTCAGGGCGACCTAGCAGTAGGTAAGCCCAGGTTCAAGAAACCAGGATTTGCTAAGAGTGGGCCAGGTGAGTCGAGTAACTCACAAGGCAAGACAAAGAGCAAGGATACAAGCATGGAATGTCACCATTGCCACAAGACTGGGCATTGGAGGCGCTCATGCCCCGTGTATCGCGAGGACATTAAAGCAGGCCGTGTTACTCCTGTTGGTATGTCTTCTTCTTCTTTTATTCACATGATTGAGATTAACCATGCAAGTTGCGGAACTTGGGTACTTGATACTGGTTGTGGTTCTCATCTATGTAATCATGTGCAGGGCCTCCGAAACCAAGAACCCCTAACCAAGGGTGAGGTGGACCTGCGTGTCGGGAATGGAGCACGTGTGGCTGCAGTCTCGAAGGGAACATACGTAATCCAGCTTCCAAGTGGATTCGAGTTATTTTTATATAACTGTTATTATGTTCCTAGTTTATCCAAAAACATTATTTCAGTTTCTGCACTTGACAAACTTGGTTTTTCATTTGTAATAGAGAATAATAGCTGTATTTTCTCCTTACACAATATGATTTATGGCAAGGCAGTTTCCATGAATGGAATTTATGTTTTAGATCAAACTACCGAGATATTACATGTGAATAATAAAAGAATAAAGGTAGGTGACAAAGATCAAACTTACCTATGGCATTGTCGTATGGGACACATAAATGAGAAACGCGTTAAACAGCTCATACAGAATGGAGCTATATCGCCCTTTGATTTCGAATCATATGGCACGTGTGAATCATGTCTCATCGGCAAAATGACTCGTATTTCCTTCAAAGGTGTTGGAATGCGCGCTGCCGACCTATTAGGACTCATACATACGGACGTATGTGGCCCTATGTCGATCAACGCACGAGATGGCTATAGGTATTTCATCACTTTCACGGATGATTTGAGTAGATATGGCTATGTCTACTTAATGAAGCACAAAAGTGAATCCTTTGACAAGTTCAAAGAATACCAGAATCGGGTACAGAACCAGCTGGGTAGAAAGATTAAAGCACTACGCTCGGATCGTGGTGGTGAGTATCTTTCACGCGAGTTTGATCAACACCTTAAAGACTGTGGGATCGTGCTACAGTTGACTCCACCTGGAACACCACAATTAAATGGTGTGTCCGAACGGAGAAATCGAACTTTACTTGATATGGTTCGATCCATGATGAGTCACACCGTTGTGCCTGATTCATTGTGGGGTATGCTCTTTTGTCAGCCGCTCTAATACTTAACCGAAGTCCGTCTAAAGCTGTTGACAAGACTCCATTCGAGTTATGGAAGGGAACGGTCCCCAACTTGTCCTTTATTCGGGTTTGGGGCTGCGAGGCTTATGTCAAGTGGAGACACGAGGATAAGCTCGGCCCGCGATCGGTCAAGACATACTTTATAGGCTACCCAAAGGGAACGTTTGGTCATTACTTCTACTCGCCTACCGAACAACGTGTTTTTGTTGCGGCTAGTGCGACGTTCTTAGAGAAAGAATTTCTCGAGAACAAGTCGAGTAATAGAACCTTCGAGTTATCGGAGGTTCAAGAACCAACTATCGAGCAACCATTGGAGGAAACAGTTCCTTCACCCGAGGCTGCGGTAGATATCCCTGAGGAACCTAGGAGGTCGGGAAGAGTCTCTATTCCACCGGACAGATACATTGGTATGGTCGAGGAACACGATACAGATGACGTCTTACTCCTAGAGGGTAATTAACCCACAACCTATAAAGGTGCCATGACCAGTTCTGACTCAAAGCTATGGCTAGAAGCCATGCAATCCGAGATGGACTCCATGTATGAGAACAACGTGTGGGATCTTGTGGACCTACCTGCAAAGGTACGTCCCCTTCAATGCAAATGGCTTTACAAGATAAAGCATGCCGTGGAAGGACAACAAGATATCCATAAGGCTAGACTAGTTGCTAAAGGTTTCACCCAAGTGCCAGGCTTGCACTACGATGAGATCTTTGCACCCGTAGTCATGCTACGTTCCATTCGGATTATCTTAGCGATCGCCGCATTTCATGACTATGAAATATGGCAAATGGACGTTAAAACCTCCTTCTTAAACGGTTATTTGGAGGAAGAGTTGTACATGGTACAACCCGAGGGTTTTATCGATCCAGCACATCCTAAGAAAGTTTGCAAGCTTAAGCGTTCCATCTATGGACTTAAGCAAGCATCACGGAGTTGGAATCATCGCTTCGACAAAGTGATAAAAGAGAATGGATTCATTCGATCAGTCGAGGAACCATGTCTCTATATCAAGTCGAGTGGGAGCAAGATTGTATTCCTAGTACTGTATGTCGATGACATACTCTTGATTGGGAATGACATACCTCTCTTATCTTCGGTTAAAGCATGGTTGAAAAACCATTTCCAGATGAAAGATCTGGGAGAGGCACAGAGAATTTTGGGCATCCGTATCTACAGGGAAGATCACGACGGATGTTGTCTCTCAGTCAGGAGTCTTATATAGATAAGATTCTGGAGAGATTCAGCATGACGAACTCCAAGAAGGGGTTCCTTCTTATGACTCCTGGGCTTCACTTGAGCAAAACTCAAGAAGCTAAGTCATTGGAAGAGAAAGAGCGCATGAGTCGGATTCCTTATGCTTCGGCAATAGGATCGATCATGTATGCCATGATATGCACACGTCCTGACGTTGCATTTGCATTGAGTATGACAAGTCGATTCCAAGCTCATCCAGGTGAACAACACTGGATGGCCGTGAAAAACATTCTTAAGTACCTACGGAGGACTAAAGATTGGGGATTGACTTATGGAGGCGACTCAACGCTCTGCGCCACGGGTTACGCAGATGCTAGCTTCCAAACAGATCGAGATGACTCGAAATCTCAGTCTGGATTTGTCTTTACTCTTAATGGCGCTGCTGTCAGCTGGAAAAGTTCTAAACAGAGTGTTACAGCAGATTCTACGACTGAGTCCGAGTACTATGCCGCCTCAGAAGCAGCTAAGGAAGCAATATGGATGCGTCAATTCTTACAAGGACTATCAGTAGTGCCTAGTTCGAATGACCCAATCACCGTCTATTGTGACAATAGCGGTGCCATCTTCCAAGCTAAGGAGCATAAGTCTAGCAGCAAGGCTAGGCATGTACAACGGAAAGCTCATCTAATCAGGGATTACGTGGAGCAAAAGGAGATTTTTATTGAAAAGATCGCTACGGATGACAACATAGCTGATCCTCTCACAAAAGCATTACCACGTGATAAGCATGAAGGGCACATTCATTCCATGGGAATTGGATGTGTTCCTAAGTTGTAGTACTCTTTTATGAATTCATGTAATAATTCATTTTCTCGTGTACTCTATTCAACCTTATTGTTATGATATAAAATGCTTTGTTTCTCATGTGGAATTGTACGCCAATTTTGAACACCACAAAGTGAACTGATTAACATTACATCGTTTTGGTCCTTGATTACCCACTTGAGCTGATAACTCAGGTAATCATTTTGTGACGTTGGTTGATGGTGGGTTCAACGAGCCATAAGTCACGTGGATGACTGACCAATCACAAAGGCGAGTTATACGGATATCTCGTAGGACACCCCGTGACATCGTTATGGAGTCCTAAATGTTTTATAACATTGGGTGCCAGGTCGTGGATAGGACCTCCATAGTGTTCCTTAGAGTCGAGTCTTTTGACTTTCAACTGTTTCTTGAGATTAAGACAGATTTTGGGTAACTTTGGTTTCTTTCCCACGGTCACCGTAACAGGGGCCAAGAGGATTTTTTCTGGGTTATTTCATGCTGGGCGATATCGGCAAGATTCGAGTTGAGGGAAATATCCAAACCCTTATCAGGATTTTATCATTTCTCAGGGCCACTCGAGGAGTAGTAACTGAAATGCATGGCCATGCTCGAATACAGATTCGTTTTATCAGTTAAGTTACTCTCTAGTCGGGGAAACCACTCTTGATACAGATCGCTTGTGAGATACGACCTTTGCGAATGCGGATTTGCAAATTGTCTTACATTGAGTGGGAGAAATTTTAAAAGGATATGAGATTCGGTTATCGCACCTACACTTGTACGGACAAGTGGGAGTTTGTTGGAGATTGTGTCCTCCACATGTAGTGTGATAACGTCATTGCACATACCCTTGTACGGACAAGTGGGAGATTGTTGGGGCTGGTGTCCTTGACAATTAAGTACAATGACTTATTAAATCTCTTTAAGGATCACAAGGGCATACTTTTGTATTATTACCAGTTGATCCACGTTTATCAATAACGGTTGGCTTGCTAGATAAGTTTGACGTTATTGTCATACGGATGGCGGTGATCAACTGGTCCCTATACGTCACAGCTATAGGACACGTTTGAGAGATGTGAAGGTATGAAAATACAGTCACATTTATGTCGGATATGACTAAACAGTTAGTCAGAGGTGTTGACTAATAAATTAGTCAATAAGATGTTGAGATTATTATTTAATACGGATTAAATAATTTTAGCTAATACGGATTACAAGATTAATTCGTAAATTAAATATAAACGGTTATATTTAATTAAATATAGTATTCGCGTATTAATATAAACAGTTATATTAATTTGGGTAATTATACAATATCGTATTTTGTCAGACCATTATTAATATATCGACTGTATTAATATCTGATAACATGTTACGATTTATAAATAAAACCCGCGAACAACTTAAAGCTAAACGGGTCGAATCACGCAAAGGTATAAGGTAAGAGTGGAAAAAGCCCACCCTTACCCAAGACCCATTCGGCCGACCTAAGTAATACAAAAGGAGAGTCTTTCTCCTTTTGTCACTTACTGGTAATTCATAATTCTCACAATTAGGGTTTTGAGAACATCTTTTTCCCAAAACTCAGATCTCACATCTAAAACCTCTCAAAGGCTCTCCCCATATTGCAAGGCAATTGGAGAGTATTTTCTAGCACACGCGGCATCATCTCAATCAAGTCTTGGGTGCAAGTTATAGGAGGGAATTTACTTTAATTCCTGTTCTTAGGCCATAAGCACAAAGGACCAAAGGTTGAATTCTTTTCTTTATCCTTTTTAATCTTATGACTATAAACACAACTGTATTTTTCATTATAATCCTGCAAGTTTAGGGTGAATACATGCTATATTCCCCTCACCAATATCCTAGCAAACCCCAACCTCGTCTTTTCAGCAGTAGGAGTATCGCATCTAACAAAATTACCAAGTAACCCAGCAATTTTAGGCAGACACTTACCCCAGAACTTTAGAGGCAGATGGTGAATTTTAATCCAGACTGGTACTTCCTTCACCTCTTCCTTAGTCATCTCTGTATCAGCACTCCATGATCTGACTATCATTGGTTTGTTATCAAAAAGAAAGTGTCCTTGTTGTAGAACAACTTATTTTGCTTCCTGTGTCTCAAAACGAACCAAAAAGATACGATTAGGATGAAATGAGATTTTTTCAATCGGATATTTTGACCAGATCCTCTTGATAAATCCTTCCACAACCTCTGATGGAGGATGAGCCCCCAGAATGAAACAATAAACCGCATTAGTCCAGTATTCAATTTCCTCCTGATGAACATCCACCTCAGAAAACCTGAGTAATTCTCCTGGTTCCTCCTCAATGGCATCAAGATGGTGTTTACCTTTCCTACTTCTTTGAACTTCCCATTCCTGCTCTGGAATCAACGATTCCAAGTCAAAAGGTGGAATTCTAACTACTTCACTCATATTCCTTTCCTTCAGATTATCTGCACTTCCAAGTCCTCCAACTACCACCATAAAAGTCAGGGATGGAATTGGGTCCTTATTTATTGGGTCTGAGACTAGAGGAGGGAATTGCTCTACATCAGAACAATTAATCGATATTTTCTGAGAATTTTTTGGATTTTTTGTTGATCTTTTAGGGTTTTGTTTATCGCCTTTCTCCTTCTATCTCATCCATTCTCCCCCTCTTAAGTATATTATGCCTTTATTTTTTTAATTCTCGCATCTCTCTATAACTTCCTAAAAAAAAAAATTTATGTTTAGTTGTTCTAAAACTAATAATTCATACTATTTACCAAAGTAGTAAATATTATTATTAGTTATTAATATTAAGGTTTTATATTATAGTTTCTAGACCTAAATTATAATATAAGTTTTGGGCAAAGCCCCGGGTGCATCCTAGTTCGAGGAAAGCTAGATTGGTTTGTAAGGAGGATCATCCTTTATTGAATAGCTCAAGAACAAAATCAAAGGTGTTGATTTTGTTCCCATTTTTCCATTACTCAATGTAAGGATTTTGTACTTTTATCTTTTGCATGTACTAGATCATTTTAAATTAATGAGTTAATTTTACATTAATAAGATTAATGAAGGTTATGAACCTAGCAGTTATATGTATGTTTATGGAGGGAGGTTATTGAGGTGTATGGTTGTAATAGTATTGACGACTTTGAATGGTGACACTTATGAGCGTGAGTAGGTTTCAAGGACAAAGTTCCTTATTAGGGTGATAGAATGTAACATTTCCTGTTAAGGCATACTCGGTTGGTGGATTGTGTTGGTATTGGATTTGGGTGTGTGATAGCAATACAGAGTTAACAACACTTATATGATTCGCAGTCGATGGTAGGATAGCCTTAGGTGAGCTATATTATGGTTTGTGTTAGCGTTGCTTGGTGAATTAGTGTCGAGGATGGAGGGTGAGAGTTGAGTGGTGTTGGTAAGCTAGCTGACTGCTATGCGTTTATGTTGTAAGGTTATGAGGACATAACCTATTTATTTTAGGAGAATAGGAGATGATCGCATTGTGTTTTAAGTATTTTCAGTCAATTTTATAAGTTTTATATATGTTCTATCAACTTCGTTATGCCTTGCGTATCTTTGAGATGCGGTGATTTCGAGCTTGTAAAAGGTTGGGTGCATTCTACACATCCTCGGGATGCGGTGTTGGATTTTGTGTAAGATGTCATTAGAGTTATGTTGCACTTTGAGATGATCAAGAGTCAGGTTCTAAGCCTTGTGAATAAGTCTTATGAGTCAGTGTAAAGAAGTTTTACATAGGTCTTGTTGTGTTTTGCACATCTTCAGGATGTGGTAAATTTATGTTGTCTCATGCCTTAGTTGGCCTTATGGAGTAAGAAGTAAAAGTAGGTGTTGGCATACCGTAGTTTTATAGTATTGTAAGTCATGTCTTTAATTTCAGGTTGATTATGAATTTCGAGGACGAAGTTCGTTCTAAGGAGGGAAGATTGTAACACCCCTCTATTTGTCATATGGGTAACTCGGTCGAGTTGGTTAAACTCGGTCGAGTTGACATAAAGTCTTTCAGTTGCTGAGTTGTGACCCAACTTGACCGAGTACCTCATACTCGGTCGAGTTGATGTAACTCGGTCAAGCTAGGTTAACTCGGCCGAGTTGGTCAGTGACTCGGCCGAGTTGGCTTTTCCGTGTTCAGCGGCGCGGTAACTTATAAAAGAAATTCGGGAGTTAAAAACAGTTTGACCCTAAAACTGTCTGTCGCCTTCTTACTTTTCTCTCAAAACCTCTCACCCTAAATACCTAAGTTTACCTGTCAGAGTCTAGTTGCGCCGATCATCCTAGTCTCGTGTCGTCGTCGTCAAGTAAGTCCTTAATTCGTTTGTTAGCATGCTTTAAGATAAATATGTTTGTGATGATTTTTAGTAATACCCTGTATGTTATCTTAGGAGGAGATTTCATAGAGGAATGGTGGTAGAATCGATTGGATCTTTGCCTTGAGGTAGAGTTCTCCCTAGTCAGTTATCTGTTATGTGATTGTGATGGTATTTCTGCTATATTGAGACGATGTTATTGTTGTGTTGTAAGACTGATATCACCTTTGGTTACGAGATGAGATGTGGAATTAGTGTTTGGGACCATTGCGGGAAATGACTCTCAATCCTACGATCGCCTTTCGTAGAACCTGTCACGGAGGGGATGTGCACATTAATGGCCTGGGTACCCCTTGCCGCGAGCAAGTGAGAGTTGGTTGTGGGACTACAGGTCGCCACACTGAGATGATTGGTTATTGGTGATATCAGCATGTTGAGCTTTGAGATTGTTATATTGTTCTTGATTTTGGTAGTGAGGATATTGCGTATACAATAATTGTTGCTTGTGGTATGTGCAATGTGATGATTAGCTAGGTAGCACCAAAACGGACATGGACACGGACACGGACACGACACGGACACGGGACACGGCATGCCATGAAATTTAGGACACGGGACACGGTATTTAAATTTAATAAAATATACATTTTATAGTTATAAATTTTTTATTTTATTTTTGTAAAAGTATTTGATATTTCCTAATTTGAAATAAGTGAATGTAAAACTTGCCCTTGATAATAAATTTATTTTCATTCCTCATCCGAATCAATATTCTAATTGATCTCTTTCGATAACGCATTTCTCAAGAACATCATTCATCGCAAATGATAACCAAATATCGTGGACACGCGACGGACACGGCTCAAACACCATGGACACGCGTCGGACACGTGCCCAAATAAATGTAGAAAGTTGGACACGGCTGTTTAGGTGTTGGACACGTTTCGGCGTGTGTCCGTGAAGACACGGTGTCGGACACGATACGGCTCATTAGGAGAAGTGTCCGTGCTACCTAGATGATTAGTATGGTGAGCATATTCTTAGCAGGTACCTCGATGTTAATTGTTGATGCTTTGGTTGGGAGGATGGGTCGTCACACGGTTTGTAGTTGTCACAGTTTTATTATTTTAGCTTCCGATGACGTTTGTTCTTTTATGATTCTTTTGAGACGTTGTATTACTTTACTTTATTCATTATAATCAGTTACATTATCGTTCACTTTGATATTATGCCTCAGGAAACTAAAATGGTAGTGCTTTCATAGTGTGATGGTCTTTTCGAAAGGCATTGCATTATGAGGGTGTTACAGAAGCCATTCAAAGGAAAAGGCATAAGGGAAATTGAAGACACACTCCAGCACCACACCTGCACCGTGCGGGTGCTAGGGCCTCCCAAGCCGCATCGTGTAGGTCCCTAGACTCCTTTATGCCGCACCGTGCGAGTGTCAGAGTCTCCCATTAGTAGGACAATAATACTAGTTATAATTAAATGACTGATTAAGAGGTTTTATTAACTAAAATATCCCACTTTATTGAGTTGGGTTAAGTCTTTCTTAAACTTGATAATTTTCCATCTTAATATTTATTTACTTGATTACTAGCTACTCACTCTTATTTGAATGTTGTTTGCGTTTGTTTATCTTGAATCCAAATCCAAATCACCCTCTGTTTACATATATACTTGTTAATTAATTGAAATTGTTCTTTTTGCATGAATAAAAACCGAATATAAAACCCCTTTCTCTTGGGTAAGATCTCATTGCTTATCTCTATATTAGTTATAGTTAGTACGTATTGTGGTGTATAAATTGCTAATTTGCGTGTTTTTAATTGCGATGTTTTAGGCTAGCACAAATTCTCAGTGAAGACGGACACTATTCGTCACAAGCTGAAGACGAATAATGTCTCTCTCACAATATGCAAGTAGTCATCAAGTGGAACTTAAATGAAGCACCCCACTTGCTTTCCACTTGTGATGAATAGTACCCTTCTTTAATGAGACTATCTGTTAGACTAGTCATCCGACCTGTTTTAAGCTAACAATTAATAATATCCATTTTAAATAAGAATTTGAGTAAGTATGAAAAAGGGCCTAACTTGGGGCATATAAGGTAAATTTATTGTTGTCTTATTGGTCCATTTGCAATGTGAGTATATATTTTGTTTTTTAACGAATGAACTTATAGCTGTTATCTTCGTTCTACCCTAGGTAAATCCTTGGATATACGAGATGACCGGTAAACCGTAGACCGGGTCGTAAGGTATATGAGAGGAGAGACTTGAGGAGAACGTGCCTTGGCCCATTGGACCATCAGGCGAAGGATATTATTACGGAAGTTTATGAAGCAGCGTCCTCTCTTTATTGCCTAAGTATATTAGTTATTATGTCCCGAGGAGCTTAAATAGGATTGCCCATAAACGGGCTAGAGAGGCTATATTGTTGTAATACTTATCTTTTATTGCCGTTAAAAAAGGGTCGTACTTTTTCACATACGAATTTTACTCTTTTACATACGTATTTTACCGTTGTATCCTTGTCATATTTTCCCACACAATTGATTTTTGCAACTCCTTCTCTTCACAATTTCCCTTCACCTCTCTTCGTCCAACCATACTCCGACGACTCACGCTCAGTCCGACTTTGCTCCGTCCGATCTCAGCGCTTCCTTTCTCCCAATACCCGTGTCCAACCTCCCCGCACTCCTCCTATTCGGACCACCTCCTCCTAATTAATGCATACTTTTTTCGCATATGAAGAAAGAATACCTCGCTAAGTTTAAAGGAGTGCTTTCGCCAACCTCTTCGTTTGTCGTCGTCTCGCGAAAAGCAGAGGTTTAGTCCTAGCAGTCCTAGTTCGAACATAATACAATTGATTCTAAGTCACCGTTTCGGGATTTTCATGGTTGGGCGGCTGGGCATATGAGATTATTAAAAAATTGATATAGGTAGCCTTCTTAATCTCATACTAAATATGATTTCGTGTTAATTGATAATTAGTTTCAGTAAATAATAAACCCTAATAATTGTATCAAAACAAATTAATAATGCTAAATAATGAAATTATTTTACTAATTGAAAAATTATAATCCATTAGTCAAGTTTTGGAACAATTAAAATCGATTTTAGGGCAAAAAATTACAGATAAAAATTAATTTGTTTAGGTTTAAGCAAAGGGCATGATATGGAAAATTAATGAAAAAGTGTATGTGAAAGAGTAAAGTTCGTATGTGAAAAAGTAATTCCGTTAAAAAAAGGGAAAAGGAGAAAAAAATTTGGGCAGCGATGAGCAACGCCGCTTCAAGAAACTGAAGAGAATCTTTGTTTTGTATCCTCATCGACAGCGCACAATTCTCCAACTATCCCTACTACTCTTGTCTACTATGGCGTCCCCACAACACAACCTCGACGACCTCCTCTGCTCTCCTTCCCCAGGCCCCACCAACACCACCACTACGGAGGAAACACCAAAACCGAACCCAAACCCGGTTCCCCGGCCGAACGGATACTTGACTGGGGAAGCCCATATAGAACGTGCCTGGGCCCATTGGTCTAAACTGGGCCGGCCCAAAACGATAGTTGCTCCCATGGTGGATTGCTCCGAGCTTCCCTTCAGGATGCTTTGCCGGAAGTATGGGGCACAGGCTGCTTATACACCTATGCTACACGCTAGATTGTTCTCCGAGTGTGAAAAGTATCGATCCACGGAATTCTCCACTTGCAAGGTCTCTCTCTCTCTTACCTTATTGTCTTATAATCATTTGTTTACCTTTATGATTGAGACGAAACGGAGGGAGTAATTGTTTGTTTTTCCTTTGTATTTGGTAGTTGCCATCTGACTTTATTGTATTAGATCATCTTCTTTAATGGTAGCAATAGATGAGGTGCCTAGACTATTAATCTATTATACAAGGATTGTTCAATTGGAGCCAATGTAGTTCTAGAGCTGGGTTAGTCCGAAACAGCCTCTTTGTGTTGTTAACACATGGCTAAGGCTACCTACCTGTATCCCACTCCCTTTACCTCACAATTTACGGGAGCCATCGAGGCAGTCTTAATATCTATCCTGTGTCTGCAGTGATGATCATACCCCAGTACTAATTCTACCTTGTAATACTGTCTTAACTGTGATAATCCACAATATGTGGAATAGGTTATGACGTCAAGCCATCTGTGTTACTCGGACTTGGTTAAATATTTAACATGTTCATGTTCAAATGTCGGACATGGCTATTTTATAAAAAGTATGCTTGCTTTTTTTCTCCTATCTAATTGAATTGGAATACCCCTGTCGGAGTGTTGGCTGTCGGACACAGATAGGCAAAGGTAATATGAGAATTAAGAGTAATTGATGTGCCATAATATGCGTGCAGGAGGATCGGCCATTGTTTGTCCAATTCTGTGCCAATGATCCTAATATCTTACTTGAAGCTGCCAGTAGGGTGGAAACATTATGTGACTATGTTGATATTAATCTCGGGTAAGCTATATTGATTAGTTTTGTTTCTTCTTGGTTTGCATACTTCAGCTGTAAACAATGTACTTTGAATTCCTGCTTTTGCATGGGACTTTTGGTTGACGCTCAAATGACTGTATTACGTTCTATATGCAGCTGCCCTCAGCGTATTGCTCGTCGGGGTAACTATGGAGCCTTTTTGATGGACAACCTCCCTCTTGTACGGTCCTTGGTGGAAAAACTAGCTCAAAATCTCCAGGTTCCTGTTTCCTGCAAAATCAGACTTTTCCCAAAGATGGAAGAAACTATAAGCTATGCCAAAATGCTGGAGGAAGCTGGTTGCTCTCTTTTAGCTGTTCATGGCCGAACTAGGGATCAGAAGGACCAGAGGAAAATTAGGGCTGATTGGAGTTCAATCAAGGAGGTCCGAAATGCCATTCGGATCCCAGTTCTTGCCAATGGAAACGTTAGACACATGGATGATGTCAACGACTGTTTAGAGGCAACGGGTTGTGAAGGTGTACTTTCTGCTGATGCCCTTCTTGAAAACCCAGCCCTTTTTGCTGGTTTCCGAACTAATGAATGGGTTGATGACAGTGAGGAAAAGTTTATAGAAGGAAAGTTAGACCAAGCAGAACTACTCACCGAATACCTGAAATTTTGCGAGAAGTATCCTGTGCCATTGAGGATGGTTTGTGCTCATGTTCACAAGATGCTAGGGGAGTGGTTTCGATTGCAACCCCAAGTGCGTGAGGAACTCAATGGGACTAGGCTAACATTCGAATTCCTTTACAAATTGATTGATCGGCTTCGGCAGCTAGGTGTTAGTATTCCACTTCATTTAAAGGATAAATGTGGGTCTGTGGACATGGTGGCTGAAAACTATGATGAGCAGTGTAACATGTGATTGTGACCCCGACAGATCTCCATTAAGCTCATATTTGAGCAGATGCCGGCTAGGCAAATCACTTGAGTGCTGAAATTTATGATCTCCAATCAGTTATAAAGAACTTGCATTATTTATCAGATAGATTTGGATACTTACTAGTTTCTACAGTAGCTAAGAATGTAATGTGCTGGGCTTCTGTAGTTACATGTAGCATCAACTTAAAACAGTTTTGTATTGGAAATACGTACACGAGATCGTATTGCATATTGTTGTATTATCAAAATGTTTTAACGGACTTTTAGCAAGCTTTGTCGTAGACTGCCTTAAAAGTAGATGGAGCACATCAAATGTGAGTATATGTACTTTGTTTTCTTTCCTTACTTGGCACTTGCTATATAAAGAAAAACAGTCAAAGTATCAGCAATTTCCTCTTTTCCTTCTCATTTACTCATTTTGCTGCAACTCCCCAGTGTTAATTTTATCCCAATCCACTGCAGATTATAGTATCTGCAATCCATCAATTGATCCATATTCATTAGACCGAGATTTGCATAAGATATGATTCCAAGGATTAATTTGCTATTTTCGCCAAGGTGCTTGAGAACTTCCCTAGGTATCTCCAGTGCGTCAAAGATGAGACTGAAGTCAGTGGTCTAATATAAAGATGTTACAAAAACACATCTCGCAAAAGTTACGAATAACGCTTAGACAGCCTGATAAGGGAGTTTGTACAAGATACTCTTATTTCTGTATGCACACCCTTGAATATTCGTTAATATCGAAAATTATTCACCTTAGAGACTAAATGCTCTCCATAAACAGGTCGAGTCTGATAGGGGCGCTTGTACAAAGATACTCTTATTTCTGTATGCACACCCTTGAAATTCGTTAATACCGAAAATTATTCTTCACTTTAGAGACTAAATGCTCTCCATAAACAGCTCGCCCAAGTTTCTTAATCCCTCCGCTTTTCTGCACACAGATCTCCATGGGCTCAATTGCTGCATCAAAATTTGTCTGCACATTCAACGCAAGTTCAGTTAACTCTCACTCAACTATGACTCTATGAAAGGGGTAAGTAACTATGATGAAAGAGGGCTAACCTCGTAGAAGTAAGCTACACAGATCCGGTATTTTGGGGAATTATTGATGACTCGATGTAGAGTTGACTCATACATTCCATTGGTCAAAATCTGTAAAATAGGAACCTTAAAATATTCAAAAAATGCGTGGGAACTCGGGTAAAGGTAAAAAAGGGTATGGCAAACACCTTCAGCATATCGCCAATGTTGCAGACAAATGTGCCAGGGATTGGTGGAGCCCAAATCCACTCTCCTGAATGATTCCGAACCTTGAACAACATTTGAGGTTATTGGAAAATAGAGATTGAGATAATATGAATAATTGTATACAGAGGTCAATCAAAACCAAGATAGCTAATTAGCTATCGAAACTAAAATTTGAGAGCTTTACATAATTGTAAACTATGTCACTCTGATTGCTAATTGGGTATATGCCAACGTGTCGGATTCAGCTATTATTGAGCTTCTGCCTTAAAGGGAGTGTTAGATGTCCGTAACCATGTATGAATGTCAGTGTTGACATGATACTTTTCTGAGCAACATAGGTAAAATAACACTATTGGTTAGGATTTAAGGTCTACCTATGGTCTCAACTCTCAACTCACAAAGATATACAAACAAAAGAGGTCATTTGTCCCTGACACTCCATTTCCGAAAGAGAATACAATGATATGCTGACATGTTGATCTCTATCCGTGAATTCATTTATAATCTTGATAAGTCTATTCTGGTTTGCAATCAGCCTCAAAACATGATCTCATATTTGTCATTCATTTGCAATTCACCATATATACTCAAACGAACATCATAATACATGTGCGCTAGTTTGAGAACAATGTTACTTTAGTCTTTAGGGTCGCAAATAGGTAAGGAATGTCAAAATAAATGAACAATCAGTCATTCACACATGAATGCAAGATAAACCTAGCAAAAACCAGCCTTAAACCTGAATGACTTGATAATACAAATGATTCAACCCTATCCAAATACAAACATACCTGATCTGACCCGTATCGAACAACCCGTGCCTAACCTGAAGGACCTATTTGCCAGGTCTAAGATTCTAATCTTGGAAGGAAATAACATGAAGAAAAGTACATATCATTTGAAAAATTACTTGAAGAAGCTTTGTATGAAGCACTCAAGAGACAATGACATACCTGAAGAGCTGTTATGTCCTCATCCTGATTGACTAGAGTCAAAAGACCTGTTGACCAAAATTAGGTTTAAGGCGACCATAATATGACAAGCCAACAAATTCCATGATCTTAAATTGAAGCTTACCATAGTCGGTGTGTGCCCCACTGGATTCGAAGTACATGAGCATTTAAAGACACAATAAGAAACAGTGTCAAACAAAATAGGAAAATAAAGCACAAAGAATGTCACATTACCAGCCAATGTCATTTTCAGCTTTGCTGCAACCATTTGCGTTTGAGACCACAGGATAGCCAATCAAACGCATAACCCAAAATGGGTCACCAGCGATCTTTCCTTCCAACTCATATCTTGAGCCACCCAAGGCTAGAGCAATTCCTCGCATTATCTTCCTAGACAGTTCTGTAAGTACGTTTTAACCGATTATTCAAAGTAAAAATGAGTGAAGGCGAGAAGCAAAGACATACTATATCAATCCCAAATTTATTTTACCTATTTGACTTTGACGGCCAAGCAATATCGAGTTCCACAGATATTTTCTCAATGTCTATAATATTTAAATATGCAAATAGTTGATTCAATAAATCAATAGTGACACGTTATGGAGTCTGTCGCAACATATATTTGAGTAACCATGAAAGTTATGGGAACAATTATCAAGGGATATTGGGAGGATTAGCTTGGATCTAAAGATGAAGAGATGCTTGCCTGTGCAATAGGCAATATATTGCTCCATCACTGATTTATAGTTCTGAGGATTAGCTGGCCTGCACGAAGAACATAAAAATGTTGTCACCTCACTCTGAGAAGCTACAACAACTATCTATCTTTTGTCCACCTACAAGCCATATATATATATATATTCTATTGAACTCTCAAAGAGAAAAATTTGGATTTCTTAGCAGTTGGTGATTTTGATCACAAGGACATTTAAGTGCATTCAGGTTTTCTTGTCAAAACTGTTTTGAGCTCGGAATCGATATAATGTGCGTAGGAGAATATGGAGGCTACGCTCATATATTCGAAGTTATCGAGTACATGGTTAAAGTGGATAAGGGACACTATTTAAAAGTGTTGTCGTAGTATATTAATCCCTTATCGGGATTATTATTACAACGAAGCCCACAATACAGCGCACAACCCAACCCATGCATCTCCAACGGCTTCCCCAAAGATCTGCTCCAACGGCTCTCCATGATTTCCTCACCCACATAAGGCAAACAACAATATTTGCCTTCTATAGTCTATTGTATAATATTCTTCCCACATTTACGTATATGCAAATATCTGTATAAATAGCTACTCCCTTGTATTTAGGAAACAAGTTAATTGAAAATAATACAAGTTTACATAATCACTCTTTCATAATAATTATACACTAGGGGCCAAAGTATTACGAAATGAGAAACAAAATCTAAAATTAAAAAAAGTTAGTCACGTCCCCGATCGGGTGACATAGCCCTGAGAGGGTGTATTTGTTCTCTCTGTATTTCATGCAAGACAAAAATCAGACTTGGCAGTTGTTTGCTTTCATTGGTTCATTATGAAACCTAATGTTCTTATCCTCTTTGTCAATATGTGTGTACGTATTTTGATACACATATATATATATGCAGAATGTGTGTTTTTTCCGACAAAGGTAAACTTTTATAAGTTAAATAAAACATGAAAACAAGGTTCTGCTTGTAGCCTTACATTAAGAGTACAAACGTAAAAACAAACGAATACCGCTGACGGTATTTTTTGTTCCTATTCTGACAGGCAATACATTTGCCATTTGCAATACATTTGCCATTTGCTAGTACATTTGCCATTTGCCAAGATAGTTTTCTTGATGTCACCCAGGAGGTGAACCCGTAACGCTCACTATTTGCATAATCTCGAGAAGGGCACGTGAATGTGCCTCGAACAAAGATGACACACGAATCATATAATAGACCACGGTACCCGTGCTTGAGACGGAGCATGAGATTTCGTAAAGATTACTACAAGGTTTCTTGCGTACAAGGACACTAAGGACATACTAGAGAAAATTTGTACCTGAAACCTGTGAAGTAGTGAGGTAGGGGGAATTTGTATTTTGTTAACCGAGAGAAGATGTAGATGTGCAGCAGTCATAGAGTCAACTAGACATAAGATTTGTTTTGGGTTAACTTGTAGATTCTGAAATACAATTGAGTTCTTGGTTAACCAAACTGATCGGAGTAGACAAAGGAAGCAAAGATGTACGGTCTCAAGGTTGCTGATGAAGATAGTTTAAATGATTTTCAATCCTGTAAATAAAGAGTGTAGAGGCTTTAGCTTGGGAGACTATCCCCAAAGGAGATGAGCCCAAAAAAGATGAGCACCAGGCTGACATTACACGATCTGAAAAGGTGATCCCGAGTCTCCAGGCAGAAGACACACTCACTATCAATGAGGGAAGAAGGAAGAGTAGGGCTGAACAAAAAAAAACCGATACGAATTTTTTTTTCGAATCCGATCCGAAATCTGAAAAGATAATCCGAATTTATGGATATCATTCAAATTGGATATCCGATCCGGTTTTTTCTGAATAATATGGACTGGATGTGGATTGTGATTTTCTTAAAATTGGATATCCGAATCATAAAAAAAGGGAAAAAAAATCAAAAAACCTAACATTTTACCATTATGTTTTAAGTTGTTTGATACGTAGTACATATTGATTGTTATTGTTATAAACATAATCGAGAAGTGTGACAAAAGAAGTACATATTCATTATACACATTGTCTTTTTTTTCCTTGTTTGGTTTTGGAGCACAAAATATACTCATTAGTGGAAGAATGAATTTCTTCTAGTGATAATCTTTGAATGATTCGTTCTGCACCGTACCATTTGTTAATTTTTTACTATGCATTTAAAATTGGATCTAAGTTTCCGAAATCTGGATATCCGGATTCCGAATTTTTGGATATCCGAATATTCGGATTTGGATGTGGATCGCCAAAAATCATATTTTTAAGACTGGATATCCGATCCGAATTTCAAAACCGGAGCGGATATCCGATTTTGCTCACCCCTAGTAAGATGCATGTGACCTTCCTTGATGCTATAGTCCCCATCTTCCGTATATTTCCAGTAATGGTAATCATCCGAATCCAGAATTGGCGGTTCCATTGCTAGAATAACTTTAGCCGATGGTGGCGCATAATACTTGAAAATCATTCCTGGATTCCAGCTTCCAGTCGGAGTCCGCGTGGTAAGTTGTGAAATGGAGAGGATTAGGGTGTCTTAAAGAGGGTTCGTCTCCGTGTATCCATGGACTCCTTAGATTGACAATTTTTTTCATCAACCGCACGGCATAGGCCTTTCCAGAAGTAAGAAGGTTGTGAAACTTTTGAAACCTTGGTGCAACTGGGAGATCCTTCCCATATTTTGGAATAAGAGTCTTAGCAAGTAGTCCTTCCGGCTTCCGATGTAAGTGCCGGAAATTTTTTAGGAGAGAAGCTTGACCAGCAATACAGTAATATTTAATACCAGGACCCCCTCTGTCCTTTGGGACATTAATGAGTTCCTTCGAGGTCCAGTGAATAGATCGACGAGTCAAATCTTTCTGCCACCAGAAAGCAGCAATTAAAGAATCCAATTTCCGGAAAATAGATAAAGGCAAAGGAATGGCAGCAAGAATATGGTTAAGAGAAGTATGGTGTTGATAAGAATTAACTTAACTGTTTTGTGCTTGGGAATATCAACAGGTACGCCTAGGTAGGTGCTGAAGGAGGAAGACACGTTCATTCTCAAGATAGAAGTCAGGTGATCCAACCTAAGTCAAGTCAGAGGGAGAGTAGGGAATTCGGACTGAATTTTATGAAAGATTTGCCAAAATTTATCATTTGTCTAGAGAGGCTTGTTCGAATGCACTGAAAATATCACGCAAGGCATTGAAAGATGACAAAATCGCTTTGGAGCAGATAAAGGTGTCATCGGCATAAAATAGATGTGAGATTGGAGAAGTGTAGTGTGAAATCTTGAGGCCATGAATCATACCTTTTTTTTCTACAAAATTTAGAAGGTAGGACCTTCATACACGTGATGAAATGGTAAGGTGATAAAGGATCGCCTTAACATAGGCCACAAGTGGGATGAAAATGAGCAACAGACTCGCCGTTAATCATGACCATGTAATATACAGTAGATATACATTCCCAGACTAAGAAGGGCACCAATTGTTATGCGGCCCTTAAGCTAGATATGCATAAAGCCTTTGATCGGGTTTCATAGACTTTCCTTATGGGCATTATGGAGCGCTTTGGATTTTCGGTCTCTTGGCGGAATATAATGTGTTGAAACAAAATAGCACACAATTTGAACTTTGATTTTGACGAAACAAAGTTAAAAAAACCAACTCATATTGCTCATTTGTTCTTTGCTCTTGCCTTAAGACAAATGAATCGTCTTATCCTGCAGAGATTTCGTGTAACCCGGAGGCAATAGGGTCAAAATACTCTAAAAAAAGCGCGTTAGCGTGATTCGACTGGATGTATTATACCGTCTTATATCGTTTTCATTTCTGTTTCAGTGTCTTTGTTATATTAGTTACATATCGTAATATTTTTTTAATACAAAACTGCAACTTTTTTAGAGTATTTTCTGCATTTGAAAATGGATTCGATCAAGGACAACACTACCAAGTTTGAAAAGTTTAGAAATTTGAGGATGTCGATTTCCGCCATTGATAATATAGAGAGGAATTATAATATTGTATTATTGATGATTGTGTTGTTTACATTGAGATGTGACGATCTATTTATAATAGATCGTCAAACCCTAGATAAACCATAATGATAGATAATGGGCTAGGCCCAATATCCTAATACCCTCCCGCAATCGTAAAGGCAGTACATTGGACGAACTTTACGATTGGAGAAAAAAATACAAAAGAAAAACATAATCAATAACAAAAAGAAAAATATCTTCATCTTCTTCTTCGCTCTTCGTAAAAACTTCTCATCTTCACAAGGTGGTAAGGGTGCGTATTGGACTCGCCAGACAATTTTCATTACGTATAGGACTCGCCAGACAATTTTCAGTGCGTAACTCGCCAGTTTTTTTCGGTGCGTAACTCGCCAGTTTTTTCGTGCGTAACTCGCCAGTTTTTTCGTGCGTAACTCGCCAGTTTTTTTTTTTTTTTCGTACCACCTTGATTAAAGAAATTAGATTTTTTCGGATCGAATTGAAGAATAGAAGAAACTTTTTTTTTTGGGTTTTTTTTTTTTTTAAATAAAATAAAATAGATACTATCCTAAAATCCAGCCGGAGGGCGCCATAGTCAATTAGTCCCTCCGGCAGGGCAGCGGAATGTCGTTTTTAGGCCTCAAGAGCGTGAGGCTCTGATACCATGTTAGATAATATAGAGAGGAATTATAATATTGTATTATTGATGATTGTGTTGTTTACATTGAGATGTGACGATCTATTTCTAATAGATCGTCAAACCCTAGATAAACCATAATGATAGATAATGGGCTAGGCCCAATATCCTAATAGCCATTGGAAAAAGAAAAAGCACTTTCTTCTCACCACCGTGTATGTGTTGAGTACTCTTATGTCGAAGATTGTTGGGGATGAAACTCTTGCAAAAATTCGACGTAAGAGAAACAAGTGGGAGAATGATGACTACATATGTCGTGGTCACATCTTAAACGAAATGTCTGACTCTCTTTTTTGACATTTATCAATGAGCCCGCTAAAGATTTATGGGATCAACTTGAGTCTAAATACATGGATGGGGATGCTTCTAGCAAGAAATTCCTTGTTGGAAAATTCATAAATTATAAAATAGTTGATTCTAGCCTGGTAATGGAACAATATAATGAATTGCTCCGGATCTTTGGGCAATTTGCAGAACAGGAGATGGAGATAGAGATGGAGATAGAGATGGAGATGGAGATGGATGAATCTATCTCGATGTCCAGTATTATAGACAAATCGCTCCTTCTTGGAAGGATTTTAAACATATGCTTAAACATAAAAAGGTGGAAGATAGTGGCAAAGGAAAAGGTAAGCATGTCATGTGATCCTCTTCTGTCTATATGATGAAAAAAGGAGAGGGTTCTAAGAACAAATTTAAGAGGAAAAAACGCTCTTTTAATAACACCGATGACGAGTCTAAAAATGCACCAAAATGCTCTTGTTGGATTTGTGGAATGATCACGCATTTGAAGGCATTTGAAAGCAAATTACAAGGTTGGAAAGCATAAAAAGGAAAAGGGTGAAAGTGCTAGCCAAGGAGGACAAGGGTCTAATGATCAACGTCTACCCACTAATCAAGGTCATATTTTAAACTATGGTCTTAATTCGGTTATGAATCTATTGGTGGTCCTCGCACGATGGTGTTGGAATTTAGATCCGAAAATGTTGTAAATTTAAATAATGTTTTACATGTACCCGGAATAGAATGAACCTTGTGTCCGAAAGTTGTTTATGTAAACTTGGTTATAAACAAGTGTATTAATCTAACAAATACGTATTATCTAAGCATGGTACGTTTATTGGATTTGGTTATTATTGTAATGGCATGTTTGTGTTGAATGCTGTTTCAAATGAAACTTCCATATTTATTGCTTCCTCTATGAATGTTACTTCATATCTTTGGCATGTAAGACTAGAACATGTACATTATAAAAGATTGAAAACTGTGTCGGTCTAATTTCATCATTTAACATAAACATTAATACGCGTAACACTTGTATGTTGACAAAAATCACAAGACAATCTTTTGGAAATGTGTATAGGATCTCACATGTGCTTGAACTTATTCATAGTGATTTATGTGATTTTCGCAATTATCCGTCTTTAGGTGACAAAAAATATGCAATGACGTTCATTGATGATTATAGTAGGTTTTGTTACATATACTTATTACTTCATACAAAAGATGAGGCAATTGATAAGTTTAAGGTTTTAAAAATGAAGTGAAATTGCAACAATCGTTTTTGATTAAAAGGTTGCGTTCCGATAGAGGTGGTGAATATGACCCATTGTATTTTGAGTCAAGTGCTATCATTCATGAAGTATCTTCTCCCTTGACACCACAATTAAATGGTGAAGCGGAAAGGAAAAATAGAGTTCTAAAAGAAATGGTTAATTTCATGTTGTCTTACTTGAGTTTAAGTGACGGATTTTGAGGTGAAGCCATGTTCACGGCATGCTATTTGTTAAATAAGATTCCTAACAAAAGGAATAAAGACATTCCATATGAACTTTGGTACAAAAAGAAACCAAGTTTGAATTTCTTCAAGTTTGGGGTTATCTTCAAGTTTGGGGTAGTGGAGCAGACTGCCGGATCCCAAGAATAAAATCTTGGGAAAAGGGGCATCAATTCTATGTAATTGAACCTAATGATTTTGTTTCGCTCATCAATGCCAAAGTCAAAGGAACTAGTACCTCGACACACGGGTGAACGGGATCAGCGAACCTAGGAGGTTGGAACATGTAAACAATGTCGGTTAGTTAGGTTGTTAGGTTGTTGAATTGGAGAAACACATTGTTTATGTCAAGTTGTCGTAATGGCCTAAGACAAAGTAAACACTAAACAGATAGTCGCACGCTCTATGACTGTGCTAAAGGTTTCACTATGGTCAACGAATGGACGTTGGTGAAAACCCTTAGCAACAAGGCGGACCTTATGCTTCATCGGGCTTATACTTAGTACGAAAGATCCACTTACAACCAACAATATTTTGGGAGGGGTCAGGAGGAACAAGGCTCCAGGTTTCGTAGCAAAAAGAGCAGAGTGTTTTTGTTAGTAAGAAGAGCGGACTCTTGTTGTTCCGCTGGGTAGGATGAGCAAGAGCTTGGCAATTAGTATGAGGTTCGGAGGGAGTTAGATGGGCAACTAGGTTCATCATATTTCGAGGCTTGAAAATGTCGTGGCTGGAACAAGTGCCATAGGGACCCCAAGTGCCATAGGGAGGGGGTGGTGAGGTGTGGGTGTGGGTGTGGTGTGGGTGTGGGTGGGGAAGGTGATATGGAGATGGTAGTGAGTAGTGACAGCATCAATATATGGGTGTGGTGGGGGAGGTGGGGGAGGCAGGAATGGTGGAGAGGGAGGCATGGGAAGGTGCAGAAGCATTAGGAGAGGGTTGTGAGGGTTGTGTGCGTGGGGAGGAGGTTGTGCTGGTGGTATGGAGGGATGAGAGGTGGCATGTGTAATGGAGGGGATTTTGATACTTTATTCAATAGACTTCACGTTTTGGGGAAGTACAAAAAACGACAAGCATAGTTAATTGGGAATTTGTGCGTAGAATACAAAAGAGTGAAGTTCGGAAGGCATTAAGGAAGATGGGGTCAAAGAAGGCAGAGGGGCCGGATGGTATACCTATAGAAGTTTGGAGGGGTCTGGGGAGAAGGAAATTGAATGGATAACACTACTCTTCTCTTCTTGGAGGGGTAACAAGATGGCAAGAGCTTAGAGAACAAGCACTCTTGTCCCTTTGTATAAGAATAAAGGTAATGTTCAAGAGTGAGAATAATCGAGCAAAGGCTTAGAAAATGTGTAGATATCTCGGAAAACGAATTTGGTTGGATTTATGCCTGGGAGATCGACTATGGATACATTTTTTATCATGAGACAGTTGATGGAACAACGGCACCAGGAAAGGAAGAAAGGAAGAAAGACCTGCATATGGTTTTTATTGATTTGGAGAAGGCATATGATAAGGTCCCGAGAGAAGTACTTTGGTGGGCTTTGGCAAGAAAGGGAGTGTCAAGAAAATATATTGACCTCATAAAGGAGGTGTATGAGGGGGCTAGTACAAGTGTTAGAACTAATGTTGGGAAACGGAAGAATTCCCCATTAGCATTTGTGTGCTTCAAGGTTGCGCACTTAGTCCTTTTCTCTTTGCTATAGTTATGGATGAGTTGACAAGAGATATTCAGGACGAGATCCCTTGGTGTATGATATTTGCGGATAATATTGTGTTGATTGACGAAACGAAAGAGGGGGTGGAGAGAAAGTTGGACTTATGGAGGCATACTTTGGAGACTCGTTGGTTTAGGCTAAGTAGGAGTAAGACTGAGTATGTGAGGTGGGTGAGATCGACGACGGTGTGGAGCATTATTTTCGATGAAAATGTTGTTAAGGGGTTAGATTCCATTAGATATCTCGGATCTATTATCCAAAACGATGGACAGTTAGACGCAGATGTGGCTCACAGAGGCTCACGGAATTATAGCGGGATGGATGAAAAAGGAGAAGTGCTACACGGGGTTTTTGTGTGATAAAGGTGCACCCAAAGATTAAAGGGAAAATTTTATCATACGGCGATTACGGCGGCCGTGAAACAGTGTCACATTCAAAAGATGAGTGTGGTGGAGATGCGTATGTTGAGGGGACGTGCGGCTATACACGGAAAGACCGGTTAAGGAATGAGTTGATTAAGGAGAATATAAAAGTGGCCCCAATAGAGGACAAGATGATGGAAAATCGACTAAGATGGTTTGGCTATGTGAGAAGGAGACCTCTGAACGCACCGGTTAGGAGGTTCGAGACCTGGGGCGCAGAAAAAGGTTGCTAGGGGTAGAGGGAGACCTAAACAAACATGTAGAAGAGTGATTGAGCACGATATGAGATTTCTCGGGCTCTAGGAGGGGATGGTGATGGAGAGGGCACTATGGAGGAATATGATACATGTGGACTTTTAGCATTTGATGTTTTTATTTAAGTTTTCTAAAAAAAATTTATTCTTTTTGGACTTATTACATCTTTTTTCTCAAAAACTTTTTATATTAAGTTTTACTTCGTTTTCCAAAATTATTTTAAACTTTATTCTTGATTTAGTTTTTAGGATTTTATATATGTGATAAGTTCAATTTAAAATCTATAAAACCCCTTTGCCTTTCATATTCTGTTTCACTCCACTTCCGTTTTTCCTTTTCTTTCTTTTTTTCGCTTGTTGAGATGGGAGTTCACCCATGGTGGTTCCAAAGGATGATTCATGTCAGCCGACCCCAAATCATTCTGGGACTAAGGCTCTGATGTTGTAGTTGTTGTACAGAACTACAACATCGGCTAGTTAGTTGCACTACATGCACATGAATAGGGTGAATAAACTACTTGCAAGCAAGATGGGCTTAATACTAGGCAGCAGGCAGCATGTGAGATAGGGTTGTATACTTGTATAAAATATAGTTTTAATACTAATTAAGTGAAACTTGAACATACCATAAGTTAGGTCCTTCCATAGGTTTTCCGAGATCTCCATATAAACCGTGGTTCAATTCTTTGTAACACTGGATGCAAATACAAATCCAGAATCAAACAAGCAAATCCCACAAAATAGGTACGGAGTATTATAATTTCTGATCATATAAATGACTTTCAATGGATCAGTGTGTTTGAGAGACAAAGATTTGCCAAGATATTCCCAAAGACAGCAAATGATTTGCATTTAACGTTTCACACAATCATTTTAGTCATAAGAAAACATAACCGCAGAATGACAAAGTTCTACCAACTGTGAACAACTAGCTACACCGAAAAAACTGTCCTCCAAAAGGACCCATCACTGTACTGATTTCTTCTTCATCTTTTGTATGAGACATGGCAATATATAGAGAGAATATGAGCAACATTCCAATACATATAGAAGCAGAGGCAGAGAGATTTCTGTACGCATTCAGAAGTATTAAAAGATTTTCTCTCTTTAAAATCACATTTTTATTGAGTTTAGCACTAACTCTGTAACTTATACGTACATACTAATTTTGTGTACTTGAGTATTTATATTAAAAATTTATTATGGATTCGGACAACCCTTAGTGTCCTCCATAGCTCCACATTGTATATTCAGTGAATCACTGATAGTGTATGCAACAATTAAAATTTAAAAAATTGAAGAAGAATCACCCACATCAATGGCCTCATGCATATCAGGAACACCCTTGGTTATGTTATCCCCAACCTCTTGATATCCCCTGCATTTAAAGGTTAAGTAACAATTACTTAAATTGGCCCCTCAATGAAATGCATAAGGACAGCATCTCATGTCTAGGAGGAAGAAAACAACCTGTATCCAGTTTCTTCGGATAACTTTATCTTGACTTTTTCTTCAAGAGGCCGGTAAAAGAACTGGCGTGTAATATCTCTGACTTCCTTCAGAAGGGTGTCGGGGATCCCATGGCCTTTCTACTCGACAAAGAGTAACCAAATCAGCATTTGTAAGACAATCAATAAGCATATACATGAAACTATGGACATTCTCTAGTTCTAAATTCCGCTAATAATATTGTGGGGTGTAAAAAAGGCATTGTAGATTTGTAGCTCACATTGGCAAGACTCATCCTTCCTACAAAGCACATAACCTCATTTATTAGTCCCTGTTTTATAATAGCTTTTTGTAATTACCTCAGTCACAACATGTTGATCATATTACATGGATTGCTTCAGTGTAATTAGGATTGCTGATGTGGCAAAGTGTGTTAGTGTGTTTGTTAAGAATCTGGTATGCAAATCTGTATATAAGGCTGCTCTCTGTACTTGTGATAACTTAAAAAAGATGACTTAGAATACAGATTTTTGATAGCCAAATATTGTTTAGTAGTAGATAAATACATATAAGCTCATTCAATTTATAGTAAATCTCTTGTAGTTTGTGACTGAAACGAGCTTAATTAAATTAATTGAATTAATTGCAGTAGAGATTAATTGAACTAAATTCAGTGGAACTAAGATGAAGCTAATTTAGTTGAATTAAAAATTACTTTTGTGAAGACATTAACCGAATATAATTGATTGAAACTAAATAAAACTTAACGAATATAGCCAAGCAAAATTGAAAGAAGCTAAATTAAGCGGCATGGGTTGAGCTCCTGGCTGCCTTATGTCGTGTTCCTTCCCCTCACCCACCTAAAAATCCCTGAATGTGCTAAAAATCGGGCTACCAAACACCCCCAATAGATATAAGTGTATGAGATTACGACAAAGTTAAGGCAAGGTGAATTGATGAGTACCACGTAGAAGAATCCAGCGAGTCTGCAAGCTTCATCTAATTGTCTAACAACATTAAGCACACCAGCATCTTGACACATATCTGCATCGTCCCATTTCTCAACTAGACAACTTATATCTGCATGTTATTCATTATAGTATCATAACCCTATAACTGGTAAACTGGAATACAAGTGAAGAATAAGAGGTGGAAAATACCTATAATTGGAATACAAGTGAAGTCAGTAGCCATCAAAGAAACACACAGCTCAACTTTTTTGGGTTTCTTTCTTCAACTTCTGAAGGCGCTCTTTGTTTTCTGGGTTTTTAAATAGTTACTGGACCACCCCACTAGTTTTTGTTTTCTCACTGCTCTTTATTCTAACCTCGTTTCTTCATTTTTGGAGTAATTACAGGCACAGCTATCTAAAGTGGAATTCCTATCTTCCACTTTTTCAAACTAACTTTAAAACTAACTTTTGAGGGAACTTTTGAGGGAACTCAGAGCAAAACGGAGTTAGCTAATTGTTTGTAAGATGATGGTCGATGGATATACATTATACAACACGTGTAAGAGGGTTTTAGCGTCCATTTTATATCTTGTTGTCTTTATCTTAGCTCAAAATCACAAATCATTTATATAACATCAACTAGATTAGAACTCGTACAACATTATACGGGTATATATAAATAATTAATTAATTATTTAATCATAATAATATTCTATAAGTAGATGCATAAAATTGTGATGGACAAATAATTTTATATTTATCTATCTATAAATATAATAAAAACACAATCTAATACTTCACATTTTACCCTTCCACTATTTGAGAGTAATTTATTAAGCCACATCATCATTCCTTATTTTGAAAAGAAAAAAGAAAATGAAAATAAAATCATAATCATTAAATGCAAATAATAGCATGATAAACATTAAACTTTAGTTTATTTAATTTTAAAATAAATTAAATAATAGTAAAACAAATGCATACTTAATTTTAAAATTGTTGCGTATATTATTAGAATAAGATAAAATGACAAATAAAAATAACATCATTTTAATTTTATGCAGTTTATAAGAAATTAAGAAATTTTTAAACATTAAATTTAAAAGACAATCTAATGCATCACATTTCACTATTCCACTATTTAAGAGCAATTTATTAAGCCACATCATCATCATCCCTTATTGCGTGATTCGGCTTGGCCGTTTGCTTTTGGGTAACCTGGTGTTGATGTGATGAGCTTGATATTCCAGGCTTCACAAAATGCTATTGTTCTTTTGTCTATGAATTGGCTACCATTGTCGCAAATGATTTATGAGGGGATACCAAATCTACAAATGATGTTCCTTTTAATAAAGGAGATGACATCAGATCTGACTTAGTGATACCCGTCGTTGTGGGTGTCAAAGATAAAATTTATAGTCCAAACTAAAACTATAGATATTGATATTCAAGGTCGTACCACAAGGAGGTTTGGGATTTATTAGCTGTTTTAGGTTTTAAGTCTTAAGGTAACAAAAGGGGGTTTTATGATTGATTTTGGTTTCAACTAAGTCTAATAAGAAAATAAGAACAAAACTGAAATATAAGATGTAAAAAGATGACAAAAGAGATGGTAGGGTGTTCGGGTCACTATAGCTATGATGGCAGACGATCTAGGTAAACATGTATTATAGTCGCGTAAGAGGTATAACAAGTCCTTTCAGTCCGAGTTAACTAGTAGCTCCTTTCGGCCTATGCTACTAGTGCCTAGGTCTCACTTTATACTAGTTGTCAACGTGATAGATGATTCCTAATGTATAAGTCACATACCTTGCGATCTTAGTAACTTAGCTGTCTTAAACCGTTAACTAATGTCCTTCCCTATCTCTCGATCCACGGGTTGGTCATTACTAAGCATCTAACAAGTCTCCTCTCGGTCTCATTGAAAGATATTGCACTTAACGAAACAAAACAGGTCTGATCATACACGAAGTCGGTCGACCGACCAGCTGGTCCGGTCGATCGACCAACCTACTCAGTCGACCGACCAGAGAAGTCAGTCGGTCGACCAAGCACTGTTACGGGTTGCCCTAAACAACGACATCTACGCTATAATTCGCCTACATCCTAACATATGAAGTTTAGCTACTCATAACGACCATGAAAACAATAATTACAACAAAGATAACAACAAACATCATGATTATAATAATAACAAAGTAATTAACAAAAGCAATGGCTTGAGATTTTAACTATCCGGTATAAAACTAATAAAACTTATAAATAAACTGAATCCAGAACAAGAATTACCGAAACAAGGAAGGTAGAAGAAATGAAAGATTGCACTTATTGAAATTCGCGAGGAAACAGAGTGTTTGTATAAACTAATGAGAAAACTAAAACTAATGACGAAATTCAAATTAACAGTAATTCTAAAGTAAAAACTTGATTAAGACTTGATTAAGGCGTGATTAAGGTTTGATTCTCTCTGATTAGCACGTGATTAGGCTTTTATAGAAATCTCTGAGGTCTTTTCTTAACTCTAATCACGCTTCGTGGGCTTTTAATCTCTTTCTGAAATTTCCGAAAAAGGGCCGAGTGGTCGACCGACCGTTAGTGTTGATCGTCGACCAGTTGTCGGGCTCACTGAAGCTTCTAATCTCATAAAAATGACTTCTGAAATTCGCTTGTCAGGTACATTGGTCGGCCGACCAGTGTGCTCAGTCGGTCGACTGATGTACCTGATGTATCAGTTCTTTTAGCTCTTGAAATCAGTCATTTGGCCTTGCAATGCGCGTTAGACTTCGTTCCTTCTTTGTCCTTAGCTATGCAATCCTCTTGAGGACGGATTTGACTCGAAATCGACTCATTTCCGCATAAATCTGCAATAATGCACAAAAATACGAAAGTAGACGAAATAGGAAAAATAACAACCATAAACTCATAATTGAGCTCTGAAATGCGTGTAAAATTAGATGAAAAACATCATAAAATAGACACACATCAAATTTTCCCAAACCAAACCCTTGCTTGTCCTCAAGCAAGAACTAGACTCTATCTTAAATTAATGGAACGATTTCAATCTCAGAGCGAAATGCAACTGTAAAGCCTAAACCAATTTAATGCTAAGTCAAAAGGCAACTAGTAAATGAATCATGCAAACGAGTTATTGAGGTGTCAAAACTTACTAATCTATCAACCATAGAGACTTATCAAAATGGACTCTCGCGGGTCGCTCTAATCACACAATAAGCAAAGGTGAGTGTATGTAAAAGATAGAAAGAAGTAACTTTGTAATGACACTAACCTAACTTCGACCCATGACAACATGCCTGCAATCTAACATGAAAATAATCTCTATAATCATGCATATACATACCAATCTAATGACTTTGACACATGATGAGGAGAAGAAAGGATATGTGAGGTAATGGGTAAGAAAGGCTAAGATTATTTGGATATCCGGAGTTGAAAAGCCAAGCTAGCAAACAATGGAATCCAAACAATAAATTATCACTTCTAAACCCAAAATTCAGAATGGTGCTATTTTGAAGCACAAATCTCACAATTTTTCAAAGGAAAACGACTCCCCAAATGATATGAATGAAACATGGGAGTAAAAATCGCTAAAGAATAAAACTTTGAAGTAATCGCGATTTTCTGATTTCTGACAGTTTGTCGACCAATCATATGCTTCGGTCAGTCGACTGATTTGCTGTACTGTTTTCGATTTTTCTTTCTTTTGTCTGTTTTCCTCTTCTCTTTTCTTTTCCTTTTCCGAATTTTTCTCATTCTTTCTTTTCTTTTCTTTTTCTTTTCTGATTTTTTTTCATTCTTTCTTTTCTTTCCATAGTTTCCATCTTTCTCAATTGACAACATAATCACCAAAAAGACTTAAAGTATTCCCGTGACTACAAATACTAGTTTGGATATGGTAGGCAAAGTATGGGATGTAGCTTATGGGACAAAAAGGCAGATTTGGCTATGTGAAACTTATGGGTAAGACAAGAAAAGGAACCTCATTTGCACGTGTCAACAATAAAAAAAACTAGATAGCATACAGGTATAAGCAGATTAAATTCATGTTTATGCATATTGATGTAACATGTCTTATAAATGAGTACTACTCACATCCTAACAAACTGGTCATAAATGACACCAGTTATAAAGCTCTAAAACTCAGAATGTATTGTAGTTCGCCAAAGATAAAAGTCAAGTCTCAAGATTAGCAATTATTTTGACAAAAACTCGTAGACTATGCATATGATTCCACTAAAACATGTGTTAACTAGCAAGGCTTAGGCATAAACAGATGAAATGCAATGTAATCATTGAAATACTATAGTTCCGACTCAGCCTATATGCTAAAATAAACGTGCATTTTTTGGAATTTTTGAAATTTTTGAATTTTGTTTTGGATTTTTGTGTATATGCAAGGAAAATAAAACAACAATGCAAAACGAAATACAATAAACGTGAAACTGAAATGCAATAAAAACATGTATGCGACGCAAAACCTTTCCCCAAACCAAATTACATAATGTCTCCATTGTGCAAAAGCATAAGCAAAGAATCATGGAAAAATGGGAATTTGCGTAAAAATGACTAAGGAAATGAAAATGGAAGGAACTCACAAAACATATGCGCGAACGGAAACCTCCTCAAACCAGCGTGAGCTAGGAGGTTTCGGTAGCCAACATTGCTACCATATAGACCTGAAAAAGACAAAAGACACAACCTTTTTCAGAGATTAAACTCATTTGGGTGGTAATTGAGAATTAAAGGAATGGAAATAGAAGAAAATTAAGAGCGTAAAGGAAGGAATAGAGAGAGAGAGAGAGACAGAGACTCCCTAAGTTTGCTTGCACGCTCCTCGAGGTGACGGAGACTGGTAATAGCAGCAGTGGTGGTCGACCGACCGTGGGGTATGGTCGACTGACCATTGGTCGATGATCAGAAGGCTACTGGAATGCAGTTACTGGTCGACCTACTGGTATATCTGGTCGGTCGGCCGCTCTTCCTGTACAGAGCTCGTTTTTCTTCTTCTAATTAACTCAACGGATTGAGTTAATCATTTCTCAAACCTGTAAAACACAATTAACGGGCCCAAAACTTGCGCAAAACCCAAAACTACAAAGTCTATAGTCTCAAAACAAAAACAACTAACGCAAAAAATCTAAGTCTTACGCAAAAAACAAAAAATAGTCTCAAAAACAGAAATGAATGTCTTAAAATTCAGAAATAAAGCAATCATCCGCGAAAAATGCGGAAAATCTCGGACCAAGGCTTTTGACTACATGAGGTAGCCTCCACGGTGCTTGTCTTTATTGCAAGGCATGTCCCCACTTTTCCATGTGACATACGCGGTGGCTTATCAACTCTAGCATTCTCCTTTTCCCGGTCGTCAGCTTTGATCTCGTCATCCGGCTCCTTCACGATTGGTTTAACTCGTGGTTCCTCTTTCCCAAACCGTTTCCTGAAATGGGTAAAACAACAAGTTTGTCTTACATCGTGCTCCCAATCTGGGGCGGAGGTGTCACAACAGGAATAGGTGTAGGTTCTAAAGCTGGGACATCAGTAATCACCACATATTTATTTTCAGAAGACACAGTATTGCAAGTAATAGGAGTCATGACATCTTTCTTCCTATAGGATTGACCAAACACGATTGAGTGTTTGCCCACTTTGAAGGTAAGACTCTTACTCCCTACATCTGTAATTGCATCAGCAGTGTGCAAAAAGGGTCTTCCTAAAATAATGGGGATGTGGGCATCCTCAGGAATATCTAGCACAACAAAGTTAACAGGAAAGAAAAACCTATCAATTTGTACCGGTATATTCTCTAGAATGCCTACTGGTTCAACTGAAGTTCGATCGGCCATTTGGACCGTCATACTAATCACACCAAACTGGGTCATTCCTAACTTCCTAGCAAGGCTCAAGGGCATGACACTTATGCTAGCCCCTAGGTCACACAATGCCTTCATAATCGGGAAGGTACAAATGTTACAGGGACCGAAAAACTGTCAGGGTCCTCTAGCTTGTGTGGAGGTACAACATGGGTTAGGTAACTAGATGACTCTTCAGTTAAGGCTACTGACTCGACCTTATCTAACGACCTATTCCTAGAAAGTAGTTGTTTCATAAATTTCATGTACGCAGGTACTTGTTGTACTAATTCTAGGAACGGTACTTGAACATTTAGGCTACGAATAACAGATTTGAACTTGTCAAACGATACATGTTCTTTTGTTGGCACGAGTCTTTCTGGGTAGGGAGATGGAGTTGTGGCATACACATTTGCAGCTCTCCTTAAGAATCTTAGGGCGTTCTCGCTTTGGAACAAAAATTCCCTCAAGTTCTCGGGCATTTCAGGGCGAAAAGTTTCTACCTCTTCAGTACTGGTGGTCGACCGACCAGCATCCTCGGTCGGTCGACTGACCTCTGCTTCCCCAGAATAGTTGTTGGAACCTCGAGATTGGTCGACCGACTGGTGTTACTGGTCGGTCAACCAGAAACGCTGCTATCCGCCTTCTGCTTTTTCTGCTTCTCTTTCCCCGCAGCCTTAAGACCATCAATGGTAGCCCCACTCCTCAAAGTGATAATATTGAGGGTCTCTTTATTTTGATTGGGTTGTGACGGGAGTTGACCCGAAGTCCTCGTGGCACTCTTGCTCGCTAGTTGAGTGATTTGGGTCTCTAACATCTTCATACCGGCTTCCCGAGCTTGGGACTCATTTTGTACCCTGGTCATTAGGCTTTGTATCATAGCATCGGTTCCTTGAGGCTGATTTTGTTGTTGTTGGGGGACGAAAGGTTGTTTTTGGAATTGTTGTTTGTGAGGGGAAATGTATCTTTGAGATTGGTGTGGTGGTGGAGTCGGGTTTTGGACATTTTGGCTAGTCCACCTCAAGTTGGGGTGAACATTATTAGGGTCATCGAAATTGTTTTGCCTATAATGCCGGAACGCCGCACAAGTTTCGTTGGGTGTGGTACAAAACTTCGAAACGTGTCCCTCACCCCCGCACCTCCCACAAGCAAAAGGTCCATCCGACACAGCATTGACCTGGTACAGTCCTCCTTTCCCTGCTCCTCCTAATTCATACTTGTCAAATCGGGCCGTGAGGGCCTCTAAAGCAGCTACGGAGGGAGACTCAGATTTCCTTTGGTTGCCTCAGGAGGTTTCATGTTCAGCTCTATGGACCGCCATATCCTCAATAATTTTGAGACCTTTGGTCTCACCACTATTCTCCTGGAATATGCCACTAGCCGCGACATCAAGAATCGCCCTTTGATCGTCATACAACCCATTGTAGAATTGGTTGCACAAAAACCACTGTTCGAACCCATGGTGTGGTATGGATCGAACTAGCCTCTTGAAGCGTATCTACGCCTCACTAAAATCTTTCGCGGGGCCTTGTTTAAAACTTGTAATTTGGGCCCTCAATGCATTGGTCTTCACAGCTGAATAATACTTTCGGTAGAAGGCCAATGCAAGTGAGTTCCAATCAGTAATTCCCGCGGCCTCGCGGTCTAAATCATGGTACCATTCTCGTGCAGCATCACGAAGGGAGAAGATTATCATCGTCTCTTTGATTTGGTCCTGTGTCACACAATTTGGAGGAGGAATAAAGCATATGTAATCCGTGAAGATTTCCATATGCTTGGCAGCATCCTCATTCGCACTTCCCCCAAACTGGTTTCTTTTAACCAGGTTGATATACGACGGCTTAGCTTCAAAGCTCTTCCCAGTTCCCGTGGGCAAAGTAAATCCTTTTTAGAGATCATTGGCCTTGGGCATAGAGTGACTTGCAATAGTAGCTTCTTCCGCCATTTGTTCTGGCTTTGAGATGTCAGTAGCTGTGGATGAAGTGGGTGACGGTGGTTGATTTTCAAAGAGATCGCCATGGTAAAAGGAAGAAGGTGAAACGCATTCTTTCTCTTGCTGAAATAACCTCCTCTTTGTCCTTAAAGTCCTCTCTAGCTCAAGGTCAAGGGGAATTAGTTCTCCTTGTACCGGCCTACGCATAAGAAGAAAAGTTCCTTAAACACAAAAATAAGACAAAAAAAACTAAAAACAGTTAATACTAGCGCTACCTCCCCGGCAACGGCGCCAAAATTCGATACCCGTCGTTGTGGGTGTCAAAGATAAAATTTATAGTCCAAGCTAAAACTATAGATAGTAATAGTCAGGGTCGAACCACAAGGAGGTTTGGGAGATATTAACTGTTTTAGGTTTTAAGACTTAAGGTAACAAAATGGGTTTTATGATTGATTTTGGTTTCAACTCAGTCTAATAAGAAAATAAGAACAAAACTGAAATATAAGATGTAAAAAGATGATAAAAGAGATGCTAATAGGATGTTCGGGTCACTATAGCTATGATGGCAGACGGTCTAGGTAAACATGTATTACAGTCGCGTAAGGGGTATAACAAGTCCTACCGGTCCGAGTTAACTAGTAGCTCCTTTCGGCCTATGCTACTAGTCCCTAAGTCTTACTTTATACTAGTTGTCAACGTGATAGATGATTCCTAATGTCTAAGTCACATACCTTGCGACCTTAGTAACTTAGCTGTCTTAAACCGTTAACTAATGCCCTTCCCTATCTCTCGGTCCACAGGTTGGTCATTACTAAGCATCTAAGAAGTCTCCTCTCGGTCTCATTGAAAGATATTGCACTTAATGAAACAAAATAGGTCTGATCATACACGAGGTCGGTTCGACCGACCAGCTAGTCCGGTCGATCGACCAACCTACTCAGTCGACCGACCAGAGAAGCCAGTCGGTCGACCAAGCACTGTTACGGGTTGCCCTAAACTACGACATCTACGCTATAATTCGCCTACATCCTAACATAGGAAGTTTAGCTACTCACAAAGATAATGAAAACAGTAATTACAACAAAGATAACAACAAACATCATGATTATAATAATAACAATGTAATTAACAAAAGCAATGGCTTGAGATTCTAACTATCCGGTATAAAACTAATAAAACTTATAAATAAACTGAATCTAGAACAAGAATTACCGAAACAAGGAAGGTAGAAGAACTGAAAGATTGCACTTATTGAAATTCGCGTGGAAACAGAGTGTTTGTATAAACTAATGAGAAAACTAGAACTAATGACGAAATTCAAATTAACAGTAATTCTAAAGTAAAAACTTGATTAAAACTTGATTAAGGCTTGATTCTCTCTGATTAGCAGGTGATTAGGCTTTTATAGAAATCTCTGAAGTCTTTTCTTAACCCTAGTCACGCGTCGTGGGCGTTTAATCTCTTTCACAAATTTCCGAAAAAGGGCCGAGTGGTCGACCGACCGCTGGTGCTGGTTGGTCGACCAGTTGTCGGGCTCACTGAGGCTTCTAATCTCATAAAAATGACTTCTGAAATTCGCTTGTCAGGTGCATTGGTCGACCGACCAGTGTGCTCAGTCGGTCGACTGATGTACCTGATGTACCTGATGTATCAGTTCTTTTAGCTCCTGAAATCAATCCTTTGGCCTTGAAATGCGCTAGACTTCGTTCCTTCTTGGTTCCTTTGTGTCCTTAGCTATGCAATCCTCTTGAGGATGGATTTGACTCGAAATCGACTCATTTCCGCATAAATCTGCAATAATGCACAAATATACGAAAGTAGACGAAATAGGAAAAATAACAACCATAAACTCATAATTGAGCTCTGAAATGCGTGTAAAATTAGATGAAAAACATCATAAAATAGACATGCATCACTTGGGTGAATGAATTTGCCTCAATCCATTTTGAGAAGTAGTCAGTCATTGCCAGCATGAATACTTTCTGTCCTGGAGCTCGGGGCATTTTGCCAACAATGTCCATCCCCCATTTCATGAACGGCCAAGGAGCAGAGATTGAGTGTAGCTGCTCAGAGGGTTGATGAATATAGGGTGCATGGATCTGGCAGGCTTTACATTTGGAGCTAAATTCCCGGCAATCGGCCCTTAGTGTTGGCCAGAAGTAACCTGTTCTGAGTACTTTGCTTGCCAGGCTTCTGCCGCCTTTATGATTCTCGCAGTGCCCTTCATGTATTTCTGATAGCACTTGTTCAGCCTCTTGTGGTGCCAGGCATCTGAGATATGGTCCAGCCTGCGATCGCTTAAAAAGTGCATTATTAATTATAGTATACGAGGCAGCTTTAATTTGAAGGGCTCTAGCATCCTGTCTGTTCGGGGGTAATATTCCCCGAAGGAGCCAATCATAATATGGCTTTGTCCAGGAGTTAGCAACGTATATGGGAAAGGTTTGATTTCTTCTGTCTATTAAGGATTCTAATAGATGAACTATAAGAATGCTATCAAAGTCAGGGGGACTGAAGTTGGATCCTAGGCCGGCCAGGGCATCGGCCTGGGTATTAAATCCCTGGGTATTTGGTCAATACTGAATGTAGAAAATTTAGATTTCAAATTTTGGACAATGTCAAGGTAGAGCATCATCTTTGAACCTTTTGCAGCATAGACTCCATTAACTTGATTTGTAATGAGAAGGGAATCGGTGTGTACCTTGATGTTTTGGGCACCTAGATCAACAAATACCTTTAGACCGGCTATCAGGGCTTCATATTCTGCTTCATTATTTGTTGCTTCAAATGCACAACTTATAGCATGTACTATCCTATCCCCCTGTGGTGATATAAGTACTATACCTAGGCTTGTTCCTCTCATATTGGCTGCACCATCAACAAATAAGGTCCATACTAGATCTGTCTGGTCGCTGGATAGTGCGTTTATCTCTTTGAGTGAATCAGGTTCGAGGGTAGGATTAAAATCAGCCACAAAGTCTGCTAATGCTTGGGACTTGATTGTTGTCTGGGTTTCAAACTTAATATTGTAGGTGCTAAGCTAAACTGGCCATTTTCACATACGTCCGGACAGTTCAGGCTTTCGCATGCCATATTTAATAAGTAGGTTGGTCCGGACAATTATGGGGAGGCTTTCAAAGTATGGTCTCAGCTTGGTGCAACTCATAATAAAGCTAAAACATATTTCTCAAGTAATACCCTCATTTCAGCATCCAAGGGACTTTTACTTACATAGTAGATTGGGTGCTGTTCTCCATCCACCTCTTTCACCAAAACTCCACTTACAGCAGTCTCAGTTACTGAGAGATAAACCATTAGAGGTTCATCCTTTACTGGTTTTGCTAGTAAGGGAGGGGTGGATAGATAACTTTTTAGTTCCTCAAAGGCTGCCTGGTGGTCAGGGGTCCACAGGAAGTCCTTGTTTTTTTTAGCAGCTTAAAGAATGACTTGCATCTCTCGGATGATCTTGATATGAATCTGTTCAGGGCTGCTACCCTTCCTGTTAATTTTTGAACATCTTTGACACACTTTGGTGGCTCTAGTTCCAATACGGCCTTGATTTGCTCATGGCTGGCTTCTATCCCTCTCTTGGTCACCATGTAGCCCAAATATTTTCCTATTGAGACTCCAAAGTGACATTTGGAGGGATTTAGCTTCATATTGAATTGTTCCAGTATTTGGAAGGCTTTTTCCAGTTCTTTAACGTGATCCTCAGCCTTCTTAGATTTGACCACCATGTCGTCAATATAGACTTTCATAGTGTCTCCAATTTGATATTTGAACATCATATTGACCAGCCTCTGATTGGTTGCCCCTGCATTTTTCAGACCAAAAGGCATAGCAGTATAACAATATATACCTCTTTCAGTGATGAATGATGTGCTTTCCTGGTCTGAAGGATACATCTTTATTTGATTGAATCCACTTGAAGCGTCCATGAAAGTTATCATTTTGTGCCCTGTTGTAGCATTTACCATGGCATCAATGTGTGGCAAAGAGAATGGATCCTTTGGACAAGCCTTATTGAGATCAGTGTAATCTACACAGACTCTCCACTTGTTATTCTTCTTCTGGACAACCACCACATTGGGTAGCCAATCAGGATACATTACTTCCCTGATCATACCCATGTCTTGCAGTTTTTCCACTTCTTGATTGATAATCTTATTTCTTTTAGAAGCAATTTTTTGTCTTTTTTGCTGCACAGGCTTGAAAGATGTGTCAATATTGAGCTTATGAGTAATAATACTAGTGTCAATACCAGTCATATCAAAATGTGACCAAGCAAAACAAGACATCTTAGTTTTAAGAAAATTAATCAGATCAGGCCTGACTGAGTCAGGTGCATCAGAACCAACAAGTACCTTCATGTCAGGGAATTCATGATCCAGGGTTATCTCTTCTGTCTCCATTTGTGTTTTTGCAACATATTCTTTCCTAACAGGGGACTTTAGTTGCTATGCCAGGGACTTACCTGGCTTTGATGGTTTCAAAGCCTGCGAGTAGCATTCCTGAGCTGTTTTCTATTCTCCTCTAATAGTAGTTACCCCCCCCCCCCCCTCCCCTTCGGTTGGTACTTTTACGCACTGATGGTACGTTAAAGGAACAGCTTTGACATTGTGCATCCTTGGTCTGCCCAGGATTACGTTGTATGAGAACAAGCAATCCAGGATTCTTAATCGTTCATATGATGCAACTCCATCCGCGTATGTTGGTAAGTTGATCTCCCCCAGGGTACTTCTGGTTTCTCCACTGAATCCGACTAGGACACTTGATTTTTGATGATCTGATCTTCGCTGATCTTCATGGTCTTTAGTACGTCCATCATTATCAGGTTGATTGAACTACCTCCATCTATTAATATTCTGGAAACTTTTGTTGTGCCGATTTGCATTGTTATAACCAGACTATCATGGTGTAAGTCTGGTATGTTGGAGTAAATGTCCTCCACAGTGTGTGATTATTTGAATAAATCTTTTACAGGTTCACATAGGAATAATTAGTATATTAATCAGTTGGTTAACGTTTATCGGTAACGGTTGGCTAACTAGAAGTTTGACGTTACTGTCATATGATGGCGGTAATCAGCTGATCCCTAAAGGTCACACCTATAGGATAATACTGAGAAATGTGATTATATATTGATATAATTACGTAATTGCCAAACTTAGCTAAATGTAGTTAAATAGATGATAAACATTTAATAAGATTAAATAATAATTAGGAGAAATGAATTAAATGTTAATTCTAACAAATATATATAAATGTTATATTTATTAATTATATATATTTTAATATATGATATTCTATAATAATATAATTGGGTGACATAATTATAAGATAATTAATTAACATTCCCCTAAAAATGTGTCTATGTTACATTTCCGAAAATATTCTATGGAAATTAATATGGGATATTTAGTTCCGAGAACATGCATTAAAATATATGTAGAAATTTTAATAGAAGTTCGGATAGGTGAAATAAACACACCAATTCACACGGTGGTATTGGGCCGTGTGAATCACACGGTGGATAGGCCTTTTGGGCCGTGTGAATCACCCATATAAGAGAACAGTCTTCTCTTATTTTCCACATGAGTTTTTGATCATCTAAAAACCCTAAAAACAAAAGCCTCCAAAATTAATAGTAATCAAGGTGGTAACTTGAAGGGCAATTTTCTCGGTCATCTTGGGTGCAATATAAGGAGAATTTCTACATTGAAATTTGGGTTTACTAGGTTGTTCTTAGGCCGTTATCTCATAGATCTAAAGGTTATTTCTATATTCATGTCCTTTTAATTCAATTTATAATTTTTGTTTGTTTTTTTATATAATCCTTGGCAGTATTAATTTGATTAATGCTTTAATGGAAATTTATGAAATATTTCTACAAGTGGCATCAGAGCCTTGTTCAAAAATCGTTTTGATAATAATTGAGAATTAAATTGACAAATTTTTTTCTTCCTTCTTCTTCACGACAATTTTTTTTCGGTAACTTTTTTATATTTTTTTTTGGTTTTGTTATTTTAATTGTTAAAATAATTTTCATATGATGATATGCATAATATTGATATAGATCAATGATTTTTAGAACAAAACCAATTTTTTTTATCAGTTCACGGTTCAATTTTTCCCGTTTTTCTCGTTTTTTTTTTTCAGGTAATTTTTTTGTTCTTTTATTTTATGGTTTGTTATTTTAATTGTTAAAATAATTGTCATGTGATGATATACATAATATTGATGTAGATCAATGATTATTGAAAAACCAATCGACATAATGAGTTTTAGATTAGTTTTGTTTATTTTAAATTGTTAAGATGAATGAATATTGATCATGTGATGTTGAAGATTAATCTTTATGACAATACTTGATAATTTTTCAGATCTAATATGATTAGAACTATAATACATAAATTATGAGATGATTTTTGTGATACTATGAGTGATTTTAAGAAAATTCACGAATTAGGAAAGTTGTCAAAATCTATTTCTACCTTGATTATACCTTTTAAGGAAATAGTATAATATCTTATGAAGATGTTGATTTACATGTTATTATTTGATAATATGTGTAATTTCCCAAATTAAAAAAAAAAACGAAGCTTTTAGGGAACCGTGAGTGATTTTTTTGCGGCCCTTTCCTTATTTTTTGTGATTTGTTGCTTTTGTTATTATTAATTATATAGTAAGTCTTGCTTGCGACGGGTCACCATTTGTGACAGATATTTTGTGAGATAAAATGGATACAAAATGAGTTAGTGGAGAAAGGGGACCACATGAATAGTGTTGGAGAGAGAGAAAAAGTGGATATTTTGTGAGAGAAAACGGTATCCGTCACAAGCTTGCAACGGATAGTGCCGTTGCAAATAAGAATTTGTGAATATTATATGATAATGTTTGTATTAACTAAATTATAAATATAGATTTATAATTAGAACAAATGTATAAAGATAATAAAATGGGTGTTAAAACGATGAAATATGATTTTAAGGTTAATTGATTTGTTTTCGTTTTTACTTACATTATAGGATAATATTTGTATTAACTAATTTATAAATAATGATTTATAATTATGAAATATTTTCAAAATTAAAAAAAAAAATTGCCGTGAGGAACTTGAAAAGGGGGCGAGATTATTTGATAATTTTCGGTCTTTTAAATCATTTATTTATTCTAAAATGTTTATTATATCTAATTTGATGATACTCACTAGATTCTAAAATCGTTTAGAATTTAATTGGATTATGATTTACATGTATGACATGTAATTTTCACAATTTTAGTAATGGTGGTTTGGATAATATTGCATTATGAATGTTTTTATTATGTTGTTAATGATATTGCTTTACAATGTAGGTTTTATTTATTTTTGGATTACTTTTCGGTAATGGTGGAAAGTAATCCGGTGATGTATTTTATGAGATCTCGGATCTCCCCATTGTAATTTATTTATTCTTTATTTTAGATTAAATGTAAATAGGATTTGCATTATAATTGCTTAAAATAAAGAAGAAAAAAAGAGGAGATTGAAGCATTCATTTCCAGTGTCATGTCCATTTTACATCACAAGATGAAAAACGGTGATCTCACTAAGCTTCTCGGGTCCATGTGATTGGATTCCAAGTTGTATTTACTGTTTTTCATAGGATAGACCACACTAGGATTTTATGTTTTATTCTCTTCATTGCTTGTTTTTGCATATCATTATATTCCGCCTAAACCAAACCACCTATATGCATGTAAAATGACCCATGTAGTTTATTTTGCATTTTGACATATGATGTTTTATATTTGTCATCAACCATTTCTACTCACCTTAAATAGTTCACTTAAATAAGTTTAAAATGATGATGGGATCTCACTCTACACAAAATTGAGAAATTAGCCTTTCTAAGTCAAAACTACTATGAATCCCTTGTTCGTCGGTGGGCATATAGGACCCGTTGTTATCTCCATATGGACCCCTTCTACCTCGGGTAAGTAGTGTGTTGTGACCTAGTTGAACTCAAAACAATGATTCAATCAAGCTATTGAAGTCATTGTGGACTAAAAGACAAATTTAAGAAATTGTCAACTGAGAGTTCTAGTGTAGAACCAGTTAAAAGGTTAACTCACCAAATCGGGATTTGGGTCTGGGAATACATTACATAATTCTTTGAGTGAGATCGATTATATTATGTTATTTATCTTTGATTAAAAGATTTTAAATTCGATGATTACTCATGTTTATTTAATTTTCTCAATTGTAGATCATTTCAAATCTGCTTTAAAATGACTGATCCAAATGCAACTCCGGGCCCTAGTGCCACCCTCACAAGGGAGTCGTGGTTACGCTCCTTCATGGACCACGTCTCCTATAATCAAAACTCTCGCCTTATGAATGATGCGAGTAACTTCACCGATTGGGAGGCAGCATTACGGAATGCTGCCATTGCTGATGGTAAGCTGAAGTATTTAGTTGAATTAAATGTTAATTCTAACAAATATATATAAATGTTGTATTTATTAATTATATATATTTTTATATATGATATTCTATAATAATATAATTGGGTTAATTAATTATAAGATAATTAATTAACATTCCCCTAAAAATGTGTATATGTTACATTTCCGAAAATATTCTATGGAAATTAATATGGGATATTTAGTTCCGAGAACATGCATTAAAATATATGTAGATATTTTAATAGAGGTTCAGATAGGTGAAATAAACACACCAATTCACACGGTGGTATTGGGCCGTGTGAATCACACGGTGGATAGGCCTTTTGGGCCGTGTGAATCACCCATATAAGAGAACAGTCTTCTCTTATTTTCCACATGAGTTTTTGATCATCTAAAAACCCTAAAAACAAAAGCCTCCAAAATTAATAGTAATCAAGGTGGTAACTTGAAGGGCAATTTTCTCGGCCATCTTGGGTGCAATCTAAGGAGAATTTCTACATTGAAATTTGGGTTTACTAGGTTGTTCTCAGGCCGTTATCTCATAGATCTAAAGGATATTTCTATATTTATGTCCTTTTAATTCAATTTATAATTTTTGTATCAATTAGTTTTTTGATATAATCCTTGGCAGTATTAATTTGATTAATGCTTTAATGGAAATTTATGAAATATTTCTACATGGTACTCCCTGCAAATCAGAATCGTCAAAAGTAACAGCAGGTAAAGAAATAGATTTAGAAGGAGATTGAAGTTTTGACTTCCTAGCAACTTTCTTAGCTGCTGAGCTGGTTAGATCGCAAATTTATGATCCTCCACTTATGAATTTGACTTCATAAAGGAGGGGAGGAGGAGGAGGCCCTCTTGTATTTCCCTGGAACTTTCTTTCTTCTTTGATGTGGCCTGACTGCTGGATTATGTCCTTTGAATAGCCTTTCCTGATCAGGTAGGCTACTTGTTTCCTTAGTTGGATGCATTCTTCTGTGATGTGTCCTATATCCTGATGGAATTCACACCACTTTGAGGAATCTCTCTTGGGGTTGTCATATTTCCCTGGCCATCTAACTGTATCTCCCATGCCTTCTAGCTTTTTGTTTAACCCTTCAGTCGAAATAGAGAAGTTATATTCATGAATGTTTGGTAGGGTAGAAGGGTTACCTCTATATTCTTGGGTCACGTTGACTTCAGAACGCTAAGGTCTGGAATATGGGGCGGATCTGGAGTTGTTTCCTCTATGCTTGGAGCTTTTCCTGTTGGTTTGTTGGTAATTCTGCTTTGCTGGGGTTGAAGATGTCCTGAAGTTGAGGTCTTCTTCTAGCCTGAGATGTTCCAATGCAATTGACTGGACAGTAGCGAAGGTTGGGCAAGCCTTTTTTTATTAGATCTGCATAGATATCACTATCAGGCTGGACACCTTGCCTGAATGCCTCGACTGCGGTCTCCTCATCACACCTTGGTATAGCCACCATTTCTTTGACAAATCTGCTGAGGTATTCCTTGACAGTCTCATCTGCTTGGCCTTTTTGCTGGTTGAAGGCATTGACCAAATCTACAAAGCTCTTGATGCTCCCAAGAGGAAGATTGATGAACCATTGCATTGTTGCTCCTGTCAATGTTGTGCCAAAGCCTTTGCACATACAAACTTGCCTGAGATCACTAGGAATCGAGGCATCCAACATCTTTTGTTTGAATACAGCTATATGATTTTATGGATCAGTAGTCTCGTCATAGGTTCTCATTGACGGAACAGAGAATTTCTTTGGGATATCCACCTTGGCTATCTCTTCAGCAAAAGGTGAGTCGGCAAAGCTGTCAATTTTCACCTCTTGAACGAGATCAGGCACCCCAGGAATGTTCTCTATTTTGTTGTGGAGTTTCTGAATTTCCTCGACCCAAAATACATTGGTGGAACGAGTTTTAAAAGCTAAGTGTATTTACTTGTTTAATTTATTTATTTGATTATTTAATTTAATTGTTTGATTTATGATGACGGTTTATCTAATAGTCGAGACACGTAATAAGGATTTTAATCGGGCTTAATTACATTATCCTTGTTTTAATTTTCTAACTAATTAATTATAATTAGCTCGAGTCATTCAGTAGTTATCGCGAGATAGATATATAAATTAACAATATTTACTGGGTTATAATATTAGCAGTAATTGTATTTCTACTACTTGTTAAGGTGATGATTTTGGTTGACGAATACTTTGCCTTTGGTTGCTCGTATTGCTTTTGGACTTGCTAGCTGAAAAGTAGGATATACCTACTCAATCTTGGTTTAATATGATTATCTTGGTTGGCGTTTTACATGTGATGTGATGATTGGTTGGATTATTTATTTATATTGGCATTAGATGGTTACGTTATGCATAATGGCATGAGAGTGTTGATTATTATTATGAACATGAGTTTTGTATTATTTAATAGCATGATTGAATAAGAGTATTGTTGCATTCATGAGCATGACATACGCATTGGTTACTGAGTTGTGATATGGAATGAATATTGTTTCGAGATGATGGTTGGGCCCAGGCTAGTTCTGCAGGACTAGACCTGATGACCTCAGCTGTTATGCTGGTGTTCGACGACGGTCGATTATACCTCGGCCTAGGGAATGGCGGGGTGGGAGACACGGGATGTGATCACGGGAGTTTGGAGTTGTGTGTGGATTTGGATGCGGAGGTGAATCGGTTGCATGGTCTCATGTAGTTTCATTCATCAATTATATTTGTTTGGTTGTGTCCTACTCAACCTCGCGGTTGACCGTGTATTCGTGTGACACATGTGATGATCCGTAATGGGGAGCAAATTTTTGACAGGTCTTGAGTTAGCTGTTCTGGGAGCTCATGGGAAGCATGAGGATGTTGACTTGCCTAATTAGTTGATTAGCCCACTTAGTCAGACTATCACGATGTAGTTTGTAATTAATGTTCCGTTGTAGCAGTTTTGTAATTAGTGTTTAGATTTGAGTTGAGTAAGTTGTAATAATAAAAGTTTATATTTAATCAGTTTTTATATAAAGTACTTTGGTTTGTTTACTTTGTAATTCACTACCTCGGTCATTCCGAGATGGTAACAACTCTATTTGTTTGAGAATGTCTTGCCAAAGACTCTTGAATAAATGGGGGTGTTACTTGTCGAATTGCAGGAAGTCGTGCAGGAATTTCTGGGCGTGTGTGCTTGCGCAGGCTGCACCCGTGCCTTGCGCAGGTTGTGCCCAGTCTTGCACAGGCTGCGCTCGTCACCGTTGTAGCTTGTGTTGTTTAATTGTTCTCGGGCTGTTTTGGGTAATTGTTACGCATTTGTTTTAGCATGTTTCAAGTGATGTTCTATTATAAATACTTAGTTTAAAATGTATATTTAGCTAGGTGAGAATTAACAAAGTGATTAGTTACTTGTTTTAAGTTGATTAATTCTTAAGTGCTTGATTATAAGGTTTATCGGACTAAGTTAATTAACTTGTAGCAATTTTTTAGACTTATTAGATATGAGTCTCAGGTGGTGAATGAACTTAATTTAATTGGGTTATTGTCCATATGCTTATATTGTATAATGGGTCGTATGGTAGCCTAGTAAGTTAAGTTAGAATTGAATGCAAATTGTGATAATGCGTATTAAATTATGCCTTAAGCTGGCCTCTGAGTTTAATACGTGAGTAGTGTGTCACGTATTGGAGTATGCGTTAAGATGTCGCCTCTGATTGCAATATGTGTATGGATGTCGTGTCTGAGACATGCGTTAAGTTTTCGCCTCTGAGTTCAGACATGTTTATGTGACCGTATCAGAAGATGCGTTAAGATGTCGCATCTAAGAGTGATACGTAGAGCGGTTCCACATTAGGGTAGCTATGGTGTTGATGTCGTGCCCCATGTGAAATCGTTTGGATGCTAGTCCATGTGTGGAGATGTCGCCTCTGAGTCTAGTGTCTTGCTGTGTAGTAAAGGAGTATGCGTTGAGATGTCGCCTCTTAGTCCTTTACTTATTGAGTGAATTGGTACTAGGTTATGCATTAAGATGTCGCCTCTGAACCTTTTACTTGCTGATTGTTTTGGTATTTGGTTATGCGTTAAGATGTCGCCTTTGAAACTTTACTTATTGATTGTTGAGTTTAGGACATGTGTCAAGTTTGCACCTCTGACCCTTTACTTGTGAAATGTGTAGTATTTGGTTATGCGTTAAGATGTCGCCTCTGAACCTTGTACTTGTTGAATGTTATGTTTGGTTATGTCTTGAGAGTTGACCGATGAACCATTCATAGAGAGTGAACTTGTATGCATGCTTATGAAAGTGTTATATATGAGTATGTCATGACTAAGATGAATATTAAGTGAACTCATGATGGTTGTTCATGAGTAGCGTACTTCTCATATTATGATTTATGTTGAAGTATGTATGATTGATATTATATGATTACATGTTATATGTTTATGACAATAAGTGGCTGGGAGAACCTTTAGTCACTCCCCACTGACTATGGCGTACATGTTTCATTTATGTAGGTTGGTGCAGCTGTACAGGGGGGACACGTTGAGGCTAGCGAGCGATGATCCTTCATCGATTGACATTTACCTTAATTGTGTAGCTAGACCTTTTTTTGGCATTACAATTTTGTGCCTGTAGGGATATCCTATCCCGGGATTGGTTTTGTATTTAATACTTCATACTTATCTAAGTTTTATTTCTTCCGCATTTCAGTTATCGTATTACATCTCGCATGTTAGTTTAATTATGTTAAAAGTTTTAATTCCGCGCGAAATTTCATGCATTCGTATGTTTTACTTTCCGCTGTCGCGAGGGGTTTTGCAATTTATGTTTTGATGGTGTTGTTTGTCGAGACGCCATCGTGCACAATAACAACTTTGTGAATGTATCTTATTTTGTTTATATATATGATACTTATTAGTGGATTAACTCATTTGGTGTTGTGTCTGATTCCGGTTTGTTTTATTGAGTCATTTTGGCTCCTTCGGGTCAGACCAATTCGAGCCGGTTTATTTCACGACAAGGAATTAGGAGTGATTTTATTCGTTAATTTTGTAAACCTTTTTTCTAAATTAGGGTTGGTAATTGATTTTCTATTTTTATATAAATAGTGCCAACTATGCTAAATTACTATTCTAAGTTATTTTAGGTCCATTTAGATTACTTTTTACAAATAATACCAACTATCATTAATTTGCGAAGTTTCGATATAAAAGTTGAAGAGTTACGAGAATTTGAGGAATGGATCAAGAAGGTTGGAGAAGGTACAATAGAAAGAATTAGTAGGAAAAAGGCAATTTACATTCTGAAATAGAAAGATAATGAGTATAAGGTGTCAGGAAAAAAAAACTTTATCCAATTTAATTTGATTGTTCAATATTCCATTTTAAATATCTCAAATTAACTGTGTTGCATGGACAAATGATTTACAATATTGAGAGTCAAGTGTTGACATTTTAAGAAGGTCCGATGGTGGTTCTCGGGGTAGTCAGTCAGTGAGGGCGAATGCTGCTTCCTAACATCTAGGTCATGGTGGATGGAAGAAGATATGGGAGTGGAGGTAGAGAACTGAGTTACTAAGAGGATAACAAACAAGAGCAGAGGAGACGGAGAAATAATATGATAAAAAAACGTAAAACGATGAGTAAAATTAATTACTTATTGTGTAAATAAAAATGTTATGAAATATACAATAATTTTATGTCCACAGTTTCGATTTCGCTTCTCACATACTTCGTAATAAAAAGTCGAGGAAAAAGAAGAATATATTTCGAATAAAACGAACACAACATAAAATCATCAAAATGTTTGGGCAATGTCCTTATAGCTGGACCATAATACAAGGAATTGCAGAGTGGATTGGCTTTAAACCTACCATGAACTTGAACAATCAAGGAGGATTAGATTAAGAGGGACAAAGATGCAGAGGGCTATCAAAAACCGTGCCATAAATGCAGTCATATACCACATTTGGATGCAAAAGAACAGGAGCAGGAATGAGCAAAGTATTCTTAGACCAATGATTGTAATCAAAATTATTAAAGCTGAGTTGAGTAGTTTTTTTCGTAGCAGGATCCATGATAGTTTACCAGTCAAGGACAGAGCTTTCATAAGCTCGCTTGGCTAAAACTTTGTAATTGCCTCTTTTTGACAGATTTATACATACTTACCTTTTACCAAAAAAATTTAAAAATTACGTAAGTGTGTATTTTCAATAAAATTTCCGTTACCACCCGTGCATTGCACGGGTTCAAAAACTAGTATCTTGTTAAAGTCTCCTACTTAAATGGCAGTGTTACACAAATTTAAATTGACGATAACAATAATAACAAAGATGATAACTAGTAAAATAATAGATAATACAAACAATTAAACATAAAACTAGAATAGTTGAGGGAGAAAGAAGTAAAAAGACAATAAGAACTAAAGATGAACAGAAAGGATTAATTAGGTTACCGGATATTTCAAAAACTAATGGAGAAGAAGGGTTACAAGAAGTTTTTTCCATACTAGTGCTAGCTTTCCGACCTTGTTTTTTCCATTTCACCTTTTTCCCGACTTCCTTAGCAAACGGACTTGAGACGGGAGTTTACCCAACCTTTAATAACGGGATATGGTGCATATTTGCACGTTTGGACATTAAAATTTGCAAAAGTCGCAACATAATCCCAAAGCAGCAATGACGGGGAAAATACAATAAATAGCTCATAAGAGCAACTAATGTGCATAGAAATGCGTGCCAAAATAACAGAATAATCGTGTATAAAGGCACTCATTAAATTCCCTGAAATTCAGCCGTCAATAATAAGAACACTCCTAAATGTATTTATGGTAATTGATTTTAAGTAAACCTGACAAAATTGGCCTAACTCGAATTCCCCAACCCGAATAACCCAAACAGAAGACCCTGAATCTGACCCGAAGAGAAAATTGACCCAAATAATTTAAGCGCAGCCGGAATGTTAATTCTTGAAAATTGATTATTATCTCCAAATTACTTGAAAATAACCAACCCGAAAATGATCCAACCCGACTTGGATTCTTGCAAACCAAATCCGAATTGACCCGACATGAACCTGGCCTAATTGGCCCGTTTGACAGATCTATTTTAAGATTGTAAAATAAAGAAGTGAGGTATGAACCCTTGTTGGAGAGGTCGATATAAGATTTCAAGGGGGTTGAATGATGTTAGAATTCATTAGTAGCTAACTTGATTCTAAAATACTCAGCTTAATATTAAAATGAATCAAATTTATTTCAATATGTCCAAATAACTCTAACCAAACGCTATAAAGCCTTGTTGTTTTGAACTTAATTTTGCATAACTTTCTAAACTAAAACTTATTTTAATTGAAAACATAACTTTTTCAAAATAAACTTATAGAAACACAACTTTCTATACTATACGAACTTAACTTTCTAAACATAACTTATAAGAACTTTACTTTTTGAACTGAATTTATAAAACTTACCTTTTCTAAACTGAATTTGTAAAGTATGAATGTGAATTGAGTTGAACTTAGCTGAAATAAACGTATAGGAACTTGAGTTAAATATATTTATTGCCATCATAAAATTTCATTTTTTCTTTTATTGTCATTATAGAATTTTATTTTTCTATTAGTCTCCCTCTAAAATTTGTTTTACTTTACTCAGTGTCATTTTATATATGTTTTACCTGCAATAGAAGGTTACCAAACATTATTAGACTTAATTAAGTTCAACAAGTCTTATTTGCGACAGTATATCCGTCACAAGTTTACGACGGGATATACGACTCACGTAGGTAGATAAGACAAAGCAATTTGCTACTCACAATGCACTATGTTTTTGTCTTATATATCCCCATGATTAATACTTGACCCGTCGCAAACTTGCGACGGATATGCCCGTCACAAATAAGTTGATTTAGGAATTGAAAAGGGATTGACGCATGTTATGGCTTTGTTTATTATTGTACGCCAAGAAACAATTGATTCATCAAAGAGTCTTGTTGAAAACGGATACTATCCATTACAAACTGAAGACGGATAGTATCCCTCTCACAACCATGCAAGTGAGAGAACAAATGGGGCTAAATGAAGCATTTCATGGATCATCCCACTTGCATTTTGTGAGAGAGACATTTTTCGTCCTCAGCTTGTGACGGATAGTGTCCATCTTCAATAAGAATTTATGTTAATTCATTAGGGGTTTGTTTAATATTATTTAATCTTGCACTACATACCATATTATGCCATATGTCATACGCGCACTCTTTCTTTAGCGAATTTGTTTAATATTATTAATTAATTAATTATAAGGTTTAGATTTAGTTTACCGACTAAGTAGTTAAAATGTTACCTAATGACAATCAAACAAGTAAGATACATTATAGAAGGACAATAGAAAAAATAATTCATAATGACATTTTTAGAAAAAAAAGTATATTATAGTGGCAATGAGAGTTTCAAACTCATATGAACTTAAATGAATTTATTAGAACTTAACTTTTTAAACCGAATTAAATTTATAAAAGTTGGAAGTTTTATGAATTAGTGCATGTTTGGCCTTGTTTATGGAAAAGACTTTTACTTTTGTAAAGGAGTTTTTATAGAACTAGTTTTTGATAAAATTGTTCATGTTTGGCCAAAATTTTTAAAAACTATTTTATCAGTTTTATCGTGTTTGGCCTAACTAATTTCTATCAATTTTTTTTGGATTTTGGCGCTCAAATAACTTAAGAGCAGCGTGAAAAGAGAAACAGAAGTAACAACTTGCTACTTCTGTTTCTAGGTGTTTCTAGGAGTCAGTAGGAGTCAGTTTTAGAATTTTTGTTTAATAAAATTAGTTTTTAGTTTTTTGAAAAGTAATGTTTGACCTAGCTTCTATTTCTATGGTTGAAAAAACAGTTGAAAAGTAGGGTCAAACACATATTTAGTATTTGTTTGGCCCTGCTTTTTAACTGTTTTTTCAACCAAAGAAATAGAAGCTGGGTCAAACACTACTTTTTAAAAAACTAAAAACTAATTTTATTAAACAAAAATTCTAAAACTGACTCCTAGAAACACCTAGAAACACCTAGAAACAGAAGTAGCAAATTGTTACTTCTGTTTCTCTTTTCACGTTGCTCTTAAGTTATTTGAGCGTCAAAATCCAAAAAAAGTTGATAGAAACTAGTTAGGCCAAACACGATAAAACTCATAAAAATAATTTTTTAAAAGTTTTGGCCAAACATGAACAATTTTATGAAAAACTAGTTTTATAAAAACTCCTTTACAAAATTAATTTTTTTTTTCCATAAATAAGGCCAAAGATGCACTTAATAAAGTTGAAGTTTTCTGAATTAATCTAAAATTATTGGACATATACTTTTTTGAAGTGAATTTATAATAGTTAACCTAAATTTAAAATTTGAAAGAGAGTAAGTTTAAATTGAAAGTAGGGATTAGCGGAAAAGAGTAGATAAGGATTCCCGGAAGCATACGCGACGTGAGTAGTTGATCCAAAATGGACATGCCGTCCATTAACACTTGAAAACAACAGCAATCCATGTCGGTGACAACTAATAATAATTAGCCCCCACGCCTATAAAGTATAGGTCATAACTAACCCCAGCCCACCCCAAATTCCCCTCCATAAATAAATTCCGACACACACAAAAGAAGCCTCATATTCTCTCTCTCTCTCTCTCTCTCCACAACACTATAGAAGAACATAGAGCAGATGGAGGTGGTGGTTCCAACGAAGAAGAGAGAGAGGGCGGTGGAGAAACCGTACAAAGGTATAAGGATGCGAAAGTGGGGTAAGTGGGTAGCCGAGATTCGAGAACCCAATAAACGCTCTAGAATATGGCTAGGCTCGTACTCTACCCCTATAGCGGCTGCACGAGCCTACGACACAGCTGTGTACTATTTACGAGGTCCGTCGGCGCGAGTTAACTTTCCAGAGCTGCTTGCCGGAGAGGGACGACTTGTGGATTTGTCTGCCGCGTCGATTAGGCAGAAGGCTGTTGAGGTTGGTGCTAGGGTGGATGCGCTTGAGACCTCCTTTCAACGCGGAAGCGGGGGTGTTGCGTTGGGAATAGGTGGAGGTAGAGGTAGGGATTGTTGTTGGGTTGACGAGAAACCGGATTTGAATAAGAAGCCTGAACCCGAAGATTCTGACTGGGATGATTGATGGTTGATGATTGATGATTGATGAGAAAATAATGTTGATTTTGGAAAAGAATCCGAGGTTAATCGAATCGATGTGATGACTGATGACTGATGAGTGTAGATTGTGTGTCCTTATTTTCATCTATATCTCTATACTTCAACCCAGGGTTAGTATAAGATGAGAACACAAGAATGAGACAGAATATCCGCTAGTTTTTCTTTTTCTTTTTCTTTTCCTTTTACATAGTTTCTATGCTATTCTCGGGTTCACCCAACAAAGGTTGGGTAGACTTGAGTTGATGAGAAGTCGGTGGAATGGATACTGGATAGCAAAATGAAACTGCTTGTACAGCAATTCTATGTGGTCGGTGGTCGGTGGTCGGTGGTCGGTGGTCGGTGGTCGGTGGGTATGCCATTAATTCTCTTCCACAGTTTTTTTTTTCTTTTTCTATATCCTAATTTGAATAGGTAATGATAAGTTGAAGAAGGCAAAAGAAATTTTGGGGATTGTAAAAGGAAAATTAGTGTAAATACATATGGCAATTCCTCAATTTCTTTCATTTATCAGCAATTTTAATTTATACTCCCTCATCTTACTAGTTACAGCCTTACAGGTTACTAGATAGACTTGGTAGAACCGACCATTCAAATTGGCTGGACTCAGTGGACTGGAGTACTTCACATCCTGGGTCGCAGTAACTCGATAGCAATGACCCAAACAAATTACTTTATTCACCTCATTTGAAATTTGTATGCCATTCAAAGTTAACCCATCTTGGAAAATAAGGACAACATTTTACATTAAGTGGGGTTATGATTCACTCAAAATTTTAAGTGAAGTCTTAAATTTTCAAAATTTTCAAAATTCGACCTATTACGTTGTTAATACTTTTGGTAGATTACTAGTCTTGTACCCGTACAAACTACACGGGTTTGTTATTTTCAAAAAGATTCTTTAAGAAGGAATATATAAAATAAATTTTATAATAATTGATTAATTATAATCTTTTAAGTTATTTATTTTAAAAAATAAAATTCTAAAATAAAACAATAAAATCTCTTTATATTTTAATAAATTTTAAATTACCAATCTAAATATTGAGTTATAAAATTGTATTTAAATTTTTAGATATTATAAATTTTATTTGTAATTAACGTAAATAATGTATCAATGTCAACTGGCCATGTAGTTATTGTAGTATGATATATCTTTTTGTTAGTTAAAATTGAGTTACTGTTATGAAATATTATAGTATAATATTATATGGATGTCCATATCTTATAATATCTTAGAGTGTTTTATCTTATGGAAACTCTATCTCGTTGTATATGTATATATACCCCTCATAATGGAATGAGAACCTACTTCTGTCTCTCTCACTTTCTCTTTACAATTCTCTCCCGTCTTTATTTCACAACACGTTATCAGCACGAGTCTCTACGCTAATTTTTTTTAACTTATTGAAAAGAGGTATTCACCAATACAAACTTCGTAAAAAAAAAAAAAAAAAAAAAAAAAAACAAAACAAAAAAAAAAAATGATTTCCCATGTTCTCGTTAAATCAAGTACAATTGTTTGATAAGCTTTGATTTTTTGCCCCTCATATTTGCGGTTATCGAATATAACAAGAAGACCGGGAAGCCATTGAAATTGGTAAAGATCGACAAGGGTGAGTATAAGGTGGTAACCGAATTTATAATTTTTATATGCATTCATTATTTAAAATTTGAATAATCAAAAGGTTCATATTTGATCTATTCTACTATTCTCAATTGAATAAGGTACGTTTTCTTACACATGTTATATTGGTTCATTGTAAAACTATAATTATATTATTATGGAATTTAACAAGAGTTTGGTATGTATAGTCTATTAAAAGGATGTTATAATGTATATGAGATTATTATATCAGTTGTGTAAAATATCATATTATTTCGGAACTGAAATTTCATAGGAAATACTTTTTGAAAAAGGACATATCAATATCATAAAACTTTGATGAGGGATATGTCCATATATTATAACTTTGACCTAAAGGATAATATATTTATATTATGAAGTTCAAAGTTTGAAGGGATGTAAATTTAACACTGTCTCATAAGGGAGATATGTTTATATGACTTTGACCTGAAATTCAAAGTTTTAAGGGGTGTAAATTTAACACTATCTCATAAGGGAGATATGTTTATATGACTTTGACCTGAAATTCAAAGTTTTAAGAGGTGTAAATTTAACACTGTCTCATAAGGGAGATATGTTCATATTATGACTTTGACCTGAAGTTCAAAGTTTTAAGGGGTGTAAATTTAACACTGTCTCATAAGGGAGATATGTTCATATTATGACTTTGACCTGAAGTTCAAAGTTTTAAGGGGGTGTAAATTTCACAATGTCACATCAATACAATATGACTTTGACCTGAAGTTCAAAGTTTTAAAGGGAAAATTTAACACCGTCACATCAATACAATATATTCATATTGTATTTTGGACTTGAAGTTTCATAGGAAAACACCTCATACTATCTTGGGCCTGAAGTTCCAAAAGATTTATTTTAAAAAGATGGGTAGATATGATATTCATATTGTATTTTGGACCTGAAATTCATAAGTTTATAATGTATAAGGCAAGTGGCTAAAAGTCCACATGAAAGCTAGTGGCCAAAGTTCACAACTGCGATTTTGATACGCATTTGAGTTTTAAATGAATAAAACGGTTTTATTTAAGGGAAATTATTTCAAAATTGATTATTGTTCACCTAAAGTTGAACAGTATAATGAGATTTGAAATTAGATCCATTCTTGGAAGTGAATGTGACATCTCATAAAGGGTCTTTTGGTGACAGAGATCGGAAACATGTAATAACAATAATGAGAATAGTATAATGAGATTTGAAATTGGATCCATTCTTAGGAGTGAATGTGACATCTCATAAAGGCTCTGTTGGTGACAGAGATCGAAAACATGGCATAATGAAAAAACCCAGTAAAAGGACACATCATATTATTTTTGAGTCAAAATTCATTTCATTTAAAGTAATGAAAGTCGGGTGAGACTCATATATGCTCGAAATTTGATACGATAAAGCATAAATTATTATGGGTTGAAATTTTGACATTCACACTATGGCCTGAAGTTCATAGCGTTTGCAAATAATGAAATTATGGCTCGAATTATGACCGGAAGTTCATGAATTTTACAAATATTAAAATTGTGGCCTGAAGTTCACAGTGTTCGCAATTTATTTTTGTATACGGTGATACATTTTATGTATTAAAACAAAAATAAAGTCGGGATTTATTCATGAATGTCAAAAACTCATAAATTATGGCATATGGGATTTTGCAATGATGCAATATACTTTTCATTTCACTCATATAATGTAGTCTTGAAGACACATATCGTGAAAAAAAAAAAATGTTTTGAGTGAAATTATTATTTATTGGGAGTAAATTATGTCAACGATAGTCTTTATATATAAGGACGTGGTGTGTTTATTTTGAAACACTTATATTCATATCAAAAGTGGATATTTACTATACTCTTGAAAGAAAGAGGACGTGGTGTGTTTATCTTGAAACACTTGTATTCCTATCAAAAGTGGATATTTACTATACTCTTGAAAGAAAGGTGTTAGTGTGACGCTCATAGGGCATTATGAGGTAAATTGTCGGAAAAATACAACTAATTTTTAAGTTGTTGGAACCTTTGTGGTTAAGAGAATAATTGATTTGTAAGTTAAATTATGATCAATTTACATATATAATAATTATCATGTTATACGACACATTAAAAGGATGTGATAAACATGAGTATGTCATCATTGTATATGTTGACGATTATAATTATTGGTCATTTGAGAAAACTCAAAGAGGAATATATTTCCTATTGATGAGTCTTGCCTACATATATGGGACACTTCTTGTGTCATTTGTCACATCAATTATCAGGTTGAATAAAATATTGCTGACAACAAATTTAGCATGCGAAATATAGTCAACTTGGGGTGGCGTGTGATAAATGAAATTATTGAGACACAACCGGTTCTTATTAAAGTTTGCCATGAATTAATTGTGGGCAACTTAGAAAGTTGACACGGAATAATTCAGATGTGACATATTAAGGCCATCCGGGTTCTTATTATACCCGCTCCGATAAACCTGAAGTTTATCCTAAGGAAAATATAAGTGCTGAAACTCTTTCGTGTAAATTTATCAAAAGCAAGACGTTACACGGAGATTGAGTATATTCGATATTTGAGATCTAACAACTACTTGGAGTGTAATAAAGAACGTAAATGTTCATTTATGGATTGCCATTATATAAAGGGGCTTGTAGCCACATAATGATTTTTTCTAAGTAGTTATTGTGTGGTAATCACAGCTTATTATATGAAATCGTTAGTCTCCAAATTGGGCATTGTGATTCAGCACATTTAAAATCCAACTGCATTATATGGTTATTATACAAAAAATGCCAATATAAATTCTCATCGGTGATATGAGAAATTAAGGTCTAAAGTGGTTATGGTTTTTACCACCTTAGGGGGAGAATGATAAGGAAAAGCTGGTAAAAACAAACAAGTATATATTATCCCCAACTGGACATGATGTTCAGCAGTTTGTTTTCAATATGAAATACATCACATAGAGGTTCATGGAATTAAAAAATGATGGTATTCATTTAATAATGAAGATGTATTAATAATACCAGGTTGATCATCTTATCAAAAATGTGATATATTCATACAATGAAATCTATGATTTAATTATAGACAGATAGCCCTATATGTGGTATAGCGAGCTATGAATTAATCATAGAAAGTTGGTGTAACGAAAATTAGATTCTTGCCAGTTTAAACAACAAACACACAAGAAAGGTAGTGTGAAAGTCATATCGGTTCAAATATTTTAAGTAATAAGAAAATGACAAGCATGAGCAGTTGGTACTCTTACAGAGTAAAGAAGTTTGGATGTCCCGGAAGTGACATAGATATCTGAATGATAATAGATGGCCTATATAGAAAAAGAAATGAGGTACCGTATATATTCAGATATCACTGATTCAGTACTGACAATATCACGAGTAGATATTGAAATTATATCGATATGGTTAAGGAACTGATATGCAATTGCGCGCGGAGTTTAATGGACTAGATAATGGGGATCTTATAAATAAGTCCAATTTTATTGTCGACACATAATCAATGATTATGAATGAGCTCATGGACCGGAAGTCCATTTATTGACCGAAGTCAATTTAAGTTATGAATTTTGGAAAACAAAACTGTACAGTTTGCATTATCGAGTCATCATGTGCATTTCGAGATTTAGTTCATCATTGCATTTAGTTTTAATATTTACATTATTATTTGTTTTAGAATGTTGAATATAATTAGTTACATATCATATGCATGCACGTGATTAATTATATTGTTATATTGTGATAAAATGTTTAAAAGGAGAAACGTTATCATATGAGATACTGTAACGAGGATAACTCCTTATAGGAGCCTCTTATAAATGATCATCAAATGGTGATGATTTATTGAGTTTTGGGAACTCGGGATTATATATGAACCTCTGCGACACGATTGAAATGTTATCGTGATTATTTCCAAAATGGAAAATTCAAACTCATATAGAGTTACTTCAAGGAAACTATTATTATCTCAACTTGAAGTTTGAGCATATGAGAATATTATTTAATTGAGCTTTATGCTAAACATGCAAAATTATTTTATGGCCCAGAAGTAGTATAACGATTGGAAAATATTGTAGTTAAAATCTACAATGAGGATGTCAATCAATAAATATATGGTTTAGCAAAGAAAATAGCTCAAAGGGATTGGATGATTTATTCAATAATTATCGCATTGATTCTCCTTAATACAAGGAATTAAGGAATGATGGCTACACTCTTTTTCCCTTCGACTAGGTTTTTTGTCCCAACGGGTTTTTCCTGGCAAGGTTTTTAACGAGGTAGCAACATAAGCGCATTATTACGCTATAGTCATGATCGTCATTATTGTTGAGATGACAGTTATTTTCGACATATAATGTCATGTCGTTTTTGTGGAGAAGAATCATTTTTGTGGAAGTATCAACTGAAATGAAGATCCAAGATTTATTATGAAATGATTATATCCAGAGTGTGAGTTATCAAAGAAATGTGATATCGAAACTGTCATGGATTTCTATTGACCGGAGATTCAAGTCTATTAACTACAATGGGTATTACTTCAACGATCGAGAATTTATATCAAAGTATGGATCATTTCAAGATTTATCAAGTTATGTCATCATCAGGGGGAGTAACACGCGCTGTACTCTTTTTCCTTAGCTATGGTTTTGTCCCACTGGGTTTTCCATGGAAAGGTTTTAACGAGGCAGCTTTGCTATGCGTGTTTGAAGATTAATGTACTCTTTTCCTTTACTAGTGTTTTCCCACGAGGTTTTCTAGGAAGGTTTTTAACGAGGCATCTTCTTCAGTGATGGACATCCAAGGGGGAGTGTTATGAAATATTATAGTATAATATTATATGGATGTCCATATCTTATAATATCTTAGAGTGTTTTATCTTATGGAAACTCTATCTCGTTGTATATGTATATATACCCCTCATAATGGAATGAGAACCTACTTCTGTCTCTCTCACTTTCTCTTTACAATTCTCTCCCGTCTTTATTTCACAACAGTTACTATTTTATCTTAATATTCAAGCGATTTCAGGAAAACTCGACTTACCTATCAAACAAAATTATTTGAATGAAAATAAAACAAAACTAATAAAACTGAATCGGTCTGAACAGTTGCAGAGGGCAAAATATTAAACTTGTTTTTCATTTAGTCAAACTTGTGCAAGGTTAAAATGAAAATTTTGATCTGCGCACGTTTTAAATGAAAATTTAGACATCATTTTTCATGTAGTACTCAATTGTTAATTAGTGAAACGGAATCAAGTGAAGATTACGACCCAATGCATTTTAAAAATGAAAATTTAGTCTAATGCACTTTTGAAATGAAATTTTGACCCGTGCATTTTTAAAACGAAAATCTAGACCCATGTACTTTTGAAATGAAATTTTGACCAGTGCATGGGTCTAAATTGTGCATTTTTTAAATTAAATTTAAACCCACGTACTTTTAAAATGAAATTTTGACCGGTGCAATTTTAAAACGAAAGTTTAGTTCCATGCACTTTTGAAATGAATTTTTTACCCGTGCATTATAAAACAAAAATTTAGATCCATGCACTTTTGAAATGAAATTTTGACCAGTGCATTTTTAAACGGAAATTTATTCCCTTGTACTTTTGAAATGAAATTTTGACCCCTACATTTCTAAAGTGAAAATTTTGACCCTTACGCTTTAAAAATTACTCCCTCTTATTCCATATTTTGTTCCCCTTTGTATTGGACACAAATATTAAGGTGAGGAATAAAATAAGTGTAAAAAATTGGGTGGGGTTTGGTGTTAAGAGAGAGGGATGAATAATTATGAATTAAATAAGAAATTGTGGGGCCAAAAGCATTAAAAAAGAGTAAAATAAGAGTAAAAAAGTTGGGTGGGGTTTGATAATAGGAGAGAGAAATGAATAAAATAAGAATAAAAGTTTCCAAAATAGGAAAGGGGAAGAAAACCTAAATAATCCGTTTTAGGAAATAGGGAAGAAAATATGGAATAGGAGCGAGTATATAATAGTCAAAATTATATAATAGTCAACCCGTGATATTATACTATAAATATATAGCAATTAAAAAGTAAACAATAATGCAATAGTGTGTTGATTTTAAGTGTTAAATCTCAGTATATACAATATGAATGTGCACAAAAAGGATTATACAACCAGATGTATCATAACATCGTACATTTTTATTGAGCTTATGTGTATATTTGTTGAGATTTTATACTATTTTGAGTTATATTTTAGTTTTTTTTATATTAAAATTAAAATATAGTTCAACTTATATGTATTGTGTTTTAGTTGTATAATAATTTCCAATTCTCAATATTTTCTCAAAGAGTTCATAAATTTTACCATATAGCTCATATTCTTTCTAATAAATCTCGAATTTTCTATTAAAAAGCTCAAAATATGTACAGAAAATTGTATACCTCTGGTGGTATAATCAGCTTATTGTATGAATGTGATATAGTTATTTTTAAATAAATACAATATATACTACTAAAAATCTTAAACAATAATGTTCCATTTTAAACAATAATGTTCCCTCAGACTAAATTTAAGCAAAATCGCAATGTTTTATCAAGGAAGCTTTGTTTGCTATGGGTGACACAAAGAGTCCGGGGTTTGATGGATTCTCTGCAGGTTTTTTTAAATCTGCTTGGTCTACTGTTGGGAGTGAATTCACTACTGCTGTAAAATCTTTTTTCAGAACTGGTAAAATGGTGAAGCAAGCTGCTGTCACTGTTTTAACTATAATTCCTAAGAAGGAGGTGGTGCAGTCAGTTAGAGATTTTCGTCCCATTGCTTGCTGTTCAGTAGTTTATAAGACCATTAGTAAAATATTGGTGAATCGGCTAACTCCTATTCTACCTCAGCTTGTTGGTGAAGAGCAGGCGGCTTTTGTTCAGGGCAAAGACATATTTGAAAACATTATGTTATCCCAGTCTCTGATAAAAGGGTATAACAGGAAAAATTGTACTCCCAGAAGCCTGATTAAAGTTGATATATGCAAAGCTTTTGATTCTGTACAATGGTGTTTTCTTAGAAGAGTGTTGAAGGCTCTGAATTTTCCCTTGGTGTTCATCAACTGGATTATGGGCTGTGTTGAGAGTCCTTGGTTCACTATTAAGATGAATGGGTGTTGTACATGTTTTTCCAAAGGCAAAGGAGGATTAAGACAAGGTGATCCACTTTCTCCTTATCTTTTTGTATTAGCCATGGAGGTTTTGTCTAGATACTTGAGAAGGATTTGTACAATGGAGCAAGTATCTTATCACCCTAAATGTGTTGGTGTAAACCTTACACATTTGATATTTGCTGATGATCTTATGGTGTTTGTGAAAGGCGATGTCCCTTCTGTCATGGCTGTGAAGCACACTCTTGATCTGTTTGGAGCTGTCTCTGGATTGTTTGCTAATAATGAAAAAACAAATATATACTCTGGAGGTGTGAAGGATAGTGTGAAGGACATAATTTTGAGGCAGACGGGTTATATTGAAGGCAAGTTTCCTTTCAAATATCTCGGGTTACCTCTGCATGATAGTAAGTTGCATAGGCCTCTATATGAGGAATTAATATTTAAAATTTAGAGAAATATTCAGCATTGGTCTACCAGGATGCTATCTTATGCAGGCAGGTTGCAGTTGCTTACCTCAATCTTATTTGGGCTTGAAAACTATTGGTGCTCTATTTTCCTACTCCCTAAAGCAGTGATAAAATTGTTAAATAAGTATTGCAGGAATTACTTGTGGAATGCTCCTGCTGACTCTCATAAAATGTACTTTAAGAGTTGGAAATCTTGTTGTTGTCCTAAGCAGGAGGGTGGGTTTAACATCAAGGAGATCTTGTCTTGGAACAAAGCTCTTCTTTGTAAATGGCTGTTTAAATTGTCTCTTAATCATACTTCTATTTGGTTGAGTTGGATCAAGTACTATGTCCTCAAGTCTGATAATATTTGGTCCGTCCAAAAAAAAGATTATCAATCTGAAAGTTGGACTAGTATACTTGTTGTTAGAGATACTGTTTTGGCTGCTACGGGAGGGATTAACGAGGCAAGTAGTTTGCTGCAGAACTGTTGTGTTAAAGGCAAGTTCAAAGTGGACAGAATGTATAATCATCTACGTTCTGTTTATCCTGTGGTTAGATGGAGCAAAGTGATTTGGGATGTTAATGTTTTATCCAGACATAGTTTCATATCTGTTCTGGCAATGCAGAAGAGGCTAGCCACTCTGGATAACATACAACATAGAGGGGTATTGATGGCTAATAGATGTGTTTTATGTAAGAAAGCAAGTGAAAGCCATGGCCATTTGTTCTTTAAATGTGCTTATTCTTCTCAAATTTGGCAGGGAGTTTTGAAATGGATTCAAATTACAGGCAGGAATGGTAATCTTTGGGATGCTGTTCATTGGATTACTCATCGCGGCAGACAGAAGCATTGGAAGTCTGGGTTGTTTAGGAGTAGTATAGGGGCGTGTGTTTATGTTGTTTGGCAGGAGAGGAATAAGAGAATTTTTACTGCTCACGAAACTGATTGGTCTACTATTTTGAAGCAAGTCAAATTTCTGGTTGGGGCTCGTTTGTTTCATAGATTCAGTTCTGAGGAGCTTGTTATTGTTGAGTATTTGCAGAATTGAGTTTCAGAGTGATTTTTTTAGGATACCATTTTGTAAGATTTATTCCTTTATTTTTGCTTCCCATGATGGATGAATAAAAAAGAGGATGTATTTTCTTGCAAAAAAAAAAATCGCAATGTTTTTATTAGATGTGTATCTCAACTATTCTATAAAGATCTATAGATATATAATATAGTCCGTTATAGGCAAACTTGACAAAGAATTAATAGTATGTATTATTTTCAACTCTAGTCATGGTGCTTTTAATAGTATGTATTATTTTCGACTCTAGTCATCAAGACTAAATATTAATTTGCATGCATTTTTTTACATATTTTATTGTTGATCGATCAATTTAAAAGTATTTTAACTAAATTATTTTCTATTTTTTCAAGTTCCAATTTTTCTAATCCGTGAATATTTTTTTATTAATGTCGCCTTTTATATTATTTTGATATCTCATAGGGAGTAATACATGGTTTTTTTTCATGGAAATTTTTTCATATCTTTTTGATCTAGTTGATTTTTATTATTTTAATGAAGATTTTTTTTTTAATAGTTTCAACTTTTGTATAATAGATTTTGTAACTAATAGTAGTCGCATATTCGGCTTTCAACTTGATTGTAGATTCTCTCAATTAAAGTACATAAAAGAAGTTAGAGAAGGTGGGGAACAATGTGGAGCACACTTTAAAAAAAAAAATATTGTACTTTTAACCACAGTGCGACAAAGCACTGTGATTATTGCTTTTATATATAAGATTTATTATTTTGAGTAAATTTTATGTTAAAATTTATCAGAATTTTATCTTAAAACTATGAATAATACTGAGAAGGTGTAACATGAATACTCACTCCTGTTGACCAAACTTTCAAAATACCCAATACTTATTTGTTGAAACGAGGAAAGTTCAACGAAGTAAATAACATGGGTTTAGAAATTCAGTTGGTATTGCTTCATACCACAATTTTGATCTGAAATAATAAGACGAGATTTTGTAACCATTTTACAGCCAAATGTAATTATTATATACAAACAAGTTATCATAAGCTGTATACTATCGTGGTTACATTTGTCTGTAAAATGGTTACAAAATCCCGTCTTATTATTTCAGACAAAAAATAACGGTCTGAAACAAGAATTTGTGTTAGAAATTACATTAATAAGTCCAATACGCCCATTTAATTCTATTCTCCTTCTCATTTATCTTTTTCTCTAACTTTTCTTAGCGAATCCGGTAATGTTTATTTTGTTGAGAAAATCTTATACGAAAAGTGGTAGGATGACATTGGAAACGATAAATTATCAGCAATACGGTAGCCGTCAACACTAATAACATTTATAGATCATTTCTATTAAAATACCCTTGATGTTACTGAATTTCGATAACATCAAGTACAACTATCTCACTTTCCATCTAAGACGGTTTTAACTAAAATGATCACTTTTTAATACATATTTTTTAATAATTATAGTAAAAGGTGACTATTTAATACTTCTACTACTTAAATGTTATAACTAAAATTATTAGTTTTTAATTAAAAAAGTTTGATAAAAATATATTATCAAAAATGATCATATTTTATGGGCCTTAATTTAAAACAAAAAATTATAGGAAAAAAGAAAAACCTTCCGAAGAAAAAAGTAGTCTGAAATGAAAAATTGCAATAAGAGAAAATGGAGCAATCTAACAATTTGTAGCGTGATGATTAAAGTGGGCAATCAATGTAGTAGTCGATTTAAATAGCCTCATGATTCCTACAACGTTGCTATATTCATGGTTTGATTATTACGAGTATTTTACTTGTACGGTACAAGTAGTTTGGTATTTTATAATCAGAAAAGAATTACTGATGATTGGATTGGATTGGATTTAATCATTTATGTTGATGATACTGGTACATTATTAACATTAACATAGACCCGCAATAAAAAAAAATTAACATTAACATAGTGATGTTTGATTTATTATAAGTTTGAAAAGTCTATTTTCTCCATCAATACAATTAATGACATTTAAAACAATAAACACCAACCGACCATTGTAACGCACTTAAGTCAAAGTTACTAACTATGGATTTAGTTGTATCTAATTTCTAATTGTATGGACGATATTCATTCAAATCATGTTACTCGTCTAACCCTCTTTTTTTTCTTTTTTCTTTTCTTTTTTTAACTTCACCAAAAAGGGTATGCATTTGGTAACTACTCTAACTACTCCGTCTTATATGCCAAAATAATATCACGTACCATCATTGCTTCAACTTGTGCAATAACAAGATTTCTGATGATCTTAGTGTGCAAAATATCACCAAATTTTTAAAACTCAATTATTGGGTTATAGATATCATAATTTGAAATTATATTATAGAAAAATTGGCAAGGGTAGTGTCCCTCTCCTAGTGTAATTAAAGTCCTTCGCTATTATGAGACTGAATTCAAGGGTGAGTAAATTTAGGTTCAAACCAAAAAAATGGACCTGACGGACCATTTGGTCCAGACCATATCCGAAGCGAATTAATTTGTTCTAGTCCTCGATCCTTATTTTTCAAGTTTCGGTCGTCAGTCTGGACGGGATAATTTAGGTGTGGACCAAATTTCATGATATTCAAGACTAATCATTCAAATATTATGAGTCAAATAAGCATTTTTATCTTCAAAAGACATTATAAATTATTATTGCCACTCATTTCCATAAAAAAAGTCGTTTAATTATTTAAATGCATTTTATATAGCGGAATTAAAATGTAATTATCGTATACGAAATAATGAAAAAACTAGCTTACGTCCATTTCGGTCCAAGACTAGACCGGGCCAAATATTTCGGGTTTAGTCCGGTCTACGACCGAAAGTTTAGGTCCGGTTTTCAGTCCACCAAATTTTTATTTTCGTTCTTCTGTCCGGTCTTGGATTGATGCTCAGCCCTATGTAAATGGTTGATTTTTAAATAAAATTTAAAATATGACGGAAATTTGTAATTAATAATTTCGTTTAATTTAGTATTTTTAATTTGTCCGTCAAAATATGTAATATATATTTAAATTTTTGACAGAGTAAAAAGAGAAGATTATAATGTTCAAATTGTACTAGATTAGTCAAATAAAACATTGGATGAATATATTTGTATAGTTTTAAGGTTAAAAGCTGAAAAGGTTTTGGTGGTTTGTGTTGTGTGTAAGCCTATCAAATAAGTTTAAACCTAATTACAGATTTTTTGAATTAAATTAAGATTCTTTCTATTTCCTAAAAAAATTAAAGGGTCCATTTTTCCTAGCGAATAAATTTCATCTAGTACCAAAAATGAAGAACAAAGACATTGAAAAGAAAACTGCAGAATTATACGAAGTATTATCTTATGAGAAGATGGATCTTTCATTTAGTTTTAAAAGAATGAAAAAGATCCTAAATGATTAGAATTATAGTTTGTTCAAGAATTCAAGATATTTAAACAAGTCTCTTTACTGAATAATACAAAAAATGCAGAAAGTAAGACGTAGATGTGGTTATGACTTATGATCATGGAAGATGAGGGCAAACCCACAAATGAGCAAACCAACCGTTATAGCAAGTGATAAGATATGGAGTTAGGTCCTCATGTTCTTTCATTGTGTTGGGTCCAATGACAACCTCTGTGGGTATTCTATTTGTCGGTGAACTCATGAAGTGGAAGCTTATCGCATTCACTTTATTTTATTACTTATTTTATGTTATGGATAATAAGATATACACAAATTGGTCCCAACTAGAGGTGGCTATAATAGCGGACCACCTCGGACCAGTCCGTCTCGTCTCGTGTGCTAGGAAAAACACTTCTTCCTAGTTTACGAGTCCACACCAATACTATAATATCCCGTATTTTAAGTACCGATTAGAAGAAAGTAAAGATAATTAAAAGAGAACGTATTGTAACGATGAATTTTGTATTATGATCACTGAAATACAAAATACGGAAAAAAAATGAGATTTTTATTAATATCAAAAAATTTCGTGTGCAATCTCTAATAATCCTTTGGTTCTAACTAGACAAACAGGTTACACGTGCACGATCCACTTAAGGGGTGCGCGTGCGTTTTTTGAAGGGGGTCGCGTGTAGAGGGTGGACCGTCGATTCACTCTACGCATCACGTTGACTTGTATTCTTGAGATGGTCGAACGACTTGAATATCTCTTGAATGTTTAAATATTCGAGTTTGAATGTTTGAATATTCGAGTTTGAGTGTCTGAGTTTTCTTGCGCAGGCGGCACAAATTTGTTGCGCTTGTTGACTTCTTACGATGAATTTCACGAGATTTTCATTTTTCAGAGAGAATTCCAGAGCTTTTCTTTTCTTTGAGTTTTCTTCCCGTTCTTTTTTTTTTGTTTTGAACAAACTTCGCTCTATTTATAGAGAAAAGTTTGGGCTTCCGAGAGTTTTGGACTCTAGGGCCATTTTCGGTTTGTTTACGTTTTTGGCCCAATTCGGCTTATGTTTGGACCCGAATAACTTAGAATAACCCAAATCTATACAATATTATTAAAAATACTAACGTAAAATACCACGTAGACAATGTCACCTTGCATTAACAAAAAGTCACGTCACTTATTACACATGACATGGAGACACATCATTATTTATTATTTAAAAAGAAAAAAATAATAAAACATTAAATGTAAATAGCATAAGAAACATTAACCTTTGCCCTTTTTAATTTCTATATAAATTAAATAACAAATAAAAATCAAAATTCTTAATAAATGTAAACATCGATATTTATTGTTATAATATTTTAAACAACAAATAAATATCATATAATTCTAATTTTTACGCCGTTTTAAAAAAAATAAAAATTTGTAAATATTAAGGGCAAATAATAACGTACTTAACATTAAATATTAACCTTTTAATTTTTAAAACTATAATATGTTAAATTTCAAATAAAAATTTACACTCTAATTTTATAACTTGCTAAGGATGAAAAATAATGCTCATAACTAATAAAATTATACTATATATTTATGTATATTAAAGCAAACTTTTCACATTTCATTTTACCTTGATCCATATTTATGCATAAATTAAATCTATAAAATTTAATTAAAAGGCTACTAAAATAATGTGATGTGAAAATTTTTAATGTGACGTGCAAATTTTAATGTCACATGGCGAATTAATGTGATATGGACTATCAATTTATTATATGAAATTCATTTACTTCATTTATCTATAAATATATAAAATAAAATAATAAAAAAAACAAGTCAAAAGTATTTCATTTCACCATTAGAAGCCTAGAAAGTCTTATTATTATTTCTTATTTAAAAGGAAAAAAACAAGAAAAAAATTATTCATCTAGAAATTAAAAGGTAAAAGTTTAATCTTTGCTATGCTATTTGTTGTTAATAAGAAATAAAAATTCATACTAAATTATGAATTTCGACGTTTATTGTTACGATATTTTTAGCAATAAATAAATATCACATAATTCTAATTTTACATCTTTTATAAATTAATAATAATTTGTAAATATAAAGGAAAGATTATAACATACTTAATATTAAACCATTGGCCTTTAATTTCTTAAAATTAGAATATGTTCAACGATAAATAAACTTTAAATCACTCTAATTTAAAATTGTTTATATGTGCACTTTTCTCTTAAGTCTTATTGCTATAATATAAGTAAAAAGGCAAGGCAAAGAATAATTAAACAACTCTCATGCAACAAAAGTACATTTTGCACAAAAATAAAATATTAAAATTGGAAAAAAATAATTAAAGCAAACCTTTACATTTCATTTCTCCCTACTTTATATTTATGACTATATTAAATTTGCTAATAATGAAAAATGATGATTAAAAGTCATAATTTCTAGATATTTATGTACATATTAAATTTGATAATAATTAAAAAAATAGGTCGTCCAAAAGTCATAAAATGCGTCATCAATTGGCTATAAGTATTTGATGAAAGACAACCTTTGTAACTCAAAATTTAAGCCAATATTTTGTTTACCCATCACCGAGAGAATTATATGTGTAAATAATCAATATTATTATTGTAAGTGTATTATTAAGGTGTTAAATTAATTGTTTATTTATTTATTTTTAAGTTCTATTGGTTATGAAGTACTATAAAATTTTAAACTTCACATTGTTTTGTTGTTATTTATTAGGGGTTATCAAGATTTGTAGACCTGTGCTATTCAAAGGTAAATAGACATATGTTTTTATTATTAAATGTATAATTTGTAACATCTCGTATTTTCGTAAATAGTATTTTAATATTTTTAAAGTATTTTTCGGAATATAATAATATTTTAATATTTCGTAAGTTTTAATTCATAATTTCCGTTGAGTTCCATCTTAAGGTTATTTAATCTTAAGATGTTAGTTCGCTTGGCATTTCCCGTCTTGTGGTTCCGTTTCATATAATTAAGGAACCCGACTTCTTATAAAAAGGACAACCCTTACTTCTCCTTCGACCGACATTCAGTTCTCAAAAAACAAAAGACACAGTATATCACAAAACCCCATTTCCTCTTCTTTAAGAAAGCTTTGAAAGATCATCTCAAGGCCTTCTTCAACTCGAATCAAGGTAAAAATTATATATTCGGAATCCTCTCGAAATTTCTGATCTTTCTGTCACTTTTAATTTTCGTTTCTCGAACTTCCGTTTCCGGGCTGTTTTGGCCCTAATTCGTTTTAAGCCCCTAATTTCCGTTTTTATGTTCTTAGGAGTTGGCTTAGACGATCCCGAGGTTGATTCTCACGTGGTGGAAGAAGCATTCGGAGCACAAGACGCTTGAGGTGACGATAATGAGCTTACTCGGCCCATTTGTTAAAGTAGCATGCTTTGTGTTGATTCTTATGTGTTTATATGTTTAGAAGCATGAGATAGGTTGCAAACATCTTTAGTATACTTATTATTCAAATTGTTGTTGATAATTTATGTTGAATTCATCATTTGAATTGGTTTTGGGAGTATACATGAAGATGAGTTGAATTTTGGGGATTTTGATATGGATGCATGAATTTGATGTTTCTTATGGTTATTTGATACTAGTAACTTGCTGGGACTGTTGAGATGTTGCTTAGAATCATGTTTAGGAAGATTTGTTGAAGGTTTTGTATGATTCTAAGATGTTGAAATTGGCAAAAAACGCGAACAGGGACTCCTAGCCGGTAGGCCGACCGGCAGCCGGTCGACCGGCTGAGAGCCCTTGATGGGTATTCTTGCGTGTTTTTGAAAATAAGAGGGTGGGGTGCTCAGCCGGGTGGCCGGCCGCCGGTCCACCGGCTGAGACACCTTTCTGTTTGGATTTTGCGTTAAATAGAGGGAGTTAGGGAGATAGGTCTCCCAACCGGGTGGCTGGCGGCCGGTCGACCGGCTGGAGACCCCTTCCTCATTGTTTCGAATTTTCAAAGGCTGTATGTGGATGGGGCTGTCAGACGGCTGGTGACACCCGTCGTTGAGGGTGCCAAAGATAAAATTTATAAATCTTAGCTTTACTAGATAGTGAAAGTCAAGGGTCGAACCACAAGGAGGTGGGGAATGTTTTAAAGTAACGAGATTGAGGGTTTGTTTGATTGATTGTCACTAGGTCTAATAAAAGATAAAACAAGATAAAAGTGAAATAAGATATAAATAAAACTAATGATAAAAGAATGCTAGGATGTTCGGTTCATAAAAGCTATGATGGTATAAATTCTAAGTCAACATGTATTGCAGTCGCATAAGGGGTGTAACAAATCCTCTCGGTCTATGTTACCTAATAGCTCCTTTCGGCCTATGCTATTAGTTCCTAGGTCTCACGAATATTGGGTGTCAACAATAAGGGTGATTCCTAAATTCTAGGTCACATACCTTTCAGTCTTAGTAACCTAGCCGTCTTAAAACGTTAACCAATGCCCTTCCCGTATCTTTCAATCTTGGGTAAGTCATTACTAACATCCTATAAGTCTCCTTTCAATCTCATTATAGGGTATTATAATTAACGAAACAAAACAGTCTGAAAACATACGCGAGGTCAATCGACCGACCAGCTAACCCAGTCGGTCGACCAACTACCTCAGTCGACTGACCAGTTAAGCCAGTCGGTCGACCAAGGTCTGCTACAGGTCGATTCTGATCTTATACCATCTACGCAATTTATGTTGGGAATGTGTCCTCAACAATAAGTGCGATCACGTAATTAAATCTCATAACAAGAATGCGCAAGGGATGATACGAATTATTAGTCAACTGACCAACATTAATCGGTAATGATTGGCTAGCTAGAGTTTGACATTACTGTCGTATGACGGTGGTGGTCAGTTGATCCCTTTAGGTCACACCTTTAGGACAATTCCCTTAATTGATAAAATGATCAAATGTATATTGATACGATTTGATCATATTCCTTAAACTCGTATATCGAGAAATTAGAGGTTAAATCTTAATGTAAGATTTATGTTTAAAATTGAAACGTGTCAATTGTTAAACATTAAACGATATTTCAAGATATCGAAATTAGAATGAATTGGGTTGAAATTAATACAAAGGTTGTAAATCGTATTGACGATAAAATATTATTTTACAATGGTAATTTCGAATTACTTGTTAATTGAATAAATATGATTTAATTAATTATGTATAATATTTATGGGATAAATATTTACATGTTTCAAATGTACTAAAGTATTTTTATATAAATGACATATAAGATGTCACACTTTATACAATTGTACATTTGACAAATTGTAAAATGAAGTCCATTTTATGGACTATGTGTCACGGCTAAAAGGAGAAGGTGGCATGGGTGTTTAGTGTATTAAACACTCCATAATCATATGTTAGACATATGCCTTGAGATTACTAACCTAGTAACCACCCTAGAGCCTTGAGAAAGGAAAATGTTCCCTTTTGCTCTTCCCTATGGCCGGCCTCCCCTTCCCAAGTATGAGCATGCTTAAGCCATTTACTCATCTTAAGCAACAACTTGGTTCATCTATATATATGATATAAGATTCATTCTAACACTTCTTGTTGGTTGCCCTAGCCGAAATATCCCAAGCAAGAAGAGAAATTTCTACCTCTAAAATACTTATTATAAGATAATAAAAATTATACTAAGAGTAGTATTCAAATATAATTCTAATAAGAGTGATTAGAATTAGTTTAAGGAAAAACCGATTCCTAGTCTAGCATACAAAGTTTCGGTTCATTTGGGGCTTGTCTTGGTGCATTCGGAGGAGGTATTCTATATTGGGTACTCGGAGGATCATCCTTGCAATACTTGGACCGAGTGTAAGAACACGGTTTTCTCCTCTTTCCGCATTTTATTAGCATGCATAAGATCATAATAAACGAGTTTATTATTTTGTTAATTAAAGGTTAATTAAAAGGTTTGTTAGTATGACTAAATAAGTTTATGAGCAACTAGTTAAACCTATCAATTGGTATCAGAGCAAAATGGTTGTTTGCATGCTTTCCGTTTCGTTTTTACGGAGTTATTATGATAACAAAAATAAAACTTGAATTTTCGTATGATATAAGATATGGACGAAATTATTTTAGCATGATACCTACTGTTTTCTAATATGATTTAGAATATTTGGAATATATTTTGCATGAATATTGATCATTGGTATTTTTATTTCGGTTTTTAATGCGTTTTAATGGTTAAAAATGATTAATTTCGGGAAAAATAGTTAAAATAAACTTCTGGCCGAGATTTTTCAGTATGATATCACATGTATTTTCTATAATATGAATATGAATTTTCGTAAATTATAGACCTTTAAATCGTGTGATATGAATTTTAATGGTTAAAATGCAATAAGATGAATAAAAATGGGTTAAAATAGTTATATTATGAATTTGACTATAAAAATTTATGAGGATGTCACATGCAATATTTAAAATTTATGTTGAATTTTCCAGAAATTTATCTCAAATATTGCAATATTATAGATTTTTAATGTAAAAATCGGGTAATTAGTGACATAATTTCGACTTTAATAGTTTAAGTTGGAATTTGGCCATAAAATTTTAACACGATGTCATATATATTATTTCCAGCATGTATAAAATTTTCGAGAATTTTATCTTATTTTATGCTTGAGAAATAATTTTAAATGTTAAAATCGTATGATATATGACGTAAATCGTTAAAATTTGCAAATGTTGTTAATAATGGCCGAAAATGTAACCCATATTAGTCATATGTGATATGTTCATCATGAAAATATTCTTGGGAGCCTAAAGTTTCAGATTTGATTTGTATTGATTTAATTTTGTTTTGTTAAAAGTAGCATTTAAAATTAAATTAAAAGGAGGCATGCTTTAAAATTTCGGCTATGGGGCAATGTGCCATTTAATTTTCTGTCCATCTTGTGTTCTTAAATTGTTTTGGAAGGTATAAAAATATTATTAGTATTTAATTTGCATTTATGAAGTTAATTATTGAATTTTCCGACTTAAATTGCTCGTTTTACGTGTTATTTTCGAAATAATAATAAAACCGTATAAAATACTAATATTTTAACTTTCTGAAAATTTTAAGAACATTCTGGATTTTTCAAAATTTGAATTTTGAATTTTCGAAATTTTAATGTCTCTTATGAATTTTATATTGTTTTTCCCGAAAAACCGAATAATACCGATCAATATTAAAATATATTAAGTTAATTCATGTTCAAAGTTGAGTAAGACTAAATTTTGAATCCTATGCGAGTTAGGATGATTAACTTAAAGATGAAAACCGTTTCATTTAATGCATAGTGTTGTTAAACGTTAAAACACGCAATTCCATAAAAACCGAGGTTTACGATAGCTATTTAAATAAGTGTTTTAAATAGGACGATTTGGCTTAGGATTTGCATGTTAATTCATATTTATATAAGCATTGCATATTTATATTATGAATGTCATGATTTATTTTTACGTAATTTTGGGAATTATGTAATTTACTTAGTATGGCCTAGTTTTTAATCGGTATTTCCCGTAATGTAAGGGGTTACCGATTCGGTTGTAATTTTGTGATCTCGTATCACCCAATTGTAATTTATTTCTATTTTATAATGTATAAAGTAGACTAGAAAAGTTGTAATTTTGTAAAATCCGGAGTTCCTTGAAGACGGTGCCATTCGGAAAGGAGTTCCGATCAAGACGGTGTTTACCTCGAAGTGCGTGCCGCGTGAAGTTCAAGGGACCAAAGGAGTTGGTTTCCGAATTTGTACTTTGTTATTTCTTTTCTAGGAAAGGCCATACTAGGGTTTATTTATGCTTTTATTTTGCTTTTTATATGTTTGCATGCATAGCCAAATCGTCATACATCGTATCATGCATGTTTCGACCTAGTCGACCTAGTCTTTTATTTTATCGATAATTCACCGACTTAGTTCACTTAAACGGAGATAGATAAATATTTGACTAGATCTCTTACAAATAAACATTGAGACTTAGCCTTACCAAAAAGTACGGACCCATGAATCCCTTCTTCACAAGGACGTAGGCTCGGCTACACCGGGGTACTAAAATTGTCACGTTGGGTAAGTGGGGTAATAAGATTACACCTTGAAATTTGGTTGATCTCAACGAAAGTATTCGTAACCGTAGTTGCAATAAGTTCGGGCTAAAGATAATTTTAAGAAAATTGTCGACCGAGAGTTCTAAAAGTAGAACCGATTAAAGAGTTAATCCACCAAATTATACCGATACGGGTTGAATCGGCTACACCGTGCCCGGATTAGTATGGGTTTGGGTCTCGGGATTGTTTACTTAATTGGGTAAGAGATCATTAAGTAAATACATAACTAAACTTAAAGTTTTTAGTTTAAATTATGAATTTGTAAATGATGTTGTTTTTCCTTTTATTATTGTAGTTTAATTTTCAACATCGACTATGGAAACCAACGCTCCACCTCTCACTAACGTATCATGGCTTCGATCCTTTATGGATCGTTGCAAACTCGATAAGCATGGTTCCAATTTTAAGGATTGGGATGCGCAATTGCTTTTGGCCGCTCAAGGTGACGATAAGAGTCGTTACCTATCCGAAGCCGCTCCTCCCGCTCCGACCGCTCGTTCGTCGGTCCAAACTCGTGAGGCCTATGAAGCCTACATGAAAGAGTCCTCCGCTCTTAAAAATGTGCTCATCTTCTCCATGGAGCCGGATCTCCAAAGGAGTATGATTAAGTTGACCACATCGTATGAAATATACACCAAGCTTGCGACCATGTTTTCGCAAACTCCAAGGGTGATTCAATACGAGGCGGCTTCCGCCTTCTTTGACATAACTTTCAAGGAAGGGCAAAAGATAAGCCCTCATGTTCTCAAACTAGTTGAGCTCGCGGAGACTCTAAAAGCTCAAAATGTTGATGTTCCCGACTCTCTTATCATTGACCGAGTTCTTCACTCGCTCAATAAGGTTAAGGCGTATGCTCAATTCCGGGTGAATTTCAACATGCGAAACCAAGAGACCTCGTTAGACGAGTTGCATAAGATGCTAGTCCAAGCAGAAAGGGACATGGGACTTCATGAAAGTTCCACCAAGGATGTTTTAAACATCGAAAAGAAAGGGAAAACGAGCTTCAAGAGGAATGCCTCGAAAGGCAAGGGCAAGAAAACGTTCAAGCCCAAAGCGACCAAAGAAAAGACCTTTTCGAAAGGCGCTTCCACCTCGTCTTCTAAAGAGCAAGACAAGTGCCATTATTGCACGAGGATCGGTCATTGGAAGCGAAATTGCCCCAAGTACTTAAGTGATCTCAAAAATGGGAAGGCAACCGCCGTGGGTAATAATTCTCGCGTATAATTCATGTCGTTTATCAACTTATGTATAGTGATACAAATGTGTTGATATTTACCCTTTTTAATTGTTTTAAAAGGCCACCCCCGAATAATGATAAGGGCAAGGAGAAGGAAGCTTGAGGTTCCTTACTTGGATGGCTATGGTAGCATCCAATTGATCGAAGACTTGAAGAGCTAGGCTCTATTTTCATATCGTCTTCTTTCATATTTTGCATTTATTTGAGGAACAATTTAATTTTCTTGTAAGACAAGGATTAAAATCCTAAAGCAATGGTTGTAATTTTGGATATTAGTGACTTGGTTTTCAACCCGAGTCACTACTTTTGTTCTTAATCAATGTTTTGAATTCTCAAATAAATTGCATACCTTGTTTAAACATGAATGGTAGTGATATTGATACGATCAAGTATAAGATAATCAAAGTGTTGATTAAAACGGAGAACTACACCCCATGGGATAGATTCAATCAAAATGAGACTATATCAGTTCATTATAAGATTTTCATTTTAAGTGAAAATGAGAATGTATTCATTACACCTATCAAACTTCAAACATTCAAATACATTGGTTGATCGAAATAGCTATCCTTAGACAAGTAAAGGTTATTGTTAGAAGGATAGAGTGGGAGAAAATGTTTCGCTCACAAACCAATGATATAAATAAAGGAAGGATCTTAGAGAAGATTCTCACTTGAGAGTCTTAAGAAGAACCTTAAGTGATTTGAAGAAACTACGGAAGAACACTCGAAGAAAGGTTCTTTGTGTTCATTGTTTCATAGAGAGGAAACAATGAGCCCTAAGTGATTTGAAGAAACTACGGGAGGACACTCGAAGAAAGGTTCTTTGTGTTCATTGTTTCATAGAGAGGAAACTTGAACCCCCGTATGAAATCATCGGTAGGAAAACGGTTCCTATGTAGTTATAAAGAAATTATCATGTCATTTTCGTCTCGAAGAAACGAAGACATGATAAGAAGGTAATGAATGATTGAATGGAAACAGATCACTATAGGGATAGTGATAGTGATAATGATTCAAGTAATAGTTTAACATGCGAGAAATGAAAGGTTCATTTAAGATATCGAGAGATATTGATTTTAGTGGGAGCGATTTTCATAAAAAGAATTAAAGCCTACCATTTAGAGAGAATGGGTGATTCTTTAAAGAGTAAAGAATAAGAGGTTTTCAATTCTAGATGATCAAATACTTTATATCATAAGATGATGGAGCTTGATGGGAAGGTTTATTATATGGATAATAAAAGGTCGCCCACTTGAAGTTAGAATGGTTGGTTACATTATTCATAACGATGAATGAAACCATTACCAAATAGCCAAGATGAGTGAAAATTATTAAAATGATGAAATCATAAATAAACTACAATATAGATTTCAGTACATAAGTGACTGTAGAGAGTGATTTTTATCCCTCCAGTATATTGATACGTCACAAGTTATAAGATAACAGTGGGAGCTTTCCTCCGGAAAGGAAACTCAAAATCTAGAAAGAGTTCTAGAAATGTACTCAAATAGAATCATGTTATAAGGGATAATATGAGAATAAAGGAGACCAAAAGTTGTAAGTTTTGCTATTATGAATAAAGGTTATTCGCAAAACACTAATACAAATAGATGATTGTGCATCAAAATGCAATGTAATAGTGTTGACTATTGTTGCATGACAACATCATTTGAGTTATTAATAACTCAAAGTAAAAGATACTTTGTCAGAATCCAAATGGGTTGTATGAGACAATATTGAACCCCATAAGTGAACTGGATTGACTTAGTATAGCCCCTAGCCGCTTACATGAGGTGACGTCTCAAAGCGACTAGAATGTGAGGCGATTGATGGCAAGTTCAAGTGCCATAGAGTCATATGTGATGACTAGTCGATCACATAGGCAGACTGTAAGAGACACTCTGTCGGGCAATGTGACCGCTTATAGAGTTCTGGAAATTTTATAGCCGGGTCGTGGCGAGAGCTGCTATAGTATTCTTGTGAGTCAATTCTTTGACTAAAGACTACTCTCCCAAGATGGTACAGTTTAGGCATAACTTTGATCCATTCTCTACGACTTTTCGTAACTGGAGTCAAATGGGATTGTTTTGGGTTGTGACTGACTGTGACTGGTTGAAGGAAGTAGTGCGATAGAAATTGTCCACCCCTTGTCAGGGTTGTTCAAATCTCAGGGCCACTCGAGGAGTAATTAACTGGAAATGCGTGGCCACGCTCGGAAGGTATCTATGGTAGATAATTCCGGTCAGACAGTTATTCTCCAGATCGAGGAAACCATTCATGATATGATCAAATGCAAGAACGACCAGAGAGAGACATCTTGCATTGAGTGGGAGATTGTAATAGGACAAGAGAATTGGTGACGCACACTTGTCGAGGACAAGTGGGAGATTGTTGGGAAATGTGTCCTCAACAATAAGTGCGATCACGTAATTAAATCTCATAACAAGAATGCGCAAGGGATGATACGAATTATTAGCCAACTGACCAACATTAATCGGTAATGATTGGCTAGCTAGAGTTTGACATTACTGTCGTATGACGGTGGTGGTCAGTTGATCCCTTTAGGTCACACCTTTAGGACAATTCCCTTAATTGATAAAATGATCAAATGTATATTGATACGATTTGATCATATTCCTTAAACTCGTATATCGAGAAATTAGAGGTTAAATCTTAATGTAAGATTTATGTTTAAAATTGAAACGTGTCAATTGTTAAACATTAAACGATATTTCAAGATATCGAAATTAGAATGAATTGGGTTGAAATTAATACAAAGGTTGTAAATCGTATTGACGATAAAATATTATTTTACAATGGTAATTTCGAATTACTTGTTAATTGAATAAATATGATTTAATTAATTATGTATAATATTTATGGGATAAATATTTACATGTTTCAAATGTACTAAAGTATTTTTATATAAATGACATATAAGATGTCACACTTTATACAATTGTACATTTGACAAATTGTAAAATGAAGTCCATTTTATGGACTATGTGTCACGGCTAAAAGGAGAAGGTGGCATGGGTGTTTAGTGTATTAAACACTCCATAATCATATGTTAGACATATGCCTTGAGATTACTAACCTAGTAACCACCCTAGAGCCTTGAGAAAGGAAAATGTTCCCTTTTGCTCTTCCCTATGGCCGGCCTCCCCTTCCCAAGTATGAGCATGCTTAAGCCATTTACTCATCTTAAGCAACAACTTGGTTCATCTATATATATGATATAAGATTCATTCTAACACTTCTTGTTGGTTGCCCTAGCCGAAATATCCCAAGCAAGAAGAGAAATTTCTACCTCTAAAATACTTATTATAAGATAATAAAAATTATACTAAGAGTAGTATTCAAATATAATTCTAATAAGAGTGATTAGAATTAGTTTAAGGAAAAACCGATTCCTAGTCTAGCATACAAAGTTTCGGTTCATTTGGGGCTTGTCTTGGTGCATCCGGAGGAGGTATTCTATATTGGGTACTCGGAGGATCATCCTTGCAATACTTGGACCGAGTGTAAGAACACGGTTTTCTCCTCTTTCCGCATTTTATTAGCATGCATAAGATCATAATAAACGAGTTTATTATTTTGTTAATTAAAGGTTAATTAAAAGGTTTGTTAGTATGACTAAATAAGTTTATGAGCAACTAGTTAAACCTATCAATTTAATCACCTACATCCTAACATGGGGGTTTAGCTACTCATAACTATAATAATAACGATAATAACAATTGAGAAAACTGAATTCATAGCAAACAATAACATAAACATGCGATAAACAATAAGGTTTCGGGATTCTACACTAAACTGGATACTAGCAATTCTATTGAAATAACAATGATAAACTGGAATTAAAGAGAATTACCGCGAGACGGAATTAGGGCAGAAAGAAAGAACTTTATTGATTCCCGTGGAATTGTTGAAACAACTCAAGAACAATGCTAAAACTAGAAAAACAGTAACTTATTTGAAGTTCTAAAACTAGACTAAGGAAGTAGAAGATGAGTAATCTGATGTAGAAACTTAATGCTAAAACTCAAAGGTAAAAACTAGATGGTAAAAATGGATGATAAACCCTAAACACGAATTAGGCTTAAATAGGAATTACAAAGGCGTTTTCCATTAACCTAATCCTTCACGGGCTTTTGCGAAAATCTTTCTGAAACTGCGCTGCGGTCGACCGACCATGTGATGCGGTCGGTCGACCAATTATCGGGCCCAATAGGTTTCTGTCTTCGTAAGTTGAATTCTGGGTTTGAGATAACATGTACTTTGGTCGGCCGACCATAATAGTCGGTCGGTCGACCGGTTTTCCTGTGTGTCAGTGTAAAACCCCTCGTCGCAGCGGAAAAATAAAACATACAACATGCCAAAATTTACGCGGAATTTAAACTTTAACATGCATAAAAACGAGGTGAATTAAAACTGAAACTGAAACAACTGATATAAACAAAAATATAGATAAATATAACTGTCTAAGTACTGAAAGTAAAATATATACAAACAGCCTGGGATGGCACATCCCTACAGGCACTCAAAACCGAAATAAAAGTCTAGAGTCTAGCTAACGCAAAAGTGTAAGTCAATCGATGAATAGGATCATCGCTCGCTAGCTCCATGCAACCCTCTACCAACCACCTGTCATGTACCTACATACATGTAAACATGTACGCCACAATCAGTGGGGAGTGACTAGAGTTCTCCTAGCCACCTTTTGTAACGACACGTAACACATAAACATACAATATACTCCAACATATATATAACATGTGAAGCATATAAATCTCAATACCTGAATCTCATATCAACATGCAAATACTATGCAAGGCTCTCAACCAACTTCGGAAACTATTTGGAAGGAGAGCCGGTTTCCCTTCCGGTTACCCGGCCGGGGGGTCTTTCAGTCCAAACCATTTACGAAACTAGCCAAAGAGTCATCCAATGCCTTGGATGAACAATTCTATAACCAATACACTATACTCATCAATATCAACAACTACATCTGACACTGTACCCTTACTAGGCAAGCAGATGCAAATTAGCAAGTAAAAAGGTTCAGAGGTCAACTTAAGACATAACCTAGATACTAAGTAATCAGCAAGTATAAAGGTTCAGAGGCGACCTCTCAACGCATAACCTAGATACCAAAATCACATTCACAAGCAAGGACTCAGAGACCAACTTAAGGCATAGACCTTGCCAAACAACAAGATACTAGACTCAGAGGCGACATCTCAACGCATAGACTAGCATCCAAATTCACAATCACAAGTAAGGAACTCAGAGGCCAGCTTAAGGCATACTCTAGCGTCAACAACTGTACTCCGGGCAAGGCATCAACACCCTAGCTACCCTGTTGTACAACTGCTCTACTCGTCAGACTCAGAGGCTAACTTAAGGCATAGACTGACGCGATCACATAAAGAATATGTCTGGGCTCAGAGGCGACATCTCAACGCATACCCCAGACACGACAAGCATACACATATATGGCTCAGATGCGACATCTCAACGCATACCCCCATATATGACAAATAGTCCACGTATTACGCTCAGAGGCCAACTTAAGGCATACCTTAATACGCATCAATACAACAGCATACATATATAGAACTAGGGATGGCAACGGATCCTGGATCCGGTCCAGATCCGTAAGACCCGACCCTATTGGACCGGATCTGTATCCTTATAATTTGGACCCGTCGGATCTGCACCGGATCTGGATCCACAAGTTTAAAAACGGATCTGGATCTGGATCTTGTTGACAAGACCCGGATCCGACCCGAAGACCCGTTTTCAATATTAAATTAAAAAAATAAAATTACTTGGACGCATTTCCCCTGGACTATTGGGCCTCAATTCCCCAAACTCAATTCACTACCTCTCAAATTTGTTGTGTGTGGCTGCCAGCCAATTCAACGCTTTTCTTTCTTCTCTAAAAAAACTTGAAGAAAATCCCAAATATTTTCAACAAATTATTTGGCAAAATCCCAAAAAGCACTTAGAATGAACCCCATTTAGTTCCTTGTTCTCCTCTGAAACAGTTGGTATTGTGATACACGCAATCAATGGCATACGAATAGTGTTGCCAAGATGGAATAAAGCCTTGATTGGTAATATATACTTGATTACTCTTAAAAAAAAGTGTTCAATTTAGGTAGCAAACAAGAAACCAAATTAGAGGAAGTATAAGGGAAACTCACTAGGCCTCTTTAATTATCACACTACGAAATGTATTTGTTATAACTTATAAGACTATTTTAATTTTAAATTAAAATATTAGAAGCAAGGGACAGGGTGGGGTTTTTCACATGGAACCCGCGGATAACCCGGATCCTACCGGGATCCGCAGGGTCCGGATCTGGATCTGACCTTTTTGGACCCGTTGGATCCGGGTCGGATCTGGATCCTATTGTCAAAAACGGATCTGGATCTGGATCCTATTGGACCCTGTCCAGATCCGGCCTGTTGCCATCCCTATATAGAACTCTAACTGTCCTAACTCAAACATAATCCGATACAAACTATAACCGGATCATTAGCTCTAATCTTCTAGATTCCTAAACAACACTTAATTGATCCCGGGAACTAAGTTGAGGGAGAGTCGGTTTCCCTTTCGGTTACCCGACCGGGGGGGTCTCTATCCTCTCTCCATTCCCGAACCCAATATAGTGTCGCCCATCCTCCGAGGACCTCAAACACACATACAGGGTACACGGAACGAGTCTCAAACAAATCGAACTAACCGATCAAAAGATAGAAATGATTTAATGAGAACAGGGGCTTTCAGCCGGTGGTGGACCGTCTGCCGGTCTGCCGGCTGGGAGTCCCTTCCCATATGCAGACTTAACTTTCAAAAACGAGGGAAAGAGATTCTTAGCCGGTGGACCGTCTGCCGGTCTGCCGGCTGGGAGTCCCTTCCCAAATGCCTTCTACGATTTTACGAAAAAGAGGACATGATTCTTAGCCGGCCGACCGGCCGCCGACCAACCGGCCGCCGACCAACCGGCTAGGAATCATGTCCCAGCCTCCTTTTGAACAAAACAAACATCCAAGAAGAGACTCTGAGCCGGTCGACCGGCGGCCGACCACCCGGCTCAGAGTTCTTCCACATCTTTCCAATCATTCGATACCACAACAAGCCTGACTCTGAGCCGGCCGACCGGCTGCCGGTCAGCTTACCGGCTCAGAGTCCCTGCACGCAAAATTCGCCAAAATCGCAATGATTCTAAACTCCCTAAATCGATACCAAACTTCCAAAATTGCAACCAACATACATTACCCAGCATATCTAACACTTATGTACATCAATAGAAAGCATCAATTTCCACAATAAAGCCACATTAAGATCATATCTTGTATTCGTCTTAAGGATGAAAAATCTGAAAATGAAGAACTAATCATATGAATATCAAACTAAACATGTGAACATCATATATGAGTAAACCCTAACATGTTTCTAAGTCCAAACAACCACAACAACCAATAAATTCAAAAACTTTAACAATCAATATCAAGAAACATGCTATTTTAACAAAAAGGCCGAGTTTCTCATTATCGTCACCTCAAAAGCGGTTTATGCGCCTAGCTCCTCTTCAACAACGAAACTATCGACCTCAAGATCCTCTAAGTCCTCTCCTACAACAAAGAAAACGGTTTTTAGAAGCTAAAAACGAAATTTACCTAAAACAGCCTCTTTTTCAAGTTGCACGAAATCAAAATTGAAAGGGATAGATGTCTTGGAAATTTCGCAAGGATTCCGAAAATGTATAACATACCTTGATTCAGATTTGGGAAGAGCTTGAAAAGTTGATCTTCAGATTGAAAAGAGAAGGAGAAAATGAAAATGAATGTAACAGTGTTGTGTTTTGAGGAATGCAAAGTGTTGATGGATGGTCTTGGGTTTAGGGTTTAAGTAGTCCTTTTTCCTTAAATGAAACGGGTTATTTGTTGTGAACGGGTTTTATGAGTCGGGTTTAAGACATGCCAAGTTATTACATCTTAAGGACTTAAGGTTTCTTAAGACGAATCTTAACAGAAGGTTTTAAAATAACTTAACAATCTATATTAAAATATTATTTTATTCCGTAAAATAATTTAAAACCTTTAAAATATAATTTACGAAAAGACGGGATGTTACAGTCAGCCTTGAATTCTTCTTAAATTGGTCCTATGGTCCTTGGTTTGCGCTTTGAGTGTTGTTTCCTCCTTGTTCCTTAGTTCTCTTGGTCATGTAAAAATCCTGAGGGTAGCATTTGGCTTAAAATCGCCTCTATTCCGCATAAATCTGAAAAGAGCATACGAAAGTAGACAATTGTTGGGAAATAAAGGCTAAAACATCGCAAATGAGCTCTAAAATGCGTGTAAAATAGATGTAAAACATCATAAAATAGACACGCATCAAATTTCCCAAACCAAACCTTGCTTGCCCTCAAGCAAGAATTAGACTCGATCTTAAACAAATGGAACGATTTCAATCTCAGAGCGAAATTTACATGTTAGCCTAAACCAATGCCAAGTCAATCAATGAAGAAGTGTTTGAATCATGCAAACGAGTTATGGAGTTGTCAAACTTGCAAATCTATTGACTATAGAGACTTTATACTATGGACTGTCGCGGGTCGCTCAAATCACACATTAAGCAAAGGGTGAGTGTATGTAAAAGATAGAAAGAAGTATATTGTAAAGACACTCACCTAACTCCGACCCGTGAAGACATGCCTGTAATCTAACATGAAAAAGAATTCTACAACCGTGCATAAACATACTCATTAAGTGACCTTGACACATGCATTGAGGTAATGAAGGATATGTGAGACGAAGGGTAAAAGAGGTTGAGATGTTTTTGGATAATTGGGGTTAAAAGCCAAGCTAGTAAAATCGAATTCCAACAACATATTTCACGACTTTCAACATTAGGGAAATGCTATTTTGTAGCACTAATCTCACATAAATTAAGGAAAGGACTCCCAAATATTTTGAATGAAGTACGGGAGTGATAAGATGTAAAAGAAAGGGATTTTCTGAATGAATTAAGACTTCCTGTTCCAGTCAGTTAGTCGACCGACCAATTGGTGCGGTCGGTCGACTGACTCGCAGATATTATTCGATTTTTTTCGTCTTTCTTTCTTTTCTGATTTTTTTTTCTGTTCTTTTCTGATTTTTTTTTCTTTCTTTCCTTTCTCTTTTTGCTCAAGGTGACATACAAACCAAAATGCCTCAAAAAATTTCCATCGACCACAAATACTAGCTTGGTAGGGTAGGCTAAGTATAGGATGTAGTTTTTAGGGATAAAAAGGCAATTTTGGCTATGTAGGGCTTACGGGTAAATAAGAGAAAAGGGGTCTCAAATGCACGTATCAAGATTTCACAAAACAAGATAGTAAACATGTATATAGCAATTCATGTTCATGTTTATGCATGTTGATGTAACATGTTCCAAAGGGAGTACTACTCACATCCTAGACAACTGGTTATGAATGAAACCAGGGATAAAGCTCTAAAACTCAGAATGTATAGTAGTTTGCCAAGGTACAAGTCAAGTCTCAAGAAACACAAATTGTTTGACAAAAACTCGTAGATATGCATATGATTCTAATACTAAAACATGTTGACAAGGCAAGGCAAAGGCATAAACATGTGAAAATTGCAAAATCATCATTGAAATACTCTCGTTCCGACTCGACCTATATGCTAAAATAAACGTGCATTTTTTTTTTTGAAATTTTTGAAATTTTCTTATTTTTTTGGATTTTTCTTGGATTTTTCTGGGAAATTAAAGAAAGAACAATGCGAAGCATAAATGCAATAAACGTGTGACAAAAATGCAATGGAACAATGCATGTGACACAAAACCATTCCCCAAACCAAACCGCACAATGTCCCCATTGTGCACTAGCATGAGCAAATGCTATGAAATAAAAGAAAATGCGAAAAAGAGAAAACAAGGAAACATGGAAGGAACTCACCGGATTTTTAAGCGCAATGGAAAACTCCCCAAACCAGCGTAAGCTTGGGAGGTTTCGGTGGCCAGCAGTGCCACTCTAAGGACCTGAAAAAGATAGACGAAGAAAAACCTTTTTTGGGGACTAATGATGTTTTGGGTGCTAAATGATGTGTTAAAGGTTTTAAAATGAGAAGAGAAGTAAAAGTATAAAGGACAAAATAAGGAAAAGAACTCCCCTATTGCGCTTGCACGCTTCCCAAGGTAGACTCGAACAGGCTGCAACAGCTACGGTGGTCGATCGACCCTTCTACATGGTCGACCGACCATGTAACAGGTTACAGTGCATTCTGTGTTTCAGGGACCTGGTCGACCGACTGATGGTGCAGGTCGGTCGACCGCTTTTCCTGTACAGTGGTGTTCTTTTTCTTCTCGAAGTTAACTCATTTTAACCGAGTTAACCTCCCTCAAACCTGTATTACATTATAAATGCGCCGAAAACATGCGCATAATCCAGAAGTCCAAGTCTAATTGTCTTAACCAAGCAACAAAAAACCGAAATTGTCTAAAAAAAACTAACACAAAACAAAACTAAAAGTCTTAACAAAACAGAAAACTGTCTTAAAAACTTTAAAACTTAAAGAACTCATCCGCGAAAAATGCGGAAAATATCGGACCACGGCTTTTGGCTATAGGCAATAGTCTCCACCGTGTTTGTCTTCATCATGAAACACGTCTCTACCCCGTCACAAAGCATATGTGACGGGCTGCCTGGCTAGACTTGTCGCGAGTCTCCAAATTAACAATTTTATCCACTACAAACTCTAACAATAGCGAGGGTAAGTAGGGGTCGATCCCACAAGGAAGGTCTATGTTTAATGTGTGTTTGTGTAAATAATTCTAATGTAACCAATTGGGGGTGTTTGTGGTTTTAAATCTAAATCTAACAAAGAAAAATATTAAAAGATTCGAATAAATGAAATTATAAAAATAAGTCTTGGGTCTTACAATTTCCACAAATGATATAGGTTTGATCATTGACACTTTTAGACTCTATTTACTCTTGAATACTTTGTTGTGAAAACATGATTTTCTACTTCTCCTTATTTTTAGTTGTTCACTGCGAAAAGCGCACATAAACAACCCTTATGGTGATGACAATCTAGTCCAAGCGTATCTAAATTCAATCATGCCATAGATTATAACTAGAGAAGCCAACTAAGAAGAACAAATGCATACGCAAGCGGTTCTACACTTTAATTCATATGATTATTATTCTCCTACAATTCAACAACGATGAAAAGCATACAATTGATGAATAATAGTTGCTACTAATGTCTAGGTAATTGAACAAAAGATTCAAATTCCTAAACTAGCAATAGATTAGAGATAATATAAACTAGGTGATCAAACTAGTAAAAACTATCGATAATCGTAATAATGAGTTGAGAATAAAAATCAATATTCAAGAGATAAAAATATAGAGTAAAGAGTCTTACAAAACACTAATTCATTTGCTTCAATTGCTTGACCCAAGACGAGTAAATTACTCTTCCATACAAATAAAACTAACTAAAATAAACTATGAAAATTGTATTCTAATGATTAAAAGGTCGAGAAAGTGTGTAAAAAAAAGTGTATGGAAGCACACCCTAAAAGTGTCAACAACATCTTCTTATATAGGTCTTCAAATGACAACTCCTTAATGTCTCTTAAATTATAGGTATTATTACCAAAATAAATGAGAATTAAGGAGTTGTTGAATTGCATTAAGTCCCATGTTGTGTCATAAAATAGTATTGGAATCCAAAGTTGTGTCATAAAATATGAGTTGAATGCATGAAATCCATGGAATCCAATGTTCATTTTGATGTTCACTTGCTTGGACCATAGTAATTGGATCTTAACTTGCTTCAAAAACCATACTGTATCACATCTTTAGCCCAACAACAACCTCTAAAGAAGCCTACTCCATTCACCAATCCAATTATCCCATAAAAACATGCAAATCCATCATCAACCCAATATCAAAGACATGTGTACTAAAATCCAATAAAATACTTCCCAATCCATCAATTAATCATCAAAATGACCTTTATTAAACCCTACTAAACTAGACTAATCAAACTACCCCACGCTTAGACCTTTACTCGTCCTCGAGTAAAACTCGAAGATAAGTAAAAGAGAACCCACACCAAGGTCTATATAGCGAAACGTGAGTAGCTTGCTCCAACTCAAAACACATCACAAACCCACTACTACTCCCACTTAAGGCCATTCACTAAGCACACCATAAAATCGACACCCAACTATCACTTCTCCTCCTAACGATCTTCCCCAAGTAGGCAAATGCATACAAAAATCCAAATAGAATGACCATGAGACCTTTGCTTCCCTCCAAACAACTCAATACAACCACAAATTACATATTCAAATATGAAGATGAAAAGCAAAATGTAGTATATGTTAAATACTTAACAATCACCACCCATACCCTCCTTATCTCTCCTTAGCAATAATAAACCTAACCCGAACCACCCTTCAAACCTCCTTATGTCGCCATCTCCAAGATAGAACAAGTAACGAAGTAACTTTTTTTTTTTTTGCTTTTTTTTTTTTTTTCTAAATCTCTCATTTTGCCTAGATCGTCTGCCCTTGCGGGTTTTCAATCTAGCTTTTATTCCTTACACTACTCTCATGGCACGCAACTCAATTCTTCATTTTACCCGGAGCGCCCTTTCGGGTTTTCACTCCGTCCTCGGCCATTTTACCCAATCTTGCCTAGGCGCCCTCCCTTGCGGGTTTTCACCTAGCCGGGTTATTATTTATTCTTTTTTTTTTCATTTTTTCATTTTTTCATTTTTTTTCAAACAAAAGCAATGTATATACAAATGGTATTTCCTCCCCCATGCTTAAACTTCACATTGCCCTCAATGTGGGGTACAATAAAAAGTAAGGCAAGGAAAAGGAATACGGGGTGGAGGTATTATTTTTTTTTGGCTTTTTTTGTTTTTTTTTTGGTTTTTTCTTTCGGGTTAGTTTGAGGTAGAAACGGCGTAGTTTGGCAATAAGTAGGTCTCATCCCGACAACGACAACAATTCTCGACAAAAACAACCCCGGATTACACAACACCAAACAAACTCCGCTACAACTTCAATGCTCCCTCAACAATAAACAATTCTAACAATTTCAATCCCAGGTTCCGATAATTCACCAACAAATTCCCGATAAACAATTACAGTGCCTTTAAATTAAAGCTTGGATGAAAATCCTAGCAAAAAATGAAAAGGTAGAGACAAAGCATACAAATTTTACCCAAAATATGAGAAATGTGCCTCTTTATAATAAGAAATGATGGTGAATGCTTGGTATTTTTGAATAAACCCAATTGTCGATTCATTCAAACCTCAACTTCGAAAATTTCGAATCCCATATTGCTAGGGTTCGAAAATTTCCCTAAATTGGAATAACTAACAGTGGAAATGAAGGGAAACGATTTTGCAAGTTTAATTTGTGAAGTGAAAGAACTGAAAATATGTGGTGTTTGAATTGGGGCTGTCGATTCTTGTTGTCGAAATTGGAGAAATTGTAAACGAAATTGCAAGTGGACGCGATGATGGAAGGAAGTGACAAACTGAGATGTGAAGTGAAAATAGCAGGCCAAAATTCCGAAAACCCAACTTCGAGGGTTGACAAATTCGAAAATGGTGACAAGCTTGAATGAATGAGAATGAAAACGGGAAATTTGAAGGAGCAATTGAACACTTGAACCAATTAGAGGTAAGCAATGTGTGGGTGACTAATTCGAATGAACAATAGAGAAGACGGATTGGAGTTCTGTCGTTTTTGGGTTTGTTTTTTTTGTTTAATTGGAGAATGAAGGAGCAAGAAAAGGAGAAAGGAAACATTACCTGGTGGAATTGGTGGTGGCCGCAGAGGCTGTAGGTGGCGGAGGGGCGCCGCAAGAGAAATAGAAAGCGAGCCGCGGGTGCGCGGTCTACCGAGGGATGCGGCACGAATAACAGAAGAAGAGCCGCGTAGGTAGGTTGGACCGCTGGAGGTTGTTGCGGCCGAGAACAGCGACAATAAAGGCAGACTAGACTGCCGCTAGGGGTGGGTGTGGGCCGAGGGGTCTGCTGGGCGTGGTTGCTGATTTTGTAAATGGTGATGGTGTTCCCAGCAATGGAACCAAGGGCATCCGCTTGATGCTGTTGTGGCCGCGCGATGCTTCTCTGGCCGCACAGAAGCAAGGACGGGGACTGTTCTGGCCGCATCGTGCTGCCATGGCTGCACCAAGATTTTCTTTCGTTTCCTTCTTCTGCTGTTTCACGGTTCATCTTTTGTGTTTTTTTTTTCCTTTTTTTTTTGATTTGTTTTTTTAAAGCTTTTATTGGTGTTTTGTTAGTCTTGTCTTCAAATTACACCACACAAAAGAAAGCATCCAAACTTGTAAATCCGCCTCCATCACCGCTCATGAAACTCCGTGGAGAAAAAATGCAAATTGCTTTATTCAAAACTAAAACAAAAATGTTAAATAACAAAAACCGGGTTGCCTCCCGTAAGCGCTGGTTTAAAGTCCCGCACGACGAACATTGAAGCTCAAGAACCAATTAAGGGGTCGCGCAGTACTACCCCTTCAATCAAAATAACAATCAAATTAAGATCGGAATATGTCAATGCCCGTAGGAGAAGATCATATAAGCTATCACACGAGTGAGTGAAAACACTATAAAAGCTTATAATGATAAGAAACCAAATATGCCTCGTAAAGATATAATCATGAAAAACAATATGGTCCGATTTTATTGGCATATAAAAAATAACCACATACTTGTGGTATGGTTCTTTATGCAATCGGGTCATCTTAGCCAACACGTTTTCTCCATTCCTAACAAAATTGTCATCTAAATCCCATAACATATCACCCGAATCTCCACCCAAAAAGTCATCATCAAATTGCGGGGGTATGATAAAATCTATGTCGGGTTCAATGTAGGACAAGGTGAACAAATCAAAGTTATGCATATATTCTTCATCATAAATTGGAGTACTCACATCAAAAGTAAGAGAATTAGAATCATCAAGGTTGTTCATATCATCATTTTGACTCAAATCATTATTCGTTGGGCTATCAAAACATGGAGTAAGATTTATAGTTGATTTAGTCACTTCTAGTTTTCGGGAATTTTCAACCAAAAGATCAAGCACATCCCATTTCTTTTCATGTTTCAACTTGAAAAATCCACCCTCGCTTTCTACTTGAACATCTATTTGAGTACTTTGATTAAAACTATGAAAGAGACCAACCCAAAAACCTTGACCCTTACATAAAGATGGGTGTTCTACCAAGTATATCTCTAGTCTTTCAAAGTAGTGATGAAGTAATTCATCCTCTTGTTGGGGAAAATAAAAACACATTTTCTAATTAAAAGACACAAGACCCGTAAAAAAAAAAAATTGACAAGAAATATTTACAAGCACAAAAAAAAACAATTGCCTTCCCCGACAACGGCGCCAAAATTTGGCTAGACTTGTCGCGAGTCTCCAAATTAACAATTTTATCCACTACAAACTCTAACAATATTGAGGGTAAGTAGGGGTCGATCCCACAAGGAAGGTCTATGTTTAATGTGTGTTTGTGTAAATAATTCTAATGTAACCAATTGGGGGTGTTTGTGGTTTTAAATCTAAATCTAACAAAGCAAAATATTAAAAGATTCGAATAAATGAAATTATAAAAATAAGTCTTGGGTCTTACAATTTCCACAAATGATATAGGTTTGATCATTGACACTTTTAGACGCTATTTACTCTTGAATACTTTGTTGTGAAAACATGATTTTCTACTTCTCCTTATTTTTAGTTGTTCACTGCGAAAAGCGCACATAAACAACCCTTATGGTGATGACAATCTAGTCCAAGCGTATCTAAATTCAATCATGCCATAGATTATAACTAGAGAAGCCAACAAAGAAGAACAAATGCATACACAAGCGGTTCTACACTTTAATTCATATGATTATTATTCTCCTACAATTCAACAACGATGAAAAGCATACAATTGATGAATAATAGTTGCTACTAATGTCTAGGTAATTGAACAAAAGATTCAAATTCCTAAACTAGCAATAGATTAGAGATAATATAAACTAGGTGATCAAACTAGTAAAAACTATCGATAATCGTAATAATGAGTTGAGAATAAAAATCAATATTCAAGAGATAAAAATATAGAGTAAAGAGTCTTACAAAACACTAATTCATTTGCTTCAATTGCTTGACCCAAGACGAGTAAATTACTCTTCCATACAAATAAAACTAACTAAAATAAACTATGAAAATTGTATTCTAATGATTAAAAGGTAGAGAAAGTGTGTAAAAAAAAGTGTATGGAAGCACACCCTAAAAGTGTCAACAACATCTTCTTATATAGGTCTTCAAATGACAACTCCTTAATGTCTCTTAAATTATAGGTATTATTACCAAAATAAATGAGAATTAAGGAGTTGTTGAAATTGCATTAAGTCCCATGTTGTGTCATAAAATAGTATTGGAATCCAAAGTTGTGTCATAAAATATGAGTTGAATGCATGAAATCCATGGAATCCAATGTTCATTTTGATGTTCACTTGCTTGGACCATAGTAATTGGATCTTAACTTGCTTCAAACACCATACTATATCACATCTTTAGCCCAACAACAACCTCTAAAGAAGCCTACTCCATTCACCAATCCAATTATCCGATAAAAACATGCAAATCCATCATCAACCCAATATCAAAGACATGTGTACTAAAATCCAATAAAATACTTCCCAATCCATCAATTAATCATCAAAATAACCTTTATTAAACCCTACTAAACTAGACTAATCACTGCCTTCTTCGGCCTCCTCCCTCTTCTTCTTTTCTTCTTTGTCGACCTTGTCTGGGTCCTCATCCTCTTTGTAGCTTAAACACCCAAGTCCTCTTCTTGACACGATAGCCTCCACGAACTTAGCCACTCTCTCTTGCTTCTCTTGCTTCCCCAAACCGTTACCTGCACAAGGTGAAACAAGAGTGTCCTCCATATTGCTACCAATCTGGGGCGGAGGTGTAAAAGCATGAAAAGGTGTAGGCTCTAAAGTGGGAGAAGTGGTGATGACCTCATACTTCTTTTCAGAAGTGATAGCATTACATGTAATGGGGGTCACGGCGTCCTTCTTTCTATAGGACAACCCAAAGATAATAGAGTGTTTCCCGACCTTGAAGGTCAAGGTCCCACTCCCTACGTCAATGATCGCACCCGCAGTGTGTAAGAAGGGTATCCCTAAGATGATAGGTATATGGGCATCCTCGGGGATGTCCAATACTACAAAGTCCACAGGGAGGAAAAATCTATCAATGCGCACAAGGATGTTTTCCAACACCCCTATGGGTTCCATTGAAGTCTGATCAGCCATTTGAACTGTCATACTAGTAACTGCGAAGGTAGTCATCCCTAACTTCTTAGCCAGACTTAAGGGCATAACACTAATGTTAGCCCCCAAGTCACATAGGGCCTTCTTGACTGGGAAGGTGCCTATGTTGCAAGGTACGGAAAAACTACCCAGGTCCTCTAACTTGTGTGGTGCAATGACATGGGACAAAAAACTAGAGGACTCCTCAGTAAGGGCTACCGACTCTATCTTATCTAAAGACCGCTTTCTAGTCAAAAGCTGTCTCATAAACTTTAGGTACGAGGGGACTTGTTGGACTAATTCTAAGAATGGGACTTGAACATTTAGAGAACGAATAACATCCTTAAATATTTCGAAGGATACCCGTTCCTTCGTTGCTAGTAGTCGCTCCGGGTAAGGAGGAGTAGAGCTCTCAGCATTTGCAGCTCTCTTCAAGAAATTTGGGGTTTTATCACCCCGAAACAGGAATTCCCTTAGGTTCTCAAGCATCTCAGGCCTAAAGGAATCCGCCTGTTCAGCATCCTCGGTTGGTCGACCCTCTTCCTCGGTCGGTCGACCGCTTTCTAACTTCTCAGAATTTCCAGAAGCCACTGGAATTGCATCTGTGGTCGACCGACTGGCATCAGTGGTCAATCGACCGTCTGTACTGCTACTCGCAGTCTGCTTTTTCTGGTTTCCTTTCCCACCAGCCTTATCACCTCCTATTTTCGCCCCACTTCGCAGAGATATGATGTTCAAGGTCTCCTTTTTCTGGTCCGTCTTGGTCGGAAGTTGACCCGGACCCGTGTATCGTTTTTGCTCGCAATTAGAGCAATCTGAGACTCAAGCATCTTCATTCCCGCTTCTCTCGCCTGCGACTCCTTCTGGACCAAACCGATAAGATTTTGGATTAAAGCATCCGTATTCGGTGGTGGGTTTGAAGGTGGTTGTGGGACAAAAGGTGGTTTTTGGAAATTTTGTTTATGTGGAGGGATGTAAGCTTGATTTTGTTGTTGATGTGGTGGGTTAAGGACATTATGGCTTGTCCATCTCATATTTGGGTGGATGTTATTATTGTTAGGATCATAGAAGTTATTACCACGGTAGTGTTGGAAAGCTACGCACGTTTCATTAGGAGATGTACAAAATTTCGAAACGTGGCCCTCTCCTCCGCATCGCTCACAAGTAAACGGTGTTGGGGCTGGTGTCCTTGACGGTTAGTACAATGACTCATTAATTCTCTTAGAGGATCACAAGGGCATACTTCAGTATTATTATCAGTTGATCCACGTTTGTCGATAACGGTTGGCTTGCTAGATAAGTTTGACGTTATTGTCATACGGATGACGGTGATCAACTGGTCCCTATACGTCACACCTATAGGACACGTTTGAGAGATGTGAATGTATGAAAATACAGTCACATTTGTGCTGGACACGACTAAATAGTTTGTCAGAGGTATTGTGTAACACCCTCATTTATTTAAGAGCCTTTAGCAAGACATTCTCAAATAAATAGAGTTGTTACCATCTCGGAATGTCCGAGGTAGTGAATAACAAAGAAAACAAACCAAAGTACTTTATATAAAAACCGATTAAATTTAAACTTTTGATATTACAACTATTACGCAAAGAATAAAAGTACAACTGATAACATCTAAGTATATGATCTAATTCTAAGTAGGTGCAAACCATGTCTCACTCCTTGCCCAAGCTCCTAGTCCATCTGTCTCTGACCTGTAGAGTCTACTCCCCATTCCGGATCATCGTAGGTGTACACGATTACACTGTCAACCTCGCGGTTGAGTAGGATAACACAATAACAAATAATGCAACAAATATGATATGCAAATGCCATGATATGCTCGAGCTCAATCACAATCTCCATCTCAAACTCATACTCATACCCTTGCACCAAACCATACCGAACCTCCCGGCAGACTATAATCGGCCGTCGTCGAACACCAGCATAACAACTGAGGTCACCAGGTCTAGTCCTGCAGAACTAGCCTGGGCCAAATAATATCTCATCATCTCAAATCCGTATCCAATGCATATGCCGTGCTCATGAATGCTTATGAATGCAACAGTAATAATAATTACACATAATCATATATCATCCTCATATCATTCATGTTTATCATCCATATCATACACCGAACATCCATTCATAACATATAACAGTAGTATAGCGACAGTGTAACCTACCTGGAGTAGCAAGCCTGTAATTAGCAATCACCGTCTAGAAATATTCCACTTCAAAATTCAGTTCCTATAAACATTACTTAACATCAAATTCTATTCATATAACTAATAACACTACTAATTAATTATTCTTTCATGTCAATATCATATTAGACACAACTCATTAATCTCATAAACATGCCCATATATACATATAATTATTATTAAATAAATAACTATCACAAACCATCTCAATAATTATATCACTTATTATTTGTTATCAAATATATAAAATAAATATGAAAACATTATCAACAATACGACCATACAATACTAATTATAAACATAATCGTAACAATTCAAATAATAGTACCAATAATAAAAATAATATTAATATTAATAATAATAGTAATAACACATGACAATAATAATAATAATAGTAATAATAATAATACTTAGACAAAGTCAACAACCACACTAACAACAATGATAAAAAAAAACCAGCCAATAGCCATCAATATAAAACAACGATTAATAATAATAGTAACGACACCAGCAGCAACGAATGACAACGGCTCAGCTGCAGCCCTTTTCCCGACACCACCACCAACAGCCTGGTCCCCGACAACCGTTACCACTGAACCCAACCTCAACTACGTACTAACAACTACCACTACCATGCCTAAAACACCACCAAGGACCACCACAGCAACCACCACGACAGCCTTAAACAGCCTGCACACTCACAGACCCCTTCTACTTTCAGCAACCGTCTCCGACTCCCTCTTTTCTCACGGTCCTCTCTCCCTCCACCGTGCCCCACACCACCTCTGGCCACCACCTTTGCCACCACTGGCTCACGGTGGTTCCAGGGGTGGTCTACTCGAGCCTCGTCCTCCTCTGACACCCGATAAAAACCGCCCCAAAACCGACACCAATCAGCCTGCTCTTCCTCTGTTTTACGCCTCCTGCCCCGCGCTACTGTTCTCCACCACCTCAACATCTAACCACCACCCACAGCTACCACATATACACCAAAGAGGTCGTCTAACCCCTGTTAACCACCACCCTCTTGCCCAGACCCAACGAGTCCTCGCATAGGGTCAAAACCCATCAGACTACCCCCCTTAAACACTCGATGTTTCCCCTGTTTCGCACTCTCCAGACCTGTTGTTTCTCTTTTGTATTCGCACCCTCACGTCTTAATACTACTACCCAGACTCGTATATAAAAAAACTAAACAAAATAACAGTCCGAAAGCAATTAAAACAAGAGAAACGATGGTGATGATAATCTATAAACCAGGGCCGTCTTCGAGATTTTGGGGGCCCTGTGCGAAATTTTTGATGAGGCCCCTCTTTTAGTTTTTCGTTTGAATGTAATCGTTATTAAAATGGTAGTATGTATTATATAAATAATAGTAAATTATTTAATGTTAAAATTTAAGATTGAACCATCCAAAAAAATATGAACATATATTTTCTTGCCAAAAGAATATTTTTGTCTAATTTAAAACAGATGAAAATATATACAATATAATATAAATAAAATAAAAGACAAGTAAAAAAAATAAAAGGAAAGGAAAAATTTACATAGAGGGAATCGAACTTGAGACAACCTGGACAAGAGGTTAGTTTTCAACTACCAAACTAGTGTGGTTATACAACTTTATTACTACACATTTAGCTATATGTACAATCTGACATATTATTGGGCCCTTCAAAATTGGGGGCCCTGTGCCGCCGCACGGGCTGTACGGGCTAAAAGAAGGCCCTGCTATAAACGAATACAACATAAACTTACTACTATAATGATGACGATGATGATGGTTGCTTCTTTGTTTTTCTTCCTCTTTTGCTCTTCTCCATTATCATGACATACAAGTAAGGTTTGGGTGTAGATGGTGTAGGGAGGCAGACGACATGAATGAGACTGAGTATCGATGTCCAAGGAGGTAGGGTTAGGGTTTTTCTTTTTGTTTGGTTGGTCTTAAACGTGTGATTTCTATAATCACAACCCGAGTCCATATCCTATCACACATCCCGATAGTCCATCACGCATCTCGGGGCACTTTACCTATATATTCCGTTCCCGACTCGTAACTTAAATTTTACGAGTACGTATAAAGTATTTACACTAATTAAATTATGTAATTAGTGCTAGTAAATATTAATTAAATTAACTATAAGAATATTACGACTTAAATAAAAAAATAGGAATTAAGTATAGATGAGAAATACATATAAAATATAAAATATTTTAAATTATCAATTTATTATTAAAATTAAAGAAATACGAATGAAACGTCATTTTATGAAATAATCATCTAATATAAATTAATTATGAAATACGAAATAATCGTAGAAATACGATTTATAAAATAATAACAGTTTACGTAAAATACTTTATAAACATTATTCCATTTGAAATACTTGTATACGGTTTGACTGCCGTTGACCGAAGCTAAAATACGGGATATTACAGTCACAACGAGGACGTTGTGTTCTTTAAGTGGGGGGGGGGGGGGGGGGGGGGTTGTAACACCCCAAGAGTATGAGAGGAAAGTTGTACCACATTGGTAGAATGTGAGGCTTGTGATATGTTTATAATAACTTACACCCACCACTTAGTAACAAGGCCTTGTACTTTTGGTCTTAAGTGAGGACAAATAATGGGCCCAAAGACATACCTCCCATCTTATTGGGGATGTGTTACGACCGTGGTGGGTCGGGTTGTTATAAATGGTATCAGAGCCACCCTGCGACCGTGTGGTGAGCCTGTGGTCGGGAGTACCCGGGTCACACACCTAGCGGGGGAGGATTCTGACCTGGTTGTGGTCAAGGTTGAGGCACAACGAGGACGTTATGTTCTTTAAGTGGGGGGTTTGTAACACCCCAAGAGTATGAGAGGAAAATTGTACCATATTGGTAGAATGTGAGGCTTGTGATATGTTTATAATAACTTACACCCACCACTTAGTAACAAGGCCTTGTGCTTTTGGTCTTAAGTGAGGACAAATAATGGGCCCAAAGGCATACCTCCCATCTTATTGCGGATGTGTTACGACCGTGGTGGGTCGGGTTGTTACATATTGACTATTAAATTAGTCAATGAGATGTTGAGATTATTATTAATACGGATTAAATAATTTAGCTAATGCGGATTACATGATTAATTCGTAAATTAAACATAAACGGTTATATTTAATTAAATATTGAATTCGTATATATATTAATATAAGCAGTTATATTAATTGACATAATTATACAATATTGTATTTTTGTCAGACCATCATTAATGTATCGACTACATTAATATCTGATAACGTGTATACGATTTATAATTAAATCCTGCGAATTATATTTTAGCATTAGGGTCGAATCACGCAAGAGGATAAGGTAAGAGTGGAAAGCCCACTCTCACTGTAATACCTCAGATATTTTAATTACGATGTTTGTTTTGTTTCGTGACGTTAAGATAGTTTAAGTTACGGTAGATTACTACTTAATATGTGCACTTGTTTTATATGGTTTAAGTTGTGATTTATGTTTTATGTGGGGTTCGAACACGAGACCTTTAGAGTGGAGTCTTGGGCCTCGTTATTTGTGCAAGGCAAGCAGCCCACCCTTCGACAAAACCCTAACAAAACCCTCACAATTCACTAACACTTATCTCACGTATAAACCTCTTGATGCCGCCATATTAGAGTGTAAAAAGACCTTATTTCTGACCTAGCTTCTACACAACTGATAACCTAAACCTACTGCCGCCACCACACACAAGAGAAGGAGGGTTCTCACGGCCACAACCACCTTCACGTTTTCCCCTAATTCTGATCTGAAGTCAGGTATGCATCTGATGTTGTTTTATCGCTGTTGTGTTTAGTCGTTTTGACAAGTATTGTCGAAGGGTTGTGTCTGGTCGTGGTGATCTTGTTAGTGTTGTTATGCGTTACTGGGTGGATAAGGGGTGTCAAGGGGGTGGTCGTGGTGGTTTTGGTGCGTCGGTGTCGATGTAGAAGGGGTGTTTGTCACCCCTTGTCGTAAGGGGTTCAGGTAGTCACACTAGTACAAAAATACTCTATTGCGTCAAGTGATTTACGTCAGTTCTAAAAGAACTGATGCAAAAAGTACTTAATTTTGGCGCGAGTCCAATTTTTCACCATAGACCACTTATTTGCGTCAGTTCTTATTAAGGAACTGATGCTTTTAGCGTTCACTTTTGCGTCAGTTGTGCCCAAAACTGACGCATTTACCTAAAAGTATACATTTGCTTCAGTTGTTTCCTATAACCGACGTATTTACATAGAAATTTTTGCTTCAGTTTAAAATTGAAACCGACGCATTTAAATGGACTATGAAACATTACGACTTCTAATACCTTAACCTACTATTCTTTTCCATAACAAAAATTGAAAAAACTAATACGCTGAAATTGTTTTTTCGTCTTCATCAGTTCACCAGTTCGTGATTCACCAGTTCGTCTTCATCAGTTCACCACCGTCTTCTTCAGTCCATTGTCCGTCACCATCTTCATCGTCTTCAGCGTGCTCAAACCCTTGCTTTTTCGCCAATTAGATGTAAGTTTTATTCGCTTATTTGACACGAATTGAAACCATTTTCTGTGAATTTTGGCCTTAATTTCTCGTTTTAGTGACTAAATTGTTGTTGTTACTGGTTCCCTTTGACACGAATTCATGCCATTAATACCCTTTCGCCTATTACAGTACTAATTACGGATAAACCTTCTGAAATTGTGTAACTTGAGGATTATTTCAAGTAATAATCGTGAGTTCCTGTCCAAGTATAATTGCAAATTGTGTGGAGAAAATGCTTATAATTGTTTATATGTTGGAAGAAATTATACATATTCCTCCATATATAAAGGGCAGTAGTTTCTGTTTACCCAGCAGCTGCTGTTTCGTGTCGTGTGCAGTGTACAAGGGCACGGGTACGGTAGAGTAGCAGAGAAAGATGCAGTAGAGTCAGTTGTGCGGGGCTGTTCTGTTGTGGCGACTATTGCTGGGTAGATCAGTCTCGTGGCAGCGTGAATAAGACAGGAATGAAGTTCTATCAATGGAACGGTATCTAATGAATACCTGGACACTTTATTTTTTTCTATGGTTTGATTCAATTGAAATTTATGGCTGATTTGTGCATTGCAGCCTGTTAAAATTGTCAATTATTAATTTGTTTGTTTACTTAGCTGCTTAAATGATTTTCGAATCTTCAATGGCCCCATAGAGATAATTAGCCTGCATCTGAGGCGAGTCCGAGCTCAGTTAGGCTGCACCCTAGAAACAATCATCGGCAATGGAGTTACCCACTAGGCTTTTTTGACACGTCTCGTCTCATTCATTCTCTGGTCTTCTTTCTTTAACAATGTTGGGATGATCACAATTGACTAATTGAGCTGTTATTATATTTGATATCAGATATATCAGTTCCGATTTCGATTTATTTTTAGCATGCGGATTTCAACTAGCTTATTTGAGCCCCATATTGATTTATTGGCCTGTCTGGCACTGTACTTGAGCTGAATTTGGATTGGTGTCCGACTTTTGGCTAACCGAATTGATTAGGCTGACGTAATTGAGTTTGAGGTTGACTGATTTCCAGTTATCAGCATTGTTGCGCCGATAATTTTGAATTAGATAGGTTTGGTCAGTTAACTAAGAGAGGCTAAATTGCATTTCACCTCTATGTGATGGACTACATGGCATAATTTCTAGCTCCGATTAGCTATAATGGTTTCTTGTACGCGTTTTGGGCTCCTAACGAAGAGTTGTATGATGACAAACCGGTGCTTAATGATACTGGTAAATAGTTGTCAATATTGTTTATGATTTACTTTTAGAAATGTGTGATAGTGGATCGAGGATTTCTAATAAAGATGAATCTTTTCCGCTGAGATTTAATGCATATTTACGGTTTCCACCTTATTTATGTAATTCAGTTTGTTGTGCATACACAATTGTCTTCAATATTCTCTTCTTTGTAGAAATGAGAATGTCGTTATTTTACGTTGCCTGATCTGCTTGACTTGCTCACTCGAGCTTCTTCGTGTTTTTATCTGTTCATACGTCGTTTTAAAGCCATCTGTATTTGGTAGCTAAGCTGCTCCGCAAACTAGCTTTTTATATGCCTTTAATTCAATTTTGTTGTTTATATGATTATATGTACTTTACTTTGTTACTGTATAACTCCAGATCCTCTATATAATTGATATGCTATTTGTGACACTTGTAGCAAATTTTCCCGCCTCAAAGTCCAAGCCAAAATTTTACAAGATGAAGAGGAAAAAGTAGTCGTCGAGAAATCATTTCAGCGAAAGACCTTTTCAGATAGCAACCATATAGGAAATAATGAAAAGCCACCATTGGGAGAACCACCCTCTAGTAGCTCTGAAAAATGGATTATCAAGATTGAGCAATCCATAAATATCTTCCTTACTGTATGTCTGTATGTTCCTGTTGTTTCACTCTTATATCCTTGTGAACTGTTTTTTTTATCTTTTTTACAACCACCCTGGTGTCTGTTTCCCCTGAACGAAGGAACTGCAGTCTCATTCTGAGTAATGTGTCTTTGTCTTGTAATTGTGCAAGATTATTTCTTTTGTGAAGCTGGTGATGGAAGGTTTTTAATTCTATCGATATCATCTGTGTATTCTTAACCAAATTTAAATTTGGCGAGCCCTGAGAAGTTAACTTGCATATTCCAAGTAATGGATCATTGTGTAAATAAAGTTGGAGACAGATGCGAGCTTATAATGATAAATTTAGAATTATTCTAAGACTATTAGGTCAAACTATGATTTTATAATTGCTTTACTTTTATTTCAAGTGTGTTTAATTTAACACTTGGTAAATATCTGCTCTCCCTTCTCTGATACCACTATTCCAACGTAATGACTCACCTTGAGCTTTCTAGATAGTGTTGCGCAATTATTCCTCTATAATGTGCCATGATGCCACTCTCAATCTCTCATTGCTCTCTGCTCTACTGTTTGTCTTGCTTAGTCTCAGAATGAAGTTACCATTAACTAGTTCGTAACTTTTCCGCTGTGTCCATTTCCAATGAAGTCAAAGACTCGTTTACCTTCTTGTTCTCAATTATGACTGAATAAATCAAAATGACTCCGTAAAGTGTTGCTCTTATTTCTATTGTGTTGCTAAGTACTAACACAGGGTTAAGGCTTCCTATCCCCTTGCCCCACAATTTGCGAGAGCCATTGAGGCAGTGGGGTAATGTTGTGTCGGTGGTAGAATAAAAGAGAGTAGAACACAAGTCATTGTAGGTATGTCGTAGAATTTGTGCACAATTGTTGGTTACTAAAGTATAATAACTTAAACTGGATTTTGACCCATTTTGAAATAGTTCATTTGAAGAACTCATAATTACTAGGTGCGAAGTTAGTATTAAGACAAGAAAGATTACCTTGTATGATGTATTTAAATGTTGGATTTGTTGTAATTGAGTTAATAATAGTTTAACTTATTTTATCGCTAAAAGTTGGGGCTTGTTTGGTCAGCCAGAATGGCGTAATGCTCGGTAAGATTCTACACTATCTTTCATGGTTAGAGATCTGCAAGAGCTAATTTTATTTCGCTATGGTGTAATCTTCATATTCATAACACACGTGGTAAACTCTTTATTCAGGCATTGGCTATAATGGATTTCCTCGAGGTTGTTCAGACGATAAACTTCCATGGGCAAAGGTTAGTCATTAATGAGTGATTTTAAACCAGAACCATACTCATACTCATGCTATTACTTATTAATCTCCTTTTTTCCTCTATAGAAATCCAAAACTGCGATTCTCTAGAGACAAAGTATCTGTAAGCACTTTCGTCCCTCAAACCTGTCTCGTTCAACCTTGTTTGTGTTCATGTTGTTCCCTTCATGTGTTTAGTGCATAATCCACTCATGGTTTTGAGTGTCATAACTCATCATTTTGTTACTGTGTGTTCTCATCTCTTATTTGGTCTAAATTAACTATGGCACTTTTCCTTGAACTGTTATTAGGTATGTCTGTCATGCTGAAGTAAATGTCATACTCAACACAAATCACGCATCAGCCGCAGGACAGGTATGATAAAGTCATAAAACAGCCTTATTCATGCCTTAAGATGTAGTTTGTCCGATTATGCAAACAATTTTGTAGCAGTTGTATTTCAGACTTAGCAATACATCATTGTCCATCAACACAGTCAATAATATTTTCAATGACTTTGCAGAAACTTTATGTTACAATGTTTCCCTGCAATGAATGCACCAAAATAATTATTCAGGTAATACTGTGACTACTGCTGAAATTTGTACTCTCCGGTATTCATATGAGCTGTATCTAAACCTAATTCTGCTTTTACTTAACTGCATGAGTCTTAGCCTTGTTAAATGAGTCCAGTGTTCCACACTTACCTGTAACAGTACTGGTTCTCTGGAAATCAAGTTAAACAAAAAAAGGCAAGTTTTTCTTATTATGTATCGAAGTTGATGTGGTATGGCTCTGAATACAATTTTACAAGAATAGTTTCTTGATTATGTTTGAACATCAGGGTTGGTTAAAGTTCTACTATTCAATTGAGGAAGCTAACGTCTATGCATCTATGCTATCTCGGCGTACAGAAAACAACCTTTGAAAACAATTTTGTCTTGGGCATTGTGATAATGACTCGTATTTTCTGTCTTACTTTTGACCGCACATTACTAATTTTATTTGATTAATTTCTCAAATCTTATTCAGTCAGGTGTCACTGAAGTAATTTATTTTGTGGAGAAGAAGCTTGAAAATTCGGATACCTGCTACATTGCTTCCCACAAGCTACTATCATTGGCGGGTATAAAAGTAAGCTTTCTTCCCCATTTTAATTTTGTATGAGATTCATATCAGACCTTTTTTTGCCATGGTTAATCTTGTACCTTCATTGTTGAAAGTCGTCGAACTTCTTAAGATGTAATCTATGAGGACATCCATTTGCCGACCTTTCGAGATTGAAGACGTTACGCGACTAGCATCATAAAATGCCAATTGAATAAGTAACTTGCCTAATCACTAAGCCGGATTTTCAATGCAGGTCAGGAAACATCAACCTCTAATGAACCAGATCAGCATAAAATTTGAAGAACCTTAAGGAATTGCTTCATGAAAGTACTGCATTTGTTGTAAGCCATTGCCTTGTTTTAATTGTTGATAAAGTTCAATTTATAATCCCTCAAACTTTTCAGTCCTCTAGTTGAGTGTGTGCAGTGCACGTAGTGTTTTTGGTTTCTAATACCCAGAGACCAAAGTGTATGCTTTGGTTTTAATATTGAGGGAATATAACAGAATGCAATTTGAAAAGCTTGGTGCATGTCGCTTGTCCGACCCTCGAATCAGTTCAACAATTCACCGCTACATTTTGGCCTTAAAAGATGAAACTTCTTTCACAGCATTCTTACTGAATTTCGTAAGTTATATCTAATTTGTTGTTATATGTATTAACTAATACTTATTATATTTTTTTTTTAATTTAGTGTCCGCAACAACCACGGGATTATGAGTGTGGTTATTATGTCATGAAATGGATGTATGACATAACCTTCTATCATTGTAAATCTGCGGAGGTACACTTTGAAGAGGTAATTCAATCTTGCTTTAGCTTTTCAATGTCAATTATCATTCTTCATTACATTTATTATTACTATAATATTTATTTTGAAAATGCAGAAAATTGCTACTACATCGGTGTCAATGGTCGATCTCAATGTGGTTAGAGAAATTTGGGCTAACAAATGTTTAGATAATTTACAATATTCAAAATAGAGTAACTTCGTATCACTATGACTTCTGTTGGATTGTTAATTAGCTTAGGTTGTATATATTTTGAACGTTGTGGAAACGTTTGTTGTTATGTTGGATTGGATTTTGGAATGAAGGTTGTTGGTTCGAAGGAAATGTAATGTCCTTTGGTTGGATATTTTAATGCAGGTGGTTTTAAATTTCTGGTGTTTTGGGATATCAACATTGTAGGAAGGTGCTGCCGAAATTTCGATAGCGGATTTTTTTTTAAAAACATAAAAATAAAATACATCAGTTCTTATAAGAAATGACGCAAATGGTAATTAGTTATTGCATCGGTTTTGAAAAGAAAATGATGCAAAAAAATAGAGCAAAAGAGTCAGTTCCTATAATAACTGACGCATATAAGTAAACTTGGCGCTAAAACAACATATCAAATACATCAGTTTTAACAAAACTGACGCAACAAGTAGAGAAAAAAACGTCAGTTTCTCATATAACCGATGCATATACTATTCAATTTTGCGCGAAATTAAGGAACTAATTGCATCAGTTGTTGGGAAACTGACGCAAAAGCTAAGCGCAAAAGCATCCGTTACTAGAAAACTGATGCAAAAACTAAGCTATTTGCGTCGGTTCTTAGAGCAATTGCATCAGTTGTATTTTAAGAACTGATGCAAATGATACGTAAAATGCATCAGTTTTATACTAAGAACTGATGCAAATGTCTGTTTTTTGCGTCAGTTTTAGAACCGACGTTTCAATAAACGTCAACTCCAAAAACGTCAATCAAGAACCGACGCAATAAGTCATATAGAACGGACGCAATAGGGTGTTTTTGTACTAGTGTCATCTCGTTTGTGTGTTCAGGGAAGGAGTTTGGGGGTGGTACCACCGTTGACTCGGGGGAGGTCGACGCGGTGGTACCACCGTGGTGTCCAGTTTTCGTGTTAGTGGTGAGGTGTGGGTGGTTTCAGGGGGTTATTGGTGGTTTCTGGGGTGTCGTTATGGGGTCTGTTTTTTACGACCCAGAGATTACAGGAGGTGGGTCAGGCCTGAATTCGTGGTCTGGTGTATCTCGCCGGTGCTAGTCGACGGCCTGGTGGTGGGTAGGCAGGATGGCCGGTGTATGTGGGTGTCTGGGTTGGTAGTTGTCGGTGGTGGGCAGGAGCTACGTGGTGGTTTAGGCGGCTGTTTTAGGGGTGTTGTTGGAGTCGTGCTAGGGCTGGAGTCGTGGGTCTTGGTTTGGTTAGTATGATGTATTATTATTATTATTATTTTTTTTATTTTTTTTTTTAATGAACCGGGAACTTTTATTAAAAATAAAGCAAAAATTACATGAAATTTGTGGGCACCCGCGAAACTAGCTGGGCGCCCACTCCCTTAGCAATAGCAAAACTAAGGCGAGAAAAAATAAAAGCAGCGTTCCGCGATCCGGCATCCTGGGACACAGAAAACTTCTGAATCCGCTTGAGCAAGGAAACAACATCTTCTCCTAATTCCCCCAAAGAAGAGAAGGAGAAAGGCAAGAAGCCATAACAATGCCCCTGTGGGGAATAAAGCATGTATTCGCCCTAAACTTGAAGGATTATAATGAAAATTACAGATGTGATTATTGTCATAAGATAAATAAAAACATGAAAAAGAGTACAACCTTGGGTCCTTGCTTGAATAGGCCTAAGAACAGGAATTAAAGTAAATTCCCTCCTATAACTTGCACCCAAGACTTTGTTTGAGATGATGTCGCGTGTGCTAGAAAATACTCTCCAATTGCCTTGCAATATGGGGAGAGCTATTGAGGTTTTAGATGTGAGATCTGAGTTTTTGGGAGAAGAATGCTCTCAAAAACCCTAATTGTGAGAATTATGATTCAACAGTTCCTGACATAAAGAGAAAGACTCTCCTTATGTAGTAAATGGGGTTCGGCCGAATTGGGTGGGGTGAGAGTGGGCTTTCTCCACTCTTACCTTATTCCTTTGCGTGATTCGACCCGTTTTGCTAAATATTATTTGCGGGATTTTTATTATAAATCGCATACGTGTTATCAGATATTAATGCAGTCGATGTATTAATAATGGTCTGATAAAATTACGATATTGTATAATTACCCAAATTAATATAACCGTTTATATTAATACGCGAAAACAATATTTAATTAAATATAACTGTTTATATTTAATTTACGAATTAATCATGTAATCCGTATTAGCTAAAATTATTTAATCCGTATTAAATAATGATCTGAACATCTTATTGACTAATTTAATAGTCAATACCTCTGACTAACTGTTTAGTCATATCCGGCATAAATGTGACTGTATTTTCATACCTTTACATCTCTCAAACGTGTCCTATAGGTGTGACGTATAGGGACCAGTTGATCACCGCCATCCGTATGACAATAACGTCAAACTTATCTAGCAAGCCAACCGTTATTGATAAACGTGGATCAACTGGTAATAATACAGAAGTATGCCGCGCCCTTGTGATCCTTAAAGAGATTTAATAAGTCATTGTACTTAATTGTCAAGGACACCAGCCCCAACAGCCCCGCGCACAAGTCCCTGTACTTGGCGCACTTGCTCCTAACAGCATCAACCACCACCCCTCCTGGCACAAAATCAGCCATGCCCGACTGAGTCAAAGGAGAAGACCCAACCAAATCCACACAAACATCGCGCCCCCTGTCCCAAGAATAGAGCAGCAAATCAGCAGGCCGCAAAGATCCCCCCGCACCATCGAGCAACCCAATATCCACCTCCCGACCAGTAGAGATCCCTGACCGGTAGCAAATATCCAAAAGAGTATCACGAACAAGGTTATGCTGATGTTTGACACCAAGAACACTAACGCAAGAGACTGCGTGATCCCCGAAGATATCACCATCAAAAACCCGGGAGCAAGCCGAACAAGGCAAGGACACCGGAAACAGCGGAACACCCAAACGATAGCTGAGCACGCACCGGTAAGTCCTACTGTTTATAGTCTGTCCCAAACCGGAAATAGGAACCACACGCAACCAATCAGATGAGTGACCTCCCAGCTGGGACTTCCAAAGCGCTACCTGACGAGGGGTCAACGAGAAAACCGACGTCGCTGAAGCAACAACCGTTGTGAAATAAACATCTGCCAATTTCTTCATAAGTTTGGTGGCAGCGATCTCAGAAGGGTTGCGCAGAAAATCAGATCCCGTAACTGCAGCAAAAGCACCCAAAGCTGACTGAAAAGAAGGCTGGGTTCAGGAACACCCGCAACATGAAGAAGCCGATTCTGCAGGTCCATAGACTGCAACCGAGAAGCCAGGAAAGCATAGTGCAAGACGTCACTGGCAGCGTACACACCAAGTCCACCAAAGGAAAAGGGTAGGGTGGCAAGCCGCCATTGCCAGTCTCCAAAACCTGGTCCAGAAGCGGTGACGATACGCTCTAGATGAGAGCGCAAAGCCGCATCAAACATAGGCGCAGCGGACCCGAACGCATCAGGGGAACAAGTACGCAAAGCGAAGAAAGCTTCGAGATACCGGTACAGGCCCGAAGCAAAAGAAGCTCACGAATATGATTATTATTATTATTATTAAAATTATTTTATTGCTATTATTTTTAGTAGGGTATTATTATTAGTACTATTCTAATAATAAGTCGTCTTTCATTATTTCAATGTTATCTTTTATCGTGTAGTTGAAGCTTATGAGTCGGGAAATCAATAAGTTAGGGAAGTTTCTAATTACGGAAATTTTCCATTTATGATGGGTTTCTATTTTTGGAAACTTTCCATTTATGGAAGTTTTCTATTTATAGTAAGTATAGGTTGTTAAGGGGTTTAGGGAAGGTTATTAATTCGTTACGTATACGTGTTTAGGTAGCGATTTTCGTGTGGAACATTTCTAGCGAGCTTGGACTTATCTGCATTCCTGCTAATTGAGGTATGGGAAATTGCTACACATATAATAATGATTATTTACTTGGTTGATTGATGAGTATTTTACATTATCGTATGATTTGGAATATTGTGTTATTTGAATATATTTTTCTGTGATACGATATGAGGTATGAGAAATGGGTGTTGTGATCGGTGCGGAGTTAATTGGCGTTGTGATCGGTGCGGAGTTAATTGACGTTGTGATCGGTGCGAAGTTAATGGCCTTGGGAGCGGTGCGGAGTTATTGGCCTTGTGATCGGTGCGGAGAAGGGATGATTGAATCCCTATATATATATGATATTGTTTGTTTATTTATTTTCCTCTACTCAACCTCGTGGTTGACCCTGTGTATTCGTGATCACCTGTGATGAACCATTATTAGGGAGCAGATTGATAGGTGGCTGAGACTGTGGGAAGCTATGGGAAGAGAGAGCTTGGATCCGGACCGGACTAGAGTCTAGTTCACCATAGTCAGTTTATCATGAGTTGTATTTTCATTTCATAAGACAGTTTGGATACAGTTGTAGGAACATGTTATGGAGTTTAACTTTTAATTAAAGTACTGTTTATCTTTCCTTTGTATCTACTGCCTCGGGAAACCGGGATGGTAACACCCTTAATTATCTGAGGAGTCCTAGTACAGGCCCTTAAATAAATGGGGGTATTACACTCACCCTAACCCTAATTCGGCCGAGTTGAGCATTACAAAAGGAGAGGGACTCTCCTTTTGTCAGGTTACTCATTCGACCGACAGAAAAACTCTCTCACAGAATATTAGGGTTTTTGAGAGCAGCTTTCCCAAAACCTAGATCTCATATCTAAAACCTCACAAAACTCTCCCCATATTGCAAGGCAATTGGAGAGCATTTCTAGCACACGCGGTATCGTCTCAGACAAAGTCTTGGGTGCAAGTTATAGGAGGGAATTTACTTTAATTCCTGTTCATAGGCCATTCGCGCAAGGACCTAAGGTTGTAATTCTATTTCATGTTTTTCTATCTTATGACCATAATCGCATTTGTAGTTTTTCGTTATAATCCTGCAATTTTAGGGTGAATACATGTTTATTCCCTACAAGTGGTATCAGCGCAAAGGCCACGCAAATTTTACAATTGTGTTTTTCATAAGTTTTAAAACTGAAAATTTGCATCTCGCACTTGTGTCTCGGCCGTGTGCCAATTTTGAGAAAAATCGATCATGTTTTTCGATTTTTAATTGCATATTGTTAATTAATCGATATTTTTAACAGTATGTAAGTTTTGTTGTTGTTTATTGTTGATTTACACGATTAAAATCAATGATAAACACATGTTTTTGGTTTTAAACAGTTCCTAGCATTATTCTGCTATCCATCACTCGATCGAGCATTTTTTGGCTCGATCGAGCAGTTTTTTCAGAAACCAGTCACTCGATCAAGCACTTTGTGACTCGATCGAGTACTCTGGATTCTACGAACGAGCGTATTTCTACTCGTTCGTAGTCTGCTTCGTTAACCCGTCACTCGATCGAGACTTGTTGTACTCGATCGAGTGACACTGTTCATCGACCGATCATGTTTTTATTCGATCGAACAGTTGTCAGGGTATATTTTCTTTTCTGAAAATTTTAAGTTTTCTAAATTTTTTTGTGTTCGATCGAGTACCTGTTTTGCTCGATCGAGCAACTCATCTGACACTGTTCCTCGATCGACCTCGCTTTAATTTGATCGAACAGTTTTCAGGGTATTTTAATTTTTCTGAAAATTTTGGTTTCCTGAAATTTTAGGGGTTCGATCGAGTACCTGTTTTACTCGATCGAGTAAAACCCAGTCTGTCAAGGTTACTCGATCGAGTACTTTAGTGACTCGATCAAGCAAACCCTGTTCTGGCAGATTTTTTCGAAAATAATTTTATTTTATTTTCTCTTGGCCAATAGTAATATACTATATACGGAAATAGTATATTAACTTTTGTGAAACGGTTCACACTCGTAAGATACTTATTATTTTAAAACGGTTTAAAATAATGGATTATAAGTTTATTAAAATTTAGGTGATTAAAACGGTATAATCACATAATTTTAATCTCGTAAGGTGGTTTGGTAAAATTTATTAAACATAATAACGGTATTATGTCATGAATAAATTTTATTTTAGTTGATGCATTTTATTTATCGTCTTATGAATGCTTTTATAACGTATTTAATTTTCCAAACGGTTGTAACTTAGTGTGGCCTTAGAAGATTGTGTTACCGTAATGATGGAACACGGTCTTGTTTGTAATTTTGAGATCTTGTATCTCCGTTTTGGTTTTCGCCATGTAATTACTTTTGTATTTAAATTAGAATGTAAATAGGTTTATATTTGTAATTTTAAATTAGTATTTTTGTGAAGACCAAAGACGGAGACCGGATACTCACTCCCGCTGCAAAGACCAAGATGGAACATCAAGACAAGCTTCTAGGGTCCAACAGTGGATTCCAAGTTGCTTTAATGTTTATTTTGGTAGGATAGGCCACACTAGGACTTTTATTTACGTTTATTGCTTTTCTTTTATGCTTTCATCGATAATAGCTTGCATCATATTCCGCCTAAAACCAAACCACCTATAACATGCCTGAAAACTGACTCATGTAGAGGTTACGCGTTAGTTTCGGTGACATACAGATGTCACGTGTCACATGCAAAGCCATCACTTTATTTCATTCATTCACGATTAAGCTAGATTTTAGTTCACTTAAAATGAATAGATACAAGTTGATGGGGTCTTCCTCGTATAACCAAAAATTGAGAAAAATCTTTATAAATCAGACTCCCATGAATCCCTTCTTCGTCGGTAGGCATAGTATGACCCCTTCTACGTCGGGTAAGTGGGAACAGATGATTTATTTTATCTCAACATCGTGGTCACTCGATATTATCCAGCGACTATGATGGACTAAAAGATGAGATTTACGGAAATCTATCGACCAAGAGTTCCAACGGTGGAATTAGCCAAACTGTGGGCTTATCAATTTACGGAATTTGAGTCTTGGGATCGTTTATATAATTCTTGAGGGAGATCAATTATATAAATGCATGAGTCTACGAGTTTAAATCAATTTAAAATAGACTTAAATCACAACGATGAGTTGCTTATATGGTTTTGTTTTATCTTCTTTTCAGTGTAGAACACGATCAAATTAAAACTGCTAAACAACAAATGGCTGGTGATGATCCAATGCCAAGTGCCAAGCTAGCACGACTGCACGAGAATCCTGGCTTAAAGCCTTCATGGACTCCATGAATCAGCCTACTAGACTGAGGAATGATGGGTCAAACTTCTCTGACTGGGAGGCAGCATTACGGAATGCTGCCATTGCTGACGGAAAGCTCAAATACTTGACTGTGCCTATTCCGGCACACCCAGGAACTGGAGCTAGAGCTAACGAAGTTCGCGCTCATAGCGACTTTGTCATGGTAGCGGGTGCGATAAAGAACGTACTGATCTATGCAATGGAATCCAATTTGCAAAGACGCTTCATCTCCCATGGTGCAAACAAGATTTTCACCACGCTCACTAACGAATTCTCGAAAGCTCCGAGAATCGCTTCTTATGAGCATACCTGTCGCTTCTTTGAAGCGAAACTCCAGAAGGGCCAAGTTGTTAGCCCACATATTCTCAACATGATTGAGAATATCGAGAAACTAGAGGCCCTAAACTGCAAGATCAGTGAGAACATAATCGTTGATCGAATGCTTCATTCGCTTCATGATGGGTTCGCCCTCTTTAGGGCCAACTATTACATGAACGACATGAAGAAGACTCCTCATGAGCTCCACTCCCTTCTCGTACAGACCGAGAAGGATCTGAAATTAAGTGGGAGCGTGAAGCAGGATGTTCTCATGATCTCCAGTAATGGTAGAGGTAAAGGGAAAGCTAAAGCTCAAGGTGACCTAGCGGTAGGTAAGCCTAAGTTCAAGAAGTCGGGATTTGCTAAGAGTGGGCCCGGTGAGTCGAGCAACTCACAGGGCAAGATAAAGAGTAAAGATACTAGCATGGAATGCCACCATTGCCACTATACTGGGCATTGGAGGCGCACGTGCCCCGTGTATCGTGAGGACATTAAGGCAGGCCCCGTTACTCCTGTTGGTATGTCTTCTTCTTCTTCTATTCACGTGATTGAGATTAACCATGCAAGTTACGGAACTTGGGTACTAGATACTGGTTGTGGTTCTCATCTGTGTAATCATGTGAAGGGCCTCCGAAACCAAGAGCCCCTCATAAAGGGTGAGGTTGACTCGCGTGTCGGGAACGGAGCACGAGTTGCTGCAGTCTCGAGGGAACATACGTGATCCAACTTCCAAGTGGATTCGAGTTATCTTTGTATAACTGTTATTATGTTCCTAGTTTATCTAAAAACATTATTTCTGTTTCTACACTTGACAAACTCGGTTTTTCATTTGTAATAGAGAATAATAGCTGTATTTTCTCGTTACACAATATGATTTATGGCAAGGCAGTTTCCATGAATGGAATTTATGTTTTAGATCAAACCACCGAAATATTACACGTGAATAAAAAGAGATTAAAGGTTGGTGACAAAGATCAAACTTACCTATGGCACTGTCGTATGGGACATATAAATGAGAAACGCGTAAAACAGCTCATACAGAATGGAGCTATCTCGGCCTTTGATTTCGAATCATATGGCACGTGTGAATCATGTCTCATCGGTAAGATGACTCGTATTTCCTTCAAAGGTGTTGGAATGCGCGCTGCCGACCTATTAGGAGTTTAGGACTCAAACATACGGATGTATGTGGCCCTATGTCGATCAACGCACGAGAAGGCTATAGGTATTTCATCACTTTCACGGATGATTTGAGTAGATATGGCTATGTCTACTTAATAATGAAACATAAAAGTGAATCCTTTGACAAGTTCAAAGAATACCAGAATCGGGTACAGAACCAACTGGGACGAAAGATTAAAGCACTACGATCTGATCGTGGTGGCAAGTATCTCTCTCATGAGTTTGATCAACACCTTAAAGACTGTGGCATCGTTCTACAGTTAACTCCACCTGGAACACCACAATTAAATGGTGTGTCAGAACGGAGAAATCGAACTCTACTTGATATGGTTCAATCCATGATGAGTCACACCGTTGTGCCTGATTCATTGTGGGACTATGCTCTTTTGTCAGCCGCTCTAATACTTAACCGAAGTCCGTCTAAAGCTGTTGACAAGACTCCATACGAGTTATGGAAGCGAACGATCCCTAACTTGTGCTTTTTTCGGGTTTGGGGCTGCGAGGCTTATGTCAAGTGGAGACACGAGGATAAGCTCGGCCCGCGATCTGTCAAGACATACTTTATAGGCTATCTAAAAGGAACTTTTGGTCATTACTTCTACTCGCCAACCGAAACGTGTTTTTTTTGCGGCTAATGCGACGTTCTTAGAGAAAAAATTTCTCGAGAACAAGTCGAGTAATAGAACCTTCGATTTATCGGAGATTCAAGAACCAACTACCGAGCAACCATTGGAGGAAGCAGTTCCTTCAACCTTGACTGCGGTAGATATTCCTGAGGAACCTAGGAGGTCGGGAAGAGTCTCTATTCCTCCGGACAGATACTTTGGTATGGTCGAGGAACATGACATAGATGACATCTTACTCCTAGAGGGTAATGAACCCACAACCTATAAAGGTGCCATGACTAGTTCCGACTCAAAGCTATGGCTAGATGCCATACAATCCGAGATGGACTCCATGTATGAGAACAACGTGTGGGATCTTGTGAACCTACCTGCAAAGGTACGCCCCCTTCAATGCAAATGGCTTTACAAGATAAAGCATGCCGTGGAAGGACAACAAGATATTCACAAGGCATGACTAGTTGCTAAAGGTTTCACCCAAGTGCCAGGCTTGCACTATTGACACCCGTCGTTGAGGGGTGCCAAAGATAAGATTTATAAAACCTCAGCTTAAACTAGATAGGATAAGTCAAGGGTCGAACCACAAGGAGACAAGGTTAATTATGTTTGTGAATTTAAAGTCTATTACAAGTAACCAAAAAAAGGGGGGTTGATATAAGATTTGAACTAACAACTAAAAGAGCAAAATAAACAAGAGAATTAAAATAAGGTAAAAAGGAGATTAGGAACTTTGGTTCCCCATGGTTAAAACAAGTCAATGAAAGATAAAATAACCAAATAACACAATCCCAAGGAACAAAGAATAAACCTTTAGGTCAATATTCTACCCAATCCTTACGGTCTTAGGGTTCCTAGAAAAGCACTAAACTTTCGTTCATATGGCAATCCCAAAGTTGTTGTTAAACTAATCCTAATAATCTTTCAATCTTAAGGATTAGTTCACCAACAACAATGGGGGATTGGTAATTCAATCATTAAACTATCAAAATCAAATCTTTACCATGGTTCCCCTAATTCCTAATCACAAGAATTAGTTATGCATACTTCTAATTATGAAACTAACAATAACTAAGAACATCAAAGGAATCAACATAATTAAAGATGACAATAAAAGGGAAAACATGAATTAAGAAACAACAATAAGATGAATAACCAGATTAAATTAAAAGGGAAGATTGAATTGTAGCAAACTTACAACTTAATTGGAAAATCTAAGAACAAAGATGGAAGCTTGGTAAAACTTCTCTCTAACTATGGAGTTTTTATTAAAGTGGCTGCTTGACCTAATTTTGGAGTTTAGGTCTCCTTAAATAAGTTCTAATTACAAGATTAGGAGCAAAGCCCGTAATAAAAATCGCGGAAACACAGTGGGTCGGTCGGTCGACCTACTTTTTGGGTCGGTCGACCTCCTAATGACCTAATAACTTAAATGGGCTTTGCGGAAACTTCTGGGTCTGTGCTGTGGTCGGTCGACCTCATTTGTTGGTCGGTCGACCTGATTGTCGGGACTGCAGCGCGCGTCGATCTTAAAACAGCTGTCATTTCTTCGTTACTCATCGTAATCAAGCGATTCTTGCGGCGTTGGAAAGCTAAGAGGATAAGCTTTCACCTCCAACTGGAATCACTCCATTATCAGCTCTAGAACTCGAGATATAGCCATTTGAAACAGGCTGCAGTGTCGTGGATCGATTCTTTGCTTGTTAAAGCTATCTTTAGGCCTTGAAATATGCGCTAGGCTTCGTTCCTTCTTGTCCTTAGTCATAAAAAGTCCCGAGGGCATAAATTTGGTATAAAATCGTCCCTTTTCCGCATAAATCTGCAAAAGAGCATAAAAATACGAAAGTAGACAATTGTTGGGAAATAAAGGCTAAAACATAGTAAATGAGCGACAAAATGCGTGTAAAAATAGATGTAAAACATCATAAAATAGGCACGCATCAAATTCCCCAAACCAAACCTTGCTTGCCCTCAAGCAAGAAATAGACTCGATCTTAACTAATGGAACGATTTCAATCTCAGAGCGAAATTTACATGTAAGCCTAAACCAATGCTAAGTACAAAATGAGAAAGCATTTAAATCATGCAAACGAGTTATGGTGTTGTCAGACTTGCAAAAATAAAGACTATAGAGACTTTATACCATGGACTCTCGCGGTACGCTCGAGACACTCATGAAGCAAAGGGTGAGTACATGTAAAAGATAGAAAGAAGTATATTGTAATGACACTCACCTAACTGCGACCCATGGAAACATGCCTGCAATCTAACATGAACAGGAATTCTACAACTATGTCTAACAAACTCATTAAGTGACTTGGATACATGCAATTGGGGTTATGAAAGATATGTGAGGTAAAAGGTAAAAGTGGTTAAGATGTTTTTTGGAATTGTGGGGTTAGTAGCCAAGCTAGTAAAACTGGTTCCCAACAACATATTTCACAACTTTTGATATTAAGAAAGTGCTCTTTTGTAGCACAACTCTCACATTAAATATAAGAAAGGACACCCAAATATTTTGAATGAGGTACGGGAGTGATAACACATAAAAGAAAGGGATTTCAGAACGAACTTTGAATTTTGGTACTGTCAGGTGGTCGGCTGACCCATGAATGAGGTCGGTCGACTTCTTTCCTGTACGTTTTGACTTTTTTTTCGTTTTTCTTTTCTTTCTTTCTTTTTCTTTCTTTTTCTGTTATTTTTTTTTTCTTTCTTGCTTTCTTTCTTTCTTTTCTCTTTTTGCTCATGATAGCATACAAACCAAGATGCCTCAAAAAATAATCCAATGACCACAGAAAATAGCTTGGAAGGGTAGGCTAAGTATGGGATGTAGTTTTTTTGGGGGAATAAAAAGGCAAATTTGGCTATGTGAAGCTTATGGGTAAATATGAGAAAAGGGATCCCAAATGCACGTATCAAGACTCACAAAACGAGATAGTAAGACAAGTATATAGCAATTCAAGTTCATGTTTATGCATATTGATGTAACATGTTCCAAGGGGAGTACTACTCACATCCTAGACAACTGGTTTAAGAATGAAACCAGGAAATAAAGCTCTAAAACTTAGAATGTATAGTAGGTTGCCAAGGTATAAGTCAAGTCTCAACAAATGCAAGTTAACAAAAACTCGTAGATATGCAAAAGACTCTCATACTGAAACAAGTTGACAAGGCAAGGTAAAGGCAAAAACATGTAAGATAGCAAAAATCATCCTTGAAATACTCTCGTTCCGACTCGACCTATATGCTAAAATAAACGTGCATTTTTTTAGAATTTTTGAGATTTTTCTATATTTTTTTGTATTTTTCTTTTGTATAGGCAAATAAAATAAAGAAAAGAACAATGCAAGACAGAAATGCAATAAACGTGTGACAAAAATGCAATGGAACAATGCATGTGACGCGAAACCATTCCCCAAACCAACCCGCACAATGTCCCCATTGTGCATTAGCCTAAGTAAAGGTTTCACAAAATTAAAAGAAAGATGCTAGGAAAATAAAAAGCAAGGAAAAACTGGAAAGAACTCACTGGATTATGAAGCGCATGAGAAAAACCTCCCCAAACCAGCGTAAGCTGGGAGGTTTTGGTGGCCAGCCGTGCCACTCAAGTACCCAAGGTGGTTGCACAATTCCTGAAAAGAAAATAAACAGGCTGTGACGGACGGGTAGGTCGACCGACCAATATTTCAGGTCGACCGACCTTCCTGTGGATTTCAGAAATTCCAGGAATGCAGGGATCAGGTCGGCCGATCTATGAAGGTAGTCGGTCGACCCCTTTGCTGCACAGCGGTCTTCTTTTCTTCGGGAAAAACTGGTGTCAACCTCGTCATTCTTCTTGAAACCTGAAAAATCATCCAATGTGCGCCCAACAAGTGCGCGAGATCCCAGAACCAAGTCCAAAAGTCTTAACTACGCAACAAAAGCAAAATTGTCCTAAAAAAAACTTAAAGCAAGCAAACTATAAAGTCTTAACAAAACAAAAAAAATTGTCTTAAGAAAAACAGGAACGAGCAAAAAGAAGAAGTCATCCGCGAAGGATTCGGCGTTTCTTTGACCAAGGGCTCTGACTATAGGCTACTCCTTCAGCTATGGTGATTTGGGTAGATGAGTTTCTCTCCACCATGTAGATGGGTGGGTCATCATCCACAGCTCTAGCCATCCATCTCCCGGAGTTGTCGACTCCCAAGTCGTGGGTCGACACCTTCCTCGGCTTCTTCTTCTTAGGGTTCTTTTCTTCAGCCAAATGATCACTTGTTTGAGTGACCTCGTTCTCTACAACATTTGATCGAGTAAGTGGTACTACTCGATCGAGAACATCTCTCTTCCTATCGCCTATAGACTCTATCACTAGTGCTGCAATATCTGGAGCATCCAAATCAGCCTCTTGCGCAAGAGATTCACCTGCACATGTCTCAAAACACATCAAAGCCTCCGAAGGATCCTTTGAAAAGGATCCTTGCATAGAACATCCACTAATATTATTAAAAACATCAGGAATGTCAATAAATGAATCCTGCAAAAAACAAGGTTCATCAACAGAGGGTTCAATCATGTTAGGAACATGTTCATCACTAATACCTACAAAAATAGGTTGGTCAGTCAAGGGGTGAAAGTCTAACTCATTGGTTGTTTCTAGATCCAAGTCAGTATCATCAACGGGGAGGGAGAGGGAATCAAGTAACCTATCATTCTCATCCTTAAGAATGAGCGACTCTTTAGTAATGGGTGTGATGGGATCACACTTGACAGAAATATCTGGGTTACTAATATCAACGCCCTCATACCTCTCCAAGGGTTTTTTGAACTGATGCTCCAACATTAATTTCTCCAAATGATACGGAAACGGGACCACAATGCCTGTCGCGGAATCGGCAAGCCTTGGCTCTTTTAACTTCAGAATCTCCGTTGAGTCATTGACGAGAGGAGAGACAGGTAGCTCAGGAGGCGAATCCACAATCTGCTCAGGAACCCTGGTCGGTCGACCTAGTATAGCGGTGGGTCAACCAGACGCTGTATTATCAGGATTTTTCTGGTCTGTAGAAACTGATCTCACGTCAGGCGTCGAGGTCGGTCGACCTGATGTTGTGGTCGGTCGACCTCCTGACCTGTGCACGTGATCGATTTCTTCGTCCTGAACTTCGGCAGAATCATCCTTTGGGGTTGATCCCCCATAAGCACGACCATTCCTGAGATCTATAGCATTTAATGTCTCTATGGAACTCTTACAACCAACTGGAGAGCTAGCAATCCGATTAGCTAAGATTACTAATTGCCTTTCAACACTCTTCACAGCTGCATCTCGTTCTTTTTTTAATTCCGAAAAAATCGCTTCTAACTCAGACACAGTAACCATGATCGCAATAGCACTGAGAGTACTCAAGTCTTCCTCTCAAAAACCTGTCTTCTAAAACAAAACTAGAAGAAAAGGTAAGTAACGGTTTTAAGGAACCGAAGTTCCTTAAGACAAGGAAAAATAAACTAAAAATTAACAAACAAAATTATACCGTCTCCCCAGCAACGGCGCCAAAATTTGACACCTGTGGTTGAGGGGTGCCAAAGATAAGATTTATAAAACCTCAGCTTAAACTAGATAGGATAAGTCAAGGGTCGAACCACAAGGAGACAAGGTTAATTATGTTTGTGAATTTAAAGTCTATTACAAGTAACCAAAAAAAGGGGGTTGATATAAGATTTGAACTAACAACTAAAAGAGCAAAATAAACAAGAGAATTAAAATAAGGTAAAAAAGAGATTAGGAACTTTGGTTCCCCATGGTTAAAACAAGTCAATGAAAGATAAAATAACCAAATAACACAATCCCAAGGAACAAAGAATAAACCTTTAGGTCAATATTCTACCCAATCCTTACGGTCTTAGGGTTCGTAGAAAAGCACTAAACTTTCGTTCATATGGCAATCCCAAAGTTGTTGTTAAACTAATCCTAATAATCTTTCAATCTTAAGGATTAGTTCACCAACAACAATGGGGGATTGGTAATTCAATCATTAAACTATCAAAATCAAATCTTTACCATGGTTCCCCTAATTCCTAATCACAAGAATTAGTTATGCATACTTCTAATTATGAAACTAACAATAACTAAGAACATCAAAGGAATCAACATAATTAAAGATGACAATAAAAGGGAAAACATGAATTAAGAAACAACAATAAGATGAATAACAAGATTAAATTAAAAGGGAAGATTGAATTGTAGCAAACTTACAACTTAATTGGAAAATCTAAGAACAAAGATGGAAGCTTGGTAAAACTTCTCTCTAACTATGGAGTCTTTATTAAAGTGGCTGCTTGACCTAATTTTGGAGTTTAGGTCTCCTTAAATAAGTTCTAATTACAAGATTAGGAGCAAAGCCCGTAATAAAAATCGCGGAAACACAGTGGGTCGGTCGGTCGACCTACTTTTTGGGTCGGTCGACCTCCTAATGACCTAATAACTTAAATGGGCTTTGCGGAAACTTCTGGGTCTGTGCTGTGGTCGGTCGACCTCATTTGTTGGTCGGTCGACCTGATTGTCGGGACTGCAGCGCGCGTCGATCTTAAAACAGCTGTCATTTCTTCGTTACTCATCGTAATCAAGCGATTCTTGCGGCGTTGGAAAGCTAAGAGGATAAGCTTTCACCTCCAACTGGAATCACTCCATTATCAGCTCTAGAACTCGAGATATAGCCATTTGAAACAGGCTGCAATGTCGTGGATTGATTCTTTGCTTGTTAAAGCTATCTTTAGGCCTTGAAATATGCGCTAGGCTTCGTTCCTTCTTGTCCTTAGTCATAAAAAGTCCCGAGGGCATAAATTTGGTATAAAATCGTCCCTTTTCCGCATAAATCTGCAAAAGAGCATAAAAATACGAAAGTAGACAATTGTTGGGAAATAAAGGCTAAAACATAGTAAATGAGCGACAAAATGCGTGTAAAAATAGATGTAAAACATCATAAAATAGGCACGCATCAACTATGATGAGATCTTTGCACCCGTAGTCATGCTACGTTTCATTCGGATTATCTTAGCGATTGCCGCATTTCATAACTATGAAATCTGGCAGATGGACGTTAAAACCGCCTTCTTAAACGGTCATTTGGAGGAAGAGTTGTACATGGTACAGCCCGAGGGTTTTATTGATCCGGAACATCCTAAGAAGGTTTGCAAGCTTAAGCGTTCGATTTATGGACTTAAGCAAGCATCACGGAGTTGGAATCATCGCTTCGACCAAGTGATAAAAGAGAATGGTTTCATTCGATCAGTCGAGGAACCATGTCTCTATATCAAGTCGAATGGGAGCAAGATTGTCTTCCTAGTACTGTATGTTGATGACATACTCCTGATTGGGAATGACATACCTCTCCTATCTTCGGTTAAAGCATGGTTGAAAAATCATTTCCAGATGAAAGATCTAGGAGAGACACAAAGAATTTTGGGCATCCGTATCTACAGGGATAGATCACGACGGATGTTGTCTCTCAGTCAGGAGTCTTATATAGATAAGATTCTAGAGAGATTCAGCATGACGAACTCCAAAAAAGGGTTCCTTCCTATGGCTACTGGGCTTCACTTAAGCAAGTCTCAAGCAGCTAAGACATTGGAAGAGAAAGAGCGCATGAGTCGGATTCCTTATGCTTCGGCTATAGGATCGGTCATGTATGCCATGATATGCACACGTCCAGACGTTGCATATGCATTGAGTATGACAAGTCGATTCCAAGCTCATCCAGGTGAACAACACTGGATGGCCGTGAAAAACATTCTTAAGTACCTACGGAGGACTAAAGAATGGGGATTGACTTATGGAGGCGACTCGACGCTCTGCGCCACTGGTTACGCAGATGCTAGCTTCCAAACGGATCGAGACGACTCGAAATCTCAGTCTGGATTCGTTTTTACTCTTAATGGCGGTGCTGTCAGCTGGAAAAGTTCTAAACAAAGTGTTACAGCAGATTCTACAACTGAGTCCGAGTACTATGCCGCTTCGGAAGCAACTAAGGAAACAATATGGATGCGTCAATTCTTACAAGGACTATCAGTAGTGCCTAGTTCGAATGACTCAATCACCGTTTATTGTGACAATAAAGGTGTCATCTTCCAAGCTAAGGAGCATAAGTCTAGCAACAAAGCTAGACATGTACAACGGAAAGCTCATCTTATAAGAGATTATGTGGAGCAAAAGGAGATATTTATTGATAAGATCGCTACGGATGACAACATAGCTGATCCTCTCACTAAAGCATTACCACGTGATAAGCATGAAGGGCACATTAATTCCATGGGAATTAAATGTGTTCCTGAGTTGTAGTACTCTTTTATGAATACATGTTATAATTCATTTCATTGTGTACTCTATTACAACCTCATCGTTATGATAATTTTATGTTTTGTTTTTCATGTGGAATTGTACGCCAATTTTGAACACCACAAAGTGAACTGATTAAAATTTCATCGTTTTTAGTCCTTGATTACCCACTTGAGCTGATAACTCAAATAATCATTTTGTGACGTTGGTTGATGGTGGGTTCAACGAGCCATAAGTCAAATAGTTGACTGACCAATCACAAAGGCGAGTTATACGGATATCTCATAGGACACCCCGTGACAACGTTATGGAGTCCTAAATGTTTTATAACATTGGGTGCCAGGTCGTGGATAGGACCTCCATAGTGTTCCTTAGAGTCGAGTCTTTTGACTTTCAATTGTCTCTTGAGATTAAGGGCAGAATTTGGGTAACTTTGGTTTCTTTCCAACGGTCTTCCGTAACAGGGGCCAAGAGGATTTTTTCTGGGTTATTTTATGCTGCGCTTACATCTGCAGGATTCAAGTTGAGGGAAATATCCAAACCCTTATCAGGATTTTATCATTTCTCAGGACCACTCGAGGAGTAGTGACTGAAATGCATGGCCATGCTCGAATACAGATTCGTTTTATCAGTTAAGTTACTCTCTAGTCGGGGAAACCACTCTTGATACAGATCGATTGTAAGATACGACCTTTGCGAATACGGATTTGCAAATTGTCTTACATTGAGTGGGAGAAATTTTAATAGGATATGAGAATCGGTTATTGCACCTACACTTGTACGGACAAGTGGCAGTTTGTTGGAGCTTGTGTCCTCCACATGTAGTGTGATAACGTCATTGCACATACCCTTGTACGGATAAGTGGGAGATTGTTGGGGCTGGTGTCCTTGACAGTTAGTACAATGACTCATTAAATCTCTTAAAGGATCACAAGGGCATACTTCAGTATTATTATCAGTTGATCCACGTTTATCGATAACGGTTGGCTTGCTAGATAAGTTTGACGTTATTGTCATATGGATGTCGGTGATCAACTGGTCCCTATACGTCACACCTATAGGACACGTTTGAGAGATGTGAAGGTATGAAAATACAGTCACATTTATGCCGGACACGACTAAACAAACGCCCCGTCAGAAACGGCATTTACTTGGTAGATCCCACCTTTGCTACTTCCTCCCACCTCAAACTTATCCAACCTTTCCACGAGAGCCTCTATAGCTGCGACCGAAGATTCAGCCTTCCTTTGATTTCCTCGAGAGGTCCCATGCTCGACCCTATGCACAGCCACATCCTCAATGATCTTGAGACCCTTAGTCTCCCCAGAATTATCTTGAAACCTTCCATTAGCAGAGGCATCAAGATATGCACGATTATCGTCGTACAACCCATTATAGAACTGGTTGCAAAGAAACCATTGTTCGAATCCATGATGGGGAATGGATCGAACAAGTCTCTTGAACCTATCCCAAGCTTCACTGAAATCTTCTGTAGGCCCTTGTTTAAAACTGGTGATTTGAGCCCTCAAAGCATTAGTCTTTGACGCGGAATAGTATTTCCGTTAAAAGGCAAATGCTAAGGTATTCCAGTCGGTTACTCCCGCAGTAGTGCGGTCTAGATCCTTGTACCACTCCCTAGCCGAATCTCTCAAAGAAAAGATGAACATGGTCTATTTTATCTGGTCTTGAGTTACCCCGTCTGGAGGTGTGATGGAACACACATAGTCAGTGAAAATTTCTATTTGTTTCGCCGCATCCTCGTTAGCCGCCCCTCCGAATTGGTTTTTCTCCACCATGGAGATGTAAGATGGTTTGGCTTCAAAGGGTTTTCCCGTGCCAGCAGGTAATTTGAACCCTTGGTAGAGGTCCTTTGCCTGAGGCATGGAATGACTCGCAATATTTGCTTCTTCCGTCATCCTTTCTTCTTCGTTAGGTTTTGGAAAGTGGGTGTTTGTAGGTTTTGTGGGTGAGGGTGGATTATGTGGTGAATGTGGTTGATTTGGTGTGTGAGGGTGATTTGGTGATGGTGGTTGATCGAAAAGGTCTTCTTGGAATAAAGAAGATGGAGAACCTCCTTCTTTATTCTGCAGAAAAACCTTCTTCTTTGCTCTAAGCGTCCTCTCAAGCTCTAGGTCAAGTGGTAGGAGTTATCCTTGAACTGACCTGCGCATAAGATGGAAACTACAAGAAAAGAATAAGAATGGTTTAAGGAACAAAGTTCCTTAAACACAAAACAAAAACTAAAAACAATAAACACTGGCGTCACCTCCCCGGCAACGCGCCAAAATTTGACACCCGTCGTTGAGGGTGCCAAAGATAAAATTTATAAACCTTAGCTTTACTAGATAGTGAAAGTCAAGGGTCGAACCACAAGGAGGTGAGGAATGTTTTAAAGTAACAAGATTGGGGGTTTGTTTGATTGATTGTCACTAGGTCTAATAAATATAAAACAAGATAAAAGTGAAATAAGATATAAATAAAACTAATGATAAAAGAATGCTAGGATGTTCGGTTCATAAAAGCTACGATGGTATAAATTCTAAGTCAACATGTATTGCAGTCGCATAAGGGGTGTAACAAATTCTCTCGGTCTATGTTACCTAATAGCTTCTTTCGGCCTATGCTATTAGTTCCTAGGTCTCACAAATATTGGGTGTCAACAATAAGGGTGATTCCTAAATTCTAGGTCACATACCTTTCAGTCTTAGTAACCTAGCCGTCTTAAAACGTTAACCAATGCCCTTCCCGTATCTTTCAATCTTGGGTAAGTCATTACTAACATCCTATAAGTCTCCTTTCAGTCTCATTATAGGGTATTATAATTAACGAAACAAAACAGTCTGAAAACATACGCGAGGTCAGTCGACCGACCAGCTAACCCAGTCGGTCGACCAAGTACCTCAGTCGACCGACCAGTTAAGCCAGTCGGTCGACCAAGGTCTGCTACAGGTCGATTCTGATCTTATACCATCTACGCAATTTAATCACCCATATCCTAACATGGGGGTTTAGCTACTCATAACTATAATAATAACGATAATAACAATTGAGAAAACTGAATTCATAGCAAACAATAACATAAACATGCGATAAACAATAAGGTTTCGGGATTCTACACTAAACCGGATACTAGAAATTCTATTGAAATAACAATGATAAATTGGAATTAAAGAGAATTACCGCGAGACGGAATTAGGGTAGAAAGAAAGAACTTTATTGATTCCCGTGGAACGATTGTTGAAACAACTCAAGGACAATGCTAAAACGAGAAAAACAGTAACTTATTTGTAGTTCTAAAACTAGACTAAGGAAGTAGAAGATGAGTAATCTGATGTAGAAACTTAATGCTAAAACTCAAAGATAAAAACTAGATGGTAAAACTGGATGATTAACCCTAAACACGAATTAGGCTTAAATAGGAATTACAAAGGCGTTTTCCATTAACCTAATCCTTCACGGGCTTTTGCGAAAATCTTTCTGAAACTGCGCTGCGGTCGACCGACCATGTGATGCGGTCGGTCGACCGATTATTGGACCCAATAGGTTTCTGTCTTCGTAAGTTGAATTATGGGTTTGAGATAACAGGTACTTTGGTCGACCGACCAGAGTAGTCGGTCGGTCGACCGGTTTTCCTGTGTGTCAGCCTTGAATTCTTCTTAAATTGGTCCTATGGTCCTTGGTTTGCGCTTTGAGTGTTGTTTCCTCCTTGTTCCTTAGTTCTCTTGGTCATGCAAAAATCCCGAGGGTAGCATTTGGCTTAAAATCGCCTCTTTTCCGCATAAATCTGCCAAAGAGCATAAAAATACGAAAGTAGACAATTGTTGGGAAATAAAGGCTAAAACATCGCAAATGAGCTCTAAAATGCGTGTAAAATAGATGTAAAACATCATAAAATAGACACGCATCAGCTGGCCGGCAGCCTGTCTTTGACCGGCTGAGAGTCCCATTGCACTCAAAATCGTGTTTAACTTTTGATCGGCTTGTCCGATTTGCTAGAGACTCGTTCCGTGTGCCTTATATGTGTGTTTGAGGTCCCCGGAGTTCGGGCGACACTTTATGGGAGTTTGGGAATGGAGTGAGGATAGAGACCCCCCGGTCGGGCAACCGAAAGGGAAACCGGCTCTCCCTCAACTTAGTTCCTGGGGTCAATTAAGTGTTGAGTAGAGGTCAGTAACGATTAGGACTAAGGCCTTGGTTGTAGTACATATCGGAATATGTCTGAGTTAGGACCGCTAGAGTACGATATGTACTGAAGTCTGATGCATGTCAAGGTATGTCTTAGTTGGGACCTCTAGTTTGACATGTGAGTGTTTGTGGCGTGACGGCAATGTCTGAATTGGGACCTCTGGACCGTCTCATGTATGGATGATGCGGTAGAAGATGTCTGAGTTGGGACCTCTGTCCTTCCGTGAGTTTGTTTGACCGTGGTGAATTGGGTCTGAGTTGGGATTCTGATTCACTACGAAGGGTAATGGTTCTGGCTGAGTTGTGTCAAGAACCATTATTAGCTGATTGGTATCCATTCGTGCCTGAGTTGGGGTTCACGGATGTATGCTTGCTGACCTCGTGTACCAAGAGTTTACTTGAGTTGGGGTGTGACTTGGACACTGCTGGTTGTGTTTAGTTCTTTCCTGAGTTAGGGTTAGTTCTAAATACTGTTGTTTGTATCTGCTTGCCTGAGTTGGGGTACAGTGTCATATGTTGCTGAATGATTGTTTTTTTAAGAGTATTCGTTATTAGTTACTGTTCGTCCAAGGCATTAGACGACTCTTATTCTGAGTTCGTAAATGGTTTGGAGAGAAAGACCCCCCCCCCCCCGGCCGGGCAACCGGAAGGGAGACCGGCTCTCGCTTCAAATAGTTTCCGAAGTTAGCTGAAAGCTTTTGCATAAGTGATGCATGTAAATATGAAGGTTGATATATATATTTATGTACTTCGCATGTTATAATCTTGGAGTATGTTGGATGTTCTTCTGTGTTACGTGTTGCTAACAATAGGTGGCTAGGAGAACTCTAGTCACTCCCCACTGATTGTGGCGTACATGTTTTCATGTATGTAGGTACATGACGGTTGCTGGAGGGTTACTGAGGCTGGCGAGCGATGATCCTATCATCGATGACACACCTGTTTATCGTTTAGCTGGACCTTAGTCTTTCATATACATTGAGTGCTTGTAGGGATATGCTATCCCAGGCTGTTTTTGTACTTATGGTTTTGTACTTAGACTTATACTTATCTATGTTTTGATCATTTCAGTTTGAATAGTTTGTTTTAATTCACCTCGTTCTTATCATGCAAGTTAAAGTTTAAATTCTGCATAAATTTTGGCATGTTTGTATGTTTTACTTTTCCGCTGCGACGAGGGGTTTTACATAATTTATTTCATTATTTATGGGAAAATTTAAATTAATATAATCATAAGGTTAATATTAAATAAATCAAATTCAACCATTTTGTTTGTTATTAATCATTTAGTGGATTTTTTTATAGGGATGGTCCATTGAAGAAAGAGAACTATATAATAAGGCAATATTAGAATTGCTTAAACAAATACCCCTTATTTCTCCCAATACTATATTATAAACTAACTAAAAAATTGATAGCATGAATGTTAATGATTAATTATTTTTAGTTACATGAAATAATAATAATAATTTCATAAACTTTAAAATATATGTTTTATTTTTGTATGTGTTGTTTTTGTATTCATCATTTTCCATTGAAAAATAGCTCTCATAGAAAGAAATTGGACTTGTAAGGATCTCAATCATATTAACAAGTTGGACAAAATAAATCTTATTGACTTGAATAATGGCTAAATGTACATTGTCACTAATACTAATGCCTACAATATAGTTAAAAGGCTACTTAAAGTTTTTAATTTTAATCCACATGTCATTTTAAATTGGTTAATACATAATTCATTTCTATTATTGATTACTAGATTATTCATTTACTAGATTATCTATTTATTTATAAAATATTATAAAAAGATAAGACTAAGTATCTTATTAATACCACAAATTTTGATAGCCTCAAATTTGAACAAAACAAAGAGTACACTGAAGTTTTAAAATATGATGAATATTTCATAACCCCAACAATAGAACTTACATAAAAATCAATACATTATTTTATTAATTTAAAACCTTAATACACTTAACTTGATGTGAATAGATAGATAAGACATATTAGTGACGAACATACAATTCTGTTGACAATATGGATAAGAAAAATTATTGCTTACAAATTTCCCCTCTATAAAAAAATATAAACAATTGAGGATACATTTTATGACTTTTGAGCGTTTTTTTCGATTATTATCAAATTTAAGATAGGCATTAGGCATATATATGAATCAAGGTTCATCACTTTTGAGTATCGTTGTTAAAAAGACAATACTAAGTATCTTACTATGTCATGTGTTATTAAAAAGTCATATCTAAAATCATGTGTCAAGTGCTTATAAATACAAAATAAAAATAAAAAATCTTAGTTTCAAACACAAAAATAAATTAATACAAACTATTTATTTCCTTTCCTAAATTTGGTCATTAACATACATATTTATTTAAATTTTATTTCTTTATTTAATAGGATGACTTTTTGGTTTCCCTCATCACTATTATAATAGGCTACTATATATTTAACTTAATTTATCATTTTTGCAAAATTTAAAAGATTGTATTTACAAATTGATATAGATGATATATTAAGACTGACATTTATTAAACTTCATAACTATGCTATCTACTATTAAAAAATATGATTTATAAGAAATAAAATATTGAGATAAAAGCCCTCAAATTTAATTAAAAAGTATGTCTTAAGTTCTTTACACTAGAGAATTTACCATTCTAAAAATAATAATAATAATAATAATCAAACATTATGCATTAATTTGCCCTTTCGTCTTCACTCACTAACTTCATATAGCTAGATAACAAAGGAACATTCAAACTTTTATATAGAAAATTTAGTACACAATTTTACAATCTGATCTAAGTAAAAGTCAATCTTAAGCATTTAATTTTTTGAGACATAACAACTACACTAAATTGTTAAAAAAAAATTACATTAAAATATTTATTAATAATTGATTTTGTTCATGTTCATGGACTCATGTTGCTGATGGTTTTGAAGGTGAATAATTTATAATTATAGGATCAATAATGTAAAATTTAATTTCGATTTACTTATTATTTATTATTTATGTTTCGCCAATGGCTGTTGACACCTTCCCATTCACACCAAATTAAAGTAACTCTTATCTCACATGCGTTTCAATATAAATAGTTTTTAAAAGAGTAGTCAAAACAATTCAACGTACTTTTAGAATGAGTTGACACATGATTGTCATGAATTAAGGGACTCATTGAATGTAGTTTTTCTAAAAACTACATGCTATTAATATATTAATCAAAATAACAAATAAAGTACAATATATAGTTTGGAAAATAAATCAGATATGTCAAAGAAATAAGACATTAACTAACTAACTTTTTATTGAATGATATCATGAAATGTTGCCATTGTTACAAAATTCGTAAACCAGTAATGGTACTTCTGTTTCGAGACAACAACCTAGTAACCTTGTTGGAGTTAGTGTCCTCAACAGTTAGTGCGATAACACGGATAAATCTCTTAAAGGAACACAGGGTATACTTTGTATTTTAGCCAGTTGATTCACGTTATCAATAACGGTTGGCTTGCTTGAAAGTTTGACGTTATTGTCATACAGATGGCGGTAATCAACTAGTCCCTAAGAGTCACACCTAAAGGATGGAATCTGAGAGATATGATTAGATGAAAATGTAATCATATTAATACCCTATACGACTAAACGGTTAGTCAATGTAATGATGATATAATTATTTAATACTGATTAAATAATATTAGCTAAGACGAATTAAAATATTAATTCATTATTAAATATAAAATGTTATATTTAATTAGTGTGTAATGAAATTATTTAATAAAGATTAAATAATTCAGTTAAATATAAACAATTATATTTAATTGTTAAAATATAAATATACGATATTTATAAAGATAAACATTACACACAAGAGAGTGTAACAACCGATATTTACAGATAAAAATTCGGTTGCTACAGTGGTCACACAACACCCTATGTGGTGTGTGGATCAGTTAGTTGGGAGCAGAATTCTATCTTATGGTTATTAGGAGAGTTGTTAGTATTATAAACAGAAGAGTTGTATTCTGACAAAACTACTCGATCCACTTCCCCTATAAATAGATCAACTCGGCACACTTGTGAAGGCACGAGTTCCCACTCAAACTTCTCCCTTCTCTCTCTAGCTTTCATCTTACACAAAATTAGAGGTAATTTTGCAGTGTCTAGCTCAGGAAATGGTATTTCTCAGGACATCTTGGGTGCAACGATTAAGAGGATATCTGTTTTGATATCTGATCTTAGGCCTTTGTAAGGACAGAAGGTTAATTCTGAATCCCAGTCTTTGTATCTTGTTCTTCGTTTATGACTATAAATCGTACCTTATAAATTCGTTATAATCTTGCATATAAAGAATTGGGAATATATATACAGATATTTTCCCACAAGTGGTATCAAAGCCTAAGGCTTACGAATTTTACTTTTGTATGATTTTCATAAACGTTTTGAGAAAATTTAAAGAAAAAAAATTTAGTTGTGTATTATTGTAGCCGAGACAATTTTTTTATTATTTTTTTTTCCGTTCATCGCTTTCCTTTTTTGATTTATTGTTGTTGTCTTAAACAGTTAAAATAACAAAATAATAAATTTGTAAATGTTTTAATTTAATAAGGATTGAATTAAAACGTGAAAGGAAATCGTCTCACATGTTCTTGAATTATATAATTTGCTAAATAAACGCTCGGTAAGATTGGTATTTCATCATTCCATGCCATTAGTGATGTATATCTGGTAAGTGGTCTCAAACATAATCTAATAAGTATATCTCAATTATGCGACAAGGGAAACAAAGTTGTTTTCCATGCAGATATATGTCGTATAATTATGGAAGGTACAAGTAAAGTAATCCTTGAAGGACTAAAGGGTTAGTCAATGTAATGATGATACGATTATTTAATACTTATTAATAATATTAGACGAAATGTTTTGGAGATGTCACATGCAATATTTAAATTGTTGATTAAATTTTTCAGATTTTTCTCGTGAGTATTGCATGATTATTGATTTTTATTGTAAAAATCGGAATAATAGTGACATAATTCAACTTAAATAGTTTGAGTGGGAATTTGGCCATAAAAATTTTACACAATGTCATATATATTAATTCCAGCATGCATGAAAATTTTGAGATTTTTATTTCGTATATTGCATGAGAATTGATTTTAATGGTTAAAATCGTATATTATATGACATAATTTGTTAAAAAAATAGTAAAAGTTACTAAAATGGCCCAAAACATTAACCCATATATCACTAGTATAAAAATACTTATTTGAGGCGTAAAAAATGAGGCCATTTGCGGCGTTTTTAGTGTAGCAGCAAATAAGGGGGTCGCAAATAGAAAAAGTCATTTGAGGCAAAAAAAAAACGCCGCAATTAAAAGGTTATTTGAGGCGTTTTTCTAAAAAAACGCCGCAAATAGAAAAGGCTATTTGAGGCGTTTTTCTAAAAAAACGCCGCAATTAGGTCCTCTATTTGAGGCGTTTTTTGAAAAAAACGCCGCAAATAGGTCTTTTTATTTTTATTTTTATTTTTATTTTTACAAATGAAATTATTTAAACAAATTAATTAAATATAATAACTCTCAAATGTATATTTTTATCTTTTTTGTAAAATGTAAGTAGTATTAATCAAAGGCCTCAAATGCTTATCAATTACAACCAACTCATTTTAACCTTGTTACTCTATATGCTAACATCATTCCTATCAAAAACAAATTTACATATGGGACTACATCTAATACATGGTATTCGTAAACAATCAAATATTGCTCAATGAAAACTCCTTGTAGTCTTCCGATCAACTCGACCAACGATCTCATCCATTTTCACGCAGACCTGCTAAGGCTCTTGCTATAACAACCCATAAGCAAAAGTTACTACATCAAAAACCATACTTATCTGCTTACTTTGAAGACCTGCTAACTCTTATACCGCACAGGCAGCGGGACCGACCCTCACTGCCCACTTGATAAAAGACTGCAAATCTGCCTCTAGTTCCAATCTGCCAGCGTCAAAAAGCCCAGTCAGTACAGATTGTTCCTGCACATACTGCGCTTCCATGACTGATGCTGGTGTACATCAGATGAACAGACGCAGATCTGCCAGCCTTGACAGCCCTGAAGTGTCCTCTGCACGCCCACATCTTATGTGATTCTACTACAAAAAAACTCTACTTATTCGCCTTCAATTATTCGCATAGCTCATGCCTCTATCAGATTGTAGGCATCCAAATAGAAGATAGGAGCATCTGACATGCTCCCAGCCAATTTCAGCCAACAGATAAGTATCCTACTGCCAGCCCCCTCACCAATGCCCTCAAACACGCCCTACTGCCAGACCCCTCACCATATGCAGACATTCTCCTTTTACTTGTTGTACCAATTGAATTGGGTGCATAATATAGTCTTCTACTCTACAGACATTCCTGTTACGCCAAATCCAGTAACATAGCCCTACTATAGCAGCAGCAATAAGTTTTTTCCTCAAGTCGAACGATCTGCATACTTCTGTACCAATGCACCAAAGAGCGATGACCTCTCTAGCAACCGAACTGGTGAATCGAATTCTTTTACTTTCCCTGTAAACAATATAACCATAAATTATCTAACACATTAACACAATGTCATATATTAAGTCCTGAATCATGATGTTTGATGCTAATACTGTATCTGACCATGCTATTTCTGCTACTTAATCATGAATAAGGCTAATGGACCGAGTTTTGAATACCTGCGTCTATTACAAGAACCCGATCACAATCCATGACTGTAGGTATTATGTGCGCAATGCTGATGATTGTACAAGCAGCAAAGTCTTCTCTGATAATCCTTTGAATTACAGCATCAGTCTGTGAGTCTACAGAAGCAGTAGCCTCGTCCATAAACAAAAATCGGCTCTTCTTCGGCATTACTCGGCCTAGGCAGAGTAGCTTTCTCTGCCCTAAACTCCAATTATCATCATTATCAACCACTGTATAGTTTGCATCAAAGTTAACACCTAGAATGTGCTTATACTCCTGAGCGTCAACAAGAAAACACAATTATACTTACTTGACTATCCTCATCAGAGTCTTCCTCAGATTCTACCTCGTCTACTTCTTCCTACATTGATGTAAATGTGTTAATTTTGTGTCAAAATTTCCAAGGGTATATAAGTGTTAGTTACCTTGATTTTTACTGCGTAGCATGAATTGTCAAGTGTGTTTTGTGGCATTAATAGTTGAATGTTAGTTGCCCTATATAGAGGAGTTAATTATATTACTAGAGGATTCGTAACTGTGGTTTCGGTGAAATCTGCTTGAACACGTGATGTGACATTTTATAATGAGGTTACGTGGACGTAACCATGTCTTAAGGGGGATATGATTGTAAAATCTTGAGGATTTACGATATGGCTAGTTGTATGTCGTGATTGGTTTGACTGAGATTGACCATACATGGAGTCTTCTGATTGATACGTTATGTTTTGGTCAATGTTGAGGTTCCTTAAGTGTCCTGTATTTCTGTTGAATGTTAAAACTTTGGGGACAAAGTTTCTTAAGGAGGATAGAATGTAATAGTACATTTTAATTGGTTACTTCTTCGGCTCGATGTATAGTTTGAATGAGAATGAGTTACTTTGTGCTAAGTAAAGTTGGGTGTATGATTCCGTAGGTACGAGTGAACTTCGGGACGAAATTCGTTTTAAGGGAGGAAAACTGTAATACCCCGTATTTTTATATTTCGTTATAATAAACTATTAATAAAATTATTTTTACTAGAGATACTTTGATCTTTAATATGTGCTATTTGATATACATGTTGATATTTTATATCTCGTATTATATTATTATTATTATTATTATTATCTTCTTAACGTTGTCGTTGCTTTGTTTACTACTATATTATTTTATGGGTTCGCCATGTGAATTAAATATTTTTTTTTATTGTAAATGGTATTAATATCTGTACATATATATAATGTATTTAATATTAAGATATTTGATATACATGTATACGTTATTTAATATTACGATTATTTTGGATACATTACGTTTACGTGGGAAAGCGTTATATATATATATATTAATATTCGATGATTAGTGAGTTGGTGCGTGTATTAGGACGGTAAAGACCGATGATTTACGAGGTCAAATATCGTAAATAACAAGGTTGATTACAATGACATAAGAGTTAACGATGCATTGTACTTAATAAGCAAAGGTTAGAATACACTCTTTGCCCCACCTACTCACGGTTCACAAACCATTGTTTCATTCACAGACTTGTTTTTTTTACTAAACACTACTACTATTTAAGTAAACTAAACTACTAATCGCTACTATATTATACTACTACATTATTATGCTATTATTTTCCTTATGCTAATTATCACCCGTATCTATTCTACATATAAAACCCTATGTTATATGTAATCTCACTATGTTCCAAGTCTTCTACCGCCGCCGTAATTCAATTATCCTCTTCTTAATTCATAAGCATTTATTTCCTTGTCTGCCATCTTCTCTTTTCCTTACCATTCAACATCATCATACATTTGAACAATCAACATTATTCAAAATCTAATAATAAACTATGTTGTTAGACTCATCTTTGATTAATTGCTATCACTATGACGTCCTTTAATTCATTGGACCGTTTACCAATTTTCTTGTATTGATATCTGTCGTATTACTAAGATCGGATTTACGGGTGCTTAGTCTTTTGATTCCATCTTCATCCTCCTAAAATATTCTTAGATCATTTAAAGGTAACACAAATCTACCGATCCCAATACTCTCATTATTATGTGGGTTATATTCTTATCTGTTAATTTAGCCGTATTAATTAGTTGTTACTCGTACTTTTCTTTGGGGTTTGGCATTGGATTGTCGAAATAATGTATGTTAATCTTGATGAAGTGGGTTGTTGTCTATGTCATGTTGTCTATATTTTGTGAGGATGGTGCGTTGTAATTTTGTGAGACTTAAATACTAATGGTATAATTAATAAATGAGTGGTTATTTGGCAAAGAGATTATTAGGTTGTAGTAGTGTACAAGGGTTTTGGTACGTATGTTTGAAATTAGCCACTTTGACTCGTTGTTATGATTTTATTTATGTATGTCAGGTAGAGTAAATCATTGAATTTTCTATTTCGCCATGTCTGAAAATGAATTATAGAAGATTAGAGTTTCGATAAATAATAAAGAAAGTTTGATAAGTTTGATAAGTTTAATTTTGTTTAAATTAACTAAAGGCATGGTTATTAACAAATAGTTAATTTCATATATTATTATTTTAGGTGACGGGTTCGAGGTAGAATATTTATTTGGGAGTAATATATTATATTTGTTTACGTAATTGTATAGTTAGTAATTATGTGCATGATATTTGTTAGGTGCTGATTATATGAAGAATGTTTCTAATTGGATATTAACTGCATAATGGGTTGCTGCTGAAAGGTAGGATACACTGACTTTATACTATATGATGTGTTATGAATGAATGTGGTAGAGTGTGTTATGGATGCTGAGTATGATTGATATGAGAATGATATTGGTTGGATTGATTGTGGATTTTTGGTAATGGCATGAGCATTTCATTATTTAATAGCATGATTGAATAATTGTATCGTTTCATTCATGAGCATGGCATATGCATTGGTTAATGAGAAAGTTATGGTCAGATATTGTTCTGATATAAAGCCTAGGGTGGTTCTGCAGACCAGGCCGGGTGTCTTATCAGCTATTGAGCTGGTGTTCGGCGACGACCGATTATAGTCTACCGGGAGGTTCGGTATGGCTGGGTGTTACGGGTTTGAGAATGAGATTGACATTGAGCTCGAGCATATCATGGCATTTGCATATAATTATTTGTTGCATTATGATTTTGTGTTATCCTACTCGACCGCGAGGTTGACAGTGTATTCGTGTGACACCTACGATGATCCGGAATGGGGAGTAGATTCTACAGGAAAGAGACAGATGAGCTAAGAGTTGGGGCAGGATTGTGAGATGCAGACTTGGACTTACTTAGCTTATAGATCACTCTAGTCTTTTCTTTCAGAGTTTATTTTATTTCTTGTAAATCAGTTTTGTATTTGGTCTTTGGACAAGTTGTAAGAGATTTTATCTATCAATTAATTATAAAGTACTGCAGTTGTTTTACTTTGTTATTCACTACCTCGGTCTTTCCGAGATGGTAACAACTCTATTTATTTGAGAATGTCTTGCCAAAGGCTCTTAAATAAATAGGGGTGTTACAAAGTGGTATCAGAGCGAACGATCCTCAGGCCTAAAAACAAATGAATAACATAAATGAACATAGGAAGAGTCAAATAAAATGAACCCTAGGCTAGTAACTGTTAGGAGCCCCGGGATTGGGATGAGTTAGGGGCCCCCTCAAACCAAGCCACTGGCCCTTTCATTCTAACCTGGTAACCCTTGAGTGATGCAGAGAGTGGGTAGTAACAAAATAAAGGATTAGACCTTGCCTATATTGTACTAACAGTTTTGCAGGAGCGGAATGAGGTAAGATATGATGTGAAATATGGTTGAAGACCTATATTGTGAATCATGAGATTGATGTTGACTTTGATTGAGATATGTATTACTTCAGGTATAAGGACATGAGTTTTTGAATATGAGTTGAGATTTGAGTTGACTTGTATGGTGATATGCATGCGGCTATATGATCCCTGAACCCTTAGGTAGAGAAATAGTATAACGATATGTGTAATGAGATTGATGATAGAAGCCCATAAGTTATAGCTACCTAGGAGGTGAAATGTAGGAGATATATGACCGTGATTGACTAGAATGGTTAGTATAGCCGACCATGCTAAGTTGTTACAGGATGTGGAATCAAGTTAAGTCTTATGTGTAAAGCTAGTTGACCGAAACGGGTGTCGTGTCCGTTGATAATTGTTTTTATTGTTATTCAATGTGTGTATACACTTCTTATTTGAATACCGTATTTTTGCAAGAGTTATTGTTCGGCTTACTAAGCAAATGTGATCGGATTTTGAGATTTATGATTGTTATTATTTTACTAATTACCTTAGTAATCCATGTCTAGTGATATGTGGAATGTGTTGCCCTAAGCCATGAATGTTATATAGTTATGTGTTGAAAACTACATGCCAATTTTCACGTCTAATTATATACATTTAATTTAGTTATAAGGTTAGTATTCAATAAGTGGCACCTTAGTAGTTTCTAGGATATATTTTCGTATTTAAATAAGTGGTGATTGTTACGATGGTAGAAACTAATGCATTGACTATACATACATGATTATTGAGTTATTTAGTTGATTTTATTTTCACTTTCGCAATGTTTACCGTTTTCTAGATGGCAATTACATGTTAATATGGTGCAATGTGATTTAAATGCTTCAAATGAGATGTCAACATGTTTTAGAGAAGGAATAGTTGTGCTTAAATGTGATAATGTGAAGTAATTTTAAAGGAACTAAAATTTTGATAAATTTCCAGAATGTTACCTTGTTTGTGCGAGCTGCCATTGGAAATGTGTTCCATGTATAAATATGAAAATTTTATGTATGATAACCTTCTGAATTAGATTCCCAATGCTTTTGGTTTCATGTTAATACGATTAATAGTTTGAGATAAATAAATACTTTAGTCGACAGTGGTCAAATTGTCACTGTACAATTCTGTTTTGACCCATGTTTTTGCAAAGAAAATCATTTAAAACGTGTTTAATGTTTATGCATAGTTCCAACTCCACTCTTTAGAATATTCATTCACGTTTTCAAAATGATAAGCCTCGTAAAATCTTAACGATTCGTTATTTAATAGGGATTTTTGCAAGTTGCCCAATTTTCTGTCTTATTGCTGTAAAGTTTCTGTTCAGACCAACTGAGTTGTAAAAATTGTTATAAATAATTCCCTTAAGCTTTGCATTTGATTCTTTTCCTATAACTAATTCATTATATTTTTTTCAAAAAACTATAATAGTTCACAAAATGGCTGGACGGTTATTTAATTATAATTTTTGAAAGTTGCAGCATGATGTGTGATTGTTGACATTGTAAGTTATGCAAGTTTTCTATATATAAAATTTTAATTAAATATGAATTCTGTAATGTAACCATGTAATACTCTGATATGGCAGTACTAGCATGAACAGTAGGCATATGATATGAATATGAAATTATATGATAATATAGCCTTAGTTATTTTCAGTGCATTTTATATAAAGTTAGTTTCATTTATACAGACGCTATTACATTCTATTGTCACTAATTACAATTTCATTGTTTTGAAAGTTTCAAAATGTTCTCAAAGAGATAATCCATGATAAAACTTGATGTGTTGATAATTATAGTAATTATTTTGCAACATGACAAATTCAGTAGCTGTGTGTTGATGAAATCCTGCCTAAATATTAAATTGTTCCACATCATATAGACAAGAGTTATTAAATGCGATTTTGCAAGTTATATTTATTACTAGTTTTATGTCAAATGAGATAATGTGAGTAGATGAGAAATATACCTAGTTGGTTTTTTTTAACTTATTTATACCTAGGGATACTAAGCTGCCTTGCTAATCTATGATTGGTATAGATATATATATATATATATATATATATATATATATATATATATATATATATATATATATATATATATATATATATATATATATATATATATATACGTATATATATATATACGTATATATATATATATACGTATATATATATATACGTATATATATATATATACGTATATTATATATACGTATATATATATATATACGTATATATATATATACGTATATATATATATATACGTATATATATATATATACGTATATATATATATATATATCTCGTGAAATATGTCGTTGCTCCGTGTTTTATTACATTGCTTGGAATTTTGCCTAATGTCATTCTCTAAACCCTATATGCAGAAATATGAATTTTACTTCTATAGTATGATTACTAATATGAAATGTTTTAATTCGTCAAGTATGAACTATGAGTTAGCTGATTGCCTACATTGATGTAAATGTGTTAATTTTGTGTCAAAATTTCCAAGGGTATATAAGTGTTAGTTACCTTGATTTTTACTGCGTAGCAGGAATTGTCAAGTGTGTTTTGTGGCATTAATAGTTGAATGTTAGTTGCCCTATATAGAGGAGTTAATTTATATTACTAGAGGATTCGTAACTGTGGTTTCGGTGAAATCTGCTTGAACACGTGATGTGAAATTTTATAATGAGGTTACGTGGACGTAACCATGTCTTAAGGGGGATAGGATTGTAAAATCTTGAGGATTTACGATATGGCTAGTTGTATGTCGTGATTGGTTTGACTGAGATTGACCATACACGAGTCTTCTGATTGATACCTTATGTTTTGGTCAATGTTGAGGTTCCTTAAGTGTCCTGTATTTCTGTTGAATGTTAAAACTTTGGGGACAAAGTTTCTTAAGGAGGATAGAATGTAATAGTACATTTTAATTGGTTACTTCTTCGTCTCGATGTCTAGTTTGAATGAGAATGAGTTACTTTGTGCTAAGTAAAGTTGGGTGTATGATTCCGTAGGTACGAGTGAACTCCGGGACGAAATTCGTTTTAAGGGAGGAAAACTGTAATACCCCGTATTTTTATATTTCGTTATAATAAACTATTAATAAAATTATTTTGACTAGAGATACTTTGATCTTTAATATGTGCTATTTGATATACATGTTGATATTTTATATCTCGTATTATATTATTATTATTATTATTATTATTATCTTCTTAACGTTGTCGTTGCTTTGTTTACTACTATATTATTTTATGGGTTCGCCATGTGAATTAAATATTTTTTTTATTGTAAATGGTATTAATATCTGTACATATATATAATGTATTTAATATTAAGATATTTGATATACATGTATACGTTATTTAATATTACGATTATTTTGGATACATTACGTTTACGTGGGAAAGCGTTATATATATATTAATGTTCGATGATTAGTGAGTTGGTGCGTGTATTAGGACGGTAAAGACTGATAATTTACGAGGTCAAATATAGTAAATAACAAGGTTGATTACAATGACATAAGAGTTAACGATGCATTGTACTTAATAAGCAAAGGTTAGAATACACTCTTTGCCCCACCTACTCACGGTTCACAAACCATTGTTTCATTCACAGACTTGTTTTTTTTACTAAACACTACTACTATTTAAGTAAACTAAACTACTAATCGCTACTATATTATACTACTACATTATTATGCTATTATTTTCCTTATGCTAATTATCACCCGTATCTATTCTACATATAAAACCCTATGTTATATGTAATCTCACTATGTTCCAAGTCTTCTACCGCCGCCGTAATTCAATTATCCTCTTCTTAATTCATAAGCATTTATTTCCTTGTCTGCCATCTTCTCTTTTCCTTACCATTCAACATCATCATACATTTGAACAATCAACATTATTCAAAATCTAATAATAAACTATGTTGTTAGACTCATCTTTGATTAATTGCTATCACTATGACGTCCTTTAATTCATTGGACCGTTTACCAATTTTCTTGTATTGATATCTGTCGTATTACTAAGATCGGATTTACGGGTGCTTAGTCTTTTGATTCCATCTTCATCCTCCTAAAATATTCTTAGATCATTTAAAGGTAACACAAATCTACCGATCCCAATACTCTCATTATTATGTGGGTTATATTCTTATCTGTTAATTTAGCCGTATTAATTAGTTGTTACTCGTACTTTTCTTTGGGGTTTGGCATTGGATTGTCGAAATAATGTATGTTAATCTTGATGAAGTGGGTTGTTGTCTATGTCATGTTGTCTATATTTTGTGAGGATGGTGCGTTGTAATTTTGTGAGACTTAAATACTAATGGTATAATTAATAAATGAGTGGTTATTTGGCAAAGAGATTATTAGGTTGTAGTAGTGTACAAGGGTTTTGGTACGTATGTTTGAAATTAGCCACTTTGACTCGTTGTTATGATTTTATTTATGTATGTCAGGTAGAGTAAATCATTGAATTTTCTATTTCGCCATGTCTGAAAATGAATTATAGAAGATTAGAGTTTCGATAAATAATAAAGAAAGTTTGATAAGTTTGATAAGTTTAATTTTGTTTAAATTAACTAAAGGCATGGTTATTAACAAATAGTTAATTTCATATATTATTATTTTAGGTGACGGGTTCGAGGTAGAATATTTATTTGGGAGTAATATATTATATTTGTTTACGTAATTGTATAGTTAGTAATTATGTGCATGATATTTGTTAGGTGCTGATTATATGAAGAATGTTTCTAATTGGATATTAACTGCATAATGGGTTGCTGCTGAAAGGTAGGATACACTGACTTTATACTATATGATGTGTTATGAATGAATGTGGTAGAGTGTGTTATGGATGCTGAGTATGATTGATATGAGAATGATATTGGTTGGATTGATTGTGGATTTTTGGTAATGGCATGAGCATTTCATTATTTAATAGCATGATTGAATAATTGTATCGTTTCATTCATGAGCATGGCATATGCATTGGTTAATGAGAAAGTTATGGTCAGATATTGTTCTGATATAAAGCCTAGGGTGGTTCTGCAGACCAGGCCGGGTGTCTTATCAGCTATTGAGCTGGTGTTCGGCGACGACCGATTATAGTCTACCGGGAGGTTCGGTATGGCTGGGTGTTACGGGTTTGAGAATGAGATTGAGATTGAGCTCGAGCATATCATGGCATTTGCATATAATTATTTTTTGCATTATGATTTTGTGTTATCCTACTCGACCGCGAGGTTGACAGTGTATTCGTGTGACACCTACGATGATCCGGAATGGGGAGTAGATTCTACAGGAAAGAGACAGATGAGCTAAGAGTTGGGGCAGGATTGTGAGATGCGGACTTGGACTTACTTAGCTTATAGATCACTCTAGTCTTTTCTTTCAGAGTTTATTTTATTTCTTGTAAATCAGTTTTGTATTTGGTCTTTGGACAAGTTGTAAGAGATTTTATCTATCAATTAATTATAAAGTACTGCAGTTGTTTTACTTTGTTATTCACTACCTCGGTCTTTCCGAGATGGTAACAACTCTATTTATTTGAGAATGTCTTGCCAAAGGCTCTTAAATAAATAGGGGTGTTACAAAAGGACTGTTATTCAGAACAGAATATATGCAGTGATTTGGACACACTACTAATTTCCCCCTTCTTAACTCATTTCTTACCATATTCTTATTTGACTTAAAACAATTTCAGTGCAGCATATGCATCTATACCACATTCGTCTTTGTTGACGCCATTAGTCCTTAATTTCCCTAGACATGAGCCTTCTAAGCCACAGTAATAATTAATGTCAGAATCAAAGAGGGAAGAAAACGCACCTGGGGACCTTGCTCAATACTACTCTTAAAGGGTTCTCCAACAGTACCCTAAAAACACTCCAAATCTTTATAAGGCAAATCTTCAAGTACCGAGTTTAGATTGTATGCATAGTAAAGGAAAGTAAAAGTACTTGATTAAAGAAGAATGCAAAATGAGCGAGTTCCACTGCTTTATCAACATCAGCATCCTTACATATAATGAATGGGGATTTTCCTCCGAGCTCCAAAGTCACTGGTTTCAGGTTGCTCTTTGCTGCTCGTTCAAGAACAGTTTGTCCTGTCTCAGTTGATCCCGTGAAAGCGATCTATAACCCAGGGATGATGAACCAGTGAGCAAGCAGCTCACAGAACCAGTGATGAACCAGTTGTAATTTAGATCTTTTATCTCGGATATTTTTAATACGAATGGTTCAATCAATACCTTGTCGACGTCGTGCCTTGCAAGAGCTGCACCGGCTATTGGACCAAAGCCAGAAACGATATTCAAAACGCCTGGAGGAAGACCTGCCTGTTGTCAGTACAGAAAAACATTAGAAGCTTTTGTTTGTTGATTGTTAGTCTTATCTAACATTAGTTTCACCGAGATGCAACACGATTCTCCATATTTATGGATAAATGCACAAAGGAATGAAAATTTTAAAACTGGCCAAGGACTAAAACATAAGAGACAATTGTACATTTGTACCACCATCAAGGCCATTTAAGACTACCCTTAAGAAATATAGTCTAAAGTCTGAAGTCTGAACCATATTCAGACCCCAAAACAGTAAAATCAACTGGTACGGAGACGATCTAGATTGATCGTGTATCAGATTCGAGACCTTAAGATTGCGGCAGTGTTAAACCTCAAAGGCACCTTTACCGTCTGGGTGATCTATCCAACTTTGATCTGGGCAAATTGGTTACAGTTTTACATAGAAAAGGCCGATATTCAGACCTAGGCTTATGCCACTCTGATACTCATGCGCCCCATGTCCACATGTGTCAGATATGGATATGTCACGCAACACTTCCTTTTTTTCTCGTCAAAAGCATGAGGATTCATGTAGTAGTAGAGTGGGAGAGTATTGTAAAGGCCAACAGTGAAATGGGCTTCTATATGGGAATGGAACCTTATTATTAAGTAATGTAGGTATTATTGTGCATACCTCAAGAAAGAGTTTTGCAACATAAAGCGCAGTCAATGGAGTTTGCTCTGCTGTTTTCAAGACAATAGTGTTCCCGCACGCCAAAGCAGGGCCGACTTTCCAAGCAAACATAAGAAGGGGAAAATTCCATGGAATGATTTGTCCGGCAACACCAATTGGTTTATGCAAGATTTGAACATGGTACGGACCATCAGCAGGAACTGTTAGACCATGGATTTTGTCCGACCAACCTACATGAATCATACCAACTTTCAGAAACATAATCCAATATACAAACATCTAAAAATATGACCATATAATGCGCATAAACTTCGTTGTTACCAGCGTAGTAATGAAACAACCACACAAACATAGGCACCTCTGCTGTCGCAGCTTGTTGTAAAGGCTTCCCATTATCCCATGTCTCTAAGGCAGCAAGCTTCTCAGATATCATAAGTTGAAACATATTATTAGCCTGAGACGACATCTTTGATATCAACTCACGTTTGAACGAGACCAAGGTTGTAACATCCCGTATTTTTGTAAAAGTATATTTATATAATATAAAGTGGTTTTCTGAATTTAATAATATTTTAATTATAATTCGTAAGTTTTATTCTAAGAAATGTCGTTAAGTCCCGTCTTAAGTTTGTTTAATCTAAAGGTATCGTGTTTCCTTGGTTTTCTCGTTTACATTTAATTCCCGAACCGCTTAAGTGAAACCGTCTCAAGCTTAACTTAAAAACAATTGTGAAAGGAACCTTCCTCCTCATTTCCTTAACATTCATAAACCCTTACTCAAGAAATAAAACATACATTTCATTCTCATTTTTCTCATATATCCATCTTCACAAAATTCGATCTTGTGGATTCGTTGCAACTCCGATTGACACAAGGTTTTCGCCTACGCTTTCATCTCTTCATTTCCGTTCTTTCTACCTCTTTAAATTTCAGTTTCGTCAAAGTCAATTTTGGGGCTGTTTTGGGATAAACTCGAAAATGCCCTATAATAATCCGTTTTTGTTGTTTGTAGGTGTTGACTCGGATGACCCGAACAAGAACTCGTACATTGTAGAAGATTAGAGTGAAGAATCGCTCTCTTAAGGTGACGATAATGAGAAAAGCTAGATCTTTGTCTTAATTTAATTGGACATGTGATTTCTTGTTGTTTATGTGAAATTGATGATGATTATAGTATGAATGTACGTGTTATGGGTAGTTTACATTCCGAAATTCACATGTTATTTATAATGGGAAATAGGTATAATATGATTTTTGGGATTATTTCTTGATGAGATTATGTTGTTTGGTTCATAATGTGATTGTTGTTAAGTTGAATTGGGGTGCTGTTTGTTGCTGCGGTTGTTATTGTGTATTGTAGTTTAATGCTGTGGTGCATAACCATTTCATGAACAAGTATCCACAATGTCAGCACAATAACAAAAAAATAGCAAGAGCATTCATTCTACCTTTTGTCATATACAAAGAGTATTCCACTGTCTTTTCCTACTTAGTCGAGAACCTTTTGTTTAGAACAGGCACCTTCCCGGGAAAAATATTACACAGGTTCGGGAACTGCACCAGCTACTCATTCATTATAGCAAATAAATCATTACAAAAGAAACAAGAATTTGGGGAAAGGTCTTAGAGGCTCACTAGCACTTTTCGTCTTTCTAAGCATCCCTGCTTTTATATACACCAGACTTCTTATATTGACTCACGGCACAAGACCATATAAAGCTCTAACTCTCTTACGAAACTTCCTGCCCTCTTAGTTGCTCATACATACTTATACTACGTTGTGGCTGTTAAGTGGTTGTTATTGCTGTCAAGGCTGTGTTACGGCTCTTGTGCTCTTTTGTTGCAAATATTACTGATGTAGGTTGTTATCATATTAATGCTAGTGTGTTGCTATTATATTATTTCTATTACACCGCTGCTAGGCTGCTCTATTGCTGCTACGCGGCTGCGGTTACGCCGCTTGCTGTAGACGTTGCTACTGTCTCTGTCTCATGGTCGCTATTGCATACTGTCGCTGCCCTGTGTTGCTGTCGTTGCCATTTCTGCTGCGTATTGTAGTCTGATTAAGCTGCGGCTGCTTTCGGGGTTGTTGCTATGGTCGATAGTTGCTGCTAGTGTCGAAACTTCGTTATTGTTATTCATGATTCGTTGGGTTTCGCCCCTGCTGTAGTCATTGTCGTGGCTGTTATTGTTGTTCATTCCTCTACTGTCTCCAGCACTGTACTGCTATTAGTTGCATTACTACGTTGCTGACCATACTCCCATTCCATTGTTATTGTTTTTTTTACTAAACACTACTACTATTTAAGTAAACTAAACTACTATTGGCTACTATATTATACTACTACATTATTATGCTATTATTTTTATTACGTATTATTACTACTATTACGCTTTTACTACCTACTATCTACTAATCTACTATTAAATTATTATTAATACTACGTAAATCAGCAATACTACATTTTATTAGTGTTGTTATTTTATTATTTTATTATTATATTATTATTTTATTATTATTTTACGTACGTACTTGCTAACCTGCTTGAATTAATTAGTTTACGTACGTGTTTGCTAGCTTGTTTACGTTTAAATATAATACGTTAAAAATCGTTACGAATTAGTAATGGGTTGCGGTTTTATTTTAAGAAGCATGTCTAAATGATTAATTAGTTAATCGGTTTCCCGAACAATTAAAATATGACTTGTTATATTAATTTCTCACATGTTAATTTTATATAGAAAATATGAGGATATAATATGAAATGTTAAATTAGTTCTTGTTTCTCTTTTCCGAATGAACTATATATTTAATTTACGATTCTTTTGTTATTTTATATGCGTAATGATTTTCGTAAAGAATATACGTTATATAATATGAATTGTATGCTTGTTTGAAGTCCCAAAAATTGGGCGGCACTTATATTGGGTTCGGAAATGGATTTGAGGAGAAAGACCCCCCGACTGGGCAACCGGAAGGGAGACCGGCTCTCGCCTCAAATTAGTCTCCGAAGTCTGCTAAGTGTTGAATGAATGTTAGTAATGCGATATATGAAATGATTGTCATTCGAGTTTGAGTTATTGTACATCTTTGAGATGACGTTGTGTGATGTGTGTAAACCTGCTGTGCGCTGCTATATTACTCGAGTTCTCACCTGATTGCATTGTGTAGCTGGTTGGCCGTAGTGGCTTGGTCCTCACGGTTAGGTCTTAGATTGTCTGCCCGCCTTCGAGCATATCTCGTTCTTAGCTAGTTCGGGTCTTGGGGGTGCCTTGTGCACTTGTCGAATCGGGGATCGTAATCTGTTTGCGCTCCGAGAGTCTGGCCAGGTTTAGACCGGGACAGTCATTTGATGTCGTCCTACCAAGGGGTTGTATAGTCTGAGATTGGGGATGTCGTAGTATATAGACGAGTCGATTGTCGGCCTGCTCATAGTAGTCTAGTCGAGTCAATTGTTGACCAATCTAGTTAGAGTCGAGTCAATTGTTGACCTATCTCTTTGTTGGTGGAGTCGAGTCAATTGTTGACCTATTTCTTGTTTGTAGAGTCACTTGGTTGACCTATAGTTATTGGAGTCGAGTCACTTGGTGACCTATCTCTTGTTGATGTAATTGGATGTTGAGTATGCTTTAGTTTGTGATTGTGAATGTATAATACTTGGTTATCTTAGTATTGTTCGTCCAAGGCATTGGACGACTCTTAGTCGGGTTTCGTAAATGGTTTAGATTGAAAGACCCCCTGGCCGAGCAACCGGAAGGGAAACCGGCTCTCATTTCAAATAGTTTCCGAAGTCAGTTGAGAGCCTTTGCATAAGTGATGCATGTTGATATGAAGATTGATGTTGATATAAATGCTTCGCATGTTATAAATGTTGGAGTTTGTTGGATGCTTTATGTGTTACATGTTATTGACAATAGGTGGCTAGGAGCACTCTAGTCACTCCCCACTGACTGTGGCGCACATGTTGTATGTGTGTAGGTACATGAGGCTGTTTTGCGGGGGTTACGTTGAGGCTAGCGAGCGATGATCCTTCATCGTTGACGTTTATCTTAACGTGTAGCTAGACCTTCTTTTGACATTTTGTTTTGTGCCTGTAGGGATATCTTATCTCGGGCTTGGTTTGTATTTAAAGATTTAATACTTATTTTATGTTTCAGTTTTATAGTAGGACACCTCGCATGTTTAGTTATGTTAAAAAGTTTTAATTCCGCTGCATTTTTAGTACTTTGTATGTTTACTATTTCCGCTTTCGCGAGGGGTTTTACAAAGGTCTAAGACATCGCCATCAATTTGAAACATTTTATCAGGAATTACAACTGGCACTTTCACTTTCTTATCTCTTCAGAAACCAACTTTACACTGATATTGAATCACAAGACCTTAAAGACTTAGGAGTCGTTTGGTTGCATGTAGGAATTCGTATTGCCTAGGAAGTCGTAAAACACATGATTTTAAAATTCACGTGAATTAGAAAATGTTGTTTGGTTGCTATGTAGGAAATGTAATTCATGTAGGCATTCCCACTTACCTAGGGGGGCCTAGGTAAGCCACTTCCTCCATTATGGAGGAATTGCAAATTCATGAGAAGTACAAATTCACGTGAATTGGGGTAACCAAACAAGAGGTTAATTTAGCAATTCACGTGAATTTAAATTCCTATGTTTTTTAGTGGGTAACCAAACGACCCCTTACAGTGGAATTGAATAAATTAAAACGAAACCCTAATTTGGACAAACCGTAATCATAATATCTAATCAATTTAGATTTGTTTAATACTTCAAGCACAACAATGATAATGTTATATTTATCAATTAAAACAACAACAACAACATCATACAGGACCAGTAAGTAAATAGTCAGATTACCCAAAATTTTTAACTAATTCAAGAGCAATTAGGAACGAAGGGTACCTATTATATACTGGAGGCAGATGAGCGATGTGGCGTAGTCGAATGGTGCATGTGCGTCTGGGCAATGGTGGCGGAAGAGCGGGTGAGTGGTGGTCTGAAAAATGAGGGATCGAGTGACTTGCAGGTACGGATAAGGGGGGAGGGGGGGGGGGGGGTAAGAGAGTTGAAGGGGGTAGCTGAATAATGAGGGATCGAGGGATTTGGGCTCCTTTCTCATTTATTTTTTTATTTTTCTTTTTTCAAAAGCTCTTTCATTATTTGCGGCGTTTGTGAAAAAATGCCTCATATGTGCTATTTGCGGCGTTTTTTTTAATAAACGCCTCAAATACTTCTTTGGTTTTTTAAAATAAAATAAAATACTGAACTCTATTTGCGGCTGTTTGACAAAAACGCCTCAAATGATGAGCCGCAAATGGTTGTTTTTCCACTAGTGTATGTCATATTAGAAATGTTCATCAACATATTTTTCTTGGGAGCCAAAAGTTTCTGGATATTTAATTTTTAATTCTTAAAGGTTAAAGTTAAAAATTGAATTGTAAGAGTCATGTTATGATTATTTCGGACTTTGGGCAGTGTGTTTCTTAATTTTTCTTTCCATTTCAGTTCCTTAAGTGTTTTGGAATGTGTTAAAATATTATTAGTATTTTAATTGCGTTTATAGAGGTGATTATTGAATTTCCGACTCAAAATGCGCGTTTTTACGACTTATTTACGAGATAAATCGGTTATTTCGTTTAATACTAATAATTTTAAAAGTTCTGGAATTTTAAGAAAATTCCAGAATATTCAAAATTTGAATTTTGAATTTTTCGAAATTTTTATGAGTCATTTGGTTTTTTATATTATTTTTCCCGTAAAACCGATTAAATTCCGAACAATATTTGAAAATAAGTTAAGTCATGTTCAAAATTTGAGTAAGACTAAATTTTGAAACCTAAAATGTGTTAGGATGTTTAACTTAAGTGTGAATATTGATTCACGTGAATGATGTTAAGTGATTTTAAATGTTAAAATACGCAATTCCATAAAACCGAGTTATACGATAACAATATTTAAATGATATTTAAATAGGATGATTTGGCTTAGGATTGACATGTTAATTACATATTCATAAGCATTGCATATTTTGTTATGATTGTCATAGTTTTATTTCCATAATTTGGAATTATGTAATTTTGCTTAGTATGGCCTTAGTTTTAATCGATAATTCCCGTAATGTAAGAGGTTATTGATTCGGATGTAATTAATTTGATCTCGTATCACTTTTTATTGTTTATTCTATTTTATAATGTATAAAGTAGATAGAAAAGTTGTAATTATTGTAATTCCGGAGAACCTTGAAGACGGTGCCTTTCGGAAAGGAGTTCCGACGAAGACGGTGTTTGCCTTGGGATGCGTGCCTCGTGAGAAGTTCAAGGGACCAAGGAGTTGGTTTCCGAATTTGTAATTTATATTACTTTTCTATTATAGGAAGGTCATACTAGGACTTTACTTATGCTTTAAGTTTTATGCTTTTATTTATGTTATATATGTTTGCATGCATAGCCAAATCGTCATATCATGTCATGCATCTTTATCGAGTATATCGACCATGTCAATTAAATTATCGATAATTCACCGACTTAGTTCACTTAAAGGAGATAGATAATAAATTGACTAGATCTCTTACAAATTTAAAGATTGAGACTTAGCTTTACCAAAGAGTAAAAACCCATGACTCCCTTCTTCATAAGAAAGTGGGCTCGGCTACACCGGGGTGCTAAACTTATTACGTTGGGTAAGCGGGGTAATATGATTACACCTTGAAATTTGGTCGATCTCAACGAAAGTATTCGTAACCGTAGTTGCAATAAGTTCGGGCTAAAGACAAATTTAAAGTAAATTGTCGACCGAGAATTCTAATGTAGAATCGATTAAAGGTTAATCCACCGAATTATGTTAATGAGGGATGAATCGGCTACACCGTGCCCGAGTTAGTATGGATTTGGGTCTCAGAATTGTTTACTTAATTAGTTAAGAGATCATTAAGTAAATGTTAAACTTGTTTAAAATGTTTACGAGTTTTAATAAACGACGATTGTTGTAACACCCCGATATTTTCCGTGTTGTAAATTTAAAGATTTAATTGAATTTCAAGAAGAATTTATATTTTATTAAATTTCGTAAATATCTTTTTGTAATAAGAATATTTCGTTTTAAAGCTTTTTAGTTTCAATTTATGTTTCGAGTTTTATAAATCTAAGCTTCGGTTTTTATTTTCGAGAAATGACATGTATGGCGGATAATTTCATGAAATGTGGTTTACTTGCATATTTTTGTCCCATCTTGAGTAATAATAGACTTGAGAGGTTGTTTCCGTCTTAATTAGTCAAATCCGAGTCCATCCCGACTCATTAAATGAATTTCGAGTCATTCCCGACTCAAAACCTCCTTATAACCTTTATGTTGTGTTCATTTCACACAACCCATTCACTACTTCTTCATCTTCAAAATCAGAAAACCCCAAAAACCCCCATTGTTGGTGTTTCCCAAGAACACAAATCCGTCTCTACCGCCTTCGTTTCTTGCTCAAATCCCGAGCTCTTTACATGTAAGTTTTCCTCTTCTCCTTCTCCTTCTTTTCATGTCTTTAAAAGCTAGTATTGTTGGGTTTTTGGAAAAACCTATTTTTCTAGGGTTTGATTATGATTCGTTTTTCTTATCGTTCTTGAGCGAGAATGGATGCTTGGACTTCAATGAAGGATTCTTTGAAGATTTAAAGAGCTTTAAAGGTAACTTTGAGAGGTTACTCGACTTTGAGTCAAAAATCGTTCATGTGTGGTTATTGTTGGTTTATTTTCTGAAATTGTGATGTATTGTGCTATTTAGTTCATCATTTATTCGATTGAAATGAAATTCATGATTGATTTGGTAGTAATGAATGATAAGATATGATGTCATATAGGCACGAGAATCTAGTTTTTTTTTCATCTCCAAAATAAAGCCTAAAACGCGTAACATAGCTGAAAGTTCCAGAGAAAAGCGCAGGCTGCGTCTATTTGCGCAGGCTGCGTCAAATAGCGTAGGGCTGCGGTATTTAGCGCAGGCTGCGGTTTAGTCTGACAGCAGCATCTTCGAAAGGCCATATCTCTCTCGTTTCTTATCCAAATGAGGCGTGTGACCTATCGTTGGAAAGCTAAGATCACATGCTTGAAGTTGACCCTTGTGAAACCGAGTTTTCAATTCTTCATTTTGTCTCTTGTTTGTGTATGCCAAGGCTTCAATTCTTCCTTTTTGCTTGCTTCTCTTTACTTTGCACTTATTCCCTTGGTTAAGCTTTGCCTCTCCTTCTCCTCCTTAATATATGAATATATTATATGAGTTTCGTAAATTATACTTCCGTTAGCCTCATGTTAATCGACCATATGCTTAGTAATAAAAAGTTACTCATCGTGTTGTTGCTCGTTCGAACATTTGTTGAGTATGTTAAATCATTATAAAACTTCTATTAGAGTGTATACAATTATCATTTATGATTCATGACTCGAATTACGTATATTCTTCATGTTAATTCACATACTTACGACATGAACTTGTCATCAAATGCTAGTTATTTTATTTCCCGAATGAAATGTAAACATGTGCATGAGCCTCGTCACATGAATTCTCTTTATTGTATTACTCATGTGGGTAAAATGTTTGGATACTTCTGTTGTTGTTGCATGGTTGAATGCTTAAACCGTTTTAGTAGCTAAATTGAGGAGGAAGACCCCCCGGCCGGGCAACTGGAAGGGAGACCGGCTCCCGCTTCAAGTTAACTTCTCAAAACTAGCTTAAGTGTTGTCTTGTTCGAATTGAAGCTCACATGTATTAAATGAGTTAGTTAACGGTTATGTTAGCTTGAGTGGTAATGATAACGGTTAGGTTGTCTTACTTGTAACTTGATAACGGTTATGTTGTCTTGAGTTGATTCGAGTAACGGTTATGTTACTTTACTTGTGATTTGATAACGGTTATGTTATCTTAAGATTGAGTCGGGTAACGGTTATGTTGCCTTGCTTGTAGTTGGATGACGGTTATGTCATCCTTAGTTTGTGAGTGACGGTTATGTCACCTTGTTTGTGAATGGATAGCGGTGGTACGATTTGTGTATCATTGTAATGAACTAATGCCGCCCCGGTTATGGGTTTTATCTATGTTCGGGATTGGTCGGTGTCCGTGGTTATGCGGCTCGGTCCCCGTGTGTCGTTCGGTGTAGGTTATTACATCGAGAGGTCTGGCCAGGTCTTAGGCATATAGTTGTCGGTTATGCACTATACATAGAGTCGGTGTCGTGCTTATGCGTCCCGATAGCTAGTGTCGTGGTTATGCGACCTAGCGGTCAGTGGTAACGGTTATGTTCCCTGACGGCGTTCATTCTATTCTTGTATGTTCTGTGATTGGCCATGCCATCTAGTGTTGGCGTCTGAGTCAATTACTTGCTTGATGTTTGTGTGAATGAACATGCCATCAAGTGTTGGCCGCTGAGTCATTCACTTGAGTTAATTATCCGTTTGATATAGTTCACATGATGACCGTGTTTGTAGTTCGCATGTTGGTTCATGCTTGATCATGCTTGTCATATTTGAATATGTCATATTTGAGTATTTATCTTGGTATATGCATGTTCATATGTATATGTTGTGTTGTATTACCGTTTACGTGTTTCTGACAAAAAGTGGCTGGGAGAACCTCGAGTTACTCCCTAGTGACTGTGGCGTACATGTTTCATGTATGTAGGTTGGTGCTGTTTAGGGAAGACGTGTGGCTAGCGAGCATTGTTGATTAGTCGACAAATTACCTATTTACGTTTAGCTTAGATTTAATTCTGTTGCTATCGAGGGATACCTTATCCCTTGTAAACATTCATTTATCTTGTATAAGTTATACTTTTTCTTTAGTTTTAAATCTTCCGCATGTTGTTTTTGATATTCCGCGATTAAGTTTATTTATATATGTCGAAAGTGTTTAAAATACCGTATTTTCCGCTGCAAGTTGCTTGTTTATTTTTATGTAATATCGCGGGGTGTCACAGTTGGTATCAGAGCAGTAATGCTCCCGACGCACGCACGTGTACCCCAACTTAAATATGAACTTGACCTGAAATAATGAATGAGAGATGGGTAGATTTAAGGACCAAGTGGTAGTCTGTATTGTGATTTCTCTATGTTAGGTCTAACTGGTTTGTTCATTGTCCTTGAGTTTATTGTTGTGCTTTAGAACAGGTGAACCGCGAGCTTATCTGATTGGTGATAAAGACTGGTGTCTACTACCGAAGTTGGAGGATTCTTGTTATCCTTGGTAAAGGTTTCCTTGTTCCCTAATCTATTCATTGTTCTCATGCATCCTCTTTCTTCTCTTGTCTCCGGATGTATTTCCTTATCCTTAAACCCCCCCCCCCTTCCGATCTTGCCTCGAAAGCTACTTTCGTAACCTTTCGACTTAACCCCATGCTTGTTACTTTCCTCTTCTCTTGGCACTTCATAAGTAGCTTAGCTTAGTAGTTGAAATTTGAGGAACTTGTTCAAGGATGACCCCTTAACCTTCTTTGGGAAAGATAATGTTTTGGAATGGTTTATGGAGTGTAATAGGCTTTGTCTTAGTGAACATAATGCTTAGTTCGTTGCCCCATGATGAATGGAATTGGTGGGTAGAATTTTTGGCTTAAATAGTGAGTAGTGTAGGTGATACTTGGTGAAACTTAACCTTTGGGATCATGATTACGATTGAGAGCCTTTGGATTGAAATGTGTTGGTTCCAGAGTACAAAGGAAGTGTTAGGACTCATAAACATGAATTCGGGAAGTATGCTTGGGATACTAACAAAGATGAATAAATGAGTAAAGTGAGCTAGTAATACTTGACCTTGAGAATCTATTCTAAGTTTAAGTGGCATGCTATGTTGGCAAATAAGAGTCGTTCATAGCTATGGATGAGTAATGGACAAATTAGTATTGTGGCCTTAGAAGGATTTATTGGGATTTATGGTCTTAGTTGCTTGAACGGAATTAGTGTTATGCTATTTGTGGAGTTACTTAAAGGTCATATCTTAGAATATCTGAGTGGCGTAGTGAAGTATAATTTGTGGACTTGTAGGTTTTCGAGCCTGAGATGTTTAAAGGATGTTTGGATTCTTGTGTAGAGGTGAGAATATATATAGTGAACTTTAACGTCCGCTCTCTAAAGTGTTGATGAATTTTGAGGAACCTACTTCTTTATGGGATCGAGTGGGAGTGAGGTGATGAATTGTAAAGCAACGTTGGTATAGAGATATATGGTTGATCCTGGAGTGTTATAGAGTATCATTTGAGGAATTTAAGATATAGAGATACCCGAATTTTATAAATTTGTGGATGTTGAGATGGCCGTGCACCTTAAATTTTGGAAGGACGTATCGTATATGTATGGTGGACCATTTGGGAAGATGTGTCTTGGATGGAATTAGTTCAACATGCTTGAATTGAGAAATAGGAGTTGAGAACCTTGTGAGGATCCCAGGAATCCCGAGCCTTGAGATTTGTGCCAGTTGAAATTATAATCTTGCTTCAACGCCTCCCTTCTTCTTTCTCCTCCCCTGTGAACCCTGTTGAGCTATGCTTTCCTAACAATTCTTGCTTGACCTTCTGTTATATCTTGTATCTTCTTAACTCTAATGCTTACTCTTCCATTCTGGGCTTCACTTTCATTGGCATCCTTAGCCTGGAATTTCCAATCTTGTTACCTTGTCTCTCTCTCTTTCTCTCTCGAGCTGCTGTATCTCGTTTTCCTCTGAGCTTGTATCATGTCCTTACCTTTGTAAACCTTGCCGTCTTTCTTCATGCTTAGTTGTGAGGTCGACTTGGTTGGTGGAGTGGTAATATGTGTTTGAGGACCTTCAGTTTGGTTTTATCGAAGTTAGTTGAGAGAGGTTGCAATGATACCCTTAGGAAATGAGTTGGTATGCCATCCTAGTGGTTTTGTGTTAAGGACTTAGCTATGTGAGTGCTTCCTATGTTTTGGTGACAATCGCGAGAGTGGAGTTGTTAATGGGATTCTATGAGAGTGTTAGTGGCTGAGTAGAAACCATTGGATGAGAGTTGCCTTTTGGACTGAATGTCCTCCTTATGGTGATAGAACGTGGTAACCGATGTTACAAGATGTAATTTGTGGTTTGGTTTGAGAGACCTTGAGTAGATGGAACTAGATGCTTGGGTGTTGGACCGACAGTCCTATGTTTGGACCTTTTTCGAGTCGAGGAATATCGTGTTGTGCTTTGGAATTTGAGGATGTGGGTAAGTGTCTCACGACCTTTAGGTGGGAATTGATGAGATTCAGAGAATGCAACTTTCATATTTTGGTTATCGGTATGAGGACATTGGACTTTGTAGGGTTGATTGGGGGACTTAATGTGTGATGGGTCCTAAGTTGTGGTCCTTGTTTGGTGATTCCCCTTAGTTAGGGCCTTACAATTTATGTTGGCTGAGAGTGAGAAAGGTCGTGTTGATAGTTATGGACCTAATCTTTGGAGGTTGTTGAATGTTTGGTTGATCGCGAGTGGTGATGTCCTTTGGTAATGAGATACCTTAAACCGTAGATAATCTAGAAATGAGTGACCCAAGTGAGTTAAGGAAACCTTGAGAGTTTTATGGATTGAAAGAGCTGTTTTCCGAGGTGTGCAAGGAATCGTGATGGCGATGTTTCTTTTGTGGATCGAGTAGTTAGTGTCTCCGTATCCTGGGAGAGTTACCTACCCTCCCTTAACCTTAAGCTCTTGTTTCCATACTCATGTTCCTTGTGGTTTCCCTCTTTTCCTCTCTTGCTGAGGACCGTCCTTGACTTTGAAAACGATGGTTTAATGCCTTGTCTTAGTTAGTTTCCCTTGTTGACCTTGTTGTGTTTCGAGTTCGTTAAGGGTCCGATCCGACTCTCCTTGGTTGCTTATGTGTAGTTTTCATGCTTGTGTTTTATTTGAACAATGTTCAACTTGTCCTCCATTTATGTACTTTATAATTAATTTGAGTAGCATTGCTTATGTTGTTGGAAATTTTTATTTTGGTTATAATCTTATTTATTTGATGATTTTCAAAATGAAAATTTCCTTTCGAAACAACCTGTTTTGGAAACTTTAAACCGACTTACAAATTTTGGATTTATGTTAGCGTTTGATTTGATGTAAGACTTGTTATTGGAGACGTCTGATGACTGGAATTACGCTTATCGACGTGGGATTTAATTTTGACTTTTGAACTTGTCCTTGTTTCGGAATGTCGGGCTCTTGAGTACGTAACGAGAACCTTAACGCTCCGTTGATGAGGACTTGTGCCCTTAGATTTTCCTTTCGAAAATATTTGAAAGAAAGCTATGTTTTAGAATGTGAACTTTTGATAGACACCCTTTCTACTTACAAGTTTCGAGGACGAAACTTTTTAAAAGGTGGGGTGATTGTAACACCCCGATATTTTCCGTATTGTAAATTTAAAGATTTAATTGAATTTCAAGAATAATTTATATTTTATTAAATTTCGTAAATATCTTTTTGTAATAAGAATATTTCGTTTTAAAGCTTTTTAGTTTCAATTTATGTTTCGAGTTTTATAAATCTAAGCTTCGGTTTTTATTTTCGAGAAATGACATGTATGGCGGATAATTTCATGAAATGTGGTTTACTTGCATATTTTTGTCCCATATTGAGTAATAATAGACTTGAGAGGTTGTTTCCGTCTTAATTAGTCAAATCCGAGTCCATCCCGACTCATTAAATGAATTCCGAGTCATTCCCGACTCAAAACCTCCTTATAACCTTTATGTTGTGTTCATTTCACACAACCCATTCACTACTTCTTCATCTTCAAAATCAGAAAACCCCAAAACCCCCATTGTTGGTGTTTCTCAAGAACACAAATCCGTCTCTACTGCTTTCGTTTCTTGCTCAAATCCCGAGCTCTTTACATTTAAGTTCTCCTCTTCTCCTCCTTTTCATGACTTTAAAAGCTAGTATTGTTGGGTTTTTGGAAAAACCTATTTTTCTAGGGTTTGATTGTGATTCGTTTTTCTTATCGTTCTTGAGCGAGAATGGATGCTTGGACTTCAATGAAGGATTCTTTGAAGATTTGAAGAGCTTTAAAGGTAACTTTGAGAGGTTACTCGACTTTGAGTCAAAAATCGTTCATGTGTGGTTATTGTTGGTTTAATTTCTAAAATTGTGATGTATTGTGCTATTTAGTTCATCATTTATTCGATTGAAATGAAATTCATGATTGATTTAGTAGTAATGAATGATAAGATATGATGTCACATAGGCACGAGAATCTAGTTTTTTTTCATCTCCAAAATAAAGCCTAAAACGCGTAACAGAGCTGAAAGTTCCAGAGAAAAGCGCAGGCTGCGTCTATTGGCGCAGGCTGCGTCAAATAGCGAAGGGCTGCGGTATTTAGCGCAGGCTGCGGTTTAGTCTGACAGCAGCATCTTTGAAAGGCCATATCTCTCTCGTTTCTTTTTTAAATGAGGCGTGTGACCTATCGTTGGCAAGCTAAGATCACAAGCTTTCACCTCCTCTTGGCCTTGCATCAATAGGAGCTCTAGAACGCGAGATATAGTCGTTTGAAGTTGACCCTTGTGAAACCGAGTTTTCAATTCTTCATTTTGGCTCTTGTTTGTGTATGCCAAGGCTTCAATTCTTCCTTTTTGCTTGCTTCTCTTTACTTTGCACTTATTCCCTTGGTTAAGCTTTGCCTCTCCTTCTCCTCCTTGATATATTAATATATTATATGAGTTTCGTAAATTATACTTCCGTTAGCCTCATGTTAATCGACCATATGCTTAGTAATAAAAAGCTACTCATCGTGTTTTTGTTCGTTCGGACATTTGTTGAGTATGTTAAATCATTATAAAACTTCTATTAGAGTGCATACAATTATCATTTATGATTCATGACTCGAATTACGTATATTCTTCATGTTAATTCACATACTTACGACATGAACTTGTCATCAAATGCTAGTTATTTTATTTCCCGAATGAAATGTAAACTTGTGCATGAGACTCGTCACATGAATTCTCTTTATTGTATTACTCATGTGGGTAAAATGTTTGGATACTTCTGTTGTTGTTGCATGGTTGAATGCTTAAACCGTTTT